>OZ010791.1:319347907-320763532 GCA_963932465.1 Maratus speciosus | reverse complement strand
TACTTTTGTAATAGGTTTATTATTTCCTGAGATTGCATAGAAATCGTATTTAGATCTTTTAAGAACACTTTTTGCTCCTTCCCTTCGCTTCACCTCTTTTATATTTCGTATTTATTTTCGATTTTCCTGGAGGATATTTATATTTTATAAGTAACTACCATACCATATTTCAAGTTTCTAGCTTCTTCAGAATCACTGAAATCGCAATTAAGAACTTTTTTGCTCCTGCAACGTCTGGTGGTAGTGGCACCGACATAATATATAGCTTATGTTTCAGCAGGTTCTTTTACCAACTATTTGCAACTATTATCTTTAGAATCGGTTTGGTACTTCCTGAGATTGCGTAGAAATAGCAATTTAGGACGTTTTAAGGGGACGAGGGACCTTAAAAACCTTAAAAATATTTTTTTTATTTTTTGTAAATTTCACTTTAAATATTATTCAAGGGTACATTATATGCATTATGGCGTGCATTTATAACAAAAAAAAAATATTAAAAAATTTATTTTTCAGAAAAAAATGGAGTTTTGTGTAAAATGAATAGAAAAAATGAAAAATTTTGAAATTTTTTTGAAACAATTTCAAAAATTTTTGAATTTTTTTAATATTTTTATATTCAAATATATAAAATTCGATGCACAGTTTTATTTATCTATATAAACCATACTTTTATAAAAAATATTGGGGATTTTCATTGATATGGAACGCGCAGGGGGAATTTCGAAAATTTCTAAGACAACGCGTAAATTTCCATTTTTTTTCTCAAAAATAATTTTTTTTAAATATTTTTTTTTGTGATAAAAGCATGCCATAATGCATATAATGTACCCTTGAGTAATATTTAATGTGAAATTTACAAAAAACAAAAATTGAAATATTTTTAAATTTCTAAATATTTTTGAAAAAATTTCAACATTTTTCATTTTTACTTTTACCTTTATATTCAAATAAATAAAATTCGATGCACAGTTTTATTTATATATATAAACCAAACTTTTATAAAAAATATCGGGGATTTTCATTGATATGGAACGCGCAGGGGGCATTTCGAAGATTTCTAAGACGACACGTAAAATTCCACTTTTTTTTTTTTTTTTTTTTTTTTCAAAAATAAAATTTCTTTTGTGATAAATACATGCCATAATGCATATAATGTACCTTTGAATAATATTTAAAGTGAAATTTACAAAAAATAAAAAATTGATTTTTAAGGTCCCTCGTCCCCTTAAGAACGCTTTTCAAGTTTCTATCCCCTGTAGTATAAAATAATCGCAATTTAGAATGTTTTTTGATCCTGCAATCCCCAGGTGGTAGTGACACCGACATAAAATTGAGCCTCGGTTAGAGCAAGTGCTGTCACCATCATTTTCCAAAAATTACTTTTGAAATCGGTTTGATGTTTTCTGAGATTTCGTAGAAATTGCCATTTAGAACGTTTTTTAGAACGCTTTTCGCGCATTTTCACCCATTTTAATTTTCGATTTTTTAAAGAAATGTTCTTAGAGATCGTTTATATCTAATAAGTAACTACCATGCCAATTATCATATTTCTAGGCAATTTAGTAACACAGAAATCGCATTTTTAGAACATTATTTGCTCCTGCACCCCTTTGGGGTAGTGTACCGATATAAAATATAGCCTATGTTGTAGCAAGGGCTGTCACCATGATTTTGACACCATTATTTTTTTTAAGTGGTTCAGTACTTCCTGAGAATGCGTAGAAATCGCAATTTAAAACTTTTTGGAATTCTTTTCGCGAATTTTCACCACTTTTAAATTTCGATTCTTTTAGGAAATGTTCTTAGAGATCATTTACATCTTATAAGTAACTACCATGCCAAATTACATGTCATTTAAGGCATTCAGTAACACAAAAATCGTATTTTTAGAACGTGTTTTGCTTCTGCAACCCGTTTGTGTTAGTGGCATCGACCTAATATATACCCTATGTTGTAAAAGGGCTTTTGTAACACCATCATTTTGATACCATTACTTTTGAAATCGGTTCGGTATTTCCAGAGATTACCCCTTACAAACAAACAGACAAACGAACGTTACTTCTCTATAATATTAGTATATAGTAAAGCTGCCTTTTATTATTTAATAAACTGTGAAAATCCATACCACGCACCCATAACGTTCATATTCGTATGTAAGTGAAAACGATTACTGCTCGAGTTATTTAAATTTGATTATTCTTTGCAATTTATATATTTATGTTTTTTATAACAAAAGGTCACATACTTTGAAGTATGATTTTGTGTTTTTCTGGCACTGAGATAATTTGCTTCTTGATTTTTTTAGTATGTATATATGAAGCGTTCGGGTGGAACAAGGTACATAAGACACCCCTCATAGCATGCATGGTCACGGTGACGTCGCTGTGACGTCACTGCAAGTCACTGTGGTCACGTCACATCTGTGACCGAAATGCCACCACTCAGTGATGTCACATTGTGACTGAAATGTGAACTTCTTAGAAAACTTTAAAAACTTACGAAAATTCTTCAAAACATGTTACTTTTTGTAAAATTATATTTTTCTGGCAATTAAAAAAAATTGTGACGTCTCTGTTATGTCACTGCTATGTAACATACGCCACGTCACATATGTGACAAAAAAAAACCCATCATATTGTAAGTCACAGTGTGACAAAAAAATATGAACTTCAAAAATCTTTGAAAATGAAGAGAAATATTTTAAACAGCCACGAGTTACAGCGGCATAAGGAATGAAAATATATTAGTGGATAGCAAATGGTAAATTCCGTCACTAAAGGGGAGGGGGGGGGGCATAATAAATAAAGTGCACGATACAAGCATTAATAAACTAAATTTTTAGGCTATATTTTATCAATTTGATATCTAAGACAGTGAATGTATACTTTTTCATGATTTCAATTTTATCTAGCATTTGGATAATATATTTACAATTACGAATATTAAATTTATACACTTTACATATTTAGTTTGCTGGGAGGAAATTTCACTCTTTCTTTCTTTTTTTACCGACCAGAATTATTCGAAACACTTCTGTGGTTTCAAACTAAAAATTTTCTATTACAGTTAAATCTGCACCTTTTAATGAGCATGTAGAAAGAGTCTTCAGAGTTTAGTCATCTATGCATTTCTTGCTTTAGAATATTTTTATAATTTGTATTCAAGTCATAAATTCTACTTCTTTCAGACTTTTAAAATAAAATTAGCATTTTCCGAAAATAAAGGAACTATACAAAATTTGTGCAAAACAAACTTTACTTTAAAAAAATAGAAAAAAAAGGGGGGGGGGGATTGTCGTTAAAACATTAAATTTATTTTTACACCTTTTAAAAATTTAAACAATGTTTTATCTAATAAACTCTAATTATGAATATTATTATTATAATTATTTAGAAAAAAGGAACTTTACAATACATTTTAACTTGAATTATTTGGTACGGATAAAAAGAAAAGATTAAATACATTGGACATTTCTTCAAATACAAAAGTTTAATGAATGATACTTTCAGAAAATTTCTGCGCGTTCAAATTCAATATTTCTTGTATACAAAAACAAACAATCTGTAACAAACCATCTGCTCGAAAATCGTCTGCCCACTGAAAAATAAATATGAGAATACGCGGGAAATAGTTCACTTGTTTTAGAACAACACTTCTACAACACTTTAAGATAAGGAAATGACCATTTTAGGATACACGTATATTAATGGAACGTGCATGTAAGTTTTATTTAATTTAAATATTTTATTCCTGGTTGTATATTATGAGTTAAATAGTTATATTTGTAAGAGACTGATCTTTAACTGTCAGAAGCGATATTTTCCAATTTGATAACTGTGAAGAAAAATATTTTAATCTGCCATCGCTTGAAAGAAAAAAAAAAACAAAACTGCGCAGAGACATTCATGCCTACATTCATACTGGAATTAATATAAACATTAATTTACTCTTACTTGAGATTGAAAATGTATGGAACGACAATGATTTGGAATTATTTTATCGGCTTCTTACTATTTTTTGATTACTAACATTTATAGTTATTATTATTTTGGGGTTAAATATGATGTTCGATTATCATGAGATTACGAAACTGTTTCAGATTAGAAATTAACATTATACTGGGAAAATGTATTTTTAACATATTACAGTATTGAAACATTTGAAAGAATTTTCTTTTAGTGCTAATAATATTTTAAATTATCTTTTAAAATCCTAAATCTTCAAACCAATGTTTTCAGATTTAACATTTGCCAAAATTATAAAATAATAGGAATTCCTTATACCATATGGAAATATTTTTGAGATATTGTTAAATCTAATAATGCATTTAATTTATCTATTGTAGTTTGCTGTTGTTTAACAGTACAATTATAAATACTAATTATTATTTTTAGTGTTTTTCAAATTGGTATATTTATCTTTTTTAATTGTATGTAAGCATTTTTTCTGTTTGTGATTTTAATCAAACATTTAATTATAGACATTCTGAATCGGTTATTAAATTTTCTTCTATTATAAATTAATTTTCTACGTGTATGATTCGGGTAATTATTAACACTAAAAAGTAAAATATGATATTTAAGCATTGAAATAAAGTATTTTTCATGCCTGATAGGAAGTTATAGATTAAACTGCTTTAGTATATATATTTTTAAAGTTCATATAATACAGGATACATAATGTAGGACACAAGTTGAAAAGTGCTTATGACTTCGGTTTGTCTCTCCGTCTGTTCGTCTAGCAGTCTGTGCGCACTCTAACTCTCGAAAATATACTCGGATTGCCCTGAAATTTTTGGATGGTATTGACGTTTACCATCGCACGGTACCTATTTGTAATGAAGTTTGTAGCATGCTTTGTTCATTTACAGGGACAGCCAAAAGTTTTCCGTTATATTACGGCCTTAAAGTGCACTAAAATATGCATTCTGTTGACTATGCGATGCAAAGAATAGTTATTGTTCATTTACAGGACTAAAAAAGGAATTCAAATACATAATGATATAGGGGTGGAGGGACGTGTTTGCGGCATACTTTAATTATGTTAATCTATTTCATATATAATGAAATTGATGTATGTCGCTGAGGTTTACATACTATAAATTATTTCATGTATAATACGAATAATACGTATATAGCATTTACAGGGACACACAAAATCTTTTAGGTAACATATTGTATCCGAAGTACTGTTCATTAGCGATGATTGCTGGAAATATATTTTTAATTATGATATGCACTTTTATGATTCACTATATTTATGCATAGTGTATGGTGTATATAAATGCTATAATTCCTATACAAGGCTACACAAAAGTATTCGTAAGGATTACTGGGTATGGGCGCAAATTGCTTAAAGATGTTTTTTTAAATGAGTTATGCTTTTATCGCTGAACTGCATTTAATTTACCAAGAAATATTTGTAGAATATAGATAAAATGATATACAGGGTCACGTAAAGAATTGGATACATGGCCGTCTATATATTATAATTTCTGGAAATGTGATTTCAGCAGTTTTAATAGTGTCTTAGTTTGAATTAAATTTTAACTAAACAGTGGCGTGTAATAAAGATTTTAGGTAAACTACAGGGTTGTACAAAGTATTCAAGTATGTTTCCATACATTAGTATAAATTGCTGAAAATGAATTTCAACCTGTTAGGCGTTTTCTTGCTAAACTAAATTTTCCCATTATATAGTATATATACACTTAAAAAAATGGGTACTCAAAATTGAGTAAAAAGTACTCAATTTTAAATGCGTCACATGCACAAAATAGTACCGATCCAAATGTACTCAAAGTTGAGAAACACATGTACTCATTTTTTATTCCATGGCTGTGATCAAATATGAATCGTTATGTACTGCCCCCCCCCCCCCCCCCCAAAAAAAAACCCCTAAAATGTAAAGAAAAAATGTACTGACATTTATTTCCCGTCCAAAGTTCTTAACAAGAAATGTTTAATTGATTATTTATTAAGAAAAATAGCAAAATTCTTAACAAGATACTCAAATCGAATATTTTTATGACAAGAACATTATTTCCAAGCAATTATTTTTAAAATGCTGTGCATAATTTAATATTTACATTAATAAACATCATTTATGCCGCCATAAATGAAATGAACCATTACAGGGTACAAAACTATTTGTTTGTTTGGGTTTGATAACATGTGATGCTTCAAAATAGAGAAAGCATAGGTTCATTTTTGATCCAAAAATATTCAATTCGATATGAGTACGTCGGTTTGCTCATTTTTGAGTACTTCATTTTTTTCAGTGTATCAACCTACAGATCAAATAAGGGCTGTTCAAAAGAATTGGAAAACATATTTGGCTATGGACGGTAACTGCTGAAATTAGTGTTTCAAATGTTTTATGCGTTTTCTAAAATGTTTACTTAGTTATCTTATTTACGTCATTTCCTTAAATTACGATGTCTTGTTAAAGTATTCAGAAAGTGTTGGAAAGTATATTTTAATCTATGCTTAACGCATGATTTTTCTTACTCGTTTTTTTTTTTCTATTTCCCAGATCAGTCTTTTCCTATAAAACATAACAAATCTATTTAGCTCATATTCACAAAGTACAATATACACGGGAATAAAAAATTTAAATAAATATCGCTTATCATGCCGCTCTATAAATAATAGTTGTATTAATATCCGTTAGTTTCCATGTTCGTATTTAATAAAGCAATGACAAATCACAACAAATTAAAATACTTACACATTCTAAATATCAAGCATAGAACTTAATAAAAAAATAAGTCAGTTGATAAGCATTGTTTTTTAAGTGGAAAATGTAAAATGTTTTAGAAGAATAGGACTCCAAAGTAGCGATATTTTGCTAAAAAGTACGGTAAAAAGATAAGATTTTATATTTACAGCAAAATTTTATTTTAAAATTCATCGCTTTATTAATACTTAGAAATTTTTCCAGGGAGAATCATTCGCCTTATATACAATATTTCAAATGAAAATCAAATATCAAATTAATTGCTTAAAAGGCGCAAAGGCCAACATTGTGAAAAAGATTCCATGCCGGGACTCGAACACGGGCGACCAATTTGTGACCAATTTTGAAATATGTGTCATTTGTGACGAACTTGTCATAAACACTGTGATTTCAAATGAAAATCAAATTTCAAATTAATTGCTTAAAAGACGCAAATAGTGAAAAAGATTCCATGCTGGGACTCGAACCCGGGCCATCAGTGTAGCACACTGACATTCTACCGACTAAACCACATGGAACGACGCCCAGCCCGTAAAATTTCTCACTATTACATGTTCGCAAGGCTACAAACGCAGCATAAGATGGAATATTTATCGTGAGCCACCGACATGGTGTAAACACGAAACTTAATTAAATCCAGCATCGATTGAAACTATATTAATAATTGGAAATTTTTCCAGGGAGAAACATTCGCCCTGCATACAACATTTCAAATTAAAATTGCCTTTTAAGCAATTAATTTGAAATTTGACTTTCATTTGAAATATTGTATGCAAGGCGAATGGTTCTCTCTGGAAAAATTTCCAAGTATTAATATAATTTCAATCAATGCTGTATTTAATTAAGTTTCGTGTTTGCATCATGTGGGTGGTTCACGCTAAATATTCCATCTTTTGCTGCGTTTGTAGCCTTGCCAACATGTAATAGTGAGAAATTTTCCAGCCTGGGTATCGTTCCATGTGATTTAGTCGGTAGAATGTCAGTGTGCTGTACTGATGGCCCGGGTTCGAGTCCCAGCATGGAATCTTTTTCACTATTTGCGTCTTTTAAGCAATTAATTTGAAATTTGATTTTCATTTGAAATCACAGTGTTTATGACAAGTTCGTCACAAATGACACATATTTCACAAAGTGGTCACAATGTGACTTCAAAGCATTGTCGCTTTCGTCACAGGTTCGTCACAAAATTAATGCCAAAATAGTCACAAATGACACAATTTTCACAAATTTGTCACACCGTGACTTCACAGAGTGGTCACAATGTGACGTCACAAACGTCCTCTAAAACGGCCATAACGACCTCGCATTCTAGTCACTGTGACGTCACATCGACGGTCACAAAATCACAGTGTGACTTCACAACGACGTCGCCGTGACGTCACCATGCCTTACGGGACATTTCGCACATTTCGAGAAAATCATTTTTAAAGATTTTGTTGAAATCCTGAAATCAAGCATTGGTTGTTTAATGGATTATTTCATAGAATAATAGTGTAGCACCACATCGTATCGTCATAAGAAATTTGTAAAATAATATTTTTTGTAATAAATTTATTAACGAATGTTTATTAAAAAGGTGGCTTATAACTTTCATTATTCAAAGTAACGCATTCATTTTTTGGATGCAAAAAGAACACAGTTTACTACAAGTTATGTATTAATATAAATTATAATCAATTGTTTTACATCAACAAGTTTAAATTCACAAATCAACAAAAACTTGTCGTTTCAATATAAAACATCTAGAAAAAACTGGTTCCATTCTATAAATCGACTTCAAACTTTAAGCTGCCATCTCTATTTACCCATTCACGTTATCCTAGTCTGCAGTTTCTATATTATTGTACTTCCCAAATGCCTCGAAAATAGCTAAAGCTCTTGCTGATATGGATTATACATTGAAGTTATTTTCTTAAATTGGAAACTTTTTTTATTATGCTGCACGTGTTCCGTGTATTTATTACTGTAGGTGTTTAGAACTCTATTGGACTAACGACACAGTTTTTTACCTCGTTTTTTAACATTAACTTTCTTAAAAATGTACAATTTTGTAATAAAATAGGACACATGCCACAATGGGAACAACGACCATTTTGCAGTCAAAATTGACACAAGCAGAATATAATTAAGAAATTTAAATAATTTTTCAGAATCAGAAAGCGAATAAAGACATATTTATGATGAACGTATGGTGAAATGTTACTTCATTATTGAAATATCTGAAACTTATAAAAGCATTCTGAAGTATGAAAAATATTGTACTGAGTAATAAATATCTCATGCCACACTAAAAATTCAACAACAAGATTATAATCCATAATGTTAATTACATATCAATTCACCCTATTCTGATGAAGAATTAAAGCTACAAACAGCTGTAGAATAATCTCTATCCTTTATATTAATGTCTGAATCAAAGTCATTTTCACTTTCACTACTATTTGAATAACTTTAAAACATTTTTTCTTTTAGACGACATCTTTTGCTTATTCCCCATTGTGTGGCTTGTGCCGTTATTGACTCAAAATAAACTAAAAATTTCATTTTGGCAAGAAGAACTTAGGGGCATAATTGTGCAATATCACGCTGTTTTTTAGTAATATTAGTTCAGTGGCTAGAGACTTTCCGGGGACATGTTCTCATAAAATAGCAGATTTTTATGAACATGTGGCTTACGTACATTTTTCCTCTGAACGCTTCATATTTCTACTCGGATTCGCAGCTGTCAATGCGCAGCCTTATTACTTGAGATAGTGAATGTCAAGAATATAATTAAACGTTATAATTGAATGAAATGTTGATATTTTAAAATTTTACTCTACATTTTTGCTGGTTTCAAATAGTTTTAAATTTAGTATCATATATTTATAAAGAATTTTGCTGTTTATAAACAACTTTTGTTTGCTAATTAATCTCGGTAACGAAAACAAAAAACATGCATCACACATAGATTATAAGACATTTTCTAACCTTGCATATTGATATTAAAGGAAGAGTATCAAAAATACTTAATTTTTTTGCCTCAAAGTAAAGGAGAAGAAACCTAAATGCGTTTCTTTTTTGCGAGAACTTATTGAATTTAAAGTTTAATGGCGGTGTTTAGAATGAAGATTACACAGAAATGTATTTTTCTGTGAAATGAATAATTCTTCATTAAATTAACATTTTTTTTTATAGCGCAAGAGACAGACAGTGGGATTTTTATTTTAACATAAAATTCTTATATGATTACATAAAATATGTAGAGGCAATAGGAACTCAAAGACGAAAATCTTAAAAAGAGATATGATAGACACAGGCAAGCTCAAAACGCCATACAATGCACGGTCGAAACTCAAGCAGTGAAGCTTAAAATGAGTTTAGAACTACACAATAGCTGATTTTGGTTTTTTATATGGGTAATAGTATTAACTGAAATGCTAATATGGGTGATAATTACAAAATAAATCACGAAATTTCAAAGAAAGATAACTATTTCAAGTTAGGTCCGACTTCCTTCAGAGAAAGAGATTCTTTATCCTCTAAGTAACACAAAATGATAACTAAATGAAATATTAATTGACAAAAAAGGACTCAAAATAAAGTATGTGAGGAACGTAATGCAAATTAAATAATACAGACAACCAGCTCGAACACAGGACGCAATCGTATTGGTAAAAAGAAGGGGCAAAGCATCAGACGGTTTCCAAACTTTGTAAAAGACATAGAGTATATAAATAGAGTATGTCCACTGCGTTAAGTGTCAAACTTTTGATTTCAATGCTAGTTTAATTTCAACCACTATTGGTTTCAAATAAGAGCTATAATATATAAAGAATATTTTTTGTTAGCTTTGTGGCAAATCAGGTAAAATTGCTAAATACTAAAGTTATATTGACAGTCAAAATTTTTTTTTATTATTTAGCTTAGATTTCGTATTGTAAATACGCAACTTTTCTACATACAGAGTTGCCAATTCTCCGGCTTTTTGTACGCCAGTTTTATCTTAGAGAAAATGTTGTTCTTTTAAATCTAAATATTCCCATTCATTAAAAGAAAATTTTCTGTTTTAAAATACTGGTATTAGAAATGAAGGAGATTTGGCAGCTTTGTACATACAGACTTTTTAAATTCATGATTTTAATTTTTTTGACTCCACTTTAATGTACAACCTTGGAAAAAATAGTAACTCACAAGCCCAAATAACCCGTAATAAAATAGCAAATGCTTTTCCTCTCACTGAAAGATTTTCAGCTAGCAATGGAGACAAATTGTGAAAAATTCACATACCTGAGACAATTAAAGGATTAAAGCATACCTTACCCTGATTAGGAAAAGGATAATCTATAAAATATTTCAAGATGTAATGTATTTCTTTTATCGTATTTATTGGGGAATATAAAAATAGCTAATTTTTCCAACTTATAGAAAATTGAAATCGCTTTAGTCTAAAGTTTCAATTTTATTTGCTTATTTATTTATATTTTATATGTAGCACTACGAGACATTTTCAGAAATTCCTATCCTGGTAGACAGATTCATACGCAAACACATAATTATTTTTCAGAGATAGTAAAAGAAGCCAGTTATTTCACAATGTAATGCAGTTCTTAAATATATTAGTTAAATTATCTGGAATTTAAAAATCATTAAACTTTTAAAAAGAACAATGAAATTATTTATTGCTATTCGCAAAATATAAATTTAATTCTGCAAAGGAAATTATTCCTTTTAAAATTCCTTTTTTAAAATAAATTGCAAGAATGCTTTGATTAAAATTATGTGCAAAAATAAACCGTTTGAAACATTCCTGTCTATACGCATACACCACATATATATAACAATAAAATCGGGAATTCTTTCATAAAAATATAAACTATTCAATATTTTAGGCTTTTACAACCAATAAATACAATTTTATTTACAACAAACAGTTGGAAAACATACGACATATTTTATCTCTCAGAACAGAAATTTATGTTATTCCGAAAATATCACTTTTTCGTACGACTTTAAAATTGTAGAAATGCAAATTGTGGAAATATGCTAAGAATTAAATAAAATTTTCATTTTATATTTTGTATGTGTGGTTTGTATTGTCTTCATCTTAAAATGATTCTAGTTATTTTTTAAAAATCTTTAATTATTTTCAGAAAAATGTACTTTAGTAAATATGCGTTCAAACTTTTCTATCTTATATGTGACTTTCAACGAAGTAGGTCATACAATTCATGTTATATATCTACATGTGTGTGTGTGCGTTACAGTGGTCGGAAGTAGAACGCCACAAGTAGAGAAAATAGTAGTCGGCACTTTTTACAGTAGTTTGTAACCTAGTGCGCTATTTAGAAAGACGAATTGTATTGAGTAACCGGATACTATAAAGCAGTAGTTTGTAGCGAACACTGGAGCTACTTTCTTTCAACATAACTTCAGGGGAAGAGGTGCCTTTCTTCTGGTCACATGATCGTAACTTGCTTCTTTCGTGTAAAATGTGTTCCGCGCTGCAATTTCAGCAACTGTAGCATTTAAAAATAATGGTTTAGTTGTAATCACGGATTTTTAAATTGAAACTTGATGCAACTGACAAAATTAAATTAAATAAATTGATTTTTTTTAAACTGGGAATACTTCTACACTGATTCAACATTAACTCTTCTTGTTTTAATGTTACGTTTCTTCTTTAGATTTGCTTTATTTACAGATTTACTATATTTTGATATTATGACACAGAAAATTAATACTGAGTTGTGCTGGACGGCAAACAACGAATGCTTAATATGTGCTTCAATTAGCCTTTTAGAGAATAGCACAAAATATTTTTTGTATGTTATCTTTCTTAAATTTTAATGCCCTCGACTTTATTGCAATTATATGATTGTATGACGGCAAATGATTATAATGAGGGATCATTATATTACTTAATCCAAAATTAGCGAAATAGCTACTATTTTTTACAAGTAGTTTGTAATCTCTATTTTTTTTAAAATAAGTACTTGTAGTTGTACAGCTCATATTCAAAATATTAGAATAATTACTTTTTTTTTTTTTTTTACAAATTGAAAATATCGTTTGGTAATTTAGTATCTTTTAATGCAAATATGCAAACGATATTTTTATTAAGAACTTATTGTTGATTAAACTTATTTATTATCTTAAAATTAATATCATTTTTGAAAAGATTAACTGAAAAAAAATTATTTTGAAAAGTCAAAATATTAGAATATTTATTCAAGTGGTTCAAAATATTAGAATAATTCACATTAATTCTCCTTTAATTATCACCAATTCATACCTGGTGACACCATTGATTAAATTCAGACGATTTTATTTAAAATCAGTATTTTTTTTGCAGTTTGTTTGCTTTTTCGTCTTAAAATGGGTCGTGTGAGTGATATTCCTGAATATATTAAACTTCGTATTGTTGATTTGTATCAGCATGGCAGAAATCAATGTTATATAGCGAATTATTTACATTGTTCGCAATCAAGGGTTAGTAAAATACTAACACAATATTAAAAAAATGGAAATTTTCAAAATAATTGCCAAAATGGCAGCTGAAAACCAAAAACATCTGCTAGAGATGACAGGAAACTGAAACGTATAGTTAAGAAAAACAGTTAAAAAGTGTGCGATTCTTGCATCGTAAATGAGAAGAAGAAGGAGTTAAAGTTTCTACATCGACCACATTAAGACGTCCCTATACACTGTAAAAAAAAGAACAAACTAAAAAACGGAAATTCTACTGGCAATCTAGACGCCAGTACTATTCCCGTATTTTTGCGGAAAATGTCCCCCATAAATTACAGAAAAATTTCCGTAAAAAACGGAAATATTACTGGCATCTAGATTACCAGTATAATCTCCGTTTTTTAGCCCCTTTTTTACAGTGTAAATTTAAGTTTGAATCTCGTGTACTGAAAACAAACCTCTAATGACTGCGAAACAAAAGAGTATAAGATTGAATTGGTGTAAATCAAGACGTTTATGGAGCGAAGAAGATTGGGAAAATATATTATTTGGTGATGAAAGTATGCTTTGCGTTTCATATGGTAATCAAGGCATTTGAGTTTGGAGAATGAAGCAAGAAGCATTTGATAATGAATGCTTAAACGTTCCATAAAATTTCCTGCTAGTGTCATGGTTTGGGGTTGCATGAGTGCAGAAGGACCTGGAAAGTTATGCATCGTCTACGAAAAGGTTAACTCTCAGATATATGAAGAACGTTTGGAATATTAGATGATTCCATCATCAGAAGATTTATTTGAAGATGATTTCATCTTTCAACAAGATTTAGCGTCACCGCATACCTCGGTGTCAAATAAGAATTGGTTCCGCAAACGCAACATTAAGGTACTGCCTTGGCCACCAAACTCTCCATACCTTAATCGCATCGAAAACTTATGGTGTATAATGAAGAAAAAACTTCCTTCACGTAAAACTGAGTTAGTTGCACGCATAAAATCTTTTTGGGCTAATATTGATAGAAATGTTTGTGAACATATTGTATATAGTATAGAAGATCGATTGTACGCTGTTATGAAAGCTAAAGGGGATGCTGCAAAATATTAATTGCTATTTACTTCATAATCATAAGGTAATGTTGTTGCGTAAAATAAAATATTCTAATATTTTGAACCAATCTAAATTTTATTATAATATTTTGATGTGTTTTAGAAAGCTGCATACTTAATTTATTGTACCTTATTTTATATTTTGTAAATGTTAAAATCTTATCAAAACATTCCAGATTTAATTTTTAAGAAATTTAATTGCACTTACTTAGTATAAAAAATATATAAATGAAAAATAATTTTTTCTTATTTTTTTCTCAATTATTCTAATATTTTGAATATGAGCTGTAGTTAACTACACTTTCACTTAAGTAGTTGAAGTTGCAGTTCATTATTAAAATAATGTTGTTTTTCCGGCGTCTGTATATCTATATATTTAACCTTCCAGCAGGCGCACCCACCATACCAACATGAAAGATCGCGCGTATTTTCTAGATATGCTATTGTAAAATGTGTATTGTAAAATGTAACTAATAGTAGGTCAAAGGGAGAGAGAGAAATAGCTCCGTTTCGTGTTAGAAGCACCCTTAGGACTAAATATATAATACGAAATTCATCTCTAGTGTATCTCTCACATACGCGCGCTTGCTGAAAGTTTATGTTTATATCCTGCATATATTTTGTTCAAATGCTCAGATTTTAAATTTTGCAAAAGCAATTCAGTAATTTGCGACGTGATTATATCAGTTGCTGCAATTATACGATGTTTTAAATCAACAAAATTGTGAGGATGATACTGATGCAAAGTCGTTTTCACGAAGATCAGGTAAGTGAAAATGTTTAACGCACTATGATCACATAGATTGGAAGTTAGTAAGGGGAAAAACTCTTCTTCTCACCCGAAGTTCAGTAAGAGATATCTACAGAGCCACAAAAGATGTTATATTAAACTTCATTAACCTAAAAAAATGATGAGTTGCCCTATCCATTGCAAACGAAACTAATAACTTTTTATGTTTAGTTTTCTCCGTATAAACACTTATTTTTAAATATCATTAGACAACTTGTAAAATTGAGGATTTAATCTGCCGAGAAGATGTTAGATTAACCAGGGAATTAGGCTTTCTAACTCGGCCTGAAATTAAATGTTTAATCTTCTTACCTACGACAGTCAGCGACGAACGTAAAGAGGGTAGGCTGTGTAGCTGTCCAAGTGTGAGATTGGGAAAACTTGAAAATGAGGTGAAAATGAGGTTTTATACTAAGATTAAACACAAAGAAATTTTGAAATTACTCGTTTGAAAGTGTTTAATCTTACTTTGGAGAACTACGAAATTTTACTTTTGAAAGGTAAAACTCACAGAGATGAAAGGAAGAAATTTCCATAATAAGAAACAGGTAAGCTATTACACACAACTGTAATGATTTCCAAGCAGATGAATATCCTGAATTGCTTAATACTAAATTTGTAAGATTATTATTTTTTTTTTTACAAACATTTGCGTTCACTAACTTTATAGCTTTTGTATACATTATTATAGTTCAAGATAGCTTCAAGAGTAGGCTGTTAAGTTAAGCAGATTTCGTTTTTTCTGCTTTTTTCGCACGATGAACTTTCTTAGACTTCTGGGCAAATTCTTACCATTCTAGCGTTAAAGTCAGTCACAATATCTTTGCACAAGCAAGTAATTAAGGTAATACTTCACCAATACTTGGATATATTTAAACTATGGTAACATCATCATTTTCAAAAATAGTCTGGTATTTTATAAAACCTCTCTTATTCCCCGAAAATGTCACTCATTTTACAAATGGTCATTTTTCTTAGCCCAACAGTACTGGAACATTTAAATAACTCTCATATGAAGGGCTTCAAAATATGTATCAGATTCACATTCAACATCCTTATTTCACGCAAATCTCTTCTACTGGAGCCAGTTCTACACTTAGTCACTGGAAGGACAGCTTTGTAGAATGAGGGAACTTCGTACTTCAATTCATTCAATTTTGTCATTTTTTCCATGGATGTGTGATCCGGTGCGTTGGTGCTTTTGTGCTCTTAATGACAATGCACTTTTGTCTTTGCCGTATGTGGCATTTTTTTTCTTCATGGCTTTGTTCGAACGGCCAATAAGGCTACATAATACTTTATTATGACACGTGCACTCCAAAAATACCGTCCAAGACTTTTCTAGCTAATTTTGCACCTATGGTCGCTTTGGGTGATTTTCGCCCGCTTCCAACTAATCAGGTGACTGCTTATTGGACAAAGTGAATAGTGATGGATCCACGTTTCAATCATTGTTACAAATCGGCACAGAGTATCACTTTGCTGAAATATCGTCATATTGTGCTCTGATTAATCGATACACTGCTACTTTTGGTATTTTGTTATGAAACGAGGCACCCATCTCGCACATGGCTTTTCTATATTCAAATATAGATACAAAATATTCATCATACTTTCTGTCGATATCTTTATGGTGTCAGCTATCTCACTCGCTTTCACTTTTTGGTTATCCAAAACAATGTGATGGATTTTTTTGTGTTTTCAGGAGTGTTGATGCCTGAATTTGTATATCCAGCACGGGAAGCACCATTTGTGCTTATACAGTTAATTTGAATCACGCTAGTAAAACCAGATTTAGAATCACTAAACGGTAGACAAATGGTTATTTTTAAAGGAACATATATGACGCAATTCTTTACAACGTCTGTTGAATTTAGACTGTATTTTGTTCCTCAAAAAATACTGTTTAACCTCTTCTTAGTCTGATTATTTTCGAATTTCGAATCCAGAAAACAATTTTTTCATTTCTGAAAATGATACGCTATATTCTGATTTCTGAAATGCAAAATATTTTTTACAGTGTTCAGTTTTCGTTTGACCTACTGGTGGTCGTACATGTAGTATCCCATTCTCTGATATCCAGTTTTCGGCCAATGAACCCTAGTTTTTAATTAAAAAAAATAGTCTGACACTATGCAGCAACACCTAACGAAAGCAGAGAATACGGAAAATAGTAGACTTTATTTGCATCACTTATTAGCAATATTTAGAATTACAAAAACTATAAAAATAATTACGGAATATAACGTGAGGTGTAAGTGCCAACGAATTCTCTTTTAACAATGTAATTTCTCTATACCAATGCATTTCGGTATTTAGCAACGCCAACTGAGAAGGGGTTGATCAAAGCGCGAAATTAAATTCCGTTAATTGTTTACACAAACGCAAAATTAGTTTCATTTAAACGACTGCATTTTGCAAAGAAATAGTCAAAAGGTCATGTAAACGTGCCCCGAATCTGTTGAAAGATGGAAAATTCTACAAATGATATGGACAATTTGTTGGTGCTACCAGCTAATAGCGAGGGCCGATACTTTGTATTCCATGTAGTAATGTAACTTCCTTCTGCTTTAAAAAACATATATTTCTGCTACTGAACTTATATGTGTCGCTTTAAGAATCTTACCACTCTGATCATAAGTATATGTTGCCAATAAGTTTCGCTCAGTAGGAAACCAGTGGAGAAAAGCGCGATGCTCACCGACACTGGACGACAAGACACTCCTTCAAAATTTGTTGTAAGCGATCGAACTACTGATAATGAGTGGAGAGAGGTAAAGAAAGCTGAACAACAAGATTCAATGGGTAGATCAAACTCTCTTGTAACATAACATAGTACCACGTTTTATCCTACTAAATACGGTGCATTTGGTTCGAACTACTTCATGTTACAGGAGAGTTTAATTAGGGAGGCTATTAAATCTTGTTGTTCAGCTTTCTTTACCTTTCTCCCCCTCATTATTAGTGGTTTCGACCACCTACAACAAATTTAGAATGAGTTTCTGGTCGTCCACCGTCAGTCGGCATCGAGCTTTTCTTCGCTGGTTTTCGCCTTGATAATGGCTTAGCTTTAACTGAAACCGAACGGAGAGCTTCATATACTTTTAATATATGGGTATTTTCATTTTTGAAGACCTTTTTGTATATACTTCATCAACACCTATTTTAGTAATAAATTTTAAAGTGTAATTTTTATGAATGTTTTCATATTTTATATTTTGCACTCTATTGAATTTTCAAAAACAGAGAAGTGTTAAAAATTTCCAGGGAAAATTTTATTTTATTAATCTGTATTAAAAATATATATATATATATATATATTATGCACCATTAATAAAAATCAATGTATAGAATTAAAAAGGAATATGTTGCAGCAAATTTAAGCCAGTTAACAAATGTCCGAAACTATCTAACAAATCCTTTAACGATTAAGAATATTTCGATTTTATTTATTTATATTTAATTATTACACATGCTTCAACTAATAAACTATTGAATTGATAAAAATTTTTATTATTGTAATAAATGCAGCACAACAATTCATAAATATAAAAGAACAAATAAATTTTTCTTAAGGGTATGAGATATGATAATTTCTACTTGTATTACTGGAAAAAGAACGAGAAACTGCGCAATTGCCTGTAGTGCAATAGAATAGTTTCTATATTATATTCTTCTATTTCTAATGATATACATTGATATATATATATATATATATATATAATATATATATATATATATATATATATATAATATATATATTTCGAGTTATTTATTGAAACGCATAAAAAATGAAATAATTCTATAACATGCAAAAACATAACTAGTATAGTTAGCAGTTTTCAATATAAGCAAAGTCTTTTTTACACTGCCGATGTCTATGGTTCCAAACGAAAAAAGTTTTAACAAGTTAAAATATCTAAAATCTATGAGAGAAATCTAACAAAAGAGCAAACAAAGAAATTTAACAAATTTTTAGTTTTGAATATTTATATCTCACAAACTGTTTTACTTTAATATAACTGTGTTACGTTAATGTACTTTTGCGAAACAACATTTGTAATTAAATAATTAAAAATTGATTATTGTAATTAACAATTAAAACTTCTCTAAATTTTTTATTTATGGATATTTTGATGTTTTTTTAATTATAAATAAAAACATACATTTATTTTACTTAAATAGGTGTCACAAATATAAAAATTAAAATATGTTGACATGTTTCGGTTTAATAGTAAAAACCGTAATCATAACACACACATACTCAATAGAAATGAATGACACTGGGTACCAAAAAATAATCTAAAAACCAAAAAACATAAAAATGCAAAACATTGCGCCCTCTATGATTTCAAATAGCCTACGCTACCGCGGCTCCCTCTATCAGACTCCCTTTTTAAGTATTTATTAAGGAATCCCAACCATAAAATTGGAATATCAACGGATAAAGAATCATTACACACAGTAGAGAATATATCTCCTAGAATATATCTCAATAGATTCCCGGATGATTGACTTGCGGTATAAACTCGAAACAAACAATAATCTACTGTCTCTGAAACAAATATTAACCCCCCCTCTTTAAGTTTGGGTTTAGGAGGAAAGAGCATGAATCTGATATAAAATTTGGTAGGGATAAGACTGCGTTATCAAGGCTATTTTTAAAGATTTTTATGTTTTTTGGTTTTTAGATTATTTTTTGGTACCCAGTGTTATTCATTTCTATTGAGTATGTGTGTGTTATGATTACGGTTTTTACTATTAAACCGAAACATGTCAACATATTTTAATTTTTATATTTGTGACACCTATTTAAGTAAAATAAATGTATGTTTTTATTTATATGATATGAAAAGGTGAAGTAAATTTTGTTTTAGTTTTTACAAAAACTTACAACGGTTTTTGACGTTTTTTTAATTTTTATGCTTTATATGTATTTAAGTTGCGATATTAAAAAAAATAATAATAAATGTTGTACGTGCAATGTCCCAAAGGAAAAAAAAACTTAACCATTAAAATATGTATAAATTGTGCGAATTTTTAAACCACATTAACAATTGTTTACTAAAAATTTTATTTAAAGATTTTTATGAGAATGGAGAAGAGCCGCCAATCTACTACCTTCTCCTAGCTGAATATTAGTCAAGTTTCGTCACAGCATGGTCTAACTAGGACTTCCCTCAGAGGGATTAGTCTGAGCGATATTGCTGAGAACATAGATTTAATAATAACATGTGGAAGCAAAGAAAATGAGATGTTATCTTTAATTCTCCATATATTGCGATAAACAGAAATGATGAAAATAAACGAATCGTAGAATTACAAAATCTTATATATAAATTCGTATACACTGTTTAAAAAATGGGAAATCAAACCATTCAAGACAGCCATGCATGGATATAAAATTGAAAGTACGCAATATATTAAAAGTAAAATAGAAAATGAAACACTAAATTACTTATATCGGAATTTTAACTGCATAAAATGATGTAAGAGCATAATCAGGCGCTCCGCACCAATTTGAGTAACTTTAAATTACAAATATATGATGTTTAAAAAGAATGGACTATACTTTATATGGTGTGTGCTCCCCCGGAACAGTTAATGTTGTACAATATCTGTTTTCCATGGATTCAATGAGGTTATCGATAACATTTAAGGAATTCTCTCCTCAAAATCTGATACAGTATCAAAGTACCGAATACATCAACAGTGGCATGCAATGCTTCCTTAGAGTGTGTTTTAGATATGCTCGATCGGATTTAAATGATGCGTGTATGCTGGCCACTACATACGCTGTATTGTTTTGTTTCAAACATATTCTGCACAAGTTGAGCTGTATTTAGCATGTATTAAATAAAAGAAATCGGCAATGATTACAACATAAAGTATGACACAAGATCTGAATATATCGTCTGCGTAACTTTTGAACTGTCAAAATGTCATTTGAAGTAATTTACAAATCCATACATATTTATTGAACAAATCATGCAAACTAACGTACGCCAATATGAACCCTATTATGAAATTTCACCAGAATAAGTTAATATATAAAAAATCTACTAATGATAATTGAGAATATGACTTGATGATAAAATGTCTAGATAAATGAATCGGATAAAAAATTCATATCACATTTAAAACGGCACTTCCCTCTGTTAGTGGCCTTGGCGAGAGAGAGAAATGCCTAGAGAAGGATCACTTTAACAAGTACTTTCGGGCAACCAACTCACTGTTTCATACAGGTCTTTATTCAATATTTACACAATTTAATTAATGCTAGGTGGGTATCTATCAGTTTTGTTGCATTTAAATTGCATGTTTTGCGGAGGAAATGCAGCATTATGAAATATTTAAAGTTGCTGTACCTAATAATTCTAAATTAATGGTAATTGAGATCGCTTTCTGTTAATTTCATCTTTTTAAATTAAAAAATTTTTAGAAACCATTCATAGAGACAATTGTATATTTTAAAACTAACCCGAAGCAAAATTGCAAGATTTTGGGCTCAGCAGTAACACAGAAATAGAAAATTTTCGAAACTTTTTTGTTTCTGCACTGTTTTATAGAGCGACATTTTTTGAAATTGTTCTATTGCGAGAATTTACGTCATGATAAATACAGCGATGTCAATTTTCATGTTTATATTCCTAACTATTCCATGTACTTCGTTTAGATCTTTTCCCGCTTTATTTAGTCCTACGATTTTTTAGAATTCGTTCTACAACGAGCATTTACATCTTATTAATTACTACCATGTCAAAGTTCTAGTTTCTAACCCCAACAGTATCCCAAAAATTTCAGTATTCCAAATAAATCATAGTTTCGAACCTTTCAAGAAATTTTTACGTTTATCCGTGAAATTGAACCTTTTAGAGAGCGTCCATTACGAGTATTTAATGTTAAAAGTAACTACCGCACCAAATTTAAAGTTTCTAACACAATCAATATCGCAGAAATAGCAATTTTAGAACTTTTTTGCTCCTGCAGCGATGTAGGTTCTTGCACTCACATAAAATAGTCTTTTTTTCGGAGCAGAGATGGCCACCAACATTTTTTTATGTTGGCTATGTAGTTTCAGAGATAACACCTCACAAACGTACAAACATTAATAATATTATACACTTTATATTATTATAACGCTTTATAATATTAGCATTAGATGTACAGATAAAAAAGCCATTTATCTGTTACAAACTAAAGTGTCCTGCGTTACCCAGAATTTGAAGCATGTTTGTTCTGAAAAATCAATTTCAAAATTTAACATACAACGCAAAACAAACATTAAAAAAAGCAGTCGAAATGTTGTATGAATGAATCATATGAAAACGCTATATAAAAATGTATATATGTATATAACAGACGCAAAAGAATGTAGCTATAAATGAACTTACTTCAATTTATAATTGGGGCAATAATGTTAAAATACGACAATATTTCCCTAATCGGGTTTTTATCATGCTTCAATACATTTTTCACACTCATATGACATTATACTATATCCACCACGTCCTTTATATTTCCAATATGACGTAATATTTTCCTCTTTCACGTGGAAAATTTGAAATAAAAAAGTTATGAAGTTATATTCACTTTCATTTAAATTCGTCAAACTATTTAATTTCATTTTCATTTTTCACGTGAATATCTTGCAATAGAAAAGTTATGACGTAATATTCACCTTTTTTAAATTCGGCAAACTATTTATTTCATTTTCATTTTTCACGTGGAAATCTTGCAGTAGAAAATTAATTGTTGTAGTAATAATTTTATTTTGTTTTTTAATTGTTGGCAACCGCTATAACGAAAAATGTTTAAATTTGATAAGAAATTGCTGTTAAATTGGTGGTTTTTTATTAATTAAAAATTAACTGTAAATTATTTCGATTCCGGATTTCTTTAGTTGCCTCGGCCATGTTTTAATACACAGGTACGTATCTTTTCACAATTTTGGCTTCCAAATTGTGGATTTTTATGGAATTAGAAACAGAGAGATAGACAAGTTTTCATTTTTATATATCTCTCTATTCTAAAAAAAGGAACTAACGCTGTCACCGCCGCCGGTTTTGAATTTTTGTGACCAGAGGTCTTTCTTCGATAATATTAAGAAAACTATTGCATATAAAAATATGAAAATCGGTGCTATTATAGTGAAATGTTTGATCAACACGCTGATGCATTCAGTTTTCAAATCGAAGAATTATTTTAAAAGATATTTAATGCTAAAGTTGGACAAAATCGTTCCATTAAAAAAGTTTTCTGGAGCAAAAACTATACATGGGAATTTAATCATTTTTAGATCATTTTATTCAATAGAAGATCCCGGTGTGCAGACTCCATAATTTTTTTTTAATTTGACTTATTTTTTGAGGTTTTATTTCTATTTTACATTCAAATATTCAGCATTTCGACAGCTATTTTTTGCATATTTTAGAAAATGGTATTAATTTAAACTGTTGCCAACTGTATAAACAGCGCAAACAATAATGTTTGCTTCAAATAAAAAAAATATTTACACGTTACTATTATAAACAGAAAAAAACCTTCAAATTAGAATTAAATAATTAGGTATATTATACTCCATAAAAACTATATTTACATGTGAATTTTAAAAGAGAAAAGATACTGTAAAATAAATTCATTAACATGCGTTAGACGTCTGAAATAGAAGAAATTACGTCACATTAAACTTATGCAAAATGAACAAAAAATAGTATTGCAAAACAGTTTAAATTTAAAAATTGCGCGAGACAAAATATTAGAGGTTAAATATTAGATTTTTCTAAATTTTATTATTTGTCGTTTGATGAGAGGTGTTCAGCTATATGTATGCAAAATGTCATGTCTCCAACTTAATTAGGGGCTGAGTTAAAAATTGTTTAAAATACACAAGTTAGAGCCCAGAGGGTTAAAAATTAGACTTTTTCAAAATTTTATTATTTATCGTTTGATATGTGAGGTGTTCAGCTATAAGTATGCAAAATTTCATATCTTGAACTTAATTAGGGGCTGAGTTAGAAAAATTGCTTAAAATACAGAAGTTAGAGACCGGAGGGTTAAATATGACTTTTTCAAAATTTTATGATTTATCGTGTTATCTCAAGTGTTCAGCTATAAGTATGCAAAATTTCATGTCTCCAACCTAATTAGGTGCTGAGTTAGAAAAATTGTTTAAAATACACAAGGTAGAGCCCAGAGGGTTAAATATTAGACCTTTTTCGAAATTTTATTATTTGTCGTTTGATGTGAGGTGTTCAGCTATAAGTATGCAAAATTTCATGTCTCCAACTTAATTAGGGGCTGAGTTAGAAAAATTGTTTAAAATACAGAAGTTAAAGCCCAGAGGGTTAAATATTAGACTTTTTCAAAATTTTATTATTTGCCGTTTGATGTGTGGTGTTCAGCTATAAGTATGCAAATTTTCAAGTCTCCGACATATATAGTTTTTGAGAACGGGCTCTGTGACAGACGGACAGACAGACAGACAGACAAAGGAGTGAGACAGGTAGGGTTTCGTTAGATGAACGAAACTCTAAAAACATGCTGCGGATGACTGTAACAACATCCTAAAATTACATTACCATCAGCGATCTACCAAACCCGAATTTAGTTTATATTCGTTTCATATTTTCTTATTCTTTTGTACGGCCCTGTAAAATAACTATCAATAATATATACAGTAAAACCTCTGAATAGCGGACACCTCGAGAATGCAGAATTTGTTCTCTGTTTGGATGTGTCCGCTACTGAGAGTAAAACATGTACAGTTATTTAAATGTTGGTAATCGAAAAAATGTCCGCTAAATAGAGGTATCCGCTAATCGCGTGTGTCCGTTATGGAGGTTTTACCAGTAAAACCTCTGAATAGCGAACACCTCGGGAGGGCAGAATTTGTCCTCTGTTTGGAGGTGTCCGCTACTGAGAGTAAAAAATGTACAGTTATTTAAGGGTTGGTAATCGAAAAAATGCCCGCTAAATAGAGGTGTCCACTAATCGGGTGTGTCCGTTATGGAGGTTTTACTGCATAATAATATCATCCTTTACAAGAAAATTGCATGCTGTATGATAGACAAACAGACACCCAGAGAAAGATAACCTCCCGGAGCAATAAACACTCATGTCTTTTGTTTTAATCATCCACAATTGTATGTCATACAACAGGCCAGATTTTATACAACAGGCTAAAAACGGTCACCGTGGTACGGAGTAATGTATTATTATTTGTTTGCCCACCAAAACTGGTTGCCACGGGTTGTTGCAAGGTTTGTGATCACGTGGTTGAAACTGATCTATTCAATATTACTGCGTGCGTATTTTTTTTTATTTTCTCCATGGTTCAAACCAGTTGTCTACGAAAACATCCACCGGTGAAAGTGACGCACACCAAATTTTTGTGACGTATGCAGATAAATTGTGCTTTTTTATCTGTTTTTTTTAATATAGTTTTTAAACGCTTTGGAACTTATTTTTCATAGTAGGTGCATTCAGTAGGTGGCCCTCATAGGTACCTTCTGGTGCAATCAGAAACGAAATCCGACAAATATTTTTTGAGTTATGCTTGACGAAAGGTTTTCATTAGGCTTTATTTTAGTAGGACATGGCGTTAATATCCATCGTAGTTGTAATGTGTCTGGACAGTAATATTTCGCTGAGTATTAGCCTTCGCTTCGCTCAGACAACTAACTGAAATCAACCAATTAGAAATACTAAATTTGAATATTAGTTTTAACCGTTAATATTAAAACTACTTCTTCTGACCGATATGTATAATTGACAAACAGTAAAGGGGTATAAATATGCAATTAATAAAAATCAGCATCCGATATTTTAAGATAAAACAAAACAATTTATTTTATGAAACGAAATAAATGTTTATTGTATTGGTCTCAGGTCTCTTAAAGCTTCAAAAATTTCTAAATTTAAATTTTTTATGTGTCAAACTCTTATCGTTTCTGAACATTTTGATATAATTTTTTCCATGAAATTTAGACTAGAATAGAAGTTAGGGCTTTTAGAATTGTACCCGCTCAATAGCTGAAGCGGAGTTTCTGAAATTTTGATGTCATTTTACTCAAAATCACTTTTTGGTGCATAAAGCGCATGATATCTCAAAAAATTCTCAATATTTTTTCATAAAAATTTCAAAATATATGTTTTATGTTAGTCTGTATAAATTGCACCTAAAATTTCCTTTTTGTTATTCAAAATAATATTTTTTAGGTCATTATAATGTTGAAATTTTCCAAATCTTGTATTAGCTAAATGCAGCTTTGTATTAAAAGTAAAAGAAAAAATGCTTTAAATAGGTTCAGGTTAATTATTACTATCTACAGTATAAGTAAACACAAAAATTTCAATTATAGTTTCAAAATTCATTTTGCAATCCTGCGCGAAAGCTGTCATACCAATTTTCTGCTTTAAAAATATCCGACAGTTCAAAGCCTAGAATAATAATAATTCCCCATATTGTAATTTTTTAAATAGTATATGAGATGAAAGATACTTTTATCTTTCATCCCTCTAAAAATTGTTTTTTAAAGTTATATACATTTACAGACATTAAATGTTGAAAATGGTCCGTTAAAAAAAAAAAAAAAAAAAAAAAAAAAAAAAAAAAAAAAAAAAAAAAAAAAAAAACTTTTTCCAATTTTAAGTGTCTTGAGACCCTTTAAAGAGAAAGCACGGGGCAGTCAGCTGTTAGCGTTACTCATTTAGAGGGGTTGTGTTTTTGGTGATTGTTATATACGATTACGTGCGCGTGTTATATCCTCTTCGGTCCATGGAACTCCATAATGGAACCTCTGTTCTTTTACTTATAAAAATTAAAATGTGCAATTTCTTTTTTTTTTTTTTTTTTTACATTTTCACATCACTTCTTAGTAGCTGAATATTTTTTGCGTTCAAAGCAAACGAATAAATTGCAGCATCTAAGCTGATTCCCACAATAAATAAATGTTATTGCCATCTGAGATTTCAAAATGCCTAAAAATGCCCAAAAGACAGTATGATCAAGAAAGTGAGAAATTTTCATAAGTATTTAAGTTAAATATTTTCGAATAAAAATTTTTGAGGATGGGTAGATTGTTTACTTGTTTAAAGCTCTTAAATTTGTGATTGCGTTAATTTCGATTAATGGTTATTAAATTGATGTTTTTAAGGGGGTTTGTAGTTTTAGATCCACATTTTTGAACATAAATTACTAAGCGCGTAAAGAATCAATTTCAGAAAAGACATTTTTTCTGTTATTTACGATGTCATTTTGTTTGAAAAAACAAAACAATGAATAAGCATTTGTATTATTATTTTAGCTCAGAAACCAAAGAGGTTAAAAGGAAAGAATGGGGGGGGGGGAGGAATTGACCTCTGTGAGTGTATTTTTACGGGAACCTTAACTGTATTTACAAAAAGTTAGAAAAAAAAAATGGAAAACTCCGAACGGTATAGAACCGGTGAGCGAGATATGATTTCGAATGTTTTTGTCTACCACATAAGAACAGAACCTCACAGTTCATGCTGTACTAGCATTTACAGGACTGGAAATACGTCCTGTTCAACTAATTATTTTTTCTCCGTGCCAAAACTGGGATCCCCACTAATACAGGAAAAATCAGAACTTTTCAACAATTGTTTTAAATATATTTTTTGTTATTTTTATTTTTTGTTTTCTAAAAATCAAAAAACAATTCGCATATTTATGAAATTTTTAGTATTCAAATACATATTTTTGAAGAAGATAGATAAAAATGTTGTTATATCTGAAACATAAGTAAATCAAATAGAAACACAAATATTTTTCTTTTACCTTTTATTATATTTTATATTTCCGTAAATCTAAATAATAAAACATATTTCTAAAAACAATGAGCAAAAGTATAGAATATTCGAATATTTTTACTGATATATGCATTTCTTATAATGTCAAAAAATATTTTAATGAAATGTAACTACACGTCATGTTGCATTTGAATAAAAGCAGAAAATATAATTTAAATTTTTAGGAAAAATTCAGCAAAACTATAGTACATTTCATTGGAAAAATCAGAAATGAATGTTATTCCCAAAGGAAATATGATTTATATTTGTAATTTTCCCAAGAAATACAAACTGTAAGAAAAAAGAAAATTTTCAAATAGGATGTAAGAAGTGTAAACTTTCCCGATTCTGTATTTTTATTACAAAATGATTGGTTTTCCTTCAAGCGGTTTACTTTTATTTCTAATTTTTTTCTATTTCAAAAAATGTGTTCATGCATTTATAATCTTAATTTAAGGTGGTCTGAGACACAAAATTTTACTTTTTTAGATTAATAAATAGCCATGATTATTTTGTCTTGAAAATTACGCTTATATATACCGTATTTACTCGTGGATAACGCGCACCCCGTAGTTTTCAAGAAAAAAAGGGCAATTTTTTTTAAATCTTTTTAATAATGCGCACCATAAGTTTGACACGTAAGTGAATGCCAGATTTATTTCCAACGCTAATAAAATTAGCATTTAAATAATGTTACTAGCGCTGTTGTTTAAATAAATGCTAAAAGTGAAATAAAGATGCAGCAATACTTCTATTAAGTAAGACTTTTACAGTTTTAATTTCTTCTTTGAATATATTTCTTGATTCATACGTATACCGTGTGATTACATCCAACAGTACAAAATTATTCCGTGTATAACGCGCACCTAGAGTTTTTGTCCTAAATTTTTGAAAAAAAAAGTGCGCGTTATACACGAGTAAATACGGTATATATATATATTTAACTCTGAGAAAATATTTAAGTTAAACATGGCATTCAGTTAATTTATATGTAGAATAATGAACTTGAAATTAAAAAGCTAGCAAATTCGAAGAATAAAATAATCGGAACTTCAGTTTAGAGATGGCACATACTAATATTCCACGCAATAGTCACAAAAAAAATTTAAAGCTTTATACTATTTAAAATCCACTATGAATTTCTAATACAATAAGAAACGTAAACATATTTAAAAACATATCAAGACATATGAAATCTAAATAAATATAATCTAAAACAAGAACAAATAATGTAGTGTACATATAAAATGACAATAGGAAAAAAAACAAAGCGACACGTGGATGTCTAATCGTCGTTTCTAAAAACTAAAATTTTGAAATTTTAGTTTAGTTTAAAATTTTGCATATTGCGTGTAAAAAAATACTATTTTTGCAAACTTTTAATTTTTGAATACAGAAAATATTTTATTTTATTTAAATATGACAATGAGTTAGCATTTTACAATGTTTATCTAAGAATAGAAGTAAGTACAGATTGAAATAAATGGCAGCCATTTGTAAGGAATCAATGACGCTATAATGTTTCTCAAAATTAAAAAATTTAACCTTTTGCGGGGCAAGCAATTGTGTTTCTGTAATGTTGAATTCAACAGGAAATTTAAAAAATAAATATTTCAAAATAAGGAGAAGCCATTTTTTAGCTCTTTTTCACCAAAGTTATAAAAATAAAACTTAATTAAAAATTTCTGGTGCAAATCTGAATTAAAATTAGGTGGGGTATAATATATCCCACCGCCCCTCAAGGGGTTAAATCTGTTTACGATATATATATATTTTAATTTTAAGAACATTCTCTAATACTGTCTGCTAAACGTTTCTATTTTTTTCTCTACGGTAAAACAAAATAAAAGGGGAATAAAAGGCATTGATACATTTATCGATGCCATTTTCTAATTAAACCTCAATTATTTTCGAAAAAGATAGATGGTGAAAAAACTTTGAGTAAATTATATTTTAGAAGAAAATTCGAATTATAAAATTTATTTTCACATAGTTTAGTTTCATTAAACAGTTTATTCTACAGGGAAAAATATCGTGTGCTTACATCTTAGAATCTAGAAGTCATGACAATATAGCTTTTCGAATTTTACATTTAACCAAAAGGGTTAAAGAGTTTAAGCTGTTTGTATTTAACTGGACAATTTTTGCCCATATTAATAAGAATTAAGTTTAAGTAAAAAACATAAGTTTTCAACTATTTTTGAAAGGTGGCGGTTAAAACGTTTTCCAAGGTCATTAAAAACGAACTTTTTCAGAGGGTAAAAATGAGATTTTTTACAGCATTTATTTTAATTCATTAAACGAAAATATTCTTCCATAAATTCTTCAATGTGGAGTCTTTTGCATTCCAACAGATTTGAAATTAGAATACGATATTGTAAAGATGCATTTTCATTGAGACGTTTTTAATGTAATTTGTGTCTTAAAATTAGTATTTGTGCTTCTCTATTTTCCTAGCGTATGGAATCCCGAAAAATGTAATTGTATTCCATAAACTGTAACAGCAATTTGAGGTGAAAATCATATAGCGTTTGATACATGCGATTACATTGTTAAAAAATTTCATATTAAGGGGACAGTGGACTTTAAAATCCTTAAAAATAATTTTTTTATTTTTGTAAATTTCACCTTAAATATTAATCAAGGGTACATTATATGCATTATGGTATGCATTTATCACACACACACACAAAAAAATTATTTTTGAGAAAACAAATGGAATTTTACGTGTCGTCTCAGTAATCTTCGAAATGCCTGCTGCGTCTCCCATATCAATGAAAATCCCCAATATTTTTTTTTATAAAAGTTTGATTTATACATATAAACAAAATAGAGCATCGAATTTTATATATTTGAATTTAAAGGTAAAAAAAAAAAAAAAAAAAATTCAAAATTTCAAAATTTTTCAAAAAAAAAATTTATAAAAACTTTTATAAAAACTTTTATAAAAAAATATTGGGGATTTTCATTGATATGGAACGCGCAGGGGGCACTTCGAAGATTTCTATGAAGACGCGTAAAATTCCATTTTTTTCTCAAAAATATTTTTTTTTTGTGATAAATGCATGTCATATTGCATATAATGTACTCTTGAATAATATTTAAGATGAAATTTACCAAAAAAAAAAAAAAAAAAAAAAAAAAAATGAAAAATTTTGAAAATTTTTCGAAAACATTTCAAAAATTTTCATTTTTTTTTTTTTTTTTACTTTTAAGTTCAAATATATAAAATTCGATGCTCTATTTTATTTCTATATATAAACCAAACTTTTATAAAAAATATTGGGGATTTTCATTGATATGGGAGACGCAGGGGGCATTTCGAAGATTTCTGAGACGACTCGTAAAATTCCATTTTTTTCTCAAAAATAATTTTTTTTAATTTCTTTTTGTGATAAATGCATGTCTTAATGCATATAATGTACCCTTGAATAATATTTAAGGTGAAATTTACAAAAATTAAAAAAAATATTTTTAAGGCTTTTAAACTCCACTGTCCCCTTAAAGTATACAGTTATTCGACCGTTTTGACAGAAAACGGTTACATAACGGTAACACTAGCCTGCAAAATTTGGGTTGTGACATATTTTTTTAGATTTTGCTATTTGAGTCTTGTGTACTGTGTAGAGCTGAATCCGAAAACGACCTTCATTTTTAACCATCACGTAAGGCTTTTTTGCAAATCGTAAATTTCAAAGTTAAAAAATAAAAAAAATAGCGAAAATCTGATACTATAAATTAGATGTGATTGTTGTTTTTTTAACCTTCTGATAATTGATGTATGTGCATTTTATAGCGCTGAATCCGAAAATGACCTTAATTTTTAACCATCACGTCATGACTTTTCTCAAATCGTCAATTTCAGAGCTCAAAAGTTAAAAGGTAAATGTGAACCCCTCCTCTCCCCCCCCCCCCCCCAAACGGACGCCTGAGCTGTTTAGCTGCAAGAATCCCTAGTATAAGCCAAAAAATGAATAAATGATTGAATTAAATAAATTAAAATTAAACTGACTAAAAAAAAGTTTAAATCTATTTTAAAGTATCAGATTTTCGCTATTTTTTCACTTTGAAATGCACGATTTGAAAAAATCCTGATATGGTGGTTAAAAATGAAGGTCATTTTCGGATTAAGCGCTAAAAAAATACACATGAAAATCACTTATCAAAAGTTCAAAAACAGAACCATCTCCTCTATTTTTTAATACCAGATTTTGCTATTTTTTTTACTTTTTGCCTTTGAAATGTACGATTTGCGAAAAATCCTGACGTAATGGTTAAAAATGAAGGTCATTTTCGGATTCAGCGCTAAAACATACATACAAATCAATTATTAAAAGTTAAAAAATACAAACATCGCAGGCTTGTGTAATTTAAATTTATGTTCAACATAATAAAGTTCAGTATTAAATACGTGAATAATCACATTGCTAACAAGTCGTAAACCAACTTAGTGAAAAATGTCCAAGACGGGAATCGAACCCGGGCCCATGGAATAGATCTCCAGTGCTCTACCACTAAGCCACAAGGACGATGCCCAGCTTGGCATCTCTCACTTATATAAGTCGGTAAGGCTGCAACCGCAGCATAAGATGGAAAAGTCTTCATGAGCACACATTCTAGTGGCGAAACATTAGACGCAAATTAATCCAGCATCGGTGAATATACAACTGTACTTCACTGCTGAAAAGTAGTTGAAAAATTAATTTAAAGAATATAGTTCTTCGTATGGTCAGATACGTTTCTTTATTGTTATCTTTTAAAACGGCCGAATGACTGCATTTGTAGCAGGTTTGTTAAAGTGTACGTACAGTGACGAATGTCTTCAAGAGTTTGCGGGACCTGTTAGCACTTGTCTGCGGCAGAACAACAATGTTGGGCATTTTATATTGGTGTGCCTAAGCATGTTCAGGATTTTGTTGTGTTTGTTTTAATTGTATGTACCAGCAGTTACCTTATTTTTAATAAAATTACACCCTTTTATTAAACAGCAGAGTTTTAGATTTTTTTTTTTTCACAACAAAATTTTACTTTTTTGATTCTCCTCCGTTATTCGAATTTCAGCAAAACCAAGCGCATTAGTATATATAATTTGCGTTTTACTGTATATAAAGATTTATATTAATAAAAAAATTTTAGTCGAAACTTTTTTTTTTCACTTTTAAGCAGTTAATTATACGAATAAATATTTATTATGATTTTCTATGTTTCTTCATAATATAAAATCTTAAACATTATTTGAAATTGGTCGATACAACTTTCTATGTGCATAAAATGTTTCCGATTATTCTAGCAGAAAGAAATTAAAGTAAATTTATTAACTAAGTAATTATATGTAACATTCCAAATATGAAAATAATTAGCATGTAAACAAACAGAAATTTATTGATGTTCGATGATATTTTATTGAAAACAAAATCAATATTCACCATCTTCAATCCAAATTCTTATATTTAACACATATATTGGAAATGATAACTAAAGAATTTGCAAGGAGTGAATAGATACGCTGAAAACTACTATTAGGAAAAACAATAAATAAGATTCTTTATCCAATATCATTTATTAGCAAATAAAATGAAATGAAGATAGTTTTATGATTTAGAATATTTATCTATTTTTATGTTCGATTTTCATGAGAGCCATTTATGAGTTTGTATTATTTCTAAATGTATTTGTGAAAGTACGACATTAAGAATCTTTTAATTAATTCCTTAACAATATCGAAAATTTTAATAATGAGTTTTACTTTTTCGATAAGATCGTTTTACATTCTTCTTCTGCTTCTTCTTATTATTATTATTAAGGGCCCTGTCCCTGCCGGCGAAGACACTCACGAGCTAATGCTAATCCTATGGGGAGGGATTTTTCTAATATCTCGTTTGCATTTCGACATTTTTAAATAATTTTTTTTGCACTGGATAGCCGAGGTCCGTCTCTACAGCGCACCTTGGTTACTTTTTGATTTTGGTCGCAGATATTTTTAATAAAGTTACTTTCATTTTCAAAACCGGTTCTGAAAATGAAAGTGTCATTCTAAAAAATATCTGCAACCAAAATCGAAAAAATAAACAAGATGCGCTGTAGAGACGGACCTCGACTATCCAATGCAAAAAAAGTTATTTAAAAATGTCGAAATGCAAACGAGATATTAGAAAAATCCCTCCCCATAGGATTAGCATTAGCTCGTGAGTGTCTTCGCCGGCAGGGACAGGACCCTTAAGTTCAAAAATTTCTGGAGTAAGAAAAAATTAATGGCAATTTTTTTTTGACCGTCTTCTCACAACTAGAATTATAATATAGTGTCCTCGAAAAAGAACGGACACACCGAAAATTTCTTAACTTAAAAGTTAAATGAGGAATCTTTTTTTTTTTTTTTTTTTTTTTTTTTTTTTTTTTTTTTACAGCATTTGGCAGTTTTGCGAGATTTGTTAGATCAAACTACTTCTCTATATTGACTATCAAATGGTGTGCAGAATCAATGCACGGTGAAAGTGTCCAAAAAGTTTCGAAAATTTGTTAGATTTCACACATTTTGATTACTCCGTTTGCAACCAAAAACATGTACTTATAGCCAGCTTACTTTCCATAAGTAGACGCTACAATCTTTTATCAATCGACTCATCACTTCAGAAAAGAAAGCCACTCTATGCTTTAGTACAAAGTAAGGTTTAATGAACATCTGTACTACAAGACATATTATTTACAGGAATACTATACATATTTACATCGCCAAAACTCAGAAGAAATCCGCTGTTTGCAAAACATTTTATCATCTCCCGCCTCTCATAAAAAACTCCAGGGGAAAAAATCAAGCAAGCAGCTTGTATATCGAACGCCTCTACATTCTGCGTCTCAAAAATACTCCCCCTGCGTAAAAGCTAATCCGCAATGAATTATGGGAAAACCTATTTGGCAGCCCGCTAAACTGTCGTGTGCTACCATCTAGTGTATCGGTATTTAAATATTTGTTACATCCTCGCCCCCCCCCCCCTGGTTCCTTAGACGTCTCGGCAAGGGACCAGGAACATTTTTCTTTGGCCTACCACGTTTCCTGAGTGGAATAACTGGTTGGTCAGTTACATTGTTACTAAGTTTTAGGGCAGATTTATGGTAAGTTCCTAAGGGAACTTCGGGAGCTTGTAAACTGGCAATTTCATAGGAAGTAGGCGAGCGCTGTGTGAGCACTACATAGGGTCCGTCTCGTCGAGGACTGAATTTGGCAGTTCTTTTCTGACCAGCCTTGCTAACGGGATGGAGTTCTACACATACATGGTCACCAGGAGAATACTGAGATCCTTCTATCCGTCTTCTGTCCACATAGTGTTTTCTTTTGCTTTTCGACTAAATCTTTCACTTGCTTAGTGAATTTAGCAAATTGGTTTTCTTTCGGGTTTATCTCAATGGAGACTGTACCGATTTCACAGGAGCACGGGGTGGCTCCTCCCACTGGCTGAAAGATGGTTTCATACCTTTTCAGCAAGTAATTTAATTCTGACTTCTGTCCAGAACATTCAAGAGGCTTTGGAACAGGATCTGCAAAACCATACTTTATATGAGGCATATCACCGAAGTACCAACGTTTGTTCTTAACGTCTGGTACAAACCCTGATTTATCAAGAAAGTCTCTTCCAAAAAGGGTTCTGTTCCCTTTAGCTTTAGGTAACACAATAAAATCTGTACGAAATTTTCTTCCTCCAATTTCTACAGTAACAGTCGTGGTCAAGCGATCTTCTTTTGACCGTTGGTCATTTGCTAAGGACATGTTCAGAGAGGTCCTCTGAAACTTTGCACCTTTTTCTTTTAACACAGAATACAATGATTCACTAGCCAGGCTGTGACTAGATCTGGTATCTACGCAAGCTTTGACGTAGACCCCATTAATTTTCAGGTCTACTGTGGTTAAAGGTGTGGTTGTGGTTGAGCATGTGTATATCTGGATTTGCTCAAACTGAGAAGATTCAGTTTTTATCACAGGGTTGCAAGTAGGGCACTTAGCACGAATAAATCCGGGAGCACCACAACCATAACATTTCAAGGTTGGGCTATCTTCAATCAGTGGTGAGGGATTCACCTTTCCGTTTTCTGACGGGGTTGTCTTCTTTGAGTGGAAGGATTCATTTTGAAATGAGTTATTAAAAGAGCTCGATGGTACGGTCTCTTTTGGTTTTGACCAGCTTTTATTTTTCTGGTGGATTTCCAGTACTTTGGATTTTCTCTTAGGACATCGTAAGCATCTAGCTTGTCTACTAATGCATTTGGATCATTTAAATCAGTCCAAAAGTCTAAGAAATATTCTCTATGCTGTGGGGAGCATCTTCCCTTTAATTTGTCAGATAAAATAAGATTTTCAAATCTTCGAACGAAGTTATGTTGAGCTCAGATAGCCAACCTTCAAAGAATGTTCTAAGCTCGAAAAAATAGTCTTTCTAGGTACTTTCTGGAATTTTCTTGTGCTGAACGAACAAGATTCTAAATTTTTCAGCGGTTAATTTGAATCGTTTCAACAACATCGCCTTGATGTGTTGGTAGTCCTGGGCCTTTTCTTCCGGTTCCCTAGAAATGAGTCTAGCAATATCACTAGGTAAAGCGCTTATGAGATACGTAACCCAATTTTCCTCCGGAACCCCTAGGACCTTTAACTGTCACTCACACAGCAGTAAGAAGATATTGATATCATCTTTGTTTGGGCGAAAACGGTGAATCAATCTTTGTAGGTCGATTCGCGGTTTTTCGTAAGTGCACCTATTATTTTCTAACTCCGAGTTAGATGCCGAAGTCGAATGTGTACGGCGTAATTTTTCAAGTTCGAAAGTCCGTTCGTGCTCTAAATTTTCTTGTTCGATTTTACGCTGATTTTCTAAATCTAAGCGCTCTTGTTCAGTTTTTCTATTCTCGACTATACTGGTAAGTTTTTTGTATAGTCTTCCTCGTAATCAGCGTGCGTAGTAATTAAATTACGTAAATCGACCATTTTAATTTCTTCAGTGGCTGGTAAGTCTAATTCATCGCAAAGGACACGTAGATCCTCTTTTTTGCCCTTCCCAAAAAATGTCATTTTGTTTAAATTTAACAAAACTAACAACCAAAATAAAATTTTTATTTAAAAAATTCACTTCAAGAATTAGAATTTGAATTTAAAATTTGAAGCAAAATTTTCAAGAACAAGAATTTCAATTTAAAATTTTCAATAGAAAATTTTCAATTTCAAGAACAAAATTTTAGATTTTTCTACGCAAACCTATCCTTACACTCAGGGATTTTCTTCTCTACAGAAATCATAACACACTAAAAAAATATGTATATATTCAAAATACAATATAAATATAAATGCAAATTAATATATTATCACAAAATATAAAACTTTATTTATTTAACTCTTTCCTTTGGAACGTAACCCAAAATTGAACTATTTCAATTTATCGTTACATAATACGGTATTTCTATATTTTTAAGAAAACACAAAAAAAAATTCTATAACTTCAATATTAACTCTCAAAATAAAACAAAACTAAATTATTATTACACAGTTCTTAACTTTCAGTTTCTTTTAAGAAAAGAAAAGAAAAAAAATAATATTACGTTAAGCAAGGATTTTTAAAAACTTTCTCCTCAAAAGCACCCTTTCTATTTTTGTTCTAAGAACACAATTATTCAAAATTAATTAAAATTACTTTGCTAGCAAAATAATTCAAAATTGTTCTCAAAACAACACAATTTACTTTTGTTCCGGGAAACAAAATTCATTCTCTTTTTTTTTTAAACCTTTTAAAACAAATTCAAATTTAAATGTTTAACCTATAAGAAAACTTATTCTTATAAATGTTCTGTTTAGAACTTAATTTCGTCATTTCATAAATCAACATTATTCAAAACGAATTTCAACTTACTAAGCAAATAAATGTTTATTCTATCGTAAATATCTGTCAAACGATACCATTTTAATAAAATACAGTTTATTAAATTCAAAACAAAAAAGCTTTCTCAAATTAGAGCACAAAATATAATTTTCACATCAGTAAGTAAAATATATCTTAACAGAACAAATTTTGTTCTTAAATTATACCCTTAATCTAAATTAATCAAAGGTTTTTACTTTCAGAATTTAAATTCTTACAGAAAACTTTTACGTTATGTAAGATTTCTAACTTCAGAACATTTTTACCTCGTCTGTATGTCATGACAAAACAGACACAAATAATTTTCTTTAAGAAAAAATTATATACTTTCAAATACTATCTTAAACAATTTTAATATCAAAAGTTTAATAACATAAAATAATCATTCTGAGAATGCAATAAACAAAATTCACTAAAATAGAATTAAACACTTATCTTCGGATAGCTGCGACACGCATCCATATTTTTATAAGCCTTCAAGCAGTAAAACTTATTTAAGGATATAAAGCACTTTCTGTTCCGAAATCGACGTTCGGTTAACAGATCATTAGTAGAACACTTTAACACATATACGTGAAGCTTATGCGGAACAAGCACCTTTCGTGCACCATATTTCACTTCAACACTATGGCGAACACACGGCATTTGTAATTTGCCTTAGCAGATATCACAGTCTGATCAGAAGATGCTAAAACACTACTTTTCCTTCCTCGAAGCACCATCCATTATAGCACACCATTTGTAGAATACGACGCTGTGTATTAAACAACAGTATTTTTTAAAAACTCCAGCTTTCTACTTTCCATAAGTAGACACTACAATCTTTTATCAATCGACTCATCACTTCAGAAAAGAAAGCCACTCTAGGCTTTAGTACAAAGTAAGGTTTAATGAATCTCTGTACTACAAGACATTATTATTTACAGGAATACTATACATATTTACATCGCCATAACTCAGAAGAAATCCGCTGTTTGCAAAAGCTCCGGGGGAAAAATCAAGCAAGCAGCTTGTATGTCGAACGCCTCTACATTCTGCGTCTCAAAAACACTCTCCCTGCGTAAAAGCTAAGCCGCAATGTATTATGGGAAAACCTATTTGGCAGCCCGCTAAACTGTCGTGTGCTGCCATCTAGTGTATCGGTATTTAAATATTTGTTACAGTACGACATACCGATATCTTTTATTTTTGTTTTGTTATATTAATGACGAAGAACTGAAAATAAGTCCGGATTCAAAGCACATGAAAACTAATCAGTCCTTAAGAAAGGTTGGACACACGTACAAGACTTTTACCAAGCATCGCTTCTGCTCATTTCCTTAGCTTTTGCACAAAAGCTTTTGCTAAACTTAGCTTTAACTATTATTTTTCTTGTATTATTTATGATTTAAAAAAAATTCTAATAAATGGCTAATACTTTACGAAACTTTAGTTTCAAATAATAGTTGTAAGTATAGGCATATGTTGGAATTGTGTATGAATTTATTTTGAATCGAAATGTAACATAGATCAAATTCTACAAATATAATCATGTTTCAAAGACAAATTTTTTCATATAAGATAAAATTGCGCTTATTTAATTTTATTGATGCGCTTGCAACATGAAATTTGGAAAAAATATTGTATTCAGCATGGAGAAAAAAAAATTAAACAATAGCCATAACTCTAGTTCTAAAAGTAACAGAATAAATTTGTTTCATTAAGATTCTTTGTTTATGATTTTCTACCACACTGATACGGCGAAATTTTCACTAGAGATCTTATACATATTTGTTTGTATACGAACCTTGGAAATCTCACTTAAAAGTTCTAGACGTCTTTATTTTATTCAATTATATCTCATGTTTCCAAAATACAATTTTGCAATGCTCTGTTTTCCAGTCATACTAAATATAAATTATAGTGCGTTCGTGGACTGTGTCACTAATAAGCATATTGGAAATTGCATGGTATTGCAGCTAAAGAGTTCAATTAACTATAGAAAATAATTTATTAAGTATAATAAAAATACACTAGATTAATTTTAACACAATTTTCTAATAGGTAAAAAGATCATATTAGATGTAAATTTCCAACTGGGCGATAAATGTCCGGCTGGGTGGACATTTTTCGCCCAGTTGGAAATTTACACCTAATACGATTTATTTACCAATTAGAAAATTGTGCTAAAATTAATTTAGTGTATTTTCGCGTCCAGCGATTTCTGGGGTTCCATTGCCTGTGATTTGTTCTGTTGAGCTGAACCAGGTTTCAGACCAGATGCTATAGTCATTGGGGTTGGCTGGGTGGAAAAGATCCACCAGATTCGTCCGGAATAGCTCAGATGGCAGAGCACTGGAGGCTTCAGCCAGGAGATCCCTGGTTCGAATCCTGGTCCGGACATTTTTCGCCCAGTTGGAAATTTACATCTAATATAATAAAAATACTCGGCAGAAAATAGCATATATCCTTATAATATTATAAATGCGCATGTGTTTCCGAAAGTTTGAATGAAGTCGGCGTCTAAACGGATAAATTAATGCTTTTATATATGTGGATATAGATGGATTAAAACGCAAAAATGAACGTAGGCTATGCTTAATTTATTTTATTCAAATATTTTGCTTAATAATCCAAAATTTCCTTTATTTTTCCATACACAATCAATTGACAATTTTTCTTTAACATTTAACCATATTTCTTTAATGTTGTCAAGAAAAAAAAACCCCGGAACAATACTTTCTCCACGACAATTATTTTTCTGAACAATTTCCACAAGAAAATTTTAACAAAGTATTCAAAAGAAAAAAAAAATATCCCATCTTATTTGAAATAAAAAAAGGAATATTTTTTATTATACTTGAAACATGAATATCTGTTATGTTAGTAAGAGGTTTTCTGTCAAAAAAGGCGTAATAATTAGAGGAATAATAATGAAAAAGATTTATATTATTTAGAAAATATTTCGCTTGGAAAAACATGCCGTCATATTTCAAATAAAACAGGCATTTTCAAGTACACGTTAATAACACAAGGGTAATAAATATTAGTAACTAATGAAAATGGATAAATATTAACGTCATATTTAAAATGAACAACAGAAATACTTTTTACTAATACTGATTAAAAAGTGTGAATATAATAAGTTACGCACAAATGAGAGTTTTCATTCAAAATTCACTTTATGATTATCAGGTGAAGACATTTTTTCTGAAAAAAAGGAGAATAAAACGTATTAATATATTTTTAGGCTATTTTCTCTTGAATTGAAATGGAAAAAAATTCCGAAACCTAAAAACGTATTTTCACATTTTGAAGCTTCATGAATGAATTTATTTCACAGAGACAAAGGCGAAAATCGTCTGTCAACATTGACATTTACAACCAAGGATAAAAATACTATAACTTACGTGCATAGGAGTGGATAGTTATTGTCTCCTATTCATACAAATTGAATTTTTAAAAAAGCATATACTATTTTAATTAATTATTTTTAAATGTTGGCAGAATAAACGTTTCACAAAGCCGTTTTTAAGAGTTTTATCGGGTAAAAATGATGTAATATTTTTCATGTAAAGCATTCATTTTAATAACAATTATTAAGAAAATATTAATATATATTTTAATTTCGTCAAAGTAATGTCATTTTCATTTCAAAATCTTCGAAATCTTAAAATAACCATATACTTTTCAGAAATAACGTTTTGCAGCAAAAGGCGTATAATTTCAAAATGCAATTTCTTACTTGAAATTTAGTATTTAATAAAATTAATGTTTCAATGTTTATCTAAATGTACAATAATATTAGATTTCATTAAGCGATTTCATGTTTTAATAAATTAAAATACCTATTTTTACATGGTTCATGAAGTAAATTTTTTCTTCATCTCGACAAGTATTACTCCATAGGAAAAACTAATCTGGAAAGCGGTGTCATATTTTAAATCATTAATATGTTTTTTTTCAGAAAATATTAGCTTTTTATAGCAATTATACAAAATGGCGTGATTTCCACAGACTTTATCATTCGCAAATACATAAGTTTAACTTTCTTTTACCGTACAATCTCCTATAATGCTGCTTTCAATAAAATTTAATTAATAGTATTTGAAACTCGATGTAAAAAATCATGACATGTGACATAGTTTGGTTTAAAGAAGAGCTGATACCACTAATTAAGCAATAAATTCGCCTTTCACCACGCATCCACATTTAATTTTTAAAGGCACCATGATTATCGATCGCAAAAATTCCGGTAACAATCAGTTATTATTTTCTGAAATTTTCTTATGATTTTAAAATATCTAAATCTACAATTAAAAATATCTCTGAAAGATAATCATTGTCCCCCATTGGAGAATACTCCTGCAAATTTCGAAGATTCCATAATCCTAAATTACAACACAACAATCAATATGAAAATGTGTATCCATAATTGAGGTGCTTTTTCCATAAATAGATTTTTTTCTGCAATTGAAAGCAATAAGTAACGATATTCCTTCAATAATTAGCATTTCGGTTTCGAGAGTCTTTGGAGCATCATAAACATTTTGCTATTATTAATAGATCTACAGCTGTTAAAAGTGTGCCACTGTGAAATTAAAATGTAATAAATATTTGAAAGTAAAAGTTTTTTTTCGTACTTTTATTATCTACTTTTGAACTTTTATGGTTCACCATGTTTGTTATTTTTTAATACCATTTATCTTTTTTTTCAAGATGTGACTTTTTGGAATAGAAATATAATGTTGTATGTTGATTTTTTGATTATTTCTATTCAAATAAAATTCATGTCTGACGTGATCTGTTCCCTTTCCTTTAAAAATACCTACTAACATACCTTTTTAAATAAAATTCTTTGTCAGGAAAACAAATTAAATCAATATCCATGAACGGAATAAATATCTATAAAAGAGAAGGCTGTCCTTTTAGTCATCTGGCATGAGCTTTATTCTACTGAACCGATTCTGAAAATTATTTATTTAAATGAAAGCAGTTTATTTGTATATGTGCTCACATTTGATATATTTTTTAAATAATTCATTTTTTATATTTTCATTTTCATTTTATTTTTAAAAGTCTTTTAGGAAATTTTTTCACAATGTTGGCAGCAGGGTTACTCCCATAGTCATAAAGTAAAAGAAAACAATTGGAATTACTGTATCTTTACGGATGCCATTTTCTCATTGCAATTAAAAATAACTGTTTTTCAGAAAAAGGCTTCACGTTTAAAAAAATCAACTCTTTTTACTCATAAAGTTATTACATTTCGATATTTTTTACATTACGACGATACTGAGATCGAGATGTTAATCTCAAAGGGCTTCAGTGAGCTAAAATGACATCATAGTATAAAAGAAAGGAATATTTTCTTTGATAAAACGAAATATTTTACTACGAAGGCGTCGAAAAGAATAAATTTCTGGATTTCACTGGGACTGAGATTCGAGTCAAGAATGCGAATGTCCACATGCAAAATTGTAACTGGCAAAAGTGACGTAATTTTTGAAAATATAGTTATTAATATTCTATTGCATGTGAAAATTTTTAAAAAATGGTGAATATGAATATGAAAAGTATGCATGTAAATATTGCGACGATGAAAATGACGTTATTTTTAGATTTCGTTGTACAAAAAGAATGTGATTTTTTTATAGTGCCACAATTTTCGTCGATTTTTCATTTCCCAATACCATAGATCAAAACTTCAATTGATAACTTCATAATTTATTATCTGAATATCAGGTTGCTGATTACATATAGTAATAAAGATTAATTTTTCAATAACTTGAATATTTAAAGTTAAATTTTAGTTATAAATAATATTTGTTTTATGCGTTAGGCCAACTAACTCCTAATATTGCTTATTTATTGTGAATATTTTCGCAGGTTTTTATTATAACTTCAATCTAATAGATTTTTAAACATCTTTATTCTTCGAATGAGGCCCAGTGGCTTAGGGGTCAGGGCGTCTGACTGCCTTGCCACAGGTCGTGAGTTCGACTCCCGAGTGGGCAAGATTCACTCAGCCTTTCATCCCTTCGGGGTCGATAAAATGAGTACCAAGCTTGCTTGGGAACTGAACTCCGAGGCTCTCGCGTCTGACTGACCCCCTGGCAGGGACGTATGTTGTATAGCACCTAGGGACCCACGGTCAAGTAAACAAAGTTGGGCACTGTCGGCACAGATCCTTCAAGGATTGTATTGCCACAGAGTTTAATTAAGTTATTCTTCGAATTCGACGAGTTATGACCCGTAAAATATAATAAATATAAATGATAAAATAGAATAACAGAGATGTAAATTTATTTCTACTTTAATCTTAGAAAAGGAGCATGGAATTTCAAGTTCACGAAATAAATATAAATGATCCTACATAGATAAACAAAAGTATGAAAATTGGGACCATTAGAAGTTTTCCTACTGTAAAATCTGATAAATGGTTAATTATATATGCTTTTAATTATCGAAATTTTTTGCTTAATTAATGCATTTATTCTTCTTTAAGTGTTACGTGATCGAAGTCACGGGTAACAGCTAGTTAATAATATACATTTAAGTACATATTTTACTTGCTATATTCAGGGTGCACAAAATCGCATATATATATATATATATATTGAAAAATCCAAAATCATATAATTTAGTACAGTAAAAAACATCTAAGAAACTGTAACTAAAACAATAATTATCAACTAAGAAAACTAACTAAGAAAACTACTAATTAACTAAGAAAAAACTAAATATGGAGACAAGTGGTCAAGGCTTATGACTTGTACTGCGGGGTTAAACATGTTTTACGTGCACAACATTCCCCCTCACTTGCCAAGACCAAACAAATAGAGATTGAAAAAATGAAAATCACAAACTAACCCAAAAGCCGTCAAATGAAGTCCGTGAATAACCTCACCGCTAAGCTATTTTCGATAGGAATCACATATCGATAAATCACCATCATCGAACAATTCCAAAACCTTATTTCGATAGCATTTTTTTCTTGATAAAATTGAAAGTTAAATCATTCAGAAAATGTATTGGGTAATTTTGTTTACTGGCGTTTATGTAAAGGTTAAAAATTTCACCAACCAATTTATCAACATTTGAACACAAATTTGCAATACGATTTAATCCATTTAAATATATATTTCTAAAAATTGAAACATGCACGTTACTATTAAATTTTAATATTTTTATTGTATAAAAATCAAAATAGTTTCTTTTATCATAAATACTGTATACTAAAATTCCGTTTTTAATCTCCAAATTAACATCCAAGTAGTTGACACTGCTTTGATTATCCGAAGCACTCTTTAAATTTAAAGTGTCTGGATAACATTTAAATTGATAAATTTCTTTATTGTTATTCAGCTCAACCACCAAAACATCATCTATATATCTGTATATCTTTAAGTCTTTTTCCAGCAATAAACCGGCTTCATATGTAAACAGATAAACATCTGCAAGGATGGAGCTACAACTGCCCCCCATTGGAATACCTCTCACTTGTTTATATATTTGTTTCCCTTTAAACAGATAATTTTCGTAAACAACAAATTGAAATAAATCGGTGAATATTTCCATACTGATATCCTTCTCTTTAGATTTCTTGAAAAAATCCATAACTCTGTACTTCAAATCATCTAAATTTATGCTATTATACAAATCCTCGAAATCATATGTATAAAATCCTGTAATGTTTTTCAGCTTTTTTAAACTTTTTATAAGTTCATAGCTATTTTTTATTACTATCGAAGAATATTCATTTATAACCTGATAAAAAATTTTTTGTAATATATTCAACAATTTTTTATTTACACATTCCAGGTAAGAACCAAACCCTATACTATACTATACTATATATATACTATATATATATACTATATATATATACTATATATATATATACTATATATATATACTATATATATACTATATATATATACATGGTTGTTATAATTAAACTTCGCCTATTCAGAAAGCTCTAGAGCCGGTTCTATGGCTCCAAACGAAACAAAATTTCACTAGTACGTAGTTGAAGAGATGCGCTCTGCGAAAATCTAAAAAAATTAGTTAAAATGTTTGTCAATAGGTGGCGCTGCGCCAATATTTAAGCCGATATTTGCAGATTCCTTTACTTTGTAAAAAACAAAATACAGGAAATTTTATTATACAGTTGGTAAAAGTAAACTTATTCAGATTCGTTATATCAATTTCGGTCAATCCAGATGAAACACACAAAATCACGAAATTTCACCCAACGCTTAAAAAACATCACCTTTTATTCAAATTTTCGACGAACGACGTCAAAGTGACGTCGCAACTTCGAAAACTTGAAATACCCTTCTAAGCACCTGACGATTTAAAACTCGCTGATAAAGTGTGTCTGTGATTTCTTTGACACTGGAACAGTTGATTGTTTCTGAAAAGCATTTGAATCTACTCTTTGTGGAGAATGGTGACTTTGAAAGAAAGGCAATTTTTGTAAAGTTATTTTATCAAAATAACAGCAACGCAGCCGCAGCTGTTCGAGAATTCCGGAAACTAAAAGATGTTAGACGTGGACCAATGTCAGATCGTGGAGTTCACAAAATGATTAAAAAGTTAGAAGAAACAGGAAAACTCGACATTCTTCCTGGCAGAGAACGAAAAAAGGTAGACATTACTAGCATTGAACATATTGCGTCTTAAATATTAGCGCAGCGCCACCTACTGACGAAAAATGTAAGTAACCTTTTTTCGATTTTTGCAGAGCGCATCACTTTAACTACGTACTAGTGAAATTTTGTTTTGTTTGGAGCCATAGAACCGGCTCTAGAGCCTTCTGAATAGGCGAACTTTAATTATAACAACCCTGTATATTCAATTTTAATCTCAAGTATAGCTCTATAAAGCTCTGATTTTATACATCTGCTGATTACTTGGCAACTAATTATCAGAAATGAAATATATATATATATATATCGGGAGATTTTCGACGAACAGCCTGAATAATGGTACGTTTGGGGATTTAAAAATCATCATATAAAATAAAATAAAAATATTATGCATACATTAACATTCAGGTAATGCATAAATAACGGAGGTTTATTTTTAACATTTATTAGTGCCTTTTTCAGTAGTTTATATTTCACTAAATTAACATTCAAATGTATGGCAGTTTGTATTACCACACTTTTTGGCACTGGGAACTTAAATTTGTGTTAACGTCCGGTTACAAATCTCCAAGCAACGTCTTGGTTTATTCGAAATTGTTTCAGTAATCTAGAACTTACTGAATGATCGACGTTTAAAAAGAGAGCAATATCTTTGATTGTCTGTTCTGACTTTTTGCATCCTACAGCAAGCTAGCACTCACTATCTGCCCATCGTTTTCTTCCAGCCATGGGAACAGGAATATCACCAAAAATATGAAGCCCAGATAACATAAACACCCCAGATAATACGATATAAACATTTTGTAATAAATTTAAATGCATTTTACAATGCTAGAATCTTCAACTACGTCCTGGTTATCATATAACTGGAGAGTAGACAATCAATCTTGATTAGCTATAACCTACCATGTTTGCATATTTCTAGATGCAAATACAACGATTTTCAGCCATTGAATTTCAAATACGCTTTCGACAGTTGAAAATTTGAATTGCGTGCAGTTCTTTCAGAAGACATTTTTTATGTGAATGTGTATGGAAAGACAGGCATATACATAGATAGACACAAATACAGATAAGACATATGTGCCAAACATGTTTTTCTGAATTTTTTTCTGTTAGAATTGTCAAAATTTCTTGTTTTATATGAAAACTTCAACCTTCTCTGACACAATTTATTATCTGGGTATCAGTTTCATTTAAAGAACTTTTATTAACATTGTAAATGAGATGCTCACTGAGTGATAAAGAATTGACAGTGAATAAAAATTTGTTTGAGAATTTATTTCTTCATAATTAGCTATCAAACGTATAAATATTTCTGTCAATCCAAACTATCTTATGAAAGCAATGAAATATTTTAAATTCTAAAAGAGGTATAAAGTCTTTCAGGGATAAATATAGGAACTTTTCCACTGCCAAATTGTTTTCCTATAATGCAACCATTATTTAAGAAGTCGATATATATTTAAAAAGAAAATGCAATTTGTTGACTTTTAGACAAAAAAAAATGGTGTGCAGTTCTAAAAAAAAAAAAAGCCGTTATAAAATTCGTCTCTAAAATGTTTTCCTATATTTTTATTAGACAAATAAAACGTATACGTTTCAAATTATTCACCTTTTCATACCTGTTCTTTCCAAGTTTATTACAAAAAGGTTTTGAAAAAACCCATTTCCTTGTTTTAAGAGTTAGCTGTATTCGCTTTATGTGATTTCTTTTTATTCTTCCTCTTTTTTAGAATCTAACGGAGAGATAAAAGAAAATAAAAAAAAGCTAAGTATAGAATGTAATTACAAACTGTAGATAAAAAAAAATACAAACAATTTCCTGTTTTATCCATTGTAAAAAAAAGACAAATGTATCTTAATCAACGGAAATATTATATAACGAAAAACGAAAATATACAAAAACTCTTCAGAGTTTTTATTTTTGTATTTTATACATTATATATTGTTTCCCTAAATTATTTTGCCTTTTTAATTAGTAGGATACAAAAAATTGTAATTTCTTAAATTTAATTATTTAACCTGCATACAAAGGATGTAAGAATTTGACTTAATACAATATTTCCGAGACTTACTTAGTAATCCTTTCCCATAAATTTCAATTCCAGATCAGTCTGAAATTCATGCGTGGAATAAATTTCCTCAAATAAAGAATTCAGATATTTTATTCTGATTCCTAAAGATTTTAATATTTTGGAAGCCCTAACAGACTAGCTGATATTGCATACTTCAGATGAGGCAAAAGTGAAAACAGAACATTTTTAATTTTTGTTATATACTAATGATAAAGGGCTTTTAATTTTTAACCGACTTTAAAAAAAGGAAGGGGGCCCTCAATTCGATGTGTATGTATTTATTTTTATGTTCCCCGATTACTCTGAAACTACGCGTCTCTTTAATGTGATTTTTTCTTAATTTATAGTGGATACTCTCAAGCACGTTCCATTTAAATTACATCAAAATTAGTCCAGTACTTGTTTAGTAATTAAATAACAAAAATAAATAAATAATCATCTTTAAAATATTTCATTTTCAACGATTTCCATCAAGTGACGTAGCGCTATCTGGTTAAAGGTCTTGATAAAAGGAAGTGCCTGGTATAAGGTTAGAAAGTTGCTACTTGGTGATTTGCCGCCCGCTTCCTTCTTTACACGGTTTTATTTCTACGATTTTTGAATAATACAGAGTACCTGACAATTTTTTTAATTTAATTTATAACCAAATAATTAGCGACTAAATGCGAAGTTGACAAAACTTTGAATTTAATGAATAATTCCTAACTGCCCATGTGATTGGATCAGATGAGGGAAAACCACACACGCAACTGCTGCTATAGCAGTGCATTGCTTTACAACAAAGTCAATTTCAAATCGCTTACTGATATGATAGAAAGAACAGCGGAAAACTGGAACTGCATTAGTAGTTTCTGACATCTCTTTTTTTTGGTTAAAAAGTTTATCTGCTTTCATGTAAGTTAAATACAACATAATGTAAGAATGAAGCGATGCGAAATGAGACATGTTTATCTACCACAGCGCAAAACGTGCCCCAAAAATGTTCCTAGTGGAATAATGTTTAACATGCTTAACGTGAATTATCTTTTTAGTATAGAAATATCATTTCTAATAACTGTACTTATTTAATTTATAATATATAAAGAAAATCTGATTTTAATCTTTAATGAAAATAAATGTATTGGAAGTGTATATACTTATATATATATATATATACATATATTACACATGACCTTATTAGTGTATGGACACATTTTATTAATTTGAATTTTTTTTTGTACGGGGAAGTATAAAAATTTAAATTTGTATTTCTTCAAATTTAATTGCATGAAAAGTTTAATTGATGTCATAAACTTCTGTACCTTTTTACACGTAACTTTTTAATTTATAATACATATCAATATTTAAGGAATAAAATCTGACGACAATGTTTTTGGGTCACCCTATATATATATATATATGTGTGTGTGTGTGTGCGTGTGTGTACATATATTATTTTAATTGCAATAAAAACTTAATTTCATTTTTAGTAAATAAAGAATTAAAAATTAGGCAATTAATTTTCTTCTGTAATTTCTGTAATAACGTTATAGAAAATCAAACGATAAGCTCCCCGAATTTACAACTTTAACTAACAGTCGTACTAGAAGAGAGAGGAAAATTTCATGTTTTATTACGTATACGTTAGGCAAATTTCTCAAAGGTAGGAAGGAGAAATTTTCGGATTATTCTAGGTTGAGCAAAAATTCTGGGAAATTTGTGAAAGTTGCGTTCTTATGCACAAATTAACAACAAAAGCAACAAGGACTATTCTTCAAAGTAGAGACCATCATAGTCCATGACTTTCTGCCATCGTTCTGCTAGATTCCGGATTTTCTGAATTACCATGGCGGCTCCTTGGAATCGAAAAGCACTTGACATGCTTCTTCACCTTCATTAAATGATTCAAATCGGCTGCCCATGAAAAAGTGTTGGATTGATCGAAAGATGCCATAATCGGATGGAGCAACGTTTGTACTGTACGCGGGGTGTATAAGAATTTCGACGCCGTCCAACTGTGCAAACTTGTCCTTGGTCCTCTGGGCCTTGTGCAGTTTGGCATTGTCCTGCAGAAACAAAGCGCGCTTTAAGCGAACCAATCTTGGATACTTCTGCATCGATTTGTCGTACACGCGATCCAACTGTTGGCAATAGAGTTCCTATGTATGATACAAATTGTGGTAACTATCATATTAAAAATTTCCCAGAACTTTTTGCTCAACCTAATATTTATTGAAAGACAGCACTATGCGAAGGCCTCTGCAGTTAGTCACGATGCACCGAAGTATCTCGCATATATATATATATATATATATTACTGTGGTGAATGTAATATCTAAATATTTAAGAAAAGCAATATTATCAATTTTACGAGAATTAAATACTCTTGCTTTTTAAATAAGGTATTACAAATGCTTTTATCCATTTATGATATTTTAATCATATATTTTTAAGGTTAATGCAATATTAAAAGAGCAGACAGTTTATAAAATATGTTAATGGAAATTAACTAATACTTGGAAGTATTACCTCTATTTACTCATATTATGAAATACATAAAAATTTGATTATCTATTTAAAATTTATAATTTCTATATTCTATTATTTAATGTATCCCATATTATATAAAAAGTGGTAAACGAAAACAGAAATTTTCATGATCAGACAGATATGTGATATTGATGGAAATTTTCAAATGCATCTTTGGATTTCATGTATTAACACAGGAAGATCAATGTATAATTCCTTGTAAGAACCAGAAAAATTAGTATCATCTTTTAATTGTCAGATAATATATTGAAGTATAATTTGGCTACCAGATTGTATATATATTATATTAACCCTTTAAGACAGGGAGATTTTTTGGTGGAAATTGAAAGTTTGGGTGGTTTCCCATTATCGATAGGACCGTATTTGATTGAAAAAAAAAATATTAAAAAAAATATCCGATGTCAGGTTATGCCAAGGGAGGACACGCACAATTGTGCATGTTCGGTTTTAATGCAGCTGTTTTTGGGCTAAATCTACACAATTGTATAGTTTGGGATTATGTGTGCAAATATCTAAAGATAAAAGTTTAAGCAAAAAAGTTGTTTATTCGGATAATTTTCATCAGCCACAATGAAAATGTTTGAAACAATTTTTGTTTTTGGACAGACCACTACAATTTCATTTTCTGAGACGTGCTCAATGCTCGCACTCCTCTTAAGAGCCACTGGCAAGTGGTATGCCCTTCACTCCGTTTTGGACCAGGTCTGTACTTTCCCACTGGTATACTACAAAATTTAAAACTATCCCAGGTGATACTGTTACTACAGAGTGTGGTTTTTTTTTATATAATGCTTTACTGAAGCATGTCCTAAAAAAGAAATCGTCTGTTCATCTATGGAAAATTTTCCCTGATCTCCAGGTAAATTCAAGTAAACACTACGGAATCTGTCGAGCATTTTCTGAAGTTTCCATAAATTATTATTTATTCCTGGAGGTTTACTTGCTGTGTCGACAAAATGGAATGAATTTATCTAACTTAAAAATCTATCTCGTGATATGCATATAACTCATATAAAACTTATAAATCATATATGATATCTATAACTCAGAGCAGAAAGATACAGTTCGTTACATGTGCATATTATATATCTAATTCTATCAATTTTAAATAGAAATCCTGAATAGTACAAACCTATTAATTTAAAATTAATCCTTTTTAAAAATGTAATTAATAAAAAATAAATTGCTAAAAACATAAGTTTAAAAAAATAACTTAAAAATAAAAATTTTATATATTAGGAATTGTGTCCATTTTGGAAGTGGTAAAGTCCCGACAGTCACAATTGTGCGGGTCATTTGTTTTTCAACATTTGTAAAGCCTAAATTTATCAAAGACAAAATCAATTAAAATCATGAATAAAGTATATGAAAAGAAAAATTAAATCCAAGCAAACACAAAAACTTTAAATGAAATTACGACAGTAAAAACTTTTCGTGTATTGCTGTCAGATTATATAGTCTTGTTTAAAAGCAGTCCCTGTATTGTATCTAACCCTGTATTGTAGTTGGTGCCCCTTAGGTGTGTCTTATCAAAACATCTGAAGGCAGTTAACTCATATAAATGTCCAGATTTGGTTTTAAATTTCACAAAAACAGGCAATAGTCATTCTCTTTTACTTTAGTATCACCCGTACAATTGTGCGGGTCAGGGCTTAAAGGGATAAAAGTAGTTAAGACTGACCGATGTGAAATAAATTTTATTTTTCATAAAGAATATCATAATTATTACATTTAGGATACAAAGTACAACCACAGAATTAGTAGGATGCAAATTTTAATGTTTTATTTTGAGAAAGTAATAAGACGAATATATTTTTTTTTTTGTATTTTATCAATAATATGTTGATAGAATATTCTACTAATAACAGCAAATTGTAAGATACAATTTTTTACTTTTTTTAGATTCAGAATCACAACACATAAATAAATGGCCACGCCATAAATACATGCAGGAGCAGTGCTTTTAAAATTCAACAATAATGAAACCTTCATCGGTAAATTTTAGCACTGACATTTTTAATGAAGCTTCAAGCTGATTTAATATGGGGAACCTAATATGGGGATGCAGTTAACACAAAATTAAATGTCTTGCACTTGAATTTCCGTAGTCGCACTATATTATTTCTAACGATGTTTCAACTTTATTTAAATGAAGATGTCAAAATTAGTGTTTGATAGGCAGGAAAATAGAACGTTAACTAGATTTGAAACTGAAAGACCGAGACTGTGCCTCATACACACAAAAAATTTCAGTGTGATGTACATGTACGCTGAATCACTGTCAATTACCATTTAAAATATCCGATTTAATTCCAGTTTGAAAAATATTTTTTGACGGCTCTGTGGAAATACAAAACAGGACAAATGAATAATCATATTTAATTTAAAATACTAAATGCAGCAGACATATTTCTAAATCGTAACGTGTAATATCTGTAATTTGGCTGAAAAGTTTTGTGGAAAATATTTAATAAAGTATATTCTGCCGATGAGCATATTTTCCTATTTGAATTTAAATATTAGTCCGATGTAAGATTTTGACATAATTGGGGTAATGGAATATGGTAGCGGATCGATTGTAGCATCATTTCATGAGACATAATGGAATTTTCCAAGACTATAGTACGTTTGTAAGACCGGTTTTAATTCGGATTTTCAACCAGTTCTGCTAAGCATTTTAAAACTTTTCTACATTGTGACTACTCATTCTCCAAATTCCCTTGATCTCTAAAAGATGAAGTCACTTTCAATTATATTGCATACATTTCTTTTTGTATGTTTAATCAAAACAAATATCAACCTTTTACACGCATTAAATATAAATTCACATATCACTTACATGCTATAGTATCTTTTGTAATTTATACACTTACATTCTTTGAATAGAGTTCTCAATAAAAGGCATTCAAAAAATACTTTTTAACGATGAGCAGAAAAAATGAAAAAAATTATATCTATAAGCCAAATTATTTTATAAGTCAAAATATAACTCATCATTTTTTGCTTTATTTTAAACAGAATATTATTACTATAACAAAAGCAAAAACTTTAACATTAAAAAATGTTATGTAGGCAGATTTTCCTCCAGATTTTTCCAGAAAAAGTATCATTTTTTTTTTTTGAAGCAGAACTAACTACATTTGAAAATACATTGTCTTTGAAAATATATTGCTTTTCTTAGTTTAGATCTTCAAATTTCTTATTTTGTTTTTTATCTTTTTAATGTTTTCAGATGAAATTGAGTTCCTATCTTTAAACATTACTTTGTAGTTTTGTCTTCTTTTGTTAATTCCGCTTGTTCATTTTTATCGTATTTCGATAAGCATTAAATTACTTTCTAATGTTCAATTTCAAGTTTATCTACAGAAGTATCCGATGCTCTTTATTAAAGACAACTGTTTTTTTTTCTTTAACTTCAATTAAAAGTACAAATGAAACAGAATTAACAAAACAATAGTTTATATTAAAACAAATTTCTTTATTTTTACTTAATAAATCGATAATTTTCAGCATTTTGTTACATAACGATTCATAAATATAATCCAATTGGAACCTTTATTCTAAATTAGGATTTATAGATTTTATTTTTTTAAATAACTGTTAATATAATTTTTCATCTACAGGCAAAAAATATGATCAAACTAAAGTGTTTCTGAAACTATGGAACTATGGTGTACATTTCATGCGAAATAATTTATTCAATGATAAATCTTTCCAATTATGTAAAATCAAAGATATATATATGACAGATAAACCTTCTATGTATTGTTAGCTGGATTGTGTGTTAGTATTCAACGCGTAAACTACGTGTAGTATACAATTTATTAATATATATATATATATATATATATATATACGCTCTATTCCGTGTAAAGGCAGTTTCAAGAACATTTAAATAAGTTTAATAAAAATGAAGAAAAGAATAAATTAACGGAAATGAATTTCAAGTCAAGTATACTTATTCTTAAAGAAAACAATAATATATTTTCCCTCGTTAAAATAGACTTAAAATGGATTAATAGCAACAAATAACGCTAATTTTTCTTTGCTTTTTTTAACCTTACGTTTATAACGAAATTATAAAATAATTCTGATATAAAGTTTGAAAGCGACAGACAGACATTTCTTATTGAAAGTTATTAAATATTTTTGTGGTTAATTTAAACTTTGGTCATCTCAGCATTATCTAATATGAAAAAAAAAATAATTGTTTTGGAGAATGAGAGTGGGAATATAAGAGCAGAAATTCTTTGAGAAAATCTTCTTTTGTTCGAAAAAGAAAAGGTATCTTTCAACTTAATATTCGAAAATAATATAGATCTATTATCTATTGCTGCATTTCACGAGCATTATTAAACTCTTGAGATTTACATGGGCTACATGAATAAAAATAAAATAGTCCCAGTTTGTTGATGTTTGTTTCTCAATATATCTTTGCATGAATTCACCATTCATGACACAGTCGAAAATTTTAATTAGAAATAGGCGCCTGGTAATTTAATGAGAGTAGAAACTAGGTTGTTACATATTAGATTTTTAAATGTTCAGCCTTTGTATTTTATGAATAACGTATTTCATCTGAATGTGTAAATCATAAAACTTACTGTTACTGTCACTCTATTTATTTATTTTTACTTTTTTAAAATTGTTTTATTGGTTTTGTTAATTTTATTATTCCGGTTGTTTCAATTCTTTGATGTAAACGTATCCACTATTCCCTATAATTGTAGTCAACAAAATTTTACTATTCTTTTTTTCTTAACCCTTTATCTACTGACGGTAATTATAAGTACCATTAAAATAACTTGTTATAAAATTCATTTAATAGATCGATTAGTTGTAATACAGTTTAAAATAAGTTATAGATACATTACTTTATCTTGTTCCAAAACCATTATGGGTTACACATAACAAAAATATTTTTAAAAGGATGATTTTTTTGCCTTTGCATCTCATGAGCTTTCTTAGAATTGGGGGAGGAGGGGGGAATTCTTCAATTTGGAAATATTTCTATATTTCTATTGTAAGAACATTATATTTGTACATTTCCTAATTCAACAAAATAGTAATAAAAACATTTAGAATAAAAGATTTGAGTGGGGTTATAAATATTGCACAAAATCCCTATAAATTCAAATTTAATTAATTCTTCTAAATCCTTCAATCCTTCTAAAGTTCTTCTGAAATTTATTAAAAGATTATGTAAATCTTTTAATGTAGTTTAAACAATTCGAGAAAAATGTTTTAGAAGGTAAAAATTTCATGAATTCATAATTCAGTACATAAAGGGTTAAATTGCTATTATAAATGAAAAAGTATTGTAATTCAATATCCAAATGATAATATACACCTATATATCTTTTCTTTAGGAATTTGAGAATTGAACACTAATGGATTTCTCAATCATCGTTTTAAATCACTCGTTTACGGGAAATATGTTTTTTGTTTAAATTTTTATTGCTGTCTTAAAATACACGACCAAAATCATACCAAATTTGAAAATCATTTGTAGTAAATGATTACACTGTTATCGCCAAGCTTTAAAATTCTTATGTATGTTCTTTACCAACAGGGAAAATATTATAAAGACATGTTGAAAAATGAGTAATATGTATTAAAATAATCAACAACAAGAAAAACAAAATCAAACATAATTTACTGCGCGTAATTAGGAACCATTAGGAAACTATTAATACGAAATTAAATTACAATAAAATTTATAAATCACATAATAATAAAAATATATGACTTGAAACATGGAAAAATGTAAGGTAAGGTGCACTTTTTTCGTCCCCCAGTCACTTTTAGGTCCTTAGAAGTTTTAATTTTCTGTGAACACCTACCAAACTTGGATTTTTCATAGACTAGCTACCTATGCACATAGAAACATAGGCAAATATCGTACAAAAAAAATGTAACAATGCGAAAAATTGTTTTTTTCAAAAGTATCAATATTATCAGTCAATATTATCATTATTATCCGAAGAAGAATAACGTAACAAACATTAGTCATCCAAACATGAGGAATATATAAATTTTCTATTGTTTGTGGCTCCTGAGCATATTTCGTGTGACCAAGTGCAGCATTAAAGGCACTGAACCCACTGTTCTCCGTGTTTATCACCAGAAAAACGCTTCAAGTAGATAGGGCACGCTGCATCATTGCCGCCATCATTATCCCTTGTATTATCACCAGTTTCAGTTTCAGTTTCAGTTTCAGTTTCAGGCCAGGCGGGGAGACCTACCAATATGGTTTTAGCTCAACAAGCCCCGTCCAGCAGAATAACTACCATCATCACGGGCCGATGCCAGAGGCAGGGCCCGGAAATACCTTCGTTGAATAAGGCCCTATATATTAAAACTTACAAAATTATACAAAAATGTTACAAGTGGCAGCCCAGTTATATCACAGGCGTGCTGGACTTATCATTATACAATCTTATGCTCATTACAGAGTTTGAATGGGAAAAAAAACTTATAATGCAGCATTATACATTTGTGGACAAGTAAAAAACAACAAAAATACACTAAACAAAAGAAGTCCGGATGTGAACCAAATGTGGAAAATCCACTTAATAGGACTTACAGATGCAACAAAAACAATGGGAGTTAAAAGAAGTTTTTCCCATTTTTTTATAAAAGATACAATGCTGGATTACAGTATTATACATTGGTGGACAAATAAAAAACAATAAAAATACACTAAACAAAAGAAGTCCAGATGTGAACCAAATGTGGAAAATCCACTTAATTGGACTTACAGATACAACAAAAACAATGGGAGTTAAAAAAAGTTTTTCCCATTTTTTCATATAAGATACAATGCTAGATTACACTATTACACATAAAAAAAAAATAATAAAACAATATATAAGAATTGACACAGGAGACTTTTTACAGAAAAGCACGATGCTAGAAAACAAATAACACTATTCAAAGCAATAATTCGTTTTAATGATAGAGCTATTTTTGAAGTGAGTTTTAATTCTTATTCTGATGCCAAAATCCATATGCAAGTAAGAATTAAACCAAGAATTATATGCAAATGCTAATAAAAAGAAAAAAAATAGTAGAAAAAAAATAATAAGTTGATACTTTACAAAATAAAATTGATGCAATAAACTATTATTTACAAATGAAACACGGTGCAAGAGATGACTTTAACTCTATGCAGATTAAATTTGGCGCTAATGAATACTGTAATGATGCCAACAATAAGAATGTCAAATAAGACAAATATGATGCAAATACTAATAATAATACACGATAGAAGTACCAATAACAGTAAGCAATGCGAATACTTAGTAGAATAATAAAATGAAATAGAACTAGAATACACAATGATGCAGAGGTAAGTAAATGATGTCTAACAGATGTTTTAGGCTGTTGAGCAAGAGTGAAGCTAATTGCACTGTCAAATGAGCTGCATTAAGAAAAATAGAATACACTGCTAGCAGGAAGTTTAAATAGTGAATGTATTATCACCATAAGGAATGTCAACAAAAGAGTCACTTTCGTCATCAGAGTCGCTAGGTAGGTCATGTTTCGGCATTTTACATGGTTGATTCTCCCCCTTTCCCTTGAGAATGGTAGGTGCCTGATTTTTTTTTCGGTTGAGCGTTCATTCTTCGCATGGGAATAATTCACTTTGTTTTTTATGTGGATATCCAGTGCTTAATGTTGCTGAAAGTCTTCGGTCAGAATTTGCTGATGTGATCACTGGCACTTCCCTGATCTCTTTAGAGCTTACTGCAACAACAACTTGATCGTTTGATGATGCTTGATCAGGCACGTTCGTAGGCTTCATTGAAAAGTTGTGCAATTTGTAAGTTCTCAACTTTTCCACAAGGATGGTTTGACAGCGAATTTTCTATTGCTTTAGCATAAAACGTTTTAAAGGTAACATAAACGCGACACCGAGAAGTTGCAGCTTTGCTGTTGAATGGGGAGGCAAACACACGATTATAACACCATTCTCCTGCGCAAAGCTTTATCCCACTTCTTCCGTGGCACCAACTGCAACGATCAAGAGAAACAATATTTTTTTTTTCTTTGAATAAAAATAAAAGTATTTTTAAAAGTATATTAAAAGTTTATTTTAAAAAGAATTTAATTTTTTTTTAAGTAAAAAGGTTATTTTCGTTTTGAATTTTATTTTAAACTATTTTCATTTTATTGTATTTTAGTTTATTATACTTTTTTATTTTCGTCTTTTTATGTACGTTTTATTTTATATTAAACTTTATTTTCATTTTGAATTTTAGTTTAAATTTTTTTCATCTCATACTTATTATTTTATTTTATATTAAACTTTATTTTCATTTGAAATAATTGTCATGAGAAAGCATTCCAAATTTCGTCTCCGGAACGAAAATAAGAACTGCAAGGAATACGAAATTAGGACAATGCTACTTCCTAATATGGAGGAGCTTCAGTTCCCTTTAAGTTGAACTTAGCGTCTTAAAACTCACTGTATCCTACTGTCAGCATATTACCTACGTAAAATACATGCAGCGAATAACAAATAAATACTTACAGTAGAGTAAATAACTTTCTACAAGCGAAGTAAAAAGAACCCAGGTCTTCTAAAAATAGGAAGTCTGGCGTCTTTAATATAAGTATGCGTCTTGGCGAACGGAACTTTCACTACTGTTTTCTTTTACCTTCCGTTCACTGTGCCTTGCTTGATCAGTGGCGCGACTTTCGCAAAAGCGGGAAGTAAAGGAGGACAAAATTGGGAAAGGGGAGGAAATTAGGGCACTTTAACCTATAAGGACATAATGAAATATGCGTGGAAATAAAATTGTAATATTCAACAAAATCATCTTTTTCTTTTCCGACACTTTTTATTCGTTCACTCATTGACTCAGAAATTCCAGTTAAAGTTTGTTTAGAAAAGTTTTTCCACGCTAATTCTATGGATAATATCAAATCGTCTGTATCTGCATATTCTGTTCCATGCTTGTATACTTCTCTAGCTAAAATGCCCCACAGATTCTCTGCGGAGTTTAAATCAGGGCTTCACGGCAGCCAATCAAAAAGTTGTACAGAATTGACTTCGAACCATGAACGTGATGCACAAGACACATGGCAACTTGCATTGTCTTGTTGAAACAGATAATCACCACCAGTGGTAAGGGGTGGTTCAGGCAATAATTTTTCAGATAGTATAGCCACATATGATTCTGAATTCATACGACCTCGAATGGACACGATAAGTATTGCTCCATTGGTTACAAAACCTGCCCACACCATCAAAGAACCTCATCCGAATCGGCGTTTAAAAAAAAAAAAAAAAAAAAAAAAAAAAAAAAAAAAAAAAACAGGTTTGTCTTTTCGAAAGCCATACCAATAATGATGAAAACTATCTGGTCCGTCCAAATTAATTTTTTTTCCTCCGAAAATACTACATCTTTCCAGCAAAATCCAAAAGAAACATGTGTCTTGGCAAATTCCAATCTATGCTTCTTATGTAGTTTCGTAAGTGGTGGACGTGATCGTAGTTCAGCATATCTAACATTGGGATTATTTTGCAGAACATTGCGCACTTTTCAGCTAGTACACTGTAGGTTCATTTCTATTTTAAATTGAATAGTTAATTGAGTTTGTGTTTTAATCAATCTTGAGGCTCAATTCCACGTTTCTGACGCATAGTCAGAGAGATAGGCCTACCTGTATACTTCTTCTTGCCATAATCTTTTGGATTCTTCAAAAAATTATAAAATACTGTTTTAGATTTGTTTATGTTCCTTGAAATATCACCTCCACTCATTCCACATTTTCCGTACGCAATATTTTTTCCATGTAAAATTTAGATAGTTGTGTGCTCTTTAGCATGAGGAGGAACGAGAGAAACACAACACGCTTACTGCGCAACAGTTTTAGACTATTTTAAACAAATTTATGATGTTACCAAGTATGCAAAACTTTGTTTGCGATCTGAAAAGAATGCGTGTCCTTATAATTTTTTTCAGAAAAGCAAGATATTAAAATCTTTTACATTCATGCCTTTTAATGATTTTCCAAATTGGAATCTTAAAGTTTATTTGGAAATGTTCCGTTTGAAGTACTTTTATCATAGAAATTCTTGCATATTTTTCTAGTCAAGCGGCTTCTACATCGAGCGAATTTTCGCTTTGTCCTTATATTTTTTTTCCACGGCTGAAAAATATTTTAAAGCAAAGCAAAACAATAAAAACAATAGTAATTTTAATGGTATTTAAACCAAAAATTACGAACATTATCGATGCGAATAAATCAGTTTGGGTAGTATATATATAATGTAATTGAAGGTTTCCTTCAAAAGTTTAATTATTTGGGCATACTTGAAAAGTTCGATAAAAACTCCTGAAGGTAACTGTACTTTTACGTAACTTAGGAGAATATTAAATCGTATGAACTGCATTTGTTTTTTAAAATTTAAAAGATGTATTATTTAGTTAAGCACTATTTATTACATTATTTGTTAATTAAAATTAATTCTTTTTGTAGAAATAAAAAATGATAACAAGACAATTTTAGAAATATATAAAAAGGTTTCATGCTGTTAATAGATTTTTGATAGGATTTCTGCAAATTGTTGTATATTATCACATATTTTCTAAAACTTTTTTGAAAAATATACAATAATTGAAAAGAATGTTTTTAGTGGAATTTTAAGTAAAAAAGAACTATGTAGAAAATGCAGTATTATTACTGCATTGAGGTTGTATAAATTGACATTTATTAAAATGTTTCTTTATTCAAAATTTTCCTCAATAGTATATTTTAGCCACTATTGCATATCTGCTACGTCTCCCGTGCTGTAAAAGAAATCTGTTCATTTTACGGGAAACAAATTTGCCACCTCGGACGCCAATAAAAATCTGCATGTTTTACTTAAATAATCCGTATTTATTACGAAGGGCAAAATCTGTTTAAATAACAGAAAGTTCGTAATAAATACAGATTATTTCCGTATAATAAACAGCTATTTTACTGGCATCACGGAAAAAGTATGTATTTATTACGAACATACGCGAAAAATCTGTTAAATTGACAGAAAGTTTCAAGTAAATACAGATTATTTCCGTAAAATAAAAAGCTTTTACTGGTGTCCTTGCTGACAGTATTTTCTGTAAAATTAACCGATTTTTTTGTGTTGCATATTTTGAGTAATACTATTTATGAATACAAATATTCGCATTCTTAAATGACAAATTAAGCGATTAAATAAGGTGAGGAAATAATTCTACTCAATATACGAGAGACTTGGCGGATATGGAATATTATATGTTAAGCCATTTCAAATTTTGAAGAAATCTGAAACTAAAATCTCTAAAGCAAGTAATTATAACTACAAATATATATATAATGAAAGCAAATAACCTAAACTTGCATTCTATTATTTATGTAAAGCAATTTGAAAAAATATTAGATTAAAAAATATGTACATGTTGGCAAGAGCAATTCTAAAAACGTATAATAAATAATAGAGAAAATCGCAAAGTTTTTCGTGAAATTTAAATTTTCATTAAAAAAATATATTTATTAAAAAATTTCGTCTCTTTTATAGTCTTAATAAAATTTATTATTACAGAAATTTATTTTACTGTAGAAATTTAAATGTAATAAGAAATATAAAAGATCCCACCATTTATTTCATGGGTTCTAAAGAAAGTCTATAATTTCAAGAAAATTTCAAGAATTTTATTTTGTTATAAAACTGAAACTTTTCATCGTTACACCGAATCTTCTTAACGAATTTTCATCTTCTCATAAAAACGCCCTGTTGCCTTTAATCATTTTTATTTTCTTGCACAGTTCATAAACCAAGTTCCTTTACTACTTCAAGGGATGTCCTAAAACAAAAGCGTGCATGACAAAATATCGTTAAATATGCTCTACTGATCAAAAAGCTCCCAAAAGAAAAGCACGTTACCTCGTTTACTTCTTTAAAATAAAGGAAAATTGTGAAATTCCTAGCATTTCCCAGAGTCTTATTGGATTTTCTGTGCTCCCTAAGTAACAATACTTTTGAAAGTTTTTCCCTGATTGTTGTTTCGATAAGTGTTTGCGATTTTATATTTTGAGATCTCACCAGTGTGCAATATTTTTAGTGGAAGAATTTTATTTTTGTTTGATTTTGTGATTGATTTTGCTAGAAATGTGATTCTGTCGTTTTATGAAATACATCGGAAACAAAACTAACGATTACTTAAAATTTTAATTTGCATTTTATATTTTTATAAACAAAAAATACTTTATATATAAAATATTTATTTATACAAGTTAGCAGAATGTTATTTATTTTTTCACGTATTATCCAATAGAAGAAAACTGCGACAATGTAACGCAGTGACTGGTATTTCACAATCGTATTTCGCCTTTTGCCATTTTTCAATGGATTTGAAATATCTCATATGTTTGATTATGTTTTTTATTTATATAGATATCAGTTTGATACTAATCAATAACACAGGTTTCCCGCTGAACTCCAAATTTTGTTCACAGAAATAGATTTAAGAAGAAACATTAAAATATACAAAAGGGCGAATATAACTGTTACAACATTTATAAGTTTTATCCATGAAATACTTTTTATATATTAAATTAATTTACAAAAATTAAGATATAAAAAGTAATAAAAACAAACATAACGATATTGCCTTGTTAGGTAGTGTTTTAATACCTAAGACCAACAATTACATTTCGATTCCAGGATACTAACTGTATAGATAATAGCTTATCAAATAGTCACTCGTAGACGGAACCTTAACTATATCTAAAGTGCTGTGACAAGAAGAATAAAATTATATACCCCAATTACGAATGTTTCGCAAACGATTATTGTTTTTGCATATTTTCTGACTCAGTTAACAACCCTTTATATACAGCGTTATCGTAAGAAAACTTCCGAGATATATGAGCCCCTAGTGGCCTAACCGCATAACCAATCGAAAGGAAATTTGTTCAAAATATATTGTTATTCAGTTAAAAAAAAAAAAAAAAGAACGAAATTTTCGAGTGATAAATAAGTCTTTTTTTTTCCTGCGCAGATTCGCCAGCACATTGAAAAACTATCAATGGAGTTGGAACAATGCACACATGACGACCGTAAATGGCGTTAGAACAGTACACATATGACGATCGTAAGTGGCGTTGAAACAATACACATTTGACGAAAACTTCGCACGGTGGGTGATTTACTGATTGTAGCTGGTCAAAAGTCGATTTTTAAAAGATTATTCTAGCGTAATTCATTTTTTGCCTGTTATAGCTTAATAGTTAGGACGTTGTACAATGCTATTGGCTTTGATATAAATGTACTTGTATGGTCCATAGACTAGTGCAAAGTTGGTGCTTCTTAGTTGGGAATGAATCAATCAATTTGAGTACAGTTGTTAAATCTGTTACTTGAAGCGGAATAAAATATACTGCTCGATTATGGACGCTTCGGTGGAAAATATGGACTTTATTTTGTCGGATTTAAGCCCATAAATTTTGCACATATCAGCTGTTATTTCATATTTAATGTCACAAAACTTTCTGTATTTTTTTACGATTTTTTATTTTTAATATAAAAAATTACATGCTAATGCAAGATTAAGCTCAATTTTTGATATCATTAAATTATCATATAATTTCCCTCTGGAATAATTTTTCCATGCATTAATATCATTAAATAGTTTAGATTATTGGGCGATTCTCAAAAAGTGGGCACTGGACACACGTCATAACTTTAAGCCTTTCAAACATAACTTTAATTATCATTGACTTTTTTTTTTTTTTTTTTTTTTTTTTTTTTTTTACATTGAGTTTTTAATTCTATTCAGAGACAGAAAATGACATAATTTATTGTAAAAGCTTTGTATAAATATCTTAAAATTTTATTATTTTATGAGTAAAGAGGCCAATTTCGGACATTCATAACGTTAACTGCGCCAATGTACCACCAAGAAAAAGAGTTTTAACTTTTTTCCAGGTGGTTCTAATGGTAAACAACGAATGCATAAATGAAACGGCTGATTTTTTGATAATTTCGTTAAGAGGTGGCAGGCTGATTTATTGCTTTTTTGAAGATAGAAGGACTTTTCTATAAAGAATTTTTCTGTATTTTGTTATGTCCGAAAGTAACGTACGTAACAAAGCATTTGATTTTATTATTATTATTACTGGATAACAAAAAGTTAATTATACATATATATATATGTATACACATACAATTATAGGACACATTTACTACATTCTTAGTCTTAAGAATTTTTTAAATACTAAGAGCAACGTCCAAAATCTGTAACGTACGTGCGAAAAAATGTCCAAAATTTGTGACGTACACAACTGCTAATGAAATATTTTAATAATTAATTTTCCAGAATAGTTGCTGTCTTTTAATTTTTGTGTATAATTTTGAAGCATACTATTAAAAATATTTATATATTATATTTATAGACAAAATACTATACTATTAAAAATAACTGGCCTTAAATTTGAAAATTTTAAAAATTACATATAGTTAACGTTTAATGATCCCACCTTTTGAGAATGTCCCTATTACCTTTTTGTTCCAATTTAATTTGTCTGCCTTTATCTGTCTCCCAAGTTATTAGCTTATTAAGTCTATTTATTTTTCTTTTTAGTTCAAATGCCCTTTTCTTTTTACAAAAGTCATCACAATTTAAGTTAGTCATATAAATAAACTTTTGCATCATTATGCAGAAGCAACAAGATTTTAAATTTAACGAAAATTTGAATCTGGTTGAAAATGTTTTGTTTATAGATGAAAATTAATTAATTGAAGAGCACATGACGTTTTGCAAGAGCGAAATGTTTAAGTTTATGACTAAATTTAGACAAAAGTTGTCAGTTGTATGTAGATATCTCAGAACGAATTGATGTAAAATAATTTACTTGGCTGCAAATTTCGAGTGGTTACAAAATTGATCACAAATTCTTCAAATTCTGATTTAACAGAATGCAAAACATAATGTAGACTGTAGACCATTTACTATGATGTCTTATAATTCCCAATCTTTGCATAATGTTTCACTCTGCAGAGATAAATATAAACATACTATAGAATATACAACACAGAAATTGTTATTAAAGTTGTCGAATGTTTGTCTCGTATTTTATATTTTAATAGAATTTTAGAAAAAAAATATTTTAATTTTTATTTTTTGTTATAAGAATACAAAACTAATTTTATCACTTTAGCTTCCCTACCGCTAAGAAAGTATCATTAAAATTATCAAGAAGAACGTAAAGTCATACGTCAAGAAAATTATGAAATATTTTTCAACGCATTCAGATTACTATAATAAAACTTCATAGTTTAATAACGTGAAAAACGATGTCTAAGTAATTATTTGTAAAACGCATAATATGTTTGAAAACACAATTTCAACCAAAGTCGAAAAAATAACAGAAAATTTTGCACATCCCTGCGTACGAACTATAGATTTATCACATAATGCATAATATGCTAAAATTTAGAACCGTTAGGGTACATATTTCATAGTACATTTGAAAATTCCCCTTCAGCAATTTCCGTCAATAAACGGAAATGTACTTCAGATGTTTTGTGAAGTTCTATATATAATTTATACGCTCTAAATAGTATACTATTTTTCCTAATATAAAAAACGTGTTCCAAAACTGAAAACTCACTTCCAGCCATTATTGTTCATAGACAGAAATGTAAATAATTTATTTTGTTTGGCCCTGTATATGAAAGATGAATGCTATGCCCATGATATTAAATAGTAAGCATCTTATAGAGCACCTATGAGATATATATCAATTTAAATATGTTTGAAATAATGTAACATGAACAAAATACACCACAAACGATTTTTCTCCATAGACCGTAATATAACGTATTTATTATTAGTGTCCCTGTAAATGATCGATAAATGCCATCCGCACCATATTCTATAGCAAGCATCTTGTAGTGCACTTCATACATATGTATATAAATTTCAATGTGTTTGAAATTATGAAACATCATTAAAAACCACCATAAACGATTTTTCCCCCATAGAACGTAATGTGTGGAATTCTTTTGAATGTCCCTGTAATGGAATTATGACTGCTACACGCTTCATCTTCAATAACGAACATTCCATAATGAATAGCAATAATGTTTTTCAATTTCATGACGATGCAACTATATTGACAGCAAAAAAAGTCCTTCCGGCCAGTGCCGGGAGGAAGAGGTAGCTTTCATATTCCTTATTTTAAAAAATCCAACTTATATTATTCAAACACACGAAGCTCAATTAAGTGGAGACCGAATGTAGGAGATTCAATACTAATTTTTATATACTAAATCATTATGAATGAGAATTTCACGAAATTAGTCAGCTTTATCTAAGCTGCTTTTAATTAAAGTAACTTATATTTGGCTGCCAAATTCGGCGATTTCTTAAAGTGCCTGCAATTTTAAGACAACATGGTGGTTGAGGCTAACCAGTGAACTTGGTCGAGACCTTAGTAGTTGCTGTGCACATGCTCACTCACATCGGAATCGGTTGATATATACGAGTGCTGTCGCAGGCAAAAAATCAGATTTTTCAAAATGTCAACCACGTTAGGAATTGAAACTACTATATCTGAGCCATTTTTTAAGATAAAGGCAAACAAAAAATGCTTCTGATTCCGTATATCAAGGTCAAATACTTAAGAAAGAAACCTTTTTCAATTTCTAATTTTTTTGCACCTCACTTTAAATATAATTTTAGGTAGCTTTCTTTACAAAAAAGCTACCTATTGCAGCCGTTCGGAGGAAAGCGATTTCAAAAAATTTTGGTATATTTTCATCGATCATGACCCCCAGACCCCGAAACCACCCTCCGTTCAAAATTGATATATATATATATATATATATATATATCTATATATATATATATATATATATATATATATATATATATATATCTGACTTATGTCACACTGTAACTCCCGTAATTATGAACCGATTTCGATGTAATTCGGTGTGTACATAGTACATACCAATGTCTCGACCGAGTTCGTTGGCCAGCTTCATCCGCCATTTTGTTTCAAAATGGCGGCCATTTAAAATTTTTCTAAAAATTTAAAATTTGAAATGTGGTACCAAAAAATTAAAAATGGGAAAATATTTTTTTTTTATGTATTTGACCTTTATACAAAGATTTCGGAGCAGTTTTTGTTTCGTCTATATCTTAAAAAATGGCTGAGTTATAGCCTTTTGAATTTCTAGCGTGGCTGACATTTTGAAACATCCTGAATTTTGTCACGCGATAAAAGGCGTATTTATGAACCGATTTGGATGTAACTTCGTTTATACATAGTACATACCAATGTCTCGACCGGGTTCGTTGGCCAGCTTCACCCGCCATCTTGTTTAAAAATGGCGGCCATTTAAATTTTTAAGAAAAATTTAAATTTGAAATGTGGTGCCAAAAATTGAAAATTGAAAAAATATTTTCTTCTTATGTGTTTGACCTTGATAAAAAGATTCGGGAGCAGTTTTTGTTTCGTCTATATCTTAAGAAATGGCTGAGTTATAGCATTTTGAATTTCTAGCGTGGCTGACATTTTGAAACGTCCTGATTTTTCTCACGTAATAACAGGCGTATTTATGAACCGACTTGGATGTACCTTGGTGTGTACATTGTACATACAAATCTCTCGACCGAGTTCGTTGGCCAGCTTCATTCGCCATCTTGTTTCAAAATGGCGGCCATTTAAAAAAATAAAAAAAATAAAAAAATTTAAATGAGATACCAAAAAATTGGAAAATGAAAAAGATTTTTTTTGTATGTGTTTGACCTTAATACAAAGATTCCGGAACAGTTTTTCTTTCGTCTATATCTAAAAAAAAATGGTTGAGTAATAGCATTTTGAATTTCTCTTGTGGCTGACATTTTAAAACGACCTGATTTTTGTCACGCGATAACAGGCGTATTTATGAACCTATTTGGATGTAACTTGGTCTGTACATAGTACATACCAATGTCTCGACCGAGTTCGTTGGCCAGCTTCATTCGCCATCTTGTTTCAAAAGGGTTGCCATTTAAAGGAAATTAAATTTAAAATTCAAAATGAGGTATTAAAAAATTGGAAAATGAAAAAGATTTTTTTATGTGTTTGGCCTTGATACAAAGATTCCGGAGCAGTTTTTGTTTCTGAAAATTTGTTCTTTTGTTGATATCTTAAAAAATGGTTGATTTATAGCACTTTGAATTTCTAGCATGGATAACATTTTGAAACGATCTTGTATTTGTCACGCGATAACACACGTATTCGCCTATTTCGATGTACACCTCGACCAAGTTCGCTGGCCAGATTCATCAGCCATCTTGTTTCAAAATGGCGGCCATTAAATTAAAAAATATATATATATTTAAAGTGAGGTGCAAAAAAATTAGAAATTGAAAAAGGTTTCTTTCTTAAGTATTTGATCTTGATATAAGGATTCAGGAGCATTTTTTGTTTGTCTTTACCTTAAAAAATGGCTCAGATATAGCAGTTTCAATTTCTAACGTGGGTGACATTTTGAAAAATCGGATTTTTTGCATGCGACAGCACTCCTATACATTAACCGATTCCGATGTGAGTGAGCATGTGCACAGCAATTACTAAGGTCTCGACCAAGTTCACTGCTTAGCCTCATCCACCATGTTGTCTTAAAATGACAGGCACTTTAAGAAATTGCCGAATTTGGCAGCCAAATATAAGTGACTTTAAATAAAAGCAGCTTGGATAAAGCTGACTAATTTCACGAAATTCTCATCCATAATGATTTAGTATTGATCAAAATTAGTGTTGAATCTCCTACATTCGGTTTCCTCTTAATTAAGCTTCGTGTGTTTGCATGATATAAGTTGGCTTTTTTTAAATAAGGATTATGAAAGCTACCTCTTCCTCCCGGCACTGGCCGGAAGGACTTTTTTTTAATTTAATGGCCTCCATTTTGAAACAAGATGGCTGATGAAGCTGGCCAGCGAACTTGGTCGAGATATTGATGTATACTATCCACATGCCTTCTTCCATTGAAATAGGCGAATACGTGTGGTATCGCGTGACAAATACAAGATGGTTTCAAAGTGTTAGCCATGATAGAAATTCAAAGTGCTATAATTCAACCACTTTTTAAGATATAAACAAAAGAACAAATTTTCAGAAACAAAAACTGCTCCGAATCTTTGTATCAAGGCCAAACACATAAAAAAAAATCTTTTTCATTTTCCAATTTTTTAATACCTCATTTTAAATTTTAAAATACATTTTTAAAAAAAAATCGCAACCCTTTTGAAACAAGATGGCGAATGAAGCTGGCCAACGAACTCGGTCGAGACATTGGTATGCACTATGTACAGACCAAGTAATATCCAAATCGGTTTATAAATACGCCTGTTATCGAAAGACAAAAATCAGGTCGTTTTAAAATGTCAGCCATAATAGAAATTCAAAATGTTATAACTCAGCCATTTTTTTAGATATAGACGAAACAAAACCTGTTCCGGAATCTTTGTATTAAGGTCAAACACATACGAAAAAATCTTTTTCATTTTCCAATTTTTTGGCACCTCATTTTAAATTTAAATTTGTTTAATTTTTTTTAAATGGCCGCCATTTTGAAACAAGATGGCGGATGAAGGTGGCCAACGAACTCGCTGGAGTTATTTGTATGTACTATGTACACACCAAGGTACATCCAAATCGGTTCATAAATACGTCTGGTATCACGTGGCAAAGATCAGGGCGTTTCAAAATGTCAGCCACGCTAGAAATTCAAAATGCTATAACTCAGCCATTTTTTAAGATATAAACGAAACAAAAACTGCTCCCGAATCTTTTTATCAAGGTCAAACACATAAGAAAAAAATATTTTTTCAATTTTCAATTTTTTGGCACCACATTTCCAATTTAAATTTTTCTTAAAATTTTAAATGGCCGCCATTTTTAAACAAAATGGCGGATGAAGCTGGCCAACGAACTCGGTCGAGACATTGGTCTGTACAATGTATAAACGAAGTTACATCCAAATTGGTTCATAAATACGCCTTTTATCGCGTGACAAAATTCAGGACGTTTCAAAATGTCATCCTCGCTAGAAATTCAAAATGCTATAACTCAGCCATTTTTTAAGATATAGACGAAACAAAAACTGCTACGGAGTCTTTGTATAAAGGTCAAATACATAAGAAAAAAATATTTTTCCATTTTTAATTTTTTGGTACCACATTTCAAATTTTAAATTTTTTAAAATTTTTTAAATGGCCGCCATTTTGAAACAAAATGGCGGATGAAGCTGGCCAACGAACTCGGTCGAGACATTGGTATGTACTATGTACACACCGAATTACATCCAAATCGGTTCATAAATACGAGAGTTACAGTATGACATAGGTCAGATATATATATATATATATATATATATATATCAATTTTGAACTGAGGGTGGTTTCGGGGTCTGGGGGTCATGATCGATGAAAATATACCAAAATTTTTTGAAATCGCTTTCCTCCGAACGGCTGCAATAGGTAGCTTTTTGTAAAGAAAGCTACCTAATAATTTTGGCCAACTAGAATCGGAAAATCTCCTACCGTGCGGCGAATAACATTTGCAAAGAAGAGCATTTTAAAGGATGGATTACAACACAGAGAGGAGGTGCATTGGCGCACTTTGTATAATTCACAGGGATAAAATGTAGAATCATGAAACACAGAAGACCATGTGCACAGCATTGAATTTGGAAAACCTTTCATAAGCAGTGTGGGAAGATTGTTTCTTCAACCAGTTGTTCGAACGTGCCAAGAAGATGACACTTAGAAGGAAACATTGAGGGGAAATGATAAAGCTGCTTTATCTGAACGGGGAAAATGCCGCCGAAGCAGTGCGAGTTTATCGGCGGAATCTTGATCTACGAAGAGGCCCATGCTCCTTGAAACTATACGTGATTTGGTACAAGAAAATTGAAGAAACTCGATGCATATGTGATAGACCACAATCAGGACTACCATCTGTTCCTGTTGAAGTTGTTGCGGAAATGCATAATTCGATTACTGCAGGCACATTGCATAGGGCAAGGAGTATTGTCCACAGTTTCGATGTACCAAAAACTACAGTCCTCAAGATTTTCCGCTCTGTTCTGCGCATGTTTCTTTATCGTTTCCAGCGTGTCCAGAAGTTCCAACTTGGAGACGAGCAATAGCGTTTGGACTTTGAGAATTATTTTCTCATGAGACATGAGACACGACACATTTCTACTTAACTTGGAACGGAAACTCCAAGAACTAAGTTCAATATGCTAATGAAAATTCTCACTATGTGGCACCAACGCCTTTACACGAAGCTAAAGTGACTGTGTGGTGCGGCATCGTAATCACATTCATTTTCGGTCCGTACTTCTTTGAACAGATCACTTTCACAGGTATGGGAATGTGCTCCATTAAAAGTGATCGGTATACAACAATGCTGCAGAATTACGTAATTCCAGAATTGCAGCAGCGAAATATATTTAATGACATTCAATGGATGCAACATGGTGCTCCACCACACTGTGCAACATGTGTTCGACAAATCCTGGAACAGCACTTTGGTGATACAGTCGTCTCCTGTGTACATATAAAATCCAACAGATTTTTCAGAATTGAAAGATGCCATAAAACGTGAATTTATACATATTCGTCATTGTTGTCAACAATCCCGTGCATGCAATGCGTTATCTTCTACGAAGATTGTCGAAACGTTCAAAACTACTAATTCCAATAAAATTTTCCCTCTTCTCAATTTGCCGCAAGCAATGCGTTATCTTCTGCGAAGGTTGTTGAACTTTGAAAACTGCTATTTCCAATAAAAGTTTCCCTCTTTTCTCTTATGTTTTCATTAGTTCTTTACTATGCTTTTCGTTGCAAATGTCTTACGCCGGCAATTTTTGACATACGTGTATCATTCCAACGCTATTTATGGTTTTTCAAAGCGCTGATGAATCTCCGAAAGAAAAAGTAGGTGTTACCATTCGAAAATTTCATTTTTTTTTACTTTAACTCTAACCGTGAAATTTCTATTGTTTTAAATAATTACAATCTCGAGCGAATACCTTTAAATAACGTATTTTGAAATGCCTTTTCGATTGGTTGAGCGGTTTCTTAGATCATCATTTATATATATATGTGTGTGGGTGTGTGCACTAACAAAATATAGCAGAGTAGCGTTTTGATGAAAATTTACAATTTAGTTTGTTCTCCAGAGTGCTGATAATTTACAATTTTATGAAATCAAGTGTAGCTCGGTAAAATCGTAATCTAGAAAAATTAGCCTGCGTTTAAGTAGATAATAATCCATTTAGTGGTATTTTTATGTAATAACTTAAAATTGCGTTTCATCTTTAAAAATTTTACATGATAAAAATAATTCTTAAGCAGACTGAGTTAAGTTTTAGTGTTTTTACAATGTTTTATATGATATAAAGTGCTCAGCTGTATATTTTGCATTATTTTACTATTCATTTCACTTTTGACAACTTTATACAGGGTTACAATCATTTTATTTAAGTTACTTAAAATTATGCCAGCCTTTAAAATTTTTTATGCGGTTTGACAATCATTATTTCGCTGTCTGGAAATATTTTGGTGAAAAAAAAAATTATTTTTTTGACATTTTGTGTGTTAAAATTGTTTATTTTGGTTTTTAACTCTTATGCTAAGAGGTGAATACTGAATACATTTTATTTTTTAAAAATATTTGTTTTTTATACAAAAGCTTCGAACATTTTACAGACTATGCAAAATATAAAATCAATGGTCGTGTATAATTTAGGCGTAGATATATTGATAGTTATGGTATAAGAAGCCTGTTTGAAAAATAAATCTGATTTTTTTCCCCATATTTTTTTCGACAATAGTACTTTTTTTACAATAACTTAAAATTGTGCTACAGATTCAAAATTTGTAAGTTTTAAATAAATTTTTCTTAAGTAGTTCACTTTAAATTTTGGTTTATTTAAAATAATTTGTGAGGTATTAATGTCCCAGTTGAATGTTTTTTTTTTCTTTTTCTTTTTTTTTTTAACATTTTCCGATTTTATACCTGTATACAAATTATTTTATTTTATAAAATTATGACAAGGTTCTGACATTTTTATACGATGTATTATGTGTGGTAAATTGTTTTTTTTTTCGATGTTTTAGCTGTTATGCTCAGAGGTGAATGTTAAGCACACTTATTTATTTTTAAATACTTATTTTTGTACTAAAGCTTTCAAAATTTTGTATGTTAGGGGAGACCGGGGCTAGTTGGCTACAGGGGTATGTAGGCGCAGCCCCCATAAATCGCCTGTTTGTGGATAGATTGTGCAACCAGTCACAGAGTATATTTCTTCTTGCGTTTTACAATCCTCATTGTAGTTTTGCAGCGTTACCTACGTGCAGTGGACATTTTATACGATATTTCTGTTTTTTGCGCTTATAAGTAATTTTTTGTTGCATCATTCTTTTTATAATTTCCAATACTTATCTTAATAATTGCGATTTAACTTGTGCAATTTTTCTTAATGTATGATTAACTGTACTTACCCCATATGTGATTTACTTAGATTATTTATGCTTAGATGGTTACGTGTCCCTTTTGTGAAGAAATTTATTATGGGGCTAGTAGGCTCATTGAACACGGGGAAAGTTGGATCGGTGTCTGGTGTATGCTGGTAGCTTGAAAAGCAACAAACACCGAAAAAAGTGGTTGCAATGCACGATTTAGGGCACACGGGGCTTTCAAAAACGGAGACACTCGATTTTTTATTTGTGACAACTGTAACTCTGATGATGCTATCGAGTAGGATAGAAGTTACTCAAGGTTAATGTTTTATTCATTATTTTTATGTCTGTATAATTTAGGATTTACATTGTACGGCGATAACGCCTTGATTAAACCTACTGGTAATAAGGAAATTGATTTCTATTAACTGCGTGTCTTATTTAAATTTTTATAAGGCCTGTGCCAATAGGTCACTTACCCCATAGGTATAGGCAACTTGCCCCGTGACGGGGTAAGTTGGCGCACAATTTTCCTTTTACTTTAGGCTCCCGCTAAACATAAACTTCAAAAGCTACAAACTCAAAACTCCGGGTATTTATAGCTCAATGCCTGTTCTTTAAAAGTACAGTTAAAGTTTCATAAAATACTTAAACAAAAAATTAATAAAATCAATAACTAAAAACTGCGCCTACTAGTCCCCGCCTCCCCTATATAAAATTTATCTGCAATGACTGTGTATGACACTGATAAACAAGAAATGTTTCCTGGGAAAATTTTAACAGATTTAAGTAACCATACCCTTGGGAATTTAGGAAATATTCCCCAAAAAGTCTAGTTGGTTTCCGTTTCAGAGATATCCGTGTTTAAATATATCTCACTATGAGATTTTAGTGCCTTTTAAAGGACTTTGTTTCTACAGTGTAGTGACCCTGAAAGTGAACAAATATCTGCTGTTTATAATACATCTAGGCGCCAATGAGATGTATTCCGTCCATGTGAAAAATGCAGCTCAGAAGCGTCAACTGTAAGGCGATTTAAACCAAAACATAATCAGCACCAATTCATATGAAATACTATTTTAACTTTGTATAATTTTTAAAAGGAAAGGAGAAATCAGAAATAGATATATATAGATAGAATAATACAAGGTTTGTACACATTTCTTTAAATAAAAATTAAAGACTTTTAACCCTTAAATGTTTGATTTTTCAAAAATCATTGTAATAATGTTTTTCGGCTTTCATTTTTTAAATAAATCATGGGAAAAATAATTTAAAAAGTCATATTTTGTTTTAAGTATAGTTTACGGCTGAAAAACAGTTTGTTACTAATCGGCAATACTGGTGTTTAGTTGAAAAAATAATTTCCCTTGATAAGATTCTATAATATTAAACACACCAGAATTTTAGGAACTATAATAAGAAATAAACTTTACTTGCTCTCTGCAGAACAAAATAGGGTATCGCAAGCTTCCAAACAAAACAAAAAGAACAAGTAGCAACAATTGAAAAAAGAAATCTATCTTTATTCTTAAACAGCACAAGTGTTGCCATCTGCATGTTGAAAATTGATTTAATAATATCTTCAGAATGTATTTTATTAGCAACATTAGGCATTATAGCTCCAAAATTAATCTAATAGTATTTTAGAGCCTAAATTGGGTATGTTGCCGAAAAGCAACACCAGGCATTTAAGGGTTAAGGACAAAAAAAATGTATGGACCTAAAAATTAAATAAACTAATAAATTGTAATGTGCATTTTTTAATAAATGTTTTCATTTTTGTAAATAAAAATTTAAACCTTCAAATGGCTAGGATTTCCGCTTGTGCAACTAGAAATTTTAAAAATTTTAAAATAACAAATACAGCAAGCGAAAAACCTAGCCAGATGTGCCAATCCCAAAACTTTCTTCTATCTCAAACATGTTAATATTACAAAATTCACTATCAGAGTGCCAAAAGTAAGTGGCAATCTATGCCCATCATCAGGATTCTAAAGATATGAAATGCCGCGCATTAGTTCTTGAGATATGACTACTGCTGAAATAGTGTAAATCCTGCAAAATGCAGCATAGCAGCACCACCTGCCGGGTGATTTACTCTAACACCTAATCAGCAACAACTTCTGTTAACGTCGGACTAAATATGAAATTTTATGAATGTCCGTGCATTTGTTTTTGAGATAGAGCTATTGCGAAAATCGCGGAAAATGCGCACAGCAGCGCCATATATTAGGCAATTAACATCAAAACCTTATCAGGAACAACCTGTGTAAACATCTAACTGAATCTGAACTTTCATGAAAATTCGTGCATTTTCTATTGCGAAAATCATGAAAAATTCAGCATAGCAGCGTCACCTGTTTGGCGATTTACATAAATACATAATCATGCCCTATATTTATCAAGGTATACCTGAATCTGAAGTTTGATGGCTTTCATTCAAGGAAATTGTGCATAATTTATTAGGGAATAACAAAACTACAAATTACAACTGTATATTTCAAAATATGGTAAACAATTTTAAAAAGCTAAATTGTCACATGTCATTAAAGCTTCATTGCTTGCACTCTCACATTGACTTTTTCCCAGAAAATATGAGAGCAAATAGCGACGAGCATGGTAAACGATTTCACCAACAAATTTCTGCTATGGAGCTTCGTTATCGATTGCAATGGAATGCTGCAATGCTTGCGTAATACTGTTCTTTCATAAAGAGAGAAGATATTGAACATAAATATAAACGCAAAAACAGGTAATGTACTCAAATGAATACACTCAAATTGTGCTCAGCTGCCTAAAATGTGTATAAACAGTGTGCAAGTATACGTCTGGTAAATTTGACATTTATTTATTATTATTATGCCTTATTGTACGATCTCCTAAATTGAGATATATCGGAATAACCTGTAAATATTTATCCTTTGTTTAAAAAAAATAAGAACCAAGTAAAATATTCTAATATAATTTTTATTTACTCAAGAGTGCATATAATTGGAATAATTGCTTTAAATTTAAGAAAAAAAAAATAAAAAGTCAATTTTTGTTTATCAGTGTAATTTTCGTGCCAAAATATTGTTAATTAGAGTATAAAGGTCGATATATTTTCTTGATCTTTCGACAATCTTATTATTTTCCAATAAATTAAAATTTTACTACTGCTTCAAAATTTTTTTATGTTAAGTAAATTGTTCTTATGCAGTTTATGTTAAATTTTGGTTATTTAAAATAATTTCTGGAGCATAAAGACTCATTTAAATATTTTCATTCTTTTTAGTTTATATATGACAACAAATTATTTTAATATAAGGGAGACTGTGGAGAGTTGACCAGAGGGTAACTCTTCAGTTTTCATATTTAAAAGAATGTCAGAATTTTGCCAATAGGCTGCAACCAAAGCGACAGAAATGCTCAAATAAAAGTCTTTGTTTGAAGCAGATAATTGAAACAGGTGCAAAAAATTATTTAAGAAAAATGTTCAGCATAAAAAGTGTATTTTTAGAAACATTTTGTAAGATTTTTGCAGATAAAATATATCAAAGAAATTTAAGCAAGCAGGTTTTAGGTGATGCAGAAATATTGAGCTTTCATTCAAGGCATAAAGATTTTACTGTACATTAGGGTAAACATAACTAGTATGTGCTATACTTTAAAAAGTTGCTATGTGGGGAGGGTTCACCAGCTTCTTTATTTAGGAGTTTTTGGAAATATTTTTATTATACACAGTGCATAATGAAGGATTAATTGTTATATTTCTAAAATAATGTAAATTTATTCTATAAAGCTACAGTAAAATGTGCTGACAGAAAGGGAAATGTTTAAAATTGATTAAAGGAAAATGTGAAAAATTTCCATAGAAGCAAGAAAAAATTTAATGAAATATAAATCAGAAAGTTGATATGAACTTTTATTTCATTTAAACAGTACTCATAGTAGATAAACAGAAAGATTGGAAAATGCTAGAAAGATTGAAAGTAGAAGTCTTGAGAAATGTTAAGTGTTCATGCCTCTGCAAAAGAGCATAACATTGATCAAAACATTTTAAGAAGGTATGAAGACAAATTTCACCAACATGAACACAATGAAATGAAGCAAAACTATGTGGAGCGGGTATTGCCAGGTGGAGTGTCACAAAAAGTGGGTGTTTAAAACATAATTTTTTTTTCTGTGCTTTGAATTATGTATCAGAATTATTTGAATTATGTATGCTCAAACAATAGTCTTTGTTTCAAGAAGATAATTGAAAGAGGTGTAGGAAAATCAATTGTGAAGAGTTTTCAGCTTAAAAAATGTATTTTTTAGAAATATTTTGTAAGATTTTCTCAGATAAAATGTATCACAGAAATTTAAGTAAATAGGTTTTAAGTAATGTAGAAATATTGAGCTTTCATTCCAGGCATAAAGATTGTACAGTAAATTAGGGTAAACATAACTATGTGCTATACTTAAAAAAGTGACTATGCGCAGAAGCTTGACTCAATTAATGTGGGAAAGGTTCAACAGATGGTCAAATCCTTAATTAAGTTTTTTGGAAACCTTTTTATTACACATTATACATAATGAAGGGTTAATCGTTATATTTCTAAAATAGTGTAAATTCATTCTGTAAAGCTACTGTAAAATGAGGGGATAGAAAGGAAAATATTTAAAACAGATTAAACGAAGATGAGAAAAGTTGCTATAAGAAAAGATAAAAAAATTAATGAAATATAAATTGGAAATTTAATAAGAACCTTTAATTCATTTAAATAGTTCCCATAGTAGGAAAATAGAAAGAAGGGAAAATATTAAAAGGGATGAAAGCAGCAACCTTAAGAAATTATATGTAATCTTCCCTCTGCAAATAAACATAACATTGATCAAAACACTTTAGGAAGGTATGTAGAGAAATTTCACCAAGCTGAACACAATGAGATGAAGCCAAACTATGTAGCAACTAGTGCTGCCAGATGGAGTGTCAAAAAAAGTGGGTGTTTAAAACGGAATTTTTCTGCTGGGCCTTGAATTCCGTTTAAGCAGGTTTGTTTACGCATCATATTTTCCCAAATAATTTTCAATAATGATTGAACCATGCAGCACAAAGTCTTTCAGCCTTTTTTTAATTGATTTTATTTCCCATAACAAATATTACAATATAAAATAAGGGGGGTCAAACCTTCCATATGTGGGGAGCCTTGGCCCATCATTTTTCAAATTTCATATGTAGTTCGCAATTTTATTTTGATAACTGATTGTATAGTGAATAAAATGACATATGAATCTTTATTTTAGGTTGAATATTTAAAAAACTAACAATCATTTTGTAAAAAAAATGGGTGAATCCTGCCCATTCCCCCCTACTTAAAATTATGCCAATGTATTGAAATTTTTATACGATTTGACATTTATGATCCAGCAGCCTGTGGAATGTATTAATGAAACAATATTAAATTATAAATTTTTTTTGTAATTTTTTTTTTAAACTCTTATGCGCAGAGGTGATTACTGAGTATATTCTTTTTAAATACTTATTTTTGTACTAAAGTTTAAACAATGTATACGTTTTAGGTAGCTTTCATTACAAAAAGCCGCTACCTATTGCAGCCGGGCTCCGATCGGAGGATAACAAGATGTGTTTGAGCTTGATACAAAGACTCCGAAGCACATTTTGTTTCGTCTATATCTTAAAAAATGGTTGAGTTATAGCACTTTGAATGTCTATCAAGGCTGACATTTTGAAACGATCTGATTTTTCAAGCGATAATAAGCGTATTTATGAACCGATTTGGATGTGACAGCGCACATGCTTAGTACATAGCAATGTCACGACCGGGTTCGTTGGCCAGCTTCATACGCCATCTTGTTTCAAAATGGTGTCTATTTAAAAATTGAAAAAAAAATAATTTAAAATGAGGTACAAAAAATTACAAGTTGAAAAAGGCTTTTTTTATGTGTTTGAGCTTGATACAAAGATTTTGGAGCATTTTTTGTTTCGTCTGTATTTTAAAATGGTTGAGTTATAGCACTTTGAAATTCTAGTGTGGCTGACATTTTGAAACGATCTGATTTTTGTCACGCGATAACACGTGTATTTATGAACGGATTTGGACAGAACTTGGTATGTACATTGTATATAATGCATAGTACATGACTGGTTCTTGAGCAAAAAAAAAATAAATAAATAAAATAAAATGCGTTAAATTTTGTTGTTGTAAAAATAGGCATAATTTCTGAACTTCTTGCTTGCTAAATAGTACATATTTTAATGTGTAATGCGCATATTTTATTGTAGACTAGTTACATAATTTATTGTATCTATAAAAGTTACAGTGTTGCCAGTTCGGGGACTTTTTTAATTCAGATTATTTGACTGTCACCACTTTTTTTAAATATTATAATTCACCTTATTTTTCAGAATATGTAATCTATTTCTAAATAGGCCGAATATTTTTATTTAAAAAAAAAAAGTGGTGACAATCAGTAATCTGGGGACAAAAAAGTCCCCAATCTGGCAACACTTAAAAGTTATTCCTTCTTTCAAACTTCATCAAATGCTGCTACAGTGACCTCCATCACGTATCTTTCTACTATTTGTGCAAGAGAAGGAAAACAGATTAATACAGTGGGGATGTTATCAATGCAATCTATTCAGCAGTCTATTATCTTCACCAAAATTGTATTCTATTAATGCATAATGATTGGGAGTTCTGCTACCACAACATTTTTTTAATCAATTAGATTTTTTATATAATCGTATGCTTCAAAGTCGATTTTAAGTATTTCAAATTCGAGTATGCATTCATTTACTCTACCTCTTGCATTTACTATATGCTTAGAAGCTATCTGTGTAATGTGACGGCGATCGCCAGAGATCATTGCAATGAGAATTTTCTTTGGGTGTGCAAAGCAAACATTGTCCTAAAAAACGTTTCTTAGTATTTGTTTTATGCCGTTTTCTGTGTTGTTTAGTAGCCGAATAATTTCCCTTGAGTTTTTAATCAACTCTTTAGATGTGAATAACATTTGATTGTAAACCATCCTGGGGCATAAAATTGGATTACATACTTTGTGAGTGAACCTTCAGACTTTGATCGTCAATCAGTGCTTATATAAAGGCTGCAAATTTTATTCGCCTTTGTGAGTCATCTTGCGTGAGACGAATTTTTTGCTTTCTATTCGCTATTTCTTCTGAGAAATATGTTGGTGAAATAGCTTTGCAAATGTCCAGAAGGTATTTCTGGTCTATGCTGAGTACCATTTATTCGATTTCAGGAAACAATTTTTCCAAATTGTTCTCTATGGGTTCAAAAAATGCAATAGGAAATTAATATCACATGGACAAAGTTTTTTGTATTGGTCCGATAAATCCATGTGGGTCAGAATTTGTCCCATAAATCTTGTCTAATAGAGTAATTCCGGGATTTATTTCGCATATTTTTTTGAATTTGTGTATAAATTCCCATGGTGGACATAAAATAAAAAAAAACCATGCTGTGCTATTTAATGTTAAATATAGAACACGTGTACTGCGACAAAAAAATTCAAAACAAAAAATTAATATTTTTTAGCATTTTTTTTCCTAAAACATTACACTGCGGCGCTTCACCCGTACATTCAGGCTGAGATGCCGCACTTGTGAGGTAGTTCGCTTGTAATAAGAACAGAATGAAATTATAAATAGAATTATTCGAAAAAAATTTCATATCTAGACTATAATTAACGATGTAATAACAAAATGAAACTAAAAGAGTAGAATGAAACGTATTAGTGGATTCAAATTAATAATTGTTTGCCTACTTTCACTATTAAAATTATCGACTTTTTTTTTTTTTTTTTTTTTTTTTTTTTACGTTGAATTTTAATTGTTATTTTAGCAACAACATTACATCAATGTATTAAAAGCCGAAAAGAATGTAGAATTGTGTTTAAATAATTTATTTGTTAACCCTTTGGGGACCGGCGGCTTTTGCACAAATTTTATTCGGCTGGCACCACTTTTTAAAAAGAAGTTACCTTTAGTTTAATAATCATGAAAATGCTCTAATTAAAGAACACAAATATAGTTAATAGACCTGTTTGTTTGCCACAATCTACACAAAAAGTGTCGAAAAAGTACAGCCTTTATGTAAATACATTTGACACATGATGCAACGAAACAAATTACACTTCCTCTTTTTTGGAGTATTCTAAACATTACTTGCAAAAAACGTCTGCATTACGCGTAATTCATTTTTTCATTATTATCAGCTTGACTTGCACCTTTCTTGCCCTTCTTACTTTTAATATTTCCGTTTTTGCCTTTGGTTTTAGTAAACTTGATAACATGTCTAACTTGGTTAGTCTGTGCAGAAAGAAAAGGAAAAGTTAACAACACTTAATCATACCGTACAAAAGAAACTGCGGCATGTATACCGGAATTGCTGTGCGGCATGTATCCCATTTTCCATGGTACAGACGTCGCACATCACGATTGTCTGCCATCGCTAAGGAAAATGGTATAACCATACACACAATACTCTATACAAACGCCACACTTACGCGAATAGAATTCTCCGCCATTGTATGAACACTCACTGTCCATCAGATTATCTGCGTTCATTCACAAAGTACTATGTAATCCAACTTTATATCCAATCCATCAAATGCAATTCACATATAAAGAATGGATTAAAAACTTATGGGAAATTACTAGGTTGCTAAACAACAGAGAAAAACGGCATAAAACAAATACTAAAAACAAATATTTAGGACAATGGTTACTTTGTGCACCCAGAGAAAATTCTGATTGCAATACTCTCTGACGATCTCCATCACATTAAGCATCTAGCTGCTCAGCACATAAAAGATGCATCGGGAGAGTAAATGATGGCATACGCATATCTGAAATAATCGACAATGAATTTTGAAGCGGATAATTATATAAATCTATTTGATTGAAAGTTGTTGTGGTAACAGAACCCCCAATCACTATGCATTTATAGGATGCAATTTTAGTAAAGGTAATACACTGCTGAATGGATTTCATTAATAACATGCCCACTTCATTACACTGTTTGCCTTTTCTTACACTTGTAGTATAAATATACATGAAGGGGTTCAAAGTAGCTTCATACAAAGTCTTTGGATACAAAGAAGACATGGATAGGTTGATACATAGAAAACGTGTGCCAGTCTTTGATAAAAAATTACAATTCAATGTATAAATAAAATTTTGTAATCAGATAGTAGGGTGGTTGATCTGGACACGGGTGCTACATGATATGCAGCCACACTCCCACGTGGTATCTCCTGGATAGTTTTGAAAGAAACTAGGTAAGATTTGTTTTCAAGATAACAATCTGTTGTATGAAACAACAGAGTCGCAACCCTCTTTTTTTACCGAAAGTTGTTAATTTTGCTCAAGTTATACAGAATAAAGATATCGTTTATCGTTTACATGTGTTCGGTCTTTAATAATAAAGGTTTAACTAACACTTTCAAATAATATACCGCTGTATAGAATATATTTGCTTTTGAAAATATGTCAAATTTTACTTTTTTTTTTTTTTTACTTTTAAAAGTTTGACATTTGAACCAAAAGCGAAGACCCAAGTCATTTCTTTTCAGCGGTAAAATGGCATACAGTTAATGCATTAGCGTAAGGGCAACTTTTGGCACCTACCCGTTCTGGTAAATAGCAAAAAATAAAATATTTTCGCTCCACTTTAATGTTCACCTATTAAAAAATAATTTTACTGATTTTAAAAATAACATTTATTTTTTATAATTTTACTAGTCGGAAATATATGCTTATTTATATTTCTTCTTTAAAAATTTAAATTTTCAAACGCCAAAAATTGTTTTAATAATAGGAACGAAAATTAAAGAGATTATGTTTACACATATCTTAAAAGATTTGCTTAGATATATGTATGTATATATGAAAGTATTTATATTAATATTTACTCCTCTGCAATGAACTTAATGAAAAATGGTTTATTAATCCTACATCATGTACAGCTTTTATACCTCACAATAGATGAACTAAGTATTTAAGGACAATAAAGAATCCTTCATAAAGTCTTCATCTTAATCTCTCACCATAAAATGTTCATCCAACCGAATGAAATATTCACTAAAGGAGGATAAAGACTTGCCAAAATTGATCAGGAAATTAGATGAATTGAATGAATGAATTATTTAGGAATTTAAAGCTAAAATCATGACAAATATGTTAACCATGGTGTGTTTTAGTATGTTTTATAATGAAGGCAGTGTAGGCACTAAAAGTCAATCAGAATATAAAGAAATATAACTTTATATATATATTTTAGCACTTTCCAACATAGTTGAAAAGTATTTATGAATTCGGTTTGTCTATCCGTCTGTTTGTCAGTGCTCTAATTCGCGTAAATATAGTCCGATTGCCATGAAATGGATACATGGTATTGGGGTTTACTATGGGATGTTCGGTATTACAAATGAAGTGTTTATCATTTTCAGTTCGTTTACAGGGCCACTCAAAAGAATTCCGTTACATTACGGTCTATGGGGAAAAATCATTTGCCGTGTATTTTAATGATATGACAGTATTGTAAACATATTGAAATTGATATTCATCATTGAGTTATTCTACAAAGTTCTTAATATAGAATATGGAGTGCATAGAACTTATTGTTTATTTACAGAATCACACAAAAAAATTTTGCGATAGTAGAAAATGGGCAAAAATCGAACTACTGCAGCCTACGAACAATAATTTCTTGAAGTGCGTTTTCAGATGTTGTATGCGTTTTTAAGTATAACTTAAAAAAAATATTACTTGGTGTGTATAAATTTTATAGATCATATACAGGGTTGCACAAAAGTTCACAATAATATCTGTTTATTGGAGGAAATTGTTCAGGGAAAATTTTTCACTGTGCTTTGCGTTTAACTGAACTAACTTTCTGCATACTATATAGTAATGCATACATATCTGTAAATCATATACAGGGCTACAAAAAACTTATAATTTAACTGCTATTCATTGTAATAGAAGAAATAGGATTTTCAAATCCGCTATGCGTTTTACAAATTGCTCATTTAGACGTCACCTTTCACCTTAGTAAACTGTGAAATTTTGTTATAGTATTCTTAATATGCTGGAAAGTGTTTCATAATCTATGCTGCACGCATCATTTTTTGTTCTTGTATGAAATACATCATGACTAAATATCCTTTTGTTAAAAGAAAATAACGCTTTAATTTTTTTTTTATGTTGCTGAAGATATGTTGTTGATTTCATATAACTAATACTCTTGGGTTGAAACTTTTATGGTTTCACACTTTGTAGTATATTTAAACGTTACTAAAGCATATTTTCATTTTCCTTCAAAATTATATATCTCTTGGTTCATTCATAATCCCGTCTGCTCATTTTATTGACTTAGTATATTCCTTTTCATAATAATTTTGTAAAAATTCTCATATCATTATGAATTTTCTTTGTAAATTATATCAAGTCTATGTAGATTATATCAAGATTCGTTCTTAACCCCTTAATTCCCGCTCCCGTGATACTCACGGGATGTGACTTTTACTCAGATTATTCAGATTTGTTTGATTCTCACCAGTTTTATAGAATAGTGTAATTGGCTTTATTGTGGTATCATTTTACCTGTCATTAAATAAGTTGAACACTTCTTTTTCAAAAAAGTGGTGCTAATAAGCAATTTGAAATTTTTAACCGTAATTTAATGCGACCGTTAAGAGGTTGTGAGTACTCGTTACCCTTCATGTTGCGAAAAGTCAGTTTTCTAACTTTTCGCTTGAGGGTGCAATGTGTAGATGACTAGCAACTCTCTTTTAAAAGAAGTCTGGTCTTTCGAATGAGAACGTTTTTTAACGTGAGCTAACTAAATTATCTTGCAAGCTACTTTTAGAATTAGTACTCTGCATATTTTATATTATTCAGTGTTGATTTAAGGAATAGATTACCGTTTAGTGGAAAGTATATAGACTAAATTAAAAAACTCCATTGCAGGTCTTCCCTTTTCAATTTATATAAAATGTCTTTTAAATATAAAAGATGACTAAGGCTCATTTATAACGTGGCGGCCTTGACAGGTATGCTAGAAGTAGATTTTCAAATTCGAAAAAAAAATTCCGTGAAATAGTCAATTTTTTTATTTACAAAAAACACAGCTTCAGATTAAAAAATCGACTACGGTGATTTTAAAGAGAGTTGAGAGCATTTTCGTGTTGCAGCATGCAAGCGCTGTTGAAACGACACGCATTAAAAATGCCCTTTGACTAAATAACAACCTTCATTATTCGCTAAAATTTAATAATAAAATCTCTCTTAAATTTTCGTGGTAACAACAAAGCATAAAATTTTTTTAACAATGCGTTTCATAGAGCTGCGCTGATTTATTTCTTCAGCGAATGGCCGTTTTTGCAGACTCAATAGCTTTTTTTATTATTAAAAAATATATAAAAGGCCCATAAAAATTTCATTTTAGTAATGTAACTGGATATTACACCTATAAAGGTAAGTTACTATTTCTACATTTCCAACGACAAAGCATTTAAGTAAAAAATATTTATATTCTTTTTTTCTCAAAAAACTAAAAAAAAAAACAAACTGTTAGGCATTGTGAAAAGTTTGTTATGCCATTAGAACTAACTTCAGACACTGAATAATAAAAAAAATAAGTTTATAAAAATTTTAAATTTTCATAATTCCGTCTATCTTAAACATATATTTTAATATAAGTTAATTTCATCAAAATCTGTTTTATTATAAATTAGAAAACATATAATTTCTGATTACCAGAAACAAATTAGTCTGTTTGCATAAAATAAAAATGTTAAATGGGCCATTCTCAAAAGGTGGACACTGGACACACGTCATAACTTTAAGCCTTTCAAACATGACTTTAATTATCATTTACTTTATTTTTTTTTTACACTGAGTTTTTAATTCTATTCAGAGACAGAAAATGACATAATTTATTGTAAAAGCTTTGTATAAATATCTTAAAATTTTATTATTTTATGCTAAAGAGGCCAATTTCGGACATTCATAACGCTAACTGCTTCAATGTACCACCAAGAAAAAGAGTTTTAACTTTTTTCCAGGTGGTTCTAATGGTAAACAACGAATGCATAAAGGAAACGGATGATTTTTTGATAATTTCGTTAAGAGATGGCAGGCTGATTTATTGCTTTTTTGAAGATAGAAGGACTTTTCTATAAAGAATTTTTCTGTATTTTGTTATGTCCGAAAGTAACGTACGTAACAAAGCATTTGATTTTATTATTATTATTACTGGATAACAAAAAGTTAATTATACATATATATATGTATACAGACACATTTACTACATTCTTAGTCTTAAGAATTTTTTAAATACTAAGAGCAACGTCCAAAATATGTAACGTACGTGCGAAAAAATGTTTAAAATTTGTAACGTACACAACTGCTAATTACATGCTTTAATCATTAATTTTCCAGAATAGTTGCTGTCTTTTAATGTTTGTGTATAATTTTGTAGACATACTATAAAAATATTTTTATATTATATTTATAGACAAAATACTATACTATTAAAAAAATTGGCCTTAAATTTGAAAATTTTAAAAATTACATATAGTTAACGTTTAATGATCCCACCTTTTGAGAATCTCCCAAATATCCCTTTTGCTGTAGTTTTACTTATTTCTTCAGGTTTTATTTTTTTTTCTTTTAACTAATTAACATATTTGAAATCTGCTACTTGTAGTTATAGAGAGAAATTATAAAAGAGTTATAGAGCACACATGTGATTTTAAACTTTTAATTTGCGTGTTGCAGTAAATTGGATAAAAATAATTTGAATGATTAATGCATAGTCTCAGTATCCATGTGCCCTAGGGTAATTCCCCGGATGTTCTGGGAAACACTTATTTTTCGATTAAGCTATTTATGTGCAGCTTCACAAAATCTAATAGATTTAATATAATCGCATTGATCAATCTCATATATAATACATAATAAATGTAATAGATCCTATATATTATAATTTTATGTATATTATAGGTACCAGGATTCTGGTTAGGAATTGCAAAAATTAGCAAGTAGTTCTAGGGTGTAAAGAGCACCAAATGCCTTTAGCCTTTTAAACGGCAGCACTGAATTTTGCAGTTTTCCAAAAAACAGTTATTTCGGGTAGAGAATGTTATTTATACCCTGTAAAAACTACCCGTCTCTGTGCTTCTAGGAAAAAAGAAGAGCTTTAAAAAAATAATAATAATCTCTGGTAAATCGAAGAAGTTTATATTATAGTTTTGTAAACTTTTAGAACGATAATAGCTATATAAAGAAACATTTGTATATTTTTATAGTGTGTATGAAACATCTTTCACCACAGAACAATAAAAGCGAATTTAAATTTATTTTTATGAGAATTTTTAGAAAAATGCAAGAAAACACCTAGGAACTGAGTTCTTTTTTACACCGCCATTTCGCTGCTTCAGACGCTGAATCCAATGTATCTTATTACCAGTTTCATGCTCTACCAATCGGAATATCGCACAACAGAATATAAAATTTTATATAATACATAATATCTCTGAAAAATCGTAATATTTTTTCTTGAAAAAATCTTTTGGTAATTTGTAAAAAAAATGTAACATATGTCAATACTCTTACGAAAAAAAACAAAAACAAAACAAAACAGAATTCTCTTGATAATGTAAACCAAACTTGAATGCGTACTATAGTCTTTGCTGTCCTTTTTTCCTCTCCATATATCAATGGAAACTGTGCTTTATAAAATCTTCATATACCGAAATTATAATTAAAATATTAATATTTAAAAAAATACTATTAATTGAATGATATAATCCATTCAACAAGAAAAATAATTTTTTTTTTAAATTATTCTGTAAAACAAATGAAGGAATGAGTTTCAAAACTTGCTTCATCCAAACAATAAAAAATCGTGTTTTCTCTATTAATCTATTCCGTTAGCAAACATTTCCGATGATCTGCAACAAAACCAACTCTATAAAGTTTTCCTAGCACTGTAAAATATTTTTTTACTTTTAAAACGCTACTTATATACTAAAGATTTGGGAGCAAAATACCAAAAGTTTCTTTCCTGGATAAGGTAAGTTTTAAAACACGCCCTTTTCCTCTTCGGTCTTTGGGTCCTCAAACGGGGGCCTCTGTTCCTTTCCTTATAAAAACTAAAATGTCCGATATTTTTACATTTTCACATCACTTCTTAATAGCTCAATGTTTTTTTGTGTCCAAAGCAATCGAATAAATGGCAGCATCTAAGCTGATTCCCACATAAAACAAAAGTCAATTACATCTGAGTTTGCACAATTCCTAAAAATGCCCAAAAGACAGTATGACCAAGAGTGTGAGAAATTTTCATAAGTATTTAACTTACATTTTTTTTCAATAAAAATTTTTGAGGATTTGTAGATTATTTACTTGTTTAAAGCTCTTAAATGTGTGATTGCGTTAAATTCGGTTAATTTTTGTTAAATTGATATTTTAAGGGGGTTTGTAGTATTAGATCTATATTTTTTAACCTAAATTACTAAGCGCCAAAAAGATCAATTTCGGAAAAAAACATTTTTTCTGTCATTTACGATGTTATTTTGTTTTGTAAAAGTCAATGAATAAGCATTTGCATTATTATTTTAGCTTCGGAACTGAAGAGGTTAAATAGTAAAATTTCAAAATTGTGTTTATTATTTGTAATAGGTTTTTAGTTTAATCTTTTAAATGTTGTCAATAATATTTCAGTCAACAAATTTAAATATCGGAATTTACTTTAATGGCATTACTTTACGAGAAGAGCAAATTAAACGAAATGAAGAAAAATTGACAATAATCATACATATTAATAATAAGAGGTTTTTCAAGACATTTCAAAGAATTTCTCAATTATAGCTATTAGTTGCAGTACCTGTGATTAACTATTTATGACGTAAAGTTTCAAACAACCACATTTAAATGATTTTCAGAGATATTATGTATTATATAAACTTTTATAATCTGTAGTGCGATATCCCGGTTGGTAGAGCAATAAACTTGCTTTACCAAGAGATGCAAACTCTAATCAGATGCACTGGATTCTGAAGCAGCGAAATGGCGGTGTGAAAAAGAACTCACTTCCTAGGTGTTTTCTTGTATACTTCTAAAAATTCTCATAAAAATAAATTTACATTCTCTTTTACTGTTCTGTGCTGAAAAATGTTTCAGACATACTGTAAAAATATACAAATGTTTCGTAATATAGCTCTTACCGTTCTAAAAGTTTACAAAACTATAATGTAATCTCTTTCGGTTTACCAGAGATTAAAAAATGAAAAAAAAAATCCTTTTTCCTTAGAAGCACAGAGACGGGTAGTTTTTACAGGGTATAATTAGCTTTCTCTACACCGTTTTACCGTACTAAAAGTTAACAAAACTATAATATAACCTCTTTCGATTTACCAGAGATTAAAAAATAAAAAAAAGCTCTCCTTTTTCCTTAGAAGCACAGAGACGGGTAGTTTTTACAACGTATAAATAACTTTCTCTACCCGAAATAACTGTTTTTGGAAAACTGTAAAATTCGGTGCCGCCGTTTAAAATGTTAAAGGCATTTGGTGCTCTTTACACCTCTAGAACTAATTGCTAATTTTTGCGATTCCTAACCAGAATCCTGTTACTTATAAAATACTTAAAATTATAATATATAGAATCTATTGTATTTATTATGTATTATATATGAGATTGTTATATTAGATTCTATTAAATCTATTAGATTAAGTGAAGTTGCACTTAAATAGCTTGATCGAAAAATGAATATTTCCGAGAACACCCTGCGGAATTGCCCTAGAGCAGATGGATACTGAGATAATGCCGTAATCATTCAAATTATTTTTATCGAATGTACTGCAACAATGTTCTAGCTGACGCACAATATGCTTATGAGATTATTCAACTATCAAACGTGAATTGTAATTTTTTCGAACTCGTAACATATATTTTTTAAACATGAATAAAAGGAAGACCTTTTATGGAACATAAAAAACTGTGTAATTGAAAATTAATAAGCTAATCGCAGAATCACACTTTATAAACCGAATAATTATCGAGAATTAACGGAAGCTTTTGCTCAACTTTGATAAAAAAAAAAGATTATAATTTTATAAATGTACAATTTAAGATTATTGATAATTATGAGTAATTACATGAATTATTAATTAACAATAATTATTATTTAATAGCAAATAATTATTAATTACTAATTAATCAAATTATTGACGATTATTTAATTTATTTAAAAGTTATTTCATAATTATTTAATGTAGTGTGAAACGAAACATAAAAATGCAGTTTATGTAACGTAAAAGAGCAATAAAAGTATTTAGATTCAATAACACATTGTTTTGTATCTTATTTTCACAAATACAGTAAACTCTTTTTAACGCGTCTCTGTTTCGTTTGATGAGGATGTATGTCTCAAATCTTACATCTTAAGGCATTTGGAAATGAAGAAAGGGGACATTTTTTCGTCTTCATTTCCTATTTGTAATTAAAGTTAAAAATATCTATAAATGCATACTGCCCATTAGAAAAATTCAGGAATATAAAAGAGAAAAATTGATCAGATGTCAAATTGAAAGAAAGCTGTTTTATACATTACATCTTCAAAAACAATTTTGGCGCCAGATCTTTTTTTATTTTAAATATTTGTATTTGCATATTATTTGGATTTGAAAAACGGGGGGCGGGGCGGTAACACCTTAAAAATAGCTCTTGCAGTATTAAATAGGAGGTGAACGAAAAAATGGACTTTATTCCAAATCTGGGTTCGAGACTGAAAAACGTCACGTGATACCGGTAACTTACCCAAAGAACTTCTAACTAATAAGAAGGGAGCCTACTACTGCTTTCTGCATGAACTGTTTCACTGGTTGGCGAGGGTTTTTCATTACGGCTACGGAGCCTTCCCTTCTTTACTCTAAGAGTTTTTACCTTGACCACGTGATCAAAACGTAGATGGAATACCCTCCATTGAGAAAAAGCTTTTTTGTTTTTGTTAGGTTATCACGTGATTGGTAAAAGATGATCGCATAATTGTCTGTAATGGAGATACTTCAAATCCATATTCACTATATTATGACATAGTCACAAAATATGTTTACTTTCGTTCAAAAAAAAAAAAAAAAAAAATTAAAAATTCAGACATTTTACTAGAAAATAACAGATTTTTGCACAATGTATATTTTTTCGAAAATGATCGAAAACGAGAAGCATTTTATTTCTTCTAAAGCAAACATTTTTTAATTACTCTTAAAAAAGCACTATCAATTAAAAAATACGATCTAATCATTAATACTAATAATATGTAACAATGCTGGTGCAATGCAATTTCAGGTACATAATTTGAAAATCATGTTTATTTCAGAGAGATATACAAATCATGATTAATGAATTATATAGTCGAGATTCGCAAAAAGAGGTTGCAAACCCTTTTAAATAATAAAATATCTTAAAGTCATTGTAACATTCCTGCACCAGACCAGAATCTATTGTTTTCTAAAGAAATGCTTTAACCTTTAAGCTACATGTGTGTTGAACCGTAGTATTTATTTAATTCGGAATTTTATACTTTCAATAAAATTAGTTTACTTGTACTTTTTCTTCCTCCCCCCCACACTTACGCACCAATTCTAAGCCTACTGAACTTACCCTTTCTAATGGCTGAGGATTTTTCACATGATTCGAATGTTTAAGCTTTGGCAGAAATCTAACACATTTTCTTTTCAATAAGGAAAATCTTTTTAATCATAAAGTTCGATCTATAGATTTTTTAAAAATTCATACAACGTTTGTAAAACGTGTGAATATTTACCTATTACAAAGTTACCAGATAAATTAATGATTCATTCCCAAATACACATTAACTCAATATTAAGGAATAAATTACAAATATAAAACACAATCCATGATAAATAATATTTTGATCAAAATAGTATTTTGTCTAAGTAGACTTGCAGAGGTGAAACAGATAGTGTTACACTAGTATAGAAATTCTTGTTAATAAAATTTCCCTTAAATACTGCAACCAAACGGAAATTTGTTACAGGCAGCAAGTTTTTTCAACTGTTTTATTTCTAAAGAATACAATTTCCATTAAAAAGTAACATAAAATGATTTTATGTAATTTTTTAAATCACCATTTTAGGTAATGATAATGGAATATAAGACATAAAAAAATATTTAGCATATCATAAAATAAATTTAAGGGGTTGAGTTTTTATAGGCAAAATGAGTTACATATACTTGCAATACTTTTCCCCATACATTTTTCTTCATCTAAATATAACTAAAGCATCAGAGCACTAAATTCATGTATAATATGGATTATGCAATGCTTTTTCTATGATAAACATATTTTTACTTTCTTCTATCTTGACAAGAAGAAAGTATTGGTTTCATGAAAATTTTCGAATTCTAGTTTTCGACGGATTTACACGTTTTATGGGTCAGAGATTCCAAAAAACATGTTTTTACAAAATGTCTGTCTGTGAGTCTGTCTGTCTGTCTGTCTGCTGTCCGTCTGTCTGTATGTGACACAAATTTTGTGGGCGCTCTATCTCAAGAACTAATGCACGGAATTTAATAAAAAGTTATATTCAGGTAGTCCCTGATATAGATTGGTGCTGAGTAGTTTTTGGTGTAAATCGCCCTGCAGGTGGCGCTTCTATGTAGCATTTTGCAGGATTTCCACAAAAGCTCTATCTCAAGAACTAATGCAGGGATTTTTATAAAACTTCAGATTCCGTTAATCCTTGATATGAATTGGTGCTGGTAAAGTTTTGGTGCAAATCGCCCAACAGATGGCGCTGATATGCTGCATTTTGCAGCATTTACACGATTTTCGTAATAGCTCAATCTCAAGACATAATGCACGGATTTTCATCAAACTTCAGATTCAGTTAGTGCTTGACATGAATTGGCGTTTTGCCCCTTGTGGTGTAAATCGCTCAACAGGTGGCGCTGCTAAGCTGCATTTTTTGAGATTTCCGCAATAGCTCTATCTCAAGAACCAATGCTTGGGTTTTCAACAAACTTCAGATTTAGGTATACCTGGATATGAATTAGTGCTGTTTATGTTTTGGTGTAAATCGATCAACAGGTGGCGCTGCTATGCAGCATTTTTCACGATTTTCACAATAGCTCAATGTCCAGAACTAATGCACGGATTTTCATCAAACTTCAGATTCAGTTAGTCCTTGACATTAATTGATGTTTTGTACCTTTTCGTGTAAATCGCTCAACAGGTGGCGCTGCTGTGCTGCATTTTTGTGATATCTACAATAGCTCTAGCTCCAGAACTAATGCACCGATTTTCATCAAACTTCAGATTCCGGTATACCTTAATATGAATTAGTGCTGTTTGTGTTTTGGTGCAAATCGCTCAACAGGTGGCGCTGCTATGTTGCATTTTTCAGAATTTCCCCTACAGCTCTATCTCAATAAGTAATGCGCGAATTTTCATCAAACTTCAAATTCAGGTATACTTTCATACGAATTGGTTCTAAATTGATGTAATTTCTTTTACTATTTAAATGATTTAATTTACGTGATTTATATAGAAGAAAGTTTTGTGATGGCCACAACATACTAGTTTATGTATGAAGTACATCTTATTTTTTAAAGAAAAAAATAATTTAAGCAGTGTAAATAGTAAACATCGCAAAAATAAGCATTGATTAATATTCATATATGTTAAAATTTTAACTTAAATTTTCAAATTGTCCATTAGTTGGCCATAGTTGTCCATTAGTGTCAGATTTCGTTTCGTTAGTACTGATTTTAATTAAGAAAAGATTGAGGAAAGAGATACCTAACAAAATAATTTATATACTAAGAAACTTGTGTATAAAAAAGTATATTTAACTTTAATCATGCTAAAAGATGAGCTTTCTTCTGGTACACTACCTATAAGAGGAATTTACTTTGTCATGAAATAAATGGCAACAACAAAAAAGCAAACTATTGTAAGTAAACTTTTTTATCCATTTTTTTTTTTAAATCAGGCCATACTAGGTGAATAAAATATATTCAATTTTGAGCACAAAAGACTTTTTATAAGTTAGGTTTTGTTTAAAGTTTTTCAAATTTACTAAATAAAAAAGAAATATCTGGAGATAAAACAATGCATTAAAAACAAGACAAAACATTAAATTTAATTGCAAATTCCATAATTAAGGTAATTTCAAAGAAAGTTTACAGTGAATGAGCAATGAGTAAAAAAATATATATATATATATATTCAGCAGACTATTCTTTATTTCATGTGAAAAAATACTTTCGATTAAAATTGAGTAATAATTAAAAGCACGGTTAATAATTAAATCATTATCGCTTGGTTAATTCGAATAATAACAGCCTGGTAATGGATTAAAACTTGTATAAACTAAACAATTTCATTTCAAAATTAGTTTCAAATAATATTTTTCAAAAATTTCAGGTAGACTTTTTACTCGAAGACAGTTAATGAAATAATTTTGTCTTAATTTGGTTGCCTTATACTTATTTATGTATATGATTGGATCAATGATTAACAAAATTAGTCATATAAAAATAGCAAATAAAGCCTTTGTGCAACAATATTTAAAAGCAGAAAAACCAACGTTTAAAATTTTTGTTGCTGCTTTTCATATATTATTTGTGCATTTTAAACGTTGGTTTTTCTGCTTTTAAAAATTAGTCATATTCTAGCAATGAAAAGGTGGGGAGTCTTATAAAGTGTTTTTGTTTTTGTTATAAATATAAATTTTACGAGAGAATGATGAGATATTATAAGATGCATTTATTTTTATACATAATAAAACAAAGCATCAAACGTTTCTTCTTTGATAAACTTTTAATCTTGAAATTTTGCGAAACATTCATAAAAATATATTGAAGTATTCACAGAGAAGGTATACCTTAGTGAAATAACAAGCATTTCCTTTTAAAACATACCAGTTATTCAAGGTACTATAGTTATTTTCAATATACAGGGTGATTATAATTAAAGTTTGAGTTTCAAAACGCTTTAAAAAACGAACCACTGGTTAAAATGACGTCAAAATTGAACGGCGTATTATTGGAGAAGGGGGACAGAACATGAACCAAAAAAAAGTTCCAAATTTTAGTGACAGATGGCGCTGTAAGTGTCATAAGATGTAAATTAAAAGATCTGGCATGCTCACAGCTATTTCAGGTGTTGGGTAAACGGCGTTTCCTCATTTTGCATCTCAGACGTTCGCCATGAGTGTCTCAATGAAGGACCGCTCTCTGCTTGTAAAGTTTTATTACAAGAACGGTGATTCTGCACCAGTAGCTCTACAGAAGTTCAGGACTCTAAAGGGTATGAAAAAAGGCGGGCGAATACATATGAGACGTAGAGTAAGGGAAGAGCTGCATCCTGATTGCATTTAACCAACTACAAAGAATCCTACAAATGTCATGATTTAAACCTGTAAGTCTGCAGATGGTGTGGGCCGCATTCAAGTGATTAATAGCATTCTGAAAGCAAAAACAATACAAAGAAACTATCCTGGAACCAAAATAGATACCTTCCTTCAGGGACCTCTTCCCCAATCATTTATCTTTCAGCAGGATTCAGCTCCATGACATACGACAAAAATATGCAAAGAATGGTTTAAAAATAAAATCATACAATTATTACCCTGGCCAGAAAACAGTCCTCATATGAATCATTTAGAAAATTTCTTGGCGACGTTTGAAAATCCTTGTACAAAAAAAAAAAAGCGTCTATCTAATAAAACGCAACTTATTGAAGCTATAATTGATTCTTGGAATCATGTGATTAAAAAGGATGAACTGCAAACACTAGTTCTTGAAATGAAAAGACGCTGTGAAGCTGTAATAAAAACAAGCGTTATCCTACTAAATATTGATTGTATAAGTGGAACTTTAAAATACAATGAAATATAAGATAGGTCTTATTTTTTGTAAGCGCAACTTTTTTTGTAATGCAGATATTTACATTATTTTTTTAAATTAAATTCTACATTAAATTTCCCTGAATTTCATATATATACATTTGTATTTAAGTGAAATTTAGTATATTCTTCAAGCACACAAAGTTATAAAACATGAAAATTCCCAAAAATGTCCACAATTTTTGCCACCACAGTATATATATCAGGTCTTCTAGAATATTCAGTCCTATAACGTTATTTCAAGTTTAAACATACATGCACCAGTTCATTTGAGACATGTATGGCTCTCCTTCTTTATCATTGCATTTATACACACGTGCTCTTCTAAATTAACTGAAACAAAAGTGTTTCATGTCATTATTAAGTAAGACTCGATCGTTTAAACATGGTTACTGATTAAGTTCATTACGACATTGTATATTTTACAAATTCTAACAAGCATGAAATGTTACAGAAGCGTGTCCAACTTTAGTGGACGTTTTTCACGCAGATGTAGTTTCGAGAAGAACGTGCAGAGCCCGAAAATTTTTAAGTAGTTCGACCTCAATGATGCGCTGCTTTCTGAGCGGCCGTCTTTCATCAATGATGATATTGTTAAGACCATGATATAGCAAGATAATTTTTAATACATTGCAACAAAGTTGAAAAGTGTTTATGAAATAGTTTGTCTGTCTGTCCGTTTGTCCGTGATCTAATTCGCGTAAATATAGCGATATTAGCATGAAATTGATATATGTTATTGGAATTTACTGTGGTAGGTTCGGTATTGAAAATGAAGTGTGTAACACTTACGGATCATTTACAGGGACTCTTTCATTTCATTACTTTACCGCCTATCGGGAAAAATTGATGTGGTGTATTTTAAATATTCTACACTACTTTAGACGTATTGAAACTATCTATATGACTTAGGTACATGTGCTTATTGCAGAATCTGGTGTTCATATAATTTATTGTTCATTTACCGGGATATGCAAAAGGATTTTCCTACAGTACTGCACATGAAGCATAATTACAGTACTGCCCATAAAGCATAATTGCTGGCAGTGCTTTCCCGTTGTGGTACGGGTTTTAAAAATTTAACGATTTTTGCATATTACTTGGTGAGTATAAATTCTGTAGATCATATACAGGGATACACAAAGGATATAGAGTACATTTACGTTTATTGGCGGAAATTGTTGAATGAAAATTTTAAACTGTACTATGCGTTTAATTGGTGTAACTTTCAGAATACGATGCAGTACAAATACAAATCTGTAGATCATTTACATGGATACACAATCAGACTATGATGCGGTTCGAACTATTGATGTACAGTATTCAGAATGTATTGGAAACTGTTTCATAATCTATTCTGGACGAATGATTTTTTGTTCTTGTTTAAGTGTCGGAGATTGCAGAAAAGCTCAACTTGGCTCAACAAACCATTTTGGAGTATATTCAGAAGTACGAAAAATCTATTGTTTTCATTCACTTTCCAAATGAACTGAATTTTTTAGTGGCAAGATTTTAATTTCATAATATTTTGTTATACAAAATCATGATACTATAACTGTTTAAAATAAAGAATCAAAGTTTTCAAATTTCAATAATTAATATTATGTTTCAAATTCATTTATTAAATTGAATTTCAAAATTGTTTTACTTATTTTCAAAAATGTTTATTCAACTGTTATAGAAATTTACTTTCGTATAGATTAAAAATACTTTGAATAGTACAATATATAATGGTAATATTAAAACAAAGGTTTGTTTACCTCAAATTCAGTACATTATGTAAAAAGTATTTGCTGCAACATACAACTTTTTAAATATCAAAGATACGAAAAAAAATGAAACTCGTTACATATTATCTGAATGTAAGATATTGTATTTATAAAAAAAATTTCTCATCCTTTATAGGATTTTATAAACACGGGAAAACATAAACAAATAAATAATATTCTTTCCAAGATTTACCAATGCATTTTTCTCCAAAATATTGTTTCTTTTTATGCTTAAAAAAATCATCGAAAGATAAATGATGGGAAATTATTTTTTATACTTCTTACGGCATATTTATATGTTTGTGATACATTTTAAGATACATTTTTGAAATAATTTCATCTTTCTATGTATTATATATCTATATTTTTTGTCTTTTTATTTTACACCATACATGATAAGAAAATATTTGTCACTATGTCTCATTATTTTGTTCAAGGTGATGTTAAAACACACAGTCACACAAGAAGAAAATGACTTTAGAGATTTTTAGATTTTTAGAGTTTATGCATGAACAGGATATACAGAAACATATGAATATATACATTATGCGGTCATTAATGATCACTTTCAATTTTAGACTTTTTGTCCAATATTTAGAAATATACGTGTCAGATTCTTCTCGAATTTAAGAATTAACAAGTTGGAAATTGCTCGTCAAACGTGGCAAATGAGGTGCGACGTATATAAGTAGTTTCACAAATATTTCTGCACCGTATATTATACGGAATGTATATTTTAATGCACTTCAATAAGTGCTTGTCCATTTCATTCTGTTCTAAAGGATGTAACATCATTAAAATGCACTTGAAATATTTTTTTCCCATTGGCCGTCATGTAACGGGAAATTTTGACTGTCCCTGTAATTAAGCTATACATCCGATTTTCATAAAACTTGAAATGAATCGACAAAACTTTGCAACAATTCTCTATTTAAAATTTCAGACCATTCGGCAGGCTGTAACATCATTTAAATGCACTTGCAATAATTTATTCCCATTGGCCGTAATGTAACGGAAAACTTATGACTTTCCCTGTAATTAAACTATGCATCCGATTTTCATAAAATTTAAAATGACTCGACAAAATTTTGCAACAATTATATATTTAAAATTTCAGACCATTCGGTTGAGTAGTTTTTGCTCTCTTATGTGCGGACAGACGGACTGAACGATTATAGATACTTCGTATTTATATAATTACGAACCCATCTAAAATGAACAGGTTTGACCTCATATTTATCAATGTAGATTTGATAAGCAGGATAATTTGGGGGGGTCAACACAAAATCGAAGAACAAAAACAATAATTGTTATCACCCTGTAAAATAAAATGCAGGAAATGATCTATTGCTACAGAATATAAATAGGCAGACATTGTATAAAGTGTGTATTCATTTGTGTTACAATAGATATATAGTGATATTTTTACAAAAATTAAAAAATTACTTGCAGTTTTTTTTTGTTTATAAAATGCATGTTTTCAACCAAATTTAACTCTGATTTCAGAAAAATTGACAAAATATAGTAGAAACAATATAGTGCACTTGGAATATAATTATATCAAATGTTTTAGGAAATATGAGCAGTTGTATGCAATAATTTTTATCTGCGCATACACGAACGATAACAGGGATCTTTTTACAAAATTTAATAGTCAACTCAATGGAGCAACTTATTACAAAAATTCAGTTAAATATCATAAAAATTCAGAAAGATATCGGTGTTAGAGTGAGCTAATGTTTAGTTGTTCTCTAAAAGCAGCTGAATGATAAGGGATTTTCAACAAATTGTCATTTTTTTATTAACTCGCTTACAGAAAAAAGTTTGTATTTAGTGACTATCAGCGAGTACATTTGGAAAAATGCTTCGATTTTGATACTTCTTTTTATCATGGTATGGGCTCGTTCTGGGTCATAATTAATATTTGGCACTGCGTTTCGGAATATATGCATATGCATACGCCGATTTCCAACGTAATTAAAATCTACTAAATTGAACCTCGTAAAAATTGAATATAAAATGTTTTCTAGTTCATGATCATACAATGTAATACAAATTTACATCTTTAATTAAATTTAAATATTATCATCTTACATTTTTAACCTACTGTATTTTTTTTTAAACTTCTCATTTTAATGATCAATGAAAACGTGTTATGAAATATTATGAAATGAAAAATTTATAAGCATTTTTCACAGAAAATGAAAATTTAATTTTTAGAAAAGAGTATATTACTTTCACTGTGTTATCAATAAAACACCATTAACAAACTTCAGAATCTTAAAAGGCCAGAAAATGGTGAATCTTTTAAGTTGAAGTAACATATTTCATCGGTTTAACATAAAATTTTTGTTTTAAATTTCACCGATTTTTCCCGACATTAACGTCTCTTAAAATATAACTATTTATACTGACTTACGATATTTATTTAAAATGAGCTATAAATGTAATTTTTCGCTCATTATTAATGTTAAGCAAGTTAATTGAAATATCCTTACTTGTCGTTACTTTTTAACATGAAATATTTAAAAAGTTTTATGATCAATTTTCATTATGGTCGTATGTAGAAAAATATTTTGTTTTCAGGGAACAACTTTTGAAGAAAAACATTTTTTTTAATGTGAAATTTAAAAGATTTTTCTTTTGTTGCATTCAGAAAAATCATTATTTTTTTTTCGTCATTTTATTTACATAAAAAATAGATTTGTTTTCGTGTTTAGCCATTTTTAATAGAAACTTAATATGTAATATAAAGGTATAATGATTTAAGTGATATTTAGTGAATCGATAAATCATCTAATTACATTTGTATATATTTTTTTCTAAGCGCGTAAAATAAGCATGTGTGCAACTCAACTTTAAAACTAGATGTATTAAAGCAAGCAAAGAAGCTAAAACTAACATTTTAGAAATATTAAAAGCGAAATAAAATTAAATTTTGCCTGATCTTATTTTTAAAAATATACAAGATTTTTTTTTCAATAAGTTTTATAAGTTTTTTTTATATATTCTGGGAGAAAGAAACTCATTTTCAGTACATAAAATATTTTAATACTTGTTTTATGCAGGGTATACTAAAAAGGATTGGGAAATTTAAATTAAATTACAATTAAAGGTTAAAAGCTAATAAAGTTACTTTTGCAATAGAGCAATGTGTGAATACAGGATTCTTTAAGCTTCTTTATTTTATTTTCAAATAGAAACGGTAGAATGTGTGGCGCTTTGTTAAACTTTTATAACACTCAAACCAATGCATTAAAAAGGATTAAACTTCATTTCGTTTCCACTCTTAATTCTCTTTAGTATCTCTCTTCATTTTTAGCTCAGATTACGTAAATATCTTTTAGTATAATCCTTATATTTATTGAGGTGACATTTAGAATTAAAAAAAGTTAGATTAGTAAAGAAAATATCCATCTTACATTTCCCTACTGCAAAAAAGCTTAAATAATTATCACTATTTATTTGTTATTGAATTTCAAAGAACGTCAGTTTATTTTAAGGCAGCCGATATAAATAAAGCATATAAAGCCGATATAATAATAGTTAAAATTATTATTAGTTATAAAGTAATTAAGAGCTAAAATTATTATTTAATAATATTAATTGTTAAAATAATTTTCTTTACAAATATTTTTGTGCAATGTGATTTATCAGCTCTTTTGCTTCATTTAAAAAACATTTTGCTAATGTAAAAATGATTACTTATAATTCAGAAACTAATGTCATTTGCAAAATGTACGATGAGATTTCTATTATTAATAACTATTTTACCTCTTTTTTTCGAAAATGTGATTAATATTTTTGTATTTCAAATTAGACTTATTTACCATGTTAGCAAAGTACGCACAAGCCACGTGGTCAGATTGGTAGTTTTAGTACGATTAAAGATAAACCACATTACGGTGAAACTCAATTGGGTAATTCTGTTTAGACGATTTACATGAAGAAAGCGTAGGGGAGATGGGGGCACATGTGAACAGTTCGCATAAATATAGCTTTTTCTCATAATTGGATTAATTCATATAAATAAAAACTAGTCGGTATAGTAAACAGAACTTTCTTTTACACATGGTAATTTTTTAAAAATCACCTGTATAGTTTTTCTTACATTTTTTAATAGTTTTATAAATTCAAATAATTGTTCACATGTGCCCCATCAGCGGGGTAGTTGTGAACACTCGTGGGGCACATGTGAACACAAGGAAAAAATATCCTTTGACATGCTTTTTCTCCTGTTATTAATTTGTTATCATAACCATTATTTATATTATCAGTTAAATTCACCATAAATAAAATAAAAAATATTTTTTTTTCTAGTTTCTGGGTGATATGTTTAAACAAAAGATTTTAAACTGAAACTAAATATATATAAAGCTGTTCTGACGCCATACCCAAGAATTATATTAGTTATCAATTTGAAAATTTTACATTTTAAAAATGTTACTGATATCCATCCCAATTCAAATTATCCTATTCATAGCTGTTGTTTAAGAGATGGAAGTAAGCCATCACTAAGTTTGAGACAAATGAAACGAAAAAAAAAATACAAAGTTGTTTGTCATAATATTCTTTGTATTAACAATGCATAAAAAATATTGTTTTAAACCGTTTACTAAAATAGTACTTAACACTTATTGCATTTTAGGAAACATTGAATTTATTTAAATTATAATTGAACTCAAATGAGCTTCTTGCTCTTTGTGTACTTCCTGACAAATGTGGAAGTGGAAGTTTCAATACAGTATCACATTTTTGTATGACAGAAATGTCTACTATTTCAGGGAAATTATATGAATTGGATCTGAGATTCTTTCTCGTGAATTTAACATACAATTTATCATTATCAATTCTTTCTATTCGCACAATAGAGAAAGATTTTGATTTTTGTGAACTGTTCATATCTGCCCCAACTAGTCTGTTCACAAGTGCCCCACATGGCTGCTAGAGTTAAATTGATAACTAATTAACATTTATCAATTTTAGGGAACAAAACAACTTTATCCAAAATATTCAATAGTAGTCATAGTATATGTTAAAACATTAAAATTCGAATAACTAACTAAATAAATAAACTTTATCACTTATCAAAGTTGAAACCGACATTTTACATTTGATATCTACAAACAGTGTTTTGGCTACTGAAGACAAACAAAATGTCAAAAAGCTTCAAAAAATTTTTACCATATGTCTACAGGTGCTGCTATCTTTGGTAATTTTTTTCAAATAAAAAAACTTATAATAACTATTGAAAAACTGCGATGTTCACATTTGCCCCCTGTTCACATGTGCCCCCATCTCCCCTATGCATTTTGTGATAATAGCTGACTTTCATAGTCTTGTTTTGTACAATATACTATCCACATATAAAATTTTACTACCCTTATCTATAAATGTACTCTGGTTTACATTTACCATAACATAAAACATTTTACATAGATTTATATATTGCACCAAAAGCTCAATTGTGAAGATTTGGTGCATAGCCTTTAAACAACAAAAGCAATGACTAGATTTTATGCCGAAACAACATCATTAATTTCAAAATAGGGTAGACCGGGGCACGTTTACGCAGTGCACGTTTTCCGAAACGAGTTATAACTGGCGCGCCACTAGCCATGTCAGATTGACAATGCTCCATAGCGGGTATTCTCACACGTTTTTGAGCGTCAGTCGAGCTTCGGTTTAGCATGCGGAAAGGATAACCTGTTTTCTGTCAAGGTGAGTAAATTTTGTGTTGAACTTATTAAAACTTATTGTGAACCAATAATACTTAGTTAAGGATAAACAAATATATGAACATTAGCAGAATTTTATCCTTTTATGAGAACTGTATTTGTATGAACAGAAATGTTATTAATTTTCATAGCACGTTAAAAATAAATCCAAACATGGTACGTTTTACGCATTGACATCGGGACACCTTTACGCACGTTCTTACTGCGTAAACATCTTAACCGTTCAATGTCTTAGATGCAAAAGGTGGTCCCGTGACAAGTGTGCAAAAGGAAATACTTTATTTTTTGTTTGTAAAAACTGTAACAGTGATGATGAAGATGAATAAATAGTTTCTGTTTTTAATTAGAAATATGCCCTATGTTTTCAGTTTAGCCTATAAAATGTTCTTTAATTAATTCTCTTTATTTTTTTATAATTTTAAACAGTGTTTTAGGTTATAAATAAAACATTTCAATTTGATTAAATATTTATTTCCCTTACTCCTTTGTGTTCGTATGGTGGACTGTAGACGTTTAATTTCTTTTTAATTGATTTTATTCACATATAAACACTGCACACATCGCGTAGTTTTGGATGGAGTGTTTTGACATACGTGTTGATGCTATGACGATCAACAGCTTAATGACCTTTTTTTACAGACTGCTCGATAGGGGTAGCTGGTTATACTTCCGGAACGGAACACTTGGTATCACTTATGACATGCGCAAACGTGCCCCACCTGTTGCGTAAACTTGCCCCGTTACCGGGGCAAGATTACGCAAAATACATGGACCTAAAAAAAGGTTAAAAACACAAATAGGGCAACAACTGAATACACAGATTTTGACTTAATTAACTGCTTTATAAAACCACAATGTCTAAAATTTCTTAAGTTAAAACATAAAAATTAGAAAATTCATTGAAAAAAAAAACCGCGTAGATGCGCCCCGGTCTACCCTACAGAGAGATAGAGATAGATACATAGATAAAATCTTTATATCTGAAAACAGATAGATGTATAGACTTCATTAGCATCATTAAAGAGAGAGAGGTACATGGGTAAAGCCTACACACAAACAAGTGAGAGAGAAATGCATGAAGATAGAAGTAGACAAAGGCATTTAGAGAATTAATATTAATAATTGAAAAAGTGTTATTTTTTGTTTGAACAAAGTGTTTTCTTTTTCTGTTGAATAGAAGCGACGGGTTTATTTCAATCAGTATTCATACCTGGGTAATATAAGTCTCAATCTCAAAAATTAGACAAAAAGCCCAATAACATAATATTATCATAAAATTAATCATAACACAAAATACATTTCATTTTCTAGAAATAATTGATTTCCCTTTTTTATAAAATTTGATGATACATATTGAAATTTTAAAACTTAAAATTATTTGATGTTTTCGAAATTATTTCGTCGATTATGAACTAATTTAATTGAATAAAAACTGACATGAGCTATGAAGTTACTCATTAATAATTTAATTTAATTTAATAGAGATGTAAGTTAACTCCGTAGGTAGACTTATATAAATTATAATTATGGGAAACACAAGATTAAACGTACGTTAAAGGTATTTCCTTTCACAATTATTATTTTCATAAGATTAAGGCCTCATTAAAAAATCTGCTTAAATAATTATTTTTCAACTCATTATATCTTTTGTTTTAACAACGAATTGATTTTGAAATATTTTTTTTTAAAACACGCATTTTAATTAAAGAAGAAAATACCTTTGCACAGCACTTGTTACTAAAATGTTATTTTTGTCAAAGAGCCTTATCATTCGTTTTCATATGAATTTTGGTTGAAGTTTATTTTCATCTAATATTATGCAACAAAATATATTAATTAAGAAACGTGAAATTCATGGACCAAAAAAAATTGTCGCATTTTTATGTTTTGCGATACGATTTAAAATATGTTCGATAAAAGTATTTTTAAATTTAAAAATACGCAATTTGAACTGATTTAAAAATGAATTAAAAATTAAAAATACTTAAATATTCTTTTCAATTCTAATTTTAAATTGTAGTTAAAAAGCAACAGTCATATATAGCAAAATTATTTGAGTGTATGCACAATGTAAAGCATCATTTTATAAATTTGAAAGAATTAAACTTTTATTTTATCAGCTGCATATTTTTTGCTCAGTGAAATGTATGAAAAAATACACATATTTCCTCTTTTAATTAAACAAGTGTGTCTGTTTTTTGAAAAAACTTTTTTGTAGAAAATTCTCAAGAGAATATAAAAAAGACATAAAGACAAGTGAAACAAAGACATACATATGTTTGAAAAATATTGAAACAAAAGAAAAACTTCACAGATTATGTTACTTTTTAAATAAGTGCCTTTTGAGTTTTATTAAAGTAGATTTAATTTACCCGGACATAATTTTTAAATACTATTTAATATAAATAAAATTCTCGACATGAACCTATAAGGCCGAATTGGCTTAATGTAAAATACAAAAATTATGCATTTCAATATTCAAAAGCTGCACTAAATGTTAAAATATAAATTAAATATGCCTAAAATCCAAAATTAGGTAGTTACACCTTCCACCGTCAGGGGGTGCACTCTATTATTCAACCTATTTGGAGATATATTAGTTGGGGGACTGGAGACTCAAATAAGGGAAATAAACTGGGGATAAACGGGGGTGCGGGAGTGGTGAATATATAATATGAAACGATGGTCAAAGGGCTATCGAATGATATACCACATGAGAGGGGCCTAAAAGTTACCAAAGAGTCTCCTTCGTAGGCAAATAAGTCCCTAATGGCCTGAGGGGTGTCAAACGGAGGGCAGAAACGTTTGTTGCATACCGAGTTACCCTTTTGATCAAGTTTCCAAGAAAGTGCGATATACGGGGCTTAGGTAACTAGGGGCCAAGTTACTTAACGAATGATTTATGGTTGAAATGGGGGTCAATAGAGGGTAGGCGATACATAGTATGAAATAGTGGTCAAATTGCTGTCCAATGACTAAACCTAGCTTTGTTGTGTCCTAACTTTGGCTGAGTCCAGAGCGTGTTCGATGTTTGCTGTTATGGTTTATGTAAGTATCGATTTGGCTATGCGATGACATAGCGAAATGTTTACTTTGTATGATTTTGATTTTAATTAAATGTTTTTATGTATATATTTTTATACTTTAGTTGCTTTTTAAATGTATTAAAGTCTGCCTAATGTTTCATAATTAGTTTAAATATGTGTTATTTACAAATTAACTATTTAAAACAGTATTATTTATTTCATGTTCTAACATGTAACAAACGGAATTATGAGTTAGTTACGCAAATAATCAGGGCTGCTGAGTCGTGGAGTTGGAGTCGGGTCAACTTTTGAGAAAAAGAGTCGGAGTCTCTAAAAAACAATCCGACTCCGACTCCAGCTTTTTTTGCTTGACAGTTTGAAGTGAAATTAAAGGGGCAAAAAAAATAAGGTTTTGGGAGAAAAAAATTCATTAATTTATTAATTCTCAATATATTAAATTCATTTAAGCTTATTATAAATCTTCTTAAGACTATCTACAACTTTTATACTGACAAGTTTTTGATAGGACCAACTCTTACCGCAAAACAAATTAAGAACGAAAAAAAAGAGGGGTTGAGGAAGAAAAAAAATCGTAACTTCATCAATTCCTTTTTAAGAACTGACTATTGAGGAATTACCCATAGATTAAAATGAATATAATTAGCAACGTATATATGTGAGATATTAAAAAGAAAAGAAAAGACGAACGACAAAATCTATGCATTTCACATAAACAAAATATAAACGGTCTTTGAACCAACGTTAGTGAATGAAGAAAAAATATTCACAGAAGCATTTTTTCAAGTGCTTAGTTATATATTGATGATGAGAGAAAACGCTTTTAGAGTTTGTAAATTGCTTTTGTTTGAATTATGTTAATTGAATTTAAAGCTATATTTATCTTATTAGATTATACCTGCCTATGTAATACTTTATTTAGAGATATTTGTGATGTAATTGTTAACATAGCAATCGAAAGGACATCATAGTCAATTCCTCAATAGTACTTTAAATGATACGGGAAAGTGGATATGAATAACTTTTTTTTAATTATTATAATTCAGTTACTTTTAATGATGCAGATGTATAGTTTTTGTAACGCTCTTCTTGTAGCTAAAGGAAAAAAAAAATAATTGACCAATTTTGTCTAAGAGAGAGGGGAGAGGGGATATGTTTAAAAATTTAAAGTTGCAGATTTTTGACTAAATTTTTTACATACACATGTTTCCTGTCTTATTTTAAACATTTTTTAAATTTATACTGCCTTCTTATAGCCAACTTATAAAAAATAAATGTGTTGAGAACATAGGTCTTTGCAAAGTATTTGATTTACTTTCATTCTTATCACTTAAGGGGTAGTTTCAATGCATGAGGACAATGCATAAAGGGATACCCTGCTTGAAGTTGACTCCAAATAATCAGCAAAATCAAACACAGTGTAAAACCAGTCAGTTTTCAATAATACATATACATAATTTAAGTTTTTGTTTAAAAAATACATACGTGTTTTATACATTTGTGGGATGCTTATTGTAAATATGACTTATTTTTTCATATAGTTTGGAATTTTTCCACAGTTTGCGTCAACATTTCTTACATTAATGAATACAGTCTGTTGAATTTGATAACAGCGAATAAATAAACCCTACAAATCTATTTATAAATTTATACACATACATACATATCGAACGCATTAAAATGGAGTTGAAGTATTTTTCTTACTTAGTCAGATGTATTTTTCTGTCCTTTTCGGTCTCAAATATATCTCCGTTTTTCGTTTTTTTTTTCTATTCTCAAATGATCCAGCATTTTTCTGAGAAATAGCAGTATTTAACAATCAGTAATATTCTACCAACCTTAGTGCAATAGGTACAGAGAAAAATAGTTATAGTAAACAAATTATAATATCGTTTAATTATCATAAAAGTCACGTTTTTGCAAAGATGACACGTCATTGTATTGTAATTTTAAAATTCACAACAAAAATTAAAGAAAGAATAGCTAAATGTATAGAAAAAGTTCAGAAAACGTTTCTTCCTTTGTAGACCTGAGTTATTATTCCTCAATATAGGTAGGATACAAAATATTTAAAACGCTGCAAAAGAAAATTAGTGTATACGACTTGTAGGAAACCAAGAGTAAAAAACGCACTAAGATGTCCTTGCATTTAACCGTTTTATCGCTTACATCTAAAAAAACATCATCTTTCTGTAAGCAGTATTGTTAAATAATAAAGAAAAAACAAAATTTATTTAACATTTTTTTCTTGATTTATCTGAAATATAAAATTTTAGAGTGGTGCGAGTTTTTATAGCTTGTTCTAAAAAAATCCACTTTTAAATAACGAGTATTTATTTTATAAAGATGTTTACGCTCAAATAATATCTTGACTGTAAGAAAAAAATGAAAGTTTATTTAATATTTTATTTTCATAAAGTTAAGTTTGAGAAATTTTAGAAACTTTTGCAGACTGACTTTCGCCATAAATAGAAAATATTTTTGAGCTCTTTTCTTTGATCCTTGAAGGGATTAATCTTTTGGAAATCTGAATATGCCAGTAAAATTTTCATATTTTTAACCAAATGCAAGGGAAATCGTATCCTATTTTATAAACTTCTCTATTCTAAATTCTTTTCTAGAATTTGAAAAAAAAGATAATTTTAACGTGCATGTTTTACTACATTTAAATGTATTGTTATATTAGTATAAGTGTTTTTAAAATTCGTATCTAATTGTATTTTAAAATATAGTCTAAAGGTTTTTGTTTTGCTGTATTTGAGTACTGTTAAGAATTGATATACATATGACATAGTAAAAGATATATACCTTAAATATTTTATAATCAGCAAGAGCTAGAATTGTTCAAATAAAATGACTACATAATAAAACGACTTCGCCTAATATTTGTTCAACAGAAAGACACAGATCTAAAATCAACATTTGAAATATAGTTTGTTAATCGAAGAATGATCGAATGATTTAAATAAATTCACTTACTTTGTTATACGGGACAACTTAAACATTGGCTCCTATATTTACAATACCCCGTTGTCTATGCATAATTACATCCATATATTCTATTCTGCCTGTTTTTATTAATATTGGAAGAAATAAAGGAATTCTTGTGTTCAAATACGCTTATTTTATTGCAAAGCACTTGCTATACATAAATACTTTTGTACAATTATACATTTTTATACATTTCCAAACCTGTATTATAATAAAAAAAGCTGCTCAGTTTCCATAATTTTTTGAAAACTTCATTTTCTAAACAAATAAAATAAAAAATCAAATAAAATTAAACAGTGAAGTTTTCATTAATTATTTAAATTTTATTTCGATATCGAATTTTGTAAATTTATTAATAACTTTTTCAAAAGATATTAGCGAAACGAATTTTATTAAGTGATACGCCAATGTACAATCGATATGTTTTTATCGTTTTCTTGCTTAGTGCCAGAAATATGTTTAAACTTATTTGAGAAGTATTTATCTTTCGTTCATTTACAGTCCCCCCCCCTTTTTTTTAATCTGTCAGTTAATGAAAAACTGTTTGTTTCCAGCTCTCAGATGCTGCTGATTATTTTGATATAGATTATTTGTTTTTAATAAATATTTGACACAATAAACATATACTTCAACTGCTTGTGAAAGACTAAATTTAGAATTATCAGTCCTTATACTATTTAGTAGCTATTGCATACATTGAACACATTCATGTAAGATTTGCATGAAAAGTAATACCTTAATTAACCCTTTTGGCAATAGGTGTCCTTGAAAAAGGACACCTATTTTTTATTTTACTGGCCACCAGAATATTTAATTAAAATTTTCCTTTTATAACGTAATTTAAAGCCACTCGATTATAAATTCCGGTGTCAGTCCATCATTTCATCAGTTTTTCAACAGAATTACTCCACGCCGGAAAGGATTAAGGAAATCTTTCATCCGTGATCAATAAAACCACATTTAACAAAATATTTATAATGTTTTTGATATTCAACTCTTATGGTTTTTACATTTAGCATACCGTTGTCTTACACGTAACATTATAGATTCAGATTAGAACAGATTAGATTATTTCCGTATTCTTGAAAATTTATTAGTATTTCACTAAACCTTAATGGTTCGTGAATGGTGGTACGTTCTTCTTCTATTTTATCATTATCGCATCATATTTACGAATGCGCATTATTGTCATCATTTTCTTCAATAGATATTATGTAAAGTTATTATATTATTATTCGTTTTCGGGAACGTGTTCATTAAAGCAGTTATGTCAGACATGAGTTTGAGATGATTAATTATAGCGAAAATATCAATATTCGAAACTATGGTTTTATTCTGAATTATAACACAATATGAGAAAGAAGCGACGGAAATAGAAATTTAAAATTGGCAAAGCATAAAACTTAAAAGTGCAGATTAATAAAAAAGTAAGATAAGATTAACTTTTCTATTTATTTCGTAGTACATTGCCATACTGTGTACAGTGTTTGGTCTGCCACCAGTCATTTAACACACGTAAAAGACTCTTAAAGCTTAAATTGTCTTCTATTTCAAGTATAATGTAAAAGGAAACATCTATGGGCTTTCACTATTCTGTTTGATTATTTAAGTATGTCGAAAAAAAAAAATAGAAGAATATTGAAGCAATCGAGTTGTTTAAAGTAATATTACAGGGAGCGAAAAATAGAAAATATATTTATCGGTTATTATGTACGTTAAGAAAGATTTAACTAATTTTTATTACTTTGCACAGTTTGAGAATGAATTACATTTTAGATGAAATAAAATTTAGAAAAACACAAATTTTCATTGATCAATTTGAAAATAATTTCCCACAATTAAATTGGAGGAATTCGTTTATACCATAGATCATATATATATATATATATATATATATATATATAAGTATTACTATCGAAATAGAATCACGACACACTTACCTCACATTCACTGCACACCTATTGAGCACGCTGTATAGCGCAATTTTGTTTTTATTTATTAAATACTTTTATTCTTGCTCAGTGTAAGTGTAAAGCTACTTGAAAGTAAAACCAGACATTTTTACACGAAATATATAATTTGTTTATGAATTCCTGAGGTACAAATATTCAAACACAACACACGTTATAAGTGCCACTTTTGAAAATAATCGTAATTTTTCATTCGATTTATATTAAAAGCTAATTGGAAAACTAAAAACATTGTACAAGTTTTACATTTTTCCTGGTTTCTTTTAACCCAAGAGAAGTCGCTACATGAGATTTTTTTCACCCGCACAATTGTGCGGGTCTGGGTTTTACCGTTTCCAAAATGGGTACAATTCCTAATACATAAAATTTTTATTTTTAAGTGATTTTTTCAAAACTTATGTTTTTAGCAATTTACTTTTTTATTAATTACATTTTTAAACCGCATTAATTTTATATAGGTTTGTACTATTCATGATTTCTATTTAAAATATATAGTATTAGATATATAATATGCACATGTAACGAACTGTATGTATTTGCTCTGAGTTCTAGATGTCATATATGATTTATGAGTTTTATATGAGTTACATGCATATCACGAGATAGATTTTTAAGTTTAATAAATTCATTCCATTTTGTCGACACAGCAAGTAAGCCACCAGGAATAAATAATGAATTATGGAAAGTTCAGCAAATGCTCCACAGATTCGATAGTGTCTGCTTGAATTTACCAGTAGATCAGAGCAAATTTTCCGTAGATGAGCAGACGATTCCTTTTTTAGGACGTGCTTCTGTGAAGCAGTATATGAAAAACAAACCACTTTCTGTTGTAACAGTATCACCTGGGATAGTTTTAAATTTTGTAGTTTACTAGTGGGAAAGTACAAACCTAGTATGCAAGGATCTGGGCTTAGGCCCTGCTGTAGTCCTTACTCTGGCTCAGACCTAGTTTTAAGCACTTCGATCGGTATTTCAACAAAATACCGCTGCTGGAAAAACTAAAAAAGAAATTTGAAGGATCAGGCACAATCCAAACGGAGTGAAGGGCATACCATTTGTCAACGGCTCTTAGGAGGGGTGCGAGCATTGAACACATCTCAGAAAATGAAATTGTAGTGGTCTGTCCAAAAACAAAAATTGTTTCAAACATTTTCATTGTGGCTGATGAAAATTATCTCAATAAACAATAACTGTTTTTGCTTAAACTTTTATTTTTATATATTTGCACACGTAATCCCAAACTACACAATTGTGTAGATTTAGCCCCAAAACGGCTGCATTAAGCCCAAACCCGCACAATTGTGCTGGTCTTACCTTGGCATAATCTGACATGGGGTATTTTTTTTAATATTTTTTTCAATCAAATACGGTCCTATCGGTAAGGGGAAACCACACAAACTTTCAATTTCTACCAAAAAAGCTCCCAGTCTTAAAGGGATATAAAATACAGTTGTAATATTTGATTACAATTTTCATGAAATTATTTTAGTAAATTAGACGGAAATTCTTTTACAATGATACATTTAACAGTTTTAGAAGTTAAATGTAGTTATAAGTTTTTGTAGCGTATTAAATAATAAATCTGTTATAGTTTATATGGGGGATTAATGGGACATTTTCACAAAAATATTTATTTTAAATACTTTTTAAAAGTTAGCATCAATAATATGTACCACATTTCATACATTAGGTATTTGACTGCATCTATGCACAATATTTATTCTAGATTATTATTGTACAGTAAAATATTATGAAATAAAAAAAAGTTCCTCTCTGTCCTATTCATCACCCATATCATGGACGAATAAGATACTAATAGGGATGGATGGGGCACAAATATTTTCTTCCTTGTATTGAATGTTACCTAATTAAAATTTATAATTATAAACTTATATTTAATTATATTTGAAATATATGATGTTATAATATGGCTGTTATATCTCAGCATTGGTAATCACTTCTTTTACTGCAGTTTTAACTTATAACGTAAACTTCGGCTGTCTATCTGTTCCTTTTTCGCACTTACGAGACATTTTAGATACGAAATAAAAGTGAAAAATTTCTTGGAAATACGGCATAGCTAATCATTTTCATTCACAATTTATGAATTAACTAGCCGCCCTTGGCGACCAGTTTGGTCTCCCTTAAAATTTACGTTTGGGAAGCATTGTATCATGTTACTTTTATTCATAATTTAATTTATTAGGACTCCTTTAAATATAATTAGCATAATCCCTTAAGATAATATTAGTTTTTGTTGCTTTAAAATGTCTCAATTTGTTTATTTTCCATAAGCAAGTAAACCATATTGGTTTACAATGGAAGCCTATGGGATTTTGGCGAAATATTAGAGATATCGCCAAGCTGCGTCACTTTTGGCGACTCATTTTGATTGCCAAATTTGGCGATATATTGCCAAGTTGGCCACAAACTTGGCGGTATTTGGCAACAGAACAGGGTCCCTCTGTGGTAATCTCCCTTATAGGTATGTTGATGCATTAAATGCTATTCAATAACCAATGAGGTGCGTTTCATCAAGGCATTCGGGCGTTGCCATTAAACAATTAACACATAATCGCGATTTCCGTACCACGTACGATAGCGTAATATATATATATAGATAATTTTGATTAAAAATGGCTGTGCATATGAAAAGCGTAATTGTTTATGACAGTCACATGACTTGAACTATTATAACATAGATGAAATGATGGCGATAGAACAATATTCGGCGATTAATCACCTGCGCCAAGCACTAAAATTGCCGCTTGGCATGTAAAAAGTGAAGCGGGCAGCCCGGAACTGTTGATGACAGTCACATGACTTATGCTTTTATTATATGGATATTAATTAATTGTATCTTTGATATCATGCACAAATGAAATTATGTTAGGGAGAGTAAGGATTTACTTAAGTAAAAGTTCAAAATTCAATATAATTTCAGCGATTTGATCAATAAACATACTATCTTTAACAATTTTATCTATTTTAATAAAGTTTCAATAGCATTTTTTAAATAAAATATTTGACTTTATTATAATACAATAATTAAGAATTAATATAATTTTTAATAATAAATAACATATATAATACGATTACTGTTTAATACTAATAATTATGATTAATTATTAATTTATCAACCTATTATTTACTTAATAAACAAAATTTTCAACATCTCTAGGGATGAATCAGAGAGTCCCGGTTTATCCCCATTTGAAATGTCCCAAACATTCACATGATGCATATATTCAATTGTTAGCCATTTTGCCCCAGAAATTATTTTGTCATAATGGCTAATATTCATCTATTTAATTACCATATATAACCTTCAAATAAATAATTACAGCATATCTTAATTGTTTATATTGTATAAAATATTTGATAACTTCAAATGTAATAAATAAATAAATAAATAAAAGTAAGCAGAGATTCAGAAAATGCAACTTTGTAGAAAAATGAAAACAGGCAAGTGGTTTTGCTTTTTGTTCTAAAGCACACTATGGTAGTGTCATATATGAGAATAGAAAGCAACTCACAAAAATGTTATTGCCTGAAATATTGAAAATGTGATATCCAACCCTTGTCCCATTCATAAAGACGTTCTTTAATTTTAGAAATACTTCTTTAAATCTAAAAAATCAATTGATTTATGAGGTTTCCAAAGAAGCTAATTTTAGTGCCCCTGATTTTCAGAAACACTTCCGAGTAGTTTTTCTATATATTCAAATCGGAATATCTGCTTTTAGAACGGTATCATTAGTCAAAACAAGATTTTCAACTACGCAGTTGAATTTATTCACTACGCAAGAGTAATAAAATGCTATTAATTTTAACGTTTGCTGTTCATTTCAAATGTTTGTATCTAAAATACATTTGCTGAACATGAAAATATTTATTAGGTGTAAATTTAGATGTAAAAATGATTTATTTACCAATTAGAATAATTGTGTTAAAATTAAACTAGTGCAATTACGTATCCAGTGATTTCAGGAGTTCCATTACCTGAGATTTATTCTGTTGAGCTGAACCAGGTTTCTGACCAGATGCTATGATCATTAAGGTTAACTGGGTGAGGAAGTTCCATCAGATTCGTCCGGGGTAGCTCACATGGTAGAGCGCTGGCGGCTTCGGCCAGGAGATCCCTGGTTCGAATTCAAATCCTGGTCGGGTTATTTTTCGCCCAGTTGGAAATTTACATCTAATATGATTTATTTACCAATTAAAATAATTGTGTTAAAATTAATCTAGTGAAACTGTTTACTTCAGAATTGGTAGCATCCAAAAAACCTATATTCCGGGTTGAATGTATTGCATTATAGACTATAAATAATACCTTGAAGCTTTTCCGAACATCTGTGAAAGGAAAAGAAATTTTGCTGTATAAATGCTTCTTTAAATTTCAAAAATGATTAGTTTTTGCGGTTTCTAAACATGGGGAATAATGTTTGAATTCGAAGTATTTCGGAAGTGGTTTTCATATATTTTCGCTCGCGGTTACATTAATTTTTCTAGATTATGAAGATTTTTTTATAACAGTGTTGTTAGCATTTTGTTACTTTGAACGGAAGTTTTTGTATACTTTTCTGCAGCTGACCGTGTTGTAAGGGAGTAGAAAGAACACACCACAGCAGTTAAGATTATTAAATTCGCTCTCAATATTAATAAACTTTACATTAGGTAAATTCCATTTACATAATTGCGATTACTTAATTTATATATTTGAGATATAATTACTTTTAAATTTCATTTAAATATTCAAGCAGGTTTAATAATAATTGAAATATTTAAAATAAAAGATTTATTGTTTTACTCACTCATCAATATAACTGTTTCCTGTAATGGAAAAACTTGCGCCAGCAATTATTTATTTTCCTTGTTATATACTCACTTAAATATTTCTAACATCTTGTAAATCTATTTTTTTAATTAATATTACTCTCGTTTACATTTTAAGTCATTAAATGATAAATTACTTTTAACTAAGATTCAGTATATATAAATATTTTTTTTAAAATTTAAATGTGTAGTGTGTAGAATGACTGCATGTATAAATATTTATTGCAAATTTATTTAATTATGCAAGAAGATTTAATAATAATTCGAAATTTAGAAATATTGAAGATAACAACTCATTAATAAGTGTAGTTTCTTTTCCTGTAATGCGCATCATTACTAATATTAATCTTTATATTTCTTATTTTGATCATTTGCGAGATTTGAATACATTAAAAATATTTTTCAAATTTCAAAATTATTATAATATTCTCTATAAGTTACTGGATAATAATGTGGAAGACAGTAGCTTGTTTATCTACCTAAACATTACCTGTAACGCAGGGCTTAATTTTTAACAAAAAAAAGTAGCGAGGCCCTAATATTCTGCAGTACTAAAACAGTAGCATGTCCGCCGTCACCCCAATCCGCATATTTATATTTCATACATTATTTGCAAAATTTAAACCATTTCATTTTTTTAGAAAATTAAATATTAAAAATATATCTAACTGTCAACTATTCCATTTTTTAGTTTATACTTCTTCCGAACAGAAATCTTTGTCTAATTTTGGTGTTAATTAATAGCTGAATTCTGAAATTAAATAAGGTAAGGATTGTGATTCGAAAGTAGTGTTAACACAAAAAGGAAGATTCGATGCTTTTATAGAAAAACGCTAAACACTGCTCGAACCATTTCTACCAGAATAACAAAATACATGGTAATTATATCTACAAATGAAAGTGACTTCGTAAATCTGCAAAGCAGAGCCTTAGCATGGACAGCATTCATGAGAACAAATAAATAAAAAAATCACTAAAGTTAATTTCATACTCATACACAATAGAAAACTAAAAACTTCAAACAAACAAAACCTCAAGCTGATGCTCGTTGACTAAAAACAAAAGAAAATATTTTTCATGTTAGATATTCAATTAAAAAACAACAACAATCCAATTAAAAAATATCCTACTGTCACAAAAGAAAATTGAACGGAAAGCAAATTTATTTTTCGCTCTCTTGAATGGCGCCATATCAACACGTCGCCGCCATCAATGCTAGAGATAAATTTGAAAATATCACAAGAATAGGAAAAAAAAAGCTTTCCGTCTCCACTGCATTCTGATCAAAAGAGTATTAAAGTGATCTGGAATGGACTATGTAATTTTTAAAGAGGAAAAGTACTTAAAAAATAAATGAATAAATAAATTTTTAATGTAAGACAGGCTGAGTTCGAGCTCACCCAAGCCCAAAGACCGTTATAAAAATTAAGCTCGCTTCATCTCCAGCTTCTACGTGTGCGACAGATTATGTCACGTGTAAGTGTTTTGGTAGAAAAAAATGCAAAAACATGGAGATGAGAGGGATTGGAAATGGTAATTTGGGCTCTGGTTTTTCCGAAACGCTATTGTAGTGGGCTGCATAGCCCTGTTTTTATAAGCTTCGGTGAATTTCGGCCAATATTTAAAAAAACTTTGAAGTACCGGAGCTGAGTTCTGGTGTGCTCCGGCTCAAATTAATCCCTGCTGTAACTCGCAGGCTTACTAATATTTAGCAACTGCTATGTACAGGGTGATTAAAATTAAACTGACGGTACTCACAGGCTCATAGCTTCGGCAACCCTCCATGCTTATCGATGTGTGAAAAACTTAAGGAGAGGACTCATGTCCATAAATGCAGTTAAATGTATGATTCGTAAATTTCAAAAAACTGGTTCTCTTGATGTTGCAACGGGAAGAGGACGACGTGCAACTTAGCCGGAGATTGTTTAGGAAGTTGAAATTGCAACAGCTGAAACATCTGCGCTGAGCTGTTATAATACAATTTACACATTTCAACATACATGCAACTTATAGAAAAATTAGACTTCAAAATTGTTAGAACTTTAGAGTGACATTGCAATAAAAAAGAAGAATTTCGGGAATTAAAATTCAGTTCTCATAAATTTTCTGTGCATTAATGTAGTGAACAAAATGCACCATATACGTTTAAAAATACCTCTGTCATCTAAAAGTATTCAGCTATTGAACACCAATAAAGAGATGACAAGAGTGATTAATAAATATTCGAGAAAGAAGTCACGCAGGTTATAAGTCATGTAGGTGGAGTAAATATGCAAATTTTAAGGAAATTATGCATGTATTGTAATTCTGTGAGTGGGTATACACATACACTTATCTCACCATCCAATGGGAAAAATGTATTTTTCTTTTGGGCGGAGGGTACAGAGTATACTTCATTCTGTCTTTCAGAGAAAATATTTTTTTTCAGTTCAGTTAAGAAAAGTTTTAGAGCGACCATCATGCTTGTGATAATATACATTGCGTATGTTTCCTTTTGAAGGAAGAATAAATTCCAGAAATTTTGACTCCTTGAGTCTTTGAGCATAATAACTGGCCTATTACCATTGAGGTAACTTCTGGATCATAGACTTATTGCATGATTAAAAAATACTCATCACCATAGACGGATACTTCCGCATGGACGACCCAGGAGATGTCAAGGAGAGGACCCAGAACTCAGTTATCATCAAAGCATAAAATATTATTTTTAGCAGTTCGTTTGAACATTTATGAGATTGCAACTTTTGCACAACTTAGTTATAGAGTGAAAATAGCTCTAATCTTACTATCATTTATTCAATTAACATACGTGATAATATAATTATTCTTAATTTGAAATTGTAATATATCTTAAAGCATTCATTTTAGCCTGATGTTTTTAGGATATTTCAATTTTCAAAAATTCTTAATAACATGTTAATATATGTAAATAAACTCTTTATTTGTATTAAATTTTGCTTTATTTATTTTCTGCTTTAAGTCTAATTTGCTATTTTGTTATTTTAGGAATTGGTAATATTATTAGAGTGCAGGTTGTAAATTATTGGCCGAAATATTAATTAAACTAAAGCTCTTCATGATCACCTATGATCCCTGTGTGATTCATAAGACTTCTCGTAAAACGAAATCACACAACGCGTTTAATTTTAACTTAAGCAATTTAAGTAATTCAATAGCATTTTAATTTTAAAATGCACTATGAGAGTCCAGAATCATGGTGCTCATTAACTATACGAACTCTCACTGCATATACACTTGCTGGATTCCAATTTCCTAATTTTTTCTCTATGCTGGAATTAAATATATCTTTTAAATTAATAAATTTTATTATAATTAAATCAATGTGCATACAGCGTTCCAGCACTGTAAATTCTTCAAATTCTACTGTAAGTGGTCGCTCATGAGCACGAGCATTTGATACTATGTTCGTTACCATGCGCAAGATTTTACGCAAAATTCTGAAGCCCTATCCTTAAAAGATGCATATAGTGCAACAGTTGAAACTGCAAAATCATGCTGCACGTCTTTTTTTTTTTTTTTTTTTTTTTTTTTTTTTTTTTTTTTTTTTGGTGAGGGTGCGAGGGATGAGTACTGGCCACCGCATATCGGGAATTCTCACAGTCTTTTGACTTTCGGGAGAAAAATATGGTGAAATTAAACTTGCTAAAATAACATTTTGAGCTGATACACGAATGCCTTAATGATTCAAAAAAGAAAAAAAGAAAAAATGGTCAACGAATTTTTTTTTTAATTTAACTGAGGTTTAAGTTGAACTTGCGATTTTAATTTTACTTACCATTTTACCACTATAACTTTTTATTTTCTTCTAAATTTTTACTTATAATGAATTTGGATAGTACTCATCGGATATTATAATAAGAAATAATAACAATGTAGTATTTTTAGTACAAAATTTTGGCTAAAATTGTCTTAAAGGGGTGTTAAAGAAGGGACGGAAGGTAATAAAAGGGATGGTATAGGGAAAAAGGGACGGTTGTGGAAAAAAAGGGATGGTATAGGGAAAAAAAGGACAGCAATGGAAAAAAAAAGGATGGGACGGTAAGGGAAATTACCACTATTTCTTAGGCAAATCATGTTAAGACTATGTTATAGCCACAATGTTCATTTATTTTTAGGAACAGTTATTTACATTCGATTAAATAAGAAAAAAATGTTTACGTCGAAACGTGCAGGAATAAACCTTGGGGACGGTAAGACTACCAATAAAGCAACGATGCTTGAAATTGATATTTAAATGCTGATTTAAATTATGCAGTAAATTTTCTGTCAAAGAATTTTAGACATTCTTTCTCTAGCATACGAGAAAAAACTTGAAAAAAATTCTGTGGCTGCATCTGAAGTGAGTTTCTGTATACGTTTAGCAAGAGGGACGGTAAGGAATCTAAAAGCCAGGGACAGAGTTCAAAAAATAATGTCAACCATATAAATGTGTACAGGTTAATTGTTTGCTACATATTTATATAAAACAATTTTCTCAGTTTCGGAAAAAAAAATTACATTGAATTTCTTTTAGTGAAACAATTTTATACAGACAGCTCCGAACTTAAAAATCAGCATCAGGGACACGGGACAGTATAGGTGTTTTCCTGGTATTTGGACCCCCAACATCGTCCAAAACTTATTTATCTCGTTAATATTGTTATACAATCATACAATGGGATGTTCTTTAGTATATGAAATAAAAAAACCCCACAAGAATATGTACTAAAATAAAAATTATTATTCAGGGACTTAAAATTCATAAGATTGTGAAAATGCCCCATACCTTTTGGACAGATGAAGCTCATTTTTAATCACTTAGGAGGTGCTGTGAACACACAGCTGCGGCATATGGGGTTCAACCAATCCTCGTGCCGTGCAAGAACAGCCACTACATTCCCATACGTCACGGCTTGGTATGGATTCACGGTGAATTTTATTTTGGGTCTGTATTTTTTCGAGGAAGTCACAACGAAGGGGTTTGTTAGGCGTACAGTAATAGATGACCGATACAGCAGACTCCTGGAGAATCATGTTGTCCTAGCGTTAAGACAAAGAGGTTGTTTGACTACCACAATATTCATGCAAGATAGAGCAACTTCTCATACGGCGAGATGTGTAAATAATGTGATTCAAGCCAACTTCTCTGATGAACGTGTCAACTCGCATACTTTCCCGATTTCCTGGCCAGTAATGTCACCATATCTGAACACATGTAACTTCTGACTGTTCGGTTTTCTCAAAGAGCATGTTTATCCCGGATGTGTAACTCACTTAGCGGACTTGAAAGTTAGCATCGTACGGCATGTCTCCCTCATTCCTACTGATATGTTGCGTGCGGTCGTTGATAACGCGGTGGTATGCTTTCAGCATATTCTTGACCTACAATGTATGCACATAGAGCACACAGCTGTGTAATTCAATAAAATATTCCGTTATTCTTTGATTTTTGAATTATCTTTCAATTTACATTGTTAAAACGCCACCGGGGGGCGAAATTTAAAACTTTTTTAACGAAAACATCGGCCGCATTATCTACATAACATACATCTGCAGTTTCATTCAGGTCCATTCAGTAAAACCGGAGTTATCAGCCTCTGAGTACCGTCAGTTTAATTTAACATCTCTGTAGTTCCAAAATTAATATAAATTGAACATTTCTCACATCTTTCCTCAAAAACAGTTTATTTTATTACACAGTTATAAAAAACATTAAATTAATTTTAAATTTTAATGTATGGAATCTAGAATGCTTGTAAAGATTAATTTCAGAAATGCATACTGAGTATTTTCCAGTAAAATGTTGTTCAATTTTAGACTGTCATAAATTCATATAAAATTTTACATTGAAAATCCATAAAATGTATTACTTCCTTTTACTTCTGTGCATTTTCCTCTGCATAAAGTCCTAAACGGAAATTCGATTTTTTATTCATATTCTGAGTTTGTCATATACTCTAAAACCTTATTATCTGATCAGAGTTCGTACTTTTTTTCTAATATGACATAAGGAAATACATCTTTGGAGTTTTCTGTTGAATATCATTGTTTGAGCCGCTATATGTATGTTAAATTCATCAGCAATATGCATGCGTATTTTTTAAAAAACAAAACACTCTTGCGAATGTTTCGTTGAAAGTCTTTATATCATGTTAAAAATATTCACAAAAGCATTGATGGCTTTATTTGAACAACATAATTTTATAATGATCAGTATTCCTATATGTACTTTGGTCAAATATACTTTAAAACATGTTTTGCAGAAATATTTCTAAGATATTTTTTCAAATGTAAAATAGAATATTTTCAAGCTTGTAATAGTGTAAAGTATTTTTTATATAATTTGAAAATAGAATATTTTTTAATATTAAATGAACAACAAAGGGGAAAAATATAAATAAGGTGTTTTTTTTTACCATATAAAATACAATTTCTACTAATATAAAATCTTTTAAAGTCGCAATTACAAAAGAATATGCTAATATGTTTTTCCTTACTCTTAAAAAATACATGAACGAAAATAATTTTCTCATTTGTGATACAAGTAATTTACGTTGTTTAAATAAAAAGGGTAAATTAAATTAGGTATTATAGAAAGTATGACATCCAACCCGGACCTCCTGGGCTGAACATAAAGGAAAACCATTTTCTTATATTAACATATAATACAGAGGTCGTACGCTGTTTGAAAATTAGATTAAATGTGCACATTTTCGCCTCATTTAAGAAGAGATTTTCTATAAGAAAGTATTGGCACCGAACAATTTCCTGGTCTGGAAATTTCAGGACAAGTACGAACCCCTGATGTATATTTTTTTGATTGCCCACTAACGTGACCGAAAAACATTTTTGTTTCAAAAATATCAATTTTGCATTCAAATAATTGCAATTTTGAAATGCATTAAAAATAATTCTTTCCTAAGAGTTAATAGCAAAGAAATCGTCAAAGATTTCGCAGCAGTCCTTCTTTATTCTGATTACTTAAGTTATTTAATCGTCTAGTTTGATACCTGTCTGTTAAATTTCTGTTTTATTTATATTATTTAATGTTTTATTTATATTATTTAATGTTTTATTGATATTAATTAAGTTTTAACTTCATTATGGAATACAGGCCTGAAACAAATGCTGAAGTATTTATATTAAGTTAATTGCAAACGGATTTATCTTTCATAATCGTCTACTAGCGATAAAGACGTACAAAAAGTTAATTCATGCTTGAAAATTATTTAAAAAAACATAAAAAATGAATAAATTTTGATACAGATTTCAAACAAATTGAAATACTATTTAGAAAAAAATTGTATTTGTAAGTATATTTTTTCTCTATTCTACGGTATGAGAATTGAAAAGATGCGATGATTAGAAGGTTAAAATATTGAAGTAAAAGTAAAATTTTATCGTCTGCTGTTGACAACATCAAGTTGACCTCAGCATTACTCTCGAATACGTTTATCCTTTATAATATAAAGAAATATGAATTTTAACCATTTGGAAAAATGGTTATTGTCTTATCAAAAACATATCTGAAGCTTTTTATTGGTTGAATCCGCATTTTATTCGTTTTCTGATTGGTCTGTACAGTACTATGTGTTTTCCCTTTACTTTCAACCGAGATGGATACTTGTGTTGCCACTATGACAAAAAAGTAATAAAAACTACAAAAAATAATAATAATAACTCAAAAACATATTGAGATACAGCTTTCAAACAAGTTGCATTTAAAAGGACATTTTTTTTTTCTATATACGACGGTGTAAAAAGTAATATTTTGGGATGTTTAGAAGTTTAAGAATGAAATTTCATTTAAAATTGGTCTAGGAATATAAATGTTTAATCCATGGCGTACGTAATGTATGACTAGCTCCGTAGAAATTAAAAAAATTACAGTACCGAAAAATGACGTACGTAATGTATGATCAACTCCGTGCGATTTTTTATGTCTTAAATTTTAGTCTTTGAAAAAATCATTTTCCAAATGGTCGTAGTAATTTGTTAAAATTGCTTTTTTTTTTCTTTTGCCTATCTTTGTTAATTTATTTAGGTTCCCTGATTTTAAAGTAAATATATTTATTGCAGTGTTGAAGTATTTGATTTCGGAGTATGCTGCAGAATGTTGCAGTAGTCAATGGTTTAAAGAAAAATTTATTGCATTACAATTATTATATGCATACTAATCTCATGAGTGACTTATAAGTTAAATAAAGGTGTAATATATATATAGCTCGATCTCCTTTTTTTCACTCTTTTTTTGTTTTTCACTTTTCTGCAGATGGGGAGTAAAAAACACTCATTTATGATTTATCCTTGACAGGGAATAAAAGCACATTTACGTACGATAATATCACTTTAATAATTAGTTGAAAATATAGATGAATGGAGTCAGATAGAACATGGAGGTGTTGTAAATTATTTGACTTCTTCGATAATATAGCGTCTGGAAAAAGAAATACACATAATTTCAACAACGTATATCCCGAGTATGGAATACTGCTTTCAGAGAACACAACTGTGAACACCATCGTAAAAATTACTATAAATATTCGTTAAATAAAAGGCATCAAACAGTGTGCAGTAAGGAAGTAGGCTTTTAATAGATCTGATCAGATGGTAGCGGCTTCAATCCCCTATACAGGGTGTCCGGTCTCAACGGTGTCCAATGGCTAATTCCTAAACCGTTAGTCATAGTCATATAGTTCCAATTAGAAAAATGCTTTAAATCAGATAAAGAAATATTTTAAAAGCGATTTGGGTCAATAAAAACATTTCTTAAAAAATTACGAAATTTAAATTTTTATACGGTCCCCCGGTCCTATAAGTTATATTTAGAATAATTTTCCTATTACACTGACAAGTAAGAGAAAAAAAAGTCCCACTCATATGACACTAAAATTGTGCGAGTTATGAAACTTTAAATATGCATGACTTATGCCACTTTTCTGCTCTGAAAATAAATGAGTTCGGCTTGGCTCTGAGGGGTCATATTCCAAGTGCTTAAAGTATTCGAAGATCTCATTTCATGTGTATTTGCGATTTGAAAAAAATCGTACAAGCATTACGATTAAGTAAACATTTATTAAGTTTCAGATTGGTTGAAATAACATATGTTTTATTTTGTCAGGATTTGTGACTTTTTCTTTTATGATTTCTTTTAATAAAAGTATGTTATTTTTATAAGCTTTTATGTTACTTCAACGATCTTATGTATGTTTTTCCAGTTCAAAATTTGTATTCGAACTTTAACCCACTTTCAAATATCCGAATGAGATTACATTTTACATACTGGCGCAAATCAGATAACAATCTAATATTATTATGATTTTCGGTGGTTACCATTTATACTTATTTTATAGGATAACCCCAAAAATTTCGGAATAGATTACCGCCAAGAAGTTTATGAAAAAGCTTTAGATTAGATAATACAAGACGGAGACTGTTGGGTTTTTTAGCTTTTATGTATTTTTTAGCACTGAATCCGAAAATTGCCTTAATTTTTAACTATCATGTCAGGATATTTCGCAAATCATAAATTGTCGAATTTAAAGAATAACAAAAATCGGATACTATAAAGTAGAGGAGTTGGTTGTATTTTTTAACTTTTGATAACTGATTTTTACGTACTTTTTAGCACTAAATCTGAAAATGACTTTCATTTTTAACCATCACGTTAGAATTTTTTTGCAAATGTGCAAGTTAAAATATAGCGAAAATCACATACTATAAAACATATGTAAAACTTTTTTTATTTTATTTGATTCAATAATTTAATCGATATTTTTGCTTGTCTTGGGATTCTTACAGCTGGGTGGTGTCATGAGATGGGGGAGGAGATTAAATTTCAACTTTGAACTTTTTAACTTTGAAATTTACAATTTGCGGAAAAATTTGATGTGACGGCTAAAAATGAAGGTCAATTCCGGATTCAGCGGTACAGAATACATAAGAATCAATTATCAAAAGCTAAAAAACATGACATAACCCAACTTTTGCAGGCTAGTGTAATCTAATCATATTTTAAAATACGTATTATTTTGTAAAGAATTGAGGCTGTTAATTTAGCATCATTTTATTTAACAAAAATTCTGTTTTTTTTTCTTCTTAAATGTGTATTACAAATTGTATATTTTGCATTAATATGTCAGAATGACTCTAAAGATTTCAAATTTGTATTGCAATGTTAATTTTACTCTCAACAGATTTTTTAATATATCTGACGAAATTATATTTCGACTACATTTGTGAATGACCCCCAATTTGCAGCAAAAAATATGCTCCAACTTTAAACAGGTATTACTCGGTCAGTTTTAATCGTAGAACAACGGGACTTTTTTGTATTACTTGTCAGTGTAAAAGGAAAATTTTACTAAATATAACTTATAGAACCGGGGGACCGTATAAAAAATTAAATTTCGTAATTTTTAAAGAAATGTTTTTATTGACCCAAATCGCTTTTAAAATGTTTCTGTGCCTAATTTAAAACATTTTTGTAATTGGAACTATATGTCTATGACTAACGGTTTAGGAATTAGCCATTGGACACCGTTGAGATCGGACACCCTGTATAATGGCAGGTAACATGGCATCTATCCAAAATCCTCCCGACCCCAAATTCTTTTTTTTTTTTTTTTTTTTTTTTTTTTTCATTCAGCATATCTCTTTTTTTATGAAAATGCTAAAATTGCATTGGAATAATGTAGCATCCAAATTGTTGCAATTTTCTGTTAAACTACACTTAAAATAATAAAAACTTAAAACATTGAAGGATTCTTAATTGTATTGAGATATTTAAAAGAACTATTTTTATGAATATCTTTTAATTGAACAAGAAAATTAGACATCTTTTTTACTTCGAATATTTAAAAGTTGTCTTAGAATATAAATGCAACACATTGGGTGACTATGCAGCCGGTCATATGTAAGATTGAATCTAGACAGTTTATCCAATGATTGATAAAATAAGACTATTTTCGATATAAGCATCTTCAACCATTGATTTAAACGAATCAAAGATTATTATCAATAAACTTTTGTTTGCTGAAAAAATGCTAAAAATGACCTTAAATAAATGTATAACGGAATGAATGTCTTTGAAAGGGAACAACTACTAAAATTTGTTATACAATTAATTTTAATATAGAGCATTTTAAATGAAGAACAAATCTTCAACATCTTAGCATAAAGATTGCTAATTAATAAAGTTTTATTTTCTGAAACTCTTTTAAGTAATGAAATTCGTTTCATGTAAAATGTAGGGGAAGCATAAAGTATTTTTTTAAGGCGAAACTAATGAAATTTTGATTTTTTTTTCTAATATTAATGAATTAAAAATCAGTTGTGTAGCCATTTTTTTTTTTTTTTTTTTTTTTTTTAGCTAAGAATCTCTTTGAGCTGAGATAGATAAGTATGCGAAAGAGATTGTTATTTATACATTTTTTAATACATAGAGGTATAATAGTATAATATTTTTTGCAATGTGCAGTTGCTTTTAAAACCCGATATTAATAAATTATTAGTTTACAATATTTCAATTTTAGTTTGAAAAGGTTATAGAATAAATGTACAAAGTGAAAATATTTCTAAATTTATACTAACTTTATCTACGAATTATCATATATTTATCTTAAGTTCTTATGAATATTTCCATATTAAAAAATAATAATTTCTGTGTTATATAGATATAATCAACATTTAATCACTAAAATTTTTAATTATAGTCAATTTGCCTATTTTACATTAATAAACCTTAAGCGATTAAAATTTTTATTTACAGACATTTATTTTTACATTTGTAAATTTTTATCTTTTGTTTAGAAAATGATGTGGATTTTATTCATATTCTTCATGGCCATGTGATTGAAGAGAACTCATATTCTAAAAAAATGCGACAAAGAATTAATGTTTATGGGAATGTTTCTAAGGTGTAACATATGGAACTACCGACCAGATTAACAACAACAACAACAAAAAAAAAAAAAAAAAAAAAAAAAAAAAGTGGTTGCAAATTGATGACGTCTGTCCCTATTCCAACATAGGAAATATTTTATGTCGGTGCCCCTACCTCAAGAGAGCAAAGCAAAAACATTGTAAAATTAGAATTTCTGTGATAATCGAGGGGTTAAAACGTGAAATTTGGTATGGTAGTTACTTATCAGATGTAAATGCTCTCTAAGTACAGATTCTAAACAATTCGAAATTTAAAAGTATAAATCGTGTGAAATTCATTCTAAAAAATTTGTAAATTACGATTTCTATGAAATTGATAAGGATGGAAACGTGAATTTTGAAATTTCAGCAACTTTAATGACACAAATTGAGAGACAGAGAAATTTTAAGAAAATTCGAAATTATAAAGTTTTCTGTGGAAAAAAAAAAAAAAAAAAACATTTTAAATTGCGATTTTTGTGCTAGACACTTGAAATTTGGCATGGTGGTTACATTTAAAATACAAATACGCTAAGAATGATTTATAAAATAAATCGAAATTTATAATGTTCAAATGAGCAGGAATTTCACGATTTCTATGGAGTTTTACATTAATTAATTCCTCGTCTATTTCAATTTTAGCTGAGATACGAGGGTTGTATGATAAGTACCTGGCCTTGACATGAAAAACACATTTTTATGTCTAAAAAGTCATATTTTTTAACATTATCTCCTTTTAGTTCGATACACTTAGTCTAACGAATTTCTAATTTTTGTATCCTCTCTGAAAAATATGATTTCACTAACCCTTCAAAATAGGCGTTTGTTTCCGCAATAACCTCCCTGTTAGAGCCAAATTATTTTTTACCGATCCATTTTTTTCGTATTTCGAAATAGAAAATAATTTCTAGGGGCTAAATATGGCAAAGATGGTGGATGTTGAAGGAGTTCGTATCCTAATTCATGGAATTTAGCCATGAGGACGACAGATGTGTGCACATGTGCATTATCTTGATGAAAGAGGATTTTTTTCTTCTCCAAATGCGGATGTTTTTCTTTCACAGCATGGTTGAAACAATCCAATAAGTTGGCATAATATTCTCCATTGATCGTTTTGCCCATTTCATGGTAATCGACGATAATTATGCCGCATGCATCCCAAAACGCTGTAGCTATGGCTTTGTTCGCAGATAAAGACGGCTTAGCTTTTTTGCCACTGGTAAGCCACGAAAAACCCACTGTTTGGACTGTTCTTTGGTTTCAGGTATACTGTGATGAATCCATGTTTCTTCAACATATATGAATCGATCGCAAAAATAATTTGGATTGCGCTGTAACTTCGTCAAACATTCTTTTGAAATTGACACACGACTGTGCTTAATGTAAATTCTGAGCAATCGCATAACCCATCTTGCGGAAACTTTATTCATATCCAAATGAGTTGTTAAAATATTTTGCACCCATTCAATTGAGATGTGTACAGTCAGCAATCTCGCGCACTTTCACTCTCCGAACATTTATCACAATATCGTGGATTTTTTCAATCCTTTCTGATGTCGTAACCGCAGTTGAACGACTTGAATGTTCTTCATCAAAAATGCTTATATGGCCACGTTTGAATTCAGATGTCCAATATTTTATGGTTGATTACAAAGGTGTAGTTTCCCCATAAACTTTTCGGAGTTCTGCTTTAATCTCATCATTTGCTTTCTTTTTCAAAAACAGGTATTTCATCACTGCTCGAAAAGTTTTTTCCATTGTTGGAATATCACCAAAGTTGTTATATTCAAATGGCTTCCCCTCACACACTGAACAACGTAGCGACTTGACAATTTGCCAGTTGTTGTTGTGAAAGGTCATCTCTACGAAATAAATTACTTTTTAAATTCTAACAGCGCCCTTTCTGGCCGAGGCCAGGTACTTATCATACTTCCCTCGTATTTAGAATTCTGACTGAAAATGATTATCAGCTCCATCTATATGTTATTCCAAAAATAATTTCTTCATTATTGAAACATTAGTTTATTTATTAAATGCGCAGGTTATAATTAAAATGCCTTACTGTACAAAAGTCAATTTTGATTTTAAAAGACCAATTTTGGTTTAAAAAGACCAATTATGGTTTAAAAAGACCAATTTTGGTCAAGGAATAAATAGGCAAAATAAAAGCCGTTGAAAACCATTAAAATCCACAGGAGTGACTTTTTTTTTTTATTTTAAGCAGATTTTTTGCAACCCTGTAATGTAATAAACTTTGTCCTCAGCTATTTATTACTTTCTTCTATCTTTACAAGAAGAAAGTATTGGTTTCGTGAAAATTTTCGACATGCGGTTTTCGACGGATTTGTACGTTTTAGAATATCCTGAACACGATTTGATGGTTTTAAGAAAGTGTCTGTATGTCACTCTGTCTGTCATTCTGTCCGTCACTCTGTCTGTCACTCTGTCACTCTGTGAGTCTGTAGGTGACAAAAATTTTGTGGGCGCTCTATCTCAAGACATAATGCACGGAATTTCACAAAACTTTAGATTTAGTTAGACCTTAATATAAACTGGTCCTGATTAGATTTTGGTGAAAATCGCCCTACAAATGGCGCTGCTATGCGGCATTTTTCCCGATTCCAGCAATAGCTATATCTCAAGAACTAATGCACGGATTTTCATAAAACTTCAGATACACTTACTCCAGGATATAGTTAGCTGCTGATTAGTTTTTGGTGAAAATCGCCCAACAGGTGGCGCTGCTATGCTGCATTATTCATGACTATCGCAATAGCTCTAACTCAAGAAAAAATGCACGAATTTTCACCAAAGTTTAAATTTGAATAGTCCCTGATATAAATTAATTCTGTTTAATTTTTGCTGTGAATCGCCCAATAGGTGGCGCTGCTGTGCTGCATTTTTCACGATTTCTGCGATAGCTGTATCTCAAAGACAGATGCATGAATTTTCATCAAGCATCGGATTCAGTTAGTCCCTAATATAAACTGGTGCTAATTAGTTTTTGGTCTAAACTGCTCAACTGGTGGCGCTGCTATGTGGAACGTTTTACGATTTCTGCAATGGCTCTTAAATACTAATCTTAAAAACTAATGAGCGGATTTTCATCAGACTTCAGATTCAGTTAGACGTTAACATAAGTTGTTGATTATTAGATTTTGGTGTAAATCTACCTATCCGGTGGCGTTGATATGGTGCATTTTGTAATATTTACACGATTTTAGTGATAGTCCTATCACAAGAACTAATGCGCAGAATTTCATGTCTTTAGAATCTCCATGATGGGCTTAGGTTGCCACTTAATTTTGAATCTGTTCTAGAGAATTTTGAAGTATTAACATGCATGAGATAGAAGAACGTTTTGGGATCGGCATATCTGACTAGTTTTTTCCTTGTGATTATTTATTAAATTTTTTAATGCTAGGCCGAGAGGAAGTCCGTCGAGTCCGATAGTTATTAATCTTCTATACTAATATTATAATGAAGTAAAAATTTTATGTTTGTTAGAGGTAATCTCTGGAGCTACCGAACCGATTTCAAAGTAATGGTATCAAATGATGGTGTTAATCCAACTTAGAAAGTAGGCTATATTTTATGTCGGTGCCACTACACCAAAGGAGGTGCAGGAGCAAAAAACGTTTTAAAAATGCGATTTTTGCGTTACTGAAGGCCCTAGAAATATGAAATTTGGAATGTTAATAGTTGAAATATGCCAAGTGATATATATATATATATGCCTAATTTTTATTAAAATGTACTAAGTAAATTTTTAATTTATTAAATAGTAATATTTTATTTTATTTAAAGGTTTTTTTTATTAAAAGGTACTTATTACGTTTAGGAATAATTGAAAAATTACTATTTAAAACACAGTTTGATTAAACATCATTATTATACTGCATTAGGCAGAAATGAGACTTAAATTAATAAAACGAAATATGACTAAATAAATGATAATTTAGAAAGTGTTTTGAAACTTTTATGCTCAATTAATACGCTCATTTCAGTATTCATTTGAAGTTTTGAATTTTTTCGAAACCATCTTCTTACATCTTAAAATTAACTATCATGTCAAATTCCAAGTCCGACCACCTCTCTCAACAAAAAAGGCTATGTTGAAATAGGAACTGTCACCATTAATTTGCCAACATTAATTTTGAAATCGGTCTGTTATTTCCTAATATTCAACAGAAACGTAATTTAGAAAGCTTTTAAAGGCCTTTTTTAGAACGTTTGTTGTTCCTGTGAACCCCAGGTTGTAGAATCATCGGCATAAAATATAGCCTGTGTAGAATCAGAGACTGTTACAATTGATTCGCAACTATTACTTTTATAATAGGTTTATATTCCCTGAAATTGCATAGAAATCGTAATTTAGGACTTTTTTAGAATGATTTTAGCACCTCTCCTTCGCTTCACCTGTTTTTAATTCGAATTTATTTTCGAAAGTCCTTCGATGGAATTTATATTTTATAAGTAACTACCATGCCATATTTAAAGTTTCTAGCCTTTTCAGTATCACAGAAATTGCAATTTAGAAAGTTTTTAGCTCCTGCAACTCTCTAGTGGTAGTGACACAGAAATAAAATATAGCTTATGTTTGAGCAGGTTCTATCACCAACAATTTGCAATCATTATTTTTTTAATCGGTTTGGTATTTGATAAGATTGCATAAAAATTGTAATTTATAAAGCTTTTCGCTCACTTCATCTTTTTAAATTTGGAATTTTCTTTCGACTGTTCTTAAAAAGCAGTTGCATCTTATAAATAAATACCATGCCATACTTCAAAGTGTTAAACCCCTCAGTTGTGCAAAAAACGCAAATTAGAACATGTTTTGCTTTTGTAACCCTCAGATGGTAGTGACAGCAACATAAAATATAACCTATGTTATAGCAGGGACTGTCACCATTCATTTGCAACCATTACTTTTGAAATAGCTTTGGTATTTTCTGGAATTGAGTGAAATCGCAATTTTGAACGTTTTTAGAACGCTTTTCGCACATTTTCATCCCTTTTTAAATTTCTCATTTTTTCGAAACTGTTCTTAAAGATCATTTATGTCTAATAAATATGTACCTTGCCTAATTTTAAGTTGCTAGCCCCTACCGATCTCAAAAATCGACAATTTGAACGATTTTTGCTTTTGCAACGTCTAGGTAACAGTGATACCGACATAAAATAGCGTCTATGTTAGAGCAGAGGCTGTCAGCATCAATTTCCTACCATTACGTTTGAAATCAGTTTGATTCTTCCTGAGATATTACTGACAAATCGGTATTTAGAACGTTTTCAGAACGCTTTTGCGAATTTCGCTAATGCATCTACTCTGGGGTAGTGGAAACAGATATAAAATATAGCCTATTTTGGAGCAAGATCTGTCACCATCACTTTTACACCATTATATTTGAAATCGGTTCTGTACTTCCCGAGATTGCATAGAAATCGCAATTTAGAACGTTTTCTACAACGCTTTTTCCGCATTTTGACCCTCTATTAAATTTCGATTTTTTTAGGAAATGTCCTTAGAGATCACTGATATCTTATAACTAACTACCATTCCAAATTTCACGATTCTAGGCCCTTCCGTAACGCAAAAACCGCAATTTATAAAGTTTTTCTCCTGCACCCTCTTTGGGGTAGTGGCACCGACATAAAACATAGACTATGTTGTACCAAGGGTTGTGACCGTCATTTTGATGCCTTTGTTTTTTAAATCGGCTTGGTATTTCCTGAGATTGTGTGGAAACTACCATGTAGAATGTTTTTTAGAACACTTTTCGCGCATTTTCACCCCTTTTAAATTTCGAATTGTTTTCTAGGCCCTTCAGTAAAGCAAAAATCGCATTTTTAGAAAGTTTTTTGTTCCTGCACCCCTTTCGGGTAGTGGTACCGACATAAAACATAGCCTATGTTGGAGCAAGGGTTCTCACAGTCATTTTGACACCATTATGTTTTAAATCGGTTTGGTATTTCCTGAGACTGTGTTGAAACCATCATGTAGAATGTTTTTTAGAACGCTTTTCGCGCATTTTCACCCAATTTTAAATTTCGAAATGTTTAAGAACTGTTCTTAGAAATCCTTTATATCTAATAAGTAGCTAATATTTCAAATTTCATATTTCCAGGCCCTTCAGTAACACGTTATTCGTATTTTTAGAACGTTTTTTGCTCCTGTACCCCCTTCGTGGTAGTGGCACCGACATAAAATTTAGTCTGTCTTGGAGCAAGCTTCGTCACCATCATTTTGACACCAAAATTTTTTAAATCGGTTTGGTATTTCCTAAGATTACGTGGAAACTATCATTTAGAATGTTTTTAAGAACGCTTTTTGTGCATTTTCACCCCTTTTAAATTTCGAATTGTTTAACAACTGCTCTTAGGCATCATTTATATCTTATAAGTAACTAATATTTCAAATTTCATATTTCTAGGCCCCTAAGTAACACAAAAATCGCATTTTCGGAACGTTTTTTGCTCCTGCACCCCCTTTGGATTAGTGGCATCGACATAAAATATAGCCTATGTTCTAAGTTGGATTACAACCATTATTTTGATACCATTACTTTTGAAATCGGTTCGGTAGCTCCAGAGATTACCTCTAACAAACAAACAAACTTTCCTTCTTTATAATATTAGTATAGATAAATAATGTCTAAGAACAGTTCTTAAACAATTCGAAATTTAAAAGGGGTGAAAACGCACAAAAAGCGTTCTGAAAAACGTTCTAAATGGTAGTTTCTACATAATCTCAGGAAATACCAAATCGATTTAAAAAATATTGGTGTCAAAATGATGGTGACAACGCTTGCTCCATAATAGACTAGATTTTATGTCGGTGCCACTACCTCAAACGGGGTGAAGGAGCAAAAAACATTCTAAAAATGCGATTTATATGTTACTGAAGGGCGTAGAAATATGAAATTTGAAATATTAGTTACTTATAAGATATAAATGAAGCCTAAGAGCAGTTGTTAAACAATTCGAAATTTAAAAGGGGTGAAAATGCACAAAAAGCGTTCTTAAAAACTTTCTAAATGATAGTTTCCAGGTAATCTCAGGAAATACCAAACCGATTTAAAAACATTTGGTGTCAAAATGATGGTGACGAAGCTTGCTCCAAGACAGGCTATATTTTATGTCGGTGCCACTACCCCGAAGGGGGTGCAGGAGCAAAAAACGTTCTAAAAATACGAATAACGTGTTACTGAAGGGCCTAGAAATATGAAATTTGAAATATTAGCTACTTATTAGATATAAAGGATTTCTAAGAACAGTTCTTAAACATTTCGAAATTTAAAATTGGGTGAAAATGCGCGAAAAGCGTTCTAAAAAACATTCTACATGATGGTTTCAACACAATCTCAGGAAATACCAAACCGATTTAAAACATAATGGTGTCAAAATGACGGTGAGAACCCTTGCTCCAACATAGGCTATGTTTTATGTCGGTGCCACTAGCCGAAAGGGTGTGCAGGAGCAAAAAACTTTCTAAAAATTCTATTTTTGCTTTACTGAAGGGCCTAGAAAACAATTCGAAATTTAAAAGGGGTGAAAATGCGCGAAAAGTGTTCTAAAAAACATTCTACATGGTAGTTTCCACACAATCTCAGAAAATACCAAACCGATTTAAAAAACAAAGGCGTCAAAATGACGGTCACAACCCTTGGTGTCACATAGTCTATGTTTTATGTCGGTGCCACTACCCCAAATAGGGTGCAGGAGAAAATCTTTATAAATTGCGGTTTTTGCGCTACGGAAGGGCCTAGAATCGTGAAATTTGGAATGGTAGTTAGTTATAAGATATCAGTGATCTCTAAGGACATTTCCTAAAAAAATCTAAATTTAAAAGGGGTGTCAAAATGCGGAAAAAGCGTTGTAGAAAACGTTCTAAATTGCAATTTCTATGCAATCTCGGGAAGTACAGAACCGATTTCAAATATAATGGTGTAAAAGTGATGGTGACAGATCTTGCTCCAAAATAGGCTATATTTTATATCTGTTTCCACTACCCCAGAGTAGATGCAGTAGCGAAATTCGCAAAAAGCGTTCTGAAAACGTTCTTATAAGTAACTAATATTTCAAATTTCATATTTCTAGGCCCTTAAGTAACACAAAAATCGCATTTTCAGAACGTTTTTTGCTCCTGCACTCCCTTTGGATTAGTGGCACCGACATAAAATATAGCCAAGTTCTAAGTTGGACTACAACCATTATTTTGATACAATTACTTTTGAAATCGGTTCAGTAGCTCCAGAGATTACTTCTAACAAACAAACAAACTTTCCTTCTTTATAATATTAGTATAGATAAATAATGTCTAAGAACAGTTCTTAAACAATTCGAAATTTAAAAGGGATGAAAATGCACAAAAAGCGTTCTAAAAAACGTTCTAAATGGTAGTTTCTACATAATCTCAGGAAATACCAAATCGATTTAAAAAATATTGGTGTCAAAATGATGGTGACAACGCTTGCTCCATAATAGGCTTGATTTTATGTCGGTGCCACTACCTCAAAGGGGGTGCAGGAGCAAAAAACGTTCTAAAAATGCGATTTATATGTTACTGAAGGGCGTAGAAATATGAAATTTGAAATATTAGATACTTATTAGATATAAAGGATTTCTAAGAACAGATCTTAAACAATTCGAAATTTAAAAGGTGTGAAAATGCGCGAAAAGCGTTCTAAAAAACGTTCTATATGGTGATTTCTACACAATCTCAGGAAATACGAAACAGTTTTAAAAAATAATGGTGTCAAAAGGACGGTGACAACCCTTGTTCCAACATAGGCTATGTTTTATGTAGGTGCCACTACCCGAAAGGGGGTGCAGGAGCAAAAAAACGTTCTAAAATGCAATTTTTGTGTTACTGAAGGGTCTAGAAATATGAAATTTGAAATAGTAGCTACTTATTAGATATAAAGGATTTCTAAGAACAGTTCTTAAACAATTCGAAATTTAAAAGGGGTGAAAATTCGCGAAAAGAGTTCTAAAAAACGTTCTACCTGGTGGTTTTCACACAATCTGAGGAAATACCAAACCGATTTAAAAAAAATAATGGCGTCAAAATGATTGTGACAACCCTTGCTCCAACATAGGTTACGTTTTATGTCGGGGCCACTACCCCAAAATGGGTGCAGGAGAAAAACGTTCTAAATTGCGGTTTTTGCGTTACGAAAGGGCCTAGAATCTTGAAATTTGGAATGGTAGTTAGTTATAAGATATCAATGATGTCTAAGGACATTTCCTAAAAAATCAAAATTTAAAAAAGGGTCAAAATGCGCAAAAAGCGTTGTAAAAACGTTCTAATTTGCGATTTCTATGCAATCTCAGGAAATATTGAACCGATTTCAAATATAGTGGTGTAAAAATGATGGTGGCAGATCTTGCTCCAAAATAGGCTATATTTTATATCTGTTTCCACCACCCCAGAGGAGATGCAGGAGCAAAATGCGTGAAAGCGTTCTAAAAACGTTCTAAATGACGATTTGTCAGCAATATCTCAGGGAGAATCAAACTGATTTCAAAAGTAATGGTAGGAAATTGATGCTGACAGCCTCTGCTATAACATAGACGCTATTTTATTTCGGTATCACTAACACATAGACGTTGCAGGAGCAAAAAATCGTTCTAATTTTCGATTTTTGTGATCGGTAGTGACTAGGAACTTAAAATTAGGCAAGGTACATATTTATTAGATATAAAGTATCTTTAAGAACAGTTTCGAAAAAAAAATGGAAATTTAAAAAGGGGTGAACATGCGCGAAAAACGTTCTAAAAACGTTCTAAATTGCGATTTCTACTCAATCTCAGTAAATACCAAAGGTATTTCAAAAGTAATGTTTGCAAATGAATGGTGACAGTCCCTGCTATAACATAGGCTATATTTTATGTTGCTGTTACTACCATCTGAGGGTTGAAAAAGCAAAACATGTTCTAATTTGCGTTTTTTGCACAACTGAGGGGTTTTGCACAACTCAGAAGTATGGCATGGTATTTACGTACAAGATGCAACTGCTTTCTAAGAACAGACGAAAGAAAATTCCAAATTTAAAAAGATGAAGTGAGCGAAAAGCGTTATAAATAAAAAAATTATGCAATCTTATCAAATACCAAACCAATTAAAAAAATAATGATGACAAATTGTTTGTGATAGAACATGCTCAAACATAAGCTGTATTTTATTTCTATGTCACTACCACCAGAGAGTTGCAGGAGCTAAAAACTTTCTAAATTGCATTTTCTGTGATACTGAAAAGGCTAGAAACTTTAAATATAGCATGGTAGTTACTTATAAGATATAAATACCCTCGTAGGACTGCCGAAAATAAATTCGAATTAAAAAGAGGTGAAGCGAAGTGGTGGTGTGAAAAGCATTTAAAAAATTTCCTAAATTACGATTTCTATGTAATTTCAGGGAATATAAACCGATTACAAAAGTAATAGTTGCGAATCAATTGTAACAATCTCTGATCCTACACAGGTTATATTTTATGCCGATAATTCTACTTCCTGTGGTTCACAGGAACAACAAACGTTCTAAACAAGGCCTTTAAAAGCTTTCTAAATTACGTTTCTGTTGAATATTAGGAAATAACAGACCGATTTCAAAATTAATGTTGGCAAATTAACGGTTACAGTTCCTATTTGAACACAGCCGCTTATGGTAAGAGAGGTGGTAGGACTTGGAATTTGACATGATGGTTAATTTTAAGATGTAAGAAGAGTGTTTCTAAAAATATCAAAATTCAAATGAATACTGAAATGAGCGTATTAATTAAGCATAAAATTTTCAAAATATTTTCTAAATTATCATTTATTTAGTTTTATTTCTATTTATTATTGTGAGTCTCATTTCTGCCTAATGTAGTGTAATAATGAAGTTTAGTCAAACTGTGTTTTAAATAGTAATTTTTGAATTATTCCTAAAAGTATAATTTCTTTTAATAAAAATTAGACATATAAATATCACTTGGCATATTTCAAATATTACGCGAGCAAAGCCGCGGTGTTTGCTAGTATAAATATAAAGTTTTTAGGTTTTACAGTTAGGTTTTACGGTAAAGTTTTACGGTACTAAATATAGAATAAATGGTAAAATTAGTTTCAAAATTAATTTCAAAATTAGGCTTTACAATTTTTTAATGACAACATCGACAGATTTATTAAAAATAAGATTTATAAAAGTAATTTTCCTGTAGAGGATTTTTTGAATGCAAATTTTATTTTATGAAGCATTTTAAACTGTCTTTAAATAATTTTATAAATAGTAATAATTATGAATATTAGGAGTATAATATAAATCATTTAAATTATATTAAAATATAATTTAAATTTACTATAATAAAAATTAAACTTCTCATTTTCTGCAAAAATATATAGAATTTTGTTTTATTTTTGTAACAGTTTATCCTTTATTTTGAAAAACGTTTTACATTGCGAATGCTATGAATTATATGAATAATGAAAAGATTTATATTGAAATAACACTTGATAAGGATTCTATTGTTGGAAAACTTTTTGGTTATAAGAAACTGCACAAGTCTTTATTTTGACGAAAATTTAATTAATATAATCATCATAAGTTGCTTTTTGTATTATATCCAAAATTCATAAAACACTTAAAATATCTATATTTTTTTGTTATAACCCTAAAAATATAAATAAAAACTTTAATATTGCCTTACAGAATTTATTAAAAAACGATACACGGTTTCAAGTCATTTTTGGTTAATTGAGAATAGCATTGAGATTTTGGACAAAATGAATTTTACTCCTCAGGAAATACAGGTTTTTAACATCGAAACTCTTTCACTAATATTGTTATTGATTTACTTTATAATGTTTGGAAAAATATTATTGATTTATTTTACTTAAGATGAGTTACAGATAAACAGGGAATTATTTTTGAGATTGTGTCTTTTTTTTTTTTTGTTACAAAAATGCGTCAGGTTTAATAATGTTGTTTTTCAGCCTGTGTTAGTCACATAGATATCTATGAGTTACAAGCTGTCATTTTCCTCATGTAAATTTTGAACGTACAGTCGTGGGAAAAAGTACTGGGACGAAACTATTGGAAATAACGTCTGCTTTAAAATGATGTACACAAAATTTGCTTAGGTGGACATGTACATATCAAAACGAACAATTTTTTTTTCAATAGCAATACCCAAGTTTGATACCATAAATACATTCTACACTGTTAAATTGGACAAAATGCAAATTTTCTTGAAATTCGTACGGTTAGTTTAAGAGAAAATAATTATTTTAAAATGAGTGTATTTTAGGGGCTGTATCGAAATTGGTTTGGTACTCGATAGTTGAAATGTTGCACAATGACTATGTCACTTCTATTAATGTATTATTTCTTGCCAATACGACCGTTTCACTCGCTTAAAATGTTTCGACTATTGCCCTGTTTCAATAAAATGAGTAAAATACATATATTTCAAATTATACTTTTCTGCACATCATAGACAGCCCTTTAAAACACCGTTTTGGCGCTTTTTAATCATAATTCGAAAACTACCTGGAAGAAAAATTTGAAGTTAAGAATTTGCATGAAACAGGGAATAATATATACAAATCTATCAAAAAAATTGTAGTTTGCAATTCGTATTTTTTTTCGAATTTTACATTACATTATTCCCATTTTAATTCATATTATAAAAATTTTAAAAATACAAATTCAATATATTTATGTTTGGGTTTTTTAGTAATATAACAACATAAAAAATAATCACATTTGGATTATAATTTCTGGAGATATTACTAAAAATATGAAAATTTAATGTAATATTAGAAGATCTAAAACTTAAATGTTTATAATTCAAAAACATATTATCTAAATAACTTGAAATTGTGTTTTTGCGCACAGTTTGAACCGAAGGATATGAAATATACCGTGTAAATTGGGTTTTGCCTCTTTAAAAAATTTTTTTGGTTTTTATTTGTATATGGCCCCGTTAGCAAATTTTATATATATCATTTAAAAGTACATATAGACGTTACTTTCAATCATTTTGTACCAGTAACTTACTTATATTACTAGGGTAAGTCGAAAATTATCCTGAATGTAGCGATAAATTTTATTGAAATACATATAGAAAACTAACGTTAACATCTTTTTCAATATAGTCCCCTTGCTTTTCAACGCACTTGGTCCATCGTTGCACAAGCTTCCTGATGCCCTAAGAAAAGATGGTTTTCGTCTGAGCAGCGAGCTACACATGCACCGACTTTATGAAATCCTGGTTTAGTGTGGATGATTTTGTAGTCAAAACCATGATTAATTTGCAGACGATGTGCTCCTTCATCAATAGTCACTCGTCTGTCTTACAGAAACATGTCACGTGCACGCTCAATGTTGTCACAATTTGTCACCGTACACGGTCGTTCGGCTCCCTCCTCAAATGTATCACTTGTGCGACCATTTTTGAGTTTTTCAATTCATTCGTAGACAGTCCCTTGCGGCAAGACACTGTTGCCGGACTGTGCCGAAAGTCTTTGATGGATTGCGGCCCCTGATACACCTTCCGACCACAAAAACTCGATTAATGTTCGTTGCTCATCTTTGGTGAAAATCTCTAATGAAATGCCCATGATCTATTTGCAGCAAAAAGATCACAAATGGAGAATTTACGACCAAACCTTCATAGCATGACTACAACAGTATAACAATGCAAGAAGATTTATGTCAAAATTGCGGATAATTTTTGACTTACCCTCGTATAATTAGTTGCAGAGCTAGTAGGTGGTGTTTACTTTTAGGTAGCTTTCTTTACAAAAAAGCTACCTATTGGAGCCGTTCGGAGGAAAGCGATTTCAAAAAATTTTGGTATATTTTCATCGATCATGACCCCCAGACCCCGAAACCACCCTCCGTTCAAAATTGATATATATATATATATATATATATATATATATATATATATATATCTGACCTATGTCACACTGTAACTCCCGTAATTATGAACCGATTTCGATGAAATTCGGTGTGTACATAGTACATACCAATGTCTCGACCGAGTTCGTTGGCCAGCTTCATCCGCCGTTTTGTTTCAAAATGGCGGCCATTTAAAATTTTTAAAAAATTTTAAAACTTGAAATTTGGTACCAAAAAATTAAAAATGGAAAAATATTTTTTTCTTATGTATTTTACCTTTATACAAAGATTCCGGAGCAGTTTTTGTTTCGTCTATATCTTAAAAAATGGCTGAGTTATAGCATTTTGAATTTCTAGCGTGGCTGACATTTTGAAACGTCCTGAATTTTGTCACGCGATAAAAGGCGTATTTATGAACCGATTTGGATGTAATTCAGTGTGTATATAGTACATACCAATCTCTCGACCGAGTTCGTTGGCCAGCTTCATCTGCTGTTTTGTTTCAAAATGGCGGCCATTAAAAATTTTTAAAAATTTTTAAAACTTGAAATGTGGTACCAAAAAATTAAAAATGGAAAAATATTTTTTTCTTATGTATTTGACCTTTATGCAAAGATTCCGGAGCAGTTTTTGTTTCGTCTATATCTTAAAAAATGGCTGAGTTATAGCATTTTGAATTTCTAGCGTGGCTGACATTTTGAAACGTCCTGAATTTTGTCACGCGATAAAAGGCGTATTTATGAACCGATTTCGATGTAATTCAGTGTGTACATAGTACATACCAATCTCTCGACCGAGTTCGTTGGCCAGCTTCATCCGCCATTTTGTTTCAAAATGGCGGCCATTTAAATTTTTTTTAAAAATTTAAAATTTGAAATGTGGTACCAAAAAATTGAAAATGGAAAAATATTTTTTCTTATGTATTTGACCTTTATACAAAGATTTCGGAGCAGTTTTTGTTTCGTCTATATCTTAAAAAATGGCTGAGTTATAGCATTTTGAATTTCTAGCGTGGCTGACATTTTGAAACGTCCTTAATTTTGTCACGCGATAAAAGGCGTATTTATGAACCGATTTGGATGTAATTCAGTGTGTGCATAGTACATACCAATCTCTCGACCGAGTTCGTTGGCCAGCTTCATCCGCCATTTTGTTTCAAAATGGCGGCCATTTAAAAATGTTTTAAAAATTTAAAATTTGAAGTGTGGTACCAAAAAATTGAAAATGGAAAAATATTTTTTCTTATGTATTTGACCTTTATACAAAGATTTCGGAGCAGTTTTTGTTTCGTCCATATCTTAAAAAATGGCTGAGTTATAGCATTTTGAATTTCTAGAGTGGCTGACATTTTGAAAAGTCCTGATGTTTCTAACGTAATAACAGGCGTATTTATGAACCGACTTGGATGTACCTTGGTGTACATAGTACATACAAATATCTCGACCGAGTTCGTTGGCCGGCTTCATCCGCCATCTTGTTTCAAAATGGCGGCCATTTAAAAAAATTAAAAAATAAAAAAATTTAAATGAGATACCAAAAAATTGGAAAGTGAAAAAGATTTTTTTTGTATGTGTTTGACCTTAATACAAAGATTCCGGAACAGTTTTTCTTTCGTCTATATCTAAAAAAAAATGGCTGAGTAATAGCATTTTGAATTTCTCTTGTGGCTGACATTTTAAAACGACCTGATTTTTGTCACGCGATAACAGGCGTAATTATGAACCTATTTGGATGTAACTTGGTCTGTACATAGTACATACCAATGTCTCGACCGAGTTCGATGGCCAGCTTCATTCGCCATCTTGTTTCAAAAGGGTTGCCATTAAAAAAAAATTAAATTTAAAATTCAAAATGAGGTATTAAACAATTGGAAAATGAAAAAGATTTTTTTATGTATTTGGCCTTAATACAAAGATTCCGGAGCAGTTTTTGTTTCTGAAAATTTGTTCTTTTGTTTATATCTTAAAAAATGGTTGATTTATAGCATTTTGAATGTCTAGCATGGCTAACATTTTGAAACGATCTTGTATTTGTCACGCGAAAACACACGTATTCGCCTATTTCGATGTAAGAAGGCATGTGGATAGTATATATCAACACCTCGACCAAGTTCGCTGGCCAGATTCATCAGCCATCTTGTTTCAAAATGGTGACCATTAAATTAAAAAATATATATATATTTAAAGTGAGGTGCAAAAAAATTAGAAATTGAAAAAGGTTTCTTTCTTAAGTATTTGACCTTGATATAAGGATTCAGGAGCATTTTTTGTTTGTCTTTACCTTAAAAAATGGCTCAGATATAGCAGTTTCAATTTCTATTGTGGGTGACATTTTGAAAAATCTGATTTTTTGCATGCGACAGCACTGCTATATATTAACCGATTCCGATGTGAGTGAGCATGTGCACAGCAATTACTAAGGTCTCGATCAAGTTCACTGCTTAGCCTCATCCACCATGTTGTCTTAAAATGACAGGCACTTTAAGAAATTGCCGAATTTATCAGCCAAATGTATGTTACTTTAAAGAAAAGCAGCTTGGATAAAGCTGACTAATTTCGCGAAATTCTCATTCATTATATTGATAAAAATTAGTATTGAATCTCCTATAGTCGGTTTCCATTAAATTGAGCTTCGTATGTTTGAATGATATAATTTGGCTTTTTTTAAATAAAGATTATGAAAGCTACCTCTTCCTCCCGGCACTGGCCGGAAGGACTTTTTTTTCCGGACCGTTTGTTCCGGTTCGAAGGAAACTGCCTCCGCTGAATAATTGATACTGGTGGAAGGAGGTAGAGTGCTCCTCAAGTTCCGAATCCACTTGGTTCTAAACTTACAAGATGTAAATGGCGGCTTGTATCACAAGAATACACATGTGACTAATGCAGGGTTAAACACGTATGTGGAATCGATATGGGTACTACTATACACGTACTGCACCAATTTTTTTTCTTTTTACTTATGAGTACAATTATACAGTTAAATAGAATAAAAACTACACGTATTTCTAGATACATTGATAATATTCTAATTTAGGATTTAAATTTGTATGATGAATATAATAAAATTTCTCCTGATTGCTTAGACTTAAATAAACCTAATATCGGAGATAAAATTACTGATTTTTTGGATATTTCATGTTATGTTTAAAACAATAACGTTAATTTAAATTTATACTACAGGAGAAATGTTTTAATTTCTTTACAGGAAATATACCTCACTGTGTCACAAATTTACAAAATAAAATTCCATAAATGATTTAATAAATTAGATTATTATATATAGTAGAATTTGTAAAAATGATTTGAATTTTAATAAAAAAGATTTTACATTTTTGGCCAATTTATTCTATAACAAAAATTACTCATGGGAATTTCTGCATCATTACTTGAAGTTACTTTTAAAGAAGTAGTGGCGACGATTCAAGCTGGCGGCGTGATCCAATATAAATTGTAACTTCTGGAAATATCTAGATGAAATTCCGACCCGTTCTATATAAAGAACGGGTTGACTTGGATTGTATACTGTTGAAAGGAAGGTGCTGGAATAGAATTTCTCTGGACATGCCTTTCAACATTGGAGTGGTAATTAAAAGTATTTGTAAGTTACCAGTTGGTCGACGAATGCTGAATCTCAAATAGTAGAAAGAAGATATTTTGGTTCTCATATTACTTTCCCTATAGGACTTGATGGAATTGGATCACTTTGTCTTTTATGTTTTTATAAATTAAAGAATTCAAATGGCTTATTATATAAAAAATTGTTTCCTTATTCAGTTATAAGTATTTTGGAGCTTTATTTCTAGTTACAAAAGTTTTTGATTCTTCTGAATTTTAGTAATATATTTATATCAAAGTATTTTATTTTGTCATTTGAGCATGAAATGTTTTTTTTTATACCTATTGTAAAGACTATTTTGGTGATGGAGAGGTGGGATTATCCTTGCGTTTCCACTTAATAACAATAAAAAATGTCTAGACTATCAATTTCTAAGGGTTTTTTTTTTTAATTTTTGTTGTTGTTAAATATTCGAATACATTTGTTATATTTTTTTATTCTGTTTTTGCTCAATATTTCATAGGCTATTTAATTACATACATTGCATTTTTAAATTGGTATTTTTAAATTCATACATTTATTAAAAAATATGTTATATCGCATTTTGTTGCTGAAATGGTTTTCGCATGTATTGTACCAAATACACACATACATATACAGGGTGTCCCTAAACTCATGGTACATACGCTAGGGGGTGATAGAATACATCAAGACGAGTAATAGTAAATAGGAAACCAAGGGTCCCAAACGTCTTCTGAAGGAGATAGGCGCCATCAAAGTTTAGGGTCCCAAATTGCAAATGATTATAAAAAATGGATAAATTGGTCGATTCGTTTGCGGTTTTCACTAAAACTATTCTTTATGTCAGTATTTTCTTGAAAATAAATTTTAAAGATACAGTTCAAAAATTCCGATAGAGGGCGCTTTAGACTTTGGAGTAACCGACAACTATTTTTTACCGTTATTTTTTGTATCTCATTACATGCTTTGAAAAGCTTAGGCTTAAACTTAAATTTTGAGCTCAAAATCTGAATCGTTGGGAGTGGTTAAGTAGCACAAACAGAACTGTGTTCAGGAGTTAAAATTTCAAATGATTATAAAAAACGGAAAAATTGGTCGATTAGTTTGCGGGTTTCACTAAAACTATTCTTTATGTCAGTATTGTCTTGAAAATAAATTTTAAAGATAAAGTTAAAAAAATACCGATAGAGGGCGCTTTAGACTTTGGTGTAACGAACAACTATTTTTTACCGTTATCTTTTGTATCTCATTACATGCTTTCAAAAGCTTAGACTTAAATTTTGAGCTCAAAATCTGAATCGGTGGGAGTGGTTAAGTAGCGCAAACTGGACTGTGTTCATGAGTTGAAATTTGAACCCTCCTCCTGAACACAGTTAATTTTGCTCTACTTAACCTATCCCAACGATTCAGATTTGGTGTTCAAAATTTAAGTTTAAGTCTAAGCTTTTGAAAGCATGTAATGAGATACAAAAAATAACGGTAAAAAATAGTTGTCGGTTACTCCAAAGTCTAAAGCGCCCTCTATCGGCATTTTTTGAACTGTATCTTTAAAATTTATTTTCAAGAAAATACTGACATAAAGGATAGTTTTAGTGAATACCGCAAACGAATCAACCAATTTTTCCGTTTTTTATAATCATTTGAAATTTTAACTACTAAACACAGTTCAGTTTGCACTAATTAACCACTCCCAATGATTCAAATTTTGAGCTCAAAATTTAAGTCTAAGCTTTTGAAAGCATGTAATGAGATACAAAAAATAACGGTAAAAAATAGTTGATGATTACTCCAAAATTTAAAGCACCCTCTATCGGCATTTTTTGAACTGTATCTTTAAATTTTATTTTCAAGAAAATACTGACATAAAGATAGGTTTTAATGAAAACCGCAAACAAACCGACCAATTTATCTGTTTTTTATAATCATTTGAAATTTTGCACCCCAAACTTTAAAGGCGCCTATCTCGTTCAGAAGACGTTTGGGACCCTTGGTTTCCTATTTACTATTACTCGTCTTGATGTGTTCTGTCACCCCCTAGCGTATGTACCATGAGTTTAGGGACACCCTGTATATGTGTGTGTATATATGTAAAGTCCAGTCAAATATTGTGAAAACTCAGAAAGATATAGTGAGTTGATTGAAAAGTTGTGGAAAAACCCTTATAATAAAGCTCTTTTTAGAAAGCAACTCACTATATTGCCCCTATCTTTGTGAAATTTCTCGAATTTGACTGGACATTTTAGATAAGATAGCCTAAATAGCTAACAAATTATGAAATAAAAATTTTGAAATCTTCCACGAATGCGCAGTTAAAAATTATTTCATAGAAGTGCCCATATCTCATTAAATATTCAATATATTCATGTTTTAATTGAAGTGTATTCTTACTACTGTTCTTTGTCAGGTTTTCGGAAAGTTGTGTTAAATTTGGTTGAAAACTCTGTATGCTATAAACAAAAAACTTTTGAATTTTTCACAAAAAACGTTAACATCTATACGAATATGAGTGATATGCTTACGCAAATGCACACAAACGCTGAACAGGTCCCAAATAGTCATGTAATGCAGTGACAAACCATTTCCAGCATTTTCTGTTGCATACACTGAGAAAAATGACGCTTTCAAATCTGAGTAAATCGATGTTTTCATTTTATTTTGAAACTTTTTGTTTCAAATATGAAAACCGAATGCTTTCAATTTTGAAATACCAGCCATACTCAGTTTCAAACAAAATTACTTTTTATTCGTTAAATGGGGTAAATTTCACCAAGGTAGTTCAATTTATTAACATTAATCACTATTTCTTATGATTTCGAATGAAGCGCTCCTGTCAGTAATATTTTATTACATGAAACGTGGCGAACTACATTTTTATTGTGTCCGCGGAAGAACATTTAAAAACCGTCGTAAGGTGAGATCGCAGAAGCGGAAGCGTAGAGGCTTTTTTTTGTTGTTGTTGCTGCTCTACTCAAGGTTGCAAATGGACGATCACGTTAACGAAAGACTTCGGCAGTGGAATTTGGAAGAATTCGTCGAAAATTTTGAAAGTAAGTTCATTCATTTTGTTGTTGTCGAAATTTTTTCCCATATTTTTATTGTTTTCACAATTTCTGTAAGTTGTCTTAAGATTAGGGTTAGCTATACACGATGTTTCACATTCGGCATTTTGATGATTGTAACATTAATGTTTTTGTCTTCATTTGTTCTTTCTGTTATTTTGACTACTAATTTTGATATATAATGCTTTATTTTTCATATAAAAATGATAATAGCAATCGTTAGACTATGAAACTCACGTAATCAACTTAATGTTTACTTGGCGCTTAAATTTTCACTTCGTTTATGAAATCCAATTTTTATTTAGATTCCCCGCCCCCTTCCCTCTTAAAGTTAGTTGCAACATTTGTTAAAAGCAGTAAATGAAACAAACAAGATTTTCCCTTTATGATTTGAAATTCAGTATTCTGTTTTTATATTGATAGCATATTATGAAGTTTAAAATAATGTGCATTACGATTTTTATATAAATACGTTTAATAGAATGAAAATAAGAGAATTTTTTTCTCATATTTAGTTATTCTTCGAAAATAACCGTACCCATAGAGTTTAATCTCACAAATATTCTGTATTCTTTTGTATTTATCTCAGCCAAATAATGAATTATTCTAGTTCTTAATCTTCCTTATTAATGAATTAAAATAAATATTAATGTTATAAATAGAGATGCACCGAATATTCGGTATCTATTCGGTATTCGGCCATGTTACCGAATATTCGGTTTGGCCGATTATCAAGCTATTCGGTATGCCGAATATCGAAGTATTCGGCTAAAAAAAACTTTTTAAACATTTTATTAAAAACCGTATACAACTTCTAAGTTTAAGAGTCAACTTAAAAAGATATTCAGAATAATTAGAAACAGAATCATATTTAAATAAAAGAGAATGATTTTACATTATTTATTTGCTGTTTGTTAAGTATTATTTAAGAAAATTAACCAATCACAAGGATTTTCATAGGAATTAATTATGTACAGATGCAAGTTTCTGAATATTTTCCCGTAAATAATCTGTTTCTTTCTAAGATTTTCAGAACAACGTTTACAATCTCTGAAAAGGATTTCCCACTCCAGACACTGATGTAGAATGCATTAAAAAACTTCCTTGCTTAATCAAAGGGAGTAGAACAGTTATTCTTGTTAAGTTGCCACTAGAGATGCAACGAATATTCGGCCGAAGCCGAATATTCGGCCTGTCTGCCGAATATTCGGCTTCGGCCGAATATCAAGTCCATTATTCGGCCTTGGCCGAATAATACACTGTAATAAATGTTTTTATATTTACACAGTATAACTTTTTAATTTGACAATTTATATTCATCATATATAATGAAAATTTTATTTGAAATTAACTAACACTTTTTTTTCCCATTAACTTTCATACTCTGAATGGGTTTTATCTACCCATTTTTATATAAGAGGCTAATTTAGGAATCATGTTAAAAAAAAATTATGCTGTATCAGTAAGTACAAAAAGTATCTGTAATAAGCTAACATAATCTGTTAAATTTAAAATTAATCTATTCAAAATTGTTTTAATACAGCTGTAACAAGCTAATTCAATTTTTTTTTTTTTTTTTTTTTTTTTAATCATAATGTGAAGTTTAACATTTAACCCTTGTTACATAAAAAAATATTTCTTTCAATAATATTTTGAATTATACCTATAAAGAACATAAATATATGATTGATTAGATATAGTTGTATTATATGTATAAGATATTTAAGTCGTATATGTTGCAATAGTTAAGGTTTTTTTTTTTTTTTTTTTTTTTTAGTAAAATACGCTTAAAAGTGAAATATAATTGAAGTGATTTTTTTAAAGCCTGTTACTATTTCTTATTAAATAATGAAAGAAATGTAAATACTAAATTCTTTTAATTAGTATGCATTTACGTTTTAGATATTTTTTTCAAGAATAGCATTGTAATGCCTTAAAAAACAGTTAAAATGTTTTCAATAAACGTAGATTGTGATGCAGAAATAATAATAATCAGCATTCTCAGATGATATTCTTTTTTTTTTTTTTTTTCTTTTCTCGTAAATGTTACCTGCTTCTGAAAATAACCTCTCACTATATATGGTACTTCCTGGTGCAGAAAGGTACTTTTTGGCTAATTGTGAAACGTTTAGAAAGTCTTCTGAATTTTTCGCCCACCACCCCAAAGGACACTGTTGTCTTTCTAGTAGTGGCTGGGAAAGAAAATTACTAAATTCTTTTACTCTTCACATTGACGCGCACTTTCTAAAGAGGCTTCACTGCTGACAGCAAAAAAAAAAAAAAAAAAAAAAAATAAAGATAAATAAAAATTTTGTTAATTGTGAGCTTTATAAAGTCTACAGTGATTTCTTTCCACCATTTTAGAGGATATTCCTTTCACCCTTTCTATCAGTGGTTTTTCTTAAGATATTAAGATTTCTTATTTTTTATTTTATTTCATCTGAAAGCTGAAATTTATGTTTCCTAGTACTTTTAAAATTTTGTCATTATTTTAAAATGTAACAACAACACATATAATATCTATTAAAATGTAACTAGACAGTACCTGATGAGGAACTTTTGCTAAGAATTTTTTTTTTTTTTTTTTGGGGGGGGGGGGGCGGTCTGAATTATATTATTGAGGCAATTTTTAGGCCGAACATGGCCGAATATTTTTTCAGAGTAAAATAATGCTTTAAAAAATTAAAAATTTGTATATAAATAATTTTTTAAAAGAAAACAATACATTTTAAATGTGAAATATACAAGAATTGTGCATATAGTGCATACCATATTTTGTTTTCAGGCAAAAATAAGTTCATTATTCGGCGGCCGAATAGGCCGAATATTCGGCTGCAACTTGGCCGAATATTCGGTATTCGGTTATTCGGCCAAACCACTATTCGTTGCATCACTAGTTGCCACCATATAAAATTTGAATACATTGTATTATTTATTTACTTTTACTTTAGTCTCTTCCTGACCAACAAATAATATATGATCCTGCATAATATTTTCACAATTTCTCTTTGATTTTAAAATGTTTCTTTTAGAATTTAAGAAAATTTTATTCATCTGTTTTAATTCTCAGAAGAAGCCGTGAAATTTAAAATTTTACTAATTAAAAAAGGTTTATAACTATCCTCTTCTTGAATAACTCAAAACAGATTTTTTTCAGCATAAAGTTTACGGTACTTTTCGGTTAGCTGGGCGCCAGTGTTATATATAGATATATATACATACATACATGTATATATACATTATATATCTATGCATATGTTTTATATATACACACACATAGTATATATGTATATAAATATGTATGTATACATATTTATGTATACATAATACTGCCGGCCAGCTAACCAAAAAGTACCAAGTTTACTTGAAAAAAAGCTCTTTATTAAAATAAAAGTTTCTGTTTTAAATATTTTCTAAAATTGTTTTAAAATTTAACATTTTAATGGCTATAAACTTTGAAATATAAAAGTATTCGATGAGCCAAATATTCGGTATTCACTTCACCTGTAGGCCGAATATTCGGTGCATCCCTAGGCACCAAAAAAAAAAAAATTGCTGATAAAAAGCTTCGAAATTGATTTGATTCTGTACTGTTGCACATGTTTTCATACGTACTGGAAATTATTAAGTGTATAAATGTATGCATGTTGTTTCTGTAAGATATTTTAATACCATATAACATTTGACTTTAGCATTTGTCATGTATTTAATTTCTTCCTGATTGAATAATATGTAGGGTAGATGTGCCAGTAGTAGACACGCTTTAATGTTTTTGGTTTATAAAAAAAAATAACCAATAAACTTTTAGCATTATTTTGTTTTTTCAAAACTCCCTCTTGCATGTTTTATAATCTGGATTATTATTGACACCCTTAATCAAATCAATCATTAAACAGAAAATAATGTTTCAAAGTTTATGCAGTTTTTCAGGGAAAATCTTAATGAAGATTCTATGAGCTGGCTTCATTTAATAAATTTATATATTCTTCAATTTTTTTGAAATATTTGAATATTTTTGATGGAGTAGTAATAGAAAATAGATAAGCTAAAACCTTTTAAAATCTCCAAATGCACAAACACAGCGGTAGAAATGATTAAAAAATGTCACTGGTCCCAAGGACCAGTAAACATCAGAGTTTACTGGTCCGCAGACATCGTCACTGGCCCTCTACATAAAATTATATTAAGTACCTTTAACACTTTGAGTGACCCCCCCCCCCCTCTCCTCCTCCGAGAATATAAACCAAACTTCCTTTCAGTTACCCAAAATTTTCGGCATAATAAAATGTAAAATTATAATTTGCTAAAATTTAAATAGTAGTACATTAACAAAAACTGAAATTATTAATTATGTATTTTATTTCCGTTTATTTATTTTAACTGACTAAGTTTTTATGCTTATTGTAATGTTTGGTTGCGGTTTTTGTCAGGGATGGGAAAATTTAAGTTTACCTGTCAGAGAGGGAAAAAAGTTACTTGCTTCAGCGGAATGTTAAAAGACATATTGAATAGATTTTTTTTTTTTTTTTAACCGAAATTTTTCTAATTTACCAATGTTTTTGAAGACAAAATAATATTTTGTATTTATCGCTAATGCTGCTTGGGGACAAGCATTAACAAATGTTATTAAATACAAGAATATTTTGAATTTTTGCTTTATGGGCATGCAGTGCTCATACATGCAGTATTTTTTACTTACTGCCACATGCATGCACAATTTTTTTTTTTTTTTTTTTTTTTTACTATTTCATATTCACTATCTATATTACAAATTCCCTTTCCCCTCTCTTTTTTTAGAAATAACGTTTGGAAAATGTTGGTATTTTGTTTTGAAAACATCATTGTTTTTTATTGGACTTAGATCAATTTTAATATTTATATGAATCTCAGAATCATTATCATTACAAAATTTTATACTATTTGCTTTTTACAAATTTCTCTTCCCCCTCCCCCATCTCTCTCGCTCTCTCTTTTTTCATAAAATAACATTTGGAGAACTTTGGTATTTTGTTTGTAAAAGCATGTTAAAAGATAGATTGAATACATCTTTTTTTTTTATTTTTTTTTTAACCAAAATTTTTCTAATTTACCGATGCTTTTGAAGACAAAATAATATTTTGTATTTATCGCTAATGCTGCTTGGGGACAAGTATTATAACAAATGTTATTAAATACAAGAATATTGTTTTGAATTTTTAATATTATCTGTTAACCTTATATTAATTTTTATAATGAAATTGAATGAGTTTTTGTATATCCCTTGCATATTCTCCCTTGATGGTCTGTCATCTTTTTTGTTATGACCGACATTTTTTTTAGCGATTTTGCAACCCTGACTATTTTCAGCGGTAGAATTGATTAAAAAAAAATCACTGATCCCAAGGACCAGTAAACATCAGAGTTTACTGGTCTGCAGACATCGTTACTGGACTGCTACATAAAATTATATAAGTACCTTAACCCTTTGAGTGACACCCCCCCCCCCCCCTCTCCTCCGCCGAGAATATAAACCAAACTTCCTTTCAGTTACCCAAAATTTTCGGCATAATAAAATGTAAAATTATAATTTGCTAAAAATTAAATAAATAGTACATAAACAAAAACTGAAATTGTTATGTTTTTTATTTCCGTCTATTTATTTTAACTGACTAAGTGTTTATGCAAATTTTATGCTTATTGTAATGTTTGGTTGCAGTTTTCTCAGGGATGGGAAAATTTACGTTTACCTGTCAAAGAGGGGAAAAAGTTACTGTTAGTTACTGGTCCTTCGGACCACTAAATTTTTTAAATTTGTGGTCCGATTGAATTTTTAGTGATCTCGGACCAGCGGACCACCAAGGATTTCGAACGCTGAAACACATACAGTACCATGACACAAAAAACTACATACGGCCGTTTCAAGGATTCTTGGATCTCCTTCTTCAGTGCGAGGGGCGCGGGGGTGAATCACAAAAATAGCCAGGGTCTATAACCGAGGGATTCTTTGACCCCATTTTAATCTTTTAATATTTTTTTTATCACACTGAGAAAGGGGATCCAAGAATACTCTTTGAAACGGCCGTATGTGGTTTTTTGTGTCATGGTATTGTACGTATTTGTGCATTTGAACATTGTAAAAGGTTTTAGCTTATGCATTAAAACTCGCACAAGATGGTTGATTTATAGTAATAGATAACTTATAGTAATAGAAAACTTTAAATTTTATGAATATACTAATGGCCATTTACAAAATTTCATTTATTTTTTAGGTTTATTATCATTTATTTTTTAGGTCCATTACTGGAACACGTAATTAGTCAATTTCCAGTAATGGACACCCCATGTAGACATTGCTAAAAAATGCAATTTCAGTAATGTTCATACAGTATCTGTTATCTTATTAACTTAAACATATAAACGGATCATTGTATATACCCTGTATTATAAGATGCAAACATTACACGACACTTTATTGTACAGTAAGTAAATTAGTAGGGATAGGGATGCACCGAATATTCGGTATTCGGACATCTCACCGAATATTGGCGCACCGAATACTGAAAAAACCTTGCACAACTTCTAATGTTAACTGTCGACTTATAATGATATCCAGAACAATTAAATAAATAGAATTATATTTAAATAAAAAAAATAATAATTTTACATTATTTGCTGTTTGTAAAATTAAAGTTAAGAAAATTAGTAAATTAATGTTTAAAAAAAAAGATTTTCTTGACCACATTATCTCCATTAAAAGTTTGTTGAAAGATTTTAGGATCGCAAATTTCAGAGACTAATCTAGGATGCCATTTAAAATTTTCCTTGCTGAGTTGCCATCATTTGTATAGATTGTATTATTTATTTTTACTTTAGTCGCTTCCGGACAAATAAAGAGTATATAGTGCTGTCCTCTAAAAAAAACCCACAGGAAAATGTATCCTAAAAAAAACCCACCCTAGAACTTAATCAAAAAGATCACAGAAGTCAAATTTTTTTTTTGTCCTGTTTCTATATGTCATTTACAATAATAAAAGCATTTAAAATTACTTAAGTGTTTATTTAGTTTTTTAAAAAATAAGTAAAAAATTACATTTATAATTTTTCATTTGTAAATCCTTCAATTTACAATTATTAAAATATTATTATTTTTTTTTCTTTTTTTTTTGCAGAGTTGTGTTTTAAAACTAATTAATAATGAAAGAAAAACTTTGCTGTTTAATATTTTGATTTCTAGAAGTGTTTTTACATGTGGGTTATTTTTAGAAAAAAGTGGGTTTTTTTCAAAGTCTTGTTTAATTGGCTGCCATTTTGTAATATATTGATAGAAAAAAAAATACTATACATTAAAATCTTAGTCAGGACAGGCTGTGAAAATGTAGCTACTTCAAATTGTTTTGTATTTTTTATTAAATTTTATATAGTGAGAAATTAAAAAAGTGGTTTTTTTTTAGAGGACAGCACAGTATATGACCCTGTGAAGTTTTTCTTCCAATTTTTTTCACAATTTCTCTTTGATTTTAAAATGTTTGTTTTAGAATTTAAGAAAATATTCATTTGCTTTAATTCACAGATGAAGTCATGAAATTTAAAATTTTATTAATTAAAAAAGTTTATAACTATCCTATTCTTAAGTAACTCAAAGTAGATTTTTTTTTTCAGTATAAAGTTTACTTATAAAAAGCTCCTGTTTATCCAAATGTTATTTTCTGTATTAAGTATTATGTATTTTTTAATTAATATTTTAATGCCTTTGAAATAAAAAATTATTTGTCCAGCCGAATATTCGGTAATTCGGTTCGCCTGTAGGCCGAATATTCGACATTCGGCCAAAATCACTATTCGGTGCATCCCTATAAATTAGCAAAATAAAATAAATAAATAAAAATAAAAACATACAATCACGGGTGATTCTGTTCTAAATTTTTCGAAAATTTAAATCTTCGGTTATGAAAGTTTTAAAATATCGGCCATCCGTCTGAAAATTCAGACATAAAAAAATCATAAATTTTGACAAATGGGCACCAAAAAAATCCATTTAATCAATACATCATGGGGAAAGTGCGAATTTTGTCAAAGCATCGCAGTGAAAAATGAAAATTCCGTCAAAGGATCACAGGGGAAAACGTGAATTTCGTCAAAGGATCGCGTGGAAAAAACGTGCTTTTCATCAAGAGATCGCTGAAAAAGAACTCAAATTTTGTAAAAGGATCACACAAAAATGCTAATATCATCAAAGGATTTCAAAAAAACACTAATTTTGTCAAAGGACTGTATAAAATACCTGAATTTCATCAGAGGATGATGGATAAAAGCCTGAAGTTCATCAAATGATGATGTAAAAAAGCTTGAATTTCATCAATGGATGATGGAAGAAAGCCTGAATTTCATCAATGGATGATGGAAGAAAGCCTGAATTTCATCAAAGCGTGACAAAAAAAAGCCTGAATTTAGTCAAAGGATTGCGAAAAAAATCGAATTTAAGCAAAAGATTGCGGGAGAAAATGCGAATTTTATCAAAAAATCGCATGTAAAATGCAAATTTTGTCAAAGAATTGCATATAACATACGATTTTCGTCAATGGATCGCATAATTAGCCCCAGAGTAGGATCCCCCGCCCTCTATTGTAACCATTGAGATAATTTGCTGTGAATTTCAAAAGATTTATTTTTACTCAGAATCACCCGTGCATACAAGTTACAGTTTACCTAGATCTCTCAAGGTTAACATTAGTTTTGCACAAGTTAGCAATTCATAAAGGTAGGATGCTTTTAAAGTTCCTAACATTTTGAAAATGCTTTGAAATTTAGGAGATTTGGTTTATCCTTACATGTAGTGTGACAATCATAATGAAAAGCTTAAAATTTTTGCTTTATCTTTTTATTATCATAGCTATTAATATAATTGTATTTAATATTATAATGCATCTCTTATTGTATATTAATTTTTTTATAGATTGATTCTGAATTCAAATTAATTTTTGATGAAAGGAAAGGCGACAGCTTTTGTTCAGAATTTGGAATAGTTTCAAATTCCATTATCTTACAAGGTAGGCATTGCGGAAGGTCCGCAGCTGAGGAATTTGCAAATTGGCTTGAATTAGATATGAGTACAGCTGAACCCTGCAATGAAAGTATGCAGTAAATATTTATGTGCATGTATAGTAAATTTCTAAATGTATATTCTATAGTAAATTCATTACTTTTACTAAAATAAATTTAACTGTTCTATTAACATTTTTGACAGGGTGTTTTTGTGAAATTTTGCGATTTTTTGTCCCCTAATACTTGTGAAAATAAAAGTAGCATAATAAAAAAATGATCCTTTTTTTGGGGGGGGGGGATGCATTTTCTACCTACGGACTCATTTACATTTCTATATATGAATCTTCCACAAAAAGTATGAATGTCTCGTTCAACATACACAGTTAAAAATTTAAATACATGTGAAAGGACTGTTTTAATAGAATAGAAAATAAAGCAAATTTTATGATGTTGTCCTTGTGTAAAAAATACAATTCTGTGAATGGTTCTTTTTGTGAAATATAATTCTGTGAAGGATTCATTTTAGGAAATGGAATTCTGTGAAGGGTCCTAAAATCAGGGGTGGCAAAAATCTGTTTTGTAAAAAACCCAGATTAATATATAATTTGCTATTGCATACAACTACATATCTGTTGATAAAATAAACATTGTTGGATATTGTATCTATAAGAAATATAACTTCACTTGAAAATATTAAAAGTAAATAGTAGTCAATTAAGTAGAAAATTGAAATCAATTTCTAATTTAAACATTATCTATTAGTAACGCTATGTTGTATATTCAAAGAGTAAACTGTTCTACATAGTGAAACATTGATACCTTGAAAATCGCATGAAGAAACTTTTGATTAATAATATAATAATCCATAAATATTTGATGCCTTTTCATGAAAATATAATGTTCTGTAGTTATTATTATTTGTTTTAAATATACAAATACTTCTGGTTATTTTGTTTTCTGATGATACTCCAAGTGTCCAAGTTAAAAATTTTTACCGTTAGATTCAGCAAGTAACAAAAAAGATTGGTTGGCATTATTGAAATACTGTAACTAGCACTCAATTTTTGCAATCTGTATTATTCAACTTCATATCTTAAGTTAGTTTTTAAAATTCTTTAAGAATAATCTCCCCCAATCAAGAAAATGTTCTTTCACAACTTGACAAAATCTTAAAGATCATTGTATTTTGTTATTAACAGCTCTTAATAATCTGCATTTTTTAAATGAAAATATTTTATGCTAAATATTGAAAATTATTTATCTATTTTATCTTTTCTAATTTTGTATGTTTTAAGATACTGGGGGGCTCTGCCCCCTATGAGCTACGCCCGGCAACCCCCCCTTCCCAAATTTTGGTAAAATGCCCCTCAAAAAAGGTTTTTATTAAAAAAAATGTTTTAGGGAAAAAGTATCTAGAAATTCAGAAAGTAGACAAAATTTGCAACAAATTAGATATATGACATTATGACTTAGGATGAAGGGGAAGGGGGGATCTGCCTCGGAACATACGCGCGGTGTTGCGTGGGCTAAGTTGCGCAATTCCACTTAACCACTCACACGTTTACATTTGCCCTCCCATTTCCCCTCCGAACTTTCTCTAAAAGGTTTACTTAAAAATAAGTTTTTTGGGTTGTTGAATCCGAATTTTTAACTTCCACCCAAAATCCCCCCCCCCCCCAAATAGTTGTTTTTAACTTTAATTTCTTATTTTTTTAGTGGAAAAGCATTACGAAATTCAGAAACTAGACAAAATTTGCAACAAAAAGGATATATGACATTATGACGTAGGATGAACGGGGAGAAGGAGTGCTGCCTCTGAACATGCACTGCGGCGCTACATGCACTAAGTTATTACGTCCAGGCAATAGGGGATTTTACCTGGCAAAATTAATACTAGTTATGGATTTCGACTCAACTTATGGTTTTTGGGTCGCTGAATCCGAATTTGTAACTTTCCACCAAAATTTCACCCGGCAACCCCCCAAAAAATTGTTTTTTTTGAAAAAATTTGGTTTTTGAGAAAAGCGCGCGGGGAATGTTCCGAGGCAGCCCCCTCTCTCCTGTTTTATCCTACGTCATAATGTCATATATCCTATTTGTTGCAAATTTTGTCTAGTTTCTGAATTTCGTAATGCTTTTCCACTAAAAAAATAAGAAATTAAAGTTAAAAACAACTATTTTGGGGGGTTTTCGGTGGGGGATTTTGGGGGTTTAATTAAAAATTCGGATTCAGCGACCCAACAAACTTAAAGTAAACCTTATAGAGAAAGTTCGTAGGGGACATGGGAGGGCGAATGTAAACGTGTGAGTGGTTAAGTGGAATTGTGCAACTTAGTCCACGCAGCACCGCGGCGCATGTTCCAAGGCAGATCCCCCCTTCCCCTTCATCCTAAGTCATAATGTCATATATCTAATTTGTTGCAAATTTTGTCTACTTTCTGAATTTCTAGATACTTTTTCTCTAAAACAAAAAAAAAATTGATTTTTTAATAAACTTTTTTGGGGGGCTTTTTACCAAAATTTGGGGGTGTTGCCGGGGGAAATTTTGGTGGGTAGTTACAAATTCGGATTCAGCGACCCAAAAAACATAAGTAAGCCTATTTCCAGAACTACCATTAATTTTGCTAGGTAAAATTCCCTATTGCCTGGACTATTATCTATTTTATCTTTTCTAATTTTGTATGTTTTAAGATAAACTTTTAGAGTACCAGACAAGACATGTTCATCAGCACATGCTATTTTTCCTTTTACATGCATGGAAACATGATCTAGACTCGTTATGTCTCATGTTGTCTGCTGAAATGAAGTGTTAAAAGTAGAAATTACTTTTATTAATAATTAAAAGCACTTAAATTACAAAAAAGAAAAAATGTTATATTAAATTTGTTCTAAAAATACCAAATGATTTTTTTTGACAAAAAAAAAAAAAAAAAAAAAAAAAAAACGGTTTCAACCGTGCCAACCCCTCCTAAAATGAACCATTTTTTTTCTTATTGACCCATATCTTATTCTAATGAAACAAAGTTTTGCTCTGTGCGCTATGACTAGAAAAAAATTACGAACTGTACATCAAGGCTGAAAATTTGAGTGAGGGTAGTCCAAGGCTCATGGGTGCAAGTCTTCCGTCGGCTGTCACCAGGACATGACATATTTGTCTTTTAAAAATTCCCTAGAGCAGTATCAAGATTAATTTTTTTTAATATTACGTATTTGCACACATTCTTAAATTTTATATACTTTAGCCTTTCAACTTCAGCTGGGGGAAAGGGGGAATCAAAAATATTTTCAGTCCTGGCACATTTTGTAACTTGGAACCATGCCAAGACCTTTTCTAATGCACCAGATAATTTTCAATTTTTTGTTAATTAGTCAAGATATTAATTAAAAATGATAATGAACTCTCATCAAAACCTCATCTCTTATTCTGCGTCAACCAGTAATGCATGCCTAGTATCAGATTGTGCATTAGGATGAAAGGAAGATCCAAACATGCATTTTACTTTGTGTTTTTTCACAGTTTTGTACGGATGGAGCTGATGTGAAAAAAAAAAAAAAAACACACAGTTCTTTATCAACTAGATATCAGTATTTTTGTTTTCGAATTTTTGTTATGGGATCTATAACTCTCATATTTATATTATAACTACAGAATATCTTAAAAAATTCAGACAAGAACTAGTGAAATAAACCAAGTGAAAAAATGTCTTCTTAAAAGCAGTTTTATCACTAAAAATAAATATTTTTTCAAGAAGTTTTTCATTTAAAAATATAAATTCAGACAAAATAGAGTCAAATATATAAAATCATAATTTTGAGGTTTATTTAATGTTATTATCATATGCCTGGGCAATGGCGGTTCAGCTAGTAGGTGTTATTTTTAAGATTATGATTTCAGAGAAATCTAAAATTTGGTATTTACAAAGTTTTTTCCTCTTTCAGAAATTTTTTGTGCATTAATTTTACTCCCAATGTTACTTTACCAAGGAGTATTTAGAAAATCTGGTTCCAAAAATTCTAAGCACATAATAATAAAACCCACTGGGACCCAATCTCTTGATCATTTCATCAAATTTCTGTCTGTATGTATCCTTCTATTGTTTAATTTACACAATCACATAGCCAGAGAGATGGCTGAAGCACCCCCGAAAGTTTAAAAAATCTTTCTTTAATTATGATAGAGATAATGATGATAGATCTCTATTGATAATAAAATATCCGCTGGTAACTAATTTTTAATTCTGTCTTGCACCACTTTCTCAAACCAAAATATTTTCACATATACACTACCTGACATTGAAAATGCAACACCAGGAAAGAGTGGCCAGAAAATGATGAAACTCGACAAACAGAGAGAGACAGCAACGGACAGTAGTTGAATTGAACAATATTTCGAAAATATAGCCATAATACAAAGCGAGAATACCATCAGCTCAGTAGGATGTAGGACCACCGTGGATAACGATACACGAAGCAACACGTCTAGGTACAGAGTCAATGAGAGTACTACAATGGTTCTGGTCGATATGGGAACATTCAGGGTGTCTTGAACACACTGCAAAGTGGAGGTAGAAGTGGCTTGCGGGTTCACTACTGCTTTTCGGGGGAAGCGTCTATCCACATGTGCTGACGTCACTCTGGCTGCACTAGCACCCTTCAAACTTTCCACATTTCCTCGTTCCAACCACCTTCGCCACAGCGGTGCACTGTGGATGCATACAGATGTGTCTCAGCTGCGAATATGACATATGGACCAACCTGTCCGTCTCAGTCCAATCACCATGCCCTTCGTAAAATCGTCTGTCTGCTGTAAATGTCTCCGTTGACAGTGGCCTGGCATTCTCTGCTATTACACGCGTCCTGGGAGACAAGAACAAAATTTCTACGATGCTTTCCCTAGCAGAAGTAAAGCTACGAATACTGCCCATTTTGCAGGTTCCTTCCGTTATATCTTATTCAACATGCACTGGAGAGCTGCGCATTTCATATCGTTTAAATAACTCTATGACATGCATCTATCCTGAAATTTGAATAAATATCTGTCCTCTCCTACTTCTTGGTGTTGCATGTTCAATGTCACATAGTGTACTTTGACAATGTGTGCAAGTGAAATGTACTAAAAAGTTTTATCTTTTAAAATAGTGATACGAATAGAATATAAAAATAGTCACCAGTACGTTTTCTGTCTTTTTGATCATAAAATAAAATTTCACTTAAAATAGAATTTTTGACATGGGTATCAAGTATACTATAAGGAGGAATACACCTTAGTTTAAGCCTTGTTTATTTTTTTATTCATACTTTAAAGTGTGCAAATTATTGCTATCATATCAGAAAAAATTCCAAGATTGAGCCCCCTCCGAAGGAAAATCCTGGTTATGGGTCTGCCAATAACTCTTGTGATTGTTGATTTACATTAAAATATTAGTTGTATTATTATAAATATCAAGTATTGTATTTTTGTGAGGTTTATATGATAACAACAGTAGGATAATTATCACGTTTTTGTTTTTAAAACTATTCAATTAAAAAAATATTTTGTAATGAATTCTAAAATTACTACATAAATGTTACCCCACAAAAATGTAACACTTTTCATTATTTATTTATTTTTGAATTTAGTTTGTAAGTGCTGATAATTCTGTATTTACATCCAAATCTTGTGAAAGATATATGCTATTGGATTATTGCAGCAAGATTGCTATTGAAAATTAAGTGTGTAGTATTTATGCATGGGATACAGTACTTACAGGAGCTCACAAAAAGAGTTCATTACACGACACAAAGTTCTTACAATCTGTATATATTTCTGAAGTGCCCTAAATCATGCTGCTTTTGTAAATTGTTCACAGGGTGACAACAATCAAGAAATTATTGCACTTATTTTTAAAATGTTTTTCTTTTGTTTATAGGTAGTGCCAAGGCATCGAAAAGTTTATGAAAGAAGACAGACTATTGGGTGGAGACTGTAAACAACCGCTTGTATTAGCTATTGGGACGTTAAACCCTGTACAAACATTAATTTTTGAAAACCATTGTATAAAAACAAGTAGTATGTTAAAAGTAGTTGATTTATGCTTTAAGATAACATATTTTAAACTTGGAATTTTCTCCTTACTGTAGTAATGTATGGAATTTTCTAAATGTCTGTTTTTATAAATGTGATGCACAAAATGAAATGGCATCTTGTATCAGAGAACTGAAAGAACGGATTTTTTTAAGTGTGTAAATATCATATTTTTACTTTGCATTGTACCAGTATGAAACTTTTCATCCTAGTTATCCTTTTTTTATTATTATAGATATTAACTGAATGTCATAATATTTTAATCTAATGTAAATTTTATTTCATTTGAGATAGTCATTTGTTTGGGGCTGGTGTAGGAAAGCCTTTCATCTCCTTACTGTAGTAATGTATGAAACTTTCTCAATGCCTGTTTTATACTAAATGTGATGCACAAAAAACAAAATGAAGTGACATCCTATATCAGTGAACTAAAAAGGACTATTAATATAATATTTTAATCTTAATGTAAATTGTCATTTGAGAAATAAATATTCTCATAGGGAGTTGGGAGAGGGACTTTAATATTTCTGCACTTGTTTTTAGACTGAATTAAAAGAACATTTAAATTCTGTTTTTTTCTTATATTTTATCAGCTACAACTTGTATTTAAAAATTTGCAGCCATGTTTTGTTCACTTTGCAAAAAAAAAAAATTCAAAATCCACATGATCTTTGCCGTCACATTCGAAATTATCATAAGACATGTATACTTAAGCCGTATGTGTGTTATGATGAAAGCTGTAGACAAGCATTTATGAAGTTGTTTAACTATGAGAGACATCTGAAAAGATTTCATGCTAGTGACGTAGAAATAGACATTTCAGAAAGTCGTAATTTTTCAAATCAGCCGATAAATAGTAAAGATGGTGATTTGTCTTCTGATGATTTACCCTCAAATTGATATTTTCAAATCAATTTTTTGGGTGATTCAGAAATATGTAAACATGAACAATTTCAAAAGGATATTTTGCAATATTGCAGTGAAACATGTAGCAAAAGCAGTGTACTACTGTTCTAGTATTATCTCATCTATCAATAGTACTTCATCTTTTCTGTACAATACTGTAAATTATTTAAAATCAGAAACAGTAAATTTTTTAACTGAAAATGGAATGAAATGTGAAAAAAACACAAAATCACTGATGGCAACATTTGATTTTGCTGCTTCTTCATTGTCTACATTTGATTCAAAACATAAAATAGTCAATGCCATTAAAGCAAGTGGTCGCTATGTTGAGCCAAAGGAGATTGCTTTGGGTACACAATATGAACAAAAGTTTATAGATGGCTACCTCACCAAATTCTTAAAAATGACACATGCCAATACATAAGTATAGTAGACACAATGAAAAAAATTATTTCTATTGATGGATTTTTGCATATTTTCAAAACATACAAACAAAACAAAAGTCTTAGAAATGCAACCCTTTGTAGTATCCAAGATGAATTTTATTATTATTCCAATGCAATTTTAAGCTCTGTGGATACAATAGTAATCGAGTTGTATATAGATGATGTGGAGCTTACAAAATCCATTGGGGTCACATACCGGTGTACATAAATTGGGATTCGTATATTTTAAAATTAAAGATTTGCCTGTGCACCTTCAATCTTTATTAGATTCAATATTTATAACTAACATACACTATTCTCTTGATGTCGAAAAATATGGTTATCGGACAATACTAGATAGACTTGTTCATGATTTGAAAAAGCTTTCAGATGAAGGTATAGAATTTCAGGGAAATATATACAAAGTTGTAATTTGGCAAGTGGTAGGTGATAATTTAGGGTTGAATAAACTGCTGGGGTTTGTTGAGAGCTTTACTGCTAATTTTTGTTGTAGATTTTGTCTAGCAAAAAAATATATTTTGTATAAAAAGATAAAGGAAGATATTAGTTTACTACGTAATAAAACTGAGCATGACATGCATGTTAATAAAGTGTCTTCTGGTGACACAACAGTATCAGAATGTGGTGTTAAAACTCCTTGCTGCCTAAATGATTTAAGTTATTGGCATGTGACAAATAATTTGATTGTAGATGTAATGCACGATCTTTTTGAAGGTTGGTGTGCTAGTGAAACCTTCTTAATAGTACATCAGTTTGTTTTTAAAGCCAAAATTTTCACTTAGTCTTTTAAATGATAAGATAATAAATTTTAATTATGGTAAATATGAATCAAGTTCTAAACCAGTGTCAATAAACAGAGAAAAACTTTTAAATCTTGATGGTTCTAATGGGCAAAGTGCATCTCAAATGTGGACCTTGATTCGAAACATACCCTTATTAATTGGTGACAAAATTTCTGAAGATAACGAATTTTGGGAGTTATTTAATCTTATGTTGAAATTAATTGATACTATTATGGCTCCAGACATTACCTGAAACTTTTGAATTAGCAGAAAATATAGCAGATCATCACAAACTTTTTTTAGAGCTTTTTCCAGATAAACATTTATCACCAAAAATGCATTTTGCAGTACACTATCCTAGGATCATAAGGCAGCTAGGGCCTCCAGTTATGTATTGGAGCATGCGATATGTAAGCAAACATTATCCTTCAAAAAGATGTGCATCAGCTAGCAAAAATTTTGTAAATGTTGCTAAAACAGTAGCCATACGCCATCAGTTATAAATTGCACATACTTTACATGAGAAATATTTTAAATGCAATGCAATATCAAATGTGTTGGAAACAACATATGGAAAAATGCATAGTTAAAAGGAACATAATTTGAAACTTGAAGTAAACGGTTTGAGTGACAATTCGGAAGTAATGCAGTGTAATGGTTTTCGTTATAATGGCACAACATATTCAAAAAATATGGTTATGTTTGTTTCTTGCATTGATGAGTTACCTATTTTTGGTAAAATAAAAAAAAATGTTTGTCCTTAATAATAATGCATTTTTAATTTGTGATTTGTTTGAGTTTTTAGGTTTTGACAGCCATTTTCACTGATATGTTGTAAGTTCTACTGGTGCTGTTAATCTAATAAACATAAACGATTTATTTAACTATGTTCCATTGCATATAAGAAACTCATATGATTTAAATGACAAATCAGTGTATGTTACACTGCGGTATAATCCATTCTGTACAAATGAAAAATTTGAAATAATTTAAAAGATTGCTTGTTTTTTAAATAAATTTATATTTAGTTTTGTTCTTTTTGTTAAAATTATGAATATCAGGAAACTATTGTTGTAAATCTTCAGTATTCAATTGAAATAGTTTTATGGATCAGTGGTGAGGTAAAATTTAGTACTAATTGTTTTCTTTATATTTGTAGTACAGTCAGTTTTATGTTTCTAGTTGGCCAAAAATTTGTTAATTTGTATGGGGTTGTATCATATGTTTTGTGGTAAGGGATTTTTTATATTGTACAATACAAAGCAGCAGTAAAACACCTATTTTAATAGCTGATTGGCTTTCATTATTTTTCATAATTTGAAATAATAACCATAGAATGTATTGTCCAAAGTTGTTAAATTTGGCAAAAAAATCTAACTTAAACTGTTGTGTAATTAAAATATAACATTTAAAAGGAAAATTTTGAAAAGACTTTTGCATTTTATGTAAATATTATTATGGTTGCATCCAGCTGTTTTTTCTATGGGCAGCAAACTCTAATCTTGTCCATTTTATTTATCTATTTGCCATACTTCATATACTTTTCTTAATGTCTCTGCTTTCACAGTCTTTTCTCAACTCTCTTGCATCAATGCACTTTTTTAGGTAGAGGAATCAACAAAGAAAGTTTTACATTGTTGAAAGGTTCAACAATAGCAATAACATTATAATAAAATTCCAGCATCTTTTCGTTTCAATGACCATCTTGGTCTATTTGAAAATTTTCTGGTTTAGACATAAATTTTGACGCCATTTCAAATCCCAAAAGCGTTCTTTCTGGTTTGGAAATAGAAACATGTGATGTTTTACCATAGCTAATAATGTATCTGATATTATACCTGTCCAGATAATGCTGAATGTGTCTGCTCTTTTACTGCAAATACATCTGAACCACTTCCTTCACTTAGGTGTTCTGCTTATCTCTCTACGTATAACTTTATAAAAAAGATTTATATTAAGGAGATTAGGTTAAGAAGTTAGCAGACATTTATCTAAAACTAATTGAAGGGGATCCAGCTATATATTAGGTAAATACAAAGTTTTGGCAGCTTTGTAACAGTTTCGTATTCAAAAGTATGATTGTATGCCAATGTGCATGTATATTTGTCTGAATTTTTACCTGCATCTGTGTTTTAATAGGTTATTATTGAACAAAAGATCCATATAAAAAAGGACTAGCTGGCTTCGCTGGCTAGTGGGCCCCAGAACCTCTAGCGAAAAACTAACCTCAAACCAAACAAAACTGTCTCGTCTCCCTGCTGCGGTAAGCCCCTCATTACATAAAAAAATTTCCTAAAATCTGACCTGGGGCCGAATGAATCTCTGACTCGTTTCCCTTTTGCCGATGGAACCATATTTAATCATAAATTGTTTATGATAATTAACGGTTTTAATTTCCACACGAGTTTATGCATATATAATCATATTACATTGCCTGTAAGCCAGATTTTTATGTTGATGGATCTCCCTCCCAACTCCAAAGTCAAGTTTAATGTTTTTTTAATTAAGATTCTTTAATTTACTTTCAAAATTTTGAATGTTATCTTGCAACTTTTATCTCCTGAAACAATTTAGTAGCTTTTTGCTAGAATCCACATTAGTCAGAGATAATGGTAGCATATGAGACTAATACAAAACTACTCTGCAATAAATTGTTTACTTTTTATGTTTATCATTTTATTTAAACTTGAATTGTTATTCAGCCTCAAACTTTCAATCACTATTCCCACTCTTCTTGAGGGCTGATATATCTCTCCCCGGGATGAATGTATCTTCTTTCCCTCATTTCTGGCTTATGTGCTTCTCTCTCTAGTGGACATACAGTACCGCCTTCCGTTCCACTGTAATTTTGGAAATACAGTAAATGAAACCGAACATTACAGATTGGACGGAAGGTGGTACTGCATGCTTACCGGACAGAGAAGCCCACAAACGAGAAAGGGGGGAAAGCAGACATACGCCACGCCTGCAAGGAATATAAGAGCCCCCAAGAAGACAGGGAATAGCCATCGAAAGCACCTGACTGAATAAGAACAAAAGTAAAAAATCAAATAATAATAGATTTGAATTTGACCTGTAATGAATAAATGTCATAACAAATAATTTGGTTTCAATACTTTCTGCTATATTTTGAGTTTTGTAGTATTTAAAGCACTTGGCAATTTTGTACTAACTGTTTTACATATATATAGAGAGAGAGATTAAGTTTCTATTTTTGTACTGATGCTTTGTGTTTTATCGATTGTAAAAATACTTGTTAGATTTTAAATAAACAATTTTGATATTACTTTAGTTTTATTTTTATGTTTATTAATTATAATGGGCATAATGAGTTTCTAGTAACTTTAAGGTATAGCAGAAGAACGTGTAGTAATCTTTTTGAAAAAAGAAAGGCTCTTTTCATGTATAAAAGTCAGAGCCTCGTGTAATTTTAAGTTTACAATTGAGTGATTTTTAAGCAAATATCATAAACTGCTCAATTAGAAAATTTATAAAAAATATGTATAGTCAGTAGCAGAAGCTTTGCTTAAAAATTATTTAAGACTGTTCTCAAATCCAAAGGGCCAACTTTCTGACATAAGTTTTAATTCATTTTTGTTCGCAAACGCATGAAACTAGCAGGTGTTGTTATTCAGAAACTATGTGATCAAACTGTTTTTTTCCGTTTTCTTGTAAACGCAATAGATCTTTCAGAAAATACTGTCAAAGTTGGCATTTAGAACTGAACTTCCGAACGAAAGAAGAAAATCCAGTCAGTAAATGGAGAAAAATGCCGTATCACGTGATCAAAATCTCTTATAACTCAATAGGTAACTGATTGATCAAAAAATGGAAAACACAGTTCGATTCCAAATCGCTTCCATGGTGAGGCTTTCCAATTTTATATCTTTCCGTTAAAAAATGAATTTGTAAATGTGTCAAAACGTTTTGTGCTCGTTGAGCAGAGCAGTTGAGAATAGCCTTAACTTCCCATTGCTTTTAGCTGTGACTATTTATTAAAAAAACACAGAAGCAATAAACAAGAATTGGCTTTGGCACATACCATAAAAATGTTTGAAATCAAACATATTACATAAGAAAGCAATGATTTCATAGTACAGTAGACTCATTCAAATTCGCACATAATCGCAGATGTACACAATAAAACTTTTTCAGATGGAGGGTCAAAATGACAAAAAATTTTAGTTTTATATCATTCCGTATGTATTTTAATATGTAATTCTCGATATGACTGAACTCATGGTTTTTCATGAAGGAAGCATAAATTTATTTCTGAAAAAAAAATCAAGATTTTGCTTATATCAATGGTAATCACAATCTTTTTAGCAAATATGTTTATGTAATAATCGAGCTTTTCTGTTATTAAGTCTTCCTTTTTTCATGATTTTGATATAAATTAATTGGGTACCTTTAAGAGGAAAGTTTCTTTGAATAATTCAAGGAAAATGTACCTCATCTTGATTATGGATATTTAATTGTACATCATTTACTTGACCTTTACTTTTAATAATTTAATCATTTTAAAAATTATCTTGATTTTTATTATTTTAGTTTATTACTTTGCTTAATTATTTTACTATATTGCAAGCATTCATTATAATTTTGATTGCATTATTACATTCAAATTACATTTAAAAAAATGTAAACAAATCAATGACCAGAAATCCACACAACCTCTGGTCCCAAGCTGTGCGGATTTGAGAGAGTCTACTGTATTTGGTTTCTTTTTTTTTCAGTTTAGTAATTGAGAAGTGTCAATTCAAAAGGATTGATGATTGTATTTGAGGAAATATTCACTTTGAATTTTTCTGACAAGTTATAATAATGGGTGCTGGTCCATTTTCAGTCAATATATGTAAAATGCAGAAGTGCATTTTCAAATTAATCTCTAGGGTGAAAGTGATATTAAAGACAATTATGATATAATTTAATGAGGACATTTCTTCTGAAATATAAAATTTTGAACATGTTACATGAAATCATTAGCGGATTTGGATAAATCCTACATTATATGAAAGACTGTCAAAATGAATAGACTGCAAGGACAGTGATGTGAATGGACTCTTTGAATGTCCCAGGGACCCAACCATTTTTTAAATGTGGGTGTAATTTCAAATAAAAACTAAATATTTATTTATATAAATATAATAAACATTTCTAAAATTAAGACTCAGAGGGACTTCTTTGAAACTTAAATGATTTGAATTTACAACTGGTTTTTAAATTATTTTTCAAAAGCATTTTTGTTATGCAAATCAGTCATTCACATCATATGTATACAAAAAAAAAAAAAAAAAAAAAAAAAAAAACATTAGATTTTAGAAATCTGCAAAATAAATATATTTTAATAAAAATTTTCAGAGCATATATATTTTTTTTTTTTTTGGAGAAAAAAGATGAGATTGCTCTTATGAAAACTTTTAAAATTAACACATCCCGTCAGATGCGTTTTTGTGTTCTGTTTGTACTCCATCATCAACTTATAAGTGTTTGATTTAGTGTAGTGTATTTCTGACATCTGCACTGATGAAGTAAACCACAAATGAAAGAAACCATAGTACTAAAGATACGATACATAATTGATAAAACTCATTACTAAATTATTCTTGCTGGACCAATAAAACTGTATCACACATCACATTTTTTTCAACTTTCACATATAAACTGATGGACGACCAATGTGTATGCTGAGGTATAGAGAAATTGCTAATTTTCTAAACAACTTGCTATAGAAAAACTGGCGCTTTTATTAAAACAAGCATGCATTTGAAGCTTTATGTACAGTTGGTCAAAAAAAAAAAAATTCTAATTTGAATAAAAAGTATCAGAGAAATGAAACTGGTATCAATCAACATGGATTGTCTATTTCAATTTAACCTATTAAAACTTTCCTTAGGGTTTCATCTACATGATAAGGTGAACACAAATTTTTAATTTTTTCAATGTAAACCTCCAAATTTGACCACAAATTTTTAATTTTTTCAATGTAAACCTCCAAATTTGACAATGTAGTTAGAAAGAACACACTCAACTACCCGAAGTACTATTTTAAGAGACGTTTCTACAATTGAAGATTTATTAGAGGTAGGAATTATAAGTAACACGAATTTTATAAACACTTTTTTTAAGAGAAAAATCTTTCACTCTGAGAACTCATTAGTCCTATGTCTACTAACTCTTGGACTAATTGTGAAATGTCTTAAAAATTTGTAATTGGGCTAAATTGAGTTGTTTTCTTTCCGATTGTTATCAAATTGGGGGGTTTATATTGAAAATATAAAGTTACTGTTCATTTTAATATGTAGATGACCCCTTGATTAAAAATTTTAAAGTCTTAAAATTGAAGTAGACAGCAATTTTATTTCACTTCTATAATTTGTATTAGAGTTAATACGGTTTATTTATTTATTTTTTTTTGACCGACTGATACATTTTTTATAAAATAGTTTCAATATATTTACAGGCTTCAAATATATGCTCATTTTATTAAGTGAACCAGTTTTCTCTTAGGAGGCGTGCAGGATTGGTAATTATTTTATATCTCGCCAATGCACTTTAAACCTAAAAATACATGTAAATTTTGAGTATTTTCATGCTCAAAAATGAGCATATAGAGGTCAGTTCATACTCATTTTTGAAACATAGACATGCTCAAAAATGAGCACATAGAGGTCAGTTCGTACTCATTTTTGAAACATGGGCGTGCTCAAACATGAGCACATGGAGGTCAGTTCATACTCATTTTTGAAACATGGACGTACTCAAACATGAGCACATGGAGGTCAGTTCATACTCATTTTTGAAACATAGACATGCTCAAAAATGAGCACATACAGATAAGTTCATACTCATTTTTGAAACATGGACGTACTCAAAAATGAGCACATGGAGGTCAGTTCATACTCATTTTTGAAACATGGACGTACTCAAAAATGAGCACATGGAGGTCAGTTCATACTCATTTTTGAAACATGGACGTACTCAAAAATGAGCACATACAGATCAGTTCATACTCATTTTTGAAACATGGACATACTCAAAAATGAGCACATACAGATCAGTTCATACTCATTTTTGAAACATGGACATACTCAAAAATGAGCACATAGAGGTCAGTTCATACTCATTTTTGAAACATGGACATACTCAAAAATGAGCACATAGAGGTCAGTTCATACTCATTTTTGAAACATGGACATACTCAAAAATGAGCACATAGTGGTCAGTTCATACTCATTTTTGAAACATTGGCATACTCAAAAATGAGCACATGATGTTTCATTATTAAGTGTGTGCATGTTTTCAGAAATGAGTATATACATGTTTCAAACTTGAGTAATTTTGTTTCGGAGCCATTTTGACGATGCGACATACTCAGATTTGAGTATTTTTTACTCATTTTTGAAAACGTCGTTTTTAGAGTGTAGCTGGTCGCAAATATTATTTTATTATTAAATTTATTATTAGCCCCCTAATTGCCGGCCCGACTAAATCTTTATCGAGAAATATGAAATCAAACATGTTCTTTACATCCCAGATGTTCAATAACAATTCGTCAATAATGTTGGTAGATATTTGACAAACCGTATGCAATCGAAAGCATCCAGTCCATGTACCTTAACTTTTGGAGGCCAGTGTATTTTCCTTTATTAATATTTTATATATTCCAATTATTCCTTATTATTTGTAGTTATATAAATATATTTAAATTATGCATACTTATTATTATTATTTAATTAACAAAAAATCTACTTTGTTTAATTTTCTTAAAACATTTAACTTAAGGATAAGGTATTATACATTTTCTTGATTTGAAGTCTTTTTAAGAAAACACCTCTCTAAGGCTTATTTAATATATATTCCTCATACATTTTCACTCTAGCTTATTCAGAAATTCATGCTTGGAATAAATTCGATCATAAATAGAGAAGATCTTCCATATATATATATATATATTTTTATCCCTGAAGGCTTAATATTTTAGAAGACTTCGCAGACTCGTTGATATTGCACATTTAAGATCATGAGAAAGTGAAAATAGTCTCCATTTTTAACATTTTGTTACATTTTAATATTTTAAAAGCTTTTGATTTTTTTCTCTATGTTAAATGCATCTCACTATAAGAATGAATCAAATTAAAATGCGCAGACACTTATCTTAAGCCGTGCTATGATATCCCACACAAGATATGTCTTTATTGAATACACTATTTACGCATGTTAAGAAAGTAATTATCAGTTATCTAGCAGCGGTTTCCAACCATTATTAGTACGCGATCCACCTTTAATTACAAAATTTTTTCACGATCTACCTAATATGAGGGTGTGTCAAATATCAGTTTGAAAATTTTGTATGACCTCTGTAAGCTATCGGCTATCTTATTCTTTGAAAAAGACAACTTATCGTACAAAGGATGGATTATCAAAAAAAAAAAAAAAACAAAAAAAAAAACTAGGAATCTCAAAGTGTGTCAGTTGAATAGTAATATAAGTTGAACAAATTTAATGAAAGATACGTTTAATTATTATTAGAATACAACTTTGCAATCAATGAGATTTCCGTCACTAGTGTTTACTGATGAAGGACTCTATATCGGAGTTAAAACTGGTTAATTTTAACCTTAAGTCACTTTCTATACGCAGTTTGTTTTAATACATGTTTTTAAAACACAGCAAAATAGAAAACGCACTTTTACGCAAGTATGTCGTGTTGAACATCATCAAGAACCCCAAAGCTGGTTTAGATATTTACGGATATTCTTCTCCTATGTACATCCAGAAGGAAATTTAGGTTTTTTCCAAGGTTGCCATGACAACTGCGCGACTACTGACATATCTCACAATGAGGTCATATCATAATACTGACTGTTTATTTCAGAAAACACTGTCTTCTCACAAAGTTTTAGTTTAAAATAATAAATTTCATGATTATTGCGGTTGTAAAATGTTATATCTGTTATATTTTTCTAAACAGATGAAATAAAAGATATGTTTTTGTGTCAAACCTCGTTTGTTTCGCCACTCACCAAAATACCCCGCTGTGATCCACCAGTAGGTCACGACCTATAGATTAGGAACCCCTGGCTCTATTGCATATAATTTACATTTTTTTAAATCTATTGAATACATATAATTTAAATAAATACAAACTAACGATTGAAATTCCCCGTTCATATGATTGCATGATTTTGGCTGTAAATATGAAACGTAGTACCATCTTTTAAGTAACATGTTCAATGCAATTTGTTATACCAATGAATGTTCAGCTCATGACAAAATTTGTTACATCGACCAGTAAAAAATATCGGTATCAATTAATAGAACTATTATTTTGTGATATCGAACGACAACTAAATGCAACTGTTTGGGAAGCAATACAAATGCAGTAAATGGAGTCGAATGCGTGCAAATGCATATGCACCCGACAATTATATGCAGCAGGATGAACGCATGCATAGAGATAAAACTGGAGATTCCAACGCTACAAGTTAACAAATAGAGGAATTTGTGAATTATGAGTTACTAAATTCGTCATTAAATTTTGAAAAAATCGAATTAAATCGAATTTTTGTAGTCAAATAAAACTCGACAGAACGTGAAACTTTCTGCTACCCATGCACTAGAAAACAACGTAACTGTTAACTCTTTTTACTTTTACTTTTACTGCCCGAGAGAGACTGCTCAGACTAGGAAGTGAGTCTAAAAATGCATAACATCAAAATATACAATATTCCATATTCAAACTATATTTTTTTATGAAATAAGCAGACGATTGTGAACGATTTTGCCCACCTACTTTTAACCTTTTCATTACGGTATAGGACTGACGACTATTTTTACATTCACACGTACCACAATTTACAAAAATATTTCTTTGTGGTTGATTTCTCTTGAAACTATCATAGCATACGTGCATGGCAGAGAATATCGATAAAAAACTGCTGCTAATAGAATAAACAAATAGTCGCTGGAACTACGTATAAACCAGACCCGTAAACTTAGGGTTAATACGAAAAAATATGACACATTATATATTTTTATTCATAACATATAGTTTTGTTTAAACTCTCACAAGTGTCCCACCCCTTTTTTCACATAATTTTCTATCTTTTACGTACAAATAAATAACTTTACGGATTTCTTTTTGCTACTCAAATATTTATTAAATACAAAGATAAGCATGTGAACGATTTATTACAACAGCAGAAATCATTTTAAATTATCTTAAATATTTTTTTCTATTATTCAAATTTGTTTTGAATATTTTACGTGTCCGATCACATTTGATATATTCTATTTTTAATATATGTTTTTCAGGTCAAAAAATAGCTAAATGAATTTTAAATGTAATAAAACGATACCCATCCTGAATATATATCGTGAATTTTAAATTCACAGTTAAGGTAAACATTTTTTTTTCATAAAAATCCATTTTTCTTTTATATGTGTTTTAGAATTTACTAGCAAAAATCGCGGCTTTGCTCGCGTAATAGCTGAAATACGCCAAGTTATATTTGTATGTCTAATTTTTATTAGAAGAAATTATACTTTTAGGAATAATTCAAAAATTACTAATTAAGCCACAGTTTGATTAAACTTCGTTATTACACTGCATTTGGCAGAAAGGAGACATAAATTAATATGAAGAATTAAAACTAATTCTAAATAAATGGTAATTTAGAAAGAATTTTAAAGCTTTTATACTCATTTCTTACGCTCATTTCAGTATTCATTCGAAGATTTTAATTTTTTAGAAACCGTTCTCAGTATGCATTTATATCCTAAAATGAACCATCATATCAAATTCCTTCTCTTTTAACGGCCTACCACCTCTTCGGTGGTAGTGGCACAAACATAAAATACCTATGTTGAAATAGAGACGTCACCATTACATTTGAAATCGGTTTGGTATTTCCTAATATTCCATAGAAAACGTAATTTCGACAGTTTTTAAAGGTTTTCAGAACGTTTGTTGTTCCTGCCAACACCAGGTGGTAGTGGCACTGGCATAAAATATAACCTGTGTAGGATCATAGACGTCAGCATTGATTCTCAAACATTACTTTTGTAATCGGTTTATTATTTCCCAAGATTGCATAGAAATTGAAATTTGGGACTTTTTTAGAACGTTTTTTGCTCCTTCCCTTCGCTTCACTACTTTTAAATTTCGAATTTATTTTCGGCAGTTCTTAGGTAGTTCTCTGGTAGTAGTAGCACCGACATAAAATACAGATTATGTTTGAGCAGGTTCTATCATCGTCAAATTGAAAACATTATTTTTTAAATCGGTTCGGTATTTCATAAGATTGCATAAAAATCGTAATTTTTCAAGTCTTTAGAACGCTTTTCGCTCACTTCATCCTTTTAAATTTGGAATTTTCTTTCAAAGGTTCTTAGAAAGTATTTGCATCTTTTAAGTAATTATAATGCCAAATTGTAAAATTTTAGTCCCCTCAGTATCGCATTAAACAATATTTAGAACACTTTTTGCTCCTGCAAGCCGCAGGTGGTAGAGGCAACAACATGAAATATAGCCTGTGTTGGAGCAGGGACTGTTACCATCAATTTGCAAACATTCCTTTTGAAATTGGTTTAGTACTTCATAAGATTGCTTAGAAATCACAATTAGAACATGTTTAGTACGCTTTTCGCGCATTTTCATCCCTTTTGAATCTTTGATTTCCTTAGGAAATGATCTTAGAGATCATTTATATCTAATAAGTAACTATCATGCCAAATTTCATGTTTCTAGGCCCTTCAGTAACACGAAAGTCGCATTTTGAGAACTTTTTTTGCTCCTGCACGCCTTTTGGGGTACTGGCACCAGCATAAAATATATCCTATGTTTCAGCAAGGGCAGGCACAATCATTTTGACACCATTATTTTCGAAATCGGTTCGGTACTACCTGAAATTTCGTAGATATCGCCATTTAGAAAGTTTTTTAGAACACTTTTCGCGCATTTTCACCCCATTTAAATTTCGATTTTTTAGAGATAATTCATATCTTAATATTAATTACTATGCCTAATTTCAACTTGCTAGACTCTGCAGTATCACAATTTAGAACGTTTTTTTGCTCCTGCAAGCCCCAGGTGGCAGTGACATCAACATATAATAGAGCCTGTGTTGGAGCAAGGACAATCACCATCAATTGCCAATAATTACTTTTGAAATTGGTTTGATATTTCATGAGATTACGTAGAAATCGCAATTTAGAACGTTTTTAGAAATCTTTTTTGACCATTTTCACCCTTTTTATATTTCGATTTTGTTAGGAAATGTTCTTAGAGATCATTTATATCTTATAAGTAAGTACTATGACAAATGTCATGTTTCTAGGCCCTTTCAGTAACACAAAAATCTCAATTTAGAAGGTTTTTTTGCTCCTACAACACCCAGGTGGCAGTGACATCAACATAAAAAAGTCCTTCCGGCCAGTGCCGGGAGGAAGAGGTAGCTTTCATAATCCTTATTTTAAAAAAGCCAACTTATATCATGCAAACACACGAAGCTCAATTTAGTGGAAACCGAATATAGGAGATTCAATACTAATTTTTATCAATATAATGAATGAGAATTTCGCGAAATTAGTCAGCTTTATCCAAGCTGCTTTTCTTTAAAGTAACTTATATTTGGGTGCCAAATTCGGCAATTTCTTAAAGTGCCTGTCATTTTAAGACAACATGGTGGATGAGGCTAAGAAGTGAACTTGGTCGAGACCTTAGTAATTGCTGTGCACATGCTCACTCACATCGGAATCGGTTAATATATAGCAGTGCTGTCGCATGCAAAAAATCAGATTTTTCAAAATGTCACCCACAATAGAAATTGAAACTGCTATATCTGAGCCATTTTTTAAGGTAAAGACAAACAAAACATGCTCCTGAATCCTTATATCAAGATCAAATACTTAAGGAAGAAACCTTTTTCAATTTCGAATTTTTTTGCATCTCACTTTAAATATAAATATATTTTTTAATTTAATGGCCGCCATTTTGAAACAAGATGGCTGATGAATCTGGCCAGCGAACTTGGTCGAGGTGTTGATGTATACTATCCACATGCCTTCTTACATCGAAATAGGCGAATACGTGTGTTATCGCGTGACAAATACAAGATCGTTTCAAAATGTTAGCCATGCTAGAAATTCAAAGTGCTATAAATCAACCATTTTTTAAGATATCAACAAAAGAACAAATTTTCAGAAACAAAAACTGCTCCGGAAACTTTGTATCAAGGCCAAACACATAAAAAAAATCTTTTTCATTTTCCAATTTTTTAATACCTCATTTTGAATTTTAAATTTAATTTTTTTTAAATGGCAACCCTTTTGAAACAAGATGGCGAATGAAGCTGGCCAACGAACTCGGTCGAGACATTGGTATGTACTATGTACAGACCAAGTTACATCCAAATCGGTTCATAAAAACGCCTGTTATCGCGTGACAAAAATCAGGTCGTTTTAAAATTTCAGCCACAAGAGAAATTCAAAATGCTATTACTCAGCCATTTTTTTTTAGATATAGACGAAAGAAAAACAGTTCCGGAATCTTTGTAATAAGGTCAAACACATACAAAAAAAAATCTTTTTCATTTTCCAATTTTTTGGTATCTCATTTAAATTTTTTAATTTTTTAATTTTTTTAAATGGCCGCCATTTTGAAACAAGATGGCGGATGAAGCTGGCCAACGAACTCGGTCGAGATATTTGTATGTACTATGTACACACCAAGGTACATCCAAGTCGGTTCATAAATACGCCTGTTATTACGTGAGAAAAATCAGGACGTTTCAAAATGTCAGCCACGCTAGAAATTCAAAATGCTATAACTCAGCCATTTCTTAAGATATAGACGAAACAAAAACTGCGCCCGAATCTTTTTATCAAGGTCAAACACATACGAAGAAAATATTTTTTCAATTTTCAATTTTTGGTACCACATTTCAAATTTAAATTTTTCTTAAAAATTTAAATGGCCGCCATTTTTAAACAAGATGGCGGGTGAAGCTGGCCAACGAACCCGGTCGAGACATTGGTATGTACTATGTATAAACGAAGTTACATCCAAATCGGTTCATAAATACGCCTTTTATCGCTTGACAAAATGCAGGACGTTTCAAAATGTCAGCCATGCTAGAAATTCAAAATGCTATAACTCAGCCATTTTCTAAGATATAGACGAAACAAAAACTGCTCCGAAATCTTTGTATAAAGGTCAAATACATAAGAAAAAAATATTTTTCCATTTTCAGTTTTTTGGTACCACATTTCAAATTTTAAATTTAAAAATAAATTTTAAATGGCCGCCATTTTGAAACAAAATGGCGGATGAAGCTGGCCAACGAACTCGGTCGAGAGATTGGTATGTACTATGTACACACCGAATTACATCCAAATCGGTTCATAAATACGCCTTTTATCGCGTGACAAAATTCAGGACGTTTCAAAATGTCAGCTACGCTAGAAATTCAAAATGCTATAACTCAGCCATTTTTTAAGATATGGACGAAACAAAAACTGCTCCGGAATCTTTGTATAAAGGTCAAATACATAAGAAAAAAATATTTTTCCATTTTTAATTTTTTGGTATCCCATTTCAAGTTTTAAATTTTTTTAAAAATTTTAAATGGCCGCCATTTTGAAACAAAACGGCGGATGAAGCTGGCCAACGAACTCGGTCGAGACATTGGTATGTACTATGTACACACCGATTTACATCGAAATCGGTTCATAATTACGGGAGTTACAGTGTGACATAGGTCAGATATATATACAGGGTGCGCCATAAATTCGTGCAAACTTTAAAAATCCATAATTAAAGAAATAATGGTCGGAAAAATTTTTGGTTTGCGCGAGTATGATCAGACGGATTTTGGATTTTTTTCCCATGAATAATAAAAAATGATTCCAAGAATAACCAATAGAGGGCGCTCACATGCCATATTGAGACGTTTTATGCAAATCAGACAAACACAAACAGACATTGAAAGAAATCACAATAACATGACACTGTGCATTAACTTTTATGGTACTAAAAGATGCTCAACATGACCACCACCACAAGGCATTAGGCAAGTGAGGCGTGTCAATACGCCTGTAACAGCTGAGTGTAGCATGTCGGCATCGATGCCACCGACGGTCAGTCGAATGGCATCTTTCAGTTCCGCCAAAGTGGCTGGGGAGCACCGATAAACACGAGACTTTAAGTATCCCCACAACCAAAAATCTGCTGGGGTCAAGTCTGGAGATCGTGGGGGCCATTCAAACTTACAACCTCGACTTATCACTCGGTCTTCAGTGAAAGTGTCTAACAGGAACGCCTTGACTTCACGTGCAAAGTGGGGCGGGGCACCATCCTGCATGAAGGTGACGGAAGGTAACGCATGTCTTTCCTGCAATGCAGGCACAACTTGGTTACGCAAAAGCGTAAGATACCGTTCTGCAGTGACTGTACACGTTTTCCAGCCGGATTCAGGACAAGACTCTTCAAAAAAGAAAGGACCCAGAATGAAAGCCGCGGTGAAACCACACCAAACAGTCACACGAGGAGAATGCATTGGCTTGGTCTGATACTCCCGAGGGTTTGACGTCGCCCAGATACGACTGTTTTGCGTATTGACGTCGCCATGGAGTGAAAAATGTGCTTCATCCGTCCACATGACATTCAGCAACCATTGTGGGTCACGATCCATTTGTGCCAGTGCCCATGTAGCAAACTTTAGTCTTTTATCTGTATCTGCCGGTAATAACTGGTGAAGTGTCTGTATCTTGTACGGATACAGATCCAAGATTCCGTGCAGAATACGTCGAATCGACGATTCCGGAATTCCCGTTATTCTACCAGCTTCACGAGCACTGCTACTTCCCGTTGATGTCTCGGCTGCCATTTCTTCCATGGCACTTTTTACAGCATGGACGCGATCCGCGTTCAAGGATGGTCTGCCACTACGTGGACGATCCTCCAAACTCCCCGTTTCCTCAAAACGTCGTACTAAATTGAGTATTCCATTCAACGAAATAGGGCTTTTCTGCGCCTTTAGTCCTTTCTCCGTGCGAAACTTCCTCAATGCAATAGTAGTGGATTCCCCATTCTTGTAGAACAGTTTGACCAGCAGCGCTCGATCTGGTAACGATAGCATGCTGCCGAGATCGAATGACGAATCCATTTCCATCCAGGTGTTTTATTGCTAGCCTGATTTGCATAAAACGTCTCAATATGGCATGTGAGCGCCCTCTATTGGTTATTCTTGGAATCATTTTTTATTATTCATGGAAAAAAAATGCAAAATCCGTCTGATCATACTCGCGCAAACCAAAAATTTTTCCGACCATTATTTCTTTAATTATGGATTTTTAAAGTTTGCACGAATTTATGGCGCACCCTGTATATATATATATATATATATATATATATCAATTTTGAACGGAGGGTGGTTTCGGTGTCTGGGGGTCATGATCGATGAAAATATACCAAAATTTTTTGAAATCGCTTTCCTCCGAACGGCTGCAATAGGTAGCTTTTTTGTAAAGAAAGCTACCTAATAGAGCCTATTTTGGAGCAAAGGCTGTCGCCATCAATTTCTAACCATTTCTTTTGGTATTGGTTTGATACTTCCTGAGATTATGTAAAAATCGCCATTTAGAACGTTTTATAGAACGCTTTTCGCGCATTATCACCCCTTTTAAATTTCGAATTTTTTGAGACGTGTTCTTAGAGTTCATTTATATCTAATAAGTAATTATCATGCCAAAATTTCCTGTGTCTAGGCTCTTTAGTATAACAAAAATCGCATTTCTAGAACGTTTTTTGGTCCTGCACTCGCTTAGGTGCAGTGGTACAGATATAAAATATAGCCTATGTTGGAGAAAGGGCAGTCACCATCATTTTTGAAATAGGTTCCGTACTTTATGGGATGGCGTAGAAATCGCCATTTAGGACGTTTTATAGAACGGTTATTGCGCATTTTGACCTGTCTTAATTTTCGAATTTTTTAATAAATGATCATGGAAATCAATTATATCTTATTAGTAACTACCATACAAAGTTTCATGTTTCTAGGCTCTCCAGTAACACAGACACCACCATTAACTACAGTAATCACCAGTAAGACAAAGTTAAATAGAATTTTTAGAACCCCCCCCCTTTTTTTTTTTTTTTTTTTTTTTTTTGCTCCTGCATCCCATTTGGGGTATAAACATGGACATAAGATGTAGCCCATGTTGGAACAAGGTATAACACTATCATTTTGTTACTATTACTATTGCGATCGTTCGGTAGTTTCAGAGATCACCCCTACAAATAAACAAATAAACTTTATGTCTTTATAATATAGTATAGACCAGGGTTGGCGAACCTATGGCACGCGTGCCGCAACTGGCACGCGGGAAGATATTTTTTGCACGCCGTTTATTGAAGTTCTAAATCACAATTCTGCACATCTTTTTTTTATTATTATTATTAATACACGAGTTTCATTAAAAATAGCTTTTGTTTTCTATAATACGTACTTGTGTACTTGTTATATCACTGAACTTCCTACTTAGAAATATTTGAACCTTCCCAACTCCCCATTTCCTCGATTTCGTTATGGTGGCACCTATGATTCGCATAGAAAGAGAGAAATCTAGCAAGTCAAATTATTCTTTGCTGTAATATTTCTGCATAATTTACCGCGTTTTGACCTGCACATGAGGCTTTATTTAACTTTTGCCAGATTTTGAAAATTGATCTTTAATTTGTTAGAATGCAAAAGTATTAATAAAACTAATAAAGCAGGATTTTTTTCATAAGTTATGAAAAATATAATAATTTGATTGCTAAAGCATTTGTAAAATGTAATGAAAACTATAATTATTTCTATAATGCGTATGTTGGTATTACCCGCAGTTATGCTGGCTATATTTATCATAATCTAATAATGATATATAATTTTGATACTATTATTTTATACTATTTATACTATTTGATACTATTATTAGAATTAAACTAACTTATAATACACTATTAAATTAATTTGTTATTTTTTTGCGTGAATGAGACGTCGGAATGGGGGGGGGGGGGAGTTGTTGGCACGCCATGTTCAGTAGAATTTTTTTGGAAAAGTATTGGCACGCGGATGTAAAAAGGTTCGCCGACCCTGGTATAGACTATATCTTACCCGCCGAACGTTGCCTGGGCCTGGAATCAAAAAATCATGTAAATAGAGATGCCATATAAATAGAGAGTGGTGGCCAAAATTGTGGTCCTTTTTTTTAATTTGCATGTTTTATAACTTTGTGTGCTTATAGAATATATTAATTTTCACTTAAATACAAATGTTTATGTTTCAAATTCAATGAAATTTAATGTAGAATTTAAATTAAAAAAAACAGAATTTAAATATCTGCATTAAAAAAATATTACATTAATTTAATCTAAAATACAAACACAATAAGTGTATTGTAATAAAAGCTTCCTAGACAATCACAATGACTGTTTTGAGAACCAGTGAGATATGAGTAACTAAACTGTAGTAGATATTGATTTGTAAAAGTGGTATTTTGCTGGAATCAATTTTTCAGAAGGGTAAATACTAGTGTAACTAAATAGAATAATTTTTTTTTTAATAATTCTATTTTTTTCTTAGTGGAAATAATTTAAAAGAATGACATCAACAACAAGAACTGATTGGACAACTACAAAAAAGAAGCAGAATTGTCATATTGAGAAAAAATTGTCTCTTTTTGACCTGCTGAAATTGCAAAATAAGCCGGTGAATCAGTCCCTTGGCGTACAAAAGTTGTGCATACGTTATGAATAAAACTACATCAGTGATAAATAAGGCAAGATCAGGCCGAAAAAAATGCACAAGTGCTTTTGACGACAGACAGATTAAAAAGATATACTCAAAGATAAAAGTATTTCATCAGATGCTGTTAGATGTGAAATGAATGCAATGGGTATTTCAGTTAGTTCAATAACAATAAGGAGAAGTTCAGCAGCTTTTGACCTGAAAGGTAGAATTCTGAAGAAAAAAACATTTTTAAATCTTCAGTAATGCAAGAATCGAGTTCAGTGAGCAAAATAACACATTAATTGGTCAGAAAATCACTGGATGCAAATAAACTTGAGCGGTGAGAGAAATATGTTGCTCTTTGGTTGTAATGGGAGAAAATATGTGAGACGTAGATATGGGTAAGAGCTGCATCCTAATTGCATTGAAGGAACTACAAAGAGCCCAACAAATGTTATGATTTAGACCTGTATGTATGCAGATGGTGTGGGCCACTTTCAAGTCTTTAACAGCATTCTGAATGCAAAAAAATACATCGAAACTTCCCTGAGACCAAAATTGATACCGTCCATCAGTGATCTCTTCCCTAATAAAGCACCATTTATCTTTCATCAGGATTCAGCTTCATGTCATAGGGCAAAAATATGCAAAGAATGGTTTAAAAATAAAAGCATACAATTATTACACCGTCCAGACAACAGACCTGATCTGAATCCTATAGAAATTTTTTGGCGACGTTTGAAATTCCTTGTACAAATAAGCATCCATCTAATAAAACGCACCTTATTGAAGCTATAATTGATTCATAGCGTAATGTGATTAAAAAGGACGAACTCCAAACACTAGTTCTCTCAATGAAAAGAAGCTGTGAAGCTGTAATAAATAACAAGGGTTATTTTACTAAATATTGAATGTGTAAGTGTAACTACCCTCCGACTGTCTTGGAAAAGAGCAAAATTGTAACGTTGTTTTCTCTGCATTTTATTTAAATGCTAAAAAAAAAATGATTCTTTGAACATTTTATAAAAAACTTAATAACGAATATGAATGCAATCCTTGGAAATATTAATCATTGTTCAATGTATTAAAAATACATTAAATCAATAGAATTATATTACTTTAAATATTGCTTGTATTGCAGTGAAACCTGGAGCTGAGTGAACTTTTAACATGGGCTTGTCAGTGAGAGGGCTAAAATATAATGAAATCTAAGATAGATCTTATTTTTTGAGCATAACTTTTTTTGTAATGCAGATATTTCAATTATACTTTTTTAAATTAAATTTTACATTAAATTTCCTTGAATTTGATACATAGACATTTGTATTTAAGTGAAATGTATTATATTCTTCAAGCACACAAAATTATAAAACATGAAAAAAAAAATTATCCACAATTTTGGCCACCGCTGTAATCACAAGAAAATAATAAATAGCAGAGGACAAAATTTACTACATTGCAGGGTTGACAAAAGTTAGTTAAAATTAAAAAATGCCACATCGGTGCCTTTTGTTGGTATTGACCGGCTTTTTTTTCATAAAATTACCTGAAAAATAAATTTGGCCTTTTTTGACCTAAATTGGCTTTTATACAGTAAATCATTTTAATTCTAAACTGAGAATTTAATTAATATATTTTTTTAATTATGAAGAAATATAATATGAGATAGATGGAATTGCTAGTGATTTGTAGTGGGAATTGTAAATATATCAGCTAAATTTGAAATGGATGTGGAGTTAACAAATGTTATGTACAGTTCCATGGAAATCTTAATTTTGAGCTTTTTTAGAACGGTTTCTGATGATTCCTCACTTAAAAAACAAACAAAAAAAAAACATTCTTAGCGAGCATTTCAAATTTGTATTCTCTTCAGTTTTACAAAATTTCTAAGTTTAGAAAGTTTTTTCTTCAGCACCCCTTTTTAATTTCGATTGTTTTAAAAAATGTTCTGAGCATGCATTTCCGTTTTAAAAGACGCAGCCACGTCAAATTTTAAGTTTCTATCCATTTATAATATTTTTAGAACGCTTTTAGTTCTTCAATATCACAAAAAACGTAACTTTAAAACGCTTTTTACCTTTGCATACTTTTTAATTCCAATTTTTTTAAACTCTTCGATTAAAAAAAAACTTTGTTCTGAGCGTGCATTTGCGTCTTAAAAGTAATACCGCGTCTTAATTTACAACGCTTTTCGCACATATTACATTTTTAAATTTTGAATTTTTTTAGAAACAATTCTCAGCGAACCTTTGTATCTTAAAAGTAACAGTCGTATTCAATTTTCAAGTTTCTAATTTCTGCAGTATCACAAAAATCCTACTTTTAGAACGTTTTTTGCTTCTGCACCCTTGTGAATTTCGATTTTTTTTAAATCTGTTCTGTGCTTAAATGTGCGTATTTAATGTAGCAGCCATGTGAAAATTTTAAGTTTCTTGCAATTTACAACGTTTTTAGAATGTTTTTCGTGAATATCATCGTTTTAAATTTCGAATATTTTTAGAAACCATTCATAGCGAGCATTAGTATCTAAAAAGTAACTGCCATGTGTGACAAATTTGCAATCCAGAATTTTTTTTTTTCACCTGCACCGTTTTTAAATTTCGAATTAAAGAAAACTGTTATGCGCGTGCATTAATGTCTTAAAACTAGCTGCACGTCAAATTTCAAGTTTCTATCCTTCAAATATCCATAGAAATCGTAATATATATCGTTTTTACAGCGATTACCACTCATTTCATCCTTTTAAATTAAACTTTTTTCGGAATCCATTCATAGAGAGTATTTGTATCTATTTATATAAAATCCAAGTCTCTGTGTGTCCCTCACTATTCCGGTAGGACCGCCTCACTGAAATGAGTAATTGTTGAAAAATATCTATTTATATAAAATCCAAGTCTCTGTGTGTCCCTCACTATTCCAATAGGACCGCCTCACTGAAATGAGTAATTGTTGAAAAATATTAATGCAGGGTTACCACAGTAGCCTTAAATGTTAGCCAACTTGGCGATAGCTGGCTAATTTGGCGAAATTCCCATTTAAAACCATCACCGAGATGGTTTCTGACTGGAGGTCACCGAAATTTAATTTAAACTCCACTCTTTTAAGATATTTTTTCGAAATCTATGGGTGAGAATTTAAAGTACATCTTTATATCTTCCTCCCGATGCTACTAATAAAATAACCGCCAATAGACAACGGTGTACTGTGTGAGCTCCTAACTGCGCGATTTTAATGTGCTTTAGGTACTTTTCCAGTATAGGTGCCTTGGCGAAAAAGTAAATTTGGTAACATATTTTACGGGAACCTATTCGCTGTTTCATTTTATATATACACGCATTTTTTCGATAATTATACGATTTATTTAACATAAAAAAGCCGTTTCTCTAATTTTATACAGAAACAGGTGTAATTTGTACATAAAAACATCAATAATATACATATAAAACAAACAAAAACGCTCATCAAATTTGTTTTCATAGCTGTTTATATGATTTGACAACAAATCTCGATATTTTTCCGTTATACGGAACCCATGCCAAAATGTATGCTAATGCGCCAATTATTTCAAAAGAAAGATAAGAGATATTTGTAATTTTATGCGAGCAGTTTAATATGAGTTTTATTTTATTGCTTTATTTTATAGCAGTTATTTGTTCACTTATTTTAAGTATATATTTGTGATTTGATGAAATAGTACGTAAAAGTCTGAAATTTTCAAATGTTATATTTTTTAAATGCTCACTTTAGTATCGACAATGGTTTTTCTTTTATTTTGCAAATGCTTCAATTCACGATTTTGCGCCAACTATTACGCTTGGCGATAATGGTGTCCACATAACGGAAAAGTACCCAAATCTCACTTTCTGATGCCCAAATTACACCAAGCTTTTTTTAAAAAAGTGCCAAAGCCCCTACAGTGGAAAAGTACCAAACTGTCTATTATTTTGCGTTATCTGTGTTATAGTTTGTACTATATACAAGGGGAGTGGAGCGAAGAGTTTAAACATTAAATATTAAAGTTTCGGCACAGATGTCATATACGCCCCATATTGGCGCGATTTTTTTCTGACGCCAATGTCATATACACAACGGCTACTTAACTGGCGCCAAAGTGTCTTAATTTTGCTTGATATGGTAATCCGGATGTTGTTGTTTATGCTGTTGATGTTTTCGCCAAATTGGCGTCGGAAAAAAATCGCGCCAATATATGATAACGTATATGACAACTGTGCCAAAGTTTCTATAAAGCAGTACAAGACTAAAAACTTAAGAATAAAATAAATGCAAAATAAGACTAAAGAAGAAAGAAAAATCATGCGTTAAGCATAGAATATGAAACACTTTCCAACACATCCTAAATGCTTTAACGAAACTTCGTTATTTAGGGAAATAAGGTAAATATGATAATGTGGTACAGATGTCATATTCGCCCCATATTGGCGCGATTTTTTTCTGTCGCCAATATCATATAGGCAACGCGTACTTAACTTGCGCTAAAGGGCTTGATGTGGTAACCCGGATTATGTTGTTTATGCTGTTGATGTTTTCGCCAAATTGGCAACCGAAAAAAATCGCGCCAATATGGGGCGAATATGACATCTGTTCCGATAATGTTACTTCTTAGAGATCCCGTCAACCAATTTCGCCAAGTTATATAAATCGCCAAATCAATAGTAAAACATTAATAAAAATACAAGTGAAACGTCGAATTAATGGTTTTATTGGCCATTATTGGCATTTAATTAATTAATTAATGGCAACCAATTGACAATTAATCTTAAAATTTGGCGACAGTAATTTGGTCGACGGGATAACTAAGAACTACCAAGATAACTAAGTAAACATTTTAGAAAACGCATAAAAAAATTTAAAAATTGATTTCAGCAGTTACCGTCCATAGCCAATAGTACCGTTATTACATGCCACTATTTAGCTAAAATTTAATTTAAACTACTCTTAAAACTACTGTTATCACATTTCCAGATATTAACATCCATAGACGGTTATGTATCCAATTCTTTGCGTGACCATGTATATCATTTTATCTATATACTACAAACATTTCTTAGGAAACTAAACGCAGTTCAGCGTAAAAATGCATAACTCCTTTAAAAACCACCTTTAAGCAATTTACTCTCATACTCAGTAACCCTTACGAATTCTTTTGTGTAGCCCTGCATATGAACTGTAGCATTTATACACACAGTATAGTATGCATAAGTGTAGTGAAACATAAAAGCGCATATCGTAATTAAAAATGCATTTCAAGCAATCTTATGGTTGAATGGTTAATCTCAAGGTTGCTTATGTACAATACTTCGGAGAAAAGTTTCTTGGCGAGAAAAAAGTTTGCCAACGTATTTTCTGGCAACCTATTTACTGCTTCATACTCACAAGCAATTTTTTCCATATGTATACAATTTGGCACAGATATCATATACGCCTCATATTGGCGCGATTTTTTTCCGACACCAATTTGGCGAAAACATCAACAGCATAAACAACATTCGGGTTACTATTACAAGCAAAATAACGACACTTTGGCGCCAGTTAAGTACCCGGTGCGTATATGACATCGGCGTCAAAAAAAAATCGCGCCAATATGGGCGTATATGACATCTGTGCCGACAATTTAATATAAAAAAAAGCTATTTACCCATTTTTATAAAGAAACAGAAGTAACTTTTGCGCAGATGTCATATACGCATGGGGGTTGGCGTGATTTTTCTATGACGCCAATTTGGCAGAAATCTCGCTTTCGAATACCAGTTACTTATATATTTTTCAATTATTTACTATCATTTTGAAAAGGAAATAACTATAAATAAATAAAAGTTTGAATAATAACTATAGAACAAAGCAGTTTATATAATTAAAAAACAGAAAATAAAAGTAAATAAACAATTTATTAATAAATAAAAAACAATAGCCGGGTTACCATAGCAGGCAAAATAACACCATTTTGGCGCCAGTTAGGTATACTGGTTCATATCTGAAATCTGTGCCGTAATTTGTATATAAAAAAAATTATATATATTTAGAAACGATTTTTTATGCATATAAGTGCATATATAAACAAAGATAAAAGTTCATTAGATTTGTTTTCATAGCTGTTTATATATTTTCTCAACATATCTCACTTTCTGATGCCCGAAACGCGCCAAGCTTTTTTTAAAAATGCGCTATAATGGAAAAGTACTTAAATAAATAATTAACAGAAATAACAAATTATACAAACTAAAACTTTTTATTTCGAGATCAAAGCATTGTTTTTAATTTCGATTAAAAATACATATATCCTTCGATAACTTCGATTGAAATTAGTTTCACAGCTTAATATCTCATTCCATAAACCTAAACAAACACAAGTTATTCATTCATCGTGAAACGTCAAAAATATTAAATCATTGAGGTAATCCTTCACAAAGTAAGTTCTCCAACAATCAATGGGCAATATTCTAATGACGTCATAGTAGGTAAAATGGTGGCGGTATCGTTTGTTTATGGTTTGTAATCACAAAGATTTAATTTTGCAATGTCTCTTAGTTACATTATTTTATTGTCAACAAAGATTTAATTTTGCAATGTCTCTTAGTTACATTATTTTATTGTCATATTTATGAGCTCAGAACAAAAGCCTATTTTTTCATTATTTAGTTATTAAAGACGGAAAAATATCATAAATGCATGATTTGAAAATTTTAAATAATTTTCTTTCTTAATACTAAAAAATAAGATCGGGAAGTATAACAGCGGGTTTAAGTTAAATAAGTTTAACTGATTAATTCTGTTGTAATATTCAAAATAACTGTATTTATTAGATTTCAGTACTCAACATCAGGGCCCGACTAAACTTTGAAGTTAGAGGAATTACAATGTCATTTCAGGACCTTCTTTTGGAGAAGCTTTTCTAAATTCCATATATACATGGAAAATCTCCAGTGTTAGAAATATTATTCCTAGGACTGACATAACATGAGAACGGCCTGCAGTTTTACACAAGTTTTTGAAAGCTACTTTATATCAGAAATTTTACTAAAAACTGGTTACTTTTTTGTTAGCGGCCCACACTATTAGGATTATGACAAGTTGCAGCCAATTTCGCCAACGTCGTAACCAAGATCGTGAAGCACACACATATAATACCATATAATACCATTTCATGAAATCGTATACGATAATTTAATAGTTTTTAACCTTACTTCAAGTGTGTATTTATTTATTTTTAAGGCTCAACAATCTAAATTGTCCAATATATGAATTTTAAAAAATGTAAACAAAGATTGAATAGACATGACCGCAAAAAGCCTCAAATCTGCATAACACTTGGAACCAAACTGTGCAGATTAGTGGTCTTCTACTGTACACAGTTTTTCATAAATGTGTTTCGTTCTTAAAATGTGTTATTTTCATCTATCACTGCGGAACAAGCGAGAAAACTCATATTCTTGCACATGAGTTGTATATATCTTTATATCTAAATTTCCGTCATTTTTGACGGGCTACCTTTCTAGTCTTAAAAGTAATCACCATGCTAAATCTCAAGTTTCTAGTCTCCACATTATCACAGAAACCTCAATGTAGAATTTTTTCCTTTATTGTAGCTCTTTAAACTTGATTTTTTAAAAAACTGTTCTGTGCCTTTATTTGCGTAGTAAAATTTGTTACCATGTCAAATATCAAGTTTCTATTCTTAAAATCGCCATAGAAATCGTAGTTTACAACATTTTTAGAACGACGTTTACAAATTTCATACTTTAAAATTTCGATTTTAATAGAAACTGTTTTTAAGGCGCATTTATATCTTATAAGTAACTATCATACCAGATTTAAAATTTCTAACCTGTTCAGTATTACAAAAATCACAATTTTAGAGTGTTTTTCTCAACCGTCGTGTGACTTCAGGCACCGACATAAAATATAGCCTGTAGCAGGAACTGACATCATCAATTTGCCGCCTGGAATCAGTTCATTAGTACCACAGATTACCCACTACAAACAAACAATCCGACACACAAACGTTACTTCTTTATAATATTAGTATAGATTATTGAGAAATTTCATTTGCTGTAGAAATACAAAAGAAATAAAAAAATATAGAAGCATTCAGCTACTTCTTTTATTGTTTTTATTTAAAGCGTATAACTTCCAGAAAGAAACTTACCTTGTTACAAATCTGAAACTTTTCATCCTTACACCGAATCTTCTTAACAAATTTTCATCCTCTTCTAAAAATTTCTCGTTGGCTTTAATCATTTTTATTTTCTCGCACAATTCATAAAACATGTTCTTTTACTACTTCAAGGGACGTCATGAAACAAAGGCGTGCATAACAAAATGTCGTTAAATATGCTCCACTGATCAAAATGCTCCTAAGAAGAAAGGCACGTTAACTCGTTTATTTCTTTAAAGAAAGAGAAAATTATGAAATCTCTTGTATTTCGCTGAAGCTTATTGGATTTTCTTTCCTTCCTAAGTCACAATACTTTTTAAAGTTTTCACTGATTGTTGTTCCCATAAGTGTTTTCGATTATATATTCCAGGATTTAACCAGTGGAAGAAAATTATTTTTCCTTGTTTTTTATTTATTTATTTATTTATTTATTTTTTATTGTTTCTGAGTGAAATGTGAATCTAAATTATTATAAAATCGATATAAAGTTATAGAAGTTTTAATATTTTGTTTTATGTTTTATAAATAATATTTATACAATAACAATTTTTAAAATTTTATATGTAAACTGGTATAACATTATGAATTTATGTAAAAAAAAAAAAAAAATAATAATAATAAGTATCAATTTTTCGTTTTGACAACTTGCGATTGCAATTTCTTTTTCAGCTTCCATTTCATTGTTTAGAAAACATCGTGTGTTCACTTATTCCTTTCTAATTTATATTAATTTCAGCTTAATAACAATAATACACTGAGTTGTGCAAACTAATTCTTCACAATTTAGTTACTATAAAATAAGAAAACATTATAATGCAAACATATTTGTTACAAATTTTTGATAATCAAATAAACTCAAAAATCTTTTCAAGGAATATTGTTTAGTTAATGAATTATATTTCAGAAATTAAATTTTATAAACTCACCAAGAAAATCTTTTTTCTTATTATCATTAAGGTTTTGTCCCGTTTACAGGATTTAGATTTCAAACTACTAAAAATGTCAAAGTAGTATAACGATATGGCTTAAGTCGTTGACGCATTTTTATAACTAGAAAACAATGATGAGCCGCAATGAAAAAAAAAAAAGAAAATCACAAATTTCTTCATATTATCCTCAAATATGTCCTGAATTCTCTAATATTTGTACAAATTTAAGTGCATACAAAAAATGTAAAATGTAATCCTCATAAACTTATTATCAATGCAAATAAAAATTAATTTTTGATATACTCATGTAAATAACTTTTGTGAACATATTGAGCAACATCAATTGATTTTACTTTTAAAATTACATAGAAGTGATTCTTTGGTTTTCTTTTTGATTTCTCATGAAATTGAGGAAAAAATGAAAACGCGGGTACTGATATTTTATATTTAAAAATCTGTTTGTGCGATTTCATGTTCGATAGTAAGTGCTTCCTTAGTAGTAGTAACTAGTTGGGCAATCATATAGGCGAATTCAGAAAAACTATATTTATGGTCTGCATAAGGACGAATTACAATATTCGACAATTTAGATCTTACTTTATTTCTATATGGTAAAATGTCATATAAAAAAAAGGAGACTCCTAAACATTTTAACTACAAAAGTGTTTTATACAAAAAGATAAATAACCCTTACATTCAATATTATGTATTCTTTAAAATAAATGAAAAGAAATAAGCTTTTAGAGCCGTCTATTTTTTTTTTCAGTACAAACACACAAGTTTATATACATATTTACTGCATACATTACAACGATTTAAAGGGACTCATCCCTTTTAAACCGTTAGAAAAATTAATTTCATTGCAATTAATTTCATTGCTATTTATCAGTTTAAAGAAAATCCTTTGCCCTCAGTTTTTTTTTGTTTTTTTTTTCTTTTTCGCCGAAACGTGTATAAAATTATTGTACCTAAAACTTTCCTCTACTGGTTCGCCAATTTAAAAAAGAACATTTTTTAAATTAATTTTTTTTTACGGTTAGAATGTGTTTTTAACATGATGCAGTTTAATATTTACAGATTGCATATTCTAATTGCAACAAAAGAAGTTTGAGTCGTTTTAATTATCAAATCGTAGGTAGATCTTGCTGGAATGATCCTTTTGCGCATATCTGTATAAATAAATCTTCTGTGCGCAAACGATTTTTTTTAAGTTTTTGAAAGTAGATTAATCGCGATTTTGTGCAAAGCGTATGAAAGTTAAACACCAATTGCAATCTGTTTCAAAATAGACATTTTTTCAATTTCAAGTTGACCCATTTCTGACCATTTTCATACGGTATGTTTTATTCGATTCATAATTCATAAATCTTTTAAAAAATGTGAAAAACTCAAAATAGAATTTTTATGGTTTAAAACTAGTGATTGACCATTAAATTTATATTCCTAAAAATAAATTAAAATTTAGTAGTTTCATTAGTATATACTAATTTTTCATGTTCATTTTGTCTTTATTGTTAGTATTCAATATTTTTTCATACATTATTATGTGTTTCATACACTTAAAAAATAAGTGAAAATATGAATTATAAAATTAATATTCTTAAAATAGCGATTGTATCAAATGTTTATTTTAAAAATAATTATGACTTTTACATTTTATGATTTGTATAATCTTCTGATATGCTTATCCACTCCATTCCTACAAGCAGTTTATTAATTATGCCCAATAAAGTATTAATTTTTTTGAATGACCATATATTCAGTGAAATAAGGCAAAATATTAATAACTTGTGACGGTAGTCCCAATTTTTGGCGTTTTTCTAACAGTAATACTATTTCCTATTAAAAGTATTTATAAAAATTATATTTTATCTGAACGTTAAAGTAAAAACATTCACATGTGTGAAAACTTTAGCCGAATTTCTAATATTGAATAGCACTGCAACTTATCATAGAAAAAAAAGTAATGTTGTTATTGGTATCCTGTGTTGAATTTAGGAGAACGCTTTTAAATTAGGCGATATTTTGACACTTATAATGTATACATTTCTCTCTTTTTCAGTTGTCTGAATGTGCGTTTCACATCTGTAGGATTTCTAGGATATTAATGCGTACTTTAAATGCAAGGTATCGTAATTTCAGCATTGTTTTAAACTGATATCTTGTATGAGACTGATCCCAGCTCATGTACAGTTGAACATTTTATGCATTCCATTTACTTTTTAGTTGTTGTAGAACATGTCTAGCAGTAGAGTGATTTCGCTAAATCGTTGGAAGCCATAAAAAAGTGGTCTAACTGTAGTATAATTTTTTCTTCAATTACGAAGCATAATATTCAATCCTGCCTCCCTCAAACTCCTCGAGAAACGCATGTGTGTGTCAGTAGGTTTTTTAAAGTAATGGTACCGGTAGTGCTTGATTCATAAAAGCAATTGTATTCGGCACTAAACAACAAATATATATATATATATACATATATATATATATATATATACATATATATATATATATACATATATATATATATATATATATATACATATATACATATATATATATATATACATATATATATATATATATATATATATATATATATATATATATATATATATATATATATATATATATATATTTACTTACAGCATTTTGTACAAATAAAATTGCTAATACCTGAAGTGTGTATTTTGAAGAATTTCTTTCTCCTGAGTAAAGCTATAAATAAATACACTGAGGAAAATTTTCAAATTTTGAAAAAAACTGCATGCATCAGAGGGAAAACCTGGCTTGTTTTGCATCGCTAGAGCGATCGATGTTTGTTTACAACTAGGCCCGTCGCACAAGTAAGTCATTCTTCAAATTAAGACTATTTCAATCTTCCAGTGGTTTTGCATGTAGGTATATGTCATCCACATGAATGTAAAAGGCAAGTGGTTTTTCAAGGCAAAAAAAAAAAAAAAAAAAAAAAAAAAAGCCCTCTAGTGCTACTCATGATGTGTTGTATTTCAGTGTTCGGATAGTAGCCAGTTTATTACAGTATGATTTTTCCTTGGTTCAATGTATACATGTAATTGAGCCAAATGATTCAAATGCAGTAATAGAGTAAAGAAATAGCTAAAACACAATTTATGAATACTCTGACGTTCAAACAATCTTTAAAATGCTTAATGTACCTCGTTCAGATTTAGATTTAGATTCAATCAAGTTCCTAAAAATCATCAATCCGTGGCTACGAAAACACGTTACTGTCATATTCAACGAGTGCAGATTATAGACCGTCAGTTTCAAATTTAAAGGCGCCAGATACGTGTGCATTGAAAAGCCTATTTATTGCAGAACTATATAGAATTCAGAATCAATGTATAAAATAAATAAATAAATAAATCCGTGAAACATTTTAAATAGTAAAACGAGTGCCTTAAGAATGTTGGTGCAACAAATGAAAAATGAACATTATAAAGTATAAATGCTAGACCGGGACTATCATTTAAAAGTTTTCAAAGCACATTTTTGATTAAGGAATATACATGATCTTGAGTATATTTGTTTGTTTTCAGGATAATGGGTATGGTAAATTTTAAGCAAAATGATTTACAGATTTTTATTAATATTTCCCTATAAATTGTTTGTACATCTAAATATACATAAGGATTTCAGAAATAAAATACTGCACGCGTAATATTACCTATGCATATAATTAAAAAAACCGCATTTCTATACGTGTAAAACCCATGCATATTTCTTAAAGAAAAAAATATATAGGATATCTATTATAATGACATTTGACTGTCTGTTTGAATTTTGCAAATTCTATTTCAACAAATTGGAGTATTTGGAGTGCAGCGCGATGAAAGTGACACAATTTACTCGCATAGAGCCGACGATGTTATATAGACTTTCAGCCATATAAAACTTGAATTAGTTTCGGTATTAATATCGATGTAACGAAGTTTCTCTAGAGATGCCAATTATATTCACTCGATTTTTTATAGATTTAAAAAGTAAGGGGGGATTTCAGGGATTATTAAATTTCCATTGTCGACGTTTTCTCATTAAAATTAAAAATTTAATTCATATTTTATTTGAATAGATGGTAAAAACAATATCGTAATTAATTTAAATTTTTCAAACATATAAAAAAAACAAAAATTCCCATTTTTAAGCTTTACCAATCAGGTTTTTCCACAGAAAAAAAAATTGCCTGTCCAAATAATGACTTATTGCATTGTAGATTTTTGTAGTTCTGGATTTAATCAAGGAGGAATATTTAAGCTCTTTGTGTTTAACTGGTCAGTTATTGCCCCTTATTCGCTAAAATTGAAATTAAAGGAAAAGCATATGCTATTTTCAATTTTTTTTTTTTTTTTTTTTTTTAAGATGACGGGTAGGATCAGAAGAAAGCTGAACATAAAATGGTTTATAGAGTAAAAATGACATTTTTGTCTTGTAAAGCATTTGTTTTAATACAAAAATATATTTTTTCTGGGAGAAAATTTTAATGAAAAGTCTAATTTAAGAAAAATTTCGTCTTTTCACCAACTCCGAAATTAAAAATATCACGTCCTAAGATCGGTATTGTGGATATCTTCACACTGTAAATAAAGAAGTAAATCTATAAAACTAGTTTTGGTAAATCTACAGAAATCTGTATGCTTACTAAAATTTTATCTGTACACTGTAAAGAAAAAAAGATCTAAATATACAAAACTAATTTTATAAAGCTATAGAAATCTGTATAATTATTAAAATTTTGTCGGTATCCCCAGATAATTACATGAAATTTTTTTGTTACAGTTATATAAAAAGTCCTACACATCCCAGTTTTCTAGAAAATGCTTAGAAACATCAAATATTTTTTTGCACATTGCAGCAAGCAAAAAAGAACGTCATAAATGTACTTTTCTATTCATAGAACACACATAAATTTACTATAATTTCATCAAAATTACGTCTTCTTTCACCTGACATTTTATAATCTGTATAATCTAAAATACGCAGTTCATATTTAAGATATATAGTAGATCTGATTTCTTACTTGAAATTCAAAGTTGTGTTTGGAGCAAAATTGATGTTAGGATCTATTTTCGTAAACGCTGAATTTAATTAAGAAAATGTTAGTTAAAAGCATCAGTAAAGAAACAATTGATGCAATAAAAAATACAAGTATAAAAAAATATATTCAAATTTAATCATGCTAAAAGAAGAAAAACTTTTTTCTGATGCATTGTCTTTATAAAATAATTACGCTGAACAAAATAAACAAAAAAGTACCAACTATTGTAACTGAAACTATTTATTTAACTTTGTTAAATTAAGAGTATCCCAAGCGAAAGAAAATTCTTTGAATTTAAAACACAAAATTCTCTTAAAAGCAAAGTTTGGCTTAGAAAATGCTTTAATATAGCAGAAAATTGTTGAAAAAAAAAGATAAATACACCAGATAAAAAATGTTTAGAAAAGAGAAAAAAACTTTTAAATTAGTTGCAAATTTTATATTAAAGATTTAAAGTTAATCATTTAGGATTTGTTTGCAAGTGATAAATAAGCAATATCTGGAAACAAATAATTATTTTCTATTTACATGATTAAAAAAACATCTTTTGTTTATCATTGAATTAAATTATAGTAAACCTGTATAATACGTTTTTAATTTTAAACTTGCAATTTAAGAAAGACTGATATAATAAGAAATAACTCCATAATTTCAAGTAATACTTAACGAATTTTTTTTTACCTTTTTGACTGACAACCGATTACAATACTAAAACAAGAAAGAAAAATCATATGCTAAGCATAGATTATGAAACGCTTTCCAACACTTTCATAAATATTTAATAAATTTCGCTATTTACTGAAATAAGGTTAGTAAGATAACTAAATAAATATTTTAGAAAAAAAGATAAAACATTTAAAAAACTGATTTTAGCAGTTACCGTCCATAGCCAAATATGTATTCCAATACTCTTGAACAGCCCTGTATTTGATCTGTAAGTTGATATACATACTATATAATGGAGAAATTTAGTTTAGCAAGAAAACGCATAATAGGTTGAAATTTCTCTCTCAGCATATGCTAATAGATGGAAACATTTTTTAATACTTTTGTTCAGTCTTGTAGTTTACCCAGTACCTTTATTACACACTAATATTTAGCTGGAATGTAATTGAAACTAAAACACTTATGAAACTACTGAAATCATATTTCCAGAAATTATCATGCGTAAATGACCACGTATCCAATTCTTTGCGTGTCCCTGTATATCATTTCACGTATATTCTACAAACGTTTCTTAGTAAATTGAATGCAGTTCAGCGTAAAAATGCATAACTCATTTAAAAATCACCTTTAAGCAATTTACGGTCATACTCAGTAACAATTACCATTTTTTTTTGTATAGCCCTGTATATCAAACATAGCATGTATACACACCATATAGTATGCATAAATATAGTGAAACTTAAAAGTGCATATCATAATTAATTAGTCAGATGTGGCAATCTCAAAACTTTCTTCTATCTCATACATGTTAATACTTCCTGAAAAATGCAGCATATCACCGCCCCTGGTTAGGTGATTTACATGAAAATCTATACATCAACAACTTATGTCAACTTCTAACTGAATCTGGATTTTGATAAAATCCGTGCATTAGTTTTTGAGATACAGCTATTGCGGAAATTGTAAAAAAAAATTTCAAAGCAGCATCACCTGTTAGTTGATTTACGCCAAAACAAATTAGTTGTAATTTATACCAGCGACTAACTGAATCTGAAGAATGACGAAAATTCATACATTAGTTCTTGAGATATAGCTAATGCGGTAATCTTGATAAATGCATCATAGCAGCGCCATTTGTTGGACGATTTACACCAAAGTATAATCAGAACCAGTTTATATCAAGGTCTAACTTAATCTAAAGTTTTGGGAAATTACGTGCATTAATTCTTGAGATAGAGCTATTGCGGAAATCGTAAAAAAAATTCCATAGCAGTGCCACATATTTGGCGATTTACATCAAAAACAAATTCGGACCAATTTATACCAGGGAAGAACTGAATCTGAAGCTTGATGAAAATTCATGCATTTGATCTTGAGATACAGCTATTGCGGTAATCATGAATAATGCAGCATAGCAGCGCCAACTGTTAGACTTTTTTCATCAAAAAGTAATCATCACCAAATTATATCATGGGCTAACTGAATCTGAAGTTTTATGAGAATACGTGCATTAGTTCTTGAGATTTACCTATTGCGGAAATCGCGAAAAATGCAGCATAGCAACGCCACCTGTTGGACGATTTACATCAAAAAGTAATCAACACCAGTTTAAATAATTGTCTAATTGAGTTTAAAGTTTTGTGAAATTCCGTGCATTAGTTCTTGAGATAGAGCGCCCACCAAATTTTTGTCACATACAGACTCACAGAGTGGCAAACATTTTCTAAAAACCACGAAATCGCGATCTGGACCTTCCGAAATGTATAATTCCATCGAAAACCGGAGGTCGAAATTTTTCATTAATTCAATACTTTCTTCTTGTAAAGACAGAAGAAAGTAAAAATGCACTTCCTGCCATCATCGCTAATATACAGTACTTCGGATAGAATATACTATTTGAAATGTTTTGTGTGTCCGTGTAAATGATATTCACTTCGTATTATACATAAAATAACTTAGTAAGCCTGAGCGACGTGTGTCAATTTCATTATATATGAAATAGTTTAATATAAATAAAATTCGCTCCAAACAATTTCCCTCTATACCTTTATGTAATGGAATTCTTTTGTGTGGCCCTGTAAATGAATAATAATTATTTTTTTGCACCGTATATCCTACAGAATGCATATTTTAATGCAGTTCGTAAATGCATATAAATTTTTCTGTGTTTGAAAGGGTGTAACATTATTAAAATTTATTTGAAACTATTTTTTCCCATTGGCCGTAATGCAAAGGAGTATTGTTGACCATCCCTCTAAATAAACTAAACATGCTACCATCTTCACTTGAAATAAGGTTCATGCTATATTAAACGTTAATAACATCGAAACATTTCAGGGCAATTCGAGTATATTTATGGCAGTTAGAGCGCGGACAGACCCCCAGACATACCGAAGTCATAAACACTTTTCAACTTTGTTGGAAAGTATTAAAAACACCTGGTGGATTGGCCTACAGGCACAGGTAGATTTCAAAGTTAAGTACTAATTTCACCAGTGAAAATTAAATCAAGATTAGAGATAAATCCTGTTTAAAATTTTATCTGGCCACTTTTCAGGAGTTTTTAATTTCATTTTTCTGTAAGAGTTGGTTTTTATCAGAATTATGTTAATGTGATATTTTTCTTCTACCCCCACTCCCCTTTTTTTTTTTTTTTTTTTTGGTCTTATCAAAAACTTGTCAATATAAAAGTTGTAGATAATATTAAGATGATTTATAATAATTTTAAGCAAATTTGTTATCATGTGAATTGACGAAGTTTTGATTTTTTTTAATTCTTGAACCCCCCCCCCCCCCCTCCATTTTTTGTCTTTTTTAATTTTTTTTTGCTGTAAGTGTACTATCAAAAACCTGTCAATATAAAAGTTGTAAATAATATTAAGAAGATTTATAAAAAAAAATATTTGGATTCGATATCTTGAGGATTGACGAAGTTATGAATTTATTTCTTCTTAAAACCCCTTTTATTTCGCTCCTTGAGGCATTTTTTAAGATATCAAAAATCTGTCATACATAAATTTTTGAACCTTTTCCTTGAAGTACTAACAACCTTAAACTGATTCGATATGTATCATAATTAAGAAGTTATAGGGTTTATCTGTTTACACGAAAACATCCCATTTTCCACCCTCTTCGACCGATTTTGCCCATTAACGAATTTGACAGAGATTTCTGCCTCTTGATTTTTTGTATCGACTTGGAAGATATTTGTGCAGAATTTTGAAAGTTTTCGCGTACATAAAAAAATGATATGTATATGAAGTTTTGAACAGGGGGTAGTTTTGTGTTCTGGGGGCGTAGATCTGCAAAAAGTTTTTAGAAGTTATAACATAGAGGAGAATGTAATACGTATATTGTATCTTACGAAATCTACCTAACTAAGCACTAATTTCTTTTCAATTTGCATTCTGGTGTACTCGAGATCAAAGAAATATTATTAGGATGAGCGAAGCGAATCCTCTACTACGCTACGCAAATTATATTTTGTCGTACACTTTACAAAAAAAAAAAAAAAAAAAAAAACTATTCAGCATTTTGACTTGAAATGAAATATAAAAATAAATTATAACCTGTAGATTTGCAGAATGTTTTTTTTTTTTTTTTTTTTCAGAATAACCTTTTAAAAAAATAATTTAATTAATTTATTTTACATGTTTTTTCCATTACGGACGCGTTTTTGCAAGTGAAACACGGATATTTTCAGAAGAAAAAATAAATCATGGAGTCAGTATGTACCGAAACGTCAGTGAATGCTTACTGTGGAGACACAAAAAGTTTTTGTTTCCGTCTGTTAGTCTGTTGCCTGTCTGTCCCGCGATAACTGCCGCAAAAAGCATTCGATTAGCTTGAAATTAATTGGGAATGTTTGTGAGGTATCCGGAGTGAATTGTATAGTTTTTGGTAAAATTTGGTTCATTCGTTCGGAGAATATGGAACATTTCATTTTGCTTCATAATGCTTTTCTATGGCAAGTCAGACGATTTTCAATTTTCCATTTGTTAAAACAAAATGGCACATTTAATTAATTGATTTAAATGTTAATTTACGGATACTAAAATTTCTAAATAAGGATTTAAAATTATTTCTATTATTTTGAATTTTTGTCAATAAATTTGACAGATTTTTTTAATTACGTGTATAATTTTTAACGAACATTTATACATAATTTCCAATAATATAAAATATTTTTTTGACATCATACATATTTCATTTTTTTTCTTTTTCTTTTGTTCGTTGCCTGGTGACTGCATTTGGTAGCCTATAAAGAAAATTATGCAAATAAACCCAAGTACGAAATATTGAGAAAAAAAATCTGGCTAAGGTAAATAAAAGATTAGTTAATATTTTGTAATGATACGTAATATGTATGGTCTTAAATCTAGCTTTGCGTCAAATATGAACTAACAAGGGAACAACTTTTAGTGCTGTTCGCAACTAGCATTGAGACCTGGTGCATTTTAAAGACCTATATTACGAAGCTTGAGAATCGATAAAATTTTTCTGTTAAAATAATATTTCTTGATTTTACAGCAGCATAACTTTTTGAAAATGCAATTTCCGAGACCAGTTATCGGACTATTAATATTGAAGTTTTTTAAAGAAAAGCATTAAAAAATAAAAATCAGTTAATAATAAGCATAGCTGCCAACTTGTACGGATTTTTCTTACCACTAAAATTTTATAGAAATTTTTGACTTATTTAAACAATAAAATAGCTTGAATTTCGGTGATTCAATTAGCTAAAATTTTCTATTAAATTTTAGTGGTATGAAAAATCCGTACAAGTTGGCAGCTATGAATAAGTATAAAATATTGAAAAAACTTTAAAAATTCCTTCAAAAACCCACGAATTTGATTTTGAACAATTGCAGCATTATATTCACATTTTGGCGGGGAAAAGGTTGGCGCTTTTTTTCAAACGTAGAGCTTTTCGTCAACCCTAGCCAAATGTCATAGCTGTTTGTCCTGTATACGGAGAGGAACATCACCAGAAATTTTAATGTCTGACCTAATTAGCCACAGTAATTTTTCTAAATTGTGTAAAAATATTAATTTGCTTTATGATTACTTTTACCAAAGGACCATTTAATAAAGCAACATTTCATTTTAAACATTCGAAACTTTATTCCATTTGATTTCAAAAGAAAATACTTAAATTAATAAATTTTAAATGATCCTGAAAGCTTTTATAGAAATATATTTACTTATTTATATATTTATCGTCTGCATAGAAAAAAAAAATTCCAATTCTTTTTTCTTATGCTATCAATTATTATCAAACAAATCACAATCTGAAATAATTCTAATACTATGTACTGTACATTCACTCCTCGGATAAAGCGGGCGGAAAATTTGTAGCGTCATATTTGGCGACTTAATTCACTTTTGGCGTGAAATAAACAAATAAAAATGTAATAATAAAAAATTAAAAGTATAAAAAAGTATATAAAATATGATTTTAACAGAGAAATTTTACCGGTTCTCTAACTTTTATGTATAGAGCTACAAAATGCACCAGGTCTTGATACTAGGTGCGAGCAGCACCAAAAGTGGTTCCCTTGTAAGTTAATAAATTGCGGTTTTAATCTCAATGTAGGTGCTATTAAAAAGCTATCACAAAAATATTTTACAGCACCAAATGGATGCGATTTATGCAATTAACACTGTATACGATAAGGAATGATTATCCAGCAGATTTAAAGGTCTCCAAATGTACTTATTTTGGGTAATTTTAGTACGTTGTTGCTAGCGAGTATACTAGGATGTAATTAAACTAATCTTTCAACATGCTATAATAAAAAGTACACTAGCAGGATTGACCGAGCTAAGCTCGGTCAAAATTAGCTTTGTGTTTATCTCGATAAATTATTCCCACTGAATCATTGTTGCTGTTTTAGATGCAATTAGCTTGACCATGAGGCATAGTGACCCAAAATGAACCACTAATCAATTTTTTTCGAACATGCGACCTAACACAATGCTCTTCTCGAGCCTGAAAACGATGGAATACGAAATTTAGTGAAAATCGTTAGTCGTTTTCTAGATAAAATAAGCTTGACCCACGTTGAATCAAAAACCCACTAACCGAAATTTAACGAACATGTGAGCTATTTCAATGGTCTTTTTGTACTGTAAAACGGTACAACAAAAAAAATTGTCAAAACTGTTTGAACCTTATTGAGATGCCGTTAGCTTGACCCCGACCTATTATCACCAAAATGATCCACTAATAGAATTCTCTTGAACAAGCGCCCCGGCCCAATGGTTTTATCTTGTCCAGAAACGGTGTAGTACATAGTTTTATTAAAATCTTTTGAACCGTTTTTTATATACAGTTAGCTTGATACTGATCCATTAGGACCCCAAATGACCCATTGATAGAGTTTTCTTGAACATGTGAATATGCCCAATGGTCTTCTCGTGCCCGAAAACGATAGAATACAAAATTTAGTCAAAATAGTTTAAGCCGTTTTTTAGATGCAATTAGCTGGACCCTGACCCATTGTGACCCAAAATGAAGCACTAATCGAATTTTCTCGAACACGTGACATAGCTCAATTCTTTTTTCATGCCGAGAAACGGTATAATATAAAATTTGGTCGAAATGTTTTGAACATGTTTTTAGATTCAATTAGCTTGGCCTTGGCCCTTTGTGACCCAAAATGACCCATTAATAGAATTTTCTCGAACATGTGACTTAGTCCAATAGTCATGTCATGACCAGAAACGGCCGTATATTGAAAAATTTTGTGACAATGTTTTGAGCCGTTTTTAGATATAATTAGCTTGACCCTGACCCATAATGACCCACTAATCAAATTTTCGCGAACGCGTGACCCATCCCAATGGTCTTTTCGTGTCCGAAAACGATAGATTACAGAATTTCGTCAAAATCGTAGATCCGTTATCTAGATAAACTTAGCTGGACCCTCGGTGACCCAAAAATGACGCACTAATTTAATTTTCTTGAACACGTTACCCATCCCAATGGTCTTTTCGTGCCCGAAAATGGTTAGATACAAAATTTAGTCAAAATCGATTGATTCCTACTCTAGATATAATTAGCTTGACCCTGACCCATTATGACCCAAAATGACCCACTAATCGAATTTCCTCGAACACGAGACCCACCCATCCCAATGGTCTTTTCGTGCCTGAAAACAGTGGGGTGCAAAATTTCGTCAAAATCGTTAGAGCCATTATCTAGATAAACTTAGCTTGACCCACGGTGACCCAAAAATGCACCACTAATCGAATTTTCTCGAAGATGTGACTTAGCCCAATGGTCTTCTCGTAATCCAAAACTGTAGAATATAGAGTTTAGTGTAAATCGTTAGAGCCGTTTTTTAGATAAATATAGCTTGACCCACAGTGACCCAAAAATGACCCACTAATCGAAATTTCTCGAACACGTGACCCATCCCAATGGTCTTTTCGTGCCCGAAAATTGTTAGATACAATATTTAGTCAAAATCGATTGAGCCGATCTCTAGATATAATTAGCTTGACAGTGTCACATTATGTCCCAAAATGACCTACTAATCGAATTTTCTCAAACACGAGACCCATCCCAATGGTCTTTTCGTGCCCAAAAACAGGGTGCAAAATTTCGTCAAAATGGTTGCAGCCGTTATCTAGATAAACTTAGCTTGACCCACTAATCGAAATTTCTCGAACACGTGACCCATCCCAATGGTCTTTTCGTGCCCGAAAATGGTTAGATACAAAATTTAGTCATAATCTATTGAGCCGTTCTATAGATATAATTAGCCTGACCCTGACCCATTATGACCCCAAATGACGCAGTAATCGAATTTTCTCGAACACGAGACACATCCCAATGATCTTTTTGTGCCCGAAAATGGTTAGATACAAAATTTAGTCAAAATCGATTGAGCCATTCTTTAGATATAATTAGCTTGACCCTGACCCATTATGACCCAAAAATGACTCATTAATCTAATTATCTCGAACATGTGACCCATCCCAATGGTCTTTTCGTGCCCGAAAATGGTTAGATACAAAATTTAATCAAAATCGATTGAGCCGTTCTTTAGATATAATTAGCTTGACCCTGACCCATTATGACCTAAAATGACCCACTAATCGAATTTTCTCGAACACGAGACCCATCCCAATGGTCTTTTCGTGTCCGAAAACTGTAGGGTGCAAAATTTAATCAAAATCGTTAGAGCCGTTTTCAAGATAAAATTTACGTACACACACACACAATTTTTGCTCGCATTATAGTACTTAATTTAATCGCATATAAATGCTTTTTAACACTTTTCAACATAGGTGAATAGTGTCTATGACTTCGGTTTGTCTGTCTGCTACGAGCCGTCGTCTGTACGTGCTATAACTTGCGTAAATATAATCTGAATTACATGTAATTAATATACGTTACTTTTGTTTGAATATTAAGATCGGTATTGAAATAATAATTTGTAGCATACATAGCTCAATTACAGGGACACTCTAAAGCATTCAGTTACATTATGGTCTATGGGAAAAATCATTTGCGGTGTATTTCAATATTGTTACACAATTTTAAACGTAATGAAACTTATATACATTAATAAGGTGCACTATATCATGGTTACCATAAAATATCTTATGTGTATTATTTACGGTACGCTTACAGGGAACTCAAAAATATTCATTATATTACGGTCTATGAAGAAAATTATTTTGTGGCGTATTTTAATGATGGTACTTTATTTCAAACATAATAAAATTCATATGGATTTCTGAGATGCACTAAAACAGCAGTTCTGAAGTATAAGGGTGCAAAGCATATATCATTATTTACAGGGTCAAACAAAAGCAGTCAATTATATAATGCAGGGGGGAAGACTGTTCTCAGAGTATTTTAATTGTATTGCACCATTTCAAACATTATGAAATTTATATACATTACTGCGATTTACTACAAAAAGCTGAAAATGACTTGCATCGCATTTATCATTCATTTACAGGGTTACATAAAAAAATTTGGATACAATACTGTATCCGAAGTATTGTCTATTAGGAATTATTGCTAAAAAGCGCTTTCGATTATAGTATGTGTTTCAAGGTTAATTAATTTTTACTTGCTATTTGGTGTCAATAAATTATATAGGCCATATACATAACTGCACGAAAGAATTCGTAAGCATTACTGACAATGAGCGTGAATTGCTTCAGAATATATATTTTTTAATTTAAGTTATGCATTTTCAAGCTCAGCTACATTTAGTACTTAATAACAGATGTTTGTAAATTTTAAATATAATCCTTAAGTTAATATGTGGCGCGTATAAAAATCTTCACGTAATATACAGCGCTGTAGAAAAGAATTCATGTACGTTTCTGTCTATAAGTAGTAAATACTAAAGTTGAATTTTAATCTTCGATATGCTTTTTCTAACTAAACTGAATTTTAGCATACTATGTAGAATACATACAAACATAAAGGTCATATACAGAGATGCAAACAGTATGTTATGGTGAAGTTTTCTTTGAGTATTCAAGAAGTGTTGATAAATGTTTCATCATCTACGCTTGACGCATGATTTTCTTTCTTGTTAATAAACTAATTTGAGAATATAGAAAGATATGCTTTCAAAAGTAAAAAGAATGGGATAAAATAAGTCAGGTTCGCAGATGTCACTTCTTATTAGAGCACTTCGTTTCACTAAATCTGTTATCTAATGATTTTGTTTTTTTAAATTTCATTTTTTTAATGCTGCAATAATGTTTTTTTTTTTTTTAATCAATATTGATCTTGATAAACTCGGTGATTTTGCGTATATAACATGTACATCATTTTATTAAATCTTTAATTGTCGTGCCTGATACTTTCGCGGTCAAAATACCCTTGAATGTATCGGACGCGACGATTAAAGCTAATGTCAGACGAATGTCTATGTGCAAGTTTTTTGTTTGAACATGAGAAATAAATCCCTATTAGCTAAGGTGTTTCTTTTTCATGTTGAAACAAAAAGCATGCAAATAGACGTTCGTTTGACATTAGCCTAAGGAATAAAACGTGTTTATATATCTTTAAATATACTTTTTTTTTCACTTTTATCATGCTATAATTTTAGTTTAATGATAATAAGTTATTTTTCTTATGTAATTTTACAGAATCTATTTAGATATATCTTACATGTATGACCATTAAAAAGTTTTACTCAATCAAAAAATTTTAAAATATTAGATTTTTAAATTCGATATAATAGATTCAGTTTAATTAAATATTTCTATTGGGATATTAAGATAACATAAAATCATTGTTCAAACTCTTGCTTATCCTAAAATAATCATAGTTTAAGACGAAATCCGAACTATACTATAACCATTCTCACAGTCATTAGGAAATTACTAATTTAAATTTAATGAGAAAATGAGGATAAACGTACTTTTTCATCTAAAAAAATAACCAGACTAAGCTGTTCGTCAGCATTTCAGAATATCATTGTCACACTGTGTATAATTAATTTATTGCTTCTAATATCCGAAACCTTCCAAGAATTTTATATTCTTAAAAATGTTTATGTAATTAAAAGAATAATAATAAAATGCGGATTGAAGGATGTTGGATTTTATGCAAAGCGAGATTAAAACACAATGACTTGCAGAGGTGACGTCGAGGCTCCTGATCTACAAATTTACTATTTATAGATAGAATCATAATTCATTAAATAGAAAAAAATTTTTTTTCCATTATTCCGCCAAAATATCTCAAAAACTGTTTTTTAAATTTATTTAAGGAAATAAATGTTTTTTGGACTTGATAGAAATAAAATATCATCTGTAGATTCTGACAATATTATTTTTTTTATCGAATGATTTAACAAAAAACATTTTTTATTATTTTTTTAAATATATTTTTCCATTATACGGATTTATTTTTTGTAAACTATAATGAAACTTGAGTATTTCTCGCAATAAATAAAAATCATCGAGTCAGTAAAAATAAATAATGTAATGAATGATTAAGTACGTGAAATATTATCGTTGCAACAAAATTTCTCATTTTTTTTAAATTATTTAAATAAGGAAAGGAACCTATATATCTGCATTTTGCGAAGGCGAAATATTTTAAGTATTGAAAATAACTGCAGAATTTATACTTCAAACTGTAAAACAACATTAAACTTTATTATATTAAAAGTGTATGTTATTTAAGAGGATAATATACATTTTAATAGAATACTTTATTAAAATTGGTTAGAAATGGTGCATATTTTTGTGCTTATTCCTTTTAAACATACAATAGTTTCACGATTTTTTTGTATGAAATTTTTAAAATACTTTTTTTATGAAAATTATAGCATATTTTTAATGAATTAAAATTTGCGAAAATTCAATTATTTACATTCCATTATAAAAGTGTTTTTCAGGTTAAAAATTCAAATACACAATTTATACTTATTATGTGAAATTACTTATGCAGACGATACTTACGCATTTTAAAAGAATTATATTATGATTTTTTTTGTAAAGTGCAACAAAAGAATTGTAAGCAAATAAAATTAATTGTTAAATTCGTTATATAAAATGTTATTCGAATTCAAAGGTTGAATAATAACAATAATATAACAAGTTAATAATTCTTAGTATCAACGAGAGCAGATTTCAAATGTTTTTCCAGAAAATTGGATTTTGAAGAAGTAACTTTCTTAAAGCTCTCTTCGAATATATTATTCTAAGATTGCTAACAAATATTATTTGATGTGAATTACAATGATTGGAAAAATACCTATTTCAAACCATTTGAAAAAAACACCAGAGGGTATTGGAAGATATAAAAACATCTTTAAAAGAAATTTTAGTTAAAAATTTAAAAATATTTTGTAAAATTTAGCTTCGAAATTTTTTTTTATTTATACCATTCTTATACGTAAATACAAAATTCCGAGGAAATTCTTAGTTTTTTGGCTGAATTTACATTTATAAAATTAAAATGCATCAAAACATAAAATAATGTTTTTGCTTAATAAAAATGCAAAAATAATAATAAAAAAAATATTTTTACTTTCAAATATTTATCTTATCAAATAGTGCTTCGCTAATCCAAACAAGGCGTGGCTTTTGCTAGTTTTATTGAAATGAGAAAGTATTTGATTATATTATCGTATTTTAGTCTTGATTTTACAACATTAATTTAAAATTCATCTATTTAGTGTAATTAAACACAGTTAGACATTTTTAGATGTTTTTTCCTGATATAGGAAGCAAGTTTTATAAAATTCAGTGTGACATTGTAGTCAGCTATGATTCGTAAAATCTTTGCCCGACAAATTTAGTCTTGTGACAGAATTTTATTACAATCCTCTTTATCGATATTTCAGGCCAGCAAATGGGCTTTTATTTCAACGACATTTCTATAAGTCTTGGGAATCTTTTTTTTCTACATTCGCTACATCCTGCAGTCCTTTAACTAATAGTTTCAAAATCTAAAGTGTATTTTTCGCAATCGTGGATTTAGATTAAATTTTTTAAACGCTTCATTTGAAGCAGAAAAATTTGTGTAATTTTTTACAGAGGAAGAAATTCACTAATCTTCATACATTAAATATATTTACTTCCGAAGAAAATGGAGATATTATTACTTATGATTAGTATCACTCTATATCATTAGATGTTTCATATGTGAAAGAAAATCTTTATTAAAAAGCAACACGGTTTCGTGTATCAAATAATCTTAAAAATGAAATACCTTTCACAATAAGAAATTAAAAAAAAAAAAAAAAACTCGTTTTTATATTTTTAAGTGATTATATTTTTATATTTATTGTGAAAATGCAATAATGAAAAAATATGTAATTAGAAATGCATTTTTTTAAATGTACGTGGTAAATTTATAAAAATGTGAAATGCAGGGTGTTCTAAATATATCTTTACATTAAAAAAAATAATTAAAATTAAACAAACAATGATATCCACAAAAGGTTTTTTTTACATTTTAGCTGCCTATATCCCCAATGTTTTAGGCGCCAATGTCATCTAGACGTCCAAACCGTTGATCTTGTTTCATGTATCGACTCTTAGACGTCTGTTTATGAAGATATTTGAGAAACATTGTTTGCAGTTTCCAATTCCTGACATTGATGAACTGAAAAGTCGAACTACAGCGCCAATCCAGACTGTTTATTCTACAATGCTTCATAGAACATGGTTAGAAATCTTATATACACTCGATTTGTTGCGCCGGACTAATGGTTCGCACATTGAAACCGTTGAATAAAGCATTGCAAAAAACACTTTGATATAATCTTTATGGAACATCAAAAACCGCCAGCGCCTATCATTGTCTGTTTACTTTTAATTATTGTTTAAAAGTATAGAGATACATTTCAGACACCCTGTATATGTACAGGATGCAACTATTTAGTTTAGACTCATAAAATTTATGTAGTATTTCTTACCAATGTTTTTAATTATTTTCATTTTCTTCTCGTTGTTCAAAAGTATAGAGATCCATTTCGGGCCCCCTGTATATGTGCAGTGCAGGATGGAACTATTTAGTTTATAAAAATAAAATTTATGTAGTATTTCTTACCAAATTTTTAAATTATTTTCATTTTCTTTTCATTGTTCACGTTTTATTTTCGAAAATTTTGAAAGGGGAAATATTTATAGTTTTTAGGGATAGCAAAGATTTTATTTTAAAAGTAAATATACTGTTTTTAATGTGTTATTGTTGAAAACGATATAGCACCTCCATGATTTTGAGAGACCACAAAATACATTAAATTGAGGTAAAATACTTTATCAGTTTAACACCTGAGTTTTATTATCGGACATTAACTCGTGTTTTATCGAAACTAACTTCCCTTCAAATATAACTGCAGAAAATGACTTAAACGACTTTTTACATAAAATGAGCTATAAATGTAATTTTTCGCTTCTCACCAATATTAAGCAAAAGCAATAAAATGGCGTTACTTTTAAAATATGAAATAGTTTAAAAGTTTTATGTTCAATTTTTATAACAGTTATTTGTAGAATTTTTTTTTAATCTAATTGCTTTCAAGAAACATTCTATACTAAGAAAAATGCCTTCAAATTGTATGTGAAGTTTAAAAATAACTCCTTTTGTTGCTTACTCTAATTAATTCTTTTTTTAATCTTATCATTAGTTAGCATTAATAAGTAGCAAATCTGTTTTAACTTTTCACCAATTTAAAACAATGTGCAGTCGATTTTCTCTATAATGAAACTCCATGTAGCAAATTTCTCTATCAACGAATTTTTAGTAGGAATTGCCAGTATTTTCCATGATCACATTAAAATTATCTCCATATAGCAAAATATCTATCTGCATATAACGATTTTTTTCAGAAAATGATTCGACCCCCCCCCCCCCCACACCCATCCTGACGATTGTTACACGGTCTCACGTATGCCTTTGTTCTTTTCTGCATTTTGGAACATTTTAGCTCATTTTCCAGCAAAAGAATAATTGGCAATTTGCTTGTTTTGGGTGAGCTGTTTTACTGTAATTCAAATACAAGGTGGTTATAAAAAAACTTCACCGATATATGAACCTCTAATAGCCTAGCCGCACAATCATTCAAAAAGAAATTTTAGATAAACATATTTGAAGGTATGCGCTCGAGATCATGATAACACCCATTTTTTTCATGCGCAAATTCATCAACGCATTGAAAAACAATAAATGGCATTAGAATGATACACTTACGATGAAAATTGCCGACGTAAAACACTTGCAATTGCGAGGAACGAAAAAGTGGTTACAATACGTGCTTTTCAGTAGCCGATTTTTTTTTTTCACTTGTGAACTGAGTAATGTTGTCAGATTTGTTTTTAAATGTGTTTTTGAGTTGTGTTTGTGTACACATGGCGAAAATAAAAATGTAATTTTCTTTAGAGTGCTGAATATTACGCTACATAGGAGCTGATTAGGATTGAGTGCCACGATATTACACCGGCAATTTTAGTCGACCAGCATGCGTTCTTGAAAAAGGTTGAATCATTTCCTTGTATCCGGAGCTGTTAGCAACTGTCACAATGCGTGCCAAAATTTTAAATGATTCCATAATTACACGAATTTTTTTGTTGTTATTTGGGAAAAAAAATTGGGAAAATGCACATTTTTGACTTATTATATCAGGCTTATTATTGATGTAACTTTTAGTCTGTCGTACTCAATCGACGCAGAATTCTGTGTTCTACAATTTATGAATAAGTAATTTTTGTAGATTGTAGATTTTGTAAATTGTAGATTGAACGGGTTTTAAGGGGGCTCAGGGCTTGATCGATACCGAAAAACATGTAAACAGAGCTCTCGCTTCGAATCCATATAAAAACAGAAGTATTCAATGTAACTAATTTAAACTTCCTGATATTTTTAAGGTACGTTTGTAGTCTTACAAAATTATAAAATGAAGTACTTCAATGTAATAAAAGAAAAAATACAGCAAAATCTATATAACACAATTTTCGAAAAAAAATTTAGGTGTCATATCACCACCTGCAAGATATCTTAACGTTGAATTGACATAAGAACCTAATTTTTGCTTTAAAATGATCAGGAAAGTTTACTCTTTAGAATAAATTAAGGATATAACTATTACTCGAAGGAAACCGTATTAAAAAAACTCTCAAATTTCGAAATTTAAAAAATCCTAAAAAATACAAGTTTTTTTTCCCTTATAAATACGCAAAATATTAAGGTATCTGAAATATATTAATTCATTCTATAGCTAATGATGTTATATGCATGCAAAAAAAAATTTTTAAGACATTCCATCAAATAATTTTTTTTTTTTTTATCTTACGGATAGTCGTCAAAAATCCAGTTTTGAGAAAACGCGACTTAAACTTGCAATTAAATGGGTGCGGCTAGGAAAGTGATTGTTACATAAATGCTTATAATTCCGTTAAAAATGCAAATATTTTTATGTGGTTTTTTGCACTGTGTTCAGATGTAACTTAATAATAAAAATAGATACTAAAAAGAAATCATTTTTTTGAAAAGTTTTCAAGCCCTCAGCCACCTTAAAGGATTCCATAATTACACGAAATTTTTTGCTGTTGTTTGTTTTTTCAATAGGGCATAGATAAGGACTCTATATGACGAATTTCTCTATGTAACGAATTTTTGACTGGAACAATGTACTTCGTTAAATAGCGATTTTTATCTATAGTTTACGTCATATCAAACTTGTTCTTCCCATCACAATACTTTTTTCAGACTATTTTTGTCATTTTCTGTATAACGAATTTCAATATATAACGAATTGTTTGGCTGAAATAATTGATTTCTTTAAATAGAGATCTTCATCATTAGTTTACATAAATAAAAAAACAATTTTTTTTAAAATTTTCATCATTTTAAAACAAACTATTAATATTATTGATTATCTTTAGTAAGAATTTGATTAATTATTTAAACCATAAGATCCAACTTTACTTCCCAACAGAATATTTTCCTCGTTGTGCACAAGATAGTTCAGAATTTTTAATTTAAAACTCTAATTGATTTTTTACATTAAATATATTTGTTTTGGATTGCTCTCAAACAAATTAATCACAATCCCCCCCCCCCCTTATAAAATGTTACATAAAAAATATCAAATATGTATTAAAATAAGGTTTTCAAATTTATTACTAGTATCCGTCAGGCCGAAATGTCGGAGCATGGAGTCGTATAAACTTAATACATAACATTTTAAAATAAAAAAAAAGTTTAATTTTCATGATTACTGTCTAATAGTACAAAATTAAATTTGAAATAACACCAGTTGAATCCTCATTTTCTAGTGTTTAATCCAGTCATCAGTTGCCTCAGATAATGCTCAAATGCTAATTTGTGGCATGATAATCAACAAAATGAACCATTATGGCCTGTGGCAAGCCTGGGGGTTAAAATTTTGGGTCATAGACAGTATATTTTACTGTACTCAGTACACAGCTTATTAATCCCCACTCCATCCAGATATTAGTATGTAACATAACTCTGCATCCAATTTCTGAAAAAAGTCCAGCCTGAAGTCCAAACACATGATCATCTTCACTACATCTTACTTTTAATTATTGTGGTCTTCTATAATTCTTGTCATTGACCACTTTGATTTAAGAAGTACTTCTTGATTATGTTCTTTCGAAAGAATAAAAACCGGTGATGTGCTGAGCGATTTTGATTTGTTTAATGTAGCTCCGATCTTTGAGACAATCAAAAATTGGAACTGGATCCATCGAGCTAACGGCAGAAAACTTCAAAGCCCCTTCAAACACTTGCATGTCTGGCATAGCCCAGACTTATTTAATATGCTATAAGGGAAAGGTTTGTAACACGTATATAACACGCACACATGGGTAATCTGCTATACTCCACTATCAAACTTGATACTTTTGTTCATCTGAGTTACTGTTATATCGTTATTCGCGTAATTATCCGTAGGCAGCTGGTTTATTTTTATGTGACTTTTCCACATAGAATTACGCTGAATAACTCTTTTCATCTCAATTGCTTTCTTTTAACCGGCATTTTCGAAACTTTTGTGTATAACGTTACACATATAAAAATATGTACATTTCTTAAAATGTACACTACATCTAGGCAACAGGTTAAAAAAATCACGGAATGATTTATGACTGTTAGTGGAGTTCATTCCTCACGAATTATCTTTCATCGTTGTATCCATTTTCCGATTATAAGCATAAAACTATATAGTCATATACATTAACGACAAAACTTTCGCCAAGCTTGGAGAGATTTCGCGAAATTTCGCCAAATTTGGCGACCAAAAATATGTTGATATAAATGCAGAGAATTTGGCAGTAGCTGCCAAATTTGGCTAAATTTTCACTGAAATTCAGCACTGATGATTCTTCTCTAATTGGGTTCTTCACATTTTAGCTTAGTGTTTTACCGTAAAATTAGCTAAAATTTTAAAATCAAGAAATAAGTAAGCCACCTTTTCTTTACGCTTTTAGGACTGTTTTATTTTGTTATCTACATATTTCTGTTTTCAAGTATCTAGGCCAAAAATGCTTATCTTATTCACTTCAGAATGTTCACTCGCATTTCAGTTGCAACAAATTCACTTACGGAGAAAAAAAATGAGTAACCTTCTGTAATTGGGACCACTACCAAATGGTTATATTTGCGCATAAAACAGCGCTCACTAAATTATGAAATTTTCTACCAGCCCGATTACGGAAATTTCCTAATACAAACATACATAAGAATAAATACATATAAGTAATACATACATAACATTATATTTTTCTCGACTTCTTTTATTATCAATCGTTGCCATGCGGTTAATACTGAATCTGTTATCATGCAACTAACATCCAAAATTGTATTCTCCGTATTCGATTTATTTTTATTTCTCTTAATTTAAAATTCAAAGTGAATCGCATCGATTTGGTAGGTTACGGAAAAAGTTCACTTGCATTTCAGTTGCAGCACATTCACTTACGGTGAATTAAAAAGAAAAAAATTTAATAACCTTCTGAAATTGGGACCGCCACCAAATGGTTAAATTCGCTCATCAAACAACGCTCGCTAAATTATGAAATTGTCTACAAACCCGATTGCGGAAATTTTCCAATACAAACACGCATACGTCTGAATATAAACATACATACATAAGAATACATACATATAAGTAATACATACATGACACATTATCAGGGTTCGTACGACTCCTGGAATTTTGCGACCAGGAAAGTCTTCTGCATTGCTATTTTCTTACAGAAAATCTCTCTTTATAAGAATGCGAAATTTCACCAGTTTAGCCTAGATTTCTTTTTCTATAAAAAAAAATACTGGAAACTCTCTTGGAAAATACCCTGATCCGTACAAAACCCTGTTATATTTTTCTCGATTTCTCTGATTTATCACTCGTAGCCATGCGGCTAGTACGAAATCCGTTACCATGCGGCTAAGACCCAAAATCGTATTCCTCGCATTCGATTTCTTTTCATTTCTCTTAATTTAAAATTCAAAATGAATTGCATCGATTTGGTATGTTATGGAGAATAAAAGGTTTGCACTGAAAAAAAAGAAAAAGTGGTCGTTACGGACGTAGAAAGTAATACTTCTGAAAGTCAATCTATATCTTAGGTCACAAATATTGACGACGCCATAACGATTCGGATGAGGTTAAAATGCATAATTTACAACAATGGAGCTAATGTTTTGTTTAATAACGAGATGAAACCCGTCGTATTTACTCGAAAGAAATTATTTAAAAAGGAACTCATACATTAGTTAATACTTACTCCCAACAAATATTATTTTTAATTTAAAGTTACCAAAATACTAATTCCATAAACTTCGACTGTTCAACGTATTAAATTAAAATGCATTAGTATACCTAACCAAGATAAGTAATTATGATGAAATTAATCATTGAGGCTCTTATGTTTGAAATTACCGATTGAAAATTAGCAAAAATGATTTTACCATGAGCCAATCATAGAATTATTTTTCGCCTGAAGCCTAAACTTAACGTCATTTTCATCGTCTCAAACTTTACATACGCATCTCTCAAACTTACATTCACCATTTCTAAAATATCGCAGTACGCAATAAGTTATTAATACATATATTTCCAAACTTGAAATCAAGTTTGCTAACTACGACTTTGCATGTGAACATTCGCACTCTTGACTTGTGATTCTAAACTGGGTATCGGCGAGTAAAATTCCAGAAATTTATATTTTAGAGGCGTTCGTAGTAAAATATTTCTTTTTATCATAGAAAATGATGGTTTTCATTTAAATATCATGTCACTTTGCCTCATTGAAGCATTTCACATAGCGTCTCAAACTCAGTAGAGTGAAAAAGTATTGAATTGTAATACCTTTTTGAGGAAAAATTTAGTGTTTTTTTAAAGCGTGACGTCATTTTCTGTTCCCTTATTTTACAAAGTTAGTTTTGAATTTTATTAGAAATTGGCATCAATAAAGATAAACATACTTTATTAATTTTCTTTTCTTTACAACAATGGAAGTAATTCAATTGCTACCATTTTGAAAAAAAAAATCATAGAAAATTTTTAAATTTTAAATTTAAATATAAAAATATGAATATTTAAAAAAAAAATAGCTAGTGCCGCAAATCTACAAAGAAACAGCTTTCATTTAAAAAAAAAGAATTATTAAAATTGGTTCAGAAAAAAGCTCAAGATAGATGTCTAAAAAAAAAAAAGCCTTATGTTTCAAATATATAGATTTAAACCCGCAATGTTATCTCTAAGGAAAAATTTTGAGCAGACATTTTACTGCCGTTAGGTTTTACGAATATTTATGATTTTCAATACGCAACGAGATTTTGGCACTACCAACGTCCATTTAATTTTTTGTGTGGATACGACAAATATTTCGGACGCTATCGTGTTAACAAAAAGTGTATTTTTTGCAGGGAAGCCGGAGCTGTGTTCCGACAACAAGAAAGAAAAAATCATGTGTTAAGCAGAGATTATGAAATGCATTCAACATAATAGAATAATGCAACAAAACATCAGCATTTAATAAGTTGAAATATGATGTCTAATTGAACCATTTGGAGACGCATAACACATGTGAAAAACCAATTTCAACAACACCCGTTTACAATCGGAAAATTATTCGAATTCTTTGAACAGCCCTTATATGATATATAGTAGGTTTGTATCTATTAACTACATGCATGCAAACATTTAGTTCAGACAGGAAATGCATATTTCATTTGAAAATTCCCCTTCAGCAGTGTTCTTTAATACGGAGGATGGTGAATTCGTTCCTGTAGCCTTTTATAAGAGGTAGAGAATTTACACACAATGAGTAACATGCAAAAAATTAGTTCAATTTAAAAGCGAATTCGAAATTGAAAATGTACTTACAGAAATTATTTCTCAAAGACAGTACTGTAAGCGATTGTTTTTCGATGAACGATAAAAGCTATGAAGACCCTATTCTATAGTATTCCCATCTTGTAGTGCAATTCAGCTGTTTAGATCAACTTCAGTAAATTTGAAATAGCGTAACATAATTGAAATGCATTGCAAATGACATTTATACCATTGACCATAAAATAAAGGGATTCTTTTCAGTGCCTCTTTAAATGAACAATTTATGCTACACATACACACTTTTTATTCAGTACCGAGCATTCAATGGTAAAGTTAGTGCATGGACAGACAGACGGCCAGGCAAACCTAATTTATAAACACTTATCAAATTTGATGTAAAGTGTTAAAAAGTGTAGTTTCTTATTAGCCACATTCCAGCGGTTTTAGAATTTATGAAACCTTTTTGATTCTGTTCATTTTAGTGTTTAATCACCTGGTATGATCAAATATCTAATAAATTTGTAATTTATTTATATTACTTCTTATTTAATTTTTGATGAAAATTACTTTCGTTACGTAATGTTATACGGTAACATACACTGACCTATTTATATTCTTTTAAGTGCAATCGGTGTCATTCTTCCACAAGCGGAATGCGTGAATTAGAGAGATTTTTTTTTTAAAAAATCATGCATTAAAATTATTTTTAAAAAAGTAAAATATCGGTAAATTAAGATTCACTTTTCAAAGAGATCGATTTTAAAAATGCATTTTTCTCCTATTTGAAGGTGTAAAAATTTAAAAATAGTGAAATTTTTAAAAATTAAGAAAATTAAAAAAAAGGCCCGAACTTTACTATTCAGACTATTGCCATCAACATATGACGTTTATGTTACTCACAGGGATGCTTTTGCTAGATATATACGCCAGTTTATTTTTGAGCCCATCATATCAGAATGTGATTTAAATAAGATATTTTAAACAAGAAACTTTTTTGGTTCAAATATATATATTTAAAAATTTGTATTTATTCATAAAGCTACGGTTTACTATAGCATTATCTCATCAGCAATAATTTTGCAATTTTTGATTCTTCAATATATATAAAAAACTAGTATGTTGTGGCCATCACAAAACTTTCTTCTATATAAGTCACGTCAATTAAATCGTTTAAATAGTACCAATTCATATCACAATATATCTGAATTTGAAGTTTGGTGAAAATTCGTGCATTAGTTCTTGTATAGAGCTATAGCGGAAATTCTGAAAAATGTAGTATAGCAGCGCCACCTGTTGATCGATTTACACCAAAACATAAACAGCACTAATTGATATCAAGGTATACCTGAATCTCAAGTTTGATGAAAATTCATGCATTAGTTATTGAGATACGGCTGTGGCGGAAATTCTGAAAAATGCAGCATAGCAGCGCCACCTGTTGCGCGATTTACACCAAAACATAAACAGCACTAATTCATATCATGGTATACCTGAATCTGAAGTTTGTTGAAAATCCAAGCATTAGTTCTTGAGATAGAGCTATTGCGGAAATTGCAAAAAATGCCCAATAGCAGCGCCACCTGTTGAGCGATTTACACCAAAATATATAAAATGTCTATTCATGTCAAGGACTAACTGAATCTGAAGTTTCATGAAAATCCGTGCATTAGTTCTTGAGATAGAGCCATTGCGGAAATCTTAAAAAATCCAGCATAGCAGCGCCACCTGTTGAACGATTTACACCAACACGTAATCAGCATCAAGTCATATCAAGGACTAACTGACTCTGAAGTTTCATGAAAATCCGTGCATTAGTTCTTGAGATAGAGCCATTTCGGAAATCGTAAAAAAGGCAGCATAGCAGCGCCACCTGTTGAGCGATTTGCACCAAAATATATAAAATGTCTATTCATGTCAAGGACTAACTGAATCTGAAGTTTCATGAAAATCCGTGCATTAGTTCTTGAGATAAAGCCATTGCGGAAATCGTAAAAAATCCAGCATAGCAGCGCCACCTGTTGAGCGATTTACACCAACACGTAATCAGCATCAAGTCATATCAAGTACTAACGACTCTGAAGTTTCATGAAAATCCGTGCATTAGTTCTTGAGATAGAGCCATTGCGGAAATCGTAAAAAAGGCAGCATAGCAGCGCCACCTGTCGAGCGATTTGCACCAAAAACTAATCAGCATCAATTTGTATCAGGGACTAACTGAATATGAATTTTTGTTAAATTCCGTGCATTAGTTCTTGAGATAGAGCGCCCACAAAATTTGTGTCACATACACACAGACAGACAGACAGACAGACAGACTCACAGAGTCACAGACAGACATTTTGTAAAAACATGTTTTTTGGAATCTCTGACCCCTAAAACGTGTAAATCCGTCGAAAACCGGAATTCGAAAATTTTCATGAATCCAATACTTTCTTCTTGTAAAGATAGAAGAAAGTAACAATATAATACAATTATCAAAATAGTATAAATCTATAAAAAAATTATTTTTTTTTTGTTAAAATATGAGGGGGTTTAACTTCGCCATTAACATTTGAAATATAATCTGGCGAAATGCAATTGAGTTTTAGTCTGCATGTAACTTGGGAAAAAGTTTCATTTCTATAAAGCTGTAAAAATAAATAATTATAAAATATTTTTAGAATAAATGTTTTACTTATAATATCATTATTTATCAAATTCTTTGGTTCATGTAATCGACAGTGCATTAAAAACAGATTGTTAATATCGCTTGATAGTTCAAATGCTCATATCTATTGCAAAGATAGTCACCGAAAACTTATCCAGTTGTGATATTTTAAATTTTATGTTATTTCTGTGCTCCCTGGCGCCAACGTTTTTAGTTAAATTTAAGATTTCACAATTCGGCAAGTTGTGGGTGCAGAATAATTATATTTTTATTGTTTTAGTTGATAGAGCATTTAGATCCTTTTTTAAATGTAACCTGTAGGATACAGAAACCAAATAAAAATTTACATTTCTTAACATAAAAAATATTATTTTGACGGAAATGCATTTTCATAAGATGGAAATAGCATTTAAAATATTTCGTCAATTGCAACACAACCCCTAAAACTGATTGTTTGGGAATTAGCAATCCGTCAGCGATAGGAAAGGACACTTACCTAAATATTCTAGTATGATGCATAAGACAAGACATTCTATTGTATAGTCAATATCTAATTAAATCTAATTTTGTACAGTAAATAATTCAGTTTTTTCTACATCGCTGATATAGTAAAAACATAGTAATAAGAACGTCGATAAAGTAATTAAAACATCGATTTTTTTTTTTATCTGCAGAGTTATATCTGCAAACAGTAGAACATTTTGAAATGTGACGTCTTATTTGAAAGCATTTAAACAAGCTTGGAAGCTCATAGAAATATTTTATTTTATTTTTAAGGAGTATTTTTTCCTCTAAGAAAGAGAAAGAGATAAAGTTATTTATCCAATATTTCTACAGTTATGATAAGCACAATGGACAAAAAATAGTTACTTTTCAGCGGATGCACGCTGGTTTCATGGTGCTTATACATTGCAAAAGTGTTACGAGGTAAATAGAACTCTACTGCTGATTTATGATTACGGTTGTAACGTGAAGTGGGTAGTCGTTCTGAAGCAGGGTGATAGTTCGTTAAGAGGAACGAATGCGTCAGAGTCGCAAAAAGAACATACTCGGGCATTCAAATGACTACACATTGATCACCTTCTAACCGTCACTTACAATGCTTGCTCCGTCCAAATTCCATTTTGGAAAACTTATATGCTAGTGATATTTTCATACGTCTGGGTCTCACTTAGCCATAAATTTTTGCCTGTCTGCTGCTGGCCCACTCTGGTGCTATCTAAAAATTTTAACAATATCTAACGAACTACTCAAAATAATAAAATCTACCTATGCTTGCTAGAGATTTGTATTACTATTTTCTAAAAATAATTCACGAACCTGGATATTTATATACTATACAACGTAAAAAAATTCCCAATATTTTTTACTCTAAGACTTCCCTAAATCTATAGCACATCAACTGACTCATAGAATGCCCTGATATTAACACTGTAGAATATCGAGAGGATTATTCGGAATAGCGACTAAAACATAGCAATGAGGAACTACCCGTGCTTGCTAGAGATTTGTACAACTATTTTCTTATAAATAATTCCCGAACCCAGATATTTCTATACCATACGATGAAAACCCATTTTCAAAATTTTATTTTAATTCCCGAACACGGATATTTCTATACCATATGGTGAAAACCCATTTCGAATATTTCTTTTTACTTTATGACTTCCTTAAATCTATAGCACCTCAACTGACTTTTAGAATCCCCTCTTAATCCGTTAACAGCTGGTGTTGCGCTCATGCAGCAGTCAAAATAAATGCGATTGTTTAAATCATTTATCTAGCCACCATTATTTTTCAATTAAAAATGTAGCCCTACTTATAAAAATAAAATTTTAAGATCGAATAAACAGAATATTAATTTTCAGAATTTGTGTTGGCAAACGACATTCAGCTGAAAAGTTCAAAACCTCGACTTATAGTTTTGGCGGTTAATGGGTTAACACCATACAGTATGGAGAGGATTAGTTGGAATAGCGACTAAAACAAAGCCAACATCAGCATCCCCGTAATATGACTGCTACCATACGTGATCTACGTATGAGAGATATGGTCAACTGGATGTATTATATCTGTAGATCATGCTATATTCCATTTTTTGTGAAATATAAGTAGTGTTAAACAAAATTTGAGACATACCAGTGTTTGAGTAATTTATTGTCCGGTATGCTTTTGTATTTTCTATATTATTATTCACATATGCTGAAACTAAGTGATTTAAAAAATTGAACTACAACTCTGATATTTGACAATTATCTTAAATAACTGATTTTATAATTACTTTTCCTTTAGACAAAATTAGATATTTAACAAATATATGTCCTCCCTTTTTAAATGTTAAAAATTTCATCAACCTTATATATATCATAATGAAACCAATTTATGAAAACGATTTTATGAAACGACTGATTATGTTTCACGGCGATTTCTCTTGAAACATGGAATACTATGAGCTGAAATTAACACAAAAACCGTATTAATCCGCACATGTCAAAACTGGCATTAGAATTTAAAAATTTTAATTAGTTTCAGAGATATGATCTTTTTTCTAATTTGAATTAAATTTCTTTAATGATGGCAACCAAATTACTTAATTTTTGTGGAAAAAGGGAGAAAACCGATGACGACAGGGATTATTAGATTTCTATTTTTTCGCCCTTTTTTAAAATTAAAATTGAAATTATCTTTTATTTCAATCGGTAGTGAAGACAATATTGCGATTAAATTACGTTTGTCAGGAAAATTAGTTAACATAAAAATCTCTTTTCCATATTTCAATCGTTAAGAAACAGTTTATTTTATAAGCCAAAAATATTCTGTAATTTTCAACTTTGACACAGACATAGATAAAAAAGATCCATTTTTGCGGAAAAAAGATAGAAAAAGGAAAATGAAAGTGGTTATTAGATTTCTTTTTGTCGTAATCAGTTGAAACAAAAATATGAAATCATTAAAAATGGAATGAACAGTTTAACATCAGAATTAAAAAATCAGATGTTAAAAGCAGAAAATAGGGAAAATTACGTCAACATATTTACATGTAAATATTAAAAATGTACGAAGACTTTAAAATAATAAAACTTTTATACGCGAAACGCAATTAAAGGTGGTAATTACGTCATATGTAAAATGCCCAAATATAAATATCGTCATTTTTAAAGTGCTTAAAAATAATTAAATTATTATGCGTGAAAAACTTTTAATGGTGAATATTAGGTCATTTTTAAAAAGCTCAAACAATAATATTCCCGACCTCTTTTTAATTAAATAATGTACGTGCCCGTGTACGTGCATATTAAAAGAGAAAATAATAAATTATCACATGAGAAATGCATTTAATAGTGAAAATGTTGTCATATATTAAAACGATACATTTAAAACAATTTTCATTTCACTGTGACGTTACATGGTATAAAGGTAATGCGGCTAGCAATTTGTTTACATGTTATATCGGGAAGAGTTCCATATGCTGTTCTGTATTTCTTTGTGAGCTTTTTTTGGCGGTAAATGTTTCGATGTAGTTATTGCAATCTTCAGCATTTGGATTTGCTTTTTTTATTACTTGAATGCTCCTGATGCATAAGTAATAATTTTGCCTACATTTATTTTTATATTTAATTATTTATTTTTCCGGTTTTTAAACGATATTTTTCAGTAGATGTAATATTATGTAAATATTTTTGTGTGCAGTTATACAATAATGCAAGTATAATGTTTATAATATAAAACTATATGCTAATAAAAATTTAAAAACCATCATTTTCCGCCATCTTGAAAATTTTGGTAAGTTACTAAAACGGCCTTTTGGCGCCCTTATGGATTACTTCGCCAGTTGCGCTAACCAGAACAGGATACGGAGCGCTTCTCATTATATCATTTGATTTAACATGAATACAGGTAAATGTATGCGCATAATGCTTTCGATATATTTTGTACTCCTTTCTATTCGATAAATATATATTGTAAATTTCGGATATTCTTATTAATTAATGTAAACAATATGCATTATAAAAATAACATGTAAATATTCATGATGAAATATTAAAATAGGTTTACATAGAATAAATCGCGACACTTTTAACCTATCCATTTTATACAAGCTGATTTTCAAATGTGTAATTCATCTATCCTATCAATCCCGAAAACAGCCGCCAGTTGTTACGACAGTGATGGATTAGTTCATGGTAACAGACAAATGCCTCATTCAAACGGAAAAGTATGACAACCCGATTACAGAATATAGCCGTAGTTAGAGTAATAATATAATTCTATCTTCCGTAACCTGGTAATATTTTATAAACATGGCATATTGCTATGTATTTAGAGGTTTCGAAACCTGAACGGGGTTGGAGGGCGTAGCTCGCAGGAGTCTGAGCCCCCTAGTTAACCCTTTATCTACTGACGGTACTTATTACCATTATTTTATACCATACCATATACTTATATACCATTACCATATTAAGTACCATTCAAATAAGTAGTTATAAAATTCATTTAATACATCGATTAGTTGTAACCTCGTTTATAATAAGTTATAGATACATTAGTTTATCTTGATACAGAAGCATTAGTAGTTACACAAAACAAAAAATATTTTTAAAAGGATGATTTCTTTTGTTTTTGCATTTTTTCAGCTTTCTTGGCGTTGGAGGGAAGGGGGGGGGGGCGAATTTTTCAATTTGGAAATATTTCTGTTTTTCTATTGTAAGAACATTATATTTGTACATTTCCTAACTCTACAAAATACTAAGAAAAGTATTTAAAATAAAAGATTTGAGCAGGGTGATGGAAAGAATATGTCTTTCCAACAAACTTTAACTTTTTATCTATAAAGTATGATGTTATTATCTACAAGGCAGCATATAAAAAGAAACATTTGTGTGACTATAACATAAGCTGAACAAGGTTAAATGCCTATTTTGGTAAAGTATCGTACAGATAAAATTTTCGACAATAATAAATCTATAAAAGTTATCGAAATTACGATTTATAGTTGTGTGGCATCATGAGGGCATAACAACGAAATTTACAGCTGACCTTTGACCAGAAGGACCACACAGACGGAATAAAGTAAAAATAAATATAACTGGGTCCAGCAAAAACTCAACCTATAAGGTTGCGCCACATAAATTCAGAGTCGACCAATGATATTCGCCTGTAAAGATGGATGGCAACTCTGTATGCAAATTTTCTAGCTATATGGTATAATTTTATGTTTGCATAAATAGTGTAAACAGGACAATGTCCGTTTTTTTTTTGTTTTTTCAGTGTAAGTAAGAGACAGACTTCACTTGCAAATTTTATCCCAATGCTGTTGGCAGCAAAAAATAAAATGCTGCGATAGGATTCAGCAGTTAGCTGTACAATGAATAACATATATAAAAAAAATAAGTTAGCCCAATATTGGCTTAAAAATACATGTGATGGCCGATTAAATATGAATATTTTGTGTCGACATTTTGGAGACCTTTTGTGCTGATGTGTGGGATATTTCTGGAGCAACGAGAATTCTACATGCTGCCGGGGGCAGTGGATCAGGTAGTCCATTATGATTTTATTCCATTGTATTTACCAGTAATAAGCATTACCTATGAAAGTAACGGACTATGGTGATTTTCACGTGTTATAAAATTAATTAAATAATTAATAAAAAAATAGGTAGAAAAAATATATAGATGTGCATCAGCATTATTATTGAAATTTATAACCCACAATTTGTAAATAGCATTTTTTTTTAATTGTAAAATTTCTCATATAATAAAATGTAAATCAAGATTGAATATGAGTAATCTTTTCTTTGTTTTAATTCTTAATTAATATTTTTCTCTTATAGATGTGGGGATGTAAAGAAATAATCTATTTATCTATATGATTTACTAAAAAAAAATAAAATTTAAAAGAAATTACAGGCTTAGAAGGTAGGTGATCTCCGAAAAAAGTAACACACGCATTGATTAATTATAATTTTAATATTTAATATATTAAATTTTCTTTCGATTTCCCTAAAGGAAAATTTTAATTATATCGCTTACCTAGAGTAATTGGTACTATCATCACTGTACGAATATTAAGATTCTTAAAAATTAATCTTCTCAACCAAATTAATATTAATCAACCTCATTTCCTGTATTATAAAGCAATTAAGCTATGGATATATTTTAACAAGTATATATCATTCCAGCACAGGGTTATAAATGTTGCACAAAATCCCTGTAGGGGAGACTAGGGTGGGTTGATCACACGGGAGGCCTGATCCACCTATCAGTTTTCATATTTAAAAAAAATTCAGTTTTATCAATAGGTGTAAACCAAAGCTACTGGAATGCTCAAACAACAGTCTTTGATTCATTCAGCTAATCGAAATAGGTGAGAAAAAAACAATTGTGAAGCGTTTTCAACCTAAAAGTTGCGTTTTTTAGAAATATTTTGTAAGCTTTTTTCAGATAAAATATATCATAAAAATTTAAGTAAGTAGGTTTTAAGTAATGAAGAAATATCGAGCTTCCACTCCAGGTATAAAGATTGTGCGCTAAGTTAGGCTTAACATAACAATGCGCTATTCTTTAGAAAAGGGCTAACTGGGGAGGCTTGACCCAGTCAATGTGAGGGAGGGTTGACCAGATGCTCAAGGTTCCTTAATTAAGTGGTTTTACAAATCTTCTTATACACTGTGCATACAGAAAGGTTAATGGTTATATATAAAAAAATGTAAATTTGTTCTGTAAAGCTACAGTAAAATAGGGTGATGGAAAAGGAAATGTTTAAAACTGATTAAAGACAGATGTGAAAAATTGCTATAGTATCAACTGCAAGAAAAAAATTAATGAAATAAAAATGGGAAAGTTGATAGGAACTTTTCTCCATCTAAATATTACTTACAATAGGTAAATAAAATCAGTGGAAAAGACTAGAAATGACTAGAAAATATGAAAGGAGCAGTCTTAGCACTTTCAGAGGCAGTGCCATGTTTATGACACCATTTAATTTTAATTCACAAATACCAGCCACAATGACACCAGAATTATGGTAAAATCTTTTCCATTTAACAGGTATGTAAAATATAGCCTTTTTCTTATTTCCAAATAAATTTGTTCGTAAATTCCGGTTCCAGTCATTTATTTCAACATTTTAGTACTGAAAGTACTTTGCCCCTGAAAGGTTTAAAAGATGTTAATGGTAAGTTAAGAGCTCATGCGGCTGCAAAAGAAGATAGCTTTGATGTAAAAACTTTAAGAAGGTATGTAGACACATCTCACCAGGATGAAAACAGTCAGATGAAACCAAACTATATGACACCAGGAGTTGTCAGGTCGAGTGTCAAAAAAGTAGGACAAGGAGACAAAAAAAACATGTCTCCTAAATCCGGACATAATAATACACGAAACCCTATGAAAACGGAACCTGTCTCTAACGGAATACTGCCTTAACCCTCTCGCTGCGTAAGTAATTCTTCACGATGAGCGTCTTTTACAGAATTTTTAATCTTCTATCACCGGTTCTTTGAAGCAGAATTTTTTTGCTATCGTAATCGGGGAGAATGTCCTGATTAAATCAGACAAAGTTTTCGCTAAAAAATAACTGGTGGGAATAACAAAATAGTATTAATTAGACGGAAAAATGCATGCCCGAGTATATCTCGAGTTGCGCAGCGAGAGGGTTAAATGTTAAAAGTTCATTTTACCTGCTGTACAGTTATACCTGCTCAGACAAAATCATGTTTAAAAAAAAAGTTTTCTCCTCTGATTTGCGATTGCGTCTAAACAGGTTTATTTAAGCGCCATATTTTCAAAATATTTTTTTATAACAATTAAAGCATGTAGCATAAAGTTATTTTTTTAACTGATTTTATTTCTCTTCACAAATATTTCAATATAAAACAAAGTGGGTCAAGCCTCTCATATAGTGGGTCAACTCTCCCATATAGTGGGTCAACTCTCCCATATAGTGGGTCAACTATCCCATATGTGGGGAGCCTTGACATATTATTTTCTCATGATTAAAATCAATCATTTTTCAAATTTCTTATATATTGTACTTATGTAGCAATTTTATTTTGATAACTGATTGTATAGTGAATAAACTGATATATAAAACTTTATTCTATGTTCAATATTTAAAAAATAAAAAATCATCTTGTAAAAAGTGGGTCAAACCTCCCTAGTCTCCCCTAAATTGAAATTTAATTAATCCTTCTAAATTCTTCAATCTTTCTAAAATCCTTCTAAAATTTGTTAAATGATTATGTAAATCTTCTAATGCAGTTTAAACAATTCACGAAAAATTCTTTAGAAGATAAACTTTTCATGAATTCATAATTCAGTATATAAAGGGTTTAATATTATAAAAGCTTAAAATAGAACATTACATGGTATTTTCTAGATTAGATATCATAATACTTCAAATGTTTAATGGTTATGAAAAATATAAATTAAATCCGCAGTTATCTTATGGAATTCGTAATTATGTAAGACATACAATTTAAAATAATATACTGAAAGTTTAATTTTCTATGAATTTTTATAAAAATGTATTATCATTTTATATTTTTGATACAAAAATAGTAATTCAAATCTACAAAATTATTCGACATAATAACATAAAAAAGTCAACTATTTTTTTCTTAATCTAATTAAAATATACGAAAGAGAAGTGTTTTTAAAGTACGTAAAATCAGAATTCAACACACAGAACAAATATACATTTGTATGTAAATTATAAAATTTGTTTACAAAAACACTGTCATCTAAAAGAAAATCTTTTGAGAGTACGCACAATTGCAAGGCACATTTTTTTTTTTTCAATTTGAAATCTTGATATTTATTTAACAGCTACATATTTTTTGTTAAACGATAAAAAGAAGTTTTAATTACTTCTTTGAACTGTTCATGCATCCCAGTTTAATTATAGTAAATTGGTTTGTAGAAAATTTCTCATGAGAATATAAAAAAGGTATAAAGCAATATGAAAAAAAATACAGATTGTTACGATTAATGGGATTTTTTCAATGGAGTATTCCTTTGAGTTTATAACAATACGTTTAATTTTTTCAGATATTTTTAATAATAAAAATTTATTTAACAGATTAACAATGCCAATATATACCAGAGGTAGCTAAACTTTGTGAATGTATGAAACCAAAAATGGAAGATTTCAGCGATTCGAGATTCATAAAAACTGATTTCCTTAAAAAAAAAAAAAAAAAAAAAAAAAAAAAAAAAAAAAAAAAAAAAAAACAATCTATCTATTTCTTGTTTAATTTATTTAAGAGGGTCATGAGAAAAACAATCTAAAATTAATATTATACCACATGAAACGAATGAAAAAAATATCCACATGTACCGAATATAAAGGACATTTTCCGAAATGTCAGCAAGGCCAAAATAAAGGCACAAATTTTTTTGGTTTCGTCTATGTGTTAGTCTGTCTGTTCTCTACAATAACTGCCTCAAAAAGCATCATCCATTTAGCTTGATATTTGACAGGTATGTTTTAGATAAGATTTAGCTGTATAGGTTTGGGTTAAATTAGGTTCATTCATTTTTAAAATGTAGAACATTTTTCATCAATCTTTTCTATAGCAATACAGATGATTTGCAAATTTTACATTCGTTGAAAAGAAAATGGCGCATTTGATTAAGGGATTTAAATGGTAAATTATGGATGATGAAATTTCTGAATGGGGATATAAAATTATTCCGAGTAATTTGAAATTTTGCTAATACATTTGCCAGATTTTTTAAACTATGTGTATATTATTCGATGGAATTGAGTACACCGGTTCGAATAATATAAAGATTTTGTTTTAACACTTTACTTATTTGATATGATACGTATTTCCCTTTTTTATCAGTTCCTTAGCAACTGTATTACACAGCCTATAAAATAAATCATTTAAATAGTTCCTATTACGAAAGATTAAGCAGAATATCTGGATACAGAGAAATAAAAGATTAATGGATTTTTTGTAATCTGGTCAGCAACATAGGTTTTCTTCAAATATGAAACGTGTTAGTAAAATTACGGGGAAAAGTGAGTGTGCACACTGTTCAAATACTATCAGAAAAATCAATTTATAAACCCAAATAACGTTTGCTATTTAGTCAATCGGCAGTGGACTCTATGATTAATGATTACTCAATAGATTTCAAAGTTTCCAAATTTGTCTATTTTTTGAGGTTTTAGCATGCTATTGCTATCGAGTAGATTAGAATGTATTTAGAAAAGACCTTACATTTAAGTATTGAAGAATAAATGTCAGAACAGTTTTTCCGAAACAAACAAAAAAATAATAATAATATTTTATGTTTGGATATAAGTTAGATATAGCAAATTCAGTTTATATTTCCTTAAGTTCCTTTCGTGCATAAGATTTTATTCAACTTTTCCATTAGATGTAGATGTTTCGTGGATGGCACGTAAATAAAAATTTCTAGATGGGTATTAGGATAACAGGAAATCCTTGTGCAAACTATTGCTTACTCTAATAAAATCACACTGTAAAATGAAATCCACGGGATACTATAACCATTCGCACAAAAAATAGGGAATTACTAATGTTAACTTAATGAGACGACCGGGGTTCAGGGGGTTAGAGCCCAACTTAAGAAATGTACTTGTTTATCTATAAAATTACAAAAATAAGCACTTCATCAGAAATTCAGAACATCAATGCGAAACACAGTGTTTAATTTGTCGCTTCTAATTTGCTTAGCCTTCGAAGAATTTTATATGCTTATGAATATTTATGTAACTTAAACTTATAAATATCGGATTGTAGGAATTTAAATATTGTGAAAATTAAAATGAAAAAACGATGATTTGCTGGCGTTGAGTCCAATGTTCTGCAGATTTACCCGGCTTATCTTGTTCCAAAAGTACAAAATATTGATTATAATAAGTAAAAGGTCGACACAGATTTAAAGCATCAGCTTTACGAAAATCGACTACCAAATTTGGGTGCTTAAAACCAGTAGGATCGTGGTTATTTTCCATGAGTTTGCTTTTACAAGAAAACCAACACTGTTTTATGGTAAATATTTTGCCATTTATCTAAAAGATTCAATGTGGTCAAGCATGGAGGCATATAATGCAACGTAAAACTGTTAACCCTTAAATGCCTGATTTTTCAAAAATAATTTTAATATTTTCGGCTTTCATTTTTTGAATAAATCAAGGGAAAAATACTTACAAAAATTCATATTTTGTTTTAAGTATGGTTTACGGCTCAAAACAGTTTGCTTCTAATCGGCAATACTGGTCTTTAATCGAAAAAATAATGTTCCTCCACAAAATTCTATAATATTAAACACACAAGAATTTTGGGAACTATGATAAGAAAAAAATTTTACTTACTCACTGCAGAACAAAATAGGGTATTTCGCAAGCTTCCATACAAAACAAAAAGAACATGTAGCAACAATTGGAAGAATAAATATATCTTTATTCTTAAACAGCACAAGTGTTGCCATCTACATGTTGAAAATCGATTTAATAATATTTTCAGAATGTATTTTATTTGGCAACATAAGACATTATAGCTTCAAATATATTCTAATAGTTATTTAGAAGCCTAAATTGGGTATGTTGCCGAAAAGCAACAAACGGCATTTAAGGGTTAAGAATGGCTTACCATTGATGAAAAAAGAAGAAAACATTGAGGCATTTCTATAAATTTTAAAGAAGTCTTACAATTTCATCTTATAATAAGAATTTAATGAGATAAATACACAAAAAAGCGAATTGAATAATTGGTGTTACAAGTAACGTAAACACTTTCTTTTTTAAGACGAAGTTGCTCATTTAATTTAAAACAACAGTAATTTTTTGCAGTAACTATTAAGAACTCTCGATACATTTTTAATATAAGAAAAGTAAACATTATTTTCTTCACAATCTGTGTTTACTTTATAAATATATAGTATCGTTTTAGCAAAACGATGTTTTTAAATTGTAAAGATTGTCGGAAAGTATTTTTAAAAATTTAGTAATAAGTATCTTTACAATATACACTCACATCCAAATTTATGTTCAGATACCCAATCATAGTCATATTTCTTGAAATATCAAAACGCTGTTGTCAAGTTTGCAGGGAATGTGTAAAATACAATCCCAATTAGCATTACTCAATCAAAAGTGATCAAACGGTTTATAATGTGCAAATAAAGGCGTTACGTCTTCCGAAAGTGTACGAAGAGATTTGCGTAATCTACTATCTGATCGATTTTCTGCAATACAGAGTTTAATTTTAGTGTTAAACGTCAAAAAACAAATTGTTGTGGCTCCAAAGTATCATTTAGAAGAATCTGTGAAGTGGCGAATTATCGACATTTTAGAAGTAGTGCATACAACCATGATCTGAGTATTTTAAGGTAGACAGTCTCTACGATGTGGAAACTATTTCATAACCCTGGACCTGTTGTGAGGAGGCCTGGGCAACGAATTACAACTGCTTCTTAAAATCCATATCTGTTAATAATTTCCCGTCGTAACAGAAATTATACTAATGAGCTGTCAAGTTCATAGAGTGCAGCCGTCATTGAAACTGTTATATCAAGGCAAAATGTACACATAGATGAACAAAAAGACTTTATGCCAGAAAGCCAAGTGTATGTGTTTGATTGTTTTCACAACAAGGGCGGGATCCCTTTTAAAGGTGCAAATAACATTAGAACTGGAGAGTACACCGATAGACTCATGCTCTCTTTTTTGTTCTGACAACGTTCAGTTTAACATCAGATTCTAAACGTGTATACATCTTTAGGGTGTCAAGAACAAAATCTTCCCTTGAACATTAGTGAAAGGGATCGCTTCGGTAGTGCAGTGTGATGGTTTAGGGTAAATAATGATCTATAGACGTATGTTCCTACACTTTTTTAAAGGCGGATCTGTGATTGGGCAGATATACATTGGGTTGAGGTTTTAGAACCCTATGTAATACTTTTCAGAGGTACATAAGGATCTGACCTTTATATTTATGGACTATAATGCTCGTTCAGATCGAGAAAATCTCATTAAAGAATACCTTTAAAGTGAAGCCAAGAAGTAAAACCGTGGTCTATAAAATCTGCTGATCTGAATCCGATAGAAAGCTTATGAAACTACCTTTGAAACGTGATTGCACCTCACATCCTCCTCCTAGAATTGCAAATGCCCTGAAGACCACAATGCTGGAACTTAATTCCTCAAACTATGGTTAAATATATTATTGGCATCAGGAAATCACGTGGTGATGCATTTGTTCAAGTCATCTGAAGTCACAATCTATATGTAAATCAAAGGCCTCATTTTTTTTTCATAGTTATTATTTTCTTTCTGAACTCTCCTTGTCACATATTATTCCTCTTTTTATTGTTTCATACTACAGTTTTATAACATATGAAGTTCTCTTTAATTTTATCACTGTATTTATGTGTTTTGACGTTATGGCGTTATGTATAATCTTACACAAATTCATAAAACGATAGTTCACACTTTCTGGGAAAACCGTGATTTTATGCATATAAAGATAATTTTATGTAGGCTACATAAAGGCACTATTTCTGTTTGAAAAAAAATATATAAATTTTGTAAAAACAGAAAAAAATAATTCAAATAAAACTTAAAAATATAAAAAAATAAAAGATTAAAAAATAGCAAAGAAGTTAATAATGCATGATTTTTTATTAAATATACTTTTTAAATGTTCTCAATTTAAATCTCCTGTTCAAAAGAATGTTGTAAGCAGAATTTTTAAAAATATCAATCTATGGTGAATATAATATCGTGCTTTTTTCTCAGAAAGCTGATATTACAAAAAATATAAAAAACAATAGGACTTTTTAATAACAATATATTGCAAGGTGTCTCTTAATTTATCATATATAAGGAAATTTACTGTTTTTATCAAACAGAAGATTATCATGACCTGTGTCAAATATTTAACAACTTTCATTCAATGCCTTATTTATTTTCGAAAATAAAAAACTGTACATATATATTCATTAGTAAAATAGCATGTAGTAACTTTTACACATTTTTTGAATGCAAAGAAGTTGTTTTAGTTTTATGTCAGAGCCACAAATGCATGGTTCCTATTGACTATGTTGTGTATAGTGTTTGCATGTATTTTACAAACACAGAATTTCACTTTATTGACAGTATATTCAGATCAACGATTGCCAGGATATACTTCAAGACATGCTTTTTTTTCAAAGACACCTTTATATTGCATAATATTTTCTCCGCATCATACTGCAGAGTATTATTCATTGAAGTGAAACAAAAATATACTGTACTGAATATTGAAGTATATGAAAGACATGCTGCTGAAAATGCAAATGAAGTTTTAAAATCATTTGTCTTGCTCTGGCGACGCATTTCAAAAAGTGACAGGATATTTTTTGAGTATTTGATAAATATCTCTTCTGTATGCAGGAAGATGTATTCTTCTGTATTGTGTAGGTGTAAAACCACCAATATTTATACTTGTTAATAAAAAAAAAATATTTTCGACGCTAACATAATTTTTGATTTATAAACTGACATTTGTTCACTTGTTAATTGCAAACAGAAAACAAATGAATCTGGATATAAGAAAATCGATCAATTAAGATGTCTATCCAAGGAAACAGAAATATAACAATCGCCGCCATTATCTGACCATAAATTATGATGTACTGTGAATATATGAAAATATTTAACCCTTTGAGCTCTGCCGGGTGAATTTTCACCCGCATAAAATCAAAATCGTTTAATTTCCTTCAAAAAGTCTCCATTTTAATTGCAAAAACTGGGTTTTGTAGATTTTACTTTCCTTCTTAAAATCTAGATGGCAGCACTATTCTCTGCAAATATCTAGTAGGTTTTTAATGCGACCTTAAAAACACTCCAATTTTGAAGGTTTAGAAATTTTGTATTTTTCAAGCATTATAAAGAAATATTTTTCAAAGGAGATAACATTTTTTTCTCTTGGACACATCAAACATCTAATAATAATTACATGCAAATCACTAAACTGAAAATTTAAATAATTACAGGGGATAGAAATAAGTAATGGTAGAATTTTCTACCAGCAGAGCTCTAAGGACTACAAAAATGTGCTTTTTCACTAGATGGCAGCACAAAAATTAAATACCAGACAGTGTTTCAGAACCAAAATTTAGATGCTTATAATTTAATTCTAAGGAATTTAAACTTGTGTTTAATTCAGCAGATTGACGAGTTTATTATGTTTTAAATATTTCTAAACAAAAATTAAATATTTTAAAAATCTGTTTCATCTATAAATTTGATTAGTTTGTATTTTTATATTATGATTTTAAAAAATTTAAATTTTGAATTTTCTCATTTAATAAATTTTTAAAATATTTTAATAGTCTTAGAATTTGTTTAAACAATGTAACTGCTTAAAATATGTTGAAATTTCAGCAATTATAGTAATTTTAGAATAACTTTGCGGTGTCATTTCTTGTATTTGCGTGTTGAAATGAATGCTCTAGAGCTCTGATGGTGGAAAAACTTCCCACGTCCCCCAGCCTAAAGGGGGTATTTTAAAAATTTTTTAATCACATGGTTCAATTTCAGACAATCCCCTAATCACATTTTAAGTGTTTTTCTAGCATATTTTTAAAATTTTAATAACCCGGAAGGGTTAAGGAACTCCGGGGGTAAAAAATTCTCAAAAAATGTAATATTTTATTGGCTTAACAAAAGTAACAGAGTTTATAGATTTAAACGGCGAAATCCATGCTTTTATCATGATTAGATCAGGAGATATAACATCTTTTGACCTGAGGTGCATTTATCTCAGAATGGATTTTTTCACGATTTGTCAACTTTGAAAGGATATAGTTAACGTGTCCTGTAAGGTATATGTATGAAATTTTCAACGTAATTCCTGTCTTATATTTATAATAAATTGTTTTCCGGATTTTTGATTTTGAGTGAGAATTGAGAAATATGCTAATTAATAAAACTACGTCTGTAAAAAAATTACAATTTTTCACTTTAAAATTTATTACGAACTTTATAATTAATATTTTTAAAAATCCTAAAGGTAAATTAATATGACACATTTTCAGTGTACAATGGAGGGAAAATGATGCAAATGAGGTAATTGGTTCAAGAGATATATGAAAAAAAAAATGCGTGTATAAATATAGAATATTTTGTCTCGGGTCCCCTTTAATTCATTTGTTAGCGTTAAAGCATTTCTTAATACGGGGACCAGAAATAGCCGTAACATAATCTAAAATTCAGCAAATCTCAATTTTTCTATATATAAATCTGATTACCATACAAAATTATGTTCAAGAAGTATTTGTTTTTTTTAATTCCGCTCACAACATTCTTTTGAACAGGAGATTTAAATCGAGAACATTTAAAAATATTTTTAATAAAAAATCATGCATTATTAACTTCTTTGCTATTTTTTAATCTTTTATTTTTTATATTTTTAATTTTTATTTGAATTATTTTTTTTCTGTTTTTACAAAATTGATATTTTTTTTTAAACAGAAATAGTGCCTTTATGTAGCCTAGATACACGTTAAAAGAAGTTTAAATTCAAAATACTTTTGAAAGTGTCCAAAAAATACGCAATGTCGTTAATATTTCTTTCGCGTAAAGTTCAGTTCAAGCATGTTCAGAAACTTTTGCAGGACCGACTTTCGCTAGAAATAGAAAAGACCTTCGAGCTTTTCTTACTCTAATCCCTGAAGTACTTAATCTTTTGGAAGACTGGATGTATTCGTTCCTTTTTGCATATTTTTAGCTAAGTGAAATTGAAATCTTATCCCGTTTTAGAAATTTTCATATTCTAAATATCTTTTTAGTATGTTGAAAGAAAATTTTAAGATGTATTTTGTAATACATACGAAAGCGAATTTACAATAAAATAGAAATTTTCATAAATTTAATTATTCATTCATAATCAATTTTTTTTAAGTATATATTCTGAATGTTCCGTATATTATAAAGGATTGGTACAGTTAATGATTGATGTACAGCAATCATAGCAAAGACACTTCGCTCTGAATTGCTAGTGAGACAGACTAGTTTAAGCTACAAGTGAAGAAAGTAACTATATAATAAACTTACTACCACAAATCTCTTTTAAATTTTAGAAACATCGTTAGTGACAAAATTGAAAAAAAAATTTAATTAAAAAAAATTTAATTTAAAAAGTTAAAAACCCGACTGCGTAAAAAGCGAACTAATTAATTATTTCTCATCGATGTAAAACTATTTTTATATTATTTACCTATTTTATTTTTTTACTTGTATTCATGACTTTTATGTTGCGTTTAATTGTTAGTTCCTATATCTAAACACTGTTTTGATGAGGCCTATAGATGTCTATGAAGGTCAGAGTTGCAGTACAGCTAGAGATCCTACCTACACAATTTCCAGGCTGTGTAATATTTAAACGGAGCTTCTGACTGTAAAATAATCAATGAAACATCGTCTTCATTTTGAAAGAGCTATCCAATGATATGTCACGCAATATGCTGTGTACATTTTTTTTATCGGCTCTACTGCCATTTCGTATTTTACGGCCACCATTTTGAATTTATAAAAATAAAATCCAACAAACACAGAGTTATCGGGAAGCAATCGGACGACTGCTGCTTGCCGATTCTGGCGGTAACGGCACGATATCAGGTTGCCGATATCGGTTCCAACACTTTTGTGGTCCCCCGGGCGATAGTCAGTCCATTAGGCTGGCCCTTAGTCGGACCGGTGCCGGCAAGATCGGCGAGACTGCCGGCAGGATACTATGCCGGCTGCAGCCCGACAGCAGCATAAATTGAAAAAAAAGCTTTTTTGATGGCGCCATCTATTAGCCATCTTGGCATGTGTCTTTGCCAACATTTCAAGGGAGCGTATTTCGGCTTTGGAACAGGTTGGTTTCGATCCGAGGACCCCAGGGACAGAAGGTAAACGCCATAACCACTCAGCCACCCAGCCTCGCTGCGGGGAGGATTCTTATGGGGTAATACGGGGAAGACATTTCTTTAAGTGATAGCTTGTAGTTGTGGATAGATCGTAGATGGGAAAATTGGAATTTTGAAGTGTTTTAAAGTTTTTTTTTTTTTTTTTTTTTTTTTTTTTTTTTTTTTTTTTTTTTGTAATTGTCTTATTCGCATTTATTTATAAGTTAATTTAGTATTTAAATGAATGAAATAAATATTTTAGAGAACTAGTTAAACCAAACGAATTGGTTTTTTTTTATAAATTTAAAAAATATTAAATATTTAATGAAATTAATTATTTTTAGAGGTTTTGTTCAGTTAATAAAATTTTCTTATAAGTTATTATAATATAATTACATGCGTTGTGTTAATTTATAAAACATATTTTTACTTTCTTCTATCTTTACAAGAAGAAAGTATTGGATTCATGAAAAATTTCGACGGATTTACACGTTTTAGGGGTCAGAGATTCCGAAAAACAATGTTTTTACAAAATGTCTGTCTGTGAGTCGTCTGCCTGTATGTGACACAAATTTTGTGGGCGCTCTATCTCAAGAACTAATGCACGGAATTTAATAAAAATTTATATCCCAGTAGTCCCTAATATATATTGGTGCTGATTAGTTTTTGGTGTAAATCGCCCCACAGGTGGCAGTGCTATGCTGCATTTTTTGCGATTTCTCAATAACTAATGCACAGATTTTCATCAAACTTCAGATTCAGGTATACCTTGATATGAATTAGTGCTGTTTATGTTTTGGTGTAAATCGCTCGACAGGTGGCGCTGCTATGCTACATTTTTTCAGAATTTCCGCTATAGCTCTATTTCAAGAACTAATGCACGAATTTTCATCAAATTTGTAATTCAGATATACTTTGATATGAATTGGTGATAAATTGATGTAATTTCTTCTACTATTTAAATGATTTAATTTACGTGATTTATGTAGAAGAAAGTTTTGTGATGGCTACAACATACTGGTTTTAACATGGAAAAACTTATTTTAATAAATAAAGTTGGAAATTAATCACTTTAATTAAAATTTTAATTAGAATAAGAATTCATTATCTGTCATTTGATGATTTAAAGTAGAATATATTTTTAATGACAGTGTAGCAATATTTATTCTTTTACTTATCAGCATTTTTTAATCTTAAAATAAATTAGAAATATTATTATTATTACTATTATTATTATTATGTGTTTAGTAAATAATTTTTTAGAAGGGAGAAATTTCGGAATTTTTTCTCTTAAATTTTAATGCTAAAAAGATGCGTAGATTTTTTGATATTTTCATAGCTTGTAAAATAATTTTAAAAGCTTTTTAATAATTTGATTTTTAAATAAAATAAGAAACTTAGCTATTATTTTTTAAATGAATATATAATTGGAAAATAATTTGAATTAACTTATGAAGTATTTTTCTTATCCTTCTACGGTTAAGTTTATAATGAATAATAATTTTAACGAACGATTTAAAAAAATCTTTTGATGATACTAAAAATTGTAAATCCTTTTAAAAATGAATTCAAAACATTTTTTAAATAAATAAATATAGCCTTTTTTTGACAATTTTTATGTTTATCACTATTAGAATTTTATGTGAAATATATAACTCTTATCAAAACTCAAACTCACACAAAATTAAGTAAAAGAAAAAATGTCGGCTAAGACTAAAAATTCCGAATTCGGACCGATGTTAGTATTCATCTAATCGTACCACTATCAGATATCACATATCGGTACTGCGTCACTTGCCGGTATAAGTCGCTTGCCGATATGTAACCATAAGGGGACCAATTACGGTAACCGGCAGTCGAAAAAGCAGATTCTTAAGTTTCAGTTGCCGATATGCTGCCGAAACTTCACCGAAACCGCTGTGTCGATGCCGACACTTAACCGACACTGCCGGCTGCGGTTCGATCGTGTGCCGAAAGGTATGTGTTTGCTGGGAACTTAGCCTATAACCATCGGAAGGTTAAGACGAATTGACAGAGACCTCATTCATTAAAACCCATCCAGCTGTTGGGATGTTTCAAGGATATAAAGAAATTCACATACCCAGACACGCGTGAAACACATAACCCTTCTTGGCAGCCGGGTAAAAAGAAGGCTATAATGAGTTATTGCGCATCTCATCTATTTACATGAAATTTTTTAGAAAATTAATATAGTTGTCATTCCAAGAAAACAGTTAAAAAACAAAAAGTAATTATTCTTATTTTAAATGTTTAATTCATTGTCTTCACAACAGCATCAATCACTTGCACTTTGAATTTCAGTTGAAGTATTTTCTGAATAACCAAAAATAGCCATAACAGAATCTCAAATCCAACATTCTCAATTATTATATATTAATCTGATTACCATATAAAATAATGGTCAATAAGTTATTTGTTTTACATTCTGCTCACCACGTTCTTTTGAATAGGAACTTTATATCGAGAATATTTAAAAAGTATTTCTAATAAAATATCAAACATTATTAACTTATTTGCTTTTCTTTTTTAACTTATAATTTTTAATCTTATATTTTATAATCTTATATTGTTTTATTTTATATTTTTATTTGTGCATTTTTTTCTGCTTTTAAAATTTTTTATATCTTTTTCCGAAAGAAATCCTGTCTTTATGTACCCTATATGTATGTTAAAGGAAGTTTAGATTCGAAATACTTCTAAAAGTGTCCAAAAAATGCGCAATGTAGTTAATATTTCTTTCGCATAAAGTTCAGTTCAAGCATTTTCAGAAACTTTTGAAGGACCGAGTTTCGCCTTAAATAGAAAAGACTTTTGAGCTTTTTTTTTACTTTGATCCCTGAAGGGCTTAATCTTTTGGAAGTCTGGATGTATTCGTTCATTTTTGCATATTTTCAGCCCAGTGAAATTGAAATCTTATCCAGTTTTAGAAGTTTTCATATTCTAAATATCTTTTTAGTATGTTGAAAGAAAATTTTAAGATGCATTTTGTAATACATATGAATGTGATGCTACAAGAAAAATAAGAATTTTCTAAGATTTAAATATTCTTTCCTAATTATATTTTTCAAATATATTCTGAATGTTATAGACAGTATATGTTTTGGATTGTAAAAATGTATTTTGGATTTTTAGTAAAGGATTGATGTACAGCATGCATAGTAAAAACAACTTATTCTGACTTGTTTTTAATCAGACAGACTGATCTGAGCTACATATGTGAAAATAAAATAAACATATAATAAACCGTCTACCAGAAATCTCTTTTAATTTTTAAAATTATCTGTAGTGATAAAACTGCAAAAGTAACCACTGACAAAAGGGCTATAAGACAGTGTTAGAAATGCTCGATTTCATTTTAATATAGAATGATATAATGATTTTTAATTTTACTCGGTTCTCACGCAAAATGTTTCAAGATGCATAAAATTGAAATCTATAATAGGCTGTAGATAATTTAGAAATCAATTTTCAAGATTAAATGGAATCTGGTCAAATATGATACATGAAATATATTTAACATGAAATTTAAACCTGAAAATTTAATTCATTACAGTATGTTTGAGAATATATTAGATCTATATCTGTCATGCATTCCAATATTTGAATACCACATTTCCCACATGACTACCAATTGTAATCTTCTTATCATTTAATCACAATTTGCTGTCATTAAATAATATGAATATTTCTATTTGGAAATAGTAGTATTCAAAATGTGGAAGATTTGGCAGCAATGTACCACATAAAAGAAAAAGTACTTAAATATGAAGTTTCACTCCATTATAGTTACCGAAATGCTTTGGAATGTATCTCCAGATATTTCATATCTTCTGATATGTGTGCTCTTGTATAAGTAGTAATCTCCATCTTATTTAATTATAAATCTCTATCATTAAATAATACGAATCTTTCTAAATAGAAACATTGACACAAAATATTTCGAATGTTTTAGTAGCAAGTACCACATACAGGGAATTGTGCAAAAAATTCAAATTATTTCGAATTCCTATATGTGATTCAAACATATCAAAATTTCATAAATTGAATATTGTGTCTAATTTTACCTAATTTGGGTTCAGACATGGTTTGTCGACCTGAGACACGTAATCGATCATAAAAAATGTGTTTTAAATTGATGATTACTGTTCATAAGTATGTTTAGGATGTGGTATAAATTATTAAATATTTACATAATACGTTTTATTATATAATAATCGGTCAGAATGAGATATTTTGTTACGAATTACCGTTCACGTATCAAGAAGGTCCTGCAAAACTTGCTCAGTCACCCTGCCCAAACCGCGCTGATATCGAGCCGACGAACCGTTTTAATCGCCTCCTTTTTTAATGCTAACCATTGGACTGTATGAGATCTCTTTTATACAATAAATAACATATAAACGCAATAAATTTTAATATAGTTTTTAATGCTTCTGTATGTTTAGGTCTTCTTATCGCTCTGTTTATTAAATGCATTTCTCTCTTTTCTAGGTTGTGTGATGTGTAGGGTAGTGTATTTTGATCGTCGAATTACTTGCTTTTAAAACACAGAGGTTAACAGATGGTCAACATAACACCATTTTTCAAAAATGTTAAAAATGAAAGTAAAAAATAATATTAATGTGCATAATAATATTAAAAATATATTAAAAGAAAAACGGAAGACATAATATAATTAATTACATTTTTTGTTTACAAATTTCATCTATTAAAGATGTGTTTGTTGAAATATACTTCACGATGTCATTCGAGGGTTAAATTCAAAAATATTTATGAAACTAAGAACAATGATTAGTCACAATCTATTTTTGTTCCTGTTTTATTCAGAAAAATGCTTACGTGAAAATGGAACCAATATATTCAATGTACAGATATCAATAAAAATTAACAACAATTATATATGTATTTTTTGGATTAGTTCAAAATGATAAGCTTTATTAGTTAATTAAAAATTTACTTACAATTTGTTCTAAACATCGTTCAGGATTTAAATTTGAAAAATAAATTGGAAGCTAAAATCATTGCAAAATTACAATAATATTTAATTTTCTTTGTTTACTTCGAACATGATTTAAATGGGTGTACTCTAAGCACAATTAAATTAACATATGTCATTCATTAAACTTAGGAATAATAACGAAACTTTTTTAATTATGAATCTAAGGTTGAACATGAGGCGCATTCATTAAAATAATTTAATATTAAATGCAGTTGTAATCATTGATTTCCAAGAGCGTGTTTAATTAAAGTGTGGAGACAATCTTGTCACAGAATATTTCCATTAAACATGAATAGGACGAAAATAGAGTGGTAAATTCTTAATAAAGTCCTTATAACATATAAAATGATGATCCCGCTATTCTCAGCTGAATCATTTCTTACTTTGGATGCAGGCATTTTTAATTAATTTTCTGTAACTCTCAGATCTGCATGAAAATACGGGGAGAATACCGACCATATGGGTTATGTTTCTCAAGTTCGTACTGCAGGATAATAAATAATATTTAAAGTAGATTGATGGTGAGAGCATAATTGAGATACACAAATTTTCTGTACATGTACTTTTTAAAGAAGATTTAATAAGAATTCAACATTCAGCAACATAAGATTATACCTCATTCGTCTATGTAACTTTCTTCCGTTTTAAAAATGTTTGGTAATTTTTTTTTTTTTTTTTTTTTTTTTTTTTTTACATTCTATATTATTTTAATTTTATTGCCCGATTTAAATATATCGGAAACATTCTTTAAATTTAAAATTACTTCCTCCCCCCCCCCATAAATCAATTAATAACTAAACATTTATAAAGAAGCATTCAATATATTATTATAGAAATATGGTATATATATAATAGGGTGGGGCGAAAAAAAACGAAAATCGGAAAATGATGATCCCGCTGTTTGGTAAAATGATGATCCCGCTATTCTCAGCTGAATCATTTCTTACTTTGGATGCAATCATTTTTAATTAATTTTCTGTAACTCTCAGATCTGCATGAAAATACGGGGAGAATACCGACCATATGGGTTATGTTTCTCAAGTTCGTACTGCAGGATAATAAATAGTATTTAAAGTAGATTGATGGTGAGAGCATAATTGAGATACACAAATTTTCTGTACATGTACTTTTTAAAGAAGATTTAATAAGAATTCAACATTCAGCAACATAAGATTATACCTCATTCGTCTATGTAACTTTCTTCCGTTTTAAAAATGTTTGGTAATTTTTTTTTTTTTTTTTTTTTTTTACATTCTATATTATTTTAATTTTATTGCCCGATTTAAATATATCGGAAACATTCTTTAAATTTAAAATTACTTCCTCCCCCCCCCATAAATCAATTAATAACTAAACATTTATAAAGACGCATTCAATATATTATTATAGAAATATGGTATATATATAATAGGGTGGGGCGAAAAAAAACGAAAATCGGAAAAATAAAACGTAATACCGCGCAAAAATTGTGTATGGTCCTCAGTAACAAAACTGCAGAGTTTTTTCAAAATCAAATTTTATCTTCCGGTGCCCCCGCCCCCCCCCCCCCACCCCCACCCCCATTTTTGCGAAAATCTTCCAAAATTCCTTGTACATCTTATAAATCAAAATATACATAAAGTTACAAAATAAAAATTTCATACCGCGTAAAAGTTGTATATAGCACGTAGTAATGAGCCTGCAGAGTATTTCGAAATCAAGTTTTATCTTCCGGTGCCCCAGGTCACCCCAATTTTTGCGAAATTCGCCAAAAATGCCTTGTAAAACTTATTTATCGAAATAATCATAAATTTGGAAAATAAAAATGTCATACCATGGAAAAGTTGCGTATGATGCCTAGTAATATGCCTGCTCAGTTTTTTCGAATTCACATAATATCTTCCTGTCATTCAAAATTTTGAAATAATTGCCGTAAATTCCCTTTTATAGTATATGTATAATAGAATGCATCAAACAAGAAGCAAGAGTGCAATACAAACAGTTAATCTGTGAAAGAGTACACAAGCAAATAAAGTTCAAGAATGAAAAACAAACATTTAAATCTGTTAAAAGTGATAAAAAAAAATAAAGTTCAATTAAATCAGTTCGTGCTCTACAAAACAAAAATCTAAATATTCGAAATGTTTCTGCTTGTTGTTTATGGTTGGTCTTGTTGAAGTTTTGTAAAATTAAAATCTGACTTTAAGTCTGAAAATATGGCAGAATGGCTCTTGATTGTTGCATACAAATGAGCTGTCATTGCTACATTTGCATCAACAGCTAGTCGGATGCAGCAAGGACCATACAGTTTTGGTGGGTCAATTGGGAAAATGTTGGACAAGGCTGAATTCCTTCCCATTGTTTCTTTCCAAACTATTGACATTAATTATAACCTCGAAACAGTTATAGAACAGTTTCAATCATATGACCAGATTCCCACCAATTTTCCACCAATCAATCAAAATCACCGATCTTTTAGCACTTAACGAATGAAAGTAGAGAAAAAAGGGAAAATTGGAAGGCAAATGAAAAACATTCACGAGGTAGTCAAGTTCGTTGATAGAGTCTGGCGTCAGTTGAAACGAATCTGTTGACGATCTCAGCACCGATCAAAACTGCCTGAAGGAAATTATCCCATTTATTAAGAAAGGAGGTTGTTTGGAAGACGTTGCACATAAATTCCCTGGTAGACTTTCAGACAGCAGATGGGTTACTACTGTCAATAGAATTTTGAGACTCTATATGGCAACTCCGGATCCAACGTCAAATCTGAAGATATTGACGGAGTTTGATGTCAAATGTGTACGCACGTGTATAGTTTGCAATTAAGGGCAAGCTATCCTTCAAAGACGGTGGAATCCATCTTTCGGAAATTGTTTATTTTTCCTGGGGTATTCCCCAGGCAGTGAAAGTTGAAATTGACCCAGTAATCCAGCGCATTTCCTTTTTTACTCATCCGGAAACCTGCTGATTGCCATGGTAACTGATGATCGGAAACACATCCACAAGATAGGATTTTGGAGAATCCTTAAAGCGCGAAGGGCGAACACTAGTGAAGAAGTCAGGCAGTTCCAAATTCCTGCAATGAACTTTAGCGCGGCAGATTATATTGATCTGATTCAGTGGGATAAGGTAGAAGTTATGGAATCACCTATTTTGACTAATCTTTCAAACGATGATTTAAAGATGTACATTGACAAACGTGATCGTGAAGATATCATTCCGTTTGCTGAGTTTCCATGCCACACTCAAAGTGTAGAAAGGTGTGCCAAAGTGGTCACTGAATCTTCTGCGACAGTAGTGCAAACAACAGGGATGGGTTCATAAGATCTTGATTACAATAAAGAGTCATTATGCGACATTTTGAGACTGTCAGATTTTAAGGTTACAAAACTCGAACAGGACCAAAAATAAACTCAAAGCCGAAATAGTTTGCATATTTACATTTTGTTTTCAAGCGCACGAACTGTTTTAAGTGAAATTTAAATTTTTATCAATTTTAATAGATTTAAATGTTTGTTTTTTATTCTTGAACTTTAATTGTTTGTGTATTCTTCACAGATTAAATGTCTGTATTCCATACTTGCTTCTTGTATGATGCATTCAATTATACAGGTACAACAGATAAAATTGAATTTACGGCAAAATTTCGAATGAGTGGAAGATATTATGTGATTTCGAAAAAAACTGTGCAGGCATATTACTACGTATCATACGCAACTTTTCCGTGGTATGACATTTTTATTTTCCAACATTATGTTTTATATTTCGATTTATAAGTTTTACAAGGCATTTTTGAAGAATTTCCCCAAAATGTGGGGGGGGGGGGGGGGTGAGAGACACCAGAAGATAAAAGTTGATTAAAAAAAATTCTGCAGGCTCATTACTACGTGCCATACACAACCTGTACCCGGTATGAAATTTTTATTTTCCAACTTTATGTTTATTTTGATTTATAAGTTGTACAAGGCATTTTTGACGATTTTCGCAAAAATTGGGGGTCCTGGGGGCACCGGAAGATAAAATTTGATTTTGAAAAAACTGTGCAGTTTTATTATTGAGGACCATACACAACTTTTGCTCGGTATTACGTTTTAAATTTCCTATTTTCGTTTATTTCACTCCACCCTAATATATAATGCGTGCATGTGTACGCAGATAAGCTTTATCGATTATTTTACACTTTTTCATACAATTTTTCTTCTATTGCGATGTTGTACAATTTTAACACACAGTAGTAAATTCTGTTCGAAATACCACATTACAAATTGATAGATAACGCCATTTTAGTTTACACGTACACTTTGCTTTTTGTACACAGACTTGAAATAATGAAATTCCTTTTTTTCGGAATTTCTATATGCTCCAAAGCATTTACATTTGATGAAAATGTACATTCATTTCTTATCTGATGTAGGAAAATATATCTTGGGAGACTTTCTGTGAAATATCACAATTCAATTCGCTGAAAAAATCTTTCAATTTGGTAAAACATTAAGTATGTGAATAAAATGGTGAATAGAAGTAATTTGTTGCAATGTAAAATTTACTTTAAAATGAAAAATATCCACACTTATATATTTATTTATTCATATTATGATGCATATGAAAATTAAACATGGATATCAAAAACAAGCATCTAAGGAAAAATTTACTATATTACAAAACAGTGCAATTTATAATATAAATTTAAGCAATAATATTTTTCGTATACTCGTTGCATGTATAAATACCGAAAAAACATTTCTAACTAATGAAGATTTCTTTCTCAGCAGCTTTTCTAATCATTACATTAACTAAAAACTATTTATTTCATTATTTCAATTAACGTAATAGTTTACTTCTATTACATGTAATATTTTGGGTATCAATAGGTTTTTCATTTTTACCTGTAACAACTTTCAAAGCTTTAAAGGTATTCGACAGTAAACTCTTAAAAAAACTCTTAATTAACATTCTTTTTGTTTTAAAGTGCTGAAAAAGTTTCCTTCGGTCCAATGTTTTAGGTTCTTGCTTAAGTAATTGCAATATAAATTAGATGCAATTTTTTAGGTAATGTTAAGAGTGTTTCAGTTTTCATCTTATGTAATGGAACTATTTATAAAAGAATCCATCCCACGCTTTCAATCGTGCAGAGCTTAAAGTTTTAATTTGTTTATTTTCTTAATTAAATTCCGTTTTTTTCTTGAAGATCCTGTGTATATAAACGGATTCGTTTAAATACTCGAAAAAATATTAGAGACGTTTAAATGGAAATTTATCTCATTTTATATTTTCAGTGACGAGATTTTATATTTATATATAATCTTACTTAGAAAGCATGTAAAGTACTTGATTTAAAGAACAGAACACTCGTTCAGTGTGATTATAATGTCGACAAAAATTTCGATCTTTCGAAATATTTCGGTATTTTTTTTCTTTTGTATAATTTTTATGTTTTGTTAAACTTTTCGTTCTTAAGGTAGTAAATAATAATGTAATTACTTCACATGTCATTAAATATTGCAGTATTTTGTAATATTAACTTATCATCTTTTCCGCTTTTAATATGAAGCAAATAACGTCCTCATCTAGTTTTTCTTGGCAATTTTAAAGAAACATTTTTGTTGTTATCTTGATATTGAATTCGATTAAACATTGTATACAAACCGTTATTTTATGTGATGGTCTACAATATACCGATTACATTTATAAAACAAAAGGTTTAATTAATTTGCATTCTAAAATATCAGAACATAGTAATCGTAAAAGATGGGGAAAGCAATTTAAGCGGACAAAATGCAGGTATTTTTTTTAACTAATGTGAAAGCTGCTGTCATATTTGAAGCATTGTCAGATTAAAAAAATGGGACACACTGGACCATTTTTGAAGTTTTTACTTTTTGTTCTGAAATTTAATGACATATTTACAAGAAAAAGCTCTTGAATATAACTTATGTACATTTTTGTTTATTTTTTTAAAGTATAAATTTTAATGATTTTTAAAGAAAAAATATTTCTTAAAGCTTAAAACGTGTAACGGTACTCAACACGAAACACTACAAGATATGAGAAGCAACGGGATAAATTACAATATTAACAACTATTTAAAAGTGAAAGTACTTTATTAGAAATCTCTAGCCATGTTTTTCAATACTTTAAATAGTACATATCACAATGGGTTCATTTCATAAGAAAAATATTTAATAGAATTTTGTGCACGATGTCATTGTATATGCCCCCATAAATATATTGAACAAGGTTTTACATATTTAAGTTTAATTGAAAAATAATTAGCTCGTTTTAAATATATGTAAATAAAATAAGTTGAAGAACAATATAGCACATTAAAAATGTATACAACTAGGCTTAGCTGTATATGTCTTAAGTTTTATATAACTGTTACTAGCTGGATTTCACCCATCTAGATGGTCTTTAAAGGGACCCAAATGCCTTATGCATGGCTATTACGTGATTTAAAATATCGAAGGAAATTCAAAATTATTCGTACTATCGGTGCCTGTTTCTGTGCATACTTTTAATATTTAAGTGTTGCGCATGTGCTGGTTCAGATGTTAAAATTATTGCTAAATATATATATTATACTTTGTACAAACATGTTAACAAATAGCAACACTAACGCCCAACAAAAAAGTTACTTGAACAACGGGCTGTTTTAGAAAGTGTTTCTTTGTGAATCATGGATAGAGTAAGCATTGTGGAGGGCACAAGTTGATAAAACGTTTTACCATATAAATAACAACAGCAACAACAACAACAAAAATCTATTTTAATTTGTGTTTAATTATATTTCTATTTTTAAATTAAAGTGTAATTCATTTCACATATACCAGACGATCAACCCGGATTTCCCGTGTAACAGAAAGTACGGCTAGTTGTATAGGACGTAGGTCGAATACAGAATTCCATCTTTAGATATAGACACTAAGTTAAGGTAAACAATTTAGAAATTGCTCGTCAAACGTGGCAAATGAGGTGCGTTCGTACTATAATTGGTTTTATAAATATTTTTTGCACCGCATATTGTACTTAATGTATATTTTAGTGCACTGCATAAGTGCATATTAATTACATTCTGTTCGAAAGGCTGTAACATCATTAAAATGCACTTGAAATATTTTTTCCCTCTTCCGTAATGTAGCGGAAAACTGTCTCTGTAATTAAACTATACATCCGATTTTCATAAAATTTGAAATGACTCAACAAAATTCTGAAACAATTATATATTAAAAATTTCAGATCATTCGGTTGGGTAGTTTTTTTTCTATTATATGTGGACAAACGGACAGACAGACTGACTGACTGAGCGACGACTATAGGTGCTACGTATTTATATAATTACGAACGCACATAATAAAAAAGTGTAATCTTCGTATCACGGATGATAAATAAGCACGAAATTAACTGACGATTTGTTTTAAAATTTGATTCACTAAATACTGTTACATGACTTTGATTTCTTTATATTTAATGTACACGAGGAAGAGTTGTGAAGGAAATTGAGTTGTGTAGCACTTTACCTAATATAATTATGCTAAATTTTGATTTACTTCCAAGCGCGATTTTTTCTTTATTTTATTTTTTAACCAGATCAGCAAAATTTCATCTATGGAGAAGAATCTTTGACAATTATTACTTACATGGTTCAATATTTTTATGAATCATGATGAACAAATCTTAGGTATTTGCTTACTTTGATGGAATAAAATATTAGACTGCCATTCTAATTTCAGCTGAATTTACCCCAGAATACATATATGTATATATATACGTATGTTACATTTCTCTCGTTTTCTTGGTTTTTTTTCCTTGTGTATTATTATTCCAATGCATTAAATCGGCAGTGATAGACCTATCGTAGCAAATTTGCCAGTCTATTATATGAAATAATGCATTTTTTACGAGATGTGGTGTCCTGGCGACTGACTATCAGGCATCCAACTGTAGATTTGGTTTCTTAAATTATGATCATCTTATATCTCTGTTCAGTTTGTTGATCAATAGTTTATGTTTTAATATTGGATGTTTTAATATGTTATGATTTAAATATTGGAAGATTTGTTTAAATTCATGTTTTGTAATTCCTGTAAGAATTCTGTGGATTATTATATGCCAAATCTAAATTTGGAATTTTGGTCATTTTATTATTCGAATATGTTAGTTTTACTTCATATGAAGTATTCTTTATATAAATCACATAAATTTAATCTTAACAGTAGACATTTTGTTAAGAAATGTTAAGAGAACTTGATAGTTGTCTTTTGATTTTCAAAGGTTGTATTTATATATATTTATATATATATACATTTGAATGTAACTCATCTATCATACATTGATTTATGTAACTTTAATGTAGTTTTATTCGAAAAAAATAATTTTGAGTAAAAATGACCTTCTGGCATATGAAAAGCAAAGCTCCCGTAACTGTTTATGACTCTCACATGACTTGCTCTATCATTATATAGATATTCATTAAAGAAGATTTTAAGTTAATTTTCTTCATATTAAATTTTCTTTCTTAACACATCTAGTGTTAATATTTTTTGTTATTAAAAATGGATGGAACTATAAGACACGTTGTTTTGAGAAAGAATGTAAATGTTCTGGAGTTAAAATAAAATTAATAGATGTTAACTCGACTGTTTTAGACGCTGTATATTTAATAAACGTCTATATATATATATATATATATATCCACAAATCAGGAAAAAATATGTTATTAAGTAGAAAATCCCAAGAAATACAGATATAAATTATCAAGAGTTATAATAATCATTAGTAAGAGTTATAGAAATCATTACAAAGGTTATAATAACTATTAGTAAACATAGAAAAATCTTCGTTTTTGCCTGTTGCTTAAAGAGCTGTGTTTGATATAATAAAACAGAGGTGCTCGTTTATTATTCCCGGTTTGAATTCTTATATCATGTATATTTTTTAGTTTTATTTTTTTTTTTCGAATTAAAAAAAATACATAATAAAGAACAATCAACTAATTGAATAAAACTGTCTGATCGATGTAAAAGCAATAATAACCAATTAATTCTCAGACTCGGGTTTCAAGTAAATAATAACAAAAAAATCGAACTGCATTTATGCTATACATAATATCACGAAAAGGAAAGAAGCCTGTTTTAGTAGAAGCTCAGAAATCGGCTAAATTGGAAGTAAAGCAAGGAATGATGGAAAGCACTAACAAGATAGGGACATACCTTGTAAAGGCATGTTATAGTAAACTGCAATGTCTCATAAAAAAAAAAAAAAAAAAAAAAAAAAAAAAGATAATATTATACAGCGCATCAACATGTACTGCCATGACATTTCTATAATACGTTGTAATTTCAATAAAATGAGTAACTCTTTATTTCCGTCTGATGAGGATTGTTGAAATATTTTTTTTTAATTACTATTTCAGTAGGGGAGACCGGGGCAAGTTTTCCAACTTTTTAGATTTTTATTTTTGTATTTTTTATTTTTAACTATTTTGATATATACAAGATATCATTGTATTCCATAGACCTTCCTGTACAAACTGGCACAATTATTTTTCAAAAAACTAAATATACTTTTTCACAAAAAATAGTTAACTCTAATCATGTTACGTTGGAAAATGTGCCCCGTATGCGGGGCAAGTTTTCCAGCCTACGAAAAATGGTCAGGGGCAAGTTTTCCAACTATACTTTAAATGGAAAAACATCGGTAATAAATCTTGCTTGTTAATTAATAAGTATGTTTTATTGTGAACTAAATGCTCAGTAACATAACAGTAACATAAAAAACAGTTTTAATCCATTTGACATTTAAAGACGAAGGTCCAAACAGCTCCCTGGCGGAATTGGATTTTTTTTTTCTCGCCTCTTTTATCTGATTCCTTTTGCAGTTTCCTTTTTTTTAGATGAAACTTTTTTTTTCCATTTTCGGTTTATTTTTGACAGGACATTTTGACAGTAAGTACAATACTTCCTATTTTTTCCCACGCCGTGTTTGCCTGCTTAGGGCAGCCTTCGCAAAAGTCCCAACTTCTTCTGGTGTAGGCAAAGCTTGTTTGGATGTAGAAGGAAGGCTTTTTTCATAAGCAATAATAAGGAAATTTTGAGTAGAACTTAAGGAACAGCTTCTTTGGAAATGCTAGCCTGCATTGGTGTAGAATGATTAGATGCTTTCGGTGTTGTTTTGTTTCTGCGGGGGGGGGGGGGGATTATTGAGGAAAGTTTCAAATCTTTTCAGGATTGTTGGTGATTTTAAGATTTGGTGCGGCAGGAGCTGGCCTGTCAGAAAAGTAGGATGGCGTAAAAGCAGAGTTTGTAAATATTTCAGGATTCAGTATGAAAATTCTCTAACGTTTAAAACCCGCCATAATATTAACTGTGGATTAATGCCAGTGGAGCGGCTCTAAGCCCGGTTAATTTGCTTTTTGAGGGGTTCATACTCACTGTGATCTCAGTGTGCTAGCTTATGACTATAAAGGCATAATTAACGTAAAATGGATCCATTAAATGAACCCATTTTAGAAAAAATTGACATTTTATTATATTTTTGAATTTACCTTGTTTTTTATATCGATAGTTTTACTTAAATGACTAAATGATCAAACGGGTTCGTAGTATATATGGTTATTTGGCAGATTTTTTGATACAATAAAACTAGCTGATTTAGGAGGGGGGAGGTTTTCAAAAGATAAACATGTTGGAAAACATGCCCCGTATGTCGTTGGAAAACCTGCCCCGTCGCCATATTTGAACTTTTACACTACCTGGACGAATACCGGTGTAAGTTATTTGCAAAACAAACGCATAGTTACTTGAAGAAAGAAACCCTTTTTTAGTGTATGCAATGTCAAAACAGTAAGTTTAACGCTAATACGTTTTTTTTTACGTTTTAATAAAGACCTAAAATTTTACTCACCGTTGAAAAAATGAAAAAAACAGCTCTCCAGACGAGGTGACAGCAGCTATTAAGGTATAACTTTTGTAGATGTTGTGTAAGATATTGCCACTTCAGCCAGTTCACTCGCTAGCGTCCCCTAGCGGCTCATTTAAAAACTAAAGCGAGTTGGAAAACTTGCCCCTATGGAAAATGTGCCCCGGTCTCCCCTATAAATACTCTCTTGACATCATAAATGATAATTCTGTTTTTGTTCCTTTGTAAAATTTTACTTGATTTTTTAATGTGTAAAGGTTTCAGGTGGTATTTCAATGAAATGTTGCTCTCTCTCTCTCCTGCCACTCCTCCCTCACTCTCTCTATCTCTCTGTGAAAAAGAATGACAAAAGTCATTTAATTTTTTGTTTTACTAGGGGGCTCTGCCCCCTACGAGCTACGCTCACCAACCACCGTTCAGACACCGCAGATTCTAAAAGCATGCTACTTTCATCGGCTTTAAAAAGATTGAATTATAATTTAAAAAATTAGTGACGGTCTCCCTGTAAACGGGTTTTCATTCATTTTCCTTTGATTGGAGATTTTAAAGACAAAATCAGCCGCTGCTAAGAGATACAATGGCTGTTTTCATCTTTGATTAAAAACAAGAAAGTAAAATCATGCGTACAGCATAGATTATGAAACACTTTCCAACACTCCTTGAAAGCTTTAACAAAACTTCGTTATTTAGGGAAATAAGGCAAATAAGATAACTAACTAAACATTTAAAAACTGATTTCAGCAGTTGCCATCCATAGCAAAATATTTATTCCAATTCTTCCGAAGAGCCCTGTATTTGATCTGTAGGCTGATATATATAGTATATAATAGAAAAATTAGTTTAGCAAGAAAACGCATAACAGGTTGAAGTTTCTCTTTCAGGAATTTATACTAATAGATGGAAACATACTTGAATACTTTTGTTCAGTCCTGTTGTTTACCAAGTACCTTTATTACACGCCACTATTTAGCTAAACTTTAATTCAAACTAAATCACTCTTAAAACTACTGAAATTGCATTTCCAGAATTTATTATCTATAGACGGCCATGTATCCAATTCTTTGCGTGGCCCTGTATATCATTTTATATATATTCTACAAACATTTCATAGAAAACTATATGCAGTTCAGCATAACACATTTTAAACCCACTTTTCAGCAATTTACGGTCATACTCAGTAACCTTTACGAATTCTTTTGCGTATCCCTGTATATCAACTATAACATATACACACACCATATAGTATGCATAAATATAGTGAAACTTAAAAGCGCATATCATAATTAAAAATTCATTCCCTGCCATCGCCGCTAATATACAGTACTTCGGATAGAAAATTCTTGTCTGAAATGTTTTGTATGTTCCTGTAAATGCTATGCACTTCGTATTATACATGAAATTACTTAAGTTAGCCTCACCGACGTATATCAATTTTATTATATGTGAATTTGTATAATTAAAATATGTCGTAAACAATTTCCGCCAATACCATTTGTAATGGAATTCTTTTGTGTAGCCCTGTAAATGAATTGTAACTATACGTTGCACCGCATATGCTAGAATATTCTGCATATTTTAGTGCATTTCGTAAATGCATATATTTTTTATTATGTTTGAAAGTGTGTAACATCTTTAAAATTCATTTGAAATGATTTTTTCCCTATTGGTCGTAATGTAACGGAATACTTTTGACTGTCCCTGTAAATGAACTAAACATGCTACAAACTTCATTTGAAATAGGGTTCCTGCTAGGCTAAACGTCAATAACCAAAAATTTCAGTGCGATCCGAGTATATTTGAGAGAGTTAGAGCGCGAACTGACAAACCGAAATCAATAACACTTTTCAACTTTGTTGGAAAGTGTAAAAAATTAGTTAAAAATTTGAAAGTAAGCTAATGTAAAATGAATTAAGTACACAGAGTTTTGTCTCTCGGTACTTTTTAACAACGCTATGAGAAAGTTCTTTTAAATGCGTCGTTTTAAATATGACGAAATTTTCACCAAGGTTTCCTTTCTCTTTTTAATATTCACATGAAAATACTTTTGTTGTTAGAAAGGAAATATTATTTGCGCTGTCTTAGAATTCAGGATAATAGTTGAAAAGATTATCTCAAAATATGAAATAAATATGTCTCGTGCAAATATATTTTTTAATTTAGAGTGTTTTGCCAACTTTTATTTATTTGGCCTTTTTAAATATGACGTAATTTCCTTCATTTGTGACTTTTAACGCATAATAATGAATTTAGTATTTAAAAATTTTCTTTCCCTTTTAAAATTCAAGTGTAACTGTAGTTTTTATGATGTAATTTTCAATATTTTCCTGATTTTTAACACGTAATCACTTAATTCTAATTTGAAAGTTCTTTTCTGTTTATAATAGCCACGTGTAAATAATTTTTTTATTTGAAGGAAATACTATTCTTTGCACTGTTTTTAAAATTGGAAACAGTTCAAAATAATTGCCCTTTTCTAAAATGTGTAAGAAATATCTCTCGAAATGCTGAAAATTTGAATTTAAAATGGAAATAAATCCTCAAAAAATGAGTCAAATTAAAAAGATAATTGCTGTGAGCACATCGGGAACTTAAAATGATCTAAAAATGTTTAAATTCCTATGTATAGGTTTTCTCCTATAAAACTTTTTTTAATGGAACGATTTTGACCATCTTTAACATTAAATATCTCTTTAAATAATTATTCGATTTAAAAACTGTCTGCATCAGCGTGCTTAGCAGACATTTCTCTATAATACCACCGATTTTCATATTTTTGTATGAAACAGTTTTCTTAATATTAATGAAGAAAGACCCGAGATCATAAAAAATATGGATGCCGATCTAGTAGGAGTATACCCGGATGATCTACGCAGATTTTCATTGGTCCATCTCCAAATCAAAACTTTTTTATATATATATAGAAGGATATCAGTAGGCAGAAAAACGGTAAATGTATGATCATCTAGTATAAAATGGTGAAAATAAATGCAGAACAGGAACAATATGTGTTGAAAAAATGTTTTCGTCCGATATAAGATGCGACTGCATATTCTGTTCTTCTGTTTAGTTGAAGCGATTAACGTTTGGGACCTAACGAACATTTCAAATTCAAGACTAGTGGCTATACATGTATAACGTTAACAAATTTTTTGTAATTTTGAATCCCCTCCCTCCTTACGATATCTCACGTTATCATTCCTACCCCCCACCCCCGCTACATTAATAATATCTTTATCAATGTCTAAAAAGTAAATTTTAATTTTTTTAATCTTTTTCTTTTGTTTGGAATGATGTACAGATATGGTTATGCATTTATTATTTGCATACTTTATTGATTCAAATGAATAAAAATCAATAAAATATCATTTCATATATGAAATAACTTTTTATCAAATAACACTTAAAAGAAATAGTTAGTATTTAAAAATATTTAATAATAGCTTTTTGATACTTAATGCATTCAACAGTAATAATGTCTTTGCGCTTTCCTCCCGTACGGTGTGGGGGTGATGGGACAGACCGAACTTCTTATCAACTGAACATCTTTCTTTCTCATTTATTTACATGGATCATTTCAAGCATACTTCAGAGTTGGTTTCTCAAAGAGCAAATTATTGTCTGAGCGAAGCGAAGGCTAATACTCAGCGAAATATTACTGTCCGGACACATTACAGCTACGATGGATATTAACGCCATGTCCTACTGAAAAAAAGCCTAATAAAAACCTTTCGTCAAGCATAACTCAAAAAATATTTGTCGGATTTCGTTTCTGATTGTACCAGAAGGTACCTATGAGGGCCACCTACTGAATGCACCTACTATGAAAAATAAGTTCCAAACCGTTTAAAAATTATCTTAATAAAACTGATAAAAAAGCACAATTTATCTGCATACGTCATAGAAATTTGGTGTGCGTCACTTTCACCGGTGGATGTTTTCGTAGACAACTGGTTTGAACACATGGAGCAAATAAAAAAAATATGCACGCAGTAATATTGAATAGATCAGTTTCAACCACGTGATCACAAAACTTGCAACAACGCGTGGCAACCAGTTTTGGTGGGCAAGCAAATAATAATACAGTACCCGTACCACGGTGACCGTTTTTAGCCTGTTGTATAAAATCTGGCCCGTTGTATGACATACAACAGTCTAAATCCGGTTAAAAACTCAGGCTAAAAGACAGTTGTCAGTCTATCGACTGGAAATTAACAGATTTTTTTAAAACTCGTATAACGAAATTTAGAAACGATTGTGGATGATTAAAGCAAAAGACAGACATGAGTGTTTATTGCTCCGGGAGATTATCTTTCTCTGTATGTCTGTCTGTCTATCATACAGCATGCAATTTTCTTGTAAAGGATGATATTATTATGCAGTAAAACCTCCATAACGGACACACCCGATTAGTGGACACCTCTATTTAGCGGGCAATTTTCGATTACCAACCCTTAAATAACTGTACATTTTTTTACTCTCTGTAGCGGACACCTCCAAATAGAGGACAAATTCTGCCCTCCTGAGGTGTTCGCTATTCAGAGGTTTTACTGGTAAAACCTACATAACGGACACACCCGATTAGCGGATACCTCTATTTAGCGGACATTTTTTCGATTACAATCACTTAAATAACTGTACATGTTTTACTCTCAGTAGCGGACACCTCCAAATAGAGGACAAATTCTGCATTCTCGAGGTGTCCGCTATACAGAGGTTTTACTGTATATATTATTGATAGTTATTTTACAGGGCCGCACAAAAGAATAAGAATATATGAAAAGAATATAAACTAAATTTGGGATTAGTAGATCGCTGATGGTAATGTAATTTTAGGATATTGTTACAGTCATCCGCAGCATGTTTTTAGAGTTTCGTTCATCTAACGAAACCCTACCTGTCTCACTCCTTTGTCTGTCTGTCTGTCTGTCCGTCTGTCACAGAGCCCGTTCTTAGAAACTATATATGTCGGAGACTTGACAATTTGCATTCTTATAGCTGAACACCACACATCAAACGGCAATTAATAAAATTTTGAAAAAGTCTAATAGTTAACCCTCCGGTCTCTAACTTGTGTATTTTAAGCAATTTTTTCTAACTCAGCCCCTAATTAAGTTGGAGACATGAAATTTTGGCATACTTATAGCTGAACACCTCTCATCAAACGACAAATAATAAAATTTTGAAAAAGTCTAATATTTAATTCCTGCGCTCTAACTTGAGTATTTTAAGCAATTTTTCTAACTCAGCCCCTAATTAAGTTAAAGACATGAAATTCTGTATACTTATAGCTGAACACCTGACATCAAACGACAAATAATAAAATTTTGAAAAAGTCTAATATTTAACCTTCTGAGCTCTAACTTGTGTATTTTAAGCAATTTTTCTAACTCAGCCCCTAATTAAGTTGGAGACATGAAATTTTGCATACTTATAGCTGAACACCTCACATCAAACGACAAATAATAAAATTTTAAAAAAGTTTAATATTTAACCTCTAATATTTTGTGTCGCGCAATTTTTAAATTTAAACTGTTTTGCAATATTATTTTTTGTTTATTTTGCATAATAAGTGTAATGCGATGTAATTTCTTCTATTTAAGACTTCTAACGCATGTTAATGAATTTATTTTACAATATCCTTTCTCTTTTAGAATTCACATGTAAATATAGTTTTTATGGCGTAATTTCCAATAAGTGCCTGCTTTTTATACCTAATTATTTAATTCTAATTTGAAGGTTTTTTTCTGTTTATAATAGTAACGTGTAAATATTTTTTTTTATTTCAAGCAAACATTATTGTTTGCGCTGTTTATACAGTTGGCAACCGTTTAAATTAATACCATTTTCTAAAATATGTAAAAAAATATCTGTCGAAATGCTGAATATTTGAATTTAAAATAGAAATAAAACCTCAAAAATGAGTCAAATCAAAAAAAAAAATTAATGGAATCTGCACACCGGGATCTTCTGTTGAATAAAATGATCTAAAAATGATTAAATTCTCATGCGAAGTTTTTGCTCCTATAAAACTTTTTTAATGGAACGATTTTGTCCAACTTTAGCATTAAATATCTCTTAAAATAATTCTTCTATTTGAAAACTGTATACATCAGCGTGTTGATCAAACATTTCTCTATAATACCACTGATTTTCATATATTTGTATGCAATAGATTTATTAATATTAACGAAGAAAGACCTCCGGTCACAAAAATTTCAAAACCTGCGGCGGCGGTGACAGCGTTAGTTACTTTTTTTAGAATATAATTTTAGATATATAAAAATGAAAATTTGGCTATCTGTCTGTTTGTAATTCTATAAAAATCCACAATTTGGAAGCCAAAATTGTGAAAATATACGTACATGTGTATTAAAACATGGCCGAGGCAACTAAAGTAATCCGGAATCGAAATAATTTATAGTTAATTTTTAATTAATAAAAAACCACAAATTTAACACCAATTTCTTATCAAATTTAAACATTTTTCGTTATAGCAGTTGCCAACAATTAAAATACACATTAAAATTATTACTACAACAATTAATTTTCTACTGCAAGATTTCCACGTGAAAAATGAAAATGAAATAAATAATTTGCCGAATTAAAAAAAAAAAAGTGAATATTACATCATAATTTTTCTATTGCAAGATATTCACGTGAAAAATGAAAAAGAAATAAATAGTTTGACGAATTTAAATGAAAGTGAATATAACTTCATAACTTTTCAATTTCAAGGTTTCCACGTGAAAGAGGAAAAAATTACGTCATAACTGAAATATAAAGGACGTGGTGGATGTAGTATAACGTCATATGAGTGTGAAAAATGTATTGAAGCATGATAAAAATCCCATTAGGGAAATATTGGCGTATTTTATCATTATTACTACAATTTTAAATTGAATAAGTTCATTTATAGCTGTATTCTTTTGCGTCTGTTATATACATTTATACATTTTTATATAGCGTTTTCATATGATTCATTCATACAACATTTCGACTGCTTTTTTTAATGTTTGTTTTGTGTTGTATGTTAAATTTTGAAAATGATTTTTCAAAACAAACATCCTTCAAATTCTGGGCAACGCCGGGCACTTTAGTTTGTAACAGATAAATGGCTTTTGTATCTGTACATCTAATTCTAATATTATAAAGTGTATAATATTATTAATGCTTGTACGTTTGTGAGGTGTTATCTCTGAAACTACGTAGCCGACTTTAAAAAATGTTGGTGGCCATCTCTGCTCTGAAAAAAGACTGTATTTTATGTCAGTGCAAGAACCTACATCGCCGCAGGAGCAAAAAAGTTTTAAAATTGCGATTGCTGCAATATTGATTGGGTTAGAAACTTTAAATTTGGTGTGGTAGTTACTTTTAAGATGTAAATACTCGTAATGAACGCTCTTTAAAAAGTTCAATTTGACGGATAAACGTACAAATTTCTAGAAAGGTTTTAAACTATGATTTATTTGAAATACTGCAATTTTTAGGATACTGTTGCGGTTAGATACTAGAACTTTGGCATTGTAGTAATTTATAAGATGTAAATGCACGTTGTAGAACGAATTCTAAAAAATCGAAAGACTATATAAAGCGGAAAAAGATCTAAAGATGATCTAAGTAACGAAATACATGGAATTGTTAGGAATACAAACAATAAAATTGACATGGCTGTATTTATCATGACGTAAATTCTCGCAATAGAACAATTTCTAAAAGCGTCGCTATATAAAACAGTGCAGAAACAAAAAACTTTCGAAAATTTTCTATTTCTGTGTTACTGCTGAGCCCAAAATCATGAAATTTTGATTCGGGTTAGTTTTAAAATATACAATTGTCTCTATGAATGGTTTCTAAAAAAATTAAAATTTAAAAAGATGAAATTAACGGAAAGCGATCTCAATCACCATTAATTTGGAATTATTAGGTATAGCAACTTTAAATATTTCATAATGCTGCATTTCCTCCGCAAAACCTGCAATTTAAATGCAACCAAACTGATAGATACCCACATAGCATTAAATAAATTGTGTAAATATTGAATAAAGACCTGTATGAAACAGTGAGTAGGTTGCCCGAAAGTAATATTGGCGTATTTTAGCTTGCATGATTTGCTGAAAAAATATGTATGGATTTGTAAATTACTTCAAAAGACACTTTGACAGCTCAAAGGTTATGCAGACGATATATTCAGATCTTGGTCATAATTTATGATGTAATCATTGCCGATTTCTTTTATTTAATACATGCTAAATACAGCTCAACTTGTGCAGAATATGTTTGAAAACAAAACAATACAGCGTATGTAGTGGCCAGCATAAACTCATCATTTAAATCCGATCGAGCACATCTAAAACATACTCTAACAAAGCATTGCATGCCACTGTTGATGCATTCGGTACTTTGATACTATATCAGATTTTGAGGAGAGAATTCCTTAACTGTTATCGACAAGATCATTGTATCCGTGGAAAACAGATATTGTACAATATTAACTATTCCGGGGGAGTACACACCATATAAAGTATAGCCCATTCTTTTTAAACATCATATATTTGTCATTTAAAGTTACTCAAATTGGTGCGGAGCGTCTGATTATGATCTTCGCATCATTTTATACAGTTAAAATTCCGATATAAGATAATTTAGTGTTTCCTCTTCTATTTTACTTTTAATATATTGCGTACTTTCAATTTTATATCCATGCATGACTGTATTGCATGGTTTGATCTCCCATTTTTTTAAACAGTGTATACGAATTTATGTATAAGATTTTCTAATTCTACGATTCCTTTATTTTCATCATTTCAATTTATCGCAGTATATGGACAATTCAAGATAACATCTCATGTTCTTTGCTTCCACGTGTTATTATTAAATCTATGTTCTCAGCAATATCGCTCAGGCTAATCCCTCTGAGGGAAGTCCTAGTATATTCATATACATATAACAGAAGAATAGGATGTGGTATTCTATATTTTGGAATTAAATGATTTTATAGTAATTTAATCATTTTAATAATAACTTCGTATTTCCATAAAAATAGATAACATGCTAAAATATATATATATAACAGACTATTTTGATGCAAAGAACAAGTTACAGATAGAAAGAGAAAATTTTTGTTGAATCAAAAATGATAACGATATAAAAAGACAAATCCCCTCCCCTTAGGGATATCTTACGATATCATTTTCCAGGCCCCCTCCCCTCCACCCTAAAATGATAATGTTATATATGTACTGTCCCCTACCTGATTTTGTTCTTTAAAACTTTAAAAACAATGTAACAACTCTTTTTTAAAGATGGTAATTGATGATGACTGAAACGTCAATTGTTATAATTTTATAATAATGTTTGTTTATATTTTAACGTTATAAAACTTTGTACATACTATTTTGTAAACTTCAGATCTTTTATTTTCACTTTAATATTAAATTTTTTAGTGATGTAAATGCTTTATTTTATTTTTTTTTTCAAAACTGCATGCTGATTTTCATGTTACAGATCTACATCTCTCCTTTTTTTTAAATCTAAAGCAGCTGTGCTACGTTTTTGTTTGGTGGTGATTTGATAACTTTTCATCATATGATGTACGAAAATCAAGTAGTTTTTCTGTTCAACAGTACAGTAGGCCCTCGAATATCTGAAGTAATTAGGACCTACCCTGTTTGGGAAAACCGAAATTTTCGGATAATCGAGAATGCTTCAATTTTAAGATTAAGAGAAAATATGTGTGCTATTTCTTATTATGGTAATAAGTGCTTAATACAAATAAAACAATACAAAATTAGAAACAAGAATAAAATACCTGAATTTTAATTTTGAAATTAAACACCTTTTACATATTTCACAAGGGTTTTGTTTGTCACAGTTTCGATTATCTTTGCTTTGCTTTGAAGCTCTATCATGAAGTTTTTTAATATTATTAGTTCACCAGTATCACAATCTTTCTGCAGCTCCAGCCATGCCAAACCTTTTGCAAAACTTTCAAAAGCTTCTGAATTGCTAATTTTTTCGTTTTGTTCGTTCCACGCTACAGCTTACGGGAACTCGAAGGAACTCAAGAAAGGGGATCGAAAATATTTATATGTACTTATAGTTCAGAAAAGACTGCTTGCACGCAAGGAATATGATAGTTAAAATGATAGTTAAAATAAAAGCTTTCAAAATGGGTTTTGCACACAAGTACTGTGATAGTAAAAAAAAAAAAAAAAGAAAAAAAAAGCTTTAAAAATGTATTTTGTTTAATCGAGATTTTCGATTAAAAGAGTTTCAGATAAAAGAGATTCTACCGTACTCTTAGCTGAACAAACTAAATTAACTGAAACGGGATGTTCTAGTCATGCTCGATAGTTAAATTTTAATTTATGAATGCTTTAGCAATACATTTGAAGACAAAAATAAATATCTCAGATAAGAGCATATATGTTGATAATTTATATTCCGATTTGATTACTCTAATAGTCCTTTACGAACATAAAAAGATTTATGCTTCATTTTTAAAATGTACGATGCAGCTGCAGACATGCTTAATTTAGAAAAACTCTCAATGCTTATTCAGAAAGTATTCATTGAAAAATTTTATTTCTACCAGAAAAAAAATCATTGTCGTGCATTTGTATATATTCGTATGTCGTGTATTTGTATATATTTGTATTTATGTTCCTATAAACATTTTTAATACTCTAAATTACTTTTTAAAACTTAAAAAAAATTCCTGATCATTACATTTTTATACTATATTTATTAATCATGGCAGCAGTACATAGTTTCAATGCTTCATGAAAAAAAAAAAAAAAACAAGAATTAGTAAAGCGAACTATTTTATAGAGACTACTTTAACCATGCTTCAACTCAACATTTTAATAAAACAAACCCAAAATTTATTTCAAATTACAATATAAATGTTGTATAGGTAAGAGTCAATTAATTATCTGTTCATTAATTTATTCATTAATTAATTGTCTAATTTCATCCTTCTCACTTTTTAGAAAGATCTTTCTTTAAAGAGCAATTTTTTGCAAATACAAAGAGTCTATACCTAGCTAGTTAAAAAAAAAAAATAAATAAAAAAAAAAAACCGTATGTTGTAATTGTAAATTTCTATTTTACAAAGGTTTTGAATGCTTGAACAAGGGTAATTCATTGTAAAATTCAGTTGAAAAGCTGTTAATAAATTAATGAATTTATTCTCGCGTACTTGCGTATTAGAATATTACATTCAACTTTGTTGGTTTTAATTTTTTTCAGAAGTATTACTGAATGTTAAAACTCTATTTTAATAGTTTGTTGGCATTCAGAAAATTTTAATTAATATAAGGAGGAAGTCAAGAATTTAAATTTTGTCTTGCCTGGCTGATTAAAAAAACAATAATAGGAAAAAATACAGGGTGTCCGAGAATTGTTGGACACTTTACAAAATGAAATGAAAATAATTATAAAAACAATAGCAATAGCATGTAATGAATAAATTCATATATAACTTCAAAAAATAATACATTTCAATAGACAATCCGTTGATGGTCCATAGTACGTCTAAGCGGTACTCGATTTCATTCCATGTATTTGACAGAATTTGAGTAGTGATGCAATGAATAGCCGTTGTGCTATTCGCCTCTGGAGATCCTCCATACCGAATCAAGATAAGTAGTCTTTTAGACGATATCTTTGACGTAACACAACATGAAAAAATCTAAAGAAGTTAAATATGGCGATCGAGGAAGTCACGGAATTCAACCACCGCGAACAATCCATTTGTTGGGACTTTGTGACACATCTAGTGTCCTCTATGAAGATGTGTTTCATATAAAATTATGCAGAAAAAAATTAGACATTGTCTTAGTAAGATGTAATTCAAATACCCTGATACTATTTATCATTTATTATTAATTTGATTTTGTAAATAGATCGAAAATTCTTGGACAACCTATATAATTTTTTTCATTAAATATATCTTTCGAATTGCTATGGACTAAAGACATTAAAAATTATATTGGATATAAAATCCAAATAATTTAAAATCCTTTACGTTTCTATTTTTTTATTTTTCTAATGTAGTTTTTATTTTTAATTAAATGAAGGAATAATAAATTAATTATTGAAATTCAAAATTATTCTTTGTTCAAATTTGAAAATCCTAAATTTTGAAACAGTATATGAATTTTATCAAGGAAAACAACAAATAAAACATTTTTGATTAGTAAGTTTTAAACATTTTTAGAAACTGTTTTCTTAAGCTATTTCTGTTAGATACGATGATGAAAAAATATGCACTGAACAATAAACTAAAAATTGCAAATACTTGTTATAAAAAATTTTGAATAATTACATTAATGTTTGAAACACTCGAACGGAAGAAATTTTAATCAACATCCCAATACAAAAGACTGTTAATTAAAAAGATTTCTGTTCCACATTTTTTTTAAAGATTCGAAAGTTGTTTTGCATGAAAAATATTATATTATTTTTTAATGATGTAAATCTATTATGTTAATTAAAATTTTAAAAGATATATTTTTAACGGTTTGTAAAGCAGCAGCAAAAACACGCTTCATTAGTTAAGTGTGTTATACAAATACATCCAATGATTATGCGAAAAATATTAATTTTATTTATTATATTTCAGTATATTACCACGAATTCCTAGCTTTACATAATTGCTTTTAAAATACATATTTATGTAATATTTAAAAAGTAAACTTACGAAGTAGCAAGATGTTTAACTTAAAATTTTATTTTATATAAAAATAAGTATTGAATTATGCATCCTAAATTACGAATTTTAAATTATATATCTTCAAATTTCGTTTTTATTTTCAAGCTATTTATTATTTTTATTAATATTGTTGTTATCATCAATCATTTAAAAAAACAAGCTGTAGTAATATCTCACACTTTCATTTAAACAGAGAAAAGAAACAATAAAATCACGAATTTATGAGAGGGCAAATCTAATATTCGACAAAGGAATTTGATTTTTTAATTAAAATGGAAAACTTTCGGCACAGAGGTCCTATACGGACCCATATTGGCGCGATTTTTTTCTGACACCAATGTCATATACGCAACGGGTACTTAACTGGCGCCATAGTATCGTTATTTTGCTTGATTTGGTAAGCCGGATGTTGTTGTTTATGCTGTTGATGTTTTCACCAAATTAGCGTCGGATAAAAATCGCGCCAGTATGGGGCCGTATATGATATCTGGGCCAAACTTTCATATGAAAAGCGAAGGGATCAGAGCGTATATATTTATGGTAGTTACATGACTTGGACTATTATAATATATAGATGAAATGATGGCGGTAGAATAATATTTGGCGTACCTATCACCTGCGCCTGGCTAACATTAAAGTACCAAAATGGCACCTGGAATATAAAAAGTCCGCCAGAAGTGGTCCGCCAGAACTGTTGATGATAGTCATATGACTTAGGCTATTGTTATAGAAATTGTTTTAAAATACTGGGAGACAAAGACTCTGTACACTAAAATCATTTTAGGTAGCTTTCTTTACAAAAAGCTACCTATTGCAGCCGTTCGGAGGAAAGCGATTTCAAAAAATTTTGGTATATTTTCATCGATCATGACCCCCAGACCCCGAAACCACCCTCCGTTCAAAATTGATATATATATATATATATATATATATATATATATATATCAATATATATATATATATATATATATATATATATATATATATATATATATATCTGACCTATGTCACACTGTAACTCTCGTATTTATGAACCGATTTGGATGTAATTCGGTGTGTACATAGTACATGTCAATGTCTCGACCGAGTTCGTTGGCCAGCTTCATCCGCCATTTTGTTTCAAAATGGCGGACATTTAAAAATTTTAAAAAAAATTTAAATTTAAAATGTGGTACCAAAAAATTGAAAATGGAAAAATATTTTTTTCTTATGTATTTGACCTTTATACAAAGACTCCGTAGCAGTTTTTGTTTCGTCTATATCTCAAAAAATGGCTGAGTTATAGCATTTTGAATTTCTAGCGAAGCTGGCATTTTGAAACGTCCTGAATTTTGTCACGCGATAAAAGGCGTATTTACGAACCGATTTGGATGTAACTTTGTTTATACATAGCACAGACCAATGTCTCGACCGAGTTCGTTGGCCAGCTTCATCCGCCATTTTGTTTAAAAATGGCGGCCATTTAAATGTTTAAGAAAAATTTAAATTTGAAATGTGGTACCAAAAAATTGAAAATTGAAAAAATATTTTTTTCTTGTGTGTTTGACCTCGATAAAAAGATTCGGGAGCAGTTTTTGTTTCGTCTATATCTTAAAAAATGGCTGAGTTATAGCATTTTGAATTTCTAGCGTGGCTGACATTTTGAAACGCCCTGATTTTTGTCACGCGATAACAGGCGTATTTATGAACCGATTTGAATGTAACTTGGTCTGTACATAGTACATACCAATGTTTCGACCGAGTTTGTTGGCCAGCTTCATTCACCATCTTGTTTCAAAAGGGTTGCCATTTTAAAAAAAAAATGTAATTTAAAATGTAAAATGGGGTATTAAAAAATTGGAAAATGAAAAAGATTTTTTTATGTGTTTGGCCTTGATACAAAGATTCTGGAGCAGTTTTTGTTTCTGAAAATTTGTTCTTCTGTTTATATCTTAAAAAGTGGTTGAATTATAGCACTTTGAATTTCTGTCATGGCTAACACTTTGAAACGATCTTGTATTTGTCTCGCGATACCACACGTATTCGCCTATTTCGATGGAAGAAGGCATGTGGATAGTATACATCAATATCTCGACCAAGTTCGCTGGCCAGCTTCATCAGCCATCTTGTTTCAAAATGGCGGTCATTAAATTAAAAAAATATATATATTTAAAGTGAGGTGCGAAAAAATTAGAAATTGAAAAAGGTTTCTTTCTTAAGTATTTGACCTTGATATAAGGATTCAGGAGCATTTTTTGTTTGTCTTTATCTTAAAAAATGGCTCAGATATAGCAGTTTCAATTTCTAACGTGGGTGACATTTTGAAAAATCTGATTTTTTGCCTGCGACAGCACTCGTATGTATCAACCGATTCCGATGTGAGTGAGCATGCGCACAGCAATTACTAAGGTCTCGACCAAGTTCACTGGTTAGCCTCATCCTCCATGTTGTCTTAAAATGGCAGGCACTTTAAGAAATCGCCGAATTTGGCAGCGAAATATAAGTTACTTTAAATAAAAGCAGCTTGGGTAAAGCTGATTAATTTTGCGAAATTCTCATTCATAATGATTTAGTATTGATAAAAATTAGTATTGAATCTCCTACATTCGGTTTCCACTTAATTGAGCTTCGTGTGTTTGAATAATATAAGTTGGCTTTTTTAAAATAAATAATATGAAAGCTACCTCTTCCTCCCGGCACTGGCCGGAAGGACTTTTATTTTCGCTTCTTTTCAAATGTTTAACTGATCCTTTTTAATCAAACACGGAAACAACCATTGGATGTCTTAATAGCAACTGATTCGGCCTTAAATTTTTGCAATCAAAGGGAATTGAATGGAAAACCGTTTACAGGGAGATCTGCACAGCTTTTTTCAGTATAATTCAATCTTCTCTAATATTTTTAAAACCGATCAGATTAGCGTGTTTTTAGATTCTGCGGTGTCTGAACGGGGGGTTGGCGAGCGTAGCTTGCAGCGGGCAGAGCCCCCTAGTATCTTTTAAAATAATGAAAGCTGCCAAAACATTTTACAAATACACCTTTTAAAGCTAATTATTTTATAAATTTACGTATGAAGCCCAACAGGTAAAAGCAACTATGTTGTTTGAAATATACAATATTATATTACTATTAAACGTATCAAATAAATATTTTATTAAATGTTCTTTAATGTCTAATAAAAGTCTCTTTAGGCAATAAAAGTTTGTTAAATTACTCAAATTGTATTACGCATGATTAAGAGAAAATTCGAATAAAGATTTTATGAATAAGAAAAGAAAAAAAGCTGTAGATAGTTTACTTAAAATCTGTAAGAACATTTCTAATAAAATATCGCCTTTACTTCAATAAAAAAAGTACAATTGTTAAAGAATAAATGTATTTCTACTTAGATTTTTATTTCATAAATCTAAAATACAATTTAAAAAATAAGTTATTTTGTAACAACATACTTCTTTTTTTCCAATTTTTGAATAGGTTTATAGTTTTATGAATTAAAAAAAGATTTGCAGACTGATTATAATCTTCAAGTAGAAACTTATAGTTTTGCGAAAACTCACAATATTTCTAGTAATAATAATAATAATAATAAACACATATTCTGAATACGTTAACGTTCTACTAGGACTTCCCTCAGAGGGATTAGCCTGAGCGATATTGCTGAGAACATAGATTTAATAATAACACGTGGAAGCAAAGAACATGAGATGTTATCTTGAATTGTCCATATACTGCGATAAATTGAAATGATGAAAATAAAGGAATCGTAGAATTAGAAAATCTTATACATAAATTCGTATACACTGTTTAAAAAAATGGGAGATCAAACCATGCAATACAGTCATGCATGGATATAAAATTGAAAGTACGCAATATATTAAAAGTAAAATAGAAGAGGAAACACTAAATTATCTTATATCGGAATTTTAACTGTATAAAATGATGCGAAGATCATAATCAGACGCTCCGCACCAATTTGAGTAACTTTAAATGACAAATATATGATGTTTAAAAAGAATGGGCTATACTTTATATGGTGTGTACTCCCCCGGAATAGTTAATATTGTACAATATCTGTTTTCCACGGATACAATGATCTTGTCGATAACAGTTAAGGAATTCTCTCCTCAAAATCTGATATAGTATCAAAGTACCGAATGCATCAACAGTGGCATGCAATGCTTTGTTAGAGTATGTTTTAGATGTGCTCGATCGGATTTAAATGATGAGTTTATGCTGGCCACTACATACGCTGTATTGTTTTGTTTTCAAACATATTCTGCACAAGTTGAGCTGTATTTAGCATGTATTAAATAAAAGAAATCGGCAATGATTACAACATAAATTATGACCAAGATCTGAATATATCGTCTGCATAACCTTTGAGCTGTCAAAGTGTCTTTTGAAGTAATTTACAAATCCATGCATATTTTTTCAGCAAATCATGCAAGCTAAAATACGCCAATATTACTTTCGGGCAACCTACTCACTGTTTCATACAGGTCTTTATTCAATATTTACACAATTTATTTAATGCTATGTGCGTATCTATCAGTTTGGTTGCATTTAAATTGCAGGTTTTGCGGAGGAAATGCAGCATTATGAAATATTTAAAGTTGCTATACCTAATAATTCCAAATTAATGGTAATTGAGATCGCTTTCCGTTAATTTCATCTTTTTAAATTTTAATTTTTTTAGAAACCATTCATAGAGACAATTGTATATTTTAAAACTAACCCGAATCAAAATTTCATGATTTTGGGCTCAGCAGTAACACAGAAATAGAAAATTTTCGAAAGTTTTTTGTTTCTGCACTGTTTTATATAGCGACGCTTTTAGAAATTGTTCTATTGCGAGAATTTACGTCATGATAAATACAGCCATGTCAATTTTATTGTTTGTATTCCTAACAATTCCATGTATTTCGTTACTTAGATCATCTTTAGATCTTTTTCCGCTTTATATAGTCTTTCGATTTTTTAGAATTCGTTCTACAACGTGCATTTACATCTTATAAATTACTACAATGCCAAAGTTCTAGTATCTAACCGCAACAGTATCCTAAAAATTGCAGTATTTCAAATAAATCATAGTTTAAAACCTTTCTAGAAATTTGTACGTTTATCCGTCAAATTGAACTTTTTAGACAGCGTTCATTACGAGTATTTACATCGTAAAAGTAACTACCACACCAAATTTAAAGTTTCTAACCCAATCAATATTGCAGCAATTCCAATTTTAAAACTTTTTTGCTCCTGCAGCGATGTAGGTTCTTGCACTGACATAAAATACAGTCTTTTTTCGGAGCAGAGATGGCCACCAACATTTTTTAAAGTCGGCTACGTAGTTTCAGAGATAACACCTCACAAACGTACAAGCATTAATAATATTATACACTTTATAATATTAGAATTAGATGTACAGATACAAAAGCCATTTATCTGTTACAAACTAAAGTGCCCGGCGTTGCCCAGAATTTGAAGGATGTTTGTTCTGAAAAATCATTTTCAAAATTTAACATACAACACAAAACAAACATTAAAAAAAGCAGTCGAAATGTTGTATGAATGAATCATATGAAAACGCTATATAAAAATGTATAAATGTATATAACAGACGCAAAAGAATACAGCTATAAATGAACTTATTCAATTTAAAATTGGAGTAATAATGATAAAATACGCCAATATTTCCCTAATGGGATTTTTATCATGCTTCAATACATTTTTCACACTCATCTGACGTTATACTACATCCACCACGTCCTTTATATTTCCATTATGACGTAATTTTTTCCTCTTTCACGTGGAAACCTTGAAATTGAAAAGTTATGAATTTATATTCACTTTCATTTAAATTCGTCAAACTATTTATTTCTTTTTCATTTTTCACGTGAATATCTTGCAATAGAAAAATTATGATGTAATATTCACTTTTTTTTTTAAATTGTTGGCAACTGCTATAACGAAAAAAGTTTAAATTTGATAAGAAATTGGTGTTAAATTTGTGGTTTTTTATTAATTAAAAATTAACTATAAATTATTTCGATTCCGGATTACTTTAGTTGCCTCGGCCATGTTTTAATACACATGTACGTATATTTTCACAAATTTGGCTTCCAAATTGTGGATTTTTATAGAATTACAAACAGACAGATAGTAAAATTTTCATTTTTATATATCTAAAATTATATTCTAAAAAAAAAGTAACTAACGCTGTCAACGCCGCCGCAGGTTTTGAAATTTTTGTGACCGGAGGTCTTTCTTCGTTAATATTAAGAAATCTATTGCAAACAAAAATATGAAAATCAGTGGTATTATAGAGAAATGTTTGATCAACACGCTGATGTATACAGTTTTCAAATAGAAGAATTATTTTAAGAGATATTTAATGCTAAAGTTGGACAAAATCGTTCCATTAAAAAAGTTTTATAGGAGCAAAAACTATGCATGAGAATTTAATCATTTTTAGATCATTTTATTCAACAGAAGATCCCGGTGTGCAGATTCCATTAATTTTTTTTTTGATTTGACTCATTTTTGAGGTTTTATTTCTATTTTAAATTCAAATATTCAGCATTTCGACAGATGTTTTTTTACATATTTTAGAAAATGGTATTAATTTAAACGGTTGCCAACTGTATAAACAGCGCAAACCATAATGTTTGCTTGAAAAAAAAATATTTACACGTTACTATTATAAACAGAAGAAAACCTTCAAATTAGAATTAAATAATTAGGTATAAAAAGCAGGCACTTATTGGAAATTACGCCATAAAAACTATATTTACATGTGAATTCTAAAAGAGAAAGGATATTGTAAAATAAATTCATTAACATGCGTTAGAAGTCTTAAATAGAAGAAATTACATCGCATTACACTTATTATGCAAAATAAACAAAAAATAATATTGCAAAACAGTTTAAATTAAAAAATTGCGCGACACAAAATATTAGAGGTTAAATATTAAACTTTTTAAAAATTTTATTATTTGTCGTTTGATGTGAGGTATTCAGCTATAAGTATGCAAAATTTCATGTCTCCAACTTAATTAGGGGCTGAGTTAGAAAAATTGCTTAAAATACATAAGTTAGAGCTCAGAAGGTTAAATATTAGACTTTTTCAAAATTTTATTATTTGTCGTTTGATGTCAGGTGTTCAGCTATAAGTATACAGAATTTCATGTCTTTAACTTAATTAGGGGCTGAGTTAGAAAAATTGCTTAAAATACTCAAGTTAGAGCGCAGGAATTAAATATTAGACTTTTTTCAAAATTTTATTATTTGTCGTTTGATGTGAGGTGTTCAGCTATATGTATGCCAAAATTTCATGTCTCCAACTTAATTAGGGGCTGAGTTAGAAAAAATTGCTTAAAATACACAAGTTAGAGACCGGAGGGTTAACTATTAGACTTTTTCAAAATTTTATTAATTGCCGTTTGATGTGTGGTGTTCAGCTATAAGTATGCAAATTTTCAAGTCTCCGACATATATAGTTTCTAAGAACGGGCTCTGTGACAGACGGACAGACAGACAGACAAAGGAGTGAGACAGGTAGGGTTTCGTTAGATAAACGAAACTCTAAAAACATGCTGCGGATGACTGTAACAATATCCTAAAATTACATTACCATCAGCGATCTACTAATCCCAAATTTAGTTTATATTCTTTTCATATATTCTTATTCTTTTGTGCGGCCCTGTAAAATAACTATCAATAATATATACAGTAAAACCTCTGTATAGCGGACACCTCGAGAATGCAGAATTTGTCCTCTATTTGGAGGTGTCCGCTACTGAGAGTAAAACATGTACAGTTATTTAAGTGATTGTAATCGAAAAAATGTCCGCTAAATAGAGGTATTCGCTAATCGGGTGTGTCCGTTATGGAGGTTTTACCAGTAAAACCTCTGAATAGCGAACACCTCAGGAGGACAGAATTTGTCCTCTATTTGGAGGTGTCCGCTACAGAGAGTAAAAAAATGTACAGTTATTTAAGGGTTGGTAATCGAAAAAATGCCCGCTAAATAGAGGTGTCCACTAATCGGGTGTGTCCGTTATGGAGGTTTTACCAGTAAAACCTCTGAATAGCGAACACCTCAGGAGGGTAGAATTTGTCCTCTATTTGGAGGTGTCCGCTACAGAGAGTAAAAAAATGTACAGTTATTTAAGGGTTGGTAATCGAAAAAATGCCCGCTAAATAGAGGTGTCCACTAATCGGGTGTGTCCGTTATGTAGGTTTTACTGCATAATAATATCATCCTTTACAAGAAAATTGCATGCTGTATGATAGACAGACAGACATACAGAGAAAGATAATCTCCCGGAGCAATAAACACTCATGTCTGTCTTTTGCTTTAATCATCCACAATCGTTTCTAAATTTCGTTATACGAGTTTAAAAAAAATCTGTTATTTTCCAGTCGATAGACTGACAACTGTCTTTTAGCCTGAGTTTTTAGCCGGATTTAGACTGTTGTATGTCATACAACGGGCCAGATTTTATACAACAGGCTAAAAACGGTCACCGTGGTACGGGTACTGTATTATTATTTGCTTGCCCACCAAAACTGGTTGCCACGGGTTGTTGCAAGGTTTGTGATCACGTGGTTGAAACTGATCTATTCAATATTACTGCGTGCATATTTTTTTTATTTGCTCCATGTGTTCAAACCAGTTGTCTACGAAAACATCCACCGGTGAAAGTGACGCACACCAAATTTCTATGACGTATGCAGATAAATTGTGCTTTTTTATCAGTTTTTTTAAGATAATTTTTAAACGGTTTGGAACTTATTTTTCATAGTAGGTGCATTCAGTAGGTGGCCCTCATAGGTACCTTCTGGTACAATCAGAAACGAAATCCGACAAATATCTTTTGACTTATGCTTGACGAAAGGTTTTTATTAGGCTTTTTTTCAGTAGGACATGGCGTTAATATCCATCGTAGCTGTAATGTGTCCGGACAGTAATATTTCGCTGAGTATTAGCCTTCGCTTCGCTCAGACAATTAAAATATAATCGGATTCTACTATAATTAGATAAATAGATACGAAAATTATCAGATATTACCCTAATGCTTTATTTTAAATAGTGTTACACACTAAACATAAAACATATTTATTTACACATAAAAATAATAGATTTATTTTATATTTTTCACCTTTTTTGACGTTCTTTATAACATTTACTATACTTTATGTTTTATCAGAATGAAAAGATCAAAAGAAGATACGTTGAAATGTAATAAAATGGTTTATATATTACTGCACATTATTAAAGAGCACATAAATATTTTTTCATACCAATATTAAACACCAGAAACGAATTTAGCCCTCTTTTATGATATGAAACATTTAAAATGTTTTATGTTCAATTTTTATTATAGCCATTCTTTTTAATGTATTTCATCTTAGTTTTTTTTACTGCAACATCTCATATGGAGAAATATATTGTTGAGAATTTAAAGAAATGTACTCTTAAGGGGGTTTTCTTAAAATTTTTGTAGAATTATTATTATTGAAAAGTTTAGATCCCATGTATGTATTTTATACATTTAGAAGAATTTTCAAAGAAAATTTCCATTTTCTGGTGCAATAATTTAGTTAATTTTCTAAATAAAATTCGAAGTTATAACAATGCATACTTTTAGATTTCTAAGATAGGCTTTTATTAACTCTAGAACCGTCAGAAATTTCACTCAAGTGTTATTAAAATATTTTACACTCGAATTTTTATTTAAAACTATTTACCTGATTTGACCGCGGTATATTTTTAACTTATTTTAGTAAGAAATTTCTCGTTCGAATCGAAATATATATATTTTTTAATATACCGGTGAAAATGGCCGCTATGGCGGTTCTTGTATTAAAGGAAGAGTTTTCAAAAATATCTTTTAAATTTCTTTGGCTTTTAAAACATAGGTATAAAACACAGTGAAATCTTGATTTTTTTGTATCATGCTTAAAAGAAGAAAAAGCGGTTACACTTGGTGTAGATTTGCCGATGCACGCAAGTTATGAAAATATTGTTACTAAAATGTCTGGTTTACATAATTAACTTACTATAAAGAGTTATTTTCAATCAATTTAGCTGATAGCACAAGCTTATTAAATTTCCAAATATATTATTTTTTAGACTGACAAAAAAGCTTTTTTGCGAAATTTGATACTCAAAATGGTTTCATTTAGATCGTGCTAAGGATTTCTTTCTGTTTTTTGTTTTCTTGGGGCATATGTTATGCTTCTGTAATATAGTATAAATATAAATATAATACTTTTAAGAACACTCAAAAAGAACAAAATGAATTCAGAGATGTTCCGCGTTATTACTTTGTAAATTGCTGAAAGCAATTTTTTGAGAATGACAGAATAGTTAAATTTAATTATTAATCTCTCTATATAAAAAAATGCGTGAAGGTAAGATAGTTTGCGACATAAAAAAAATGAGTTTCAGCGTTGTCTTTTAGCGATGCATGCAGTTGAAACGTATTATGCCAGTTACATATTATACTGATTTATGCGAAACTTTCTCTTGACTAAATAACTAATAAAGATAGTTCTAGTTCAAGGGAAGCGCGATTAGAATGCAATATTCCCTTAGAATGGCATTTTGTGGTTAAATCCTTTATATACACCGAAGAGCCAAAACATTATGACCTTCCCCACATTTTGTAATTAGCGCCTCTGGATTACGTGGAGGGCACATGATCAGGTAGGAAGGGTACTTAACTGCTGCTGGGGAGTCTGAGGGATCATTTTTGTGCTCTATCAGGCATCTATTTGTGCCTATCCTAGGAATTATATACATAGCTGCTATAAGTAATTTTGGAATATTGGGGAAATCTAAAACCACTGGAGAAGTTTCGATAGCGGCGTCCCGTTTTGACGTAATCAGCAGTGCCGCCACCCAATCTTTGATTACACTACGATGCCTGTGCACATAGAAATTGTCGTAGTTTGCAATCTTAACATTCTGCCCCGGGCTCAGGTGGGTCTCGTTGACCAAAATGATATGTAAGCTGTTATCATGTACAAAGTTTCTAAATTCGGCTGCCCAGGGCTCCAAAAGCAAATGGACAAAGATCTCAAATTTATGTTAAACCGGAACATGGCAAAAAATAGGACGATCAGAAATTACGATTTATCCCATATTACTAAGAATTTTACACATTTTATTCTTGCGGGTGATTTAAATGCACACCATCCATCCTGGAATTGTCGGTACACATATAGTGTCGGCACTTGCATCCGTAGCTTGGCAGAACAATATTTATGGGAAAATTATTGTCTCCCATGAACCCACTTAACCCAGTTGTAAACATTATTCAGATATTGCTATAACCCGCAATTTACCTTTTTACTACTCCATTTAAACGGTGAACGATTTAACTTTGATCATTTACCTGTAATTTTGCGACACAAGTTTGTAGTACAGTCTATACGACTGTACTGAATATCGTACTGAATATACCTGTTAACCAGACTTAGATAAAATGTAAAACTGTCTGCAAACTCAAACAATTTCTTAAAAATTTTCTGCAGAAAAACGCCACGCCCCTCCTAAGTTCTATATCACCGCTAACAGCAAAAGTGAAAAAATCCTCTTTCCAATCCCCCACATTACGTTAAATGCTCTCACTCCCCCCCCCCCCCCTCCAATTTTCTGAATTAGACTTTATTGAAAAGAGGATAATGTTTACTAAGATATTAAAACCGAATTCCCCTTTCGAATGTAAAAAAGTCACTGCAAATTGCAGAGAAATGCTAAACAAGCGCATAAACATTCGCTAGAATTTCCAACCAAATAAACTTTATTTAAAAGATCAACATTTAACATTTACTTTTCAACACAAAAATTTATTTTTAATCTGTTAAATTAATCTGCAAAGCCTAAAATAATCTGCAGCACCTGCTTCTGTGCTTAACTGTTTCTGCTACCGGCCCTGGCAAAAAAAAAAAAAAAAAAAAAAAAAAAAAAAAAAAAAAAAACATTGTACCTGCCGTTTCGGCATAAGCCCCGCACTTCCAATATTTTTAAGTTTTTAAAATATATATGTCACGGTCTTTCTTCCATGGTGCATGGCAAATAATTTCTAGATAGCGTTTTTTTATCTGCAGACCTTCTCACAAGTCTGCGACGGGGGTCTTAATAAATTTTTTTATGAAAAATTTGTAAAAAAAAACCCATCAGAACTGTCTGCAAACTTTGAAAATTTTCTGCGAACGGCGTTCGCGTGTTCATTTATATTATCTGACTATGCTGTTAACCAACCGGTCTCTCACGACCAAGTGATCGCATTACACCTTCACGCTTGAGCAGAAGGACGTCCATCATACAGAACAACAAGCATGAAGCAGAACTTTCTATCAGTATGCTAGGTGACTCCATGAAAGAAGTAGACTGGCAGCCGGCAGCAGATACAACCACCTCATCGAGTTGGACGGTGAAATTCCAGAATTATGTCAAACTCGATTTCCATATTAAAACGCAATCTGTTTGCCAAGTCATATCTTGGTGGAAAACATCTAAAAACCCGAGTTTAGCGGTCGACTCGTAGGTTTACAATTGCGTTTTCCAGCACCCAAAGGTATGAAAACATAGCGGATTGAGAGCTGGAAAACACAATGATAAACCTTCGAGTCAACCGTTAAAATCGGGTTTTTTGGTGTTTTCCATCAAGCTATGACTTGGCAGACCGATTGCGTTTTAATATGGGAATCGAGTTTTATCTAATTCTGGAATTTCAGCCTCCAACTCGATGAGGTTGTTGTATCATGGTTCGTACGCTTCCTTGAATTTTGCAGACCAGAAACTTTTTCGGCACCAGTATTATCTTATAGAAAATATGTTGTAAAAATGAGGCCTTCATTTTATTTTTATTTTTTACTCCCCTCCCCCCTCCAATTTAAATTGCTACCATTGAGGTCTTAGATTGCTCTCCTGCTTTTGTCCACCATTTCTGATCCCGGGGATGAGTGGAGCTGTCCCTGAGTGTATCAGGGGCCTCGGTTCAAAGTGTATTCGAAATCGAAGTCGAAGTCGTGCCCGTTTAACATAGATTTATTTTTATATAAAAAGATATTGGTAGTTTTCCTGGAGAAATAACCGTATCCGTACGAACCATGTGTGTGTGCTGCCGGCTCCTGGTCTAAAGCATGTACGAGCTGCTCCCAACATAGGGTTAGAATTCCCGACATATACTGTTTACCTCAAAATGTAAGGGAAATGGTCAGAGAAAGAAATCGTGCTCGCAAGGATTGGTAGGCGATTAGAACACCCCTCTTTAGAAATCGATTTAATCAATTAAATAGGAGAACTTGACCTGCTATTATGGAGTATAGTGAATCACGATTCAACGATTATATTGAATCACTCACAGTACAAAATAACACCATTTGGAAAAGCAGCTTCCCAAATACGTAGGACACGAATACATATTCCGGCAATTAACAGCCGTAATGGAGCGGCACTTACAAACTCTGAAATAGCAGAAACTATAGTAAAAAGTCTTAGGAATCAATTCTCACCACAAGCAGACATCTTTTATTATAGGACTGCAAATACATTAAATAATGTTGTGAATAGCTACCTACAGAGGGATACACCAAACACACTTCAACAAACAACTCCCTCCGAAATTCAAAATTACATCTCAGGCTTAAAGAAAATAAGCAGTCTGGAGAATATAATATTTCTACTAATATGCTGATTATTTTAAACTTAAATTTTATTCTTTACCTTGTTATACTAATTAATTGCATCCATTCTTTAAATAATTTTCCTGATAGCTGAAAGAGAGCAATTATAGTCTCATTGCCTAGGTGCGTTGAAGATTTACATACTCCCGAAAGCCATCGACGTATTTCCCTCCTTTCATGCCTATTTAAAGTTTACGAAGATGTTCTCGTCAATCGCCTGAAGGAATTCTATCTAATCAAAAACATCTCGTTGTCAATGATCCCGCCAAGCCACAAACCTAAAACGTCAGTCATAAAAAGAAGTGATATCACATAAAAAGAAGCGCTATAGAAGTGCATACTCCGAGTGCCGTGTAAAAATCTATCATCACTCATAATGTTTCCAAAGGACTGGGAGTGATGTACAATATGTGAAAACTGCTTGGCGACCTGCAGACTTTTTTAATATAGGCAGTATATCAATTTTGAAAATCGAAAAAATAAATTTTTAATTCTTGATATATAAATTTTATAAATATTTTTGTATGACAAAGATCTGCAAAAAACCAGAAATAGTTGAATAACAAGCAGGAAATGGTATGCAAAATGTGAAAATAATCTATTATTACAATTATACTTTTTAATATTTCTTATCATAAAAATTAATTACAAATACAGTTAATACACGGTTTCTAAGCGAAAACTGGTAAAATGAACCCGGAATTCTTTCTTATACAAAAAATGTCACGTTTCCTACATGAGGAATATTATATAATAGTATTAAAACAGACTAGAATGGCTTAACCAGAACGGACTTTTCTCGAGTCCTATGCCATTCCGCTTACACAAGCTTTACTGCAATGTATCTCAGTTTAATTAAAGTTTATTATAAAGTGCATTGTTATATATATGCATATGATTATTATATATATATATATATATATATATTAGAAATTCGAAATCTTTACATGTTTTTTAAATGTTTACGTAAAAAATCCTCTTCGTAAAAGTGGTGATTCCAGTTCAAATCATGGTAAATAAAATCAACAAATCGATTTTTCAAGCTGATAAGTAAGAAAGGACATGCAAATGTGGAAGCATCAACTTTTTACAGTTTCGTGGGAGCTGTAATACAAGACAAAATTGTTTAAAATATAGTCAAATGTAATTGCAGGAAACACAAACATTATAAAAGCCTGCAGGTTGTTAAGCGGTTTTCACATACTGTACATCACTCCGAGCCCTTTGGAAACATTATGAGTGGTGATCGATTTTTACATGGCACTCGGAGTATGCACTTCTATATCACTTATTTTTATGTGATATCACTTCTATTTATGACTGAAGTTTTAGTTTTGTCGCTTGGCGGGATCATTGACAACGAGTTGTTTTAGATTAGATATCACTTCTCTTTGTAAGGTATTTTACTTGAATTATACACATACCATTTTTATTCAGAAAAGATTAAAGAAAGATGTAAAAAAAGTAATTTAATACTGATGCTATAAACTTTTCAGATGTGTAATATGCCTAATAATTTACAATATTGGACTATTTTAAAATCATTCAAAAACATTGCTCAAATTCTATAAGCTATAGAGTGATTCTTTAATACACTCAGAAACGATTTTATTCTGATAATTTTTGAACTAATGACTTAAATTTTCAAAATTTATATTAATTTATACAAAATACGCACAGACTTAAAAACAGACTGATTAATGAGCATTTGTCTTATTAGCGGGCGCGATTGAATTTTTTAACAAATAAGATGTTTTTTTTTTGCAGGAATTCCAACGTCTCTGAGAGAAGCGCAGCTGAGGCACTGACTATTTCATTTCAGTATTTTTTTCTTTATAAATATTTTCATAAGCTGTAACACATGTTTCATTTTCTGAATTTTAGTCATGGGAAAAAAAAAGTAAACACCACCTACTCACTCCTCAATAAATTATCGTAGAAGAAAGTTACTGGTACCGAACGATTGGAAATAAAGTCTACTTTTAAATTATGTATACAAAATTTGCTTAGGGGGGCATCTACATATTAAAACGAACCCAAACTTCATTTTTTCCCATTGGAGTACCCAATTTTAACAAGATATTTCAAATATTCGGTTCAAACTATGCCTAGACACCAAATTTCAAGTCATTTGAATGATAGGTTTTTGAATTATAAACATTCAAAATTTAGTGCTTCTAATGTTAAATTACATTTTCATATTTTTGATAAGATCTCCCGAAATTATTCTCCTAATGTGCAAACTATTTGTGTAGCAATAATACTAAAATACCCAAACATAAATACGAGGAATTTGCAATTTTTCTATTTATCATATCAATTATGAAATTAATATTCGAAAAAATTATGAATTGCAACCTACAATGTTTTGATGGATTTATATTTATTAAGTCCTGCTTTATGGAAATCCAAAATTAAAAATTTTTCTTCTTAGTAATTTTCAAATTATGCTTAAAAACGGCAAAATGATGGTTTATGGTTTAAGAGGCCGTTTATGATAGAAGTGACTAGATATTTTGAAATTTCTTATGTTATACTGTAATCTAGCAGTCTTCAATGACTACGTGAGTGGCGCTTAAGATGTCTTGATAAAGAAGGGAGCTCTCTCGATAAACAATAAAATACTGAACTTCAATTTGGATACAGCCCCTAAAATACGGTCATTTTAAAATAATTAATTTCTCGGAAACGTATCGTACGAATTGCATAAAAATTTATTTTTAGGCTAATTGAAGGGTGGAGAGTTCATTTATGCGCTCAGAATTGTGTACTGCTATTAAAAAAACAAAGTTATGGTTCGTTTTAATATATAGATGGCCACCTAAGTAAATTTTATATACAGGGTGCGGAGAATGTATTGATAGTAAAATCAATCTCTAATACAACGCCATAGATACAATTATTTCAACAATTTTTATTGAAAAATTTAACAACCAAGTAAAAATTGATATTATATCTTTCATTTTCGATTCGGTATCCTTTTGCCTTGATACACTCGCGAAGACGGCGCGGGAAGGCATTCAGGGTGCGCCGCAAATAGTCCGCATCGAGACCGTTCCATTCCCGCGTCAGAGCAGCTTTTATAGATGAGATATTCTTGTAAGGTTTAGCACAGGGTAATGCTTGCAACATTCTCCATGCTGAGTAGTCAATTAGTTTCAAATCCGGACTATTCGGTGGCCAATCTTGAGAAGAAATAAAATGAGAAGCAATGAAAAATCCCCTTTGTTTTTTTGTTGATGATGGTTTCAAGATTAATCTGGACAATTATCACAATGATATTCTGATAAAGGAGGTCCTTCCATGGCTAAATTCTCTTTTTGGAAACAATCCATGTGTGTTCGAACAAGATTCAGCACCAGACCGTAAGGCTCGCCAAACACAAGAGTGGTGCCAAGGAAATCTCCGCGATTTCATTTCTTATCAAGATAAGCCACCGAATAGTCTGGAGTTGAATCGACTTGATTACTCAATATGGGGAGTGTTGGAAGCAAGAGACTGTGCTAAACCGCACAAGAATATCGCTGCGTTAAAAGCTGCTCTGACAAGTGAATGGAACGGTCTCGATGCGGACAACTTGCAGCGCCCTACTGATGCATTTCCGTAATATCTCCGAGAGTGGATCAAGGCAAAAGGAAACCTAATCGCAAGTGACTGATAGAATATCAGTTGTTACCTAGTTGTTAAACTTACTCAATAAAAATTATTGAAATAATTGCATCTATGGCATTGTAGTACCTATTGATTTTACTATCAACACTTTCTTCGCACCCTGTACATAATTTAAAAGTTGACTTTATTACCAATCATTTGGTAACAGTATCTTTATTCAACGATAATGTTTTGCAGAGTTAGTAAGGGGTATTTACATTTTTTTCCATGACTGTACAAATTAATTATAATTCAGGGATATTTTTACCCTAAATGTATCAAAACATCATGATTTTTATATATTTAAAATCAGCTGCCAATACATCAGAATTATAGAATTTATTCATTGACTTATTCCAATTTACATATCGCTACCATAGCAACGGGGGAAACATTTATATCAATTTCTTTCCATTGTATACATCAGATTATTTATGACAACTCAATTAATTATTCATATAAATTAATAGAACGTAGAAATAAATAAAATGTTTATTTTTTATTTATTTTTCTAATACCATTTTTTTCAGTTTATATACATTCAAAAACAAAAAAATAGATACTTTTACAATAGTTTACAAACTACAGTAAACTTTGTCTAAGGCGGAATCGATCGGGACCGAGAAAATTTTCCATAGAAGGCAGTATTCCGCCTTAGACAAATTTTGCATTATGTCTATGGATTCGCAGGAACTTGAAAATCTTTCCGAGTTAGGCAGATTTCCGTCTTACACAGAGTCCGCCTTACAGAGAATTTACTGTAATTAAAATACTGCAATAAAAAAAAAATGTGGAGAAATAAGAACTTTTTTTGGTTAATTATAATAAAAAGTTTATGCAGCATACTTTACCGAGAATAATCAATATTTTTTACTTTCTTCTATCTTCAATAGAAGAAAGTATTGTAATCGAAATTTTTTTCGACTTCCGGTTTTCAACGGATTTACACGTTTTAGGGGTCAGAGATCCCCTTTATGTTTATAGGAAATGTCTGTCTGTCCGTGTGCCCGTGTGTCCGTCTGTCCGTCTGTCTGTCGCCATTGTACCATCAAAAAGTGTATGAAGTTATGCATAGAATTGAACCAAATTTCTATTTTAAGTTTTTGGCTATGGCAAGCAGATACTCCCTGAATTTGGAAAAAATCGCCGGTAGGGGGCGCTGTAATAGTGATTTTTTTGCAATTTTAAATATTGTACCATCCAAAAATGTATGAAGTTAAGCATAGAATTGAAGCAAATTTTTATTTTAAGTTTTTGGATATGGCAAGTAAGTCCTCTCTGAATTCGAAAAAAAAATCGCCGGTAGGGGGCGCTGTAACAGCGATTTTTGTGCGATTTTGAATATTGTACCATCTAAAAGTGTATGGAGTTATGCATAGAATTGAACCAAATTTTTATTTTAAGTTTTTGGATATGACAAGTAAGTCCTCTCTGAATTTGAAAAAAATTCGCCTGTAGGGGGCGCTGTAACAGCGATTTTTGTGCGATTATGAATATTGTACCATCTAAAAGTGTATTAATTTATTCATAGAATTGAACCAAATTTTTATTTTAAGTTTTTGGCTATGGCAAGCAGATCCTCCCTGAAATTGGAAAAAATTCGCGGGTAGGGGGCGCTGTAACAGCGATTTGTGTGCGATTTTGAATATTGTATAATCCAAAAGTGTATGAATTTATGCATAGAATTAAACCAAATTTTTATTTTAAGTTTTTGGCTATTGCAAGCAGATCCTCCCTGAAATTGGAAAAAAAATCGCCTGTAGGGGGCACTGTAATAGCGATTTTTGTGCGATTTTGAATATTGTACCATCCGAAAGTGTATGAAGTTATGCATAGAATTGAACCAAATTTTTATTTTAAGTTCTTGGCTATGGCAAGCAGGTCCTTCCTCAATTTGGAAAAAATCACCGGTAAGCGGCGCTGTAATAGCGATTTTTGTGCCATTTTGAATATTGTACCATCGAAAAGTGTATGAAGTTATGCATAGAATTGAGCCAAATTTTTTGTGTTTGTTTTTGGTCATGGCACGAAGGCTCTCCCTGAATTTGGAAAAATTCCTCCGGAAGGGGGTGCTATAATTGCGATGTCTGTACCATTTTCATTATTCTACCATCGAAAAGTGTATGAAGTTATGCATAGAATTGAACCAATTTTTTTGTATGTTTCTGGCTATGGCAAGCAAGTCTTCCCTGAACTTGAAAAAATACCGCCAGAAGGTGGCGCTATAATTGGATCTCTGCGCCATTTTCATTATTGTACCTCGAAAATTGTATAAATTTATGCATAGAATTGAACCAAATTTTTTGTGTACGTTTCTGGCTATGGCAAACAAGTCCTCCCTGAATTTGAAAAAAATCTGCCGGAAGGGGGTGGGCACTGTAATAGAGATATTTGTGACATTTTCTTTATTGTACAGTCGAAAAGTGAATAAAATTATGCATACAATTGAACCAAATTTTTTGTGCATATTTTTGGCTTTGGCCAACAGGTCCTCCTCGAATTTGGAAATATCGCGCGGTAAAGGGGCTCTGTGATAGCGATTTTTGTATACTTTTCTTGATTTTTCGTAGTTCTGTTGTCCATCGGCGGCTCGTGCAAACGCGCGAACTCGCTTCCTGCTAAGCCGGCTATTGGCAAACATCTGATAACAACAGAATAAGGAAAAACTATTAATTTTAAGAAATATCATGATACAGATTAACTCGTTTTTAGTTCATTTAATTGACTGAAGCAGGAATTTAAGATGAAAATCAAAGTTGGTATAATATTGAACTAATAATATTGAAGTATTAACATGTGTAACTAGTTTTTGAAATATTAAGATGTATAAGATAGAAGAAAGTTTTGGGATTGGCACATCCAACTAGTTTTTTTATCTACGAACCGTTGTAATTCACAAGAATTTTTATACTAATATATTAAATATTATTTTTGAAAATTACTGAACAAATGAAAAGTTTTTTTTAATTGTTAAAGTTTTTCAACGGAACGTTTCAGTAACCGAAAAAATATAAGTTTCGCAACGTTTGCAAAAGTATAACAAGTAAGAAAAATCACGTGTTAAGCATAGATTATGAAACACGTTCCAATATTTCCTGAATGCTTTAATAAAACATTGTTATTTAGCAAAATAAGATAAATAAAATAACTAAGTAAACATTTTAGAACACGCATAAAATATTTGAAAAATTTATTTCCGCAAATACCGTCCGTAGCCAAATGTGTATTTTATACAGAGCTTTTGAGCGGCCCTGTAAACGAACCGTATGGGCTTCAATTGTGCCTTACAATAGGGAGCTTACTTGGGTCAACTGTAGTAACATATCTTAATATAATGTGTATACGACCATTTTGACAAGAGTTACGCCCTTTAATAATTTTTTGTTTATGTTAAGTATTGGAAAAATTACTTTAAACTGGTATAAGTCAAAAACTAATTAATATTTTTACATAAAACTTACAAAATCCCGTTTTTGGTCAGTCCGTAAAATATAAACTAGACAGAATACTAAAAATTTTTTGTAAAATCGTTTGGCATCCATTGGCGGAAATTCCATTCATTTATGGTTCATTGCATTTCTGTTTCTTTTGCTTGGTGAGAAACTCTGTCGTGTGGCTATAACTCCCATGATCTGTTTATACTGGAGAAATTCGGTTTCGAAGCGGGTCATTTCTCGCAACACCAATTCTGGCGAGTCATAGAATTCATTCATATAGGCCTTGGCACAGACGGTGTGACAGGAATAGTATTTCTAGACGTGCAAAAGCCTTTGATACTGTCTGGTTTGTCGCTTTAATCTATAAACGTATCAGGGATGCCGCCCCTGCTAAACTTGTAAAAAATTACGCCGACTATCTTAATGGAGATCCTTCGTCCTTAGGGTCGGAAATTCCCCTCTATTATTAGTTCTAACAACCAGGGGGCGCTTAGCTCTCTAACTCTCTATAATGTCTATGTTAACGACAATTCTCGCAAGCGTGGAGTCAAATTAGCGAAATTCGCCGATGGCAGTGTCATTATTTTCACAGACAACAACCCAATCAACGTGATTGAAACAATACAAGTGTATCTAAACAAATATTAGGATTGGTTGAAGAAACGGCGTATAAAAGACAGTCCAAGGAAAAGCGCTGCCATCTTTTTTACACTTAAAAATTTGACCCCAATCATTAACCTTAATTTAAATAACGAGCTTATTCCCTGGCAATTAAATTATAAATACCTGGGACTTTACCTGGATTCAAACATAGTGCAATCATATCACAGAAATTCTGGATAAAGCTGGCCGCACCGTGAAGGCCTTAGACTCACTTTGAACTTGGAATAGCCGCCTGTCTATTAAAAATAAGCTGTTATTATACAAATCGATGATCAGACCGATTATCACTTATGGATCTGTAAATTTAATGGGAATTAAATTACTCCCCTAAGTTCAAAACAATTTTTTACTTAGTTTTTGGCACCCCAGTCGTTGCAGTACTCTGAATTACTCAGCCGTGTATATGAGTATTCTGCTACATATACTGTAGTGGCGAAAATTGTGGACACTTTTTGAAATTTTAATGTTTTATAACTTTGTGTGCTTGCAGAATATAATAAATTTAACTTAAATACAAATGTTTACATATCATATCCAAGAAAATTTAATGTAGAATTTAATAAAAAAACATAATTAAAATATCTGCATTACAAAAAAAGTTACGCTTACAAAAATAAGATCTATCTTAGATTTAATTTTATTTTAAAATTACACTTACACATTCAATATTTAGTCGGAAAACCCTTGTTTTTTATTTCAGCTTCACAGCGACTTTTAATTGGGAGAACCAGTGTTTGGAGTTCATCCTTTTTCATCAAATGATGCCAAGAATCAATAATAGCTTCTATAAGTTGCGTTTTATTTGATTGATGTTTTTTTGTGCAAGGATTTTCAAACGTCGCCACAAATTTTCTATAGGATTCAGAGCAGGTCTGTTTCCTGGCCAGGGTAATAATTACATGCTTTTATTTTTAAATTATTCTTTGCATATTTTTACCGCATGACATGGAGCTGAATCCTGCTGAAAGTTAAATGGTGCTTTATTGGGAAGCTATCGGATGGAAGCTATCAATTTTGGTTCCAGGACAATTTCGATGTATTTTTTTTACATTCAGAAAGCTATCAATAACTTGAATGTGGATCACATGATCTGCAGATATACAGGTCCAAACCATGTGACAATTGTGGGGTTCTTTGTAGTTGCTTCAATGCAATCATGATTCAACTCTTCCTTTACTCTATGTCTCACATATTTTGGCACATTACTGCTAAAGAGCGATACTTTGCTCTCATCGCTCCAGATTATTTGCTTCCACTGATTTTCTAATTAATTAATGTGTTCTTTTGCGCACTAAACTCGTTTCTTGCGCTATTGAAGTTAATTTGTTTTCGCGGAATTTTACCTTTCAGTCCAAAACCTGCTTATCTTCTCCTTATTGTTCTTGAGCTAGTTGAAATACCCATTGCATTCATTTCACATCTAACAGCATCTGATGAAATTCTTCTATATTTCAGGCATATCCTTTTTATATTTCAATCGTCAGAAGTATTTGTGCATTTTTTTTTATCAGATCTTGCCCTACTTATCACAGATTTAGTCTCTTCCTAACGTAAGCAAAATTTTGTACGACAAATAAAGTGACTGATTCATCAACCTGTCTTACAATTTCTGCATAAGAGAGTTTATTTTCTCTCAATATGGCAATTCTGCTTCCTTTTCTAGGTGTCCAATTAGTTCTTGTTTTCGATGGCATTGTTTTAAATTATTTGCATTAAGAAAAATAATAGAAAAAAATTATTCTATTTTGTTACACTAATATTCACACTTCTGGATAAGACATTCGAGCAAAATACCACTTTTACAAATCAAAACGTACTACAGTTTACTTACTAACATTTGATTGGTTCTCAAAACAGTCATTGTAATTGGCTGGGAAGCTTTTATTATAATACACTTATGCATTTATGGCTAACTGTGTTTGTATTTTAGACTAAAGTAAGTGTAACGTTTTTGCAATGCAGTTATTTTAATTCTTTTTTTTTCATTAAATTACATTAAATTTCCTTGAATTCGATTTATATACATTTGCTTTTAAGTTAAAATTAATATATTCTTTAAGAACACAATGTTATAAAAGATGAAAATTTCAAAAAATGTCCACAATTTTGGCCACCACTGTATATATTGTATATTATGTTTTTGGTATCCATTCAGTGTGTTTGGGGGAAACTGTATTATTGTCAATTCATTCATACTATCACAATTTTTGTAGGTGGTCGGTAATTTTTAATTAATAGTTATATATATATATATATATGTGTGTGTGTGTGTGTGTGTGTTATTATTCCCTAAATTTATTCAATTTATCGTTTTGATAGTTAGGAAGTCTTTATATTTACTGTTTATATTGTGTAAAATGACTGTCTACACTCTATTTTACTTAACTTATCTATTTCATATATCTATTTTTCTTTTTTCCCATGGCAGCGGGGCTTTTTTTCGGGACCCACTGCCACATGGTCCTGTTCCAGCGAGGCCCATTTTCGGGCTCGCTGTCACGCGGTCCCCACTTTCACTTCTGCCTAGACTCCTCCCCTTACTCCATACGTCACAAACTCAGCTCTTCAAACTGCATGTATAGCCAGGAGGTTTTTCTCCCCTTCTTCTATTTTTTTTATTCCAAAAATGCGAATAGCAGCTAATGTCAACATAACACAGGGCATTTTATTCTGCAATCTTCTGGGAAACAACTTAAATAAATATAAAATTAAATTTTAATAATATTGAATTACCATGGTCACCCACATATAAATACCTTGATATTATTATTGACCAAAAACTCACATTAAACAACATACACACTACGCGCATAAGATGTTTCTAGCTGCTAAAAGATTACTTTTTCCCCTTTTAGCGCAAAATAGTGATTTAACAATTAAAAACAGGTTGCTTCTTTGCATTTCCTATGTTCACCTCATTTTAACTTACGGATGTCAAATTTGGTAGTACATCACCAAAACTCACGTCTAAATCTTATTACAATAGTAAAATTCAACTATTAGACAAATATATGATGTGCATTATTATATTCGAAATTATCACCTTTATAAAGAAATTAATTCCCCTAAATTTAACACTTTTATGCAGGATCTTAATATTAATTTCCATCTCTCTTTAAAAAAATTCAGAAAATAGTGCTTTAAAAACGCTCCCTATGTACGACATATTTTATATCAGTAATAGATGTAGACCTAAAGTTGGTATGATTTTAAATGATCTTCATATTTTTTAATTCCTTATTTTTTAACTCTTAATTTTATAATGCATTTTTTTATCTAAATTTTTTAACTTCAATAGTAAAGACTTAAGGATCCGGCGAGTAACTTCTCTCAGCCATCCAAATTCATTTTCTCATCTTAAGCTCCTCCTCCTTTTCCCAGAAGCTATATATACACCCGCTTTCGTAGCGCGGTGCACTTTTCAACCTTTTTTCCCCCTAGAGTGCAGGCCTCTGCGTCTACTCTGTTGATGTGATCTCCGCTATTTAAAGGGTTCTTTTCAGAAGCATGGTCTGCGCATATCGGGGGAAGCATCCGCCTCCTTCAGCATTCAATTTAATTTAAATTAATTTAATTTTTGTAATTCTTAAACGCATTAAGTACTTTTGTTTTTGTTTTTTTCCCCTTTTTTTCTCTTTTTTTCTTTTGTTGAACTCAAGTCTTAACCTACCCCTGTGAAGGGGGCCAGTGGTACAATAATGTACATGCAAGAAAAAACTCTACATGCAAGAAAACTCTAAATACGGGAATTAAGAATTTATTTAAAAAGCTATTATTAAAAGAAGGTTATAACAGTGATATTGTATTTTTAGTGGTAATGTAAAGAGAGACCCAATTTTACAATTGCGCAGAAGAGCGGTTATTAGTACTTTTAAACTCAACAGCCAAAATTGAAGTGAGACATTTCACAAGAAGTTTAGATCACTTGGCGTTACAAAATATAGCCAATTTAAAACATTAGAAACGTGATTGAAGAGTGAACAAAGGTTTTAGCGAATATAATTGATTACCCTACATAATCCGGTATGCCGACGAAACACGGGACGCAAAGGTCGCCAAAATAACGGTTCATTATATTTACAAAATAGTGGCGACATAGACACTTCTTTGTTTATGAAACTCAATTTATTAGCTACTTATAATTGCGCCATGCCCAGAAAATGCATATGTTTTTATATTACCCATAAATCAATTCAACGTACATGAAAATGATTTTAAAGACCGCATCCGCATAAATATATTTTACTTTTTTTGATATATTATAGCAATGACTCGAAATTTAGCAGTGATTGAGGCTGAATTATTACCAGCATGGGTATACGCAAAAGTAAAAATAATTGCCATTCTAAAATTGAAGACAGCAACATTTGACTCATTTTGTTTTATTAAATGACCCAAGTGTTATTGGAAATTAAATTGCTTCTGAGAGAAAAGATTGAGAATCTATCCTAATATTAACTTCTAATATTTCAAATATGTGGCCCTATGCTTTCGTTTTGAGTTCCCAGTTACATCATTGAACTTTTTCTCGGCCCGTTGGTACAACCGTTGTCTGCTTTTCCCGTTTCGATCATATCAGTCTGTCAAAGAAGTAATATTTTTTTTTTAATTTATAAAGTCATTGCGCCACTGGGGATTATATTTAATCCTGCACTCTCAACTCGGGAATGCAGGAATAAACTTAGATTCTTTCCATGCTCCACCCGAGAATCGAAATTATTTATTTTTGTTCTTGGTTATTTTACTTTAGAGTTATGTGGTTTTGCACCTTCGATGTTGGTTTAACAGGGGTTGGGACCCACTGTAATTACTCCTTTGCACCCGCATTGACATTATTGTGCTTACTTGTGCGTCAGATACGAAAGGCTGCTGATTAAAGCTACTTTGTTAGAAGGCAGATTGCAATGTCCTGAAGGCTGGGAACGAGTACCTCCGGCACTGCACTACTCGTGCATTGTTCTGAACCTTCTGTTGTTAGTACTTATGAAAGTGGATAAATGGCGGTGAAACCATCAATAGACACAATGGCGTTTGACGTCCCCGTGATACGTCGGAAAAGGGACGTCAGAGACTGTCCCGCTTGGTGAAACAAAATCTATACAGGCAGTGGCTCAGCTGAAAACCAAATGCAATGCAGGTGCAAGTGGAATTGTTTTGGAGAACACAGTTCAGTGGACACTGATGGATATGACATTCCTCATCAGGCGTCATGCTCATGCGTCATGCTCTATTGACCAAGCGTAATTACCAACTACGTCTACACTGGGTCTGAAAAAATCATGACTGGACCATGACAGTGGGAGAAAGTTGCCTGGTCGGATGAATCAGAATCCGTCATTCATCACGTCGTGTCAAAGTAAGCCTTATTCCAGACGAACAGTTGTTCCCCAATGTACAGTAGGTCATACACAGGCCACTGATGGCGGTATTCAGCTTTGGGGGATGTTTTCATGGACGTCACTGGAACCCGTGGTTGTGGTAGAACAAACCATGAAATTAATGGATAATCTATATGTCTGCAGGGAGTCTGCAATCCCAAATGGAATGGAGTTTTCCAGCAGGACAACACTCCCTGTCACAAGGCTCGAACTGTGCTCGTATGGTTCCAGGAACATAATGCTGAATTCCAATTAATGTCCTGGTGACCTAACTCAGCGGACCCTAATCCAATACAGCCCATCCTCAATGTCATGTAACGACATCTCAGAGTTCAAAAACCACCATGTCAGAATATCCCGGATTGGCGTGACCGCTGCTTAAACATTTGGTACAATCTGTCTCCGACCATCTACCAAGCACTTGTGGCATTAATGCCAAGGCAGGTTGCAGATGTTTTGCGGGGCAAAAGTGGGCGGTGAATGCATAATTAGATAGGTGGTCATAATGTTTTTTCTCTTCAGTGTATATAACAGTCATTCAACAATTTAATTTTAAACAATTAAATCACTTAAAATTAGCATAAAATCACTTATTTTGTTAGCTATGAACGAACATTGTAAAATGAGAATTGAGAAACATTTATACAAAAATTTTGCATGAATTTTAAAGACTATAATATAATTTTAAATGAATAAAGAATTTGTTTGACATTGTATTTGGACATCAGTGTATGCACAACATGCAGCAAACACTATCCAAGTTTGACACAATAAATAATTTCAATAATTCTAATGCTTTTTATCATTTATAGTTACTGAAAAAACTGTGCTGTTAGTTATTAACGCTACATTTCTTACGCTTTATTTCTTGATTAATTTCAATAAAATAATAAACTTTTAAGACATTAAAATATTTTAATGCAATAGCGAAGTATTTAAATTAACAACAAAAACTCTCTGAGAACTATCAAGAGAATAGCTATACAAAACGTTTAATTGTATATGAAAGTAAAAATTACATTAATATCAATTTTCAAATTTAGTTGGATAAAATATTATTATCAAACAATGTGCTTTGAGGGAACTTGTCATGTAATGCCTCTTTAAAATTTTACGATTTGCAACTCTTTTGACAATTATATTTTTTATTGAATTTTTTATTTTGCTTTGTTTTAAAAGAATTCTTTTGTGCATTTCTAATTTAGTATTATAGTAAAATAGATCACAGATGTATCCCATTAGAAAATGTAAAAGAAAAGAATAAGATCAAATCAAATGAATTTACAGAATCTTTAACTAGAAAAGAAACTAAACGGTGATTATCTGAATAAATATTTTTAGACATTTAAAAAGAGATTCGTTTTCAATTATAAATCAAATTATTTAACAATAAAATATATACAGTTACCCTAAAGAAGGATTTATACAGTAAAATCTCGTTACAACGAATCACTAGGGAACACTGATTAATTTCACTACACTGAAAAGTTCGTTAAATGGAATATTTTTATAATGAAATCGCTTATTTTTTTTATAACAATCGAAATAATATTCGTTAAACTTGAAAATTGTTTAAAAAGACATTCGTTGTAACGAGATTCTACTGAATATATACAGTCGAGTCTCTATATAACGAAATACATTGTTCCAGTAAAAAATTCCTTATATAGAGAAATTCGTTATATAGAGAATGAGTAAAAATTCCTATTGAATGTGTAAATTTTGAACAAAAATCGAGATTCTACTGAATATATACAGTCGAGTCTCTATATAACGAAATCCATTGTTCCAGTAGAAATTAGTTATATAGAGAAATTAGTTATATAGAGGATGAGTAAAAATTCCTATTGAATGTGTAAATTTTGAACAAAAATTACTTTTGAGGTGTTTAATTAAGAATTTGAAATGTTTAACTATAAATATTAACCTAATATTGTATTTCTGAATTATTTAAACAGTTTCAAAAAGGAGAACAGACATTTATTTGAAAGCATAATAAAAATCACATAAGGAAAACTTACATTAATTTTAGACGAAAAAATCTGTAATTTTTCGCTGTTTTGATTTCAAAATTCTTACACTCTCGAAAAAATGTTCACATTTTATCAAGGAATGAAAAATAGTATCGGGAACATTTTCCTCCATTTGAATTCTCATTCACCTTAAACTTAAATTACCTCTCTGATCCCGTTCTTATATGTGTAACAATCCAATTGACACTCTTTTAAGAAGTATGTTGGAAGGTGTGGGGGAGGGGGAGGAGAATTCGTTGGACATAAAAAACAAGGAGATTCAAGGTAGAAAAGTAAGATAAAAAACTCAGCACTGAACGATAAATCACTAATCAGTGATGGAAAATATATTCCATATGATTTGGAAGCTTTTTTAAAACAATAAATAAAGAACATGTTATGAAAAAATTCGTTATATGGAGATAGATATTTCGCTATATGGAGACTGTTTTTAATGATATCATGGGAAAAAGGGACCGTTCCTACTAAAAATTCGTTATATAGAGAAATTCCATGTATGGAGTTTCGTTATAGGGAGACTCGACTGTATATTTCAATGCTGCAATACAAAGCTTTATCCCGCGTATCTATTTAAACTGTAAAAAAAAAAAAAAAAAAAAAAAAAAAAAATAGACAAAATTTTTTCAGCTTTTTCTCATTCTTCTTTATTTTTGAGCGAAAATATAATTTAACCTCTTCCGAGTTACAAAAAATTCCAAAAAAGCGTTCATTTCTCTTTACAAACCTCTTATCCTATTCATTAACACAGAAATCTCAATTCTTATGGCTAATTTTTAAGCTTTCTTTTTTATATTTGGCGAATAACGTACACCTGTAAAATTCTACCAATTTACCTTTTCCAAAAGTACGCAATGTATGTCGGTATGTATGGTACTTCTATCAATGCTATGAAAAAATAGTTAAACGCTTTTTTTTCCAATATGAATGAGTAAACCTGTTCCAGTAACTTAATACGTTAAGCGCCAAGTCGGTCACCGGTGACTGACACCGAAATTTCCGTTTAGAACGCGTCATTCAGCGATGACTGACGGTCTAAAATATGATATAAAACTAAAAATATATATATTGATTTCTGTAATTACTGATAATTTATTTAAAATTTACTTAACTTTTATTTATTACAGGATTATACTTTCTTAAAAATTACTTAAAAAATTGTACTTTTTTCAGTGTCTGTCACCGTGGCACTCAACGTGTTAAGCATTTTTTTTTTGGTATTTTTTAATTTACGATCAATACATCAATTAAAAGATGTGTCATTGCTGTCATAATGAAAATGGGCATAGTTAAAAAGCTGTATTTGACAGATATATGGGTCTAAACAACAATATAAATTCAAATTACGCGACCTCATTTGAGAAAAAAAATAAAGGTTTATTAAAAAGATACAGCCACAAAAAATTTAAAAGTACGCTATGCATTTTGAATGAATTTTATATGTTTTTTATTAGATCTTTTCTTACGTCTTTTTACTACTACAGAGTTCAAAATGCAGAGTAAGATTTAGAAAATTCAATGATTTATGCAGTTTTTTGGACCAGATTTATGTTTTTATGCACAGAGCTTTCTAAAACAACCTTAAACGTTAACATAATTGTGCGAGATTATGTGATCACGGCGATCAGGCTTTTGAAAACAAGCGATTTGTCACAAACCATTTCATAAAAGCCATTATTCCTTGACTGAAATGGCATTTTATGAAGGTTTCAAATCAGCGAGTAATGCAGTTATCGTATTTTTGCATAGTATTGTATGGCAACAAATTAGAAACGGATATTATATTTGTTTCCTATTTGATCGGAAAGCTAAACGAAAAATGAAAAATGCTAGCATCAGGCTTTTAGAAACTATACTGTTAAAAATTTGCAGCATTCTGTCCAGTCATTTGACCGTTTTTTTTCTTAAAACGGTTACACAACCGTAATTTAACACTATTCTGACCATATTTTTGGTCATTTTATGGTGAGAATACAGTTAAATTATGGTTATGAAACCGTGTTTTTCATAAAACGGTCGAATGACTGGACCTCACGTTCAAAATGTGACCACATGGCATTAACACAAAATCTATAAAATTTAAAATAATTTACTTTTTTCCAGTCTACGTCATTATTTTATATGCTAAATCGGTGGTTCCGAATCTGTGCTTCAGATAGCCCCATTAGCTTCGCATACATTCCAACAACTCAGCCGCCGATTTCATGAAAATAAATAAAATTTGAATTACATTCGATCTTAAAAAACAAAAGGGAGAATCGAAATAGGAAAACTAGAAATAATATTTTGAACTTAATGTTTATAGACCTAAATGTTGCTCTCACTAATAATGTATTTTTTTTAATAACGTAATTTGATTTTGTGAACTTTTAAAGAACCTTCATTAATTACCAATGTCATGAGCATTGCTGGTAGTTGAGAAATAAATTTAATATTATGCCAAACTGCAAAGTTTAAAAAATCTAACTTCATCAATGGACATTGAACATTTCTTTAGGCACATTTTTATTATCATTTCCCTGTTTTGTTTTTTTTTTGTTTTTTTTTTTACTCTGCACTATTTCTTTTAAACACTTTTAAATTGCAAAACAAAATGAATCTAAATAAGAAACTCATTCTAAGGCTGATGTTAGACAAACTTCTTTTTGCACGCTTTTTTCCCTACATATCATGCCTAAACAATGCTGCTGGCATTGTGCAGGGATGATATGTAGGGAAAAAAGCGTGCAAAAAGATGTTCCTCTGATATTAGCCTTAAAAGAGCTCCAAGAAAACAAAGCCAAAGCTCCATACGTTTTAACCTGCAAATTGTCACTGCAAAAATCGGGAAGTACTATGTGACTGTAAATTGCCGTTTTACAAGTTATACATGAAAAAAGAAAAATCTTAAGGAGTTGTCTTCTTACTGAAACTATGCAGTGATTGGAATTTTTCAATACAACTACCTATTTTTGACATCATATTTGGACTACTTTGCCAATTAACAAACGAGAAGTCATTCGTTTCAGATTATCAATTAAGAATGTTTAAAGATTGGAACTGCTAATACTAAATTCATTTGTTGTCTTATCTAAACATATTGAAATGCAGGTGTTTTTATGAATACTTAAAAACCACTTGAAATTTTTACTAGCATTTTTGAAGCTCCTAGAAATCAATTTCCGTTAAAAAGTTTATAGCTTATATGTCATATTGTTTTCGAAATTCTCTTAAAAAATATATTTTCGAAATATCAATTTTCGAAAAATATAAGATTTGTAATCTATGAACTTTTTAAAAGAAATTTAATTCTAAAATCTTTAAATATGTGTCCAGAAATTTACAGCCAATTCCGTTAAGTAGTTTTTTATTTATACCTAAAATATAAACAGTTTTGGACTATTACGCCATAGATAATTCAAATATAAATAAGTGAAATGTGAATAAGCTACAAATCATTTGCTAAAATGGTGTATAAACATTTAATACAGATGAAAGCATTAAAATATCTATTCTACGGTTTCAGCCAACCTCCGTAGCTTTCTTCAGGAATCTGGATGATTATGTTGCTAAATTAAATGATTTTATAGAAGAAATGAATTTTGTTAAATTGCCGAAGGATCCGAAGCCTTCCATTTTTTGGAAAACTCAAGGGCTCATTATACATGTTTCTTGACCAAATTGTATGAAAAAGAGGTTAGAATTAATCATGCGTGTGTTATTCCAAAACATACAGGTCTATTCAAAGGCCATAAGCCCAATCTCCCAATGATAGCAATTGTTTCCCGACAATGATACAAATTGTTCTGGTCAGGTTTACTTTATAGAAAATGCCTTCGTTACTTTCTTAAAAGAAATTTTGCTAAACTCTAATAGAGTTATTATCTCGAGAGGATTTTGTTAATAAAAATAAGGAAATCCGCATCACGGGGATATCATGTTTGCAAGCCTGGATATTGTGTCATTATATCCCTCACTTCACACCGAGGAAGTTATTTATCGTACAGGAGTTGCATATGGCAACCCTGAAAATTTGAGTAGTAATATCAAGACGTCATTGAAATCGTCACTTAATTATCTTTAGTAATGTCTTTGCTTTTAATGATAAGTTTTTCAGGCTGTCAAAGGCAGCGCAATGGTGTTTCCGATATCGGTCCTCTTAGCGGAATTTAAACTAAGACTTTGGAGAATTGGATTCTAGTTGAATTGGATCCAAACCATCACTTTGGTTAAGGTATGTTGATGACATTTTTATTTTATGGGAACATGGTCGTTCAGCATTATCTGACTTCCTCTCGGCCCTTAATGAATTAGATAATAATATAAAATTCACTTTAGAAATGGAGAAAATTTGACTTTATCTTTTTTTGATGTGCTTATTACAAAGGATGATCTGACTTTGACGCACTCAGTTTATAGGAAAATGGTGTTAAGTTAAATTCGGTTATCCCATTTAATGCCTCACTCCCATTTAATTATCGTAACGCCGCCTTCAATTTTTTTATCAAACGAGCCTTTTTGGTTTGTTCTGGTACTCAATTGCAAAACGAACTTGATTTTATCAGGGGAATTGCTGTTGATCGTGGTTTTCCTATTGGTTACGTTAATAGAATCATCGGGAAGTTTGACAGTGCTTTGGTTCAACATAGAGATGTGGATTTCCCCATAAGAGTTTTCAGGAAGTTTCAGTATGTACCTATTATGTTTGAAAGACTCAGAAATTTTTTAATTAATTTTGACATAAGTCTCATAGCTACATCCTCTCCCAGTTTAATGAATCTGTTGGTCAAGCCTTTAGACCTCGTTCCTCTCAGATTTCGAGCCAGCATATATGAAATACCCATTACTAGTGAGGATAATAGTAGGAAATATAATATAGGTATGATTAAGAGAAAGTTTTCGGAAAGGTTAAATAACCACGTAATGATATAAAATATCAAGATCCGTCTACAGCCTTGTTGAGATTTTATCTCAATATCATTGCTATATTGATTTTGAGAATGCTAGCTTCATTGTTACAGGTAATGACTCACATAGAAATTTAATTAGGGAATTAATAGAAATTTTATTAAGAAAATATGAAGTGCGTAATGACAATAATTCATATAATATTGCAAAACTTTGATTAGATATCCTTAGAAACATGTAGTTTTGAGTTATGCAGATTATTGACTTTTTCACGCATACATGGCGAAAGAGTATTTATCATCATATCTCAATAGATAGCGCCAGTAAATTCTAATTTCCCTGTCATTGGTTATTTTTCCCATGTGTGCGTTTTTCTGTCGGACGGAGTTTTGACAGGGCTGACCAGCTTGGTTCATTTAGATTCCTGAAGAGAGATTCCTGATCATTTAGATCCCTGATTCATTTAGATTCCACGGAGGTTGGCTGAAACCGTAAAATAGATATTTTAATGTTTTTATCTGTATTAAATGTTTATACACCATTTTAACAAATGATTTGTAGTTTATTCACATTTCACTTATTTATATACCTAAAATACTGTACGTATCTGTTTTTCATGGACTTATCATTACAAGTTCCAACATTACAATCTTCATAATTTCTGAATTATTTGACTGAATGACTTACCGTTTTGTATCGTAAGATACTTTTCGGTAAAAAAAAGCCAAATAAAATATAAAATGTAGGTGTTCGTATTGAAATTTTTGAGTTTGATACAAATTCAGCATGAAGAAAATGCTTTCTTCCACAATTCTTTAAAATTTAAAGAAGAGAAGATTTCTAGTAGAATGGGTATTTCCAATTTTTTCAGGCTCAATTTAATGATTAAAATGTGTGTAGTGTTTGTTCTACCCCGTCTCTCTCTCTTCCTCTTTTTTTTTTTTTTTTTTTTTTTGACTGTACATCTTTTTTTTTTTATTTTTTTTTTTTTTTTTTTTTTTTTTTTTTTTTTACTGTACAATGTTTTTGGGTCATATTTTTAAAATCACTTTTGGTATTTTAGCGTCAAGGGAATATTTTGAAAATATTATTCCTATAGTGAAAAGTACTCATAAAAAACTTGTTTCTTTTAAAAATTAATATTTAAAAAAATATCTTTGCTATTACTAATATAAATTAATTTCCATATCCTTAAAAATGAAATTATTTATCTTTCTCAGATTATATATCAACTTCTTTCAAATTTGAATTATTTTAGAGAATATATAAAGTTTTAAAACATGCTTAATATTTAATTTTTTTTTAAATAATTTACATTTCCATAATTATAAAAAATACTTTTCATGAAAATTGGGTAAAAAAAAAAAATATATATATACAAAAAAGTATAAAATTTTGTATCGCAGAGAAACTAAAGTAACAGACATTGATTAAATTCCTTAGATTTTCTTAAAAATAAATTTTTTATACTTTACTTTCAAATTACACATGAAATTTATTCATTTTAAAATAAATTTTATTTAGATCAATTCAAAAGAAACTTACAAAGAATTATTAAGTATTCCTCTCGCATAAATTTTTAGTAAATCATATCCTGAAATCTTTTCTGAAAATAAATTTCATTCTAAATAGAAGATATATTTCAGACTTTTCCTTTGATCCCTGAAAGGCTTAATCATTTGGAAATCTCAATAGATTCAGTAACATTGCATATCTTGAAAGAAACGAGCTTGAAATTTTGATCGCATCTTTAACATTCTTTATATTTTAAATTCCTCTTCGACAATGACATTTGAATTAGATGCTTTAAATTAGATAAAATATAAATTTATCCATTTATTTATTTTAAACTTCACTGCATATTGGAAGTCGATTCCTTATATAGTAACTTTCCAACAATGTTCACTGTTCACCAGTTCAATAAAAAAGATTTTGAGAAAAACGCTTTTAAAGGTTTTATAAGTGGTATGGGCACTTTGGCACACAACATAAATAAAAACCTGTAGAAGACAGGTTTTGTTAATTGAGTACTGAGCAAGACGGTGTTAAAAACAGAAATAAACATTTTCGGATGGACAATATGTTTTTTTTTTTTTTTTTTAAGGTTTTATAACGGCTAAATGATCTTATGGAAACTCCCTCCTTTTACCAAAAATGTGAAAAAGAAACTAAAGAGAAAGCTTATCTAAACGACTGTTTTAATTTTTGGCTGATGTATGATTTGTAGATGTAATGGCACAAGATTCACAAATTAACATGAGGGAGCAAAAGACTATACAAATGTCCCCGTCTAGCACGATTTAATAGCCCAGAGAATTCCTCGCTTAACCCGAAAACGCGTAACGTGAATTTATTTGAAAATACATAATTTAAGGATTAATCGGGTTAAAATTAACTAAAATGCCAAGCTCGGCAACGAAATATTATTTTAATTATTGTAAAATTACAGTAAAATGGACGTTATATATGCGTCGCTACACTGAAAAAAAATGAAGTACTCAAAAATGAGTAAATCGATGTACTCATATCGAATTGAATATGTTTGGATCAAAAATGAACTTATTTTTTCTCACTTTTGATACTTCACATGTTATCAAATCCAAAAGAAACGATAATTTTGTACTTTGTAGTGGTTTATTTCATTCATGGCGGCTTAAAAGATGTTCTTTAATTGGAAAACAAAGTAATGGACAGTGGAAATCAGAGGTTTAATATTACATTTTTATTCCTCTGAAGGAACTATATGCTGTGTCTTCTTTATAACGCGTAAGGTTACACTGTGTTGTTGTTGTTATCAGCGCTTCGTAGGTTCGATCTGGTCTGTGTGCTAAGTGAGATGGGTTTGTTCGTGAAAACAAAAATTAGAAAAATGGGATTATCAATATTTCGCCGCTGAATACTTTGAAAGTAATTGCTCTCTGTTAAATATTCAATACATTTTTTTCTTGTTTAATGTAATCTGATGTACCTTCTGTAAATATTATATTAATGTAAATATTAAATTATGCACAGTATTTTAAAATGATTTAAAAGTGCTTGGAAACAATGCTCGTGTCATAAAAGTAATTGTTTAGCGTATCTTGATAATACTTCCGATTTTTTTCCTTAGTAAATAATCAATTAAATGTTTCTTGTTAATAATTTTCAGAGGGGAAATAAATGTCAGAACATTTTATTTTGATTTGTAGTAAAGTCTCGGGGGGGGGGGGGAGCTTGTTTCATTTAACTTATTTTAGTTTTGAAAGTGTTTTATAAAATGTGTGTCTTTTACCCCGGTATCTTATTTTGGTTTTGCACGTGGTTACTAATCGGCCATCTTGGACGCCATCTTGTTTTAGTTCATATCTATATTATAAAGGACAAACATATCTGTGCGTAACGCATACGTCATTTTGCGAATGGCAACACTTTGAAATTTGAAATGAAATTTCGGTTTTGCAATTTTTGCTATTGCAAATTTTTAAACTTCTAAACGTCGAACATTTTCAATTTTTACACCTTCGTACAGGAAAAAAATGTGCTTTTAAATGCAATTTGTTTGAAAGCTGTATATCAATTTATTTTTGAGATACTAATTTTTTTGTACTTTTTAGTACAAATTTTGTAATCGTGGCAACTGAAGTACTCCTTTTATATTGAAAGTAAGGGGAAAATAGTCATGGTTTATTATTTTATTAATTAAATGCTTATTGATGCCATTTTCACATTACAAATAAAAGTAACTTTTTTATAATTTTTGAACAGAAAATGATTTCAGACATTTAAAAAAACACACGCATTCTTCTTCATAAATCAGTTACATTTCAATATCATTTCATAAATCGTTATTTTCAAACATTTTTAAATTATTTTAAAATGATGTGCATAATTTAATATTTGCATTAATGTAATATTTACTGAAAGTACAGCTGATAGCGTAAAATAAGAAAAAAAATGTATTGAATATTTAACAGAAAGCAATTACTTTTAAGTTCTTATTTGAATACATACAGTGGTGGAAAAAATTAAAAAGCCACTTGAAAATATGATATAATTAAAAAACAAAAAATGGAACATTTGTGAAATTTCATACATATATATTATATGCTACAAGGAAGTAAAGAAAAAAAGAAATACATTAATAACTACATTAATAAAAGGTTAATAGACTTAAGAAAATTATCTGTACAAAGAAAGTTGGAAACAATTATAAAGTCGATACATGTATTTCATCAATAATCGATGTGAGACCCTTTTTTTTTCGATGACTTTGACTAGTCTCTTGTTCATTAAATTTATCAGACCACACAAAGTACGTGCATCAATATTGTTCCAGCAGTTTTTAATAGCATTCATCAAATCTAACTTTGAATTGAATTGTCGTCCAGTTTTGTAAACATTTCGGGCTAAAATTCCCCAGAGATTTTCTATTACATTCAGATCGGCGCTACGAGCTGGCCATTGAAGGCATTTCACCTGATTAGCTTCCAGCCAAGATTTAGTTGACTTCGAAACATGAACAGAAGCGTTGTCCTGCTGAAATGTCCAGTCTCCGGAAGTTATAAGAGAAGCAATGGGTAATAAATTATCTCCTAACATATCTTGATACATAACTAAATTCATTTTGTTATGCATGAAAACAATTGGAGTGGTTCCACAGGCAGCAAATGCAGTCCAAACCATTACCGAACCACCTCCAAATTGACGCTTTGAAAAAATATGAGGTTCCTGTCGTAAATCATGCCAAAAGAATTTATAGCCGTCGGGTCCATCGAAATTAAATTTCTTTTCATCGGAAAAGACAACATCTCTCCAATTTGTGCTTTCAGTTAAATGTTTTCGTGCAAAGTCTAAGCGAGCATTTTTGTGGTGCTTAGAAAGAGGAGGTTTTCCTTATTTTTTTTTTAATTGAACAATGGGATTGTTATTTAAAACATTTCTTACCGTTCGGCTTGTACATGGTAATTGTAACTGTTCTTGAATTTGGGCTGACGACATTTTTTCTGCGCAAGCTAGCTTCCGGATTTGTCTTGATTGCCTTACAGTTAAGGATTTCGGTCTTCCTGTACGCTTCTTACTGCCATAATCTTCGGGATTTCTGAGAAAACTGTTTACTGCAGCCTTGGACCTTCCTATTTTTCTTGCAATATTAGAACCAGACATTCCAGCTTCATTTAAAGTTAATATTTTAATTTGTTCACCATTGGATAACTTTTTTCCTCTTGGCATTGTATTAAACACACCAAATACAAAATGAATGGTCATAACGCGTTTACATTTATCTAAACTTCCCTGGCGACCTGCTTTCTCAAGTTTGGCATTATGCCAAATGAGGCTAGAACCATCGGCTTTATAATTTTTTCCAAGTTGTTTTTCATTGGTTGTAAGAAATCAGCATAATTTATGTTCCCCCTTCCTTTTTTCTAAACAAAGTTTATGCGTATTATTGCGATGTTGATCATGCAAATGTAAATAGAATTTGCGATATCAATAATTCCATTACTTTTTGACTTTTGTAAATTTTTCTATCGGCTTTTTAATTTTTTCCAGCACTGTACATGGGATCAAAAATGAGTACATAAACACTTCATATTTGAATACATACATAAGATAAAAAATGAGTACCTATCGGTTCATATTTGAACACATCCATGGAATCAAAAATGAGTACACGTGTTTCTCAATTTTGAGTACATTTGGATCGGAGCTATTTTAAGTATGTGACGTATTTAAAAATGAGTACTTTTTACTCAATTTTGAGAAACCATTTTTTTTTTCAGTGTAATGTGCGACTCTAATATGCGTTAATTTACCGTCATTTTCATTTGCTATCGTGAGTTTTCAGTTTTAACTAAATTACGCTATAGCGAAAACACGTAAAGTAATATCGTGTGTAGTGAGAGTAAACATGCATTGGTATTTTTATTTATAATTTACATTTTTTTTCTTCCGATTATGACTTAATTCGAAAAGCTAAAGTTTCAAATTACTTAACATTTTCAGGGGGAATATACTTCTTTTGCAGAAATGTAGAAATAATTAAGTGTCAGAAGAACTTACGAAAAAGCAAAACTTGAAAATAAATTATTTTCTTCAAGTACATTATAAAAAACAAATTTTACTAAAAAAATATTATGCAGAAGTGGCATTTTGGGAATAAAAGTAACTGGTATAAATAACACACCTCCGCCCTGGAAAGGGTTAATTAATGTAGCTGCCTTAACCAAAATTCATTAATTAATACTTTATTAACTAGCAATGTAATATGAAACAGTTTTTGAATTACTTTCATTTTTACCTTTTAAACTTAATTTTTAATGATCTTCGCCTTATTTAACTGCCCAGTAGAGTCGTGGTCAGTGCGTCTATCCACCACGCAACAGGTCCCTAGTTCAATTCTGGCCTGCTGACTTGGCAAGGTTTAATCAACATTTCATCTTTTCAGGTTTCATAAAATGAATACGTAGCTTCAGTACTAAACACTGAGGACCCCGTGTTAGGCTGACTACATGACCGGGACATACACTGCATACCACCCCAAGGACAGTTGTCAAGAAAGTAAATACTATAGTCCAGGGCGGTTTTCATAGATTGCAACGACAAAGATCTAGTTTTTCGTTTTCAGTTTATTTTATTGCAAATTTCTGTTATTAAAGAAAGTAAAACTTATTTTTCAAAATTAGTGGTTACAAATAAGTGTAAAAGGTATCAGATACGACAACACGAGTATACGCGTAATCACTCAACAATGCGATAAATTGTGTAGATATTTAATATATAAATTTTGTTTTACGTAACTAGAAGCAATCATATTAAAATGAGCTTTATTCATTTCAAAGTAAATATAATTCAAAGTACTCATTTAAATTCAAAAGAAAATTTCTTAAGAAGAATTATTAAGCATTTCTTTCGCATAAATTTTTGTTCCATCAATTTTAAAAATCTTTTGCCATAATAAATTCCATACTAAATAGAAGAGATCTTCTAGATTTTTCCTTTGATCCCTGAAAGGCTTAATCTTTTCGAAATCTCAATAGATTCGAGGAAATTGCATATTCTGAAAGAAATGAGAGTGAAAATTTTTATCCCACTTTTAGAATTTTTTATATTTTAAATTCTTTTTTTGACATTTTGGACTGAATCAAATGCTGTGTAATATCAGAAAAAATATAAATATATTCAGTTTTTCATTCAAAATCTGGTGAAGGAAATACTTCTAAAACGCGATTAAACCGAATCGTTTCTAGCATTGTAACGCTGATTGATTTCATCATGAATTTGTAAGAAATGAAATATTTTAGTTTTTTAAAAACGAGATTTTATTTAAAAACTCTTTTGTAAATATTTTATATTTTAAGTAATAGCAAGAACGAAAATTAATGCACTATGCACATATTATGAAGCATCATCAGTTTTCAAAAAAATATATATTTTTTTCTAACCTTTCATATGAAATTTTACGATTTATTTGCGAATATATATACAATTTTTATCTTTCCATATTAGGGGAGGTACCTAAATAAGAAGATTAATAAACACATAAAACAGGGAAAAATCCGTTATAAGTAAAGACTGTTTATCCAGCACTATATATACAAATTATTATTTGCAGCTAGAGTTACAGAAAACTGTTTTTTTCTTTTTACGGAGTTTATTTCCAGTGTAACAGATTATTTATTCCCAGGTTCATTTCCAAAGCACCTGTTTTATTAAAAAAACCCTAGATAATTTTTAAAACACCCAATTGACTCCAATGTTTAAAACGTTTGTTTCTTCTAGCGTTTGCAGCCATGTATACGATCCATAGAGTTTTAATTTATACCACACAATGAAATTGAAATATTATGCACATCACATTAAAAACTAAAATTTTGCAGCGGAAAATTCAAAACGCACATTCAACAGTTACCATCCGTAAGCGGCAAACTATCGAATTTCTTTTCCGCAACCTTTTAGATGAAAAAATTATATTCTACGTGCACCTTTAGTATACAAAGATAAAGTTCAGCTGGAAAATGTATAATGTAGTTAAAAATGCTCTTTAAACAATTCACACCTATGGACGGTAATGCTTAAATTTTTTTGTGCATATTTAAATATCATTTATAGACTTTATACACACCACATAATGTTGTAAAACGCATTTCCAGATTAAAAACACATAGCACAGTTGAAGGCATACTACCAGAAATTAAAACTCGTAGTCTGTTCTAGTTATAATTGAATACATTTGTGTAAATGAGCCGTAATTTTTTACGGCTTGTGTAGTACTTATGTAGATTATGTAGATTATGTAGTACATACTACATAATCTTTAGAAAGCACATATCAGTGCGCCTCAGTTATGCATATTTTTTTAATTATGTTTAAAGAAGTTGTAACATCATTGAAATACCGTGCTGATATTTCCCCCATAGATCATAATGTATGGTATATTTGTGCATGTCTGTAAACCGACTGTAATTGCTTTGCGCTCCATAATATTTTGAAATCACGTTGCAGCGCTCCTCGGTAATATATAGGGTGCAATATGTTATCTATCGACGACCTTTAATTTCTCAACCGTTGGTCGTAGACATATAGTTCCAATTACAAAAACTTTTCAAATGAGGTAAATAATCATGTTGTGGCATTATTTAAAGCAAAAAATCAATTTTATAAAAATTACGAAATCTAACTTTTTATACGATCCCCCAATCCCTATAGTTATATTTAGTAAAAGTTTACCTATATCATAACAGGCATAAAACAAAAAGTTCTACATCTGTACTACAAAAATTGACACAGTTATTAAATTTCAAAGTCTGAGATTTTTTCTCGTGATTTTCTCTTTCAATGAGGGATCAGTTAAAAGAGGAATTAATGTAATTCGAGATCAAAAACAGGGTGCAATGTCCTTTTTACGGCGAAACCACCTTTAACCGGTATCAGCAAATTTTGTACTACCAAAGAGGGTTACTTCATTTAAAAATTTTAGCTGACTTTTAGGGGTCGTATAAAAATTGAAGAATAAATATTGAAGTTAAACAAAAAATTAAATATCAATTTATTATAATATTAGAAAACGGTCTAATATAAAAAATGAATACGTCAAACGCCGTAATCTGCTAGAGATTCTGTTCAAAGTGTTGTTTAATACTTTTATGGGTCGAACAACATTCAAACCTCAAAGTAGGTAGAATCGACAACCGAAAAATAAAACATACTCTCTAAGAACTAGATAAGTGGCAGCGGAATGCAAACGACTAGGCGAGCTATAACGAGCATGAAAATTGGGATTATGCAAATTACAATTGTACCGCAGCGTCACACGTTCGGAATAAAACACGAGCCATCTAGCAGAGGACATGCTAGTCAGCACTGCGATCGTGATGGCACGCTACGGATACATGCAATATGCCGAAATGATACTTATTATTTATGGTGAATGTCAAACAAATGCCATAGAGGCTGCGGGTGTTTTTTCAGAATATTTCCCTAAGGATCTACATCTAACGAATGAAACTATAACTAATGCACTGCACCATCTTTGAGAGACCGGCTCTGTTTCACCACGACCCAGAACTAGTAGACGGGTAAGGTGTAATATCCAAGTATCCAAGTGACACCGGAGGAGGGTCTGGGATTCGCCCTTTTAATTCCACAACTGAGCACGGTGGAAATAAGTGAGGCATGTTGTCAGCATGTCTGTCATTTGTTACATACACATGATGCGCATCCGTACCATCCGACACTGGTGAAAGCATTGGTGCTGAGTGACCACGCACGACGATTTGATTATTGTAATTTCATGCTCAACACCTTAGAGAAAATCCGTCGTTCCTTTGTGACATTCTGTGGACAGATGAGTCAATGTCTATACGGGGTGCAATTGTGAATGTGCACAATGTGCATTACTGGTCTCTGGAAAACCCCTGTATCGCCTGCACAATACGACACGTGTGGTGCGGTATATGGGGAACCCAGATTGTTAGACCCATCTTCTACGATGGGACCTTAACGGGCGATCGTTACCTGAATATGCTACAAAACACGGTACGTGACTGGTATGAAGAGCTGTCTCTCTGACATGCATGACGGGTGTTGTTTCAACATGATGGGGCCCACTCTGCATAAAACATCAAATGTCCGGGCGTATCTGGTCACAGAATTTGATCAACAGATTCTTGGATATGGTGGTCCGTGCAGAGTATCCGCCGCGTTCGCTGGACTTGACTCCCATCTCTGAGGTTAAATCGAGAAATAGGTCTATGCGACTGAGACCACTTCTCTAGTTTATCTGAAGCAGCGCATCGGCCTTGATGTTCGCACAATTTGCACATAGTAGACCGTTTTCTGATATAACAAATTAGTATTTATTTTTCTGTTCAATTTCATTATTTCAATCTTCGCTTTGTATACGACCCCTAAAAGTCAGCTTAAATTTTTAAATGAAATAACCTTCTTTCGTAACACCCCAATTTGGCGATACCGGCTAAAGGTCGTTTCGCCGTAAAAAGGACATTGCACCCTGATTTTGATCTCGAAATACTTTAATTCATCTTTTAACTGATCCCTCATTGAAAGACAAAATGATGCGAAAAAATCTCAAACTATTAAATTTAATAACTGTGTCAATTTTTGTAGTACAGATGTAGAACTTTTTGTTTTATGCTTGTTATGATATAGGTAAACTTTTACTAAATATAACTATAGGGACTGGGGGACCGTATAAAAAGTTAGATTTCGTAATTTTTATAAAATTGATTTTTTACTTTAAATAATGCCACAACATGAATATTTACCTCATTTGAAATGTTTTTGTAATTGGAACTATATGTCTACGATCAACGGTTGAGAAATTAAAGGTAGGCGATTGATAACACATTGCACCCTGTATATTAATTTCATTGTTGTTTTTAAGATTGTAAGAGCATCAAAATAAACCGCAAAGAACTTTTTTCTATAGAAGGCAATGTAACAGTTGTGATCTCTTCTTGAACAAACTATAACATACTTAACAATAAAAAAAAAAAAAAACTATACTCTTTATCTTAAATAGCAAACACGCTATAGTAAACATCATAACATATATCGTTGTCGCTGAAATCAAAGTATATTTAGCTAGAGCGGACAGACAGGCGGCCAGACAAACCAATGTTATGAACCCTTTTCAAACTTGTTGTAAAGTGCTAAAAATTTAATTTACCGTGTTAATTTAAAAAGAAAATTGAAAAGAAAAACTACATATATAAAATATTGTTTTGCATCTTCCATGAAAAAATATTGAAATTTCACATAAGTATTGCATTGATACCAATTGATACCGATTGCATTGATAACAAGTGGTACGTTCTTATAAGATGTTAAGAGTATACATTAAGAAACACAATAAAAAGTGTATATAGATATTTACGGATATTTTTTAATAAAATTTATTCAATGTTAAATTATTTACAATTTTAACGTATCATCTTACTATCTTTAAAGCATATTTACAATTGGTTTTACAACGAGAAAGAAACGCAAAAAGCACAGTGTAAACAATATAGGGTGATCTTAATATACGGTAACATATTCAGTTAACGACAGGAATAAAGTTATATCTACAGCTATCTAGCATATGCTATAATTAAGATATGATAATGTAACGTACTATATGTTAATAGAACTCTTATTAAATCAGGGAATTTATTGGCTGAAAGGTACGAATTAGAGACCTATTTTATATTATTGACAGGCATCAGTTCAGATTGGTTTTTTTAGCTGCGGGTCCGGTTGACTTTTTTTGGGGATGTGCGTGTGTGCGGGGGGGGGGGGAAGTCAAATTAAGATAAACCTAGTTTTCCAAATAAAATTCCGCGATTGAAAAATACGCATAACATGTAAATTATTATTTTCTATCTTTTATTTTCTATTATTTTTTCGTTATTACTTACTTCTTATCTTCAATTTAGATACTCACATACATTCTCCATTATTTAGTGAGCATTTTATTCCTACTAAATTATCATTTGTAACAGTTTGACTTGAAAAAAGTCATTTTATATCGTAAATGTAAAATATTCGAGAATTAAACAGTTTTTTATGCAGACTGTTTTCTTTTTAATAAATTAGCATTAAAATATTCATTTAACCAAATTAAATGCTGCCAACATGCCTTAGTTTTACATTACATTTGTTATCTGTATTTTATATCTATATTAAATTTTTTTGTACTTTAAATTTTGTATTAGAATAATTAACTATAAGAAAACAAATGGTACGCACGTAAAAACAAAAATGATTTTAATTGCAATTTTAATACAATTAATTATTTAATCAATTCAAATTCTAGTTTGTGAATGCTAGGCATTGAGAAGCTCACAAATGTCAACAAAATATCGCATTAAATATTTACTTTATATTAGAGAGGGAAGATACCTGTTACTGTAAATTTTCAAAGCAAGAGATTACATAGAAATGCACAGTGAAGAAATCGAGTTTAATTATAATTATACTTTTGAAATTTAGAACGTAAAATTTGTTTACTCAAATAAATTATGTAAACCACACCAAGCAAAATGAAATAATTGCTTTCAGGGAAGTTTGTCATACAAATAATTTACTACCTTTATATTATTTATAACTGAAATATTAGTGCGAATTTAAATAATTACCTTCAAGGAAGTTTGTCATACAAATAATTTCCTACCTTTATATTATTTATAACTGAAATACTAGTGGAAAATTTTGTGAAAATTTTCACAGTTTATCCGAAGCTTTGGGACAAAGAGAGTTTCTTTCACCATGCTACTACTTACGCAAGTAACTTCAACAGAATATTGTAGATGTGCTTATACTGATGATCATAGTTTTGTTTAGTGTAAAATTTGTGCTGTTAGTCACTGTGCATGGTGAATTCTTATAATTATGGCGTTGAATTTTTATAATGTATGGATACATCAAATGCATTTAAACACTTGATCATGTTTGATTTCATAATCCTAAAGGAATTAAATTATAGATATTTCACATTCTCCATATTTTTAACTTATTTCAAAAATTGTACATACTAGTGTTGTTTATTATTTCCGTGTAACACGTTCCTGAAAACACTATCGTAGATAGTGTAATTAAGTAAATAGGACAAGTGTAGTAATAATATACACTTGTTTGAGCATTGTATTAGAGACAACGATGACTATTTAAATTAGTCGGATGTGCCAATCCCAAAACTTTCTTCTATCTCATACATGTTAATACTTCAAAATTTGCTATCACAGTGCTAAAATTAAATAACAATATATACATATCACGAGGATTCTAAAGATATGAAATTCCGTGAACTAGTTCTTGCGATATGACGATCACTAAAATCTTGTAAATACTAAAAAATGCAGAATAGCAGATTAATAGCAGAATAACCACATGTTGGGTGATTTACACAAAACTTAATCAGCATCAACTTATATCAGGGACTAACTGAATCTGAAGTTTGATCGAAATTCATGTCTTAGTTCTTAAGATTGAGATGCTGGAGAAATCGTGGAAATATTTCGTGCATTAGTTCTTGAGAGAGAGCGCCTATAATATTTGTGTAAGGTACAGACTGACAGACTCACAGGCAGACTCACAGACAGACTGACAGACTCACAGATACGTATTTTCTAAAAATAGTCATATCGTGTCCAGTAGTGATGGGCGATTCTCGAGAATTCGACAATCGAGAAAAATCGTCATCGTAAAAAATCACAATCGATACAGCCATCGATAAATTCATAGAATCTACAATCGAGATGTTTTACAATCGATTATAACGAGAAAAGCTAAAAACAGTTATTGGAAAACTTAGCTATTATTCTGGCCGACAATTTCATAGTAGTGATAGGGCTTAGTGATGGGCGATTCTCGAAAATTTAGCAATCGAAAAAAATTGTTATCGTAAAATACACAATCGATACAGTCATCGATTACTTTCGAGAATCTACAAAGGAGATGTTCTAGAATCGATTATTGAAATCATTGTTTTTACATATATATAAGGCAGATTTTATTGAATATAGGGTAACTGAAAACAGATGGAATAAAAAAACAACAAACCAAAGGGAAACTATAAAGGAGCCATAAGACTGGAAAAGTCTTGTAAGGTTGCCCCCTGGTTGAAAAAAGCTGAAAAAACGCGAATAGCTATGAAGCGGTAAGGGGAGTTTAAGTATCAAAAATTAGAATTTTTCGGCAATTAGTACCAAAATGGCCAAAGAAATAAGAATCAAAAGCACCCCCTAGTGGAAAAAATATGAACTAAAGGATGATAAAAGGGATCAAAATTTTTTATTGATTTTTCTACATCATTTGAGATTGGATCTTTAATTTCCCCATTTTTATAAAGTCTTCGACTGGAATACATTAAACGAACTCCCGCGGGGAGCAAAATAGGAGGGAGGGGCAAGGAAAGTGCATAATATGAATAAGTGGTCACAGGACTTTCCAACGATATGGCACATGAGGGGTGTCGGCTAAATTTAGTAAAGTGCCCCCGCTCGGGGACAAAGTAAGGGGAGGGGCGCGGGCGATATATAAAATGAAATAGTAGTCAAAGAGCTTTCCAATGACATATCACATGAGGGGTGTCAGCAAAAGATAGAAAAGAGCCCCAACTCCCAGGATTCCAATTATCGCCCCCCCCCCCCCGAAATCCCTGCCCATCCTTCTCTTTGAAATTTTCATATATTAAAAATTATTTATCGGAGGGCTCCGTAAAAAAATCCGATCTAAAATTTTTAAAAACGCTACGATTTCAAAAAAGTTCGAAAAGTGCCTCTCTCGGGGCGCCAAACTAAGGAAGGAAGAAGAAAGGTTCATAATATGAAAGTGTAACTTTGCGATGATAACCGAAAACTTTCCGATGATAGATCAAATGACTGGTCCAAAAAAAGTTTGAAATCTACCCCTCCCACCTGGGTTCCCTCTTTTATACTAGAATATACCCGGAAATCACGCAGCCCCACTTTTAAAATTTTATATTTAATAAATAATATTTATCGGAGAGCTCCATTAAAAAACCTCATTTAATGATATTTATTGTAGAAATCTCTACAATTTAAAAAAAAAGTCACCCCCGCACCGCTCCTCCCCCCCGAACCCCTTCCGGAATTGAACTCTGGGAGGAGAAAGGTTCATAATATGAAAGAGTGGTGAAAGGACTTTCCGATGATATGTCAAGGACAGGTTTGGTAAAAGTTTGAAAATTACCCCCCCCCACCTCCCTCTCGCGCACCCCAGAATTCATTCACCTTCCTCTTTGAACTTTTTATATTTAATAAATAGTATTTATCTGAGTCTCCAGGTATGGGGCAGCTTCGCAGAGCTAAAATAAGAGAAACATTGAAAATTCGTGGCAAAATTACACTAAATTTAACAGTAAAGTTTGAAACTAGGACTATACAGAACTGAATACATAAACCACTATGCTTCATAACCCACATCGGTTAATAGCAATAAAATGATAAGTGCCAGTTAAACTGATGGCATTGAGCTCACAGGTTATTAACACTAACTGTATATTACACTCTTATTTCAAAGTATAATGTCCCTCAAAAAATAAATGAAGGGAAATATCCCCCGTTTGCCCTTTTTATACTTAACCAATGAACCTCCAAATCTAATCAGGGAAACTCCTTAACTATAATAAATCAGTATATCAAATTTGAAACAAATCAGATAATTCTGCATGAAAAAAAGAAACATATCGCTAAATTAAGGGTGGTCTAACAGCTTTAACCCTTTTATACTTAACTAATGAACCTCCAAATCTAATCAGGAAAGCTCCTTATCAGAACAAACATAGAAAAAAAAATTAAAGTAAATTGAATAATTCTCCATGAAAATCCATTTATCTAAATTAAAGGGAGGGGACTTGCCCCCTTTTCGCCCTTGTATACTTAACCAATGAACCTCCAAATCTAATGAAGGAAGCGCCATATCAGAATAAATCGGTATATTAAATTTGAAGCAAATCCAATAATTCTGCATGAAAAACCCTTTTATCTAAATTAAGGGGAGACTAGCCCCTCCCCTTTATACTTAACCCATAAACCTCCAAATCTAATCAAGGCAGCTTCTTAACATAATAAACCGGTATCCCAAATTTGGAGCAAATCGAATAATTCTGCATGAAAAACCCATTTATCTAAATTAAGGAGGGGTCTACCCCCCTTTCCCCCCTTTATACTTAACTAATGAACCTCCAAGTTTAATCAGGTAAGCTCCTTAACATAATAAACCGGTATACCAAATTTGGAACAAATCGAGTAATTCTGCATGAAAAACCCATTTATCTAAATTAAGTGGGGGACCAGACCCCTTCTCCCCCTTTATCCTTAACCAATGAACTTCGAAGTTTAATCAGGGAAGCTCCTTAACATAATAAACCGGTATACCAAATTATGAGCAAATCAAATAATTCTGCATGAAAAGCCCATTTATCTAAATTAAGGGGGGGGGTCTAGCCCCCTTCTCCCCCTTTATACTTAACCCGTAAACCTCCAAATCTAATCAAGGCAACTTCTTAACATAATGAACCGGTATACCAAATTTGGAGCAAATCGAATAATTCTGCATGAAAAACCCATTTATCTAAATTAAGGAGGGGGTCTATCCCCCTTTCCCCCCTTCATACTTAACTAATGAACCTCCAAGTTTAATCAGGGAAGCTCCTTAACATAATAAACCGGTATACGAAATTTGTAGCAAATCGAAGAATTCTGCATGAAAAACCTATTTATCTAAATTAAGGAGGGGGGGGGGACCAGCCCCCCTTCTCTCCCTTTATCCTTAACCAATGAACCGTCAAAACTAAACAGCGGAACGCCTTATCAGAATGAACATAAAAAAAAATTGTAGCAAATCGTACATTTTAATCAAGGGTTATCGCGTTACGTACATAAATACGTACGTACAGTACATGCATACACACAGAACCGACGGGTACATTAGCTCTCAGGCTTAGATAGCCTGTGAGCTAAAAAGAGATTGGATAAGCAGATGGACTCCTTTGAGAAATTATGACTTAAACCAGGAATGCGGTAAGTTTGACTCTGAAAGCTTCATTTCCATCTCGCATTTCGGCAAATCTCATCTCGATGATTTTTCCAGCATTTCGACGCTTCCAGATGGCAAGCTGCTCGATGGTTGGCCCTCTCGCGGTTTTAAACCTTTCGGGATGGGAAGTCTCTCGAGAGTTTCCTCTCGCCCTTTTCAACCTTTCCCGATGGGAAGCCTCTCGCTTGTTACTCTCGTCCTTTCCGAAATCTCCCAATGAAAACCCTTTCGAGGATTTCTCTCGCGCTTTTCTACATTTCGTTATGAGAAGCTTTTCGAGGATTTCTCTCGTCCTCGGCAGAGAAGAAAAGTAAGAAAATTTATCGAGAGTACCAAGGGACGAGATAGAGAAAAAGGCATGACAATGAGCTGTGAAATGAAGCTTTAATTTTCAAAGTTTCTCTTATTTTAGCCCTACCAAGATGTCACATACCTGGAACCCTCCGATAAAAATTATTTATTAAATATAAAATTTTCAAAGAGGAAGGTGGGTCGGGTGATTTCGAGGGAGGAGGACGTGAGAGTGGACTCATGGGGTGCAATTTTAAAAATTTTACCGAACCCTTCCTGTGGCATATAATCGAAAAGCCCTTTGACCACTCTTTCATACTATGAACCTTTCTTCGCTCAAAGGGGGGTGGGGGAGGGGCGAACAAATTTTTAAAACCGTAGCCGATTTTTATAATAAATTTAAATATCACTTTAAATATGGGTTTTTTATGCAGTCTTCCGGTAAATATTATTTATTGAACATAAAAATTTTAAAGTGGCGGCTGTGTGAATTCCGGGGTGAAAGAGTGGGCCCACGGGGGGAGAGAGGGGGAGCAATTTTCAAACTTTTTTTGGACCAGTCATGTGATATGTCATCGGTAAGCTCTCGGATGACTCTTTCATATTATGAGACTTTCTTCCTCCCCTCCCCAATTTGGCCCCCACTGCGAGGGTAGTTTTTTCCGCTTTTATCATTTTAGATCGGATTTTTTTATGGAGCCCTCCGCTAAATATTATTTATAATATATGAAATTTCAGGACACTTTTCCAAATTTAGCCAAGACCCCTCATGTAACATATCGTTAGAAAGGTTTGTGACTACTTATTAGTGCTATGCACTTCCGGTGGCCGCCCCCCTCCTCTTTGCCCCCGAGGAGGACACTTTTCCAAATTTAGTCAGTACCCCTCTTATGAGATATCGTTGAAAAGGTCTGTGACTACTTATTGATGTTATGCACTTCCGGTGACAGTCCCCCCCACTCTTTGCCCCCCCTGGGGGACACTTTCTCAAATTTAGTCAAGACCCCTCGTGTGAGATATCGTTGGAAAGGTCTGTGACTACTTATTGATGTTATGTACCTACGGTGTCCCCACCACCACTCCCCCCCCCGGGGGGCACTTTTCCAAATTTAGCCAAGACCCCTCATGTGAGATATCGTTGGAAAGGTCTGTGACTATTTATTGATGTTATGCACCTCCGGTGACAGTCTCGCCCAATTTGCCCCTCCCGGGGGACGCTTTTTCAAATTTAGCCAAGACCCCTCATGTGAGATATCGTTGGAAAGGTCTGTGACTACTTATTGATGTTATGCTCCTCCGGTGTCCATCCCCCCATTTTGAACCCCCCCCCGGGGGACACTTTTCCAAATTTAGCCAAGACCCCACATGTGAGATATCGTTGGAAAGGTCTGTGACTACTTATTGATGTAATGCACCTCCGGTGACCGCCCCCCCCACTTTTCCCCCACGGGGGTGTTTTTCTAAATTTAGCCGAGACCCCTCATGTGACATATTGTTGGAAAGTCTTATGACCACTTACTCATGTTATCCACCTCCCGCACCCCTCCCCCCCTTTCCCCCCACGGGGAGGGCATTTTTATAAATTCAGATCCAGACTTCTCATGTGACATATGGTTGGAAAGGCCTAAAGACCTGTGACGATTTAATCATATTATGCAGCTGCTGTGCTCCTCCGCTCGCTTTGACCCTTCCCCCAAGAGATCTGGTCCGACGTTCATTCGTTTCGATATTATATTTTTTACAAGATTTTGTAGTGCGTGCACACCACACCCGCCTGCTATCATATATCAGTGCCCTATATAGCGGGTAACCTGTTCGTGATTTCATATTACAAGATTACGTATAAATTAGGGGCCCCGATTAAAGGAGGGGCCCGCTAGCGGTCGAAGTCACCTAGTCTTTATTAACATCGACTCATTCCAGTTCACCCGCAGACTATTCTTGATAAATGTATGACGTATATAATACATAATATATGATTTATAAAAGAAATTTGCAAACTGTAGTCATCAAGAAAAAATTTATACAATCGAAAAATATCGAGATGTCCATACAATCGAGAAAATCGAGAAAAACATCTCGTTATCGCCCATCACTAGTGTCCAGGACATTCTAAAACGTGTAAATCCGTCGAAAACTGAAAATAGATTTTTTTCAAGAATCCAATTCTTTCGTTTTGTAAAGATAGAGGAAAGTAAAAAGGAATAATGTTGAAATTTATGTAAACCATGTAATGAGGTTTTGTGATAATCGGGATATTCTTATAGAATTTTTTCTCAATTAAGCAAGAATATAGCATGACTTGACATTTTTAAATCCTAATAAAATTTAAACGGTTCGAAAGAGATAGCAAACTGTTTAAAAAAGGAGTTAGCATAATCCATGCACCAAATTAAAATTTACATGAAATATTTTAAATATGTATCACACATTCTAAAATTCCTTATATGTTTCAGGAAAATAAGCTGTTTTAATGGACTTTTCTACTTAATAATCTTCATACTAAATTTTAATAAAGGGTTTTGCTACAATTAGATGATAATCAATTTAATATTGCTAAAATCATAATCACGGTGAAGAATCATAACGGGAAGAAGACACAACGCATTATCTAGAATTTTAAATGATCTTTAAAATCGTCAAGAATATAACAAAAACATAAAACTTTAATTTTTTGAGGATTTTTTTTTTGTATCTCAGTAAACTATTCTTAAAATATTAAATAACTAAGAGGTAAAAGATAATAAAATAATCAATAAGTAAACAATCCCCAAGCAGTGTAAATGATCAAGAAAAAAAATGCATAAAAGACAAAGAGATAGCAAAACATTTGATGAATGACATTTAGAAACGTCATGGCTGATTACGGGGAATTATTTAGATAACCAAAAACACAATAATTCTGGGCTCCGCGCTCACTCAAGCTACTTTAAGGAGTGTCTGATGTGGAAGATTTTAGACGCAGTGGCGTACGTTCCGGGCAAATCAGAACCCTGCATCAACTAAGACTAAAATCAGAGCTTTTGGACTCATTTCCGATAAGCGGACGAAAATTGTAGTGAAATGTCGCACCGATGAAAAATGGGCGAAAAGAAAACTAAAATAAGAAATAAAAAAGAAAATGGTCAAAATAATATTAGAATTGATCTAGTGTCTCGGTTTTAGCATTGCAAAACAGAACAGTTTTAAGAATTTTATGAAGGGAGAGTGCTTTTTAGATTAGAAATTGGAATAAGATAAATATACGCGTTTTAAAAGAAAAGAAGTTTAAATAGAAATAATAAATAAGATATTATTACGAGACAGAGAAATAGCGAATATGCGTGAAATTTAGAATAATTTAATAAAATACTTGGAATAAAAATTTTTTAATATATGTATATCACTCATTTGTTCAAAGTGATCTTGCTTGAGACATGGGTCATTCCACGTGAAACGTGCAAAAATTTAAAAAAAAAAAAAAAGTCGTGTCCACATAGTAACCGATTTTAATAAAATTTTATACACAGGTTCAATTCATATTAAAATAGAGCACTTCCAAAATATATTTACAAAAAATAAATTATTTTAGCATTTTTGGACATTAAAAAACTTGTGATACAGAATGACATGTGTACAATCGTCCAGAGTTGCAAGTTTGAAGTTCCGTATTTTGAAAACTATTTAAGAGAAATGATTTTTTTTTAAATATTGTAACCTCTGAAAAATTATCTTCCTATTTAATGAATAATAATAATTTGGTAACACCATGATTAATCTTTAATTGGTTGTAAAAATTGAAAATTTGTAAATTTTGAGAAAATTACAAATGTTATAAAAATCCAAGGAATTCAAAAACATCTGTGAAATTGATGCCTGATGTAGTATTACATATGAAGACCAAATTCCCCAAGTTTGAAAGTTGCCATGTATTTCCTTCATCTAAAAAAAAAAAAAAAAAAAAAATAGAAACTTAATAAAAAATTACACAATCATAATTTTTCCTCTTATGTATGAGCAAAAATATAAATAAAGGAATGGTCCTACAGTAACAATATTGCACAGACGTAAAGATGAATAAGTTCGTGATATACTAAAAAAAAATTCAAGATTGCCTTTTGATTCCTAACATAGCAAAAATGGGTTCAAAAGGATAATATCTGTTACATTCCATGAGCTTTTTCACTTTGAATTCGAGCTCGTTTCTTAAAGTATTGCACGATTTCAAAGTGAAAAAAAGGAGTGCTGCCATCTAGTTTTCGAATCTGGATTTAGGATTAATTAGGATAGGGATAGGTAAATTTTTGTCTAAATAAATCATATTTTCTACTTTAATAACCTGATAACAAGTTGAGTTTTAAGACGTTGTTGAGTTTAATTTTGCCTTGATAAAAAAGGTATGTGCTGCCCTCTAAAAAATTCCAGATGAACTTTTTGTCAGAAGCATGACAATGACACTCTTTCTTGGGACACGGTTTAAAATAATTATTAAGAATTATAGATAAGTTTAATAAGAAATTTTTTAATTAGTAGCATCTTAATAAATAACAATGTATTAAAAAATTATAACCATCTCTTTTAAATAGAATTTAGTCAAATATTTACCTAATAAATTGCTCGTTGGGACAGCCTACGGCAGGGTCGGCGAACCTATGGCACGCGTGCCACTTTTGGCACGCGAAAGAATAATTTTGGCACGGCGCGGCATTGATCACGGTCTCTAAATTAGGATACAGTGATTTTACACAAAATACACGAATTTAGAAGACCTGATTTAATGCTAAATTCGATTAATTGGAAATTGGAGAATTTTAATCATATTCAATATAGTTCGAAAATTTATCAAACAAATCTAAAATATTTGAAAACTACCAAAAAGGAAAGATTATTATATGTATTACTAAAAATACCGATGGTAAATTATGGCAACTTGAAAATTAATTTGAGAACTATTTAAATATAAACTGCCTTTTTTTCATTGTAATAATTTTTCCTACTATTTACACCTATGAGCCATTACTTTCTGAAATGAATAATATAAAAAATAAAATAGAGAGCAGTTACCATATAAATCCATTTCAGTTTGCATTCTGTTAAAATTAACTGAGCATTAAAATGATATTAATTATTTTTCATCCAAGATACAACACAATTAATCACATTATTTTTGTTTTTTTATTAATTTCTAAAATATAAGTGTTTCTATAATTATTTCAGTGTAATACTTACATGTATGCTATCCGAACTAGAAAAAAACCTTATTAGAAAAAACCTTAATAAGTGATTTTCAAGCAGTTTTGATTCATTATTTATCAATCCACTAAATTTGTTTTATAGTTGGCACCTCAAAGGCATGTAAAATATTTTTAAAAAAAAAATTGGCACGCAACAATAAAAAGGTTCGCCAACCCTGGCCTACGGTAATAACATTTTGACTACAAAAGAATATATTTCTTATTTTAATTTTTTTATAAATAATAATATACCTGTAAATTATCATTAAGAAACATGATAGTTAAAATGCAATAATTAAAATTATGATATTTAACTATTTTTCTATGCAAATGTGAAAGAACAGTAAAACACGACACTTTTTGAAAATAATTCATCTACTTCTATACATAAAAAGTATATGCTCGGCGGGTATCATTGATTTCTGGATTTTCTATACTCCATAATTGCCTCATTATCGGTTGTGAATAACTGCTTATCAATGATAAATTAATAACTGCTTTTAATAATATTTCAATTGATATAACTATCCACTTATTTTGTTGCGAAATCAATAGGGCAAACACCATTAGCCAAATATTTAATTCAAATTTTTTCAACGAATTAAAAATAAATGTATTTATATGAAGTTTATTATTATTAGTATTTAAATAATGAATATTAAAAATATTATTTAAAACGCTAAAGCTCAATATTTTCTTCTTAAAATTGCTAAACATTTAAGAAAAATACAGCATCAAACGACATATTAAGTCTACATAAAATGTTTTTAGTAGATTTTTAAGAAATGTACCTCAGAAACGTAAAGGATAATACTCTATGTTATTGACTTAAAGTAAGATTTTTAGTAAGCTGACGTAAAAGTTTTCTATATCAAACAATTATATTTCTCAGTGAAATGAAAATAATGCTACAAACGTTTCATAATATTATTATTATCTAACTTAAAGTCGTCTTCTAAAAGATTATTTGAAATAGAGTAAAATTTGTAATATTTCATTCCGAATTTCAAAAATATTTCAATGAAAATGAAAATTAACCCTATCGGTTCTGGTGTACTATTAATAGCACATGTCGTTTCATCAAGCAATATTTAGTCTTAACAATTGCTTTTGTTAGTATCTACGTATAGTAATGATAGTATATGTCTATGCATTTCTTATTATGACTTCATTTAGGTTTTGTTATTTAGAATTAATAATAATAATAATAATAATAAAAGTTCGCTTAATTCTCTTCGTCCCATTGGCGATTGATTTATTTTAAACTATATAACTCGTTTTTTAAATTTAAAATATAGGTTACTTTTCTGAACAAATCATGTGCAATGTAACGCAAACAATATTAGAATTTTTTAATACAGTCAAACCTCGTTATCCCGGAACTATAAAGACCGGTGTTGCGGTAACCGGTGTTGGAGAAAAATATGTTTATAAAAAGCTGTATTTTTAATTAATTTAAGACAATTTTAAATTCATAGCTGTTTTTGCAGTTTTAAGCAATAAAACATTATTATTAAGCAAAATAAGCATAAAAACAATGTTGAAAAGAATAAAAATCAGATTTATGGTAATTTGTTTTTTTATTGTTACATGAAATATTGATGAGTTTGCTTACCCCTAGATGTGCTTCCTACAAATCTTTTTTCAATATTATGCAATGAATTGTAATCCATATTCGTTGTTTCAGAAATGGGTGTTAGATAATTTCTGAATTCAATAAAATGAATGCTTCGGTTTTGGTCGGATGAAAAACACCGTGTAATCACAAGAAAGAGCCGCCTGACCAGAACAAAAAGACCACTGATACGTCTATCTGGAGCTTATGTGGGTCGTTCATAGTGTGTGGGTTTATTTATTCGGATAAAGGATTGATGTAAAATTTCTCATTTATCTCAATGGATATTTTAGACACTTTTATGAAAAGTTTGGCTGAGACATTTATAAGATGGATTATGAAAAATGGACAATTTTCCTAAACCGTCGGGATATCCGGAGTTGAAAATTATTCAACGACGTAAAATCCGGAGTTTATTTACATTAAGATCATATACAGAAAATCGGGACTTTGATAAACTGACGTGATAAGCGGAGTGGCGTGAAAACCGGGTGTCGGGATAACGAGATCCAACTGTATATGTTAAATACTGCTGTAATATAATTTTTACCAAACATCTCCAAAAACTCATCCTCAGTCCATTGTCATGCAAATATAAATTGAATAAATAGTACGCAAAATAACTAAATTCTTCAGATTTCAGACAATGAAATATTCTGTAAACTTTAGTAAATCTATTTAGATAGATACGATTAACATTATTAACATAAAAGTAATTTTGTTCTCAAAATTGAAAAGAAATCGAACCTGAAAGGCTTAAAGCATGTCACAATAATGCATTGTTTTAATACGAATAGAACTAAATGAAAATTGTAATCTTTTAATGAAATGCTTATAGCATATATCACGCTGTTTTACTATTTATTGAAATGCTTTCTTATAGTTAACATACAGACAAATAAATTAGTTTTCTCTTGCGGAGACATGGAAGAACATTAGAATCATTGGAAATTTTGAAAAATATCAGGAGGTAATTTATTCAAACAGATAAACATTAAAGTGAATCGATTGTATTTGCAGAATTTAGATGCATAATTTTGTAATCATGAATTTGTAAAATATTAAAAAATGTTTTTGATTGAAAGCTTTTAAGGTTTGAAATAGGTAAGATAATATCTAAGATTTAGTTTCAATATTTAATTATTATCTGATTCTTTCTAATGTGTTATAATATTTACAGAAATTGATATATTGACGGTTGAGATTTCTACCACAAAAGTATCATATTTTGCCTCTTCGGTTTTTTCCGCAATTTAAGTAATCTTTTATACAGTAAATTTGAAAATTTATATTAATCTAAATTATATTAAGCGAATAATTTAAATTATCTATATTTTTATTCCTGTTTGTTATATATTTATACTTATATGTGGCATGTGCATGTTATTAAAAGGAAACAATTTTTGTGTTATTTTGATTATATCGTAGTAGAAAAATTGAATTGGTTTTGTTAATTATATTGGATTCTGGTAATTCGCCAATGTTGCATCCATTGAAAGTGTTTTACTTTAATTAACTTTTTTTTGTTTTGCTTTAGAAATTTAATTATATCTTAAGTGATATATTGGTTACCTTTTTATATAATCCCCGTTTATCTGCATGTTATTTAAAAGAAATTATTTTATTATATTTCACCATTTGGCTCTTTTAGATTGATAATTTTGGTTTATAGGCGCCTCATATTTTGTTTAAGTCGCATTCATCCGTACTACTTTTAAGGAAATGGCAGTACTGGTTGAATATTGGCTGTGATTTTTAAAAATTTGAATTTGAAAGGACAGATATTTCTCATAACGCCCCAAAATCTATGCATTTATTTAATTAATCTATTTATTTTCAACGAATATTAATACAAATAAAAATATTTTATTATTATTTAAAGTTAGTCTTTTTTATGTAAATTCAATACAACAAATACCTATAAATAAATAGAGACAAAAACATTTCAATAATATTTTCTATTGAATTAGAAAACATTGTACAGTGAAAAAAAAATTAATTTTACGATCTAAAACTAGTACCTGAGCTGACTGTATTATACCGTTAAATTTAATAATAATAGATCGTAAATAAGCAGTAGTATACCGTTTCATAAATTCTTTAAACCGGGCATTACTAATTAATGGTATATTACTACTTATTTACGGTTCATTGATGCTAATTTTACGGTAAAATTCAGGCGCTGGTTTGCCAGTATTATACCGTAAATTATTTTTTTTCTTAAATTGGAGTTAATGCTTCTTGATAAATTAGAAATTCCGTTAGGAAAAAAGCAATATTTCTAATTTTTCTACCTGGTAAAATATATTTGTAAAATTACCTAAAATATGTTAAATTTTTCTTGATAATTTGAAAAAAAAAAATAACAAGATTTTCCTTTGTCTATTTCTGAAGAAAGAATTATCGCTTAATGGAAAATTATCAATCAGAACACGAAACAATTTTTCTTACTTTCTTATAGATACCAGAAACACTTCATTCATTTTCACATGTAACTGTTAATCTTAAGCCTATCTATTATTTCAATTCGTAGAAACTCCATTTATTCTAGGGTAATTGAAAAAGAAGAAACTGCATTGCGCACTAACGCTAAATGGATTCTTCGATTATCTTTTGATGCACTTCTTAATTCTACTTAACAGCTTCCTAATACTTTGGGCAAAGAAATTTCATAGAATAAATTTAGTGAAATTAAGAATTGAAGGAACATATAAATATATGCACTTGATATAAATTAATATTTTGTTCAATTACAAAACGTCTGAGAAATATACAAACTGCAATAACAAATAAATTTAAATTATGTGGAAAGAATTTATAGAAGTTAATTTTAGGTACACCTTTAAAAAAATGTTTAAAAATAAACACAATATTATTCCTTTATTACAAGTGCTTATAGTTTTTTGAAGTATTAAATTCTAATCTTGAAATATTTTTTGAAAATTGATTTTTATAATCTTGCTGCATTCAAGTATATTCAGTAAGACACAAAACTATGTATGTGTTGCTATGCAAAATTTCATATGGGGAGACATTCCATATGATGTACAGTCGATAAAAAAAAAGATCAAAACTTACTGATTATGCAGAAAATCTTCCGCATGAAATAATTTCTTATAACGAATGTTATTCATAAATTAAGCTTCGAGGGTTGTGTACATATTACAAATAGTATATAATTTCATTTTTCAAGTAGTAAAGAATAAAAAATATTGTACTAAAAAATTAATGGAATATACATCTTTTTAAATAGTTAAATTTACCAAAATACAGAAATACATCCAGTTTTTATAAATAAAATACAGTCAGTTGTAAAATTTTAGAGCTTATTGGCACAACATTTAATTTAGATTGATAACAATCATAAATTGGTTGGTTTTCGTCTTAAAACATATTTCAAGCTATTGACAACCTAATTTACGATTGCAAAAATACACAGTGCTGAGTAAATCTAATCATTTTTAAAGCACATTAGTATGTTAATTTCGAAACACGGTGAATTTTATTTTTAATTATTTCTCTTTCAATGTACTTTCATTTCCTTTTTTTGTTTATTTTTTTAAATTTAGATTTGTTTTATCTCTTTTACTGAATTCTGCTTTTGACAATTATGTTTCTAGATGGCTTGACGTTATCACTTTAGTGATACTTTTAGTGTCTTCTTTGTTGTTCTCACTGTCTCTTAAAGTGCTTTCTAAATATTCTTTGGTTTCCCTTTAACCCTTTTTGGCGAGAAGATGATATGTTCTGTATATTTCTGCAAGACACTGGATCAAACATTGTTTGAGCCTTTTAAAAACTCTTAGACTTTTTGCAGAGAATTTAATTGCATATATAGCACTTTACTTGAAATTGTTTGCAGTTCTTTGCTAACTCTGGAAATTCCTCTTCAATGTCACTTTTTTCATGTATCTATTTATACACAATCACATGTGCAAATTGTTTATGAAATAAATTCTTCAGACTCATATAACGATTAATAATCAGGCAACTTAAAAAAGTGCTTGAAAAGTTATATTTGGTGCCATTTGATCTAAGTGTGTACAACTGGTCCGATTCTTTTTTGTACTCTTATCCTGTTTGTTAGAAGTGGGGTCATGTATACAAACGTGGTTTCACTCTAAAATGTAGATATTTTAATATCTGTCTTTACGTAAAGTAAATCTTTAAATTTTAAACGTTTTCTTACCAAAATGAAAAAAATTCCATCGAGAAAACCCTCTTTTGAACATCTAGTCACTCAATGCCCTGTCCAATTCGTCTAATGAGTACAAACTGATCTTTCGCATAGAGCAGATCATAATCACACCATACTTAGTATAGTAAGTAAGTAAGTAAGTAAGCACCCGCCCTGGGAACCCGCTTGTGGCTTATGGTTAGGTGTAACCCCCAAGCCCAGGGCAGGGAAAAGTTTTACTACCTGCGAAACTCCTTAATTTTTTTTTTTTTTTTTTTTTTTTTTTTTTTTTTTTATACAGTTTAGGAGAAATAACAATGTTAGGTATATGACAATTATTGACAATGTTTGCAATAAATATTTACAGATGACCCCTATAATTACATTTGAGAGAAATATTCATTATTATAACATATAAATATGCATAGTTTTTAGAATTTGATATTAAACTTTTTTTTTAACACAATTACCTACATATTTGCAACACTTTTATGTTATTTTCAGGATTTACAATACTAACATCAATTTAAACCATGTACAAATGTGATATTTGCAACACTTAAAGCTATTTTCAAGATATATGATGCAAAATTATTTTTAACTCTATACTAAAAATAAGTATTAAGGTACAAGTTGCGAACAATAATTAATATTATGCACTATTATGAAAGTATAAGTAATTGTAGATAATAATTATCTACAAATTTACAATACAATGATACTGTGTTTGAGATATTATGTAAGATACATGATGCAAAAATTATTTTTAAATCTACACTAAAAATTTAGTATTAAGGTACAATATGCGAACAATAATTAATATTATGCACTATTACAAATTCTTTTGAGTTATTTAATATTTGACAATATGACCATATGGTCCTACTGAACACACCTTCTATTTGCCAAGTGTGATTGATAAACCGGACACGCAGTGGAATCCGCTGAATGTTTCCTATAATTAGGTAAGTGGAAACAATTTGTGCATCTATATTGCGAGGGAACTCCCGCAAAAGGGCACTCCAAAGTGCAGTGACCTCTCGAACATTTGGCGCAAATTGGCTGTCTCCTGCAGTAAGATGTCTGATGTCCATACAGCTGGCAATTGCCGCATCTAATTATTGGGCGAAAAGAACGAATATAGCACTTGTTGAGACCCACCTGTATAAATTTTTTATCCAATAGTTCTTGTGATGCTTTTGTTTCTAATTGCAATATGATGTGATGTAGTGTAGAATTGTCCCTCTTTAGAATTTTCAATAAGGTGATGTTTTTATCAGATAAATTTTCTTCAAGATATGATATTATTTCATTTGTAGGTACTGAGGATGGAATACCGGTGATTATTACTCTTTTGTAATTAGTCAACTTATATTTGATTTCTGTTAACTTTGTAATGTCAGGAGTGTTTTCTATCATTTTTAAGAAATGTTCTGTATTGTCATCTGTATTAGATTGTATAATTATTGTATCTGGATTTCTGGCATTTCTGCAGTATATTATTGGAACTTCCTTCACTTTATTAAAGTGTTCGTTAAGTAATGCTTTGATTTTTGGAATCCTTATCTGTTTAGCGGTTGTTCTAATTAATATTGCAGAATTAGACTTCGCCAAAGCAGGGGGAACGCCCGTTTTTGTGCCATCACCGCATTTCACTCCTTGACAGCCCCCACTAGAGTACTCCAGGTTTCGCGTCACCAACTCCTCAATTTTCTGTAGTCTGTTGGATAATTGAATGAACCCTCCTTCACCATTTTCTTCTATTCTGTCATTTTCGTTATTTGCCATTATTTTTTGAGTTGCTATTGTTTTTAACTTAACTTCTGTTTGTATGATTTTTTCTCTAGTTTGTGATTTTAATTGCTTCTGTTGTCGTTTTAATTTATTAATTTCTTCTTGAAGGGTTACAATATCTGCATTAATCTGTTCTTTATTTTGTTCTTCCTTGACCAAAGAGTCTTTTAATTGTTTATTTTCTTGTTTCAATTCTTCCAATTTATTTTCAATCTTTACTTCTTCATTCGATCTTTTTTCTATTATTGTTTGAGTTGTTGTTGTTTTTAATTTATTTACTGTTTGTGAAAATTTGTCTATAGTTTTTTTCTTAAGTTGCCTCTGTTGACTTTTTATTTTATCTATTTCTTCTTTAAAACTTTCTTTTATTTGTTCTTTACTATGTTCTACCTCAGTTAAGGAGATTTTTAATTTTTTATTCTCTTGCTTCAGTTCTTCCAAATATTTCTCAAATTTAATTTACACTTTTGTACTTTCTTTGAGCTTTAATGACAATTCATCATTCTGTGTTTGCAGGATATCCAATTTATGTTGTAATTTTTTCATCTTTTCAGGAGAATCCTTATTTATTTCGTTGGAATGTTGTATAAGAAGTTTCTCATCTCTTCTTGCTTTAGAAAAGATTGTTTCGAGATATTTTTTAGCTTCTTCTGAGCTACTATTAGATCTGTTATTTAATAGTATATTGTACTCCTGAATGAGGTGTTGGATGGATAGTGACTCTAGCTGGTTTATGGATGGTGGTATTTTTAATGGAAGTGGTGATCCACCTAATACATTTTGTATAATTTTTTCTTTGTCTTTTAATTGAGTCTTTAATATATTAATAATAATGTTAAGATAAGGATGTCTGCATGTTTTTAAGAGTTGCCGGAAGTTATTCTTTTGCTTTCAGATATTTTGAATATAATTCAGAGCAGTAAAAGAAGTTTTGTGTTTATTATAGCCAAGTAACACAACATATTTTGGCCAATGTTGGCTAACTGCTGGCAAATTGCTCTCCCAAGTTGGCTCACAGTAGTAATGTCTACATAGCCGTACCGTTGGCTAGTGAACCATTTGCCAACAAAGGTCAACTCTGGTCCAACCGTTAGCTGCTTAGAATCCTGCACAGATACTCTTCAAATTAATCTCCTCGGAGATTAATTTGGAGTATTAATCTATAGGATCTCCGTACCTATAATTTTTCATCCAATTACCAATCCTACCTCTTTGCAATAGTTTTTACAAACTGTCCAAGGTGGCCAGCAATATGTAGTGCTTGGTTAGTTGTAAGTGCGACGCGTTGATCATTAGTCATTAAACGTTTATTTAATAACCAGCATTATCAGTATTATTATTATTAAGTGAAAATATATATATCATTTTCATAAATATATTTTGACTTTACTTTTATTCAATGCAACGGAAGGTTTAGTAAGACAGAGTGTTAACAAGCTTAATTTAGAAACTTTCTGACAGGCAACTAAAACATAAATCATTAATATTAGTAATAGTGATAGAAGGAGGTAAATTGTTAGCCAAGTCAAATTCAATTATGAAATGATCGGTATTAGCAAATGTATCAAAATGTTTGTGTCGGGCGTATGAAAACTGTATGGAGGGTTGAAAAGTAGGTTGTGTACAGTGATCTACCATCTAAGGTGGTTGAGTAAGAATCCGTTATCGAATATGAGAGTTATAATCATCGACAGCTGTTATTTAGTGAATAAATTTGTGAAAGATCTTTGGCTGGAAATTGTAAACAGTATTTATTCTTAAAAAAAAAAGTTAATGACAAAATGTGAAAGTTTTACGACTCTCGTACTGTCAAGAGCACTGAATGTAGGTTTTTTGTAGAGTGTAATGTGGTATGTGATGCTTGATGTAAATGAAAGTGCCACCCCTAAGGTATTCAGTTTGCGGTGTATGATATACTTTGTAATATCTATTTAATAGAAAGCATCCGTCAAGGTTTGACAGTAAAAATATTAACAGTTTCATTAGAAAAATGTTTGAAATTTTAATTAGCTGTTTTATTAAATTAAGAATTGAAAATCTCTTGAATTGTTTTATTTTAGTTTTTATAAGCGATTTCTGTACGTATAAGAGGATAAATGGTGCTGTTAGACCAACTCACTCAATGAATGAAGGGAAAAGAAATTGTAATTTGTAATTTAAAACTTAATATGTTTATTTATTACCAGGAGTATAACTCAAAATATTTTTTGAATGGTTAGGACATTTATTATTACTTATTACAATCCCGATGTTTCTTGTTAAAAAAAAAATCAGCGTATTATATATTTTCTTGTATAACTTTAAAATTATTCATTAATTTTATTTTTATTAGTCTGAATCTAGAAGTTCGAACATAAAGATTTTTATTTGAAACATAATATATTTATTTTAATTACTTGAATTTCATTTTAAACTTTCATAATTTATTATTACACCGTGGATATCAGGGTAATTTCTTTTATCGTTCTTATATGCATATTTTTCCTTCTTTCTGTTTTCGCTTTTTTTTTTTTTTTGGCGAAAAAAGAATTACACATATTTCTTAATATACAAGGGAGCCATATTTAAATTATGTATACAAGGAAATCATAATTAGACTGACCATAAACAGCGTGTGCTGTAACGCAATTTAATTATGAGGACATTGCGAAATTTTGTACGATGGTTAAAGAAAACGGGGACAAAGGATAGCGCGTAATAAGAATTAGTTCGAAACGTAACCTTTGGGGTGCATGCAACACTATTGTTTTCGATGTATATTTTGGTCCCTGTGTTGTTTTATCAACCTACAAAATTTGGCTCCGTTGTCACAATTAGATATGCTACAGAATATGATGAGTACTGTCAGATTAATTGTGGTCTCCTTGTGATGACCATCCTTGGAAGAACGAACACCTTGAGGAGGCCATGGAAAGCGATCAAATTGCGAGAATAGAGACACATTTTGTCGGTTGAATAAACAGGTGTGGGGACAAAGGATTGCATTAAAAAAGAAAACAGAACCCCACATATTCCCCTAGTGTTAATTTTGAACTTTTTTTTAAATGAGTCACCCGTCTTGTTTGATTACTAATAACTAAAAAAAATTTTCTCGATCATTCTAGTTAGATCGTGCGCAGAACACGCTGAGAACTGTGAGTATAATTATGGTCACCTTGTATAACTTTCTGATAATGCTCATACGAAATATAGAAAAAAATGTAGATTAGTTCAATTTATTTAATGGATAATTACTCGTAAAATCATCTTTAATATTTCAATATTTTTAATACAAAATTAGTTACTTTAAGAAATATTATTTGGTGTTAAATTTTACTTAATAATATTTGTAAAGCATTTGGTATAGAAAAAATACAAATCGCATAATTTCTCTTTCTAAAATAAAATATGGCATTACTGAAATGAATTATCTTACTGCCAATAATATTACAGAATCGTTCTGTCAGGAGTGGGGATCGAAGCCACGCTCCCTTCAGAGAAACACAGCTTAATTTCCGCACCTTCACCACTCGGCTACCCCGGCTTTCTTCATCTTAACTCTAAAACTGAGCACATCTGTGTTTAATTTTACACATGTGCAGATCTGTCTATGTTGCTCTTAAAATTTACCTTTATATTCTAATATGTACAATATACGGGGTTTTACAAACTTCTTGAATATCAATAATATCAATATTGAAATTTTTAGAAATTAAAGGGCAGAGTTCATTAATTTTATTTTTAGGGAAGTTACCATTCCAGCATAAAACGGAATACGAATTACTCATCGTTAAAATTAAGCTATTTTGCATATACGTCTAACTCCTACACTAATTTTATCCATAGACTTAGTACAATTTTTAGAATGCGTATCTCACTTTTTGATGCATTTAAAAAAATTGCAATCTGGAGCTTTTCTTGGATATCTTAAAAGCTTTTAAAAATACTTTGAAATTCACTGGTGCAACAACTTGGAAAAGAAGAGTTATTCAAAGTATTAGTAAAGTTAGAGGAGTTGTAAACTATGCTGGAGTTTTTGGAGATACTTTTATTTTTATTTTTGCTAATTTCAGGAGAGCACTTTTTTTACCTACTGCTTTTTTAGCGCAATTAGCTCATTGGACGTTTTTTGAAAGATTTAGAAAGTATAGAATGAGAAAAAAAGTATCTAAGACATAATTGGTAATACTTTGTTCCCTAAATATATAATAAGCCAACCTATTATAAGCAATTGTGGCTTACATATTCATCCATGACCTGTATGGCGTTAATATTTTTGACACAAAATGTAAGAAAGTCGTCAACTATATGTTTTTGGATTTGACGTCTCTCAGTGGAAAAACTACTTTTTTCTTTAAGAAGCTCCCTGCTTCAATACCATCTATAATCTTCTGTAGTGTATCATTAGATTTTTGGATACCACCTTCAGACGACATGCCGTAAACAAAATATTCCACCAAATAAACGCAGTGAAATTATCTGATGTGAAGAGCATTAAAAACACGTTATAATAATATAAAAAACAATAAAAAGGTATATAGAATAATATATATAAAATGATAGAATATTAAAATAATAGAATAATATAAAAAATACAATATTACATAGCAGCTTGGAAGGCATTCATTATCCAGAGTTCTTTGAGGCCATGTGCTCCCTTAAGATATGGATCCTAAATTTATAACCATAGACGAATTCCAGAAAAGCAATAACACTGAAAAAAGTTAAATGGGTCCCAAGAAAAGCAAAAAGGGAAAAATAACAACAAAAAAGCCTTGACAAAACTTTATGTACAAAACTTTAAACAAAACTTTATGTAGCTAAAGATAATAAATATACACAGAGCTGACGAAGGTACTCAGACCTAGCAAAAGTTAGCGGAAGTAACTGAAGAAAGAAATCAATGTTTAATGACTTTCGTGATGTGGAGAACAGAACGAGGTGCCCTCTTGTCATTTTTATAGAATTTGTATGTAAAGTTTACGTTTTTTGGTGGTGTCTTTTATTACATAGTTTTAAATAATATTAATTATTCATAATACAGGTTTTTTTTACGTTTAAGAGCGCTTTTTTATTTCATATAATTAGATTATTAATTTGATATGATCATTATTACCTATAAGGTAATAGTCAGTTTTTAACATATTCGAACTCCTTTATAAAAATGGGGAAATTTTCCAAAATAAAGATATTTAATTATTTTCTAATGATCTAGTTAGAGAAGGAAGAATTTTTTTATAATTTACTGATTTTGTTTAGAAAAAACACTCAATAATTAAAAAAAAAAGGTATAACATTTTAAAACTATAATGGAGGATTATTTCATTAACGTAATCATATTTACTAACTTATTCTGAAAATTTTACATTTCACTTTGTCTGGTTATTCACAACAGGTAAAAAAATTAAAGCACTTTCACACTGTTAGAATTCCTTCTTGATATAGTAAAGCGAGGAGAGTTCGCGCGGTAGGAGAGATTCCGCAAAAATAGATTCAACGGGAAGGACTAGAGCGCGCGCGCAGCGACTCCAGGTAGATGTACAGCAGCATTAGTGCAGTGTCTACATGAATGTGCATATTGATTGTTCCAAGCGTCTTGCATATACCAGTGCTATTTTGGGTTGTTTTTTCAAAGTAAGTGCTTGCATTTTCATAACTGTTCGTTAGAAGTTTTATAGAACGCCAGTAATACAAAATATTTTGAACTTAAACGATTTCTTATAAACTACTAGCCTGCACTAAGTATGCGAACACCAACAATTCATTTTAGAAGTGGTCATATTTAAATAAAAGGCCGCGCCATCTCTCCTACCAAAATAGGAGTGTTTATGCATCTGCTACTTAGGAGAGATGGTGCATTTCCCCATAAGTTTAACTGCTAGGAGAGATTACACAGCTTATTGATAAATTTGTATGAATTGCAAAATACGTATGAATGAATCAATTTTGAAATAATTTCGGAAAAACACATAATTATGAAAACTAAATTTGGCAACAAATTAATTTGCAAAAATATACTTTTGCAGATAAAAATTTTATTAATAAATTAATAATACAGTTGTTATTAAATTAATTTTATGTCATTATTTTTGCTAATAAATTAATAATATATTTGTTAATAATTTAATTAAATATTTATATATTTTTTTAATTTATGGATAATTAATTTGCTAATAAATTAATTTTGTTAACTTAAATAAATTTTCTAATACAATGTTTTGGAAAAGCTTTCACCCATGCCAAGTAGTGTCATGCCATCGAAATCAAAAGGAAACAGAGTTCAACTAATGTTACTGATCCACAAAATATACATGAAAAAAGACTTAAGAAGAATGCCGCTACGGAAAAAAAAACTGCTGAAGATAAGGTGTTTCCACAAAAAGTGGGATAAAAAAACTAAAGGGAAAAAAACCGAAGGTCAGTGAGGATGAGTGCACTGAATGTCTGGAACTGTACCAGGACACAACTTCGACAATTGACTGGATTCAATGTATTGCTTGTTGCAGGTGATTACACGAAAGATGCACAATTTACAATAAGTGCATCGATTGTGAACGACGACAACTCCGTTTAGCAAACAAAACACAATGAAACTGTGGATATGGAAATGAAGTAATTTTCAAGTTAAACATGTTATCAACTAGATTAATGTTATTTGGTAATCTTAGTAGGGCTTGCTTTTTCTGATATTTTAATCTTCTTAAAATAAAATTTTTAACTGTTGTTAAAATTCTAACTTTTATTTATTATTTAAACATTTGGTTGAAATATTCACTCCTAATACAATAATATTTACTCACAAAAACCTTTCAACAATGTCGATTAAGTGCAATTATTATTGTTAACAATTTAATTATAGTTATTATTAATAACAATCTCTTCTACCTATGTGCGCAATCTCTCCTACCCATGTGCGCATTCTCTCCTACCTGTAAGGAGAGATTGCGCAAAATAGTTTTCTTGGTTTTATTACTGCTGTTCTATTAAATTACAGTATAACAACAAAATAACAATGGGAATGCATAAAAAACAAATGAAGTCAAAATTATTCATGCATAGTTTAGCAAAATATTAATATTTAGATTTTTTATTATTATTCTTTTGAAAGGTGCGCAGACTCTCCTCGCTTTACCTTATATAATTTAAAGATTTAAAAATAGTTATAAAAGTATTTTTTTAAAGATTTTTATATTTTATCACTCTTCTATGTAATAGTTTTAGTTTTTTAGTGAAAATGATAAAATTCAGAAACTATTTGAAAGAATCTCAAATAACTTAATGTCACAAGTATCACATATCCAACTCTTTTAAATGACTCTCAATGTTCTCAAATATAATCCTGGTTCTGTTTTTATATGATTAGATTATTTCTGCCTATCTATAAAAATCCTGCATTCAATACTTAAATAAGCGGCCTGAATTAGGTCATGTATTTGAGATCTGGATGAAATATATCAAAAGGGAATTTCCTTCTTTAAGGTGTGGCGTACACGGAAAGGCCGCCAGTAGTAGGAAATGGAGAGTTCTACGGCCACAGGATCGAGGATATGTGCAATGTGCATTCAGCGTGCGACCGATGGTCAGACTCATCCTTCTCTCAATCAAAACAGTTATTAAAATCATGTTGTTGCTGTTCAGTTTAACACTTTTTTAGAAGGGTGTATGCATATATCAAGAATTAAGGCTAAAACGGTTTAGTTTACAAACGCTTGTTTATTTTTTCTCATTTGTTTTGTTTTCTCTAAAATTTTCTTTAAAAGATGTGTACACGAATAAGTTTTTAAAAAGTATACATGTTTTCCACGTTATTTAAAATAAGTTAAAAAATATACGTGCCTTAGTAAGTATACAGAGTGATTCAAAAAAGATGAGAAAAATTTTAAGAGGTGATAGTACACACCCAAACAAACATTTTGTATCAAAGAATGCATGGTTGAAAACTAAACGTAAAAAAGTTAGAGGGCGCCAAAAGTTATGTTCTTATACGAGGCAAAAACACACAATGAACGATTAAGTTCAATTACGAAAACAAATTTAATGGCATTTGATTACAATAAGTGCTCAAAATATTGACCGGCAGCTGTTATGCACGCAGTACAACGGCGAAGAACAGATTGGCGAATTTTCTGAAACACACCAAGCATATCGCGAACTTCCCCTACAGCAGCCGAAAGCTTGGCGACAAGTTCTTCTGCAGATTCAATGGGAGTCTCATACACAAGAGCCTTTAGCTGTCACTACAAAAAAAATATCGAGACATGAAAGATCTGGCGAGCGCGGTGGTGCCTGGTGTGTTTCTGAAAATTCGCCAATCTGTTCTTCGCCGTTGTACTGCGTGTATAACAGCTGCCGTTCAATGTTATGAGCACTTATTGTAATCAAATGCCATTAAATTTGTTTTCGTAATTGAACTTAATCGTTCATTGTGTCTTTTTGCCTCGTATAAGAGCATAATTTTTGGCGCCCTCTAACTTTTTTACGTTTAGTTTTCGACCATGCATTCTTTGATACAAAATGTTTGTTTTGATGTGTACTATCACCTCTTAAAATTTTTCCCATCTTTTTTGAATCACCCTGTATATGCTAGTAAGCATATCTCTCTCTCTCTATATATATATATATATATATATGTTTGTACGAATCGAAACATATGTATGTGTTTAAAATTTATGTATTAAGATATAAATGTTTAATTAAAAGCACACATCCATGTCTACACGTATCTATATCCATAAAGTTAAATGTTTATATACAGGTTCTTGTGTAAAGTATATGTGTATAAAGTTTACTAGTTTAAAATAAAATACAAAAAGTTTTACAGAGGTAATAATAATAAAAAAATACTTACAAAATGTCTAACAAAAGTTTTAAAAAAGTTTTGGAAAAAAAAAATGTTTTAACAAATTAAAAAGTTAAAAAAAACTTAACAAAACAAAACAAAAAAAAAAATTAACAAATATAAAAAGTAAAAAAAAAAGTTTTACAATAAAAGTTTTACAAAAACTGTAAAAAAAAAAGTTTTAAATATGTTTTTAAAAAAATTCTGAAAGATTAAAAAACTATACATTAAGTAAAATTATTTACAATGAACAAAGCTAGTTATATATATATGTATATATTGCATAGATGTATGTGTATGTGTGTGTGTGTGCGGGTGGGTGGGTGTGGGGTGTATGTGTTTGAATATGCGTGTTATGCATATCTAACCTTGTATTAAAAAGGTTTGTGTAGATCTTATAAATAAGCACTCATATAAAAATCAACATTTTTTTTAATTCAAACAAAGCAATTTACAGAAAGATATATTTACATAAAAACATTTTGTTGCTAACTCTACATTATACTAACAATTTTCATCAGCGATACAATCTTGATTAATTTTATAATGTCCATAGGCAAAACTCGATATTCCATCGTCTAGCAAGTAGCGCTTATCATCAAAAGGACTTAAGATAATTTTATTCTGTGTTAATGTATATAGGTGATGGTTATCACGAGCGATCCTTCTCTGTTTCTCCATGCTAGATTTCACTTGTTGAAGACATTCTAAATAATGTTGATGCTTGATTTTCAATCGAACAACATGTGTAGACACACCTTTCGCTCACTTCTTTTCATCACTTGAGGATTTCAAGGAGTACATTTTGGATTTTAAACCGATGAACTCAAGTTCTAAATCTCCATTGAGCTCACCCTTGAACTTGCCAATCACCTTCTTATTGATATCTGAGTAGAGTGAATGATGCTTTGAATAGTCTGAGAAATGAAATAGGCTTACATGATGTTCCATATCACCAAAAATATTTTTTGTTTTAATATGATAGCACAGTGAGTCCGTATCTATGAATAATAGCTTTGCATCATCTTTATATGTTTTCTTTACAAAATTATAGTGGAAATCATACATAAGTAATTTAGACAATTCTAAGAGTGTGAATGCGACAAAAATCGGTCGATTCATGAGTATGTTAGTTTTCATCCTTTCTACGGCACTCAGATCTTCGTCATATGTTTTAAATTAGTTAAACGTGGGTGAGGCTACCAATTTCTTCGCTCTTTGTTCATTATTACAAAGCACAATATACCGCCTCTTTCTTAAATTTTCCATAGTTTTTCCGAAAACCGAGTTGTTCATTAATTAAAAAAAAAAAATCTTTTTCAGAAGAGGATTTTGCTTCCTTTCTTTTCTCTGTATTAAAATTAATATAGTTCTGCAGCCAGGGTGCTTGTTTGAATTGAAGATCTTTATGTACAGCAGTCTGTTTTAATCCAATTTTCAAATAATATTTCAGATTTCGATAATGAGTGACATAATTCTGCTTATCTTGAAGATTTGGGACCAGTTTGGGTGTGCCTTTAAATATTTTATTTCCAAGCATCTTCTTTGCGGTAGATGACAACATCTCTTCATTCACAGTCAGACGTTCTGCAGCCAGGGATATTCGTTTTGAAATGGATGAAGTTCTTCAGGATATTTAAGGTCCATCTCAAAAATATATCCAATTTTAGAATCATCAGGTATAGAAAGAATCCACTCTTCCGTAATATGACTTGTCGCACACCATTCAAATCCTCCAAAGGGTAAAAATTGAGACATAGTCCATCCATAAAGATTATGCGCATCCCAATCCATGATGAAGCTGGGTGCTTCATTTTCCCTAAAATCGCATGTCTATGACAAATCATACTAATTCCACCACGTATTTCATTTTCAATCATTAACAGCATATCAATATTTGTGAGTAACTCTAAAGGTGTATAGCTCATTTTCAAGGATGCTTGCCACGCGAGAGAAGGTGCTGTATATAAATGACAAGGATCGATATCATAGTACTGTTGACATAGTTTACGAAAATTTTGAAAGACATCAGCAAGGAGTAAAATATATGTTTTTACATACAAATCATGATATTCTCCTAGGGATTGGATATTAAAGGTTTTCCAAACCTTCTGGGCGTGTTTATAATCTTCCCCGTCTATAGGCTCATCTGTGAGACTGTTATAAAATGCAGAAGGTGGAGGTAGTTCCTTTTCATAAATTTTTTCAAAAGAGGTGAAGTAGTCGTAAGGGTATACCCCTTTTCTTGTAAACATATGCGAATTACTATTTTCAGGGAAATTTTCTTCAAGTATGGTGAATTGCTCGGGATTGAGGTTTCTAACAAGCTTTTCTAAGGAGTGGGTCAAAAACTGGAATGAATCTAAAAAGATCACCTGTATAGGACATGTCGGCTTTCTTAACTTAAAGGTTATATAATTTTCCATAGTGGAGGCAATCACATCAATTTCATGATCTTTAAATTTACCGATCTTACTCATTATATGATGCCCATCATAGTTTTTCAGATTATGGAATACGACAGGAATTGTTTTACATTGCTTGTAGTTTAGATTACATCTCACATGGGCAGCTCCTCTGTATTCACCCGTCACATGGTCATAGTCACGAATACGTTTTCCACATAACGGTTGCTTACAAATATGACAAAATTCTGCTTGTTGAAAAGCGTTTTCTTGTGCAAGTGAAAGCTTCATAGGTTCAATATTTAATAACTTTTGTCCTAATACTTCTTTTATCTTCAGCATCTGTTTTAAAAAATGGTCTACACAGTCTTTGCCACGATAAACTTTCACTTTCCACACACATCTCCCATTAGGTCCGACAACAACATAAGCATACCCACATGGAAAATGATAAGTTGTTTTTTCTGTATAGGATGGTGTGGTAGAGGGTACAGCAGGCGCAATAGGTATAAAAAGACTCTCAAAGTCAGCATACACAACATATGGTATAGGGTGCTGTAGATGGATTCCCGTAAGAGATAATATATTGTCATCTTCTTTCGGCAAGTGTATCCTTTGTGCAGCATGTCGAGAACAATATTTGATATGCTTATCCAATAGATTTTGACTTGAAAACCGATGCAAACATCGATAGCAGTAAAAAGCAACTCCATTATGGTGTGTCCGATCCCCTAAAATCCTTGAAAAGCTTCTAATTAAGCAGTAGTGTTGCTTTTCACCATCACTAACTAAATAAATTGATGACATCAAGATTTTGTTTCTCAGATATATACAGTGGACAAACTCCATCCTCTTCATATCCAAGCACATTGATCCGTAAATTGTTCAGTTGTTCGATAATAGGTATCTTCTGAAGAGAAACAGGCATTCAACATTACCAAGCATTTACCATCCTTCTCATAAGGGATATAATGAGAAACACGTCCAGGTTTTTTTGAATAATGTAAGTTTAGCTTAAATGCCAAAAGACACCATACTAAGCACTTGTTATCTTCGTTTTTAATATTCAACAGTGCTTTTTATCATACAATTTCTTAGGTAAAGCAATATATGAACTTGCGGCAAGAGGATGATATTTAGCAATCTTGAGCTCTAAATGCTGTATCTTTCTAAGCTTCCACCCGGAACATCTTTCCACAAATTCTTCAAAGTAGTTTAATATTTTGGAGAATCCTTCTGCAATGTGTTGGCTAATAGTTTCTTCAGTAAGTTCTGTAAAACATTGACATCGAAAATAGGGTTGAATGTCTTCCATCTCCTCGTTATCAGTCATACGTTCAAGAACTATTTTTTCCACCATATACCATTTAATGGCATCTTTAGTTTCAACTTCCTCTGTTAAACGTTCTTGAATTTCAGCTTGTAAGTGGGCATGAAACACAGTTAAGTCACTTTCTTCACGTTCATCAGGATAAAGCCTGATAGTTTTAAATGCATTAAGTACATCAGATTTATCCTGCTTCAGTTTTTTATACTTTACATTAGATGAAATCCTTTTCCGTTTCAGACTCACAAGAGGTACACGGGAGTGTTGGGTGCGTATATGTTGTTTTAGCTCAAAATTTCGTCCAAAAACTTTATCACATTCAGTGCATGTAAATCCCGAACTTTCATGTGATCTTATATGTTGCATCAGATTATCCTTTCGAGTGAAAACTTTATCACATTTATCAGACTTGAATGTAGGTCGTTCATTATGAATCTTGGAGTGTCTTCGCAAGTTAGATCTAAACCTAAATGACTTTTGACACAAATCACACGTGTATACCTTGTCATTAAAGTGTATCTTCATATGTTGAAACAAGTCATAAGAGGTTGAAAAGGTCTTATCACAAGTTGAACATGCAAACATCTTCTTATCAACAGTTAAAGTCTTGAACGGTTCTTCAGATGTCATATCATCATCCAGAGAATTCAACGAAGGATTGTTCTTCGGTGAAAAAGCTTGATAATGCTCATCACGCTTAAACGTTGTTGCTTCATCATTAATATGAGTCTTAGAACGTCTTCTCAAAACAGATCTACGGCTAAAAGTCTTCCAGCAAACTTCACATGTGAAAAACCTTTCACCGGAATGTATCTTCAAATGCTGATTCAGGTTGGAAATAGTTGAAAATGTCTTATTACAACTTAGACAAGTAAAATTCTTCTTCACAGGCGCAGAACTTTCCAAATGCATGGCTTCGTTCAAAGGCATAGCAGCATCCGTAATAGATTAATAAAAAAAAAATTTAACTCTTAAAAGAAAACAACAATTAAAAAAGAAAACAGCAACCTTTTCAAACTAAACGATTCACTTAGATAAAAGCAAGAGCAATTAAAGGCACGTCTTATCGCTACTAAAATTAATCATCAAATGATGAAAGTCTGATTTTCCACCCCCTGTTTATACCCCACTCCATCGATCTCAATCTGGCGGCGACATATTCTACTTAGTGAGAAAATAAAAGATCAAAATCGCCAAATCACGACAAAATATTTCATCCGGCGAGTAATCGAAAGAATAAAATCACCAAATTAAAAGACTATTTTTTTCCCTATTAATAACACTCTAAGACATCATTGAACCTGAAGACTTACAATTTATTCTTGATGTAAGTAAATTTCACTTTCAAATGCTTATAAACAATTAACATTATTATATACTTATATGCAATTGATATTATTAAAAAGTCTTTACCAAGTCTAATACTTAGTGGCTTTTATAGTTGATTTTAGAAATTAACGATTAAAAATGTTTTATCCAAACAGAAATAGTTGTACTGTAGAGCTGTTTCTCAATGTATTTTTCAGAACTCTCATACATAGTCATGATTTCCTTACATATCAATAACATATGTTTTATACATTGAATTATATATTTCCAATTTAAGTGAAAATTTCTAAAAACTGTATACTTACAAGTATACTAAATAAAAAGATATGAAAATACAACTAAGTAATAATATAAAATCCAACTAACAATTCAAAATTTTAAAAATACATATGATAATTTTATTATGTTAGTAAATTCTGTGTGTTATTTTATCCAAATAAATCAATATACAGTTTCATAAAAATATTATTATTCGACATATAATACTAATTTTGAATCGATGTGTAAATTACTCTAAACTGAATAACTCTAAATTCAGAAAAATATAATTACGACAATTTTTTTTTTTTTTGTTTAACGATAAATAGTAATTTTAAATTATATATTTAAACTACTAAAACATGAAAATTAATTAAGTAGAACTATATAACTAAGATAATTTAAATTTTTGATGCAATTTTATAATAAAATAAATTTTACTTTTAAAATATTAACGAAACTTTCTAAAATTTTTATACATACATACATGTAAGTATGCTAAACAGAAAAAAAATTAAATAATATAAAATTCAACTAACAGATCATCTGCATTTAAAAAAATACATATAATAATTTCAATATATCAGTATATTCTATATGTTATATTACGATCCTGCATTAAATTTAGTGATAAATAATATTTTTAATTATATACACGGACTACTAAACCATGAAAATTAATTAAAATGAGCTAACTGATTAAGCTTTTGATACGTTTTTAAATATAACTCGAATTCTACTTTTAAAAATATTACAAACAGATGTCATATTATTAAATTTCGAATTGTTAAAACCTATCACATTCATTTCCTTTCAAGCATAATTCATATTTAGTTCCTTGTGCTATACAAGGGTACTATTTTCGCTTAAGACAGATATGTATTCTTAATACCATACAATAGTGCAGACATCATTCAAAGTGTTTAACCACATAATCTAATTACATGACTGTTAAATTTATTTTATTTATTGTTGAAGTATTAATTTCAGTATTAAACAGAAATAAATACTAAGTTGTTTACCCTGTTCTAAGTATACACAGAAGTTAATTTTCCTAAATCAGACCACATATAATATACATTGTTACAAAAAGTTCTATAAATTTATTTAAAATCAAAAAAGCAACAAATTAGAGGACAGTTTTCAAAGAAATTATATATACACATATATATTTTATTTCCTTTCCGACAGTGAAATCATTAAAATTCTGCGTTGTTTAGAAGTGCTTTTATAAAATATAATATACATTTTTTGTTTAATTCCATATCTACTAATCACACTAAAACGATCTACATAATTATTATTAAATTCCTTCCTCCACAGAATGAATAAAACAGCTTTCAAATTTATGAAACCTCTAAAAATAATGCATCACCCCTAAAAAATCCTAATTTAGATTAAATTAATGAATCAATAATCTCGAATAACATTAAAACTCAATTTGAAAAAACAAAACGACATATTATTTACTTGTTGCAAGTATTACATAACCCTGAAAAATAAACCATAAATTGTTTTATCGCAACCTTTTATTTTTAAAGTAGTACATCATCCTTTAAAAATCATATTTAAGGTTAAATTAATGAATCCTAAACCTCAAATAAAATCAAAACTCAGTTTGAAAAGAAAACAATCTATTATTTTCACTAAATTATTACAAGTATTTCATAATCAAATCATTCTAACACTCATTTTTAAGCCTTTACATCTATTATTCAAATTAAAAATTATGCCTAAACAACATTTTTATTCTATATTCTATCTAAATTCTGATCATCATCCTTCAAATTCTTTCAAAAATCAAAGTTATCCAAGTCCGATTACAATCAATACAAATTTTCAGCCTCAGAAGTATAAATCCATTATTTTCCAAAATCCGCTCGCTAGGGGGCAACACTGAGGAAAAAAGTTTAAAAAAATTAAATTTACAACTAGCGTAACAAAATTGATGTATGAGAACAGCTAACCCCTAGTAGGGGAAGAATGACAGTTGAGCCAACACATTATCTAATCTCTAAAATTAAGCCCCCTCAAAAATTTAGCCCCTTCAAAAATTAAGCCCCTTCAAACATTTAGCCCCCTCCTACTATAGGATAAGCCTTCCTTTCCACTCACAGGTGGATTCCACCCTCCTCCTCCATCCACAAGGTGGATTTCACCCACATCCGCACAATCCACAATCCACCTGCTGGGGTTGAACTGTCCTTCTTCCCCTACTGCCGCCAATTAGAAATTCAGTCATATTCAAATTTAATGTTTAAAACACCTTCATTTAAACTAATTGGACAGGTGTGTGACAGAGTCACTTCACAATTTTGCTTTGATTACGAATAAGCAAGTTCACTCACTAACCCAAAATATAATAAATATTAAAGATTCAACTTATAAAAACCTCTTCGACAGTTCACGTCGATATCCACTTTCCCAAACCAATATGCTATTTCAAGCTGCAAAAATAAGTACAGTAGAATCTCTTTTAACCGAAACTCTCGGTTAACCGAAATCCATTTTTAAAGGTTTATTTATTTATTTATTTATTTTTACTATCACATTCCTTCCATGCAAAATTGATTTTGATTTTTTTAACTATCATATTCCTTGTTTGCAAGCAGTCTCTTCCGAACTACGAGTACATATAAATATTTTCGATCCCCTTTCTTAGAGTTCCTTTGAATTTAACTTGAGCTCGCGTAAGCTGTGGACCGGAACGAAGAAAACGAATAAACAAACGAATAAATCAGCAATTCTGAAATATATTAATGTTTTTCAAAAGGTTTGGCATGGCTGGAACAGCAGAAAGACTGTGATACTGGTGAACTAGTAATATTATAAAACTCCGTGATAGAGCTTAAAAACAAAGGCAATCGAAACTGCGACAAACAAAACATTTTTTCAAACCCTTGTGATTCATGTAAAAGGTACTTAATTTCAAAATTAAAATTCAGGTATTTTATTCCTGTATCTATTTTGCTATTGCTTTATTGTTATTAAGCACGTGTTGCCATAACAAGAAATATTGCATCTATTTCTCCTTAATCTTAAAATTGTAGCAATCTCGATTATCCAAAATTTCGATTTTCTGAAAGATTGTCGGTCCCAATTACTTCGGATAATCGAGGTTCTACTGTATTAGGCAAATCTTCAGTGTAATATCAATAACAACCCGTGGTTGTCAAAAAGTTTTATATACCCAAACTATGTTGCGAAACATCTTAACAACTGGCAAGTGCTTCTAACTAAAGCTTCTATATCACTCCACCTGCCGGAAAATTACTTCTATAATTCTCCGACGCGGGCCTGAGGTAGGACTCGACCCAAATGATCCGATGCAGGTCTCATACGCCACTGTGGTAGGACTCGACCCATATCCGAAGACACACACTTTAGCTTCGCATTTCATACGCTGCAGATTGAGCGATAAAACCTAAAATTGCATAAAAATATGCGAAAACGAGCAACCGTAGATTCCAAGATAACCAAACACACCTCGGAAAATTAGAGTAAAATAAAGTATATGTGTATTTGTTTCGCACACAGGTTAAATGATTGACCTCGCGTTAACATTCAAAACTATAGAGACTCTCTAAGTGAGTTTCTAGTCCACTACAAGGGTTATCTTAAAAAATACCATTTGTATTTTCCACGGCAACCCTGATGTTTATCCGATGAGTAGGACAGATAGTATTCAGAATGTGCCGAGTTCGAATACCAGTTCTCTCTTTGTTACTTGTATTGGATCCGATATCACTTTAAACTTAGCTTCATCCAACATTCCCTTTACTTCCCGAAATTGGTCGGTCATAGATTCAGAATTCGGTCGTAGAGTCGGTCATAGATTCAGAATTCGGTCGTAGAGTATATAAGATCAGTCTGCCTAAATGAGACACGATTCCCCGTAGTTTTGTCGGATTTAGGGTATATTTGGAATTTTATTATATAAATGTATATTTTATTAAGCAACAAATTACTGAATATTGTACCTTTAGTTGAAAATTAACTTGTTTTGTAGAAATTTAATAATTATCTGTAGTATAAAACCACAATATAGGATTGTCGCATTTATTCATTTTTGTCGCATTTATGGCAGATAAAACCTAAATGAGACGTTCATAGTCCTAAATGAGACGTTCATAGTCCTAAATGTGATAATGCATTTTATACATGACAATTTATCTGAAAAAGTTCATTTAACGATTAACTGCTGTGACAGAAAATTGCCAAATTACAACCTGCGAAACCATTCGATTGAAAGATGAATAAAATGCGCGATTATCTCATGAAATGCTGCTTTTGCACTAAACTGTTTTTACTGTACTATTTCTAATAAAATTTGATTTTTCAAACATTTCAAACAATAGTACTAGGCTCCAAATGAAGCAAAATTTCTCTGTATCAATAGTTAAACTAAAAATTACAAGTTAAACTGTGAAAATTTAAAAAAAAGCAGCTATAACAGTCGTTAAGGGTTAACTGTAATTATTTTTTGAATTAATTAACCCTTAACGGCTGTGGCAGGAATTGTTGCTTAACTACTGTGAGCGGTCTACGAGACCACTTGATTAAAATATGAATGAAAGTCTCTATTAACTTACAGGATACTGTTTCTGTACTAAAATTTAAGTATAGGACTATTGTAATTAAACTTTTCAATATTATTCTTGAAATGTTTATCACAGCGCAGCACCGTGCTGTTTGAAAATTTTACACTGCTAATATGCAAAAGTTATTTAAATGATGCGTATAATGCCTAATGTAAATAACCCTCAAATAAATAAATGCGTTCCTAATATAAAAAAAAAACTCTCATCTCTCTTTGCCAAGGAGCTATGGCTATAACTACAATTAAATGCTTGTCACAGAATACATCGTTTAAGATTCGCGAAATTTGCGCGTCAATATTAACCTATAATTTATACACCAGTGCGATTTGGTTTTCCGTAACTTCAACTCCGCCTAATTTTGCTGACAATCTGGTGATAATGAAATATAACTACATGATCCATATACGAAATTTAATAAGGAATCCAAATGAAATATTTTATTTTATCAAAATTCTTATTTTGTGAATGAAAAATGAGAATTAATTAAAGACGCCGACATTTCGGTCGGTGCGAATTCACTGTGTGGTGCTTACGGGTTAAAAGAGTATTTAAAAGCTATTTATAATATTGTTAACTAGATTATTTATTACATATAACTTTATTATAAAATGTCACATGATAAATATATCAACCTTAGAAATAGATAAAATCGTACAATATTTCTAATAATTCTGATTAAGCCAAAGAGAAGCTCTGTGCCTGATATTCTGTTGCACCTACCCCCCCCCCCCCCTCTCCATTTTTCTTGTACTTTCACAAAAAATTAAGATTTTCTGTACTTAAAAATACGTATATGGAAACAAATATTCTTTTAGATAAACGTGGTTTATTTATTTTTTATCGTTTACTAATTTAAAAGTAGAAAATGTCGATTATAACGAATAAAAAATGAAAACAGAATTAAAATATCAGATTATATAAAAGTGCTAACAAAAATTATGACTCCTAAACAAGGGAATAATCCAATTGCATCACGTTTTAATCGGAGAGAGCATTTCAGCTACCGAATGGTATAATGTTGGTAAAATTAACTTACTTAAACGCATTAGAATAAACATAAATTGTTTTCAATCTACACAAGATTTTCCAGAAGTTCCATTATGCAAAATTATTGCAAATTCTTTAACCTTTAACTGATTTCACAGAAATTGTCATATAACTAGTGTGAAGCGGTCTGTGGGACCTCTCCATCGAAAGATGAATAAAAGCCGCGATTAACTCATAGGATGTTGTTTTTTTACTAAACTTTTTGTACAGGAGTGTTATAATTAAAATTCACCTATTCAAATGTCTCTGGTGTTAGTACTAAAGTTCCAAACGAAGCAAAATTCCAGTAGTGTTTGTAGTTAAACTGAAATTTGGAAGTTAAACTATGAAAATTGAAAAAAGCACCGGTTTGTGAGACGGTAACATCAGTTAAAGGTTAATCATAGATAGTGTGATTAAAGGTTATAGCAAATAATTGGTTATCACCGATATTTTTAAAAAGGCCTTCCTGTACTTATATAAAAAATAAAAGTAAATAAAAAATTAATTTAATTTTAAAAATTCTCTCTAAAAGTGAGAAAACTGAGTAAATATTTATGACATACATAAATAAGAAAATAAATAAACTGTTATTTACTGAAAATAAAATAATAAATATATTTTCGTGACTGAAACAATTATTTGCTATCTACACAAAATCCATTTCCATAAATATTTAAATAAAATTAATACAAAATAATATTATACATTATAGTCTTCTGAGAGAAAATAAAAAAAAATGTTCTTCTTATTAAATCTTTTACTCATTATAGAGCACTTGACAATTATATGCACGTTTTTTTTCTTCTAATCAAGAATTTTATTTCTATTTCAAGTTAGCCCTTCATACAGTTTCTTTATTTTCCCAAAGAGCATTGTAAGCGCCCTATGAGGGCATGCTAAAAAAAGACTAATTATGTTAAAATGATATAAGTATTTTATAAACAACATACAAAGGTCATATATGTTAAATGATTTTATTATTTTAATAATTATTTTAATAATAATGTTTGCATTAGAACTTAATTGTAGTATTATTCAGATCGCTTTCTACAGTTTAATAGCAATAAAAAAATAAAAATCTTGATAAAATTATACATTAATTCAATTTAATTTATAGAAGAATCTACTTGAGTAATAGAATGAAAAAGAAATAGGCATTGTATTAGTTATGAATAGGTTATTTCAAATTATTAAAATTTGTTGAATGCAGTTAAGAAGTTTGAAAGAAGAGTATAATTTGAGTTTTTTATAATTTAACAATATGGAAAATACATTTATAATCTAATTATTTTCTGATTTTCAAACATAACTGAATTGAAATATTTTAATGCCGACAACTTGTTATATTTAATATTTTTTGTGAACAAGAAGTACAATAATATATGAATTAGTAAGTGTATTATTAAACAAAATACCGTTGCTAAAAGAAAACTAAGACTTTGTAAAAACTATACAACGTAGGGTTGAGTATAGCTTTATAGTATACAGGGTGCAAAGGAAAGCCCCTTTAACCTGAAAATACTTGCGAACGGAGAGAGCTACAGCTATTCAAGTGAGGTAACGGTACAGTAAAGCGACTACGGCCGACCTAATTAGTACGAAACGACATTTGGTTCACACGGATAAGATAAATCGTCGCCTGCATACCCAAAAATGTCCGAAATCGACGAGCGACGATTCTACTTTGCCTATTCACATTTCGGAAATGTAGCAGTGCACAATTGCAGATTCTGACGATGTACTGTGCTGTAATGTCTGTAAAGATTCAATTCCCAATGCATTTAAAATTTTTTAGAATAAACCTTTCAGGGCCAGAAGAATTCTGTTCGTAAACTGATGAAATAATTGAGTGATACCAGAATATTGAAATGAATTTCTCTGAAAACAAAAACCCGCTAATTTGCACTTTCATTACAAAAGCAAAATTTTATTAAAATATTCTTGGTGCCTTTTGTCAATTTTGGAATTAAGATTAGGAGGCTAGACCGTCTAGCCACCGCCCTTGAAAGGGTTAAATCTATGTCATCGTATTGAAGAGGCTTGCAATAGACGTTCCATGCAAAGAAATGTGCATGCAGAAATACTATCACGAATACAAACGTGTATCGTGAGCAATGGCGAACTTTTCGAACATACTGAATATTAACTTTTTATCACTGTGAGACAGTTTGTCTTTTTTTTGTGTGATGTTATCAAAATGTATTGAGATAAGTACGTATTTATAGCATGAATTGTGCGTATTTCTTCATACTTCTGACTATTCCATTCAAACGTTTACACAAAATGGAGTGCATCGATTTCGGACATTTTTGTTTAAACAGGCGAAGATTTATTTTATCCATGTAAGCTAAATGTCGTATTCTAATAATTAATTTATGCTCTAAAGCCTTCTAACTGGAAATTTTGCTCTATCTCCTTTCGTTTTCGATTTGCAGTGGCTATCTTCCAAATTTCGCCACTAGAGGGCGCTGCTGTCGTTTTCATTAAATCGGGTTGAGTCGCTTTTCTATACCGTTACCACACTTGCATAGCTGTAGCTCTCTCCGTTTACAAGTATTTTCAGGTTAAAGGGACTTTCCTTTGCACCCTGCATACTAGAAAAGTATAAATGGATATACCATGAAAGTTCAAAGATATATGGAACCTAAATAATAGCAAATATAGCTATTCTGTATCTTTTTTATTCCGTATAGGTTTTTAGTTAACCTTTAAAGACATAGTAGGTATATTGAGAGAGCCACTCAATGGAAACTAGTCGCGAATCCCGTAGTATTTATGTGATTAATTCTCATTAAATTAGTCTGTTTTTAACAATTTGACGTTTATTGCTTTTATACTGCTACTGGGCATTGCATTACATAAATATGTCCTTAAAATTTGTTATCTAGGCTTTAAAAGTCGATGGAGCATAGAGAACGCCGCCCCTACAATTATGTATGTCCAAACCGTCCGTGTCTTTAATGGTTAATATCTCGGCTAATTACCGAGGATTTTTTCCGAAATTCATGATGAACAATGCTTTTATACTTCTGCTGAGATAGGTGTTTCCAGCTCTGCTCAACGCTTTTGCTGAAGCAAGTAAATCGAAATTTGAGTGTAACGGAAAAATGCGATTTTCTCAAAAACTATGTGGCCTAGGGTAATTGCTATAATTTTCCTGAAATGTTTAAATTAATGTCTTCTACTTGTAATTTTTTCATAATTTTAGTTTCAATAGATTCGGAGTTAGATGGGGGGAACATATTTTTACACTAAATTTTCCACCATAACTTTGAAAATATAATACCTAAAATTAAATGAAATATATTTTTGATTTCAGCGTTACGAAAGCTTTCACACAATACCCTACACGATATACAAAGAAAATATTTTTTTTTTCAAGTGACTTAATTAGCCCCTCTACATTTTTCCTAAATATATTTATGAATATTTATTAATCTGTAAATATGTGGGTCAATAGTCTTTATTACTTCCCCGAACTTGAACTTTCCACTTTGCATAGTTTACGAGTAAAAGGGCTGTGAGAGACAGACAGACAAACAGTCACAGGAGGGATCTTGTAATGGTTCCGTTTTTACTTTTTAAGCACAGAACCCCAATAAATACAGATTTTGTCTCCGGAAAACAATTATTTTTAGAGTATAGTTTTAAATACCATAAAAGATGTTTTTACTTTCTTCTATCTTTACAAGAAGAAAGTATTGGATTCATGAAAATTTTCGAATTCCGGTTTTCGACGGATTTACACGTTTTAGGGGTCAGAGATTCCAAAAAACATGTTTTTACAAAATGTCTGTCTGTGACTCTGTGAGTCTGTCTGTCTGTCTGTGTGTATGTGACACAAATTTTGTGGGCGCTCTATCTCAAGAACTGATGCACGGAATTTAATAAAAATTGATATTCAGTTAGTGCCTAATACAAATTGATGCTGGTTAATTTTTGGTGTAAATCGCTCAACAGGTGGCGCTGCAATGCTGCATTTTTCACGATTTTCGCAATAGCTCTATCTCAAGAACTAATGCACGGATTTTGATCAAACTTCAGATTTAGTTAGTCCTTGATATGAATTGATGATGATTACGTTTTGGTGTAAATCGCCCAACAGGTGGCGCTGTTATGATGAATTTTGCAGGATTTACATGATTTTCCCAATAGCTCTATCTTAAGAACTAACGCACGGATTTTCATCAAACTTCAGATTAAGTTAGTCCTTGATATGACTTGCTACTGATTAGGTGTTGGTGTAAATCGCCCAACAGGTGGCGTTTCTCAGCTGCCTTTTCCACGATTGCCTCAATAGCTCTATCAATAGAACTAATGGACCAATATTCATCTAACTTCAGATTTAGTTGTATGTTGACACAAGTTGTTGTTAATTATGTTTTGGTGTTAATCACCCAATGGGTGGCGCTGCTATGCAGAAATTTTCACGATTTTCGCTATTGCTCTATCTCAAAAACTAATGTACGGATTTTATCCAAGCTTCAGATTCATTCAGACGTTGACATAAATTGTTGCTGATTAGGATTTGGTATAAATCACCCAATAGGTGGCGCTGCAAGGCAGCATTTTGCTGAATTTAGACGATTTCAGCGATAGTCATATCTCAAGAACTAGTGCACGGAATTTCATATCGTTAGAATCCTCATGAGATGCATAGATTGCCATTTCATTTTGGCAGTGTGATAGCGAATTTTGAAGTATTAACATGTATGAGATAGAAGAAAGTTTTGGGATTGGTACATCCGACTAGTTTTACTTTGTCTTTCAGTATCAAAAATGAATCGTCGATTGTAATCCATAACCCCCAAATTATGATAAAATTTAAAGTATTTTTGCGCGTAATAAACTGGACTGTAATAAGTGTTTATTACTAATTGTTTTATGTAATATTGTACATGTATGATTAACCATGCGTATGAACTCCCATACTTGTAATTAAATGTGAAATGGCGCATATATTGAAGTCCTTTCTACGTAAATGTTCCTTATTTTAATTAAATCTTTTGAAAATCACATTCTGGTAACGATAAGATTAACTATCATTAGCATTATTTTTTTTGTTTCATTTTATATTATGATGTTACAGTATATTTTATTATGTCGAAATACGTTTAGTAATATATTACGAAAATATTCCAAAAATTGCTTAATGTAACAAACAACTGATTGAGCACTAATTTCGTAATAAAACGTTTTTTAATCGATTTTTTTTAAAGAACAAGCCTTAATTTTAGGATATGAAAATTCTTGTAGAACTGCGGAATATAAATCAGAAACATCATTGAGAAAATTTATTTTAAGTTCTAGATAAGTGAACTTATTCTAAACATTAGAAACAACATTGTCTTATTCAATTTTTTTACAAAAAATTAAAAGTCACATGCGCAAGGGAGTCGTGTGTAAATATGGGATTACTATATTTTCCGATAAAATATTAACGTCAAAAAGAACTCTGAAACCGGCGCATAGACCTTTGAGGCAGAAGACATGAGTTGGTCAGATTTCTCGTTATATATGATTCTTTAAAACAGCTTGATGGTTAAGGGCTGCAATACATAAATCTTTAATGAGAAAGAGATAATTAAATCATTTTCTATATTATTTTTTTTATCCGAAAAAAGGATTAAAAATTTTCACCTGAAGACATATCATCTTTGCACACTTTTGGTAGTGGTTAATATGACGTTTTCTTGAGAGCTTTGAATGTTGGTTAAATTTAGAATTTGTAAAAGAAAATGTCACAGCCTTTGATGAAAGATATCTAGATCTAAATGTACATCATCATTCTTTGACTTTAAATGGTTAATCAATTGAGGTGTTTTCTCCTGAACCAATCACCTGATCACGACAATTTTTTTGTATAAATTTATAAAATCTATATTTATCCAGTGAATTAAAGATTCTTTTAAAGAATCAATACTTATTTTTTATTGAGGTTTTGAAAAAAAGCACTTTTGTACTGTTTTTGTGTTGAGAAAAAAAATGCTTGTTTGAAATTCCCCAATTCAAATGACGCACAACGAGACAAACTAACAGAGGAAGAAAAGAGAGCTATTATGGTTTTGGAGGAAAGGTACAAATGTTGGTAATAAATGATAATTTTCATAGAGAGATAAATACCAAAAAGTGCATTTTTACTCAGATTTTTCTGCATTTTCTTTTTACTTTTTTATTTAAGACGTGTTTTTTCATGTTTTTAGATCAGCTTGTTTTTAGTTGTTAATTTTGCTGTTGTCTGCCCTTTTTGGGGGGGGAGGGGGGGGGTTAGTGGTTTATTCTATTTTTTAGTGATGTATGCGTTACTAGAAGTAACAAAATTATAAAATAAAAGGCCTAAACTTTTTTTTAAAACTCAGATATACAGAAAGAAATCGCGTAACAGCAAAACCAGCACCTGGACAGTCTGTAACTTGAGATACAACTGGAAGAACTATATTTTGAAGTATATTCTCCTAAATAGCTGACATAAACTGGTAATCAACACGACACATTTTAGGAAAGTAAAGAAAGATCATTTGTATACAATAGTGTCAACATTAAAGACCTAATTTTAAGGATCTGTTGATTTTTTGTATTCAGTTTTTGCAGAGCTCCTTTGGAACTTATAATAACTGCTCGCAGCGCACTAATTTACAAACGAATTTAGTGTACATCCAGATCACATATCGAGATGGTATTTTTCATATTTTGTGCATTATACCTATTATACCTATTGTAAATTTTATAAATAATGTTTATTTTAAGTCATTACAGCAATAATTGCACATTTAGATGATATTAGTTATGAAATTTGAATGTAGATGGAGCACTAAATTTAAAAAAAAAAATTAGTTGGAAACAACATATCTAAAAACAGGACAATATGTCATTTACAGAGTTTACTAAATTTTTTACTAAATTTTTCAAATAATTTATTGAAATGAAACTAAATATATGTGATATATAGGTATCTGTAGGTATAGGTATTCGTAGTAATAATGTAATAATACAGTTTAATTTCCGGATGAAAGGTAATTTTTTTGTGGAAAGTATTTAATAAGTCACACCAGCTTAGAATCGTTTCAGCATATTGCTGAAATTTAAAAATATGATAATGGAAATATTAAAACTTCTACTGTTAATCTTTAATTATCTCTATATTATTTCTCACCAAAGCAATCTGCTGGAGCGAATTCTTTTTTATTCCAAAAATCATTGAAGGTAAATTAACACAATTATGCCAATTTTAAATATTTCATAAAGTGATTCGCTATCTTCTTATTAAAAAAAAATAGTCATAGAAATAACATGCATTGGATTTTGAAAAGTAATGATAAGTTAACAATAACCTAAGAAACATTTTATAACACGAGCTATACGCTTATAAAAAAAAATCCCCTTATGTTAAAGATAGTAGAACCGTTATACTGAAAGTTTGTACAATTTTAATGTTGTTCAAAATACTCCTTATAACAATAGGTTGGAACAATTAAACAATGTAAGCATCGTAATGTATTTTCTAATGTAAAGATGTAAAAAAATGTAAAGATATATAAATATCTTTGAAATTTAAAATTTGTGGTATGTTGTAACATTTAGTTTATTTCTTGTAGGTTTAATTCCCTGTTTCTCTTATATTGTTCGATAAAATACTTGGCAAATGTTCGCAGTGCCTTTTGTGATACGATCTATTACAGGGATGAAAACTACTAAAACTTTACTTACGAACGCTAAGCGTCCTTTGAAAAAAAACATGGTATTATCTGCTTGAGATATCATTCCATAACTTTATAGATTCAATTAATACACGTTTATTTGAAAATATACGAAAACAGAAAAATGCTATTAACAAGCATTATAATTTGCAAAAGTTTAATGGTAGTTTTTGGGCCACTGGGCATAAATTTTTGAGGTACTGTGTAGTTACGGATTTTATATTTTTATCAAATTAATAATAATATAATTATTATGCATATTGATATGATTTTTTAAAAATTTTAAAAGAATATACTAAAAATAACATTGTTTTGCTTAATTATTCATACTTATTTTATAAAAACAATTTTCTATTATCATAAATTTTTTAGATTGACTTCACTATATAATCAGCACAAATCAAAAGAAGGACATAAATCACGGTTTCTAAACCTGAAAAGGAATTTCTAACAATATCGCAGTTCGTAATAAATAGAGGATCACTCCAAATTTAGTACATGGACGGGAATTTCTCGCTTCTTCGTTACTTCACTCAATATCAAACAATCATGTGTATAACTTTTATTCGGTTATTTATTACAGGTAATTTAGACCATTCTTAAGAACAATGCGAATCATAAAAGCTAGATTTCTGTAGTTTTATAGAAGAATCAACATTAAAATCTGTCTACAAACTCGCAATGTCGTCAGAAAATACTTTCGTTCTTCTATAACTTTAGTACCTATATAGGTCTGCGTTCTTTTACTTTCACAATAGTGCATTCAAAGCATTTTCAGCATTTTCGGGGAAAATACAGTTTTGATCGATTTTCACTTCACTTTGAATCGCAAAAAAAAAGAAAAAAAAAATCATCAACAGATCATATATAGCGAAATTATAATTAAAGATATGGTATAGACCGTAGATCATTACGCACAACCAAAAATATTAAAATGTCGTTCATCTGTAAAACACACATCCATGAATACCTGCCATATGAGATAATGTGTACAAACGCCTTGAATGTATTTTTTTAAAATATGCAAAGGCATCAAAAACAAGAGTTAGAAACAGACACTATAAACAGACGATTAATATTTTATGCACTACTTTTTGACAGACATGAAACTGTAATGAATTTCAAGAACTTATATACATTATGTTCTACTTGACATATAACATTATGAAAACGCACTTTAAACAATTTTCACTGATGTCCTTAAAGTATAAAAAATTAAAAATATATATATGAGATAGACTTCAATTCCAAAGTTATTGTATTTTTGTGTGTGTTCCCATAACAACAAGATGAATTAAATTTCAATAAACAAAATAACGAGTTTTTACATGTTCATGGAAGCTACACACTTTTAAATTAAATAATGTATGTACCTGTGAATCTTAAAAGAGAAAAAACTTAAAAATAAATAAATTATTGCATGACAAATGCATTTAATAGTGGAAATTACGTCATTTTTAAAATTTTAATGTGACATCACATGGTGTAAAATTAATGTGGCTAGCAATTTTATTTGTATATTACATCACTTGATGCAGCATAAATACAGGTAATGTATTCGCAAAAAACTTAAAAAAAAAATTCGATAAAAACATATTAGAAATTTCGGATATTCTTATTAATTAATCTAAACAATATGTAATGTAAAAAAAAAAAAAAAAAAAAAAAAAAAATTGCATGACGGTGTAACAAAATAGAGAAAAGAATTCATGAATAACTATATCTGTTCCTGAAAATTTCCAAAACTCGATTAAATCATATATAATATAAGCGCAAACACAATGGTTTTTAATACCGTGGTTCTGGAAAGTTATCCCCAAGGAGACGAAGTTTTTTAACTTCGAACCTAAAGGAAGAATATTGTCCATGGCGTCTTTTTAAAAGTCAGAAAGATAGCAACATTTTTAATGAACCATTTTATACAAGCGTAATTGATCTTACTTATGAACCCCGCAGTTATAAGTTGTTACGACAATGATGGATGAGGCCATAGTAACAGAAAATGACCCATTCAAAGGGAGAAGCATGGCAACCCGATTACAGAAGATAGCCACCGCTATGGGGATAATATAATTTAATCTTCCGTAACCCTGGTTAATATTTTCTAAACGGAGCACATTACCATATTTTCACAGGCTGCAAAGTCTGAGCAAGGATTGGATGGCGTAGATCGCAGGGGGCTGAGGCCCCTAGTTAAAAAAAAAAAAAAAAAAAAAAAAAAAAAAAAAGATAAATATAATTTTAAATGTAAATTCAATACAGTATTAAATTATTCTTATTTATCAAAATTAAGTTATTTAAAAATAATTAATCTAAAATTGGTATAGAATTTAAATGTGGTTAAGCTTTGCAACATGGAATGAAAAATATAAAAAAAAAAAAAAAAAAAAACCCCACAAAAATAGAATTAGAATCTTGAAATATTCTGTTGGGAGTTTACCGAAATGTTTCAGATAGGAAAGCTACCCAATATAGCATATGGAAAATTTAATGAAACATTTTGCCTTCGGGCTAAAAATCTTTAAAAATTTAAAATGATTTTCTTCTTCGAAAACCTTTCTCCTCCAGGACAAATCTAGAAACTTGATCATTAAATATTTATGCTTTTTAAATATTATGTATTTCCTACTTTCCTCGGGTTCTGCAAATACGATTGTTAAAATAATAATAACATTATACAATTGCTTTCGCCTGAAAGTGTATGATTAAAAAAAATCATACTATATTCATTTTTCATATTTTGTTTAAAATTACATATATTCTACATAGACAATAATAATAACTAGAGAACAGGAATTCTGCTTTTTCAGAATTTACTATCGCCCCCGATGAAAAAAACAATATGTGTATATAAATATAGGTACAGTAGAGTCCCGGTTATCCGAGTTAATCGAAATTATACCTTTGGAATGGATCCTTTTCTTCTGATGGACTGATGACTTCTATTATTAAGAAACAGCCACAATGAATGAAGTGTTAGGTTAAGATGAAATAGCAGTCGTAAAAAGTTAGAACTCTGATTGTCTGGTCAGAATGGGGGGAAAAATGGAAAAAAAAATATGGCCAATTTTTTTTTTGAAAAAAAAAATTATGGCCATTTTTTTTTTTATTACCCATTCTGATCAGAAAAACAGAGTTCTAACTTTTTACAACTGCTTTTTCATCTTCACCTAACACTTCATTCATAAGGGCTGTTTCATAATAATAGAAACCATCAGTCCATCAGAAGAAAATAACTCGGTTAAAGCGGAAACTCGGTTAAGCGGGACTCGGATAATCGGGACTCGGATAATCGGGACTCTACTGTAGTTCAGTTTAAAGAATTAAAACACGCGATTTTATTTTATATAAAATGACGTCATTCGCATCCGCTAAAGAATTCATCATTTGCGATCCAGTATTAAACAACATGTGCAGTAAAGAACGCATATAACGCCACTATCGCTGAATAATACACAAATCCAAAAAAAAAAAAAAGGAGAGATTTCATCATTGCAGAATATTGACAAAAAAAAAAAAAAAAGAAAAGAAAAGAAAAAAAAAGAAAAAGAAAAAAAAATCGGCTATCTAATGATTCCTATGCCTTTATTTGTTTGTAATATTAATATAGCTACTTAAAATTAAATTTAGTTTATAATAGCTCCATGTTTAATCAGAAATCAATCATTTATATTTTTTTCAAAATATCACGTATTTTAATTACACTTTTTTGTAAAGTTTTTATGGGAAAATGTCAACAAAAATATATAATTGCTATTTCCCTTTTACTTTCTACATAAATGGAGTACTTGCGTTGCCAAAATTAAACGGATGTCGCTGAAAACTACAAAAAAAAAAAAAAAAAAAAAAAAAAAATATATTAATACCTCAAAAATAAATGGAGGTGCAGTTTTCAAACAAACTTCGTTAAAAAGTACTTTTTTTCCAATACGACGGCATAAAAATTGAAAATGTGCGATACTTAGAAGATTAAAAAATTGCAATAGACTCTTTAACACTATGATATACCTGCTTTGTTTTACGGTTGTCTTCTGTAAGGTAACGTTATTTTTTGAAGACGACACAAAATAAGCTGGGAGAAAGAAATAGCATACCGGGGGCTAATAATAATAATAATAATAATAATAATAATAATAATAATAATAATAATAATAATAATAATATATATATATATATATATATATATATACTCTGGCATGTTCTTCAAGAAGTAAATGAAAATATTCCTTACTAAGACAATACTTGATAAGAAGATACATTGACAAGAAATCTTACAACATGTACCATAAAACTATTTCAATAAATTAAAGTTAAAATTCTAGTCTATTCAACTAGAGTTAAATAGTTAAAATACATCCAAAAGCACAATTTATTGTACAAAAATTACTTTCATGTGCGTACATATAATATAAAGATATTTTAAATACAAATTAAAAACTGGCATCTGATCTGGGGAACACCCTTTAAATTAAAATGTTTTCTTCTGAACAATTCTCGAATAAACTCAAAGAAAATAATAAGAACATTTGAATCCTACTGATGATGGCCTTGTTATAGTTGAAAACGTGATGTGTTTTTCTAAAGTATTTTAAGGTATTTTTAATGTGTATTTTAAATATCATTATATTACATGTATATATCTGAAAGTAAATTTTGTACAATTATTTGTGCTTTCATATGTATTTTAATTAAAACTTTTTCACCTTACAAATCAGCATAATCAAATTTCATTTTTCTCTGCTATGGGATTCAAGAAAATAATCTTATTTTACAATAATTTATATATTTTTTTCCGCCCACATGCCCAAAGCGCATGACCAGGCGGTTGCCTTATCAATAGATTATCAATGTGTTTTGCTATCAGTGGTGATATATCTTTTGAAGTTCAGTCAATTTCAGTTGTTAAAATGAGTTATGTACTCTAAATTTTATCTTGGATCCATAAGGAAAGAAAATAGTAGAATTTAAATTTAGAACCTTTATGCTTTACCGAATAAAGACAGAAATTCGGAGCATTCAAAAAGCATCTTTAAGTAATGAATTTGATCCTGACGCTGATAAAAATAAATTTCTAATTAACTTTTTATGGTCACAAATTTTAGGTTCCAATGTACACTTGATAATGAGAGAATCTCAAATATTTTACTTTTAAAAAAATAGACGGCAGAAAAAATTTAGGCAAATTTAGGTACGGTAAATTTACGAAAATATAATATAATCAGAAATGAAAGTATACAATAAACTCTTCCAAGTTACCCATGGTTCCGAAACGTATGCTTTATCTTTAAAAATCTCAGAAACTGCTATATTTTCCAGATATAACGAATAATTAATAAAAAGAACGATTCTTTTGCTGCCACGGATTTTAGGAAATATTTCCGAAAACATAGGTGTCGCTAACTTATGAAACATAGTTTTTAAAGTGTGTTAATTTGTTTTCTTCAGCCGGAATATTGGTTCTTAGGATGCTATCAATTCTCGGTTAAGCATTTTCAGCTGCATAACTGAATTTGTACATGCAAGAGTAAAAAAATAATATTAATTTTCACGTTAATGTTAATGCTACTGATTTATCATTTTTCTCTATAAATCATGTTTGTTTAACATGAAAATGCTATAAACACATGTATAATAATCGCTTATAAACAGATAAAGTTACAAATGCTATAAAAAGTGATAGAAAATCTTTATTAAGACTGACGATCGTTTCGTTGCACAAACGGCAACATTTTCAAAATCATTTAACGATAGAAAATATTTTCACATAATTTAAAAACAATAAACATAGTAAACAATATCACGCGACATGATGCATAATGAAAAACATTGTAAACATAAAATTAATTTAAAAGATTAGATTAGCTATTGGTGAGCGTGGATTAATTTTCAAAACAATAACATGGTAAACAATGTCACGAGACAACATGCATAATGAAAAGCATTGCAAAATATAAAATAAAAATAAAATTATCTTGGCTATTTACGAGCGTGGATTAATTTCTACTATTGTTACTAAAATTACATAGCATCTCTTTCCAAATTTTAGGTACTTCTATGGACACTGAATCATTGCAAATATTCTTGTTGCGTAAAAATATCTCTATTGATTCTCGGATTATGGATGGTAAATAAAATCTTGATGTATAAATTAACTTGCTATTTTTAAAATCGATCTGTAAAGGTTCTTCGCTGTATAATCTGGCCAAAGCTGTGGTTCTTCTGTTGTATTTGATGTCTGCTATATGTTCTTTGATTCTAGTTTTTAGTTTTCTAGTTGTCATACCTATATAAAACTGCTTGGTTCCATCTTCTTTGGTGAAAGGTATTTCGTATACTCCCGATAACTGGTTTGACTCAATAGGATCTATTTTCTTGCATACTATATTTCTTAATTTCATAGAAGGTTTTGCGACTAGGGAGATATTGTATTTATTGAGTTTATATTTCAGACGATCGAAGAAACCAGGTAAATATTGTGAAGTGGATAACATGGAATTTTGTGGATTGAAATTTCTTTTCTTGTTATTCTTTAAGCTCTTAATTAATTTTTCTATGGTACTTTCTTTGTATCCATTGTTTCTTGCAATATCATATATTTTATTTATTTCGTTATTTAACTGCACGGGGGTACAAACTGTCAAAGCTCTATGAATAGAATGTCTAAGTGCAGAAACTTTGTATGAAAAAGGTGCTTGAGCATTATGAGGGATAATGGATAACGCTACCTTACTTAGATGTATTACTAATCAAGACGCACCAAGGAATAGAACGCACTGTTTACAGAAAACCCATAGCCAGTCAATCCATTATCCTTCATAATGCTCAAGCACCTTTTTCATACAAAGTTTCTGCACTTAGACATTCTATTCATAGAGCTCTCACAGTTTGTACACCCGTGCAGTTAAATAACGAAATAAATAAAATATATGATATTGCAAGAAACAATGGATACAAAGAAAGTACCATAGAAAACTTAATTAAGAGCTTAAAGAATAACAAGAAAAGAAATTTCAATCCACAAAATTCCATGTTATCCACTTTGCAGTATTTTTCTGGTTTCTTCGAACGTCTGAAATATAAACTCAATAAATACAATATCTCCCTAGTCGCAAAACCTTCTATGAAATTAAGAAATATAGTATGCAAGAAAATAGATCCTATTGAGTCAAACCAGTTATCGGGAGTATACGAAATACCTTTCACCAAAGATGGAACCGAGCAGTTTTATATAGGTATGACAACTAGAAAACTTAAAACTAGAATCAAAGAACATATAGCAGACATCAAATACAACAGAAGAACCACAGCTTTGGCCAGATTATACAGCGAAGAACCTTTACAGATCGATTTTTAAAATAGCAAGTTAGTTTATACATCAAGATTTTATTTACCATCCATAATCCGATAATCAATAGAGATATTTTTACGCAACAAGAATATTTGCAATGATTCAGAGTCCATAGAATTACCTAAAATTTGGAAAGAGATGCTATGTAATTTTAGTAACAATAGTAGAAATTAATCCACGCTCGTAAATAGCCAAGATAATTTAATTTTTAATTTATATTTTGCAATGCTTTTCATTATGCATGTTGTCTCGTGACATTGTTTACCATGTTATTGTTTTGAAAATTAATACACGCTCACCAATAGCTAATCTAATCTTTTAAATTAATTTTATGTTTACAATGTTTTTCATTGTGCATCATGTCGCGTGACATTGTTTACTATGTTTATTGTTTTTAAATTATGTGAAAATATTTTCTATCGTTGAATGATTTTGAAAATGTTGCCGTTTGTGCAACGAAACGATCGTCAATCTTAATAAAGATTTTCTATCACTTTTTATAGCATTTTTTAACTTTATCTATGAAAATGCTTACTAGAAAATTGATAATATTTGAAATATACATGCTCCGAGTTCACAGACTGATTAATAATCCCTAAAAACTACACAGAGACATTTTGCAAAATTTGTCGCATCAAAAGATACTTTGTTTTTATACATGCTATTTTAAATATCGAAAATAAGAAAATGAGTTTTCTAAATATAACAAATGCTTTTCGGAATTGCAGGCAAGTCGGAATTTCTTATTGTACATATATTTTTTTGGCGTTAATATTAAGAATCATTTGTCATATTTTACAGTGTACAATTTAAAAAGAAATAATCAACATTTTCAGCCTGATGTAAAGGCCAATCTAAAAACTGAAAAAAAAAACTTCTAGTACACGGTATTTAATATTAATAAAATTAAAAAAGACATTTTACTCACCTAAAACATGTTAATTTATATTATTATGTTTTTTTTTCTAGGAAAATGATTACTTAAAAATGAAATGACCATTTAAAAATTTCTCATCGTTTTTGCATACCGCTTTTTTGGCACACATAAAATAGTAAAGAGATTCAACAAGTAAAGTGCATTGTGGCAATCATGTATTGTATTTACACTGGAAACTTGTATGCGTTAGGTTATACCCTCGATAACTCAAAAATTCTATTTGAAATCAACTCGAAACCAAACCTGAACATTGAGCACTTTAGACCAAAATCCATCCGAAAAATGAAATACATGCAATTCCTGTGAAAAAACAAGGTTTAGTGTGAAAAAATAATCTTTAATTATATTTCGAAATACAGTTTTATCTTTTATGTAGAAAAATAAATGCATGCATGCATACACATTTATAGCCTAATATGTAGTTACTTAATACCGATAACCAGATCCGATTCTAAAAACCAAAACTGACGCACATCAGAAACAATTAGAGAGAACCCAGCGCGAAGAAAAATATAATTGTCGATCCGAACCGCTTGTTGGACTTGATTGTGGGTAAAATCAGGCTACTCTAACATCATGGAAGAATGCAATTCATATTCATTTTAAATCTCCTTTTTGTCAACATCGCTTATTTTGATACACAGTAGACGATGATAAATTGGAACTTTTGAAGTCTACTTGTTAATAAAATATAAACAATTGAATGGCAATTTATAAACCCTACGTAAAGTAGTGCATAATCCTTAATACCATATTACAACTCCCTGAGGACTGATCAGTTTTATGAAAGCTAAAGGCCATAAAGTGATGCAATTAATGTCAATCTTTTTTAACACCATTTAAGTTTATTCTTCTTTCGTACAAATAAATCATAAATATTTTGGTGATTGGTGATCTGTACTCGAAAAGCATTTTAGAAAACGTTCATTAAAAAGATTTAAGTCAGGGGTGATCATAAAATATACAGGGTGATCATAAAAAAACTTTCCCGATATATGAACCCCTAGCGGTCTAACCGCTCAACCAATCGAAAAGAAATTTTAGATATACTATGTACTTATTTGAAGGTATGCGATCGAGATCGTGGTGATATAAAACAATAGAGCTCTCACGATTCTAGAGCTCGCATGAAGACCAGTTTTTTCATGCGAAAATTCATCACCGCACTGAAAATCATAAATGGCGTTGGAATGATACACGTACGATAAAAATTGCCCGCGTAAAACACTTGCAAAGAAGACCATTGCGTGGAACGAAGGAGTGGCTCTAAGACATGTTTTTGAGTGGCCGATTCTTTTTTTCACTAGTGAACTGAGTAGTGTCGTAAGATTTATTTTAAAATGTGTTTTGGAATTGTGTTTGTGTAACTTTGTGAAAATAAAAATGTAATTATTTGTTTCAGAGTGCTGAATATTACGTTACATAGGGACTGTTGAGGGTTGAGTGCTATAATATTACTCGGCAATTTTAGTCGTATGTGTATCGTTCCAACGCCATTTATGATTTTTCAATGCGCTGATGAATTTACTCAGGAAAAAAGGGTATTGCCATTCGAAAATTTCGAAATGTTTTAACTGTAACCGTAACCGTGAGAGCTCTATTGCTTTAAATCATCCCTATCTCGCACGCATATCTTCAAATAACTAAATCTGAAATTTCCTTTCGATTGGTTGAGCGGTTATGTCACTAGGGGTACATATATCGGGGAAGTTTTTTTTTATGACCATCCTGTATTTTACAGCACCAATTTCTTAGAATTAAAAAAAAAGTACATTTAAGAATATATATATATATAAGAATTTTTCTGATTACAATAACTCTTTAAAAACGCTTTAAGAAATTATACAAAGTTGCTGCCTTATCAACTTACTTTTATTTGATAAACATCTATTACAACAAATATTTAACGAAGATTACGCATATTAATGACGTATAAGACAACATATTTTTACATATAAAAACTTTTATTTCAATTTTTATGTAATCCTTTATTTAAATTAAAGATGAAACTCTGTCAGAACAATAAATTTCATTGTACCACAAATAAACCGAAGGAAAACCGCAAAATTTTATCTTTTTATCTTTTTACTTATTTAGTCTTTTTATCTGCCCTTTTATTATAATGTTATGACAGCCGGTTGAAATACCTAGTTAGCTTAGGATACAGAGAAATTAAATAATTTTCTGAAGCAGGATGAAGTGAACTAAAATAGAAACATTGTAACATTTTGAAAATATCTGGTATTTACTCATTCAAATGGTAAAAAACATTAAAATGAGTCGAATACGTTCTTATATATATATATATATATATATTTTTTTTAATCAACCTTTTCTAAAATATTCTAATAAAATGTGTTTTATTCTAAAGCGATTGAAAAAGTCAAAAATAATAAATCGATTATAGAAGTAAAATGTTATGGTTGTATTTATTGCTGAGTATTTTGAATTAATTATTATGATATACCAACTTTAGTTTCTGATACATTCAGATTCAGTATTTTTAATAAAAATCTATTCGAAACTATAAATTTTTAATAATAGTATTGTTTTTTTTTCATATATGTAAATTTAAAATGAAGATATATACATAATCTTTTACGTAATAATTATAGCAAGTGCATTCTATTATAATTTCGACAGCTTATGACTCAATCAGAACTGTTTTAAAAATACATTAATAGCTATTTTTTTTTCAAATACCGCCCATATGATATATTGTGAAATTATCCAATTTTGCTTGTGTAATAGTTTTCATCCCTATTACATTTAAATTACATGATAACAATTATTTTACAAACAAATATCATACGTTTTTAGTAAAAAAAAAAAAAAAAAAAAAAAAAAAAAAAAAAAAAAAAATCCAAAGTATTATAATCAGTTATTTATTCGACTGTCATAAAGATCAAGATCTCCTAAGGAAAACATATATATTAAATTATAAATATTGATGGCTTTGTTTTAAACCAAGATGGCTGCTACATTTCCTGCTTATTGATGATACTAAAATTTGGCAATTGAGAAAACTTACATTTGTTTCTTTCTTGCTTCTTCAAAATGTTGCTTTAAATCCCGAAATTGCTTCTTTAAACCTCGGATAAAATGTGTTTCTGAGATTTCGAAAGATAAAGATAAGCTATATACACTGTATGGCCAAAGGAGACCGGTCACTTGCGATTTTAGACGTTTTGTTAAATATCTAGAAAAATACATGGGGAATTAACCTGAAACTTTAGGTATGTAAACAATATGGTAAAGGTCATATATTTCCGCGACGAATTTTTCCCGAAACATCATAGGGGACCACCAACAAATTGAAAAAAACTAATATCTTTTGGATAACTCTGTAAAAACTAATGTATCAAAAGCGTTCAGACTGGAGATTATGATTAAGTGGCTTATTGTAATAAATTGTGTTGATTTTTATGAGGATAGCATGTATACTCGTAGAGAAATTAAGGTTTTTATAAAAACAGTCCCGAAGTTCGCCAAGTTTTTGGCTTATAGTTTGCAGAGTCCTTAATATATATAAAAAAAAGTTTTTTTTCAGAAAATATGACAAACAATATTGTACACAACATCATGTAAGCAGAATTGAAAAATAATAAAAATTGGATGAAAAATGAGCAAGTTTACTAAAAATTGTTTCACTGCGCATACGCAAATGCAATCAAAATATAATGTGCATAATGTATTAGCTAAGTATATAAAGCAACTTTTGTGAAAGTCTCAAAATCATAGCTTGAAAATTCTGAAAATTATCGTCGATAGAATAAGCTCGAAATCCCCCATTTTCAAAAGGAAACAAAAAGATGAGGGGTTGTATCAAATATCTGTTGATTAGTGGCAAGATAGCGTACACAATATTGCATGTACTACTACATATGGATACTCCTTTCATATCACTTTGTATCAGTTAGACAAAAGAAAGAAAAGAAGAGCGAGAACTTTATGAGTAAATAGAAAGATTTTTTGGTGTTTTTCACGCAGAGAAGTTTTTAAAAGGTTTATGGTATACTTTCCTTGTATGTGAAAATAAAATACATGTGTATATATAAGAAAGATTTAAAATAAAATCTAATTATTTTTATTTTATATTTTGGTATTTCTTTCGCAAGTTTTAATTAATAAATACAAGAAAATACAACTGATTATTTAAAAAATAAATCTGGTTATTTTTATTTTATATTTCAGTATTTCTTTTTCAAAATTTAATTAATAAATACTAGAAAATACAACTGAAGTACATCGTGACTTTTCTGGTATTCTGGTTTTAATAGTCTAATGAATAATAAAAATTATTTTTGCATCTTAAAAATACTTTTGGTAGTATGATTTAAGAACACGAAATGTATATTTTGAGATTTTTTAATGGATATACGTACAGTATGTGCTTATGCAAGCAATATACAGTGTGTCCACTAAAGTCCATTGTCACCCGAATAATTTCTGAACGGCAAGAGCTATAGTCATAAAAGTGCGGTCTAGGTAAAGTAGCCATACGCTACTGAATGAAACCACCTACGTCGTCACATGGTTGAAAAGTACGGAGTTAGCAAAAAGTAAGATGTAGGAAATATATAGGGGAAAAAAGTGATTTAAAAAGTTGTAGAGTATCATCTATTTAGTACGAAAAGACACCTTGTGGACATTATTGCGAAGAATAGAATGGTCGCAACGAGTATTTGTTTTTTCGTAATTTCCTACACTGTGACGTCACGAAGCTTGAACGGAAGGTGAAATGATTATCTTTCTACAAAATATGCATCCAAATGTACAGTGCAGTTGACGGTGAGAAATTTCAACATCTTAAGTAGAAGTATATTGTTATAACTAGTGCTTTTTTGTCCTGAAATCGTTTTATCACGTCACAGTGTATGAAATCACGAAAAAACAAATGCACTTTTTAAGCATTGTATTCTTCGCATTAATGTCCGCAAAGTATCTTTTCGAAATAAATCGACGATGCTCTACAACTTTGTAAATCATTTTTTTTTACTTATCTCTTTCCGTTTTCGAGATATGACTACCGACTTCGTAGTTTACCACCAGGTGGCGCTGTAGGTGGTTTCATTCAGTAGTGTATGGCTACTTCACTATACCTAGACCCCACTTTTATGATTACAGCTCTTGTCGTTCAGAAATTATTGAGATAACAACGGACTTTAGCGGGCACACTGTATAATGTTCAATAGATATTGTATCCAGCAAGAAGTTTGTTAAAAACTGTAGTAGCATCATAGAATCAAAAGGCTTTAGAAATAGAGTTATCTTCAGAAAAAAGTGCAACTATTGACGAACATAGTGGCACATTTTTGAAGGGCGACATAATGGTCTGTACAATATATATATATATATATATATATATACAACTTCATAATGTGTCCTGTTTCGGTGCTATTATGTTAGTTTCCTAAACTGTTTACGTGATTAAAATGGTTTCTAATACTTTTCTTAATTGTTCTTTGTATGCTTAAGTAACATTTATTGATAAAATGACCTTTTTTGTCAAAGTTAAACTTACACTAAGTGCAAAATTACTTAAAAGATGACACAGTATTTAAAAATGTTAAATTATTTTAATACCTTAGTATACTTTCAACTATAAAACATAGTCTTCTTCGGAGGAATATAAGAAATACAACAGTTATTGATTGACGCCTAATATTCAAAATCCACGTAGATAGTGACGAAAGGAGTGAAAGTGGAAGACTATGTTTTATAGTTGAAAGCATACTAAGGTATTAAAAAAATTTAACATTTTTAAATACTGTGTCATCTTTTAAGTAATTTTGCACTTAGTGTAAGTTTAACTTTAACTTTTAAGGATGAATTAAGCATTTCTATTTATTTATTTACTGACCTTTTTTGTCGTTTAGTATTGTGACTATTCGAAATATATATACATATATATATATATATTCATATGAATTATTTTCCTTTAAAGTATTACAAGTTACGTGTTTTATGATTAGAAATAAATATAGAAATAAAATTAATTTGTTTTAAAATAATGTATAAAAATATTTGTAAAATCATTTATGGAAAGCATTGTAAAACAATCAATTTTCAAAATATAATCATTAAAATTATTTAAACAAATAAATTAAAGAGTTGTAAAGCACAAAACGTCATTTAAATGTTTAGCATAATAATCGTCAAATAAAATATTTTCTCCCTACAAAATTCTATATTTCTTAAGTGTCGTTCTTTTTGCTGAAAAACTGTGGTTTACGGAAAGCTAATTAGAAACAAAGGGAACAATTATCTGCAGTTTTCTTGAATGCATTTTCAAAATTAATTATGTGAGATTCAGTTTAGAAACAATTCTTTATATATTTTACTTTCCCCGAATTAATCTTCTTTAGCAGTTTGTTTATAAAAAATATTTATCGTGTGAACTCATTTTTAATTTCAGAATAAAATATACCATATATGTTTTGTCATTGTTTTAAAAAAGGAAACATAAGTGTTTTTCTTTAAAATATAAAGAAGTTCCTGAAGTAACAAATATTGGAAACTACATCATTTAATTTTAAGATTTCTTAAATCATAAGTGTTTCACTTGATGTAGAACCGAAAGATAATTTTCAATATTTCAATCAATTTAATTTAGCTTTACACTTCACAAATATTATAAAAGCGGCCAATTTAATTGAAGGCAATAATGGACCTACAAATTGAAGAAAACATGTTATTAGTTGTTTTTTCTATCCAAAAATGTTTCTAAAACATAGCAGTTGATAATTAAAAAATATATAACTATCCAATTGTCATTAGTTCATAAAATCCAATTTTGATAATACAATAAATATTGATTTCTTTATAAAATGAAATTTTAATTTAATAAAACTGATTTGCGAGCGGCTTCGGCAATTTAAAAAATGGTATTGTCTTAATTTTTGTTCTACCTTAATAAAATCTCAGTTAAAATTGGTTATATTATTTTTTAAACACACAGAAATTTTAATAACATGAAATTTTTTTGAGATAATTTAATGGAAAATATTAATACGTCTTGGAAAATATTTTTCTTCCCTTATGGTTATTATAATAAAAAATCATATATATCAAATTTTGTTATAACTGCATAAAGCTATCTAAAGAAAAAAGTTTTGAATCTGAGTCGAATCTTGATGCACCAGGAGATTTCTAAATAAAACAATTTAAGTGGGGACTCGGGACTCTCAAAATTGTAAAAAAAGGGAAAAAAGACCATTTTCAACATTTAATATCTTAAAATGTATTTTAATTGAAGACACAATTTTCAATGGGATGAAAGATATAAGTATGGCCTTTCATTTTATGTCGTTAAAACATTTCAAGATGCAGAATTACCATTTACAGGGAGCTCTAAACTTTCAGACGTTTCACGAGCAAATTTGGCATAACAGATTACGCACAAGATTACAAAATAAATTTTGCAACTAGAATGAAAATTTTGGTGATCATTTATTCTTTAGATTATAATAATTACCCTGCATTTAAATAAATTTGTATTTAAATCATTTTTATTGTTTTAATACCAAGTTGTATTTAGCTACTGCAAATTTTTGAAAACTTCTACAGTACAACCATCACATAAAAAAATATTTTTTTGAACAATAAATATGAAATTTTAGGTTCAGTTTGTACAGACTAACATGAAACACACATTTTAAAAATTTCATCAAAAAATATTCAGAAGTTTTTGAGATATCGTGCGCGTTATGCCCAAAAAACGTCATTTGGAAAAAATGACTTCAAAGTTTCGGAAACGCCGCTTCAGCTATCGTGTGGGTATAAGCCATAACTTCTGTTCTAATAGGAATTTCGAGGAAACAATTACATCAAAATGTTCAGAAAAGATAAGAGTAAAATAATCTAAAATAATTAAAATTTTGGAAATGTTAAATGTTTAAGAGTCCTGAGACCCCTTAATGCAGTAATTTTGATATAAATATTAGTTATGTACATATAAAACATAACGGAAATATTTTAGAACATATAAAACATGAAATATTCATATTGAGAAATAATTTAATATCCAGCTTAAAAGACTTGTGAGTGTTTTTCTTTTTTTATTTCTTTAATTTCATAATCCCGGTAGATGTACTTCATGTGTAAATATATGTTTCACTAATTTTAACAATATGTTAAGTATTGAAATCAACACAAAGCCAGAAAATAAAAAGGTAAGAATTTAATAATATATTGTATCATACATACAGTAAAACCTTCCTAAAGCTACTGTGTTCCGTTTCAATAAAAATTGGTCGCTTCCAGAGGTGGTCTCTTAATGGAAGTCATGTTTAAATATAGATTTTAATTGTTGAAAAAAGGTAACAATTAATGTTACTAAAATTTATTTCTCATGTTAGGAAAAAATATGAAAATTTATGTATCAAAACAAAAGTTAATTACATAAGTTAAGTACTGCAGAGTTTAAAAAATGAATACAGTGATGTTTGCTTTGATTTTGCAGTTTTACCTTTTATAACTTTTATTTCCAAGTCCTTTCGAAGTTCAGTAAAAAAATCCAATTTTTTTGGACAAGAACAAATAATGACGATGTCATTAATTTATCTATTTCTTTGAGAGTTTAATGACAGAATAGGGCAGGGCAATTTATTGACCGTAATTCTTAATTTGTCACCAGAATTAATTTCATGCCTAAAAAGGCACAAAAAGGTTTAAATACTTAAAAGTTACCGGAATATATATTTTTTTAATTTAGTTCAAACGGTTAATGAATCTTCTTCAAGCAACCAGGAAAAAATGTAAATTTGTTTCATTTTCTTCAAAGAAATTGGTCGCTCATGGTGGGAGTTCAGCTGCGTTGGTCTCTGAATGGAGGTAAAATTATTATTGAGCCTATGGGAATAAATTTCGTTCCAATAAAAAATGGTCGTTCAGGTAGGTGGTCGCTTAATGGAGATGGTCGCACAGGGAGGTTTCACTGTATATCTCTGTAGTGAAACATTTGTCTGTTCGTTTTGAAATATACATTTCTTCAATTTGCAACGGAGTTTAAATTTTACAGAATAAAGCTATAAAGATTTTACCATAGTTTCTACAAATTTTATATGAAATAAAAAAATATTTATATATATCCATAAAAATTCTTAGAATTAATAATATTAAAAAGTTGGAAGTTTCTATATTTAGATTATTTGTTGTACAATTGGCTAAGTAATCATCGAAAAAGTAAATGTTATCCAAACTGCTTCTTATGGGAAGATATTTGGAACATAATTTCAATTCCTTAAATGTTTATGTTGCATTTTGATAAAATTCCTTGTAATATCAAACGATGTTTGCATATCTCAGAAATTAAATAACTTGTGCGGAATATGTTTCATCGGTGAAAAATCATGGTATATTCAGAGTGCAATTTAAATCAATTCTTCTGGGAGATTGTATGTTAAAAAGGAAAAAAAAACACACATTCCATCTAGCCTTCTTAAGATACAGTATTCATTCTTTGTGTTATTAAAAATTTTCGTAAAAAATGAAATTTTTCCTTATTTATGAATTAATTGATAAGATTTTTACCAGGTTATGAATTATAATAGTTAAACTGGAGTTTGAATGTTGACATCGACTACGATGAAAGATGAAAATTGCAACGAAGCAAGTATTTATAAGACTAATAAAAAATAAATTAAAAAATAGAAACTGTAATACTCGATTCCCGCTTGATGTGTAGTGTATCTTCCTAGATAATATATATCACTAGTTTTTTTTTTTTTTTTTTTTTTTTTTTTTTTTTTTTTTTTTTTAAACCAAAAAACGTAGTGTATTTTACAGAGTACATAAAGACGTTATAGATGACAACAAAATTGACGGCATACTATATACAATTAAATATGGGTTTCACATGGATGCACACCACCTTCATATTATTATTACATACGTAATACTCCTTCACTATACTATTAAATTTCTTCACTTTCTCGTGCCCGTAGCACCCCGAAATATTTCTATAACCAATTTTTGGTTTCTTACAAAAGCCCCTCCGAGCACACAGGCCGGCATAAACAATACCTCTGCCCCTTTCTCTCTCTCTCTCTCTCTCAAAAAAAAAAAAAAAAAAAAAAAAAAACAGAATATTTTCCTCCTCTCTTCTACGCTCTCACGTCACGTGTGTCACATGACCAAAGGGGCACCAGCACTTGGCTAAAGAAATGCTATCCAGACATCACAGAGACCATATATGTTTATAGTTTCAAAGTTATTTTCCAACAAATTAGTGTGCTAAAATGTATCATTTAACATTTATTATCTTGTTATAGATGAAATTATAAAGTGCGTGTGTCTTTTTGGGACATCTTGTATATTCGAAAAAAATATTTTGATACAATTTCATTTTTTTCCATTCTCTTTCTTTCATGATGACTTTTATCATGTAATTATGTCTTTTTCTTTTTTATCTATGTTCCTTTTACTCATTTTTCTGCTTACGTTCGAAGCACTTAAAAAAAACTTTGCAAAGAAATTCACATAATTTGATTTAGTTTTAATAAAAATTAATAATTTCCAATTAAATTATATATCTATGTATGTAAACATATGAATTTATAAAAAATTTGAATCGGTATAGAAATTTCAGTACTTTTTTCAAAAATATGAAAAATAAATAAACTTATTAGAAAAAAATTACTACTAAAGTAAACTATAAGCTTTTATCTAGTGAACCTACTAGACCAGGGATGGCGAACCTATGGCACGCGAAAGAATAATTTTGGCACGTTGTTACTTCTGACTCTAAATCACACACAATTTACACAAGATACACGAACTCTAGATGATTTAATCTTGACTAAATTTGATTTATTGAAAATGGAAGTATTTTAATTGCGGGTTATTAAAATACCGCAAATTACCACATTAATAAACGTACCAATGCTACATTTATTCCAACTTAGAAATTAATTTCATAGCTATTTAAAGAAATTGGCATTTGAACTTTTAATATTTTTTCCATCTACTTCCGCAAGGTCATTAGTTTCTAAAATGAATAACCAAATAAAAAGCAGTTGTCATATAAATCCAGTTCAGTTTGTATTCTGTTGAAATTAACTGAGTATGAACCTGATATTGTTTTCCTTACGAGATGCAAACAACACAATTAATCACATATATTTTTTAATAATTTCTAGAATTGAATTTTTTTATTATTATTATAGTCCAATGCCTCACCTGTATGTTACCAATTTGTTTTTGTTTTTATCTCAAAGTTATTATTAAAGGGACTTTTTTTCATGCTTTTTCAATCCACTAAATTTGTTGGCCCGTCAAGGCCGTGTAAAATATTTTTGAAAATAAATTGGCACGCGGTTATAAAAAGGTTCGCCAATCCTGTACTAGACATTAAATGATATTTTAGTAATTAAAACTTTTAGAGATGGTGGAAGACTCAATTATTTGACTTTCAACAGTTTTACCATGTTCTTGTGCAAATGAAAGGCTAACATTTTGAAAATGTTTGTTCAATTAAAATTCTTTCGGCAGGTGTAATAGACAACAATATATAGACAAAGCTCAAAAAGTTTTATGGAAGAATGATAATAATATTTTTTGTTATCCTTTTTGAAGTGAGTTAATTTTGTGAAAAATCCATTTAAATGTTAAATTAACCTATGTTTACTGTACATTTACTATAACGTATGTTATAAAAGATAGTAGGGTCAAAAACAAAGCTGTTTTAGAATAGTAAAAAGTCGTACTTTCACATGAAGTAGTAAAAGCAAAATCGATAATTTTCGCGAAAGTGCTCATTTACAACGCATGCACCTTAATCAAAATTGAAATGAAGAAATAAAAGTTTCAAATGTGATTAACTTGTTTTCATATAAAATTAGGCAAAACTATAATATTCCTTCTACATCCATATTCAATATCAGAATTCGAAATAGCACTATTTTTATTGCATGAAACATTTACATTTTGATCACCAGTTTTATAGCAGTCATTTCCAGAAGCGTATATGCTGCCCTATCTAAACGCTTTTCTGGAGTAAATACATTAAATGTGCCACTATAGATGGGGAATCGATAATCTGAAACTTATTAATTTATTTATATTCTTTTCATCTATGATTTCTTTTCAGTTTTTTTTAACATTACTTTATGATAAAATATATAAATTTAGGAAAGAATAAGATTAAGGTACAACTGCTATTTACTTAGAACTTGATATGTATGGTATTTTTATGAAATCTTATCGTTAAGAAGCTCTTAATCAAAACTGCGTAGTTATTTAACACCAAATTAAATTAAAAACTGTTTTTAAAAAGGTTTTAAAACAAAGTTATATCCATATAAGTAAATGTTTATATAAAAACAAGTAAAAACAAGTAATTTTTATTAAAGCATCTTCTGCAGGTTAGACTATCAATTGGTTCTTTTTTATTATGAAAGAAAACGCATTTTTATGATTAGTAATCGAAATTCTTTATTAAACATGGAAGGTGGGTACGTTTTACTTATGTATGCATGCAATATTGCACATGTGTCAACCGCGGCACCGCTTACATGCCATCATCCGAACATAAAAAATTTCGATGACTTAACCCAAAATGAGCGGATCCCTAATTACAAATGGCATACATTTGGCAGTTCATACATGTATGACACATAACAACTGACACAAATAACCTGTGAAATATTCATAGTTCAAAAAAGAACCAACAGATGGACTACCCAATATATAGCAAATGGTATATTTAAAAAAAAAAAAAAATATTTCACAACTTTCTCTTTCGCCAGGTTATAAATTATAATATTTCAACTTGAATTTGATTTACTAAATTTGAGTTGCAAAATAATATGCATTTTAAATACTACAAAAAATAAATTTAAAAATGGAGTCCATATAGGACACGAGTTTCGAAACTCGATTTATCCAAAATTTAAAAATTGTGTTTTCTATATCAACATATTATATTGATAAACAGTACCAAAAAACACTACAATCTACAGAAAAAAGTTTTATCCTGTATTTCTGGCACTGTAACATCTCGGTTTACAATGAAAAATTCCTTTCGGGATGTACCGGTAGGAAAATGTAGCTGTCATATTTCTTGGTTTTAAAATTTTGCAAATTTTACTCAAATTTTAAGAAGCTAAAATGCGACGAACCCGATAAGAATATATTCGTCAATACTGAATTTGAATGAGAATTGCGCCATATTCGAAAGCTATAGCCATATTGATATCATTTATGGTTACTTTTTTTTGGTCGCCAAATTTGACGATATTTCGCCAAGTGTTCCCAAGCTTTGCGAGGATTTGAAGCTAACTGATATTACTCATGTTTAAGTATTGCGTGGAAGTGCACGGTGCAATGACCGTATTTTGGAACAAGATGGGGGATGAAGCTGGCCACTGAACTCGGTCGAGACATTCATATGTACTATGCACATACTTAAGCTTATCGAAATAGGTTTATAAATACGAGAGTTACAGCATGACAAAAAATCAGTTTGTTTGAAAATGTCAGCCACCCTACAAATTCAAACTGCTATATCTCAGCTATTTTTTAAGATAAGGACGAAACACAACTTGCTTCAGAGTCCTTGTATGAAGGTCAAACTTTTAATAACTTTTTCAGTTTTTAATTTATTTGCACAGCTTTTAAAATGTTATATATTTTTTAATTTTTTAAATGGCCGCCATTTTGAAACAAGATGGCGGATGAAGCTGGCAACGAACTCGGTCGAGACATTAGTATGTACTAAGCATGCAATTAATTTCATCCAAATCGGTTTATAAATACGAGAGTTATCGCTTGACAAAAATCAGTTAAGTCACATTTGAACGGAGGGTGGTTTTGGGATGTAGGGGTCATGATCAATGAAACTATACCAAAATTTTTCGGAAGTGCTTTTCTCCGGACGGCTGCAATAGTAATCTTTTTACTTTTTATAATGAAAGCTACCTAAAACAATGGTCGCAATTAGAGATTTTTCGAGATTTCCTAAAATTTTAGTTTCTTGATAAGGGGAGTTTTGAAACTCACGTCCTCATATAACTTTATAGTTTCAAAAAATATTTTTAAATAAAATTGTAAGTTTTAATCTATTACTCAAATACTTGTTCCCTTTATTATAGATAAAATTCTAAAGTGAAGAGGGCCTTTTTAGGATATTCTGTATATAGAAAGACATTATTGGACACAATTTCAGCCTTTTATTATGAAGTATCCTTTGTTTGATGATGATTTCTACCATCTAATTAGAATCTTATGTCGCTTTCTCATTTATCTATTATTAGATCTATTTCTAATCTTATATCTGTTTCTTTTTAAACCATTTTGCATTTACTCATTTTTAATCAAATTTGAATAGAAGAAATAAAAGTGTTAAATGTGATTAAAATTTTTTCTAATTAAATTGGGTATAAATATAATACTCGTTCTACATACATAGGGCGCGGAATCCGTACATATCGACCCATTTTGCATTTACTTATTTTTAAGCAAAATTGAATAGAAGAAATAAATTGTTAAATATGATTAAACAATTTTCTCATTAAATTAAGTATAAATATAATATTCGTTCTGCGTACATATGGCGCGGAATCCAGACATATCCGCGGAACATCCATAGGAAATCTGATGGTGCCATTTTTATGATAAAAAATGTTTACAGTTTCGTGCTTAATTTAATAACCGTAAAAAAAAAAAAAAAAAAAAAAAAAAAAAAAAAAAAAAAAAACTTTATTTAATTTATGTCCAAAATCATTTGAAAGTAGTTATTTTTTTTTTTTTTGTTATACATATCTTTCGACAGAATAGAATAAATTTTTAATACCTAGTAGAATAAATTTTGAAACGTTAGATTTGTAAGTATTATTATATATATATATATATATATATTGAAAAAATAAATAATTGATTTTAACATGAAATTATACACAGCTGGTTATATTGTACGAGTATTTATTTTCATATTTTCAGATTACATTGTAGTATTGTTTAAAATTTTATTTACAGTTAATAATTTTAAATCGTTTAAAGGTAATTTATCTGCTAAAATATCGAATTTATTCCATAAAAAATATTTGCATAGAATAATGCCAAAAATATCAGCTTGTGTATCGAATAAAAAATTTGCTTTACTCTATCTAAACATAATGAATATACTAAAATTTTCGATGAAGAAACCATTTTATAAAACTTGAGAGAACATCTTTAGCATTTTGATTATATTATTTGTGTTTGTTTTATAATGCACACTAATGATTATTATAGCTGCATTTTGAATTACTTAAATGCCGCAGATTTTGCATCTTTAAATTCTTTCTGAATAGGAACACATTATCACAGTTATGGCGAAGGTGCTTTTGATGGAGAATTCCGAGTACCACAAAATTATGAATACTTAAAATAAAAAGCTAAAATCTTAAACAACGTTTCTACGCACAAATAACGTACAGAACGATAAAAAATACCCATACGATTGTTTCGAGGATTCCTCAATCTCCTTCCTCAGTGAGAGAAAAAAAAATAAATTGAAATGGTTCGAAGAACCCCTCGGTTATAGTCCCGAGGCTATAGACCCCCGAGGCTATAACCGAACCCATTTCTTCGAACCCATTCGAACGTTGTTTAAGATTTTAGCTTTTTATTACAATTCGCAAAAAGTGTAATCTATGCTTAATACATAAAATAACCTTGGAGACATTTTTTTAATACAACTGAAATTGATGTATGTTATATATATATATATATATGTGTGTGTGTGTGTGTGTAAACATGAAACATGCATGAGATTAAGAGAAATTACAGGGTTCGTACGGGTGCTTGAATTTCATGACTAAGAAATTCTTCGGTACCAGTATTTTCTTATGGAAAATCTCTCCTGAAATAAGTGAAAATTTCGTCCGTTTAAACTAAATTTTTTTTTCTATAAAAAAATTCTGATATTGGGCCTTGAAAATAACGGTATCCTTACGAACCCTGAATTAAAATCAATTTTATTATTTCATAGCAATTTCTTGTTCAATTTTTGTGATGAAATGCATTACAAGTTACTGTTACGTGACAGAATTTTTTAGCGTACATAAGTAGCTAACAAACGTGCAAAAGTCATTGTTATTGTTTTAAACGTTTCTAATGTTCTGTCGGATTTTTCCTTGTACCTTTCTTTTTAAATTAGCAACTGAATGTTAGATTTAAAATTACTGGAACTTTTTTTAAGGGAAGTGGGACACATTTTAAAATATTTTTTTATTTATTGTGTTAAAATTCTGAATTTTTTTGTGAAGGTTAACCTTATCATTTGCAGACAAAATCACATGATAAAACATCTCATAATTTAAAAAAAATAATTTAAAATTTATTAAAAACTGGGGTAAATTAAAATCGTTATAACTCGAAATATTATTCATAGAATTTCAATTTTCAATTTTTTTCTTTAAATAAACAGAAATATATAAGTTTTAATTTTGATTCAGCATTTTAAAAAATATATTAATTTATAAAAAAATTAAAAATACTTAAAGAAAAAAAAGAAAAGTGGTGCAACTTAAAAAAAAAATCATATTTTCAAAAGTAAATATTTTTTTCAAAGATGCTGAATCTAAATTAAAGTAAAACAATTGAAAAAAGATATCTTCCAAGTTTGAACCCTGTATCTTTAATGGTTCTCGAGTTATAAGAATTTAAATATGGGAAATGATGAAAAAACCTATCATGAAGAAAAACGCATTTTTACATGAAGTCGTTTCCATGACAGCCATTGCTTGAAAGCTAGATTTTGAAAACAAGCCAAAACGAAAAGAATAATATTTTTCGTTCTAATTAAGATAGAATCATGATTTAAATGTCTTTTTAAGCAGGAAGAAACAAAGAATTTTTTTACGAAATAAAATGTTTTTGAAAAATTTGAAGATATTTGTGTATCGGACCCTCTTAAATACCAGCTGTTAAATCAATTGCGAAAACATTAAAGTCTAGAATAATACAAAATAGTTAAGTTTGCAGTTATTGAGAAATATTCAACAAATCAATTTTTTAACTCATGAATGAGCAGAATATTAAAATTAAAATTAAAATCAGAATGATGAACGATAGATTTATAGATTGATTTTATTTTCACTAATAAAATCTGCAAAACCAGAACGTTCCTATGACTAAACTATGCCTTAAACGGACAATTTCATGCCCACGACTTATAGAAGAGAACATAATTTGGAAGGACTATGCATTTGTTTAGATGTAAAACGGCTTAAGTGTTTAAAAGTCATTTTAACTTGTTTCTTTTATTTAAACTTACATAAACTATGTTATCAATCTTAATTGAAAAACATTGGAATTGCGAAATTCACTCGTTTAAAAGGAGTGTCGGAATTAAAATTATTACAGTGACAAGCGTTTCGCCATTTTTTCTCGTAAATCACGATCATAGTGTTTACCAAATTGTACGGACTTACCTTTGACGGTATAATTTTAAGTTTTTCATTTTTTTTTTTTTTTTTTGGAAAATCTACAGAGGTTCCGCCGTTACATTTGATGGATATTTCAGAGCATAGACAGATTATTCAACATTAGTTTTAATAGTTTTTGAGAATTTTTTTAAGGGGACATTCCTTCTGAGAAGTGTGATGACATTCATTGTATAGCAGGGTATATGCGTGAGTGAAGACATATGTCACAATTTTGCCAGTAGTTGTTGTGATATGTGCGTTATATAGTGATTAGGGACACTCCCTTCCTCCTAACAACTCTTCTTGAATTTACCTTATCTTTCACCCACTGCTGTTGTTCTTGAACTGGCTAATGCAGCGTCATTTACCTCTTAGCTATATTACTTCCGATTGCAACTAACACTGACTTAACTACTATGACAGATATTATTGCATAGTTATTGTGAGTGATTTCTTAACAGCTTGGTCGAAAGATGAATAAAAGACTACATTAACTCATGAAATACTATTTTAATATTAAACTTTATGTACAGTAGTATTATAAGTAAAATTCTCCTATTAAGAAGTCTTTAACTGTAGTACTAGAGCTCAAGTATTAGAAACAAAACAAAATATCACTAGTATCTATAGTTAAACTAAAAGTTAAACTGTAACGACTGAAAGAATGAAGTGGTCTGTGAGACCGCTAACATCGGTTAAAGGTTAATTTAAATACCTTCAAATTCCGTTATGCATCTGCGGTTGATTCTTATTTGTATGCAAATTAATATTTTTGTTATCGGTTAATAATAAATTAAAGTGAAAACACTGTGATTAAGCTTAATCCATATTTTTACATGTATTGTATAAGAAGTGCTTGAAATTTCACAAAATATGCCGCACGAAAAATGTTACAACTTAAAAGAGGTTTACATTTATGAAGGTAGGGGATAAATTTACTCAATATTCTATATCTCTTTTACGCCTATATTTTTAAAGGTTTTGCCCTCTAGTGTACTGTTTTACAGCTGCATGCAGAGGTAAGCACTATAATTGCATGTTACAGTGAAAAAGAGGCGAATCTTCTTTTACCTCTCTTGTAACGTATACTTAGTTTGAGATGTGTCACTCTTCTTTCACATGGACGATAGGTAATTTTAAACATTTTTTCGTATTTAAAATTGATCCCCCATTTCCAGATGCAGCGGAGATTTCTCAAACTGCGAGTATATTTTTTTGTACTGTTTCGTTTCTTTTATAAAGAACATGTTTCTAGCATGCAATAGTGCATTTATTTTGAATTTGTATTCATTGTTTTAATACAAATATTATTGCTATGTATTTGTATTGTTCTAATTGTTATATAGTATCAATTTTAACAGTTATATTTTCATTTTTTAAGAAGATATTTCAGGATCTCAAATGTACATGATATACGAGGGTGGTTCAATAATTATTATCCCGAGTGTACTGCCATGGTTGATGTGGAATACTGATGCCTAATGTCTTAGAAGCCTATATTGTCAATTTCAGTACCGTAGATGCTATATTAACAATTTTTTTTGTTTTAGGTGTGATAGGTGGCATCTAGCTTGAAAGGGAAATGGGGGGGTTGGATGATTTGGAGCTTATGGGGTTAGATTTTTGACAATGGATGAGACGTTCCTACATCACTATGATCCCGAGTCAATTCGACAGTAGCATGTCTCATCCATTGTCACCAATTTAGCCCCATAAGCTCCAAACCAGCCTTTGTCGCCACCCCACCCCCCCTTCTAAGCTAGGTGTTACCTCTCACAGCTAAAACGAAAAAAAAATGTTAATATAGCAGCTAACGTTCTGAAATTGAGAATATAGGCATCTAAGACATCAGGCTTCAGTATTCCATATCAACCATTGCAACACAAATATTTTTTGCACACTGGGGACAGTAATTATTCACCCCCCCCCCCTCATAAGAGGCAAGATTTTATTTTAATAAATAGGAGAAGAATGGATAAAGTTGTTAGTGAGAGTAAAGTGTCCATTTGATTTCTTTCCGCTGTATAGTACTCCCAGCACATAGCAACTGTATGAAACAGCCATCACAGATGCTGTTAGTATTGTCTGCGGCTTTGAAGCTGAAGACTACATTTTTTTTCTAGTTCTGAAGTCGTTTTATTGTTTTTTCAAATATTTTATTGTAGGCAAGTCGTTCAATTTCTTGATTATATCTAAATAATATGTAGTGCTATAATTATTCGCTCTTATGCTGTTTTATCAGTGTAAAGCATAATTTTAAATTATGTGTGTTTTAAAATGCTAAGTTATATAGAATACATGCTAGGCTACAGTTTTTGTAATGGTGTCATTCCGGGCAAAGTTGCCACAAAGAGATTGGACCAGATGGCCCGAAGGCTACTTTGCCTGGAAAAGATATTTTATTCATTGTTCATAACAATGTATTATCCAAAAGTTTTTTCTTTGAAAGAAAGAAGACAGGTCTGGACAATAACTTCTGCAAAGGAAGGCTTACTCTGTACATTTGCAGTCTGCATGTGTACTGGGGCGTCTTGTATTCCTCCATTTTTCATATTGATACTCATTTTATATTATTTTATTTTGTAATTATTTATTACTTAAAATATTACAAAACATAATAAATATTATTAATGTGTGCTACTTTAGCTTGTGTTGATTAAAAAATATACATCATGAATCAATGTGATTTGCTCATTTACGTTTGTTGGCTACTTTACCCAACCTAGGTGGATAAATTGGCCGTTTTGTAATTTTTTTAAAGCAAAGAAATTTATTAAAATTTTATAAATTTAAAAAAATGTGTAATTTTAATTTGTAATTTTAATGTAAATTAAAAAATAAATAAATAAAAAATTTAATATAGTAATTGGAACTAAAGTTATTATAGCTTCTATTGCTACTTGTTCCTAGAGCTTTACAGATTAAAGTGGTATTATAAAAATTCAACCTTAGAGTAACGACTTTATCTTTCCTTCCCCTATAGGAGGTAGTTTTAAAGTTCATAATAAATTTATCTTTAAAAATATTTTTTATAGTATGAAAATAATGAAATTCGATAAATTACTATTAAAAGCAATTTAATATTTAAAATATAATCAATTCCGTAGAGATATTAAATTAAAATTTAAACTTTTATGCACTAAACATTAAGTAATGGAGTTACGAGTTTAATTATTCGTAAAATATTATTTGTTAAAAAAAGGATTAAGGTTACTTGATTTCAAATATATGAATATTCACAATGACTTCCACATTTTTATTCATTATAAAATTAATATCAAGCATACTAAATATTTTAAATGTTATAATTAAAAATCTTCCGCGTTTTGAAAGACTGCATCTTTCATCTTGAGGCGCAAACATGGTTATACGTTTCTACGAGTTTTAGAATTACACGTGCAGGATTGCTAATTGGCTTCATTTTTCTTTAACACTGACATGGAGTTTGTTCCTCTGAGGAAAAACAAATACAGACTTTGAAAAACTTTGTGTTATCTTCGTTTCATGGTATATGTGATATAATTCTTTAAAAAATATCATTTTTTACACCAGTACTTAAAATTGTTGCTTAAAAAACTACCATTTCGTTTAATAGAAAATAGTTTTATTTCATACAGATATATCATATACGAATATAAAAAAAGTTTGTATAATTCACAGGAAAATTAGAAAACACAATTAAATAATACTTATGCAGTGATTTCAAATTCTATGGCGACGAATTTGACATTTGCGACATATAGTAAACACCAAACAAAATGTTAAACATGAACATATTCCCAATCCAAAACCTATTATCCACCAATACAGTTTAAAGCTATTTCGTGGCAGCATGCATAGACTCATTTCTTCATCTGCACCATTTGATGGACCAGGACAGTTATTTACACCATTACATACAAGCTCTTTGGTGAGGCATGCCATTGAAGTTGTACACAAAAAGTCACAATCTTTTCCTAGAGAAACAAGTGTTTCAGTACTACCTCTTGTTGGTAACATTCGCAGTTGTGTCCATCTCACCGTAAAATTAGACATTTTTTCACTTAGTCTTAAGCTTATGATAACATTTGAATCATATATGTCTTCTTTGTGTAGAAGTACTTCCTGTTCCTCCCCTGTTGGACACAGAACAATGCTGTTAACCATAGCGTGATCTGCACTGCAATTAGCTTGTTCTGGTAAACCATCTACTTTTAACAGCAAATCCATTCTGTAGAAAACTGGTATTTTCCATGAGCAAAAAATAGAGCTACCGGCGCACTGTCCATCTGGACAGGTTCCAGGAAGTACTATTAAAGGAGGAAAAGTCATCATACCCTGAAGATCAAGTTCCAGTCTTTCTGGCCCACATCGGGATTCAGTGAAGAATATGTAGCTGCCATTCACCACGTGCTTTTGGGGTAATTTTTTATCCCATGAAGATTCTGCGTGCAGAGAGAGTTGCAAATGAGTTCCTAAAGAGAACAGTGTGTGGCTACGATGAGTAGATACCTGTAAAAGAATATTTTTAAAATTTTATGTTTTAACATTATTTAAAAAAAATTAGATTACTGCACACTGAATGTCTTCTATTCATATTTTTAGTGCACTGGTTACAGAACTTTTTATGACATTTCTTATTGATACATATACTATTACGACGATATTTCACACAATTTTGACAAAAACAACATCCACGCAAGCAAATCGTTTAAAGGAGTTAACTAGCATTCAATGTGTTATAATGTTTTGTATTCAGTAAGTTTAAAACATTCTTAATTTGAAATACCATGGACAAAAGCATATTACAAAGTTTTTAATTAAAACGCAAACTAAAAAAACTTCCCTATCAACATATACAGAATGAGGAATGTTCATTGGGGGGGTGGGGGGGTCGGAAGAAAGAAATTTTCTATTTTCGGAACGCTTTAGTGCGAAAAAGTTGTCTATTGTAATAAGAAGAAAAACGGTATAAAATTTTTTTAAATCGGTTAGCAGAGTACTTATGCGCATTGTACACGCGCATCGTACTTAAATTTGATGAAAAATTGCAAAAATCGTGCCTTTTCTCTAATTTTTTTAAGTTAAATAAATTTTAGAAATAAACACGCTTTAGCCTTTTATGCTTGTTTACATAACCTAAATAGATTAAATTCTAATCAATAATCTAATTTTTCCATTCGCGCAACATCTTAGAAAAAAGCATAAATTTAGCAATTTTTCGCAATTTTCACCATGCAACTCTTCGCTCGTTTTGCTAGAACAAAACGACCCAGAACTCACCACGTGGAGGTAGTTGCACGTAGAGTCTACCTCCACCCCACCCAACCAACATCCAATTATTGGGTGTGGCATTTACATTAAATTTGAAACTATTTACAAAGGTTTTCATAGAGTAGCATTCTTTGACTTACTATGTTTTTACGTTTTCTTTTTTATATTTACTACACATTTAAAGATTTTTTGGAGAAATGAGGCATAACCGAATTAGACAGCAGTGTTGTTCGGATATAGTCATCTCTAGCTTCATGTCCATATACTTTATTCGAGGTCTCTGTCACAAGTTTGACGCACATCTTAACAGTATCGGTGTGACAGGGAAACATTTGTATTTCTCTGATGAGAGTAGTGTCAGAAGTGATGAACGATTTAACATAATTTTCACCTAGGTCCCGCGGCATTGGGGAAGGATACACCGCACAAGAATTCCAATTAATAATTTCTATGTAATCGAAAGCTTGAAAGTTTGATTCTGTAGCATTACATTTCTAACAGTCTTCTTCTTTGGGACGGTTTGTCTTGCTCTTACGATCCTTCTGTAACCAATATCCCGAATATGTTTTCTTTAATCGACAATCATTGCCAACATAACATTATCTGGGTGCGCAAAACACGCATTTCGTTCTATTACTGTATCGACAACTTGTAGTAATTCTTCGCATAAGTAGCGTGATGTTTGGATTGCTTTAAATACATGTTTTGATCCGTCATAAAATATTTGCTTATTTTATGGCAAATTACACAGGCATGTATGATTTTATGATGAAGCCAACTATTTCTTTTAAGTTTTCGGATGAATCTGATAGAATCTAAGGACTCGGTTGGCAGCAGTTAGTAATCTGGAATCGGACAAAGTACCAGGGTCCCAATTTGCCCTGTCTTCTGGGCAATGTCCTAAGGTGATTGCATTCAAAATGTTCCAAAAATACTGTTGTTCTTCGCTCAAAAACTTCCTGTCTATATCAGGAATTGAACAACCTGCGGGTTCACAATCGACCATAGGAGCTTTTTCACAACAAGTGAGCTGCTACCCTATTGACGCACTAAAAGATTTAGTCCCTTCACTTTCACCGTGAATATTTTGGAAAATTTGGCGATAAGAAAGCTCATTAAAATGCCGGATGCATATGCTCCACATTTTATGATTTTCTAGTCAGTGGAAAGTACCGTTATTCCATCCAGTGTTTGTTACAGTACCATAGCACCCTACTACGTCTAGTTTTTCTAGTGATATTGATAGTTCAGACAAACAAGAAATGATGCTTTGGCTTACATCATTTGATGAACTCGATGAAGGAGATACATGTCCAATATAATTTGATCCAGATTCCTAGATAAGAGAATAGTGTTCCTATTTCACATTACTGTGAAATTGCTTGGCATTAAATTCTTCGACGAACAAAGTATCTCATTTTTGTCCGTCCAAAAAAGACCCGAACTTTCCTCAGGGGCTGTGAATCGGCTTTTCAAATCCATCCTACAGCGACTCTTGTCTCTTTTTATTTTACACTTATCAACCACATCAGAAGTATCTGTGTCGGTTATTCAGAATACTTGACGTTATGACACTTTTTGGCAGATCAGAAACTCGGAAACGATCGCTGTTTAGCGCTGTTGCGTTAATTTTAATTCTCATCTGCCATTTGGGCTTTTAGTCGATGTAGTCGGTTTATATTTATCTTCCTCATACTCCGAGTCTTCAAAAGAAGTGTGTTTGAATTCATCAATTTCTTAGTACACTGCCACTTTTGGAACTTTAAAACTATTTGAGGATCCGCTCAGTGTTTGCTGAAGATCACCAGCTTTCCGCTCGGCCTTCACATTTAACTTTCTTGCAACTGTTTTGCAAATACATCCGATTTTCCCCAAAATTGTAATTCCTTTGAAGAATCATGAACCTCAACTCAGGGACACGAATTTTCTTTTACCTTTTTTTCACATAAACATTCAATTAGAATTACACATTGACATGCATGTGGTCTTTTTAATATAATATAAATATCACACCCAACAATTGAACGGTTGGTTGGGTAGGATGTGGGTGGAACTCAACGTGCAACCACCACCACGTGATGAGTTCTGCGTCGTTTTGTTTTAGCAAAAAAAAAAAAAAAAACTAGGAGTTGCGCGGTGAAAATTGCGAAAAACTGGTAAATTTATGTTTTTTCTAAGCTCTTGCGCGAACAAAAAAAATTGGATTATTGATCGGAATTCAATTTATTTAGGTTATGTAAACCATGAAACAAGCATAAAAAACTAATGCATGTTTATTTTTAAATTTTTAATTAACTTAAAAAAATTGGAAAAAAGGCGCGATTTTTGAAACGTTCATCAATTTTTAGTACGATGCGCGAATGGAAGATGTTAACCAATTTTACAAATTTTCATGTCGTTTTTCTTCTTATTACAATAGGCAACTTTTCCGCACTAAAGCGTTCCGAAAATAAAAATTTTTTTTTATCGATCTACCCTAATGTTCATGTTTAAAGAAACTTCGTTAAAAAGGGTTATTTAGCAGATTGTGCACAATAATTCGCGAAAATGGCTGACTTCATTATCACGAAATTTCATGATTATCTTGGATTATAAGTAAATGTTACGAAATGATCCAAAATTTCGATCTTTCAATCAATAATTCGTAAATCATTTTTACCTATTTAAAAGTGATTCTGAATCTACTACTTGTATGAAATATTTACATTCTATTATTGAAAGAATTCTAATTTTGTTTTGATAGTAGTTCATTTTAACTAGTCATAATGTTTCTATAAATTAAAAAATGCTGATACGATTGATTTATGTGAGTATTACTCTGCCGCATTTCCACCAAAACGAATCTAATTTTGACTCTAAATAAGTATTGAAATATATTTCCTTTCTTATAAAGAAAATTTCTGAAGTATAGAATTGTAAGAATTCTGCTTTAAAGCTTTGTACAAGTAATTGTAATAGATTTAAACTAAAAAGATACAAAATTTATGTAACTTTTTACGTTTAAAAGGTAGATGACTCAATAAAAAGTCGGATGATTCATTCAGTGTAACTCAAGTGTTTTTTTATTACTCTAAAAAACTGTATAACCACTGAGTAAAGGATTTAACAGCAATTTAGAAGTAAACGGTAATCAGAGGACAAAAAGATATGTGCTGTAGATTGAATAATGTTTGGTTCGCTAAGCAGACGTATCTTTTCAGGATATCTGTTAATATTTTGTTTGCTGTTTAAAGAATAATTTTTCATATTAAAATATGTTATATCATTTATAATCTTAAGTTTTATTTTAAAAATGATTTTCTTCTAATTTTGAAGTTTTTTTCTATTTAATTTTGGTGATCGTTAATTTTTATTATATTACTGCATCCGAAAGGGACATTTGAATCAGCAAAAAACAGATTTATCCATATCATTCACGGAATTTTAGCATTAATTAATTAATTAGGTATTATTAGATTAAGTAAAGCTGAAAATATTTTTATTGCCTATTGTTTATTAAATTTTAAAATACTTTTTGAAAATATCTACAATAAAGCAATTCTATATAACCTGCAAAAATTAAACCCACCTCCGTAAAACAATAGAAATACTATTGTAAACAAATTTACCTTACAAAAACATAACCTCTCTCCTAACCCAAGCTTCACTTCAGCAAAAAGTGGTTCTTGTTTGCACTCTGAACATTCTTTTGCAGCTCTTAAAGATGTGAATATCTTTAGCTTGACCCGCCCTTGTTGCATCTTGGATGCGTCAAAAGTGTAGTTGCAGCTAAGGGACACATTGTTGCTGAGATCAGGAAGGGAATGCCCTGAGAGTAAACCAGTTAGGCCTGACTCGGGGGTAAATTTCTTATTACAAGGATTGAGGTTGTTTCGTCGAATAACTACATTCACAGGTTTCACTTCAAAGGCGTAACTGATTGAAGATCCTTCCAGCGATCTGCAAAAGAAGCAAAAATTAAAACAATTGTATTACACGTATTGAAGAATAGAAAACGTACTATGTAATGACAAAATTAAATCATAATGAAATAAACGGAGCAATTTGTTACAAAGTCGAGATATCTATAATTTGTTTGTTTTGAATTAAATAACTTATAATGACCTTTTGCTCCATGGAATTAGAACAAACCTTATTTGTTTGTTACTTAATATTCACTTCTTTTTTAGGATCTAGAATAAAATTAATCTCAGCTTTAAAATTTCATTTAGAGAAGAATGATGCAGAGTTAGACAATTTTTGGTTTGTTTAACCTAATAATTTAAAATAATTCGATTCCTAGACTACATAATATTATGATACACAATTTCAGCTAATTTCCCACGCAAGTTTTAACGGTAAAAATCATCATTAAAAGGATTTCAAGCCTAAACAGGAAAAGAAAAATCACTGGCTGAAACTATAGTAGCAATCATAATTACATAAAAAATTAACTAAATAAATAAAAATCGTGTTTATTTTATTTTATTTTTATTATTATTATTTTTTTTTTTTTACTTTTTTACTTTTATAAAAAGTATTTTTTTATAATTAATACTTAAAATCGGCGTTATTAAAAATTAAATAATTCCGTGATAAATTCTTATCTTTCACTTTAAAATCAGTTTTAATTTTCGTGAAATGGCGTCTGAAGAGGGCTGATGTTATAATGCTTTTGAAAATGCACAATTCAATAAAAACCACCTATAAATAATCCACGCTTATGCTCTGTAATGCGGTATATTATCTATAGCTTTGTAGATACTACGTAGTATCTAAAAATTTGGTTAAAGTTAAAAAAGCATACCATAATCGATAAACTGCGTTCAACAATTATCGCTAATAGAGACTACTTCGGATATAGTACTGTATCCGAAACATTTTGTGTGTCCCTGACATTGAACGATTAATGCTATGCCCATCATATTCTCATAAGGTATCTTCAGTAAATCTCAATACTGTATATGAATTTCTTTATATTTAAAGGAGTGTAACTTAATTAAAATAAGTCGCAAACAGTTTTTTTTACAACTATTTGCAGCATAAATATTTTGAATACCCCTGTAAATAAATAATAAATTCTTTGCATCCCATATTCTACAGAATGCATTTTTTTACGGAACTTCATAAATGCATAAAAATTTCTTTATGTTCAAATGGTGTAACATCATCAAAATGCACTCGAAATTATACTTTCACGTTGACTGCAATGTAACGGAATATTTTTTGACTGTACCTGTAAACGAATTATAAATGGTATAAACTTCATTTTCAATTTCGTTCAAGTAAACGGCAATCACCTATAATAATTGCAGAACAATCCGAGTATTTTTACGAGGATTAGAGCACGGACATACGGTGAGACAAACCGAAGTAATAAACATTTTTCAACCATATTGGAAATTGTTAAAAAGAGATGCCTCCTGCCTCAAAAGATTTTATTACGTGGTAAATATTACTATATTTAGAAATTTTTTGCACTTATTTTTTATGTCGAGGATAAAAAAAAAAATGCTTGTAACATGTCATCTATAATTATTCAAAAAGTATATCATTATTTTTATAATACATTTTTCATAAAGAAATTTTCCTCAATTACCTATTTTTCAAAAAATAGATATTTGAATAAATCATATTTATCACATTCATAAAGTAAGCTAAGATACTAATAGATAAAAATAGCTGTAGCACGTAATGGAGGAACACAAATATACCTCCATACATTTAAAAAAATAATAATGATAAATATTTTGCAAATCATCAATCTTCTTCAAATGCATTATGTAATGTTTTCTTTTATATAAAACCTGAAATCTTTTGAAAAATCATTTGTGAAACAATTGTTGAAAATCATTTGTTAAACGGCAACAACCTTGTAATGAAATGTTTCAATTATAAACCATTACAAATTACTAACAAAATTTGTGAAATTATAAATAAAGAAGGAATTTATTCAATGGCTAATCCCCATAACAATAGCAACATGTATTTAAAAAAACACAGTAAAAATAGAAAAAAAAAATAGAAATTTGTGGAACCAGTGCAGATTCATCAGTTCCTATTTACATTGATTATTAAAAATAAAATGCGTGATTTCATCTTCGCATTAGCCATAAAAAGATAAAGAGTACAATATCAGGACTACCACATCCAAAAAATCCATAAATAATGATATTAGAAAAAAAAGTTACAAATAAAATTAGATTGAAACGTATATAAAAAAAGAAAAACATATTACCAATTAGAAAAAGTTTCTAACATTAAATAACGCATTAAAAATAAATGGGGTAATTTTGCCAAAATAGTTTTTAAATGCTGAACCAAGGATTAATAATGTGTAGTATAGGCAGGTATAAACCATAATATATAGTGCTACTGCCACCTATAGGCCATTTATAAATGAATCCACTCGTTATCCAAGGAATCAATACAGTGCTGCCATCTGTCGTATTATTATAAGTAAAATACACTCTTTTGGAGTAAAATCTAATATATAATTAATACATTGATATTTATATCTATTATTGGATTAAGATTTAATGCATATACTGTCTATAAATATATAGAGGAAAATTAAAAATATGTGAAAAGTTTTATATTAAAATATCAGAAAAAGTAGGTAAATGATTTATTAAAATTTAATAACAACTATTTATGAATATATAAGTATAAATAGGCATAAAGCAGTAATGTAAAATGGCGATATGGATAATTCATTAATTAATTTTTCATAAAAATAAATGTATCATACTATAACATATCAATATTTAAATCAGTCACAAAAGTGCATAATCACTTAAATAAATAAAAAATAAATATAAATAAATAAATAAATAAATAAAATAATGATGAAAAGGTAAATACAAATAAACAATTTAAATTTTGAAATTGATAAGTTACATTTACTGTGTCTACAAAAGTTCTTAAAATTTAATGTACATAATTTTCGGGGAGAGGAGAGAACAAGGAATAAAACTAAAATTTAATATATGCACTTTATGCAATTGTATTATAATATGTATGAGACATATAAAACTTTATGTATATATATATAAGAAAAACACATACCCAATTTTACTGATAAACTCGAGAAAAAGCCCTGAACCGGAAGTTTCGTACACTGATTTCGGATGTTCTGTCCGTGGTTTATTGATATCACAGAGTTTTGATATGATTTTTGAAGGGTCTGCTGAGGCGCTGTCGTAGAGTTTGAGGGATTCCTCACACCGTGTCACACGCTCCATGCGAAAGAAATCAAAAGACAGCTTGAGAATCTCATCTTCGGAAGCAATAAACCTAAAGAAAATTAAATGAATATAATTTCATACATAAAACTAGGGAATATGGTATCCATTTCTTAACAATCTATATTATAAAGGACAAACGTGTGTGTGCCTAACAGTGAGGTCATTTTGACGATTGCAACACCAAACGATTAAACAAAATTTTTACCGCATTTTTTTTTTTTATTCTAAACTTCGCACATTTAAATATTACACATTCGCACAATTACACATTCGAATAAGGAATAAAATGTACTTTCAAACGGAATTTGTTTTAAAATTGAATCACTATTTATTTCAAAAAGGTATCGTTATTAACTAAATTTTTATAAAAATAATTTTCATGAATGATTTTTTTCTATTTATATCTATCGCGTACAGGCGATTACGTAAGATAAATTTATTTGTAGTTAGATTAAAATAAATAGTTCAGACTTTCCAGCTTATATGACATGACGAAATTAAAGCATTCATCAACCAATAAATAACACAATAAAATATAAATAAAATGCAATTTTAAGACATGTGATTAAACTATGTACTTCAACCACTAAAATGATCAGAATAAAAAAAGGCTGATTTCAACCCGGGAGAACTCGCTAGTGAGAATGCCCAATTGCTTTTCTTTTACTTTACATTCATATAATGTCAACTTTTTTTGGTTGCCTTAGTACTTTTATTTACAAAATAGGTAAAATAATTGTAATCCATTTTGAAATTTTAATTAAAATGAAAAATGATTTAAATAAGAGTCTTAAAAAAGCACGACTGTGAGAGAAAATCTCATACAGCGAGTTCTCCCGGGTTAAAGAGTTAAAAAATTTCTTCTGGTGTTAACTCCTGGCACTAGGCCAATACAAAACTTGTTAGTGCGTATTGTAAAAAAATGTTAACACTAGAAACCCGGAGCGGGTCAATTTGACCCAAATCGATGTTTAATTTGTCACTGCGCTAAAAATAATTATTGATAAAATATTTCCCTCCCTGACTTTTAATATTTTAAGTTAAACAAAAACTTATCGAATTTGAAAGCGTATAAAATAAATAAATTTTCAATTATAACAATATATACCTAGAACCGCGAAGCGTGTCAATTTGACCCGTTATACGCTTTTACAGATAAATGACAAAAAAGTGAAGCATTTTGCTGTAAGTAAGTAAAAAGTACATCTGCCTCACCATAAATTCTTTTAATGGGCAGAACCAGGAGGGGACATAAAGAAAGTTTTCAATTAAAAGTAATATATGCTCGTTGTGCAGATGTGTCGATTGTAGTGAAAAAATACAATATATGTTTATAAAAATTCTTGAAGTTGCTTCTATTCTGTATTTATTGCAAGTATAGATAAGATGTCATGATGTCCTAAACTTTGCGTTAAAGAAGCCTTGGAATAATTGCAATAATTATCTAGAAATGATTCAGAAAATGGTAATAGTGATGCTAGACTTTCTATTTTGAAAAGTGAGGATGAAAATCTGCCGGCAAATGAAGGAAATTTAAATTCTTATGAAGAAAATGAAAGTGACGATGACTTGCCCAGTGCCCTAACAATCACTAAGCCTTCTCATCGCAATGGTGGTGATGATACTACAAACAATTTTTATACAACACTGGAGTTTCCAGAAACATTGAAATCCAAAACACCAACTTTTGAAGGTGTAAAACGTTCAGGAATAAAAATATCGTTTTCTATAATACTGTCAAAATCGGAATTGTCAGAATCGGTAGGTACTAACCCATAAAGACATCATTCTAACTGTTTACAAGGTGGAAAAATATAAAAATGTATTTTGCTCAGCATTCTACATCCAGCTATTGAAGTGTTATATAATTCTAAAAAACAACAACCTTATAAACTGGCTTATTACAACGCACAGTGGTCCCAAATCGTGGCCGAAAATCAGAAAATCGAAGTTTCGTATTTTGAAATGAAATAAATTCCAGAGTATTTAGAAATATCTGAAGATTCATATTCTTTAATATTTTGGTTTTATAAGCTCACATGAATTCGCATTGCTTATGTGAAGTTAGGAGTTTTGAGAGTTTTCTGCTGTTGCTTGAATTTCTGGCAAATTCGCTGCATTCACACCCTAACTTAGACCTTTTAAGATAGTTTGTCGTTTTTTTCTTTGCACTTCTCTGAAACAACATTAAATTACATAATTAATTCAAGTTTTTGATTGCAAAAATCTCAAACATTAAAAAAAGAGGAATTTGTTTAAAAATACATAGTTTTAAGGAATTTTTGTACATAAAAAGTCCTTCCAAGTTCCTCAGACTTTTATGGTACAAATGTAGAATGAATCTTCTAAAATCATATCCTAAGAGCTTTATTGCGACTTTGAGAGAACCAGCAGCATTGGATATTGCCAGTAGTAGTCCAAAATCAGTAATCGGGTTTAAAGTCAATCTAATTTTCGCACTGACCCAAAATTGTCAGTGTTTATATAATGCAATATTTTAATTAACATAACACTGTCAATTTAATTTTTTTTATTCGTGGGGGGGGGGGGCGCTTAAGAGTTGGGAACTTATATATATATATATATATATATATATATATATTATTTGTTTTTCTAATTTTTCCCTTGCTTTTTTCCGAAAATTTTGAAAGTAATCTAATTAATGAATTGAATGATTTTATTATTTTATCCATAGTAAATAGATGTCGAAAACGTAAAAAATAGTAATAATATTTTTAGATTTTCCTTGCTATAGGGGCAAATGGGAAAAGGGGAGATTCCACGTATGTATGGGGGGAGGGAATTTAGCTGATTGATTATTTATGCATTAATTTTAAATGCTAAAAGATGTAAATTAAAACTTTAAAACCAGTAAAAATACGTTTATTTCGACTCACCCAGAGTCATTTTCAAAAACAAATAAAGCTATTCTAAGTTTGCACGGTGCTTGACACGCTATCATTCAGTTTTCCACGTATTCTTTCACATAATGCACGTTACATTTTTATTTTATATGGCTGTTTATTTTATTTTCATACTCATTGAGTAGCTCGGGCCCTATTTTTGGTAAGTGAAAAGATTCTGCAACGTTACATATTAAGTTTTTGCTCGTTACCTCTATGGTTTGACTTATAATTGTTAGATAGTATAGACTGGACGGGTAAATTAATTTTCTTTTATTGAAATTTACTTGGATGGTTTCTTCTCAATAACACCTTGCTAGGGCTGTGGTTTTTCTATTATATTTTCTATTAGCTATATGCTCCTTTTTTTCTATACTTAAATTTCTTGCTAGTCATACCAATATAGCAATTCTTTGATCCGTCTACTCTAATAAATGGTATTTTATATACCCAGAGTAATTCTCAAAACTAATTGGGTCATTTTAGCGCAAATGATATTCGTCAATTTCGGAGGTGGTTTTGCTACTAAGCAGCTATTGAAACGTTTAAGGCTATATTTTAATTTCTCAAAAAAAGCTCATAATATATTGAATAGTATAAAGTTCGTATTTTTGCGAACAAATTTACGTTTAAGCTTCTTATTATAGGCAATCATATTTATTCATATAATATTATATCATATCATATCATATCATATTATTTATGTATTTTATTGATTGCTTATACTTTTATTGCTACTTTTCAATAACATTAAAAAGAGAAAAAAATAAGATTTTAACCTGTATATTTTCAGGAGAGCAGGGAGGAGGGGAGGTAAATTTCAGGGGAGACTGAATTAGATGATTTGTCTTTAAAAAGTGAAAATATTCACCATAATCAAAAGTGGAAAATTCTCATTCCTGTAAAAATAATCCTGTAAAAAAAGAAATTTTAAATTTAATAAAAACTTGCATCCCTTTATTTCGCCCCCCCCCCAATCTCTTCCCCGGAACCCCAATTACATTTAATTTAAATTCACAATGTAACATCATTTATAATGTTATAAAATCAAAATGAATCATATACAACCACCAGGAAAGCCAGAAATTATTTTTAGCCACTTGATCGCGATTTGGGACCACTGTGCAACGCAACTAAATTCGGTGTAGATGTGTAGATGTCTCTTTGACCATAAGAGAAGGAAGTATACTCTCAAAAATGCTTCACGTAAGTGACACGTGCATGCATTTTATAATATTTTGGATCTTGCTGTTACCAATGCTTGAGTTCAATACAAAGTCATTACTGGAAAATCTCTTGGAAAATGTAATTTTATTCAAGAATTAGATGAAGAATTGCGAGAAAAGTTTATTTTCTCAAGGCAAAAATAACTGTCATTTGGGTACGAATCAACAACTGAAAACGATGGAGAACCATAAACTAAGCATAAACAAAACCGATATCGCACTTCAAAATTTGAAAAAAAAAAAAAAAAAAAAAACTCATGATTTTGTTTTTCAAAATGCACACATTTGCGGTACATGCAGAAAATTTATTTCAAGTTTTGGATTAATACAATAGCATGGATTAAACAAATATGTAAAACTAGTAAGTAACTGATATTTGTTTTGTATATTTCTTTAAATTTTTCTTAAAAATTATGTCTAAACTTATTCGAATGAGATAATCTATTTTCGATTAAAATTATGAAGTCTGAGTTTATTAATGTTTAAAATATATATTATTATACTTAAGCAAATACAGTTATGAATAGCATAAGTTTCTATAATGTTAGGTAATTTCTGGTGACTTATACATAAAATGTAATGAAAAGAGTGAGAAATATTGATTATTATATGAAAATAATGTTTCAGTTAAATAAATGAAACATTTGTGCATATTTGTATATTTTTTCTGTCTAGGGTAAAATGACCCACTCCGCGGTTCTAGGTAAACCGAAAGTCCCGCGGTTCTAGTGTTAAATGTAACAAATATAACATATTTATCAGTTAAATAAATGTTTTTCATCTATATTTTGCAAACCGGATTTTAAAAACTGACAGAATGTGGAAAATACATTTGGTGATTCCAAAAGATTGAAATGTACTTTATTTCTTTAACTGTTGGGTATGCGAAGACAATCAGCTATTAAAAAAAAAAAAAAAAAAAAAAAAAAAAAAAAAAAATCAGTCGGTTTTAATCACAGAAGAATTGATTTTTTCCTCTGAGGGACATTTTTTGTGAATTAAGAAATAAATGAAACATAACAGGCATTCTCACAATCTTTTGACTTTTAAATCCCTGATTAATAGTTTTTATTTTAGTACATATTCTTGTGGTTTTTTTTCATATACTGAGAAACATCCCATTGCATGATTGCATAACAATATTAACGAGATAAACAAATTTTGGACGATGTTGGGGTTGGGAGTCCAAATACCAGGAAAACTCCCATACCGACCTGTGCCCCAGATGCTGATTTTTAAGTTTGGAGCTGTCTGTATAAAATTGTTTCAATAAAAATAATTCGATTTAATTTTTTTTCCGAAACTGGGACAGTTGTTTTATATAAATATGTAGCAAAAAGTTAACCTGTATACATTTTTACGGTTGATATTATTTTTTTTAACTTTATCCCTGGGTTTTAAATTGCTTACAATCCCTCTTGCTAAACTTGTACAGAAAATCACTTCAGATTCAGCCACAGAATTTTTTTCAAGTTTTTTTCTCATTCAGAAGTATGCTAGAAAGAGGATGTCTAAAATTCTTTGACAGGTAATTTACTGCAGAATTTAAATCAGCATTTAAATATCAATTTGAAGCATCGTCGCTTTATTGGTAGTCTTACCTTCCTCAAGGTTTATTCCTGCACTTTTCGTGGTAAATTATTATTATTTTTAAAAATTTAATCCAATGTAAATAACTGTTTCTAAAAATCAATGAACAATGTGGCTATCACTTAGTCTTAACATGATTTGCCTAAAAATAGTGGTAATTTTCCTTACCATCCCTTTTTTTCTGTACCGTCCCTTTTTTTCTTCCGTCCCTTCTTTAACAGCCCTTTAAGACAATGTTATACCAAAATTTCGTACTACAAATTCTGAATTGTTATCATTTCTCATTTGAATGTGCTGTGTGTGCTATTCAAATGCATTATAAGTAAAAATTTTGAAAAATATAGTAAGTTATAGTGGTAAAATGGTAAGGAAAATTAAACTCGCAAGTTTAACTTAAACCTCAGTTAAATAAAAATATTTTCGCTGCTGACCATTTTTTCTTTATTTTGAATCATTAAGGCATTCGTCTATCAGATTAAAATGTTATTTTAGCAAGTCTAATTTCACCAGATTTGTATTCCCGAAACTCAAAAGATTACGAAAATGACCCATAATCACACCTGTGTTGCATTTTGTTGCTGATTTTGAAAATCAGGAAGTTGTCAAATGACTAATATTTTTCATAAACGATTAATTTTAAAACAAGAAAAAACCGCTTTCACAACAACGCTAACATAAGCCTGAATGAGATTTCCAGAAAGTTTATTGTACAGAGCAATATATCAAAAAATTATATGAAATAATATGTATTGATTGTCGTTAATAAAAAAGAAAATACAGAATAATGATTTTTAATTGAATGATATGATAATTGAACCTCGCTTATTTCGTATTAGATGAACACTATTTTAGCCATTTTCAATGCTAAAAATCTTTAAAACGATATTTATTATTCTGCATATAAACACAATAACCATTCCATGTATTATATATAAACTTAAGAAGAAATGTGATAGCAAATTGATGCTTCTTTTGTCTCTGATTAAGAAATTACCACATTTTATGGAAGTTTTAATGGCTTTTCAAATAATAAAAAAAAATCTACCAGAATCATTAAATTAAAATTATTTTAGTTCTTTATCTAACAAGAATATCACGTACATCAAAATACCTTTTTTGCTCTTACCAAATATGTTGAGAGATTTTGTATGTAGGTGGGATGAAAATTGCTATATATAGATGCAAAAGTATTAATTGCATGATTTCATTAATGATCGTATTTATCGGAACAATTTTATTTGCATGTTAAAAAAATATTCGAGTTCGTTTTTAATGGTTTTTTTTCGATTTCGCTGCATTATCTCGTTTAAAATTTTAATTTTTAGTCGTTATTGTAAATGAATTCACGTCATAATTGCAATGGACGTTGTAAAAAAAAAAAAAAAAAAAAAAAACTTTGTGCAGAGGAGAAATGTAAATTATAATACGATACATATATGGGGCATTCTCACAGTCTTTTGACATTCGGGAATAAAAATCTGATGAAATTAAACTTACTAAAATGCTAACATTTTAATTTGTTAAACGAATGCCTTAATGATTCAAAATGAAGAAAAAATGGTCAGCCGCGATTTTTTTTTTTTTATTAAACTGAGGTTTATGTTAAACTTACGAGTTTAATTTTTCTTACCATTTTACCACTATAACTTTCTATTTTCTTCTACATTTTTACTTATAATATATTTGCATAGTACCCACAGGACATACAAATAAGAAATAATAACAATGTAGTATATTTAGTACAAAATTTTGGTATAATATTGTTTTAAAGGGGTGTAAAAGAAGGGACGGAAGGACAAAAAGTGGAAGGTATAGGAAAAAGGGACGGTTATGGAAAAAAAAGGGATGGTAAGGATGGGACGGTAAGGAAAATTACCACTACTTTTAAGCAAATCATGTTAAGACTAAGTGATAGCTAGAATGCTCATTTATTTTTAGAAACAGTTATTTACATTGGATTTAAAAAAAATTAATTTACCTCGAAAAGTGCAGGAATAAACCTTGGGGACGGTAAGAGTACCAATAAAGCCACGATGCTTGAAATTGATAGTTAAATGCTGATTTAAATTCTGCAGTAAATTCCTGTCAAAGAATTTTAGACATTCTTTCTCTAGTATTCTTCTGAAAGAGAAAAAACTTGAAAAAAATTGTGTGGCTGAATATGAAGCGATTTTCTGTACAAGTTTTGCAAGAGCGATGGTAAGCAATCTAAAACCCAGGGACAGAGTTAAAAAAATAATATCAACCGTAAAAAAGTGTGCAGGTTAATTCTTTGCTACATATTTACATAAAACAATTGTCCCTGTTTCGGAAAAAAATTGCATCTAATTACTTTTATTAAAACAATTTTATACAGACAGCTCCAAACTATGAGATGTTCCCCAGTATATGTGATAAAAAACACAAGAATATGTATTAAAATAAAAATTATTATTCAGGGACTTAAAAGTCAATAAATTTTGAGAATGCCCCATATACAACACAACTTGCAAAGATGAGCCCAAAAATGACGGAAAATAGACTTTTGGTACATTTCTGTATTAGAATGTATAAAAGCAATATATTATTTTCTCATAAAATGTCCTAATATTATAATGTATTTTGTTATAATCTATGCAAATATTACATACAAAAATATATATTTACTTGCCTATAAGTACATGTTGTATTAGGAGGATACCAAGATCTCAAGTGGCCGAAAGTTAAAACTTCGCCTGGTCTCATTTTACGTTCAATAGAGCAAGTGCCATTGCTATCAAGTCGTGGATATTCATGCTCTGTTTCAGCTTCACTGTGTACACTCTCAGCTTTAAAATGGAATCCTGTGTTCAAAAGTTGGCCCGCTGGTGAACTGATGAATTCTACAAGCATTTCTGAACCAGAAGCAACTATTTGAGATTTCAGGCGACCTCGACCTATTGCAAATAATGTGCGTGAACACTCACTTAAAAAAAATTGTGAAATGTATAAAAAAAGAAATATAATGAAATGTTACCAAACTGATATAAATTCCAGAATGTAAATTTATGTAATCTGAAAAAAAGTGTTATTTATCAAGTTCTTTTCTATTTCTTTAGAGCGTAATGTATTTCCGTTTTAGTCTACACTTAAAAAATTACAGTAAGAATTATTTTATTTTATTATTCCATAAAATAATTTATTTGTCTTGTTGTAAGTTAAATTGTGCTTAGTATTATCATAACAATGATAAGAGTATTTTTTTTTAAAGCAGAATAGAAATAATTTTGTTTGCAGTGCTATTAAATATTTATCCTGATTTCGAATCGGGCTGTCATATTAATAATTTTATCTAATTATTTTGTCGTCATTTAAAATGAAAATATGATTTAAATGTTATGAGTTAAAGGGGTTTTTTGTGTAACGGTACAATATCTTCCCATGGGGAAACGTATCATTAAATCTTCAAGAAAAAATGTAATATAAATAGTTAAATTGATATTAAAAAATTATGAATTTACGAATGAAATATATACATTTCACTGAGCTCTAAGTAATAATACAGTATTGACTTTACATTGGTTAAATATTGACATAAAATTAGGACAATTTTATATCAATATTAGTGTTTAAATTAGGTAATATTTGGAAACTATTTATAACTAAAAAATGTTGATAAAACAGTGTTACTCGTAATTGTTAATTAAACATCAAGTTTAACAACCGCAGTTTCTAAAATATGTCTGAAAATGTCATATTCCATTAGGAGGTTGATATAAAATTTAGAATATTTTTAATTAAAGTCCTCTCATTTTTACACAATATCACAGAAACATTTTGCCATTTACTGAATATATATATAGAAAGCCACAACATTTGTATGTATTAAAGTATTCATAGTATAATTTAAACAGGAAAAAGTTTCTTAAAACGTACAATTAAAATGTGATAACTTTTAACTTCTATACATCAAATGCAATGTCATTGTACAGATATTGTCTAGATATCGATTTATTGTTGTAATATTAGTGTTGCTATGTAAAAAATGAACTAACTGTTATGTTATTTGGTCTTGAGCAAAAATGTCTGACTTTTTACAGATACTAAGATTGTCGGTTCGGGATATATACGAGCCAGTAAACCATTTTTTGTATTCTACTTGTGCCACCTTTTTCAAAAATAATCTCTGCGATATACTTTTACAAGGATATTTTCAAGGTATATCTACCACTGTGGTACGACTGCATCTAAAATTAGTGGCTTGTCTTGGCTCGTAATGAAAATGTAAATCCAAATTTTAGACATGTAGGCCTTGTGCGAATTCTTATTTTTCTTCAAGCCTCAGATTCAGAGTTTGATAACATTCTTAAAATGCATATATAAAATATGATTTATTTCTAATTGAAATGTGAATTAAATTTTCAGACAGTATTTCAGTGCATAGTTATCCACACTGTTAAAAATTTGCAATAAATTGTCCAGGCATTTCACCGTTTTTATAGGAAATGGTTACATAATTTAAATTTAACTCTAGCTTGACCATATTAATGACCATAATATTGACATAGAATTAAATTATGATTATGTAGCCGTTCTTTGAGAAAACGGACGAATGACTGGACATTTTGCTACATATTTTTAACAGTGTATATATTTTGATATAAAAAGCACATACTAATGAGTAGCTCCAAATTTATCCGGTAATTTTTTAATGACAGTATGCTACAGCAGCAACTGGTTCAAACGAAAAGTGAACGAAACAACATATTTTCATCGTCTGGTTTATAGTTAGTTTATATACACTGACGGAAAAAAAATCCCAACACCAAGAAAAAATTATTGTGCAGAAATGGAATTTTTACAATGCATTTGTCTAGTTAATATGTTTAATTGATTAGATTTTCAAGATTAATTTAACCTCAAGAAAATGCATTTCAAATGTGAAATGTTGTGCATTAATAGCCTGTGTAACCTCCAGAATTTTGAATGCAAGCCTGAAAACGTTCATTTGTGTCATACAGGTGCCGAATGTCACTTTGTGGTATGGAGTTCCATGCTTGTTGTATTTGTTGTGTCAATACTAGGACGGTCAGTGCTGGCTGTGGATGATGCTGGAGTTATCTTCTAATGATATAATTCATACGTGCTCAATGGGAGACAGATCTGGTGATCTTGCAGATCAAGGTAGCATGTCGACACTCTGTAGAGCACGATGCGTTACAACAGCAGTATGAGGGCGAGCGTTTTCCTGTTGGAAAACTCCCCCTTGAATTCTGTTCATGAAAGGCATCACTACAGGTTCAATTACTAGACTGACGTACAAATTTGCAATCAGTGTGTTTGGGATAACCAGGACAGTGGCCCTGCTGTCATAGAGAAATTGCTGCCAGACCCTGACTCCAGGTGTAGGTCCAGTGTGTCTAGGCCGCAGGCAGTTTGTTTTCAGGCGTTCTCATGGCCTCCTTCTGACCAACAGACGGCCATCACTAGCACCAAGGCTGAACCTACTTTCATCGGAAAACACAACAAATCTCCATTCTGTCCTCCAATGAGCTGTGGTTTGACAGCACTGGCGTCGCAAACGGCAATGGCTTGAAGTCAGTGAAATGCACGCTACAGGGTGCCTGACTCGGAGATGTCCTTGAAGTAACCGATTTCTGACAGTTTGTTGTGTCATCGTGGTACTAACTGCAGCTCGAATTTCTGCCGCAGACGCTGTACAATGCGCCTCAGCCATACGCCGAATACGGCGGTCTTCCCTCTCAGTAGTGCCAAGTGGCCACCCGGAACCCGGTCTACTTGAGGCAGTACCATACCTTGACCACTGCACCCAATAATCATGCACAGTGGATAAATTCCGGAAAAGTCTTTCTGCAATATAGCAGAAAGAAAATTCACCTTCTCGTAGCCCTATTATACGACCTCTTTCCAACTCGGTGAGCTGTTGATAATGGCTTCTTCGTCTTTTAAAAGGCATTCTTGGCTAACATCAATTCAATAAGTCAAATTCCGAAGATAAATAACGCTCACGAACGTGACAGCACGCATTTAAAGCAAACCTGAGTTGCAAGTTCTCAGTGACGCTACTAGCGCCACACTTATGCGCGAAGCGCGAAATTTGAATCGATGTCATATTTCAGATGTATAAACACGCCTACCAAATTTCGTGTATCTAACACAAGTCTTTCTTCGTTTTGGAATTTTTTTTTTCCGTCAGTGTATATATATAGTATATTGTTTTTACTGGCGACATGGGAATACCTAAAAGTAAATATATAAGTTTTACCGCATAATGTAACTATCAGGGGGCTGTCTTCATTTGGACCATCATAAATTTTTACTCGATCATAAGGACAATCTGCTGGGTCTTTGGTAAGCGGTCTTGGGAAACACAACAGCAGGTTATCGCAGCGTAAGCCGTCCACGTCAAATGAGTTCAGATCAAGAGCAACTACACTGCGAGTCACTACCAGAGAGTATCGACAGTGAAGATTCCTAATTTAGGTAAATGAAGAAAATGTTATCATATTAACATAAAGTAATTTGAAAAAAAATAATCTTTTATACATCTGGTATGAAGTCATGAAAAAAAAGTTATTTAGAATTTGAGAAAATGAGAGAATTCGAAAATATACTTTCAGTAATATTTTAAATAGTATTTTAAATAGTTAAAAATATGCATTAATAAAGTATTATATAAAAAAAGCGTTTATAAAGAAAAAGGGTAAAAAAAAAATTCGCTGAATGTTAAAGTGCTTTTCATGTTTGGGGAATATATAAGATAAAAAGAAAATATTTGAACGGCATTTTAGAATAAATTTTGAGATCTTCAGCATTTTCGTTTTTTCAATAGGTACTCGCGCGGCCTATCTGTTCATCAGCATAGTATATCCTGCCATTTGGTTATCCTTGGGAACGTGTTTAAGTTCTTTGATCTTTCTGCTTTACCCGGAAACTCACAATTTCTGTGACAAACATTTCTTAGAACTACCCCATAAATAATTAATTAAAAAAATGTTTTGTTTATTATCTATTATGCCATTATATGTGTTCAAAGAATGTGTTATATTAACTTTACATCCGAAATTATTAAAATAAAAATTAGATTTAGTTAAAGTTTAATTTAAAACAAAATGTATTTTTTTTTCTTAAATTATTTCAAGTAAGTTTACGACTAATTTTCTTAATTTTTATTATTTTCCTATTTATTATTCTATTAAGATAAATAGCCTATTATTTTTTATTTGCACTTTTTTTTGCTGTATTTCAACTGAAATTCATCTGAACTTCTGCTAAAATTGTATGATCTTGAGCCAAAATTCTTATAATAATTTAAAACACTTTTATGTATTCAGATTTCACATTGAAATATTTGATTGTTCGAAGCATCAGTTTTAATGGTTAATGAATAACAATGTTAACAAAATGTCGAATAAGCAGATATTCAACCAATTTAAAGTATTTAATAAAAAACTTTCATCGTTCTGTGTGTTTGTGGCCACGCTCTGTAATTCTTTTTTTAATTATTTAATATCTATTCAAACCAATATATATTATCTGTTTATTTGTCCTGTTTACTTTCAGTTTGTCAATTTGCTTCGTGTGGTCTTCTAAAAGGCATATATTCTCAATGAATACTATTTTCAAATTTAAATTATTCTTCTTTAACTCTTTCAGGGGCAAAGTTCTTCCGTTGCTAAAATGTTGAAGTTAATGAATCACATCGTAATTTATGAACAAATTTATTTAGACATAAGAAATACGCTACACTTCACATACATAATAAACGGAAAATTTTTCACCATGATTGTGGTGCAATTGTGGAATTTGGGAATTAAAGTTAAGTGGATTCGTGAAACTACAACCGCCCTTGAAAGGGTTAATTCATGAAATTTGACAGAGTTTAGTTTAAATGTTAACAAAATAATGCGTAAGGAGATATTAATAGAATTTCGAGAATTTTAGCGAAACAATAGACCTTTAGGAGCAGAATTCTGAATATTTCTATACTGAATATGTCTATACTGACCAACGAAAAATCAGACCGCGGTATTACACTAATATTCACTTTATTTCAACCTGCATTGATCAACCTGATGGCTCTTCGACATTTCATGGAAAACACCTTGATCACATGACATCCAAGTGGGGTGGCAGCAATAAAGTGGCCTGCCTCTTTGGCTACTTCTTGGATAGTCAAGCATTCCTCCCCCCCGGTTTCTTTTTCACATAAATGCTATTCTTTGAACTAACTACTTTTTGCTACTAAGCTAACTATCTTCAAGTGTTCTACATAAATTTAATCTTCGAATGTATATTTTTGCTTATTCGGTTATCTGTTTCATCTGTAGATAAATAAATGTGTTAACAAAATACTGCGTAAGAATATAATGAACAGATTTACAGAATAAAGTAAAACCGAAATAAAAATCGTTATTCTGATTTACATCGTATTGCATATAGATAAAAGAATTATTTATCTGTACTCGAAATCTTTTTCCTGATACATACCAAAGCATCAAACCTAAGTTTTGCTATACAAAACATGCCAACCATTAGGAAAATAGTTTCATAGAATGCTAAGCAAAATAAACATACTTATGAAATTTCTTTCGATAATTTCATTTAAAAGTTTAGATTAATAAAAAAAGTGCACCACTAAAGTAACAGAATATTCATTTAAATATTCATTTAAATATTTATGTTTTATGATTTATAGTAACTTGATATTTCAATTGATTTACCTAGGATATATTCCGGGAAATCCTGGTGATTGTACAAAACATCTTGTAGGCGCACATCCGTGAAATGTTCTCTCACAGTATGAACCAGGTACAGCAGTACCTCTTCTGTGTGGATACAGTTGTGCGTACTGCCCATATCTTGCATGCACCTGTCATTTTAAGGAAAGAAATTAAGCAATAAAAACAATGAGATAAGTTTTGAATGCCCTTAAATATACAGACATATTTGTACAATATATTGAAATCTTTGCTTTGTCTTTGTTATGGTTGGTTGATTGGGGTTTAATGGCAGACGCTTGCTGCGCCAATAAAGTCCCCGTTATGAAACATGCATATGAATGTGATGAGTGATAGTTTTTTCTCAGTTCTTATTTAGGTAAATATTTTATACTTAAAAATATTCAAGTAAAAAACAATTTAAAAGTAAATTTCGCTAGAAAAGTAGGATAAATACAATATACAATTGGAAACATTCCAAAACACTAAAAACCATTCATTAATGTACAAGCTGCATAAATATGGTGCACCATTCCATTATGGAGAGTTTTGTATATCGATAAGTATTCATGAGAAATTTTCTATACTATAAATTGTCTTAAAATGGAAACTGAAAAAGGGTTTAGCCAACAAAAAGAATAATTAACGAAATTGCAGGATTTATTTAAATAGTTATTCAGAAATAAGTGTAAAATAAATAAAAAAATGGTTTATCAAGACAAATCTGTTTCGCATGTTTGCCACCGCGGAATTTGTGGAATTGTGGAAGATGTGCTAAGAAAGTTTCAAGCAAAAAAAAATATGTATAACATGCACAATTATTAGTTGACAATAGACATTAAAATCAATAGTTATCGACAAATGATGCAATTATAAATTTAAAGCTTATTGCGTAATTCAGTAGAAGTGAACAACTTTTGTAATCACTTTCTAGCATACTTTATTTGTAAAAAGTATCCTTTCTTACTATGAAATCCCAAGTAAGAGCAACAATTCATAAAGTATCCTGCCAACCATTGTCACAAAATTAATGGTAAATAACTTTCTTTTTTTACTATTTTCACTAATAAAATGAAAATTACCATCTATTTCCAAATCACTATCGTAATCATTATTTTTTCAATTTAAAAAATATTAAAAATATTTTTATAAAACGGAAACATTTTTTTTAATGTTGTAAAAAAAAAATATATATATATATATATAAATAATTGGTAAATCAAAAATTCAAAAATGGAAAAAAAAAAATTGCATGTTATGTTTTGTCCATTTTAACTTGAGAAGTTTGTTTTGAAGAGTTTTTCTGGAATTAACACAGGATAACTTATTAAGTGGTTACTGGTCATTTAAATAAAAACAATAATCACAATAATATATTTACCTCTTGTTGCTGTTCAACATTAGCATCAAATTGTAAAAAAGTATCATGGCTGTACCGATCAATGTGTAAAACAATTTTAACATGAGGTGTTTCTGATACAAAAGTTTTCGGTGAGTCAATTTCTCCGCAGTAAAAACCCGGATCTTCTTTGTTGCTGTGATTAGAGTCCCGGTAGCCGTCAATGATTTGAACATAACCACCTAAACATTTACGCCTGTTCTCATCCGGTTCTCCCACTCGGAATCTTGTAAATCTCACAAAAACGACCCAATCGTTTCTTGCTGGACGAACTCTAATTCTATAGGAGCAATGAAGTGGTCGATTTCTGTTTTCATCGGTTACAGGTGGACTTGATACAGCCTGATAAATGTCAACAGTCCTGTTGCAGTGTTCATCTTCTGAAAAGTATAGACAACATTCACTTGATTTTGAAATTAAAATATTACTAAAAAAATATAATACAGAGTAAAAAAAATAAAAATTCTTCAGCTTTAACAAAAGTACATGGGAAAATGTCTCACCTCTAGTTAGTACTATATTTCCTAAACTAATATCTAATCTTAATCTAAAATAATATAACTTATTCCATGTTATCATTAAAAAATGTGTTCTTTATCGTCAAAAATCTCAGAAATCAATGAATGTCCGAGATTTAAAGCATTTCTAAAACAAAACTGTCTTTTGATACCCGTAATTTTAAGAAACGGTTCCAAGTATTTTTGCAGTTTATTAATTAGCTTTCTCCAAAAGAAATATCATTTTGTTTGATTCCATCAATTTTTAGGTAAACATTTTCATCTTCGATAAATATGATAAATTAACAGATTTGGCTTAATATTATAAATTTAATAGCGTTAACCTTATCATAAAAATTAACAACACTTTGTTACTCTTGTATGTTTAAATTTCATTTTACAGCTGAAAAAGAAAAGAAGCTGAATACGTTTACTTGATAGTTGATAGAGTTCCATAAACCGATATTCCGTGTAGAGAAAACTGAATTATACACTACAAAAATTTCTTGAAAAAACATTTCCAAAAAGTGCGGCCATGAAGAAAAACTATTGTTTGAGAAATGTTTCTTTAAATTTCGAAAATCTGTTGGTTTTAGAGGGATAAGATAGAAAAACGCTCTTCGGAATCGCGGGTAAGTTGAAGGACATTTTATTATATTCTCATGAGCCTTAATAAAGATAAGAGTTAGATTGAGAAACATATATATCTTTTTATTACAATGTAAGATAATTTAATAACACGTTAGCATGCTTCTTCATGGTTAAAATTACAAGGTATACTTCGTTCCTGGAAGACATTTTCTGGGAATGATACTAAATGTTTTAAATAAATCGCTGTACGACCGTGTTAAATGAGAGCAAAAATACTTTGAATAATATCATGTTTAATTAAACATATATTAAAAAAAAACTAGTTGACTGAAAGCTCTTCTTTAGGTGATTTAGAGTGCTGAAATAAATATAAGTATACGTCTTTTTACTTTATTTCGAACTACACTTAAACCTGACTTATAAATTACCATAAGCATTAAAGTTTTAAAAGAATAGAAAAAACAAATTATGGCAGCAAAATTATGACAGCATTTCTCAGCTTCACATAAAATAAAAACTTTCAAGATGTTTGGACAGTAAATTTAAAAATGAGAAACAAGAATTTCGATTTTGTTTGTAAAATTTGCCCACTTTGCATTTATTTTGATAAATATCTTCTGAAGCCAGTTTTTATGCGTTAATGCATTGCTTATAACAATATAAATAAACATAAATGCGAATGAAAATATTAAACACAGTTGTGGAAAAACTTTTAACTTCTAAATTTAAGGTACAAAAGTAGTTATTTAGCATATTTCTACAAAAAGAAGTATACTTAGAGATCTGTATCATATCAATTAATCGAAATAAAGCACGTATTTTTTTTTTAAGTTCTTTTAATTCAATTTGTAGGGGATGGAACGCAGACAAAATTACATGGAAAAAAACCTTTTTTCATATAATATAAGAGAGACTGGAGAGGGTTGAACATAGGGTATGGTTGACCATAGGGAAGGCTTGTCCCACCCTTCAGTTTTCATACTTAAAAGAAATTCAGATATTTGCTAAATGGCAACCAAAGCTACTGAAATGCTCAAACAATAGTCTTTGTTTCAAGAAGATAATTGACAGAGGTGTAGAAAAATCAATTGTGAAGAGTTTTCTGCTTAAAAAATGTATTTTTTAGAAAGATTTTGTAAGATTTTCTCAGATAAAATGTATCACAAAAATTTAAGTAAGTAGGTTTTAAGTAATATAGAAATATTGAGCTTTCATTCCAGGCATAACAATTGTATAGTAAATTAGGCTAAACATAACCATGTGCTAAAATCAAAAAAGTGACTTTGTGCGTAGGCTTGACTCAATTAATGTGGGGAAGGTTGAATAGATGGTCAAATCTCCTTAACCCCTAGAGAGGCAAGCAATTACGTTTGTGAAATGCTGAATTCCCACCGGAATCTTTGAAAAATTCTATTTCAAAATAACTGAAAGCAATTTTACCTTTTTTTTCCACAAAAGTTAGAAAAGTAAAATTTAATAAATTTTTTCTGGTGTAAAATTTCATTAATCGTAGGTGGTTTGTAATATATACCGGTGCCCTTCAAGGGGTTAATTAAGTGTTTTTGGAAATCTTTGTATTACACATTGTACATAATGAAGTGTTAATGGTTATATTTCTAAAATAATGTAAAGCTACTGGTAAAATGGGGGAATAGAAAGGAAAATATTTAAAACTGATTAAACGAAGATGAGAAAAGTTGCTATAAAAAGCAACAAAATTTTTTACGAAATATAAATTGTAAATTTAATAAGAACCTTTAATTCATTTAAATAGTTCCCATAGTTGGTAAATAGAAAGAATGGAAAATATAAAAACGGATAAAAGCAGCAGCCTTAAGAAATGATGTGTAATCTTTCCTCTGCAAATAAACCTAACATTGATCAAGACACTTTAGGAAGGTATGTACACAAATTTCACCAAGCTAAACACAATGACATATAGCCAAACTATGTGTCAACTAGAGCTGCCAGATGGAGTGTAAAAAAAAGTGGGTGCTCAAAACGTAATTTTTCTCCTAGGCCTTGAATTCCGTCTAAGCAGGTTTGTTTACACATCACATTTTCTAAAATATTTTTAAATAATAATTAAAACATGTAGCCTAAAGTTATTCTGCATTTTTTAAACTGTTTTTATTTCCTTTAACAATTATTACAATATAAAATAAAGTGGGTCAATCCTCACATAGGTGGGGAGCCTTCACCCTTTATTTTGGTATGTTTAAAATCAATCATTTTTCAAGTTTCTTATATAGAACACTTATGTCGAAATTTTATTTTTATAATTGATTGCATAGCGAATAAAACTACATATTAAACTTTTTCTAAGTTCATTGTTTAAAAAATAAAAAATGATTTTGTAAAAAATGGGTCAGCTCTCCCCAGTCCCTTATATAATATTTTCATTATAGAAATTTTAATTTTTTTTTTGTTATTTATTATTCTTCTTCATTTTTAACTGCATAAGATTTTATTATTTATTACTTCCATATATTACTACCATCATTTGCTAGATATATTTACATGTAGTGCATTTTGTTAAATAATTAGCAATTCGCGCTGATACCATTATTAGCAGAGTGGTTTTATTCTAGATTATAATCCATGTGGTCAAGTTCGACATTTTCGCTATTTTGTAATTATTTGTTAGTGTATTTTCCACAATTTGTGGAAATTTTAGCAGAACTTTATAATGACTAGAAGTAAAGCTTCATTCTAAGAATATCTTTAAATTGCTAAAAGCGTTAATCGATTTAAAAGCATGAGAAATTTGTTTGAGAAATCCAAATAATATTTATTGAAAATATAAAATATCTGGATGAAAACCTTCTTTGACTTATGAAGAGAACAGAACTGTGATACGGTATGTGACCAAACGTCTTTGAAATTCGAGGATGCTTTCAAATTTATGAGCTGAAATTTTGTCAGTTTCCGAAGTTTTTGAGTCATAACTGTTATTACATTTTAAGGGGGTAATAAATTATTAACGTTTTCACGGTTATAGATGTTTCAGTTTTAAAAGTTTAAAAAAAGTTCATTTATAAAACCGTTATAAAATTTCATCATTCTAGTGACACGAACTGGAAAAAAATTCTGTTTGAAAATTGAATGCGATCTGAATATTTCTTGTAGTAATTCAATGCTTCGTAATAGGTTAATATATATATATATATATGTGTGTGTGTGTGTGTGTCAATTAAGCAAAAATGTAAAAACAACCTTCGCTGACGAAGAAAACGCATAAAAGGAATCGAGTACAATTTTCTAAAATGTTTTAGGTATAAGGCAAGAAGTTGGACGGTGCAAATTTTTCAAATGAGAAGACGCTTAATTCAGAGGGTTGTTTGAATTTTTACTTTCATGAACTTGTCTTAGGGAAGTTTTGCATTTAACCTTTTAATGCATTTTGTTCGAAAACATTATATTTGAGTTTACCCACTAGAAATATAGTGAAAAATTTTATTTATGTTTCTGTTGGACATAATGTTATAATGTCACTCCTGAGTTACATAACAAACATTGCTCAAAAAATGAAAATTTCAAAATTTATACTTACTTTACTTTAAAGGGCTTACACTGCACAGTAAAAAATATTCATAATGGTTATAATACTTTAATATAATAATGGAATATAATACTTTAATATAATAATGGAATATAATACTTTAATATAATAATGGAATATAATACTTTAATATAATAATGGTTATAATACTTTAATTGTTTGTAAAAATAATCATTACGACGTATACAGATAGAGAAAAACGCCAGTGGAACACATTGCAAGCAATATCAACAAAAGATATTACAACAATTTTAATTAATTTTTCAATTAATTTTCAGCAGTGAAATTGCGCTCTAAATTATTGAAAATATAATACGTGATATATCGCATTGCTAACGACGCGTAGAACCAACAATGTGAAAAATGACGAAGCCGGGAATTGATCCCGAAACCCTTGGAATAACACTCCGCGTACTCTAACATTTTAAGCTACGAGGACGATGCACAGCTTAGTATTTCCCACATATGTTGAGAAGGCTGCAACTGCAGCAGAAGATGGAATAGTCTTCGTGCGCAAACAGTCCTGTGGCGAAACATGAGACATTAACAAACCCAGCAGGGTTTGAGTATGCGAAACAGGAGGCACAATCAAACCCAGCAGAGTTTGTTTGTGTCTCACGTTTCAACGCAGGATTGTGTGCTCATGAAGAATATTCCATCTTATGCTGCAGTTGCAGCCTTATCAACATATGGGGGAAATGCTAATCTGGGCATTGTCCTTGTAGCTTAAAAGGGTAGAGCACTTGGTGCACTATTTTAAGTGTTCCGAGTTCGATTCCCAGCTTGGACATTTTTCACATTTTTGGTTCTATGCTTCGTTAGCAACGTGATAACTCACGTATTATATATTTTATGTTATAACATCTCGTGATACCAAATCAGAACAAAAACAGACTTCACTTCCTTAAATCATATTATCACACTTAAGTAGCTCATAATTGTTCGCTCACAAACCTATAGAAAACGCCTGATGCCTGAAAAAGGTCATGTAACTCCAGAGTTACACTATGCATTTTAGGGGACTTGTACCTTTTAAACGTGACCAAAAACGTATCAATGAAAATAAGCTTAATAACAATTCAATAGACCATCTAATAAATCTATTCTTTCCAAATTTGTCAAAAGCAAACCTGATAATTTGGTTGTCCTCCCCTTTTATCCTCCTTTTATGTTCCAAGCTAGCTAAAGTTTTACGATGTTTCAATTTTAACATTATGTTTAAACCTGTCAATAAATTCAAATTTCCCCCCACTAAATCTCCTGTTTCTGATCTTCTTAAATGGGGAATTTATAAAGTTCCTTTTAATGGTTGTGATTTATCTTATATTGGTCAAACTAAAAGAAATCTCGAAATCCGCTTAAAAGAACACTCTCATTATGTCATTAATCAAGAATTTTCTAAATCGTCTATTGTCAAGCACTCTTGGGATTCCGGCCATTGTTTTAATTTTCAAATTGCTAAAATTATCTTTAATGCAAATAGTATCTTTGAATTGGATTTTTCTTGAAAATCTAGCTATTTATCTTAATCGTGATGTTGTTGTTAATGAAAAATCTCATTCCACAATGCTCTCTGCAGCTTGGAAAAACCTTTTCAGTACTGCCATATAATTTATTTTAATTAATATTAGTCTGTATTTTATATTTTATTCATTTATTTTTTTTTTAATTTCATGTGTTCCCATATTTAAATATACGTATTTGTTTTCCTCCCAATTTTTGCCCCTTCTACTCTGTGTTCTTTTGTTTTGATTATACTTTTCTGTGATTGGCTGTTGTCTTCTACTTTCCTATTAGCTGTTGTCTGTTACTTTCCTATTGTCTGTTGATTTCTAATTTCCTATTAGCTGTTGATTTCTAATTTCCTATTGGCTGTTGATTTCTAATTTCCTATTGGCTGTTGATTACTAATTTCCTATTTGCTGTTTCTTTAGCTGGTTTTCCTTTCCTTTATCTCTCATTTCAGTCTTGCTGCTGCTTTCATAGTAGAATCACGTCTTTTTTGCACATGACGAAAAAAAAGACTCAAATCTTTCAATAGGCCTAGCGCATTAAAAAAAATTTCGTGGTGTTTTAAGAAGATTTTTTGCTCTTATTCTGAAAAATGTGCCTTCAAAACCGTTTTATGTATAAACATGATATTTTGTCTTTTAATTAAGCTGATTGTGCTTTTTAATATATCACCATTAGAAACTGATTACTCTTTTACAGAATTTGTTTACTGTTGAAATTAAAATAGCAGTTTTTTTTCTCCATAAGTAATAGCTCCCATATCTTGGGTATAGATGTATGGATTGCCATGAAATTCGATGTAGAAAATAAACACATAGGTATTTTTAAAATGATCTACTTTTAATTATTTAAAGTGATGAGATTTTTAACTATGACTATTTTTATTCATTACAAAATGTCAAATTTCGATTTTTTTTAGAAAAATACTTTTCTTAAAAGGTTAATGAAACAATTTGATCTAAGCGTAGATCATTTTTAAAATACTAAATATGTGTTTATTATATATATGAAATTTTATAACGAACAATGTATATGTTCTCAAGGTATCATGAGAGCAATGACTGACGGAATGAAAAAAAAAGCTATATTAATTTCAACAATACGCAAATTCTCTAAAAGGCTATCAGTTTCTAACTTTAGTATATTAAAAAGCACAATTTGTTTAATTAATAGTCAAAATTTCATGTTTAAAAATAAAAATAATTTCGAGATACACTAATCCAAACTTTGAATGGTTTTGTTGATTTTCGTCGCGTTTAAAAGGTACAAGACCCCTTGAGGGTTAATGGGATAGCTCAAATAGTATATTGTGGTGCCGAAAATGACATCTCCATCCAGGCTCACGCGGCAGAACAGTGATTAGTACAAATAGGCAGAATATCACCATGCCCTGCTTTGTGAAATGACAAATGTGGCGATTTAAATTAATAATAAAAAAAGAGAGTTAGTTTGGAGATTAGGCAAATTACGCTGGAACGACTTATTTAACGTTCTAACCTGTCACTTAAGATTGGAAGATTTATAAAAAATGTATTTAATTTTGATGTTTACCAATTTTAAATTATCAATATTCATAAAATTAATTATAATCTGAAAAGGAAAGAATAAAAAAATGATTCAAAGAAATATAGAAAATGTTACAATCAAATTTTATTTTCAAACACATAAATTTCCTATTTCAAATATCTTTTTTTTTTATTGCTTCAATATTATTTTCATATCATTATTCAGTTCGCTCATTTGTATAAATAATTTTTCAATCCACATTACAAAAGTAAGTCTTTTCCCTTTGTTTTAATTTTTTTTTTGTTTGAAAATTATTGTAAATCGCTCACAACACCGATCCAAAGATAAGAGGCTGTTAGCCATAAGCATTAATCAAATTTTAATGGATTATTATTATTATTATTATTATTATTTCAGATTTAAATATTTAATGAGTTAATAATACGAACATTAGTTAAATTTAGCCTATAAGAATAAGTTATGTAAAATCAATTATGTACACTAGGATAATATCAAATGAACAATAGCCATGATTAAAATGGAGATAACTACAAGTAAAAATTAAATGCGTAAAAAGCGAACAAATTATTATTTCTGATAAATGTAAAACTATCTTTATATTACTTACCTATTTTTTTTTATTTACTTGTATTGGTGACTTTCAAGTTGTGTTTAATTGTTAGTTCCTATCTATAAACACTGTTTTGATGAGGCCTATAGATGTCTATGAAGGTTAGAGTTAAAGTAAAGCTAGAGATACACAACTTTCAGGTTGTGTAATATTTAAACTGAGCTTCTGACTGCAAAATAATTAATGAAACATTTCCCTCATTTTGAAAGATATCATTTCCAATGATATGTCACTCAATAGGGTGTGTAAAATTCCTTTTCGTCTCTACAGCTATTTGTATTTTATGGTAGCCATTTTGAATTTATAAAAACAAAACCTAGCCTATAACCATCGGACGGTTAAGACGAATCGATAGAGACCTCATTCATTAAAATCCACCCAGGCGTTGGGATGTTTCGAGGGTATAAAGAAATTCACATACTCAGAAACGCGTGAAACACATAACCCTTCTTGGCAGTCGGGTAATAAAATAATTCTCACTCAAATAGACACTGACCAAACGGGCTCTTTGCACTTCAAAGGTATGTTAGAATGTCCATGTGAAACACTTATGAAAGTTAATCAAATGCACTGAAAGTTTATGCAGTTTATCAGATTTGATCGTAACTATTGTCACATTCATTCAGAGACCACTATATAATGCAAAATCCTGGAATTTATTTGCCGGTGTGATATTTATGAGAACGTTCATATCTTTATACGAATTCTCTTCTTGATAGCAATGATTCCGTCTTCTAGTGCCGCTTAGACAGGTATACTCTTTTGGAAAATGCCTAAACATTATGTGAAATCCGTTTCTTTTGCCTTCCGGTTTCCACAAGTCATATCAGATGTCTTCGTCATACAGAAATATTTTCTTCTCGTTGATCCAGGAGAACTTCCTAAGGGTTGCAGACCGCTTGACGCTGCATCTTAGGTAAGCTATATCATCATTTCCGTTCGTGCCAAATGATGACTCTGACTTCTAATATCACTTTTTTATTGTTTATTAAGGAGATAAAATTTAATATCTTAGTGTGGCAATGTTGTTTCGTCAGAATTTAAAATCTTGTAGAAAAATATAGCATGTTGAGAGGGGACTTGTAGCTATTTTCCGAAGCTAGCATTATTTTGCTAGACTGAAGATTTTAGGTAAAGTTATTTTTAAGAGAGAAAAGATAGTCTTAAGTTCAAGACATACTTGTAGGGGAGATGCGAGACATTTTCTTGCATTCTCTTTGTTTAGACCCAATTTTAGGAGGGCTTATTCAGCACAATACTAATTCTCTTATTGGCTGCTCCGCTTGGCCTTCTTATTGGTAATTTCAGAGTTCTTCATGCTGGTTAGTTTTTGGTCCCCCATATCTGGAGTGCATGTTTCCTTTTCCTACTCATAGCTAATTTTTATTACTCTCGATTCTGACTTCGCGTAGGAATGGTCGCCACCCACGTTGAAGTATCATAAATTCTCCTTCGTTAGTTGTAAATTTATTGCTAAAGCATCATAAATTTTCTGTCAGCCTACTATTCATCTTATGTCAGAATACGGCGTCCATGTTGCTTGCATTATCGCTAATTGCCTTGTTTATTGTCTGGTCTGTTTGGGAACTTTTATTGTACTGTTTGTGCACATATAAATATTATACAATTCAAATTATCAATATTATTAAAAAATAAATACAATATTCTTATTACTTATTTTTTTATAAACCTAGCGATACGTAACAACATATATATACAGGGTGATTCAGCTCGTCGGTGACAAACTTTAAGAATCGATAGAGCACACCTAGACGAACATTTTTGAATAGGGAATGTAGGGTCCCTGACGCGATGGTAAGGCGCTAGGCGCTTTCGAAAATTTGGGTGCCGAAATTCGAAACGTCATAAAAACTAGGGAAATGGTTAGATTTTCTTGCTTGTTGCGTCGAAATGATTCTGTTTGTTTAGACTTTCTTCAGTACCAATTTGATAAGCGTATCTCTTAAAACATGGATAGGGGGCGCTGCAGACTTTGGAGAGCTAGACAACAACTTTAAGCCCGTTATTTTGATAATTTAACACATGCTCGCCAAAGTTTATACTCTAACTTAAAGTTTGAACCCAAAAGTAGAGCCCTGCAAAAAGCGTAAGAGCCGGAATAAAATGTCAAAGTACAGGGTGGTCGAAACTCGAAGGCTCCTAGGAGATAAACAAACAGATTTCTTGACTTATGGCATGCATTTTCATGATTCTGTTTGCTGGGGCTCTCTGAAACTCAGTTGAACGGTACAAAAAGAAACATCGATAGGGGGCGCTTTGGGCAAAAAACATAATTCGTTGACATTTCGGACGCTAACTGGAAACGGGGCGCTACGATCAGTTAGAAACAAAACAAGAGAGTAATTTACTTATCATAAGAAGCTATTAAAACTGCAGTTTGTTTGTTTTTTTTAACAAACATAGCTGGTTTCAATCATGCACAATGCGCGCAATAAAATTTACATAAGGTGCTTTTTGCTGATTTATGCAAAAGATATCGTACCATATCGATATGCAAAAGATACGTAATGCGTAGACGACAACGCGAGATGACGTAGTTGTATGCGCAGACACGTCTTTTGAACGTGCGGTACTTACTTAAGCTTCGGGTTACTTGTCTGCAGATCGGTAGTAGGATGGAACGGTACACAAACTCTGAATTGGCTGACATGCATTTGGCGTATGGCGCTGCTGGTTGTAATGGACGAGCCGCTCAGCGGTTGTACGCCGAGCGTTACCCCAACAGGCAAATCCCCTGCCATGCCTTCTTCGCTCGAGTACACCAGAGGTTGTCCACAACGGGATCTTTCGACGGAGGCAGGCCTGAACGGGAGCGATCAGTGAGCACCCCCGACAACGAAGAGGCTGTGCTTAACCTGGTTGAGGACAACCCAGGTCTTAGCACGAGAGATATCGCCAGACATGTTGGCATTTCGCAAGCAACTGCGTGGCGCATCTTACGTTCCCGGAATCTGCACCCCTACCACATCCAGCGGGTGCAGTTGCTCAGAGAGCAGGATTTTGGCCCTCGAGTGGAATTCTCAAGATGGTACTTGGCGATGAGATCCAGGGATCCCCGTTTTGTAAACAGCATTTTGTTTACGGACGAATCCACCTTCAGCCGGGAGGGAATGTGGAACGCCCACAACAGTCATGTGTGGTGTGATGAAAATCCACATGAAACCAGAAGCCGAGCAGCCCAGGAGCGTTTCTCAGTAAATGTGTGGGCCGGCATTCTGGGGGATTGCCTCATTGGCCCTTATTTGTTACCTGAACGGCTGACAGGTGGAAATTACCTGATTTTCCTGGATCAAGTGCTGCCGCAGCTTCTGGATGAGGCGCACGTACCCGAAGGTTCGCGTCGCCAGATGTGGTTCCAGCACGATGGAGCTCCGGCCCATTACACGAACGACGTGCGTCTCCATCTAAACGCAAGGTATGGCCAGCGGTGGATCGGGCGTGGGGGTCCAGTTCACTGGCCTGCCCGATCACCAGACCTCACCTGCTTGGATTTCTTCCTTTGGGGTTACCTGAAGGCCGAGGTATACCATACACCTGTCAGCAGTGCTGAAGAACTTGTGGCGCGCATTGTGGCAGCTGCAGGGCAGATCAGAGATACTCCTGGCATTGTTGGAAACACACACTCCTCAATGCGACGGAGGTGCGAAGCCTGCATCATGGCCCAAGGTCGAAATTTCGAGCATCTTCTGTAGTGTTATTTTTTGTAAATAAATTTCCAGTATCATTGATGTTTTTGGTCTAAATTTATTCAGAAGTGTTGAGCAGAGGTAGAAAATGTGTTTTCATTATTACTAACTGATCGTAGCGCCCCGTTTCCAGTTAGCGTCCGAAATGTCAACGAATTATGTTTTTTGCCCAAAGCGCCCCCTATCGATGTTTCTTTTTGTACCGTTCAACTGAGTTTCAGAGAGCCCCAGCAAACAGAATCATGAAAATGCATGCCATAAGTCAAGAAATCTGTTTGTTTATCTCTTAGGAGCCTTCGAGTTTCGACCACCCTGTACTTTGACATTTTATTCCGGCTCTTACGCTTTTTGCAGGGCTCTACTTTTGGGTTCAAACTTTAAGTTAGAGTATAAACTTTGGCGAGCATGTGTTAAATTATCAAAATAACGGGCTTAAAGTTGTTGTCTAGCTCTCCAAAGTCTGCAGCGCCCCCTATCCATGTTTTAAGAGATACGCTTATCAAATTGGTACTGAAGAAAGTCTAAACAAACAGAATCATTTCGACGCAACAAGCAAGAAAATCTAACCATTTCCCTAGTTTTTATGACGTTTCGAATTTCGGCACCCAAATTTTCGAAAGCGCCTAGCGCCTTACCATCGCGTCAGGGACCCTACATTCCCTATTCAAAAATGTTCGTCTAGGTGTGCTCTATCGATCCTTAAAGTTTGTCACCGACGAGCTGAATCACCCTGTATATTTTTATTTATATACACATTGTAATAATTATTGATTTAAATATACATCTGTTATTGAGAGTACTTCTTCCAATTTAATTTAAATTATTTATTATTTAATGAAGAATTAGCTTTCAGCAAAAAAAAAAAAAAAAAAAAATATATATATATATTTTTGAATATGATTGGATCGTGCAAATTGTCTAATTAATTAAAATTGATTACCAAGCTATGTTGTATAATTTTCTTTACAACACATGACGTTTTTACTTAGAACAATGTCCCAATCATTGTAACATCATCATAATCAAAATCCTGTAATAAAGCCGAAGCGGTCTTACTGCAGATAGAAATCCTGTAGGGAAAGTAATGGTGAGATATGTATATAAAAGGCATCCCTTATGCTATTAAAGACGAACTGCTATCAAAATGAAAAATACTTAAAAAAAAACCATCTAAGTTCTAGAGTGATAAAATTGATTCAAGATAATGGTTTCAAGATAATGATTCAAGATAATTCAAGTTAATGATTCAAGTTAATGATTCAAATAATTCAAAATTACTAGCTTTATTTTGATAATGTTTAATGTCGTATGCTTCTTTTCAGGTTCTTTCCCGTGCAAATTAAAACAAAATAAAAACACAAAAGTGTAATTTTGTGCCAAATATTTGACATCACAATGTTTTTTAATTGTATTTACTTTTGTAGAACTCGTAAAATAACATTAAATACTGCATGAATTTAGATTTCTCAATTTTCATGTTATCGCAATCTTTTATCTTTAACACTGGAATTATGAAGACAATGGCTAAATAAACTGCGATTCTAAACAAAATTTTGATCTCGTTTAAAAGAAAAAAGTATATGGGGCATTCTCACAATCTTTTGACATTTATATCCCTGAATATATATTTTTATTTATTTTAGTACATATTTTTGTGTGTTTTTTTATCTCATATACTGGGGAACATCCCATTGCATGATTGCATAACAATATTAATGAGATAAATATTTTTGTGGTGATGTTGGGGTCCAAATACCAGGAAAACTCCTACACCGTCCCGTGACCATGATGCTGATTTTAAGTTTAGTGTTTAGTATTTTAGCCTGTGTAAAATTGTTTCAATAAAAATACTTCTATGTATTTTTTTTTTAAACTGGAACTACTGTTTTATATAAATACTAGCAGGCTATGCCCGCTGCGCTGGTCAATATTGCCAATTTAACCTTGGATTAAACTAAATGGTGAATTTGAACTTGTATTTTAAACAATATGGATCTTCAGCTTGACCTTGCACATTACTGAAAACGATGCGAACGCCATTGCGATATAATGTTATCTTAAGCGTTGGACAAAATTTAGCAATTAAGAAGTAATTGTTTTAGTTGATTATAAACAGCGCACTTATGGTCGGGTAATGAGACCGTTATGACAACAGGAATTAATACCTCTGTAACTAATCAACATATAATGAAATCGTATATACTAACACCATTCCTAAAAGTCATGCAACAGGGCCACTTGTAACAAAATATGTTCTGTAGATTTTTTTAAAAAGGCTAAACTTTCATAATCAGGTTCACTTAATTTTTGAACTTTTACTGTTGCTCTATAACTAAGTACCCTTGAACAATATGTATACACTAAAACCTTTCCAAAATTATTACCTAACTAATTGTGGTATATCCTACGAAAGTATTATAAACAATCGGAATGAAATACAAATTTACGTTGTAAATATGAAAAGTGAATATGTGGCTTTTGTGATATTTTTATGTCAGCCGGGCGCAGATAATAAATCAATAAAGATTGTTTTCATAGCATATTCTTATTTTATTATTTTCATTTAAAACACAAACCTTTCACTCATTTCATTTAAAATGCATGCCTTATACTAATTTCATTTAAAAAACTGAAAAGATAAACAATAACAGGAAATAATGCCATAATTAAAAACAAAAAAATATTTTTAATTTACATACGCAAAATGTAACTACTGCTACTGGGAATTTTAAAAATGCTATCAGCGAAATGTGCGCACGGTTGTTATAAATGTAACCATTTTTTCTTCTTATCGAGGAGCAATTTATAAATCGCACAATATTATTCCAATTCCAATTTCTTTCATTGAGGAACCTATGACCGGAAAAAATGGAAAAAGACTCTTGTAGATTCTTCGGATGATGGCATCTGACGCCATAAACCGAGTTTATATATATGAAAATAATTTTTAAGTCGTTACAAACATTGCTTTCATACTTAAATATTTTCATTGGTACTACTTGTTATCCCGTCGACCAATTTCGCCAAATTATATAAATCGCCAAACCATTCACCAAATTATATAAATTGACATAATCTTTATTTTAAATAACGAAATAACAAATAAATTAGTATAACATTAATAAAAATACAAATAAAACGTCGAAATTAAAATCACTTGATGACGTAAACACGTGTAGCTTGTTTAAATTCAAGTGAATTTGATATTTACGATCAACCATTATTGGCATTTAATCTTATAGTTTGACGATAAATTTTTGGTCGACGGAATATCTAAGTAGTGCATTTTCCATTTTTGTTTTATAACGCTAAATTCTCAGTAATTTTTTTCCTTTTATTTTACATAAAATCACTATTTTTAAAAAAAATTAAGATGCTTGCATTTTTATTTCAAACTCATAGAGCCGTTTTTATTTTTTAGCCAAAAGGGTTGATTTGAATTTTTTCCGTTGCTAGAGTAACGGATGTAATGATAGTTTTGAGGTTTAGATGCCAAAGACACACACAAATTAGAAAAATATGAAATGTGTCATGAACTGTTGGACTTATAAAAATTTATTTGGTAGCATTCGATTCAGCATACAAAACTACATTAAAATATGCTATCATTTGACGCATAATTTTGATATTCGATTTTTTTCCCCTCCACGTGCAAAAACCATTAGGGGTGACACTTTAGAAAGTCCTTTCTTAGCAGAAGTCTATGTCATAAGAAGTATTTTTACCACGATTTTCAAGATTTTAGGTTCAGTAGTTTGCGCTGTGCGTTAATTAGTCCCCTAATCCAGACTTTATTTTATATACTATATTAGATATTCCATTTTGCGGTGAATCGATGATCGAAAATTAGTCCAATATCATTTGAAATATTACATAACAGAGGAGAAAGTACGAAGAATGACGAAGAAGAAATGACGAATTACAAAAGACTTGTAATTTTTTTTTTCAAAATGTTGAATTTTTCGATAGTAATAACGAATTAAAACATAAATTTCCTTAAAAATTATCTTTATTTCCTAGATTTCGAATCTGTGAATTTTCCTATAAATGAAATTGGCGATATGACTTGAGAAAAAATGAAATAAACAATAGATAATATTTGCTTATATAAAATGGGTAATATTCGTTGATCTGAGTTCGAGTTTATAAATATCACATGCTTTCGGAATTACGGCGAAAAACATTTTAAAAAGTATGAAATTATTTTACAATATGTATGTGTGGCAGAGATTCACACTGAAATTTAAGCATTCGATTCCATTTTTAAAATATTAACTGATATCTATATAAGTTACAATTGAATATGAAAATGTACCCAAAAAATGATCTCTTTCACCTAAAAAAACACCATTTGTGAGAACATCCTCAAGCTAATGTCACGCTTATGCATTTTTGGCTTAAAATCACATCGTTTGGCGACAAAAGAAAAATAAAAAATTGTAAAGAAACAAATAGTAATTACACATGTGACTCATAATTACATCTGCTTGTTTCTTCTTTAAGTCACGTGATGGGACAATTAGATATAAAAAAAAAAAAGAAAAGAGCAGAACAGAAAGAAAATGTTAAAATTTCATCTAATCAAATTTTCTGATTCGTTTCCATATCTAACGCAAGCGATAAAGAGCCAAATATTGCGTATCAAGTGTAATATTTCTTATTAAATTAATTTTTAAGCATTACAAATATTTCTTTCAGGTTTTGATTAAATGTTTCCGTTTTTTAATATTATCACTCATTGAAACGGATTTTCTTTTTCTTTTTTTCTTTTTTTTTCATTTAAATAAAATTAGTAACAGTTTTTCTTTTATTTTTCGAGGTTTAATAGCCGTTTGAATTTTTTTTTATCAACGATGAATTTCGCCAAGAAATAAAATGGTAACCTTATCGCCCAAAATAACAGAATTTTCCGTCATACTTCTATAACTATTCTAGGTAGAATAATGTGTTATAGCTTAAAACCTTCCCTGAAACAATACCTATCTAACGGTATAAGTTCCGTAAAAATCCATGCAGTAGAACTCGAAATCTAGGCGTTCGGAACGAAATTTCCGTTTGGATTTTATATATATAATAGATAATAGAATAGATAATAGATTTTATATATATATATAATAGAATAGATAATAGATTATGTGTTATGAACTATCTCAAAGTTTAAAACAGATCGCATTGTTAGATTTCCCAATTTTAACAATATCGCGTTATGTTAGTTCCACATTCCACCACCAGGGAGCGCACTCTATTCTTAACGAAAGCGTATCCGAACGAAACTCCTTCGTGCAACCTTTCCGTAGATACATGAATCGGGATTGTGGCGGTCTTAACGAATAATGTAAGATAATTGCTGAAATTACTACGAAAAATATGTTAAAGGGGCCCTACGCGGGCCCCTAATAGAGTTAGAGGAAATCGGAAGACGGCAAAATAATCGCGCGGAAAAGTTTGCTTGGGTGCTTCGGAGCTACTTTTGGCGCGAGATCTAAGCTCTACGACCAATAGGAGCCCAGATATTTAAGGAAATATGAAGTTACAAAGTTCAATATAAAAGAATTTTCCGTAATAATTCTATAACTAATCTAGGTAGAATGATGTGTTATAGCTTAAAACCTTCCCTGAAACGATACCTATCTAACGGTATAAGTTCCGTCAAAATCCATGCGGTAGAACTCGAAATCTCGGCGTTCGGAACGAAATTTCCGTTTGTATTATATATATATAATAGATATAGCAAAAAGTTAACCTGCACACATTTTTAGGCTTGTTTTTATTTTTTAAACTTTGTCCCTGGGTTTTAGATTCCTTACCGTCCCGCCTCTAAAATTATACAGAAAATCACTTCAGATGCAGCCACAGAATTTTTTTCAACTTTTTTCTCATGCAAAAGTATGCTAGAGAAAGAACGTCTAAAATTATTTGACAGGAAATTTACTGCAGAATATAAATCAGCATTTAAATATCAATTTCAAGCATCGTGGCTTTATTGGTAGTCTTACCGTCCCCAAGGTTTATTCCTGCACTTTTCGAGGTAAGTTAAGTTTTTTTTAATCCAATGTAAATAACTGTTTCAAAAAATAAATGAACATTGTGGCTATCACTTAGTCTTAAAAACATTTGCCTGAAATAGTTGGTAATTTTCCTTACCATTCCATCCTTACCGTCCCTTTTTTTCCCATTTTGCCCCTTTTTTCCTGTACCATCCCTTTTTTTACCTTACCGTCCCTTCTTTAACATCCCTTTAAGACAATGTTATACCAAAATTATGTACTAAAAATACTACATTGCTATTATTTCTTATTTGAATGTCTTGTGAGTACTATGCAAATTCATTATAAGTAAAAGTTTAGAAGAAAATAGAAAGTCATAGTGGAAAAATGGTAAGGAAAATTAAACTCGTAAGTTTAACTTAAACCTCAGTTTAATAAAAAAAAAAATTTCGCTGATGACCATTTTTTCTTTATTTTGAATCCTTAAAGCATTCGTCTATCTGATTAAAATGTTCTTTTAGCAAGTTTAATTTCACCAGATTTTTATTCCCGAAAGGCAAAAGATTGTAAGAATGCCCCATATACTATATTTGATTTGAAGAAATTACAACACCTTTTCAATCCGACGACTGTTGTCTTGGTAACAAAATTCTATGAAATTTTTATACATATAAACAAAGTTTCAGGTCAATATATGACATTTAAATCGTAGATATCATAGATTTTCTAAATAATCTTCTATTAAGATAAGTAATCTGAGGTACAAATATGTTACATAATGAAAAATGTAATTCAAATGTTCAATAGGTTATGAAATACAAGCTAAATTTTTAGTAAAATATTTAAAAATACATGTAAACTGATACACGTATATCCAAGGTTATAGATGCACAGATAATAAAAACCTTAATTATGTTGCCAACGTCTTGCATTATATTTTCTTCTTCTATTGCAGACAACAAAATGCGTATTGTTATAAAATTTCAAGATTGCGAAAATTCTCAAGATGACGAAATTGCGTTGACTATAGTTTAAAGTTTTAAATAAAAATTATTTCTCAAATATAATTTGTTTGGGAAAATATTAATTTAAACTACTACCACTAGTGGAATGAAATAATTACTTTTAGAGAGTTTCATCATTAAAGTTTGTATGCTTCTCGAAATTAATAATTTATAGAGTTTCTAAAAACTTTAGAAAATCGAAACAACATTTCAACTAAAGATTTAACATTAAAATTTCATTATTTAACAAGCAATAGGTTGGTTAACTTATTGCTTGTGTAACTAACTTTAATTAAGCGCAAAAATTAGTTTTATTTTTATTTTTATTATGAAAGTCATAATTATTTATCATAGCATGAAAAGAATGGTTTCTACAGCTTTCGATTTTTGAATTGATATTAATGCAAATTTTATAATGCATTTCATACAAATAGAAGTGATATAGTTAAATATATATATTTTAAACATTTGAATAAATTTCTGCTTGAATCGTTCCTTAGATTTTTTCTGCCGAATTACTCTTAGTCTTTAAGTTTAGAAGTTAGCGAAATGTCTTTACGGTGAAAATTTCTGGGAAAATTTACTTCAAAATTAGTTTTCATGCAATAAAAGAATTAAAAACCTGATACAGCCAGCTCTCGGCAATAATTCGAAACTATAAATATTGACAGTTGATGCGCTTAAGAGAATTGTGAAGTGAATCCCATTTTCTTGAATTCTCAAAGGCAATGATTTTATGTGCGCACTACGATAATATCACATGGTGCAAACTATCTTCAGTTACTACACTATATGGCCATGATGACCGGCCACTTGCGATTTTAGACATTTTGCTAATTATTTAAAAAATACACGAGGGATTATCCTGAAACTTCAAATGCGCAAAAAGCATATTAGACGTAGTATATACCCGTGGAGATTTTTTCCCGAAACCTCATTGGGGACCGTAAACAAATTGAAGAAAAATGAATATCTTCTCGATTAACCTGTAAAAACTAATGTCGCAAAAGCGTTTTTGCAAACTTGGAATTTTATAACAATAAACAATTTGTCGTCTGCAATAGAAGAAGAAAATATAATGCAAGACGTTGGCAACATAATTAAGGTTTTTATTATTTACGCATCTATAACCTTGGATATACGTGTATGAGTTTACACGTATTTTTAGATATTTTACTAAAAATGTAGCTTGTATTTCAAAATCTATTGAACATTTTAATTACATTTTTCATTATGTAACATCTTTGTACCTCAGATTACTTATCTTAATAGAAAATTATTAGCACATGAGTAGGAAGCTTCTTGCAATAAACTGTGTACATTTTTATGTGTACAGAACGTATACTCGGGGAGAATTAAGGTTTTTATAAAAACAATCCCAGATTTCACGAAGTAATTTGCTTATAACATGAAGATTTCTTAATATAAAAGAATGTTCTTTTCCGAACCATGACAAACGACATTGTACACATAACTCTGTAATCAGATTAAAAAAAAATTATATAAAAAAAATGGATGAAAAATGTGCAGGTTCACTAAATAATGTCTCACTGCGCATGCGCGAATTCCATCAAAATGTAATATGCATAAGGTATTAGCTAAATGTATAGAGCAACTTTTGTGAAAGTCTCAAAAACATAGCTTGAAAATTCTGAAAGAGATCGTCGATAGAATAAGCTCGAAATCCCTTGTTCCCAAAAGGAAGCAAAAAGATGAGATGCTGTATCCAAATATAGTAGTACGTGCAATAGTGTGTAACACATATTATTTGCTATGAAAAGTATACGCAAATCTCTACTACAGCTTCCCTTGCAGTGGAATACTTCACCCCATTCCGGCAAAATATTTCCAAATACAAGGAATCTGCTTGTTGTAGCTAAAAACATATATCTGAAATTTGGTTCAATTCTATGCATAACTTCATACACTTTTCGATGGTACAATGGCGACACACGCAGACACGGACAGATGGACACACAGACACACGGACACTTTGTAAAAACATGTTTGTCATAATTTCCCTAAAATGTGTGAATTCGCCGAAAAAAACTTCGATTACAAAACTTTCATCTATTGTAGATAGAAAAAAGTAAAAAGTAATAAACAATCCTTTTTTTTTAAATTCAGTTAAAAAGAAATGCACAAAAATGAATAAACAGTCAAAAGTTTCTTTTTAAAGCATGAGTTTCACAAACTTATTAATTAACAGAAATATATTAAATTTTATTTTTCTACATAAAAATGTTTTCCTGGAGAAAATTGTACCATAGAACTCATTTCAATTCATTACTGAAAAAAAGATTTAATTCATTTTTCGCATTATGTGGCATTTCTAAAAAAAATAGTTCTAGATAATAGAGATTCAAATATACACTCAATTTTTTTAAATATATATTATTACAAAACTAAATGTTATGTATAGAAACGGATAAAACTATGGATAGAAATTATATTTTGTAAAAATTGTGCAAAATATTTCTAAATAGTGAAGGCTATATTTACTTTTAATGTCTTCACATAATTTTCATGTTATAAATATTTATCGAATGAATTGAAATATTCTCTTACAATAGATGTAGAGTAGCCAAAATTAAATTTATAATGACGCTAAATCTGAATGAAAAGGAAGAATACATCCCTTTTCGGATTTAAGGTAACACCATAAAGTGGGTTATTAAGGATCGCAAGGATAAATTTGCTAAAAGCTAAAACATGCTTGTAAAACTATTTAAGTGCGTAGTTCACAATTTTTGTTACAAAACTAAACAAAGTTATTTAATTAAAATTTAAACATTTAATATTGCTAAAATATCCTATATTAAGAAATAAAATTTGTGAATTACAATGAATATTTTGTTAATTGTTTTTCTTCGTTTAAAGATTAAATAACATTTGAAAATTGTTCTTTATTACTTCTATAGGAAATTTTTAGGAATTTAGAAGCTTAATACCGTAAATATTGTTGTAAAAGTTAGTAAAAAATTTTGATAATCATACGAAAAGATGCTGAAAAAATTGAAAATTTAAAAACTTATATTGCAAACTAAAGGTATGTATATGTAATTGGGAATAGTTTATTCCAAAGATTTAAATAATATTTTCAATATACTGAACTTTTGCACTGATTTATGTACATTTACTGAATCAAATCTTTGATATACAGTAAAATCCCGATAATTCGGATTAATTGGGACCAGACCCAATCCCAATTATCGAAAATCCGGATTATCCGGAGAATGAGAAAAAATGAAATAAAATAAAACATACTTACAGAAAATCACCTTTATATTAAACATATTTACAGATAGTAAAAATGTTTACTTTATAATTATAAAGTTTGTAATCTTCTGCTGCGCCAGTTTTGTATACCTTTTGCGGGCCGCACGGTCACGCATCCACTTGTGCATAAGTAGTTCGTCGGGTGTAGTCTCTACCTAACGTTCAAATAAACCATTAATTGTTCTAAATGAGACGTTGCTTCATTATGGCTAATAACTTTTGGTTGATCATCATTGGTAATGGTGTTTTCGTCTGTATCATCTTCATTTTCGTTTTCTTCAGTTGTGCACAAAGCGATTATTTCGTCATCTATAAGTGAGGCGTAACCTTTATTATTTTCTAATTCTAACCAATTGCTAATGTCGCTGATATCAACATCCGAGCAACCATAAATTTTGTTTAACATGCTCACAAAATCTTCAGGTGTAATTTCTGTTTCATTCTTGCTTATTCCTCCTTCTGTTTCAAGCTTATTATTCTAGAAATCACAATTTGCAGGTCATAAATTCTTCCACGACTTTCGGAGAGTACTCTCAGCACCCTGATCCCAAAATTCAGCAATCATATAGATTACTTTCTTGATATTGATTGATTTGAGAATCTCTACCACTCCATGTTCTCCATCATCTTCTAAAAGTTCATTCAGCATTTGTCGTTTATAAACTTTCTTAATGTTCTGAAGAACCCCTTGATCCATTGGCTGTATCAGCGCTGTCACATTAGGTGCTAAAAACTTTATCGTTATGTTTCCTTTTGTCAGTTGACTTTCTTCAGGCCGTGCCGAGGCATTATCAATTAGGAGAACAACTTTGATGGGTACGTTGCATGATTTTAAATATTTTGTAACACCCGGAACCATAAAATTGCCAAACTTAAAGTGATACATTGTTGTTTCTTTAAAGGATAACATCAAAGAGTTTAAATAAGAATGCTTAAGCTATTCTTCTAAAGATCTCAGAAAAGACTTTTTTATTCAGAATACGTGGATGAAATAAATGAATGTTATGGAAATTTGCCGATCGCGTCTCAAACTTGAAAAAAAAAAATCGACCAGACCGATCCGGATTATCCGGAGATCCGAATTAACGGGGTCCGAATTAGCGGGGTTCCACTGTAGTAGCAATTTGAGTTTCAAAAATATCGTTCATTACATGAGACACTAACCTCGATGACAATAGAGATTAGGATTGAAAGAGAATCGGGGTTAACCAAAAATTGGATTTAAATAAAAAATAATTCCTTTGAAAAAAAATATATAAAGAAACACTTAACCTTTAAAAATGATACGCGTAAGAAAACACTGTAATCACCATCCCTTCATAATAACTAAATATGTGGCATTACAACTTATTATTTTTTTTTACACTCATGTTTGTGAAAATTGCAACACCACGAGGAAAAGACGCCATTGAGCTGAAAATTTCAGTGAATGCAAAGTATAGTGTGTTATGCAAATGATTCAAATTTTAGAGTCACTACGCATGAGTGGGCTGCAGCGCCCTCTGGACTGCTGCTGAAACCATATAAATAGAGGGCTGTAGCGGGATGTTTATGGTTTGGGGATCTGTCTGTGAAACTAAGATGCAAAAACTTCAAATTCTGCAAAATACTATTTTAAGACAGGCTGTAAATGCAACCTCGTTTGTCCGGAACGATGTCATTCACAAGGATCTCAATATTCGACCTATTTCGCAAGTTATTAAAAAACTTGCGCAAAATTTCCACAGAGATCGTATTGTGATACCCAACGAAGCGTTGCGGTCAATTAAGACTTACAGTATTAACAGTTCTGTCGGTAAAAAAGACCGCTTGTCATCCTTAGTCGAGATGACGGTTTTGCACCACCTTCCAAAAGAAGGAGGCAAGAACCACCTTAAACGCATCGTTGAGGTTTTTCTAAATTCTAACCATGTTTTTTTTTTTAAATTTATTCCCTTTATTTTTAAACTCTATTCTCTTATTTTATTCTATTTTATCGACATCGTCCCTGCCTAAGCATTTGGCAACGATAAACATCCACTTTCTACCAAAAATTATCTTGTTTTCATGTTTCTTTCTGATTTTTCAGTATCCCCCCAACCCCCGGTCACCTCCTTCATCTCTTTCAGAACGAAGGGATTTGATTCGATGCAACTCGCTTCCTCATTGGCTGCTGAAGTTTGCCGTCAAATCCGACTGAGATTCTCCTATCCCGACCCGCTCGTCACGTGCTCTGACGTAGCTGTCATCCTCTTTCTTTATTGATCTTTTTAGGCAGTTTTGATTCGATGCACTTCGCTTCCTCATTGGCTGACGAAGTTAGCCGTCAAATGCTTGCCGTTTCCTTTTCAAAATTCATTATTTTTTGTGCCAACTTCTATTTTTATTAACGTTTTCGATTCCTATATTTTTTATTTTTGGATTTAATTAATTTATATTAAAAAAAAATGTATGGCTCTGGGGCCTTTTTCATCTTTCCCCACGATCCCTGGCTAACTCTACCATCCCAGTGCTCCAGAATTCGCAAGGAATTCCATGCTGCTTAAACACCGAAGCACTCTGACTCATTCGACCCTACTAATCCGATTGAGATAAACAGAAGCATAACGACTCCTGTAGGTACTCATGATGAACTGCATTGGTACATTGGTACATTAGTTATCTGCTAGTGGTAAACGGTAAGTGAGACGGAACTATGCCACTTTGCCGAAAGAGGGAGACATTTCAATAAATGACGGAGTTTGTACTGGGGAGAATCATGGGCCTTCGTGAAGAAGGAATTACCTAACGGGTAATAGCAGATCGTGTACAGTGTAATAGTAGCAGAGTGATGCGAGTTTAGAAGCACTGGGCCGACGAGGATCGGACAACTCGGAAATACGTGAGCGTATCCCGAACGGTGACGTCAACGCGCGATGATAGACACATGATTTTCATGGTGATGCGGTACCCTACAGCGTCATCTGGATAGTTGACAGCACATTGGTCAACTGCTACAGATGTATCAGTGTCTGCTTTGTCAATTTATCGACGTCTGCTTCACCGTGGACTGTGTGCAAGAACCCCTTTATACAGGATTCCCCTCACTCAAAACGAACAACGCTTGCGACTACAATGGGCTCATGACCATAGTGACTGGCGTGCAGATTGGCAACAAGTGGTATTTTTTGAGGAATCTGGCTTTAGTTTGTGATACCATGATGGCAGCATTCGTGTTAGACGGTAAGCCGTTAAACGCCATCATCCGGAATGCATTATCGAACGTCATAGACGACGAACACCCGAAGTTGTGGTCTGGGGTGCGATTGCGTATCATGGACAATCCAAGCTGCTACGAATTTTGGATATTCTGGACAGCAACCGGTGCACCAGTGAAGTGCTGGAGGCCGATGGCGTTCCTTACATTCAAGACATTCCTGGAGCTATCTTTCAACAAGATAATGCACGCCCACATGTTGCAATGAATGTTCAAGAGTTTGTTTTCAGCAGAAAACATACAGCTTCTTATGCCGCCTGCATGTTCGCCGGAGATGTTGCCTATTGAAAATGTGTGGGATTTCGTTGATCGGAATGTGTCGCACATGATCCTCGTAATACAGTCTCTACAGATGAACTTTGGTTTACGCATACAAACAATAAGGTATGCTCTTTCCTAGGTAGACATTTAAAATATGTTCGAGTCCATACTACGCAGCATTATTGCAGCGCGTGCTGGCTACACCAAATACTGATTTTTTACACTTAATATTCTTTTTTTTTTTTTTTTTTTTTTTGCTTTGAAATTGTAATTATTTGTTCGTACCAATACCAGTAGTTTGCGTATTACATTTCAATTAATTCTGATGATTCCTTCATGGTGTTGCAATTTTCACAAACATAAGTGTATATATACAGAGCCTTGTAGTGTTAAAGCAATCAAAATCTGAATAAATAAATAATTATTCATGTAATCGAATAACGGTAATGCTTGAAGTGTTAATTGCGTGTATTTGCATATGCTCATAATTCTTATTGTTACGTGTACAAAAAAATAGAACAAACAATATTCATCATAGCAAAAAGATCTTAACACTTCTTCATTAAAATTAAATAATTTTTACCTGATTAAAAACATTTTACGTAAAATAAAATTAACAGTCTAAGCTAAATTTTGTGAATCTAATATTACTAAAAGTTTAAGAAAGATAAAGAAACTTAAAACATAGAATTAAATATAAAAAGAAAACAAATATTTCAAATTGCACTTGAAATTTAATTTTGTAATTTTAAAAATGATTTTAATGGAATAGTTTTGTAACAAACATAATGACTTTCGTTTAAAGTTTTAAAACAAAGCCAAAGCTTTTAACAATAATTTCGAACGTCATGCCTGCAACTGAAAGATAAGATAGAATATCTTAATATGGAACATTCCTAATATTCGATTCTAATTTCCATATAATCCTTAAATTAAAGTGAAGAGGAAACTATGTCACAACACCAGACTTTGGTTTAATACGAATAGAACGAAAAGAAAATCGTAAACTTTTAATAAAAGCGTAAAAGCATATATTACGCTGTTTTGACGGTCGCTTGAAACAATTTCTTAACTTCAATAAAGACAGGTAAAATTAATTTTCTGGCGCAGGAGACGTTGTAGAGGGGTAGAAACATCGCAACATTTTAGAATTGTCATGTATTCATTCGTTCAAAATGATAATGAACCATAACGCGAATCGATTGTATCTGCATAAGTGAAATGTATAATTTTCTAATCAAGGGTTTCTAAAATATTCTAATGCAAGCAAACTTCTGATATTAAAACATTTGGAAATGTCTAGGGTAATACATTAGTTATGAATGCAAACTTTTATTTTTATGTTTACGTTTGGTACAAATGTTTAATAATGGTTACTGTATATGATAACTTGTCATTCGAGATTTTAATTTAAATCTATCTGTATATTTCTTAATCGTTTTAAATAGCTTAATTTTTATTTAATTTTGTTTTAAAAGAATACGCATAGCATCATTTATACGTCAAGTTTGGTAAAAATGTTTAATTATAGTTACTGGATTTGACAACTTGTTACTCCAGATTTTAATTTAAATCTATCTCTATATTTACTTGATCTTTTTAAATAATTTGATTGTTATTGTGTTTTGTTTAAAATAAATACGCATACTATTATTTGTGCGTTTTGTAAAGAAGATAATATACTTAACACAGTTCAGCCAAGGAAAAAAAATGAGAATATTCACTAATAATAATACTTCCTCAGATATTTGTTTCACAGAATAAGTTGCATTTTTCTTCAAGTATCATGCATTTTCAGCGAGGTTTATTTTTGCCGTTATTTTAGTTTATTATTTTTAAGGTAACAACATTTTTAATTTTAGTAATTAACTTTAAATAGTATTATTCAACACTGTTATTTATAGCATTGTGAGTGTTATATTTTGAACACTAAGTATCCTGTTATTTACATTGTATTTCTACTCTAGTGGGAGGTTAGGCTCCATTTCCTTAGTGATATTTATTCGCGTTCGACAAAACAACGCCCCCTCTCCCTTCCCAAATAGAATAAAATCTCCCAAGATATAATATAATTCACTATTTCGCAAGTTGTCGTCTATATTTTGAATCTGTAATGAAATTGTGAATAGAAAACATTCTTAAATGAAAAATGGTAATATAACTTAAAACATATTATATTGTAAATCCGGTTGTGGCATATCATCATCGGCAAATACTAACTCAGTCTCGTAAAAAATTATGTTTGTTATGTTACAAAATACGCAAAGAATTAATAATTATACTGGCAGTTTTTGACGCAGGGTCTTTTTCTTCACTGCTTTGCAAATAACAAAATGTGGATAGTAATGTTTAATTCCCATTTTATTAGCCACAAAAAGGAGAAACTGGCTTGGCAGTTGCTTCACCTTTGAATTTAAATAACATATTAATTTATGCACTTCTGTTCACATCAATGCTCTTTCAGTTGTATTGACTAAAATTATTCGCAGGGATAAATAATTTTACAAGTATAGTCTATTGTATAAAACTATTATTGTGTTTCTTAAATTTGGATTGCTCATTCCATTATACAGTTTATTCACCGTATAGTTACACGGCATAAGCTAAGCCATTTATCCAAAAAATCATTAAAGCACTTATAGGAACAATCTTCTCTGTAATTTAGAAAATTTCTAACTATTGTAAATATTAATGTTTAATGTTTGTATGTTCTAATGTTTAATTAATTTAAATGTTTATAGATTTTTGAGCGACGCCTAATGTTAGGAACGTTCACTTTTTTTTTAATTTTGGATTCTCTGACTATTTTAATGGAACACACACGCAGACAGATTAAAACAATTTTACATTCTTCTATCAAGTAAGCAAAATGTAAATATTTCAGTTTAATATTTTTACTATAATTCTTGTACATATTATCAGTTCTTTTCAGTGTAAAATAGCTACAATATTCATTATTTTTTCATTGTATATTTTTCAACTTTCATGGAAGGAACAACTATGTGTTTCTGATACAATGTTAAAGTCTGATTTTCAATTTTCCTTTACAAGCTATTTAATCATAGAAAATGTAGCTATTTTGACTTCTTCTTATTAGTAAGCTGGAAATATGGTAGAGTGTCTGACATGTTATTTAATAGTAAATAATTCAGAAAAGTATAAAAAATTTCTTATTCCAATACAAAGAACACACGAAGATTGGTATGAAACGTCAAATATGATGATATATAGTGCAGTACTTTAGTATGTCCTTTTGTTGTTAAGGTAATTTTTGAATGGTTTTAGGATTCAGCTTTCGCAATGTTGATTGCGTTACGCACAGTGCTTTTGCGATAGATTTCAATAATATAAAAATATCTACTGCATTTTGTTCACATTCAAATGTACCACATTACGACCAGCTTATTTGAATAAAAGTTCTTTTAGCGCAATTGTTCTTGTCTTTTGTTATTAGAATAATAATCGACCAGCCTCTCAGACGAGCTTTCCAGGCGTTTTAGTTTCAAAGATATTGTTGAGGATTTGGACATTGGAATATTGTTTCGTCAGTTTAATAAAGACTTAATTTATTATATATTTTTTAATAATACTCCTTTCAACTAGTTAACGTGCATAATTGTTTTTTTAGCTATGCACTTGGCTCTACTCTTAGGAATACTCTTTCACTCTTTTTAGCCTTTCACATGATTCGTAAGATATTGCTTTTGGGATCATGCTTCTGGAACTTCAAGAATACACACAATGTTAACGATAGTTTATGTATACGCCTCTTTATTGATATTAATACTATTACTTAATACTATAATTATAAGGAAATAAAAAACTTTGTGTTTAATATGAATCGTTTTATGGGGTAAATATACCGGGTGTCCCAAAAAGGACTGGCTGATTTTAAAATTCAATAACTTGCAAACGGTGACAGATATTAAAAAAATTCTTGCAGGAGGGTTATGCATAAGGTCAAAAGTTTTATTACAGTGATTTTCAATTTTAGTTCGATTTACAAACAATAGATGGCGCTGTAAGCAATAGTCGCTAAATACAGGCTCGATTTCTAGTCCTTTCACTTGTTCCATGCTGAAAAAGGAGATGGAAATGTATTATCCGGGCCACGAAGAACCAAAAATCGAGCCTGAATTCAGCGTCTATTGATCGCAGCGCCATCTATTGTTTGTAATTCGAACTAAAATTGAAAATCACTGTAAAAAAACTTTTGACCTTATGCAGAACCCTCCTGCAAGAATTTTTTAAATATCTGTCACCGTTTGCAAGTTATTGAATTTTAAAATCAGTCAGTCCTTTTTGGGACACCCGGTATATATTTTTTAAATTACCTTTTGAAGTTTTTAGATAAATGTTTGACTATTAATATTAGTATAACTTCATTTAAAAAAAATAAGGATAATTAAAAGAGTTTAATCAAAATAAATATAAACATAATTAATATTTAAAGTTCTGCTTGACGGTTTAAAATAAAGATTGTAATACGGTGATACAATTTCTGCATAAAATAATTACTATGATTTAACGAATAAAAACAACACTTGAAAAATTTTACGATAATATCGAACAGCATGCCTGATACCGAAAATCTAGTTGAAATATTTCAATATAAAGCAAATTTATTATCTACAATTCAATCTTAAGTATAATCTTTAATTAAAATGAAGAGTAATTTGTATGACAACAAAACACTTCGGTTCAATACGAATAGAACTGAAACAAAATTGTAAATTTTCATAAAGTCTTAATGGTATTATATTTCGGCCGGTTATAAGAGGTTTTTGCCATTGGACAGAAAAATATAATTTTCTGACATTGAAAATAGTACAGCAAATTCAAATTGTTAGGCATTTGCCCTGTCAAAATAATAATGAACCTTAATATGAACCGACGATGTTTCCATAAGTGAAATGTATAATTATCTAATCAAGGGTTTCGAAAATATTTTAGCACAATCAGACAATTTATGTGCTAGAATAGGAAATATTTGGTAGTGCCAAGGTAATAAATCAGTTGTAAATGCAAACTTTCGTTGCTACACTTGCATTTGTTAATGTGTATTGATCTTAGCATTTTAAATTTAATTTTATACTGTTTCTGTATATTACTGAATATTCGTAAACATTTTGATTAATGCATTGTCTGTTGAAACGTAATACATATAGTTTAATTCATACATTTTTTAAACGAAACTCATTTTATTATACATAAAAGAGCTTCAAATAAATTAAGAACTACAAGAATTTTCATTAATATTGTCTGTTTAATGTTTCACGAAGCAAACGTTATATTTATTCATTTAGTGGTTATTAATTTTTTTACTAGTATTTTAACAATATTTACGGCGTTTTGAATGTCATCTGTAATAATTTTTATATCCTGTTACTCATAAAGTTGTTGTAATAGCTACAAGACATTGGTGTTATATATTTTATAGAGAACACTGTGCCAATAAAAAAAGATCAACCAGCCAACAAAAGACAATTTTACAATTCTGTGACTCTGAATCATTCTTCTGTATGGTACATTTTCAGATACTTGTATAATCCTGATTTTCAGTCGAAAAAAACAGTTTGGTCTACAAATGGTTAGCATAAACATATAGTAATTAGTCATTCTTTACATTGTAAATATAATTTATCTATTGATTTATGAAAACATTAGGGAAACAATTGAAGCATTATTAGGCATAAAAATAAATTTTAGCTTCAGCTTTATAAAAATGTTAACTACAAAATAAGTTGCTGAAAATTGTTTATGACTTTGTTTTAAATTTCAGTAACGAAGGTTGAAATTATTAATTGAGCATGAAAAACAAAAACAATCATACTGTTAAGAAATGAAAGATGCTCCTTTCGGTGTGTAACAAATTTTAATGCTTTTAAAGAACTTTTACGAAAGTTGGTTTCTATATTTGGAAAATGTACCTAGATAACTTTAACTACCTAGATAACTTTAACGTGTCTAAATGCACTGATCCTCTGAATTTCTGCTTCTTTCTCTGCTCCCCCCCCCCTCCTCCTTCCGCATACAGCTCGATTTTAATACTTTTCGAAATAAATGGTGAGTATTTACATTTACTGATGATTATTCACACTTCTGTGAAATCTAACATACCGATTATTAATTGTAACGGAGAAAAAAAATAGTTGCCTATTACAAACCAACATCTTAAAAAATTAAAAACAAGAATACTTAAAGAAAGCTGGGAGAGAATATTGATAAATTTCACTGTTAAACGTAAACATATATTATACAAAGGAGTAATTTCTACAGCGAGTTGAAATGAAAAATAAATATTAACCAAAGAAAATAAGTTAAAACTGGTGTGAATGACTAAGAACAAACAATCTTCTTGAAACACCATCAAAAAATTGTAAATGCGCTAGGCCTTTCAAAAGATCTGAGTCTTTCTTCATCAGGCGCAAAAAAGACGTCCTTCTACTATGAAAGCAGAGGCAAGACTGAAATGAGAGACAAAGAAAAGGAAACAAGCTGAAGAAACAGCCAATAGGAAGTTAGAAATCAACAGCCAATAGGAAAGTAAAAGACAACAGCCTATCACAGAAGAGAATAATCAAAACAAAAGAACACAAAGTAGGAGGGGCAAAAAATGGGAGGGGGGGAAAATACATATAATCCAATATGGGAACACATGAAATTAAAATGAATAAATAAATGAATAATATATATTAAAAAAAAAACAGACTAATAATAATACAAAAATAAATTAAATGGTAGTACTGAAAAGGTTTTTCCAAGCTGCAGAGATCATTGTGAAATCAGATTTATCATTAACAATAACATCACGATTAAGATAAATAGCTAAATTTTCAAGAAAGTCCAATTCAGTGATACTATTGGCATTAGAGATAATTTTAGCATTTTGAAAATTAAAACTATGGCCGGAATCCCAAGAGTGCTTGGCAATAGAAGATTTAGAAAATTCTCGATTGATTACATAACGCGAGTGTTCTTTTAAGCGGATTTCGAGATTCCTTTTAGTTTGACCAATATAAGATAAATCACAACCATTACAAGGAACTTTATCTTATATTGGTCAAACTAAAAGGAATCTCGAAATCCGCTTAAAAGAACACTCGCGTTATGTAATCAATCGAGAATTTTCTAAATCTTCTATTGCCAAGCACTCTTGGGATTCCGGCCATAGTTTTAATTTTCAAAATGCTAAAATTATCTCTAATGCCAATAGTATCTCTGAATTGGACTTTCTTGAAAATTTAGCTATTTATCTTAATCGTGATGTTATTGTTAATGATAAATCTGATTCCACAATGCTCTCTGCAGCTTGGAAAAACCTTTTCAGTACTACCATTTAATTTATTTTTGTATTATTATTAGTCTGTTTTTTTTAAATATATATTATTCATTTATTTATTCATTTTAATTTCATGTGTTCCCATATTGGATTATATGTATTTTTCCCCCTCCCATTTTTTGCCCCTCCTACTTTGTGTTCTTTTGTTTTGATTATTCTCTTCTGTGATAGGCTGTTGTCTTTTACTTTCCTATTGGCTGTTGATTTCTAACTTCCTATTGGCTGTTTCTTCAGCTTGTTTCCTTTCCTTTGTCTCTCATTTCAGTCTTGCCTCTGCTTTCATAGTAGAAGGACGTCTTTTTTGCGCCTGATGAAGAAAGACTCAGATCTTTTGAAAGGCCTAGCGCATTTACAATTTTTTGATGGTGTTTCAAGAAGATTGTTTGTTCTTAAATATTAACCAGCTATAATGCTCTTTAACATTCCAGCCTGAGGGAACATACCGTTCCAATTTTATTACAGCTATGTTTGTTTATTCCTGTTTGTTCGGAAATTGACGGAAATAGATTTGCATTTATATTTTAGATATTCTAATCAGAAATGCATTTTTCAGATATACTGCCTGAATGCGCCCACAATCATAAATATTAATACAAAAAAAAATTATGTGTTTTTCTGCCTATAGGTTATTTAAGATGATAATTTCTTACTATTAAATTTGAATAGCATATAGGAATATTTTTATTACCACCGTGCAAATATTTGTCAAAGAAATCGATTCAGGCACCATTTTTTCTTAATATGAATTCTTTAAATTATATTTTATGGTACACCATGACGTTGCAATGCTTGAACTAGGTTTTTTGAACGAAGATTTACTTTTTAAAATATAAGAATATTTCCAACTTGTATACATTTTTTTGTTGTTTTAAATTTAATTTTGAGCCCCAAAAAGATAATTTATACGTCCTCACTTTGATATTTACATAAGCAAATGAAATTAATAAAACGTAATTTGTTTTAAAGAAGACGCAAAATATTTACTAGATCTGTGTTCAGAAACTATAATGAATCTAAAAGTACTTTATTTTTTAAAATGCAAATAGTCTTATTAAAACCACGTGATAAATAAATTAACACATTGTCAAATAACTGTCAACGGGTGTTCTGCGAAAGGTTTTATTCGAGTTTTATGAAGATAAAATTGCAGACATATTATTTTTCAGCATTTTATGGGGAGATGCTCCCTATACGGATTGCGATTTTCGAAATTTTATTTTGTTTAAATAATGCACATAGAATAAAATGGTTTATGGATTTCGATTTAATGTACATTCTTCAAAGAGTTTAAACTTTGTCATATGAAAATATTAATATTTTAAACGACTTCAACTCTTCAAATGCTCCCTGCGGAAAGTATGCACATCAAATCTGTATACATGATTACGCACCTAATACGCAACTCAAACAAAAAATCCTCAATTGTTATTAACAATATTTAAACGCCAAATCCCAAACTGGTAAGATAAATCAAAATTTCAGAATGTGGAGACTGTTTGAAATTTGAGCTGGATTTTAGGTACAAACCTTTCATTTTCATAATTTTATAGATTATTTAATTTTTTGAAGATTTTCTGCTGTTACAAAAGAGCAGTTTTTTTTAAGTCGATGGATTGGGAGTTCTAATCTAAACAACAATCACTGATTTCAGGGTGACACCAATAATTTAAACTGTTTGTCATTACTTAAACATTGAGTAGAACTAAAAAAAAATTGAAGGCAAGTTAAAGATTCAATAACAAGAAACAAAAATAGTTTTTAAATATTTTTCGGGATGATCAGCACTTTAAATTACGCGGTTTATTCTGCAACGAAATTTTGAGTAATTTAGGTTAATTTTCTACTGACAGCAATATATTTCAATACTTGTTGTTCGGCCCGGCGTTACGTGGGCCCGAGGTAATAACATAAAATAAACCTCAAATTTGAATTCCTTTGTATCTTTAACCCAATTTTGTAAGAATTTATACTTTTAAATAAAAAACTTTTCAACGAATCTCGTATCGGGTTTTCCGCAATCGAAAAAACCGAGTGTACTGTATTAAATCAAAATATATATTCTTTGAGAGGGAGTTATATGCTTTTCCACATTTCATCCAAAAATAGCGTATTTAGAATTTAAAACTGTACGGATTCTTTTTTTCACATCGGGTCATTTAATATAAAAAAATAGTTATCATTGTCCGAATTCTTTAAAATTTTAATGAGTCATAAACATAATGGTTTAACACGTTCACGCCTGCGCGGTGGGTCACACCCGACTGTCTCATAGTTGTAAAGTCTCCGGATTTTTGCACACCACTGTTATTTTAGAGAAAATGTTGTTCGTTTAAATCGCCCAATTGTTATAATTAAATAAAACAATATTTTCTGTATTAAAATACTGGTATCCAAAAAGCCGGAGTCTTGCCAGCTCTGAGACAGTCGAGTGTGACCCACCGTGTCGGGGTGAAGGTGTTAAAAGCCTGTATAAAAAAAATCATGAAATTATATTTATGGTAAAGACTCCCCTCATAGCATGCATGGTCACAGTGACGTCATTGTGACGTCACTGTAAGTCACGGTGGTCACGTCACATCTGTGACCAAAATGCCACCACTCAGTGATGTCACATTGTGACTGAGTGGTGAACTTCTTCGAAAACTTTAAAAAATTACAAAAGCTCTTTAAAACATGTTATTTACTGTAAAACCGGCAATTAAAAAAAAATTTGTGACGTCACTGTCATGTTACTGCATGTGACATACGTCGCGTCACATATGTGGCGAAAAATCCTCCATATTGTAAACTCACAGTGTGACTAAAATATGAATTTAGGAAAGCTTTAAAAATGAAGAGACATATTTTAAACAGGCCGTCTTAATGCATTTCGGAGCTTGGATCGGATTGATTTTGTAGTATACTTTATTATAATAAATAAATTCACTTTTATACTTTCTATAATATTCTCCTTTTCTGTTAATGTTTAACTAGTTTAAGTCACTATTTAAAAATAAATGTTGCTATTTGTTTCTGACTTTTTTAACAAATTTAACATTTTCTGAATATATAATAAAATATACAAAATATATGCAAAATGCATGACATATTTATTCATATTTTAATTTTTTCCCCCAGAAATTTCTTTAAAAAATAGTTATTGTCCACGCTGATTTATTCTACAGGAAATTAATACAGAAAAAAATAAAAGATTATAAAGAAAAGAAACTTTCTTTGCCCGATAATCTTTTTTTTTTTTTTTTTTTTTTTGAACATATTTGGTATTTATTACATGTGATACAAACTTTACCTTTTTTTTTTTTTTTTTTTTAAAGGCCTTTCTTTATTGTCCATTAAATTGGTTTTATATACACTAGAAATTTCAATAATGTTTTATTTTATATACTCTAATTATGACTAATACAATTTTTATAATTTACAAAAAAGAGACAGTCCATTTTTACTTGAATTGATTTCAAATTGATTGAAAGCTAAAATGAAATGGACACACACAAAAGAAAAAGGAAATCAAACAGAACAGTTTTATAAATGTATTACGCATTTAACTTGCAAATCTACAATAACAAATAAAACCATCTGCCCTCGAATTTTGTTTTCGGCAGACGATAACAAGAGGAAACAGTGTATTTATTCTTTTGAATAGTGGCAGCAGCTGGAAACAGTAGCTCTTTTATGAATGATGTTGTCACTGGTTTTTTAAATTCTACAAAAGTTATACAGGAACGCGGTCAAGAAATATTTTACATAAAATATCAGTCCGAAAAAAGTACAATGTGCAGTGACCTGTTAATCTCAGCTGGTCAATGTCATTGTACTGTAGTATTCGGACATAATGCTTCGACTTTTGACTTTAAGAACTTTCGCTTTTTGGATTACCATAATGGAATTATAGAAGACGATGCAACAAGAAATGGGTAAGAAAAAATGATTTTTTCTGCTTTCTTTTATTATTATTTGAGTTAATTTCACATAAAAAACATGTTATAAAGTAATATATGCCATTAATGTAACTTTTATCTATTCAATAAAATTTAATAAATTTAATGTTTATTTTGAATAGTTCAAAGAAAAAATAGTATGTCAACGATTTTAATCAGATGGTTAAAACCATTAATTAAATTGCAGTTTAATCGCATTTATTTTCCTTTTTAAAATTATCTGGTTAAAATCACATTTTCGTAAATTAAAAAATCTATATATTCAATAATTCATATAATTGATAAACATTTAAAGCTAATCCCAGATAGCATGAACAATTGCAGCAAGATTATTTTTTCCTTGATATTTTCTTGTCACGAAAAATTTGAAGTAATAATATTGCCGCAAGGCCATTACTAGGTAGACGGAATATAATCAATCGCTTTCTTGCAACGCAACTTTGCTCTAAATCTGATACAACACTGTCATAAAATAACGACGTAAGCGAAAAATTCCTTTTATTGGAAGGAGAACAGATATAAACGCGCATGCGCGGAAATTTTACAAAGACAAAATTACAACACTTCTTTATTGAATTCCATGAAGCAGCGCCATTGGATTAGCGTTCAAGTAAAGAACCCAGATATAAAGGTATTTATTATTTTAATTATTCAAATGTGATTCGGATATTTTTGTATTTTCTCTGTACAAACTACAACTTATTTCGTACAGAAATTTTAATAAATTAAAAAGTTATGTTAATTTACTGAGGAATGCTTACATTTTTAAATAGTTTGGTTTTGGTCCATGTTAAGGCATTATTGAAAATTTTAATTTTAAAATGAATTTTTCTCAACTTTAAGGGGAATTTCTAAGATATCGTTTTAATTAATATTTGCCTTTTTTCTTGCTCACGCCGATCGAGCAGTGTTGAATTCAGATATTTTTCTCCGGGATTAATTTCTGCGGCTCTGGAGGAAGGGGGGGGGGGCATTTTAGAGATTCGGTGTGGAAATTGCTTATTAAAAGGCATAAAATATCAAACCTTCCGGGGGGAATTCCCCTCCTCTTGAATTCAGCAGTGCGTTCGAATGTATTTTTAAATTTAAATTATCTTTTCATGGCCATTAAACCACTTTCTATATATAAATATCAAGTATTTTAAACAGTTTCTTAGTGTGCTATTCTCCATGCTTCTTATCGTGGACTTCTATTGTATCGCTATTTTCTAATTTTTATTAAAGTTATTAACAGTATTTCCTTCCGGCGTCAGTTTTATTTAATTCTTTAAAAATTTCTCTTTTCTTATGACATAACTGCTTGTTAATCGGATGTGTACAAGTCGTTTTATTTCCTATTTTTCTTAAATTTTAAATACGAATATTTTGAAATTGTTAATTTTTCGCGACAGCAAACCTGGGCTTGAAATGTGCAGAGCAAATCGGAACAATATTCCGGTTCGTAAAATTATGACAAACATTGATCTGGTTTGCAGTGTTGTAATCGTAAAAAAAATCAGAGGGTGTACGCTAAAGTCATGAACGTCATGTCTAGAGTATGTACGATATAGATTTATTCGAGAAACCGGAAGTATACGGAGCTTTTTAAAAAAATCCAGAATTTTTGCAATGAATTAGAGCTAAATAACTAAAATGCATTGACTAATTACTTAAACTCTTCCCCCCTCCCCCCCCCATAAAAAAGTTATAAAATAGCTTTGTGTGATACTTAAAACCTCGGATAGCACCAAAATATTATTTTAATAGTTACAATATATATATATATATATATATATATATTTTTATAATTAAAACTTTGGACCTTAAAACCTTAATTCCATTGTTATATTGTTAATGTCAGATTCGAAGACTATTTATTTGTGTTATTATTAAAGATGTTTCGTTTTGAATCCTTTTTCACATGTAAAATAGTGTTCAACTGCATCTTTATTTATTATTTTCTTCTATGATAACAATCTTTAATAAAATGTAATTCTTAAAAACCGACACTAGTCACCCGAAGTAAAATTTAACATTCAAGCTAATGTTAATTCTATGGACAGTTCTTTGCATATTTTGGGCTCACATTTTAATATTTTTTAATATTATTTTTTGCATAGGATACACCCGGTTGATATATATAGTTGTGCAATCGTACCTTTTCGAGCTTTTATGCAATTTTTTATATGCAGATACTTTCAATTTTGAAACCTGTTCTGAAAGTGAAACTGTACTCATATAAATGAAAACTGTAACCAAAACCGAAAAAGTACAACAATATATGGGGAATTCTCACAATCTTTTGACTTTTATGTCCCTGAATAATAATTTTTATTTTAATACATTTTTTTGTGTTTTTTTTTATTTCATATACTGGAGAACATTCCATTGCGTGATTGCATATAACAATATTAACGAGATAAATAAGTTTTGGACGATGTTGGGTGTCCAAATACCAGGAAAACTCCTATACCGTCCCGTCCCTGATGCTGATTTTTAAATTTGGAGCTGTCTGTATAAAATTGTTCCAATAAAAGTAATTCGATGTAATTTTTTTCCGAAACTGGGACAATTGTTTAATATAAATATTGTGCAAAAAATTAACCTGCACACATTTTTACGGTTGATGTTATTTTTTTAACTCTGTCCCTGGGTTTTTCATCCTTACCGTCCCTCTTGCACAACTTATACAGAAAATCACTTCAGATGCAGCCGCAGAATTTTTTTCAAGTTTTTTCTCATGGAGAAGTATGCTAGAGAAAGAATGTCTAAAATTCTTTGACAGGAAATTTACTGCAAAATTTAAATCAGCATTTAAATATCAATTTCAAGATCGTGGCTTTATTGGTAGTCTTACCGTCCCCAAGGTTTATTTCTGCACTTTTCGAGGTAAATTAAGAAAAAAAAATATTTAATCCAATGTTAACAACTGTTTCTAGAAATCAATGAACATTGTGGCTATCACTTAGTCTTAACATGATTTTCCTAAAAATATGTGATAATTTTCCTTACCGTTCCATCCTTACAGTCCTTTTTTTTCCCATTTCGTCCCTTTTTCCCTATACCTTTTTTTTTTTTTTCAAAAAAAATTATGGCCATTTTTTTCCCCATTCTGACCAGAAAATCAGAGTTCTAACTTTTTACGACTGCTATTTCATCTTCACCTAACACTTCATTTATAATGGCTGTTTCATAATAATGGAAGCCATCAGTCCATCAGAAGAAAATAATCCTTTCCAAAGGTATAATTCTTCATTTGGCGCCCCTTCGTTCTGGTGCTTGGAGCACATACCCCCCCCTGCCCCCCCCCCCCTTAGTTTCGGCCCTGACAGCAGGTCCTAAGCCTAGATCCTTGTGGACCAGGTCTGTACTTTCCCACTGGTATAATACAAAATTCAAAACTATCCCAGATGATGCTGTTACATCAGAGTGTGGTTTGTTTTTTATATACTGCTTTACCGAGGCACGTCCTAAAAAAAGGAATCGTCTGCTCATCTATGGAAAATTTTCCCTGATCTCCTGGTAAATTCAAGCAGACACTACGGAATCTGTCGAGCATTTGCTGAACGTTCTATAATTTATTATTTATTCCTGGTGGTTTACTTGCTGTGTCGACAAAATGGAATGAATTTATCAAACTTAAAAATCAATCTCGTGGTATGCATATAACTCATGTAAAACTTATAAATCATATATGGCATCTATAACTCAAAGCAGAAACATACAGTTCGTTGCATGTGCATATTATATATCTAATACTATCCATTTTAATTAGAAATCATGAATAGTAAAAACCTATTAATTTAAAATTGGTCATCTTTAAAAATGTAATTAATAAAAAATAAATTGCTAAAAACATAAGTTTAAAAAAATCACTTAAAATTTTTTTATATATATATTAGGAATTGTATCTATTTTGGAAATGGTAAATGCCGGACCCGCACAATTGTGTGGTTCATTTGTTTTTCAACTTTTGTGAAGCCTAATTAAATTTATCAAAGACAAAATCAATTAAAATCATGAATAAACTATATGAAAACAAATATTAAATCCAAGCAAACATTATAAATCATATTTAAATGAAATTACGACAGTTCATACTTTTTGTCTATTGCTGTCAGATGATATAGTCTTTTTAAAAGCAGAAAATATAACCCTGTATTGTAGATGGTACCCCCTAGTTGTGTCTTATCAAAACATCTAAAGTCAATTAACTCATATAAATGTGCGGATTTGGTTTTAAATCGCACAAAAACAGGAGGTAGTCATTCTCTTTTACTTTAGTAATTGCCCGTACAATTGTGTGGGTCAGGGCTTAAAGGGTTAAGAGGCTACTTCAATCAAACGGAAACACCAATTCGCCAATGTTAATCCAATAAGAGAATTTTTTTAAGGTAACTCGGTTGCATTTCAATATTTTTAAATGATTTTTTTTATATACTTTCACTTTTCGAGCCGGTATAAACAGTGAAAAGAATGAAAGTGTCCGCACAAAAAAAAAAGAAAGAAAGAAAATTAAATAAAAACTTCAACGAACTTAAAATAAACTAAAAACCGCAATTGCAGAAATTTACCTCAGCTATCCAATGCAAAAGAAAAAGTCTTTTTAAAATATAAAAATACAGACGAGATATTTTAAAAAATATATCTCGTTGGATTAACATTAGCGATTCGGTCATTTTGCCTGAAGAGTTATAATTTGTGATCACCTTTAGAACTAAATCTAAGCAGGATTCTTGAAAACAGTGAAAATTTAACTTGTAACTTTTAAAATGCACTCTATTGTTTCTCTCTTTTAGGATGCAAAGAGACGGAAATAATATATAGAAGAATGTTAAATAATTGTATGTTAATTTGGTAAATATTATGTTAATACTTTGTATTAGAAACTATTATTTGTAGCTGTGTGAAAATAAACTTTTTAATTTAATAGACTGTATTGTTTTATTATAACTTTGTTCTTTTTATATTCTTGAAACTTTTCAAATATTTTGTTTTTGTGGAATTATATTTAATCAGATTTGTGAATAGGGGCCATCCAGAAATGATGTCACGCTTGGAGGGGGGAAGAGGGGTTCGTGAAATTGTGACAGTTTGTGACAAGGGGGTGAGAGGGGGTAAGCAGAAGTCTGACATCACACATTTTGGTTAAACATTAGAAGTCTTACTAACATTGCATAGATATTAGAGGACTTACTATTCCCGAGGATGAGTGCGATGCCAAAATGCCTGTGTACTCTATGGACGAGCATATATTTTCTCCAAGGGAGGAAGAGTCGTTATAGTAAATGATTCGGAGTAATTTCTATTTTATGATTTAATATATAATTTTATAAATGTTCATATTAATGTGACAAATGAAATGTTATGGCAATTCCATTTAAGTAAAACTAATATTGAGGCTTCTTCTTCAAAATCAATCTGTTTTAAAGTATTTTGTGTTCATAAAGTAAATATAGGATTTAAAAACCAAATATATTAAATTCCATTTCAAATTCTAAAATACTACTGTTTTCAATTGCTCTTTCATATTAATATTTTATTATTATTGTATATTATGTTTTTTGTTGTAAACCGTAATCTTATTTCATATAAAATAAATACACGAATCAGTTTTATTGTTATGCTCACAAATGTCATTAAAACACATAGTTAAAGTTCAAAAATAAAATTTGAAATATGACCTATAACATAGTGCTTTATTTCTGAGCTGCAAGTATATATTTACGTAATATAGCGTGACATGTGACAAGGGGAGGGGAGGGGGTATGGTGAAGAGTGACATTTTGTGACAAAGGGGAGGAGGGGGGTTAAAAATGTTGAAAAAAAGTGTGACATCATTTATGGATCGCCCCATAGGGAAATTTTAATTTTAAAATGAGTTTTTGTTTTCCTTCTGGAAGTTAATAAGTTTTAGCAACATATTCCACTCTGGCCAAAAAGAAATGAAAATAAATTATATTTTCTTTAATAAAATTATATATGAAATTAAAATTGAGGGTGTGTGTTTATACTCATCTAGGTTTGCTTTGCATTGGTTATGTACATGGACCACTTATTTTTAGATAATGTTTTTAATTACCTTCTAAGAATTAGGAGGGAATAAGCAACTAATTGAGAATTGGCGAGTCTAATAAAACTTCTAAACAAATTAAGGTATATTATTGGAAGTTATTGGGGCTTACCAGGTAGTTGAATGGTTAGCCCTGTGGCCTCCGATTCAACTATGTCGGGTTTAATTCCTGCGGTTGTGGTAGTATATTTGTGGTGATTTGGAATCTACTTTAAACCTTGTTTACTCGGTCTATGTAGCATAAAAATGTCAAGCATTTGACAAACCTCCGATTATATGGAATCCTGCACAAAACTCGCACAACCTTCAAAAGTACGACTATTAGCGTACAGATAAAAAATATACAATCAAAACTTGGGTAGAAATGCGGCAACTAGTGACCATTCACCAAAGTTTGGGAAGAATTTCATTTTGATACTAAAAATGAATATTCGATGAGTCCTTAAAAAATAAAGTTCTTTTATCATGTTTTGGGGGCATTTTTAACTCAGGGAGCGGGAGGGGCAAACTAAAATTTTTTTAGGTATGTTAAGAGACAGGTATCGTTTATTATTATGATTATTATTATTTAATGGAATGATTACCATTTGCAAATTGATACGATCATTTGTTACATAGTTACGACAAGTTTTATGAATACGAAGTCGAAAACTATAATTTGGTGCAGGTACCGTAGGTTTTTACAGCAGCAACTGATAGCCCTTCAAGAAAATTTATCTGGTAAGAACTTCATTTTGGCACTAGAAATGTAGATACGATTTGTTCCCCCAAAATAAAGTTGAATCATCGTGGGGTTCATTTTGAGGAGGGAGGGGGGGGGCTTTAACATGCATGGGCGAACAGAACTTATTTTTAAAATGTCAAATGGGGTATCGTTTGTTGTGAATTTTTTTATTCTGAATCAAATGATATCACAAGCAAGCCGATACGATCATTGTTTACAAAGTTAGGCCAGATTATAAGCAGTGGATTTTGGTAAATTTAATGACTTTGAAATAAACTCAAAATTATCCTGATTTTGACTATTGCTATTTTGAAGACATTTAATAGTTTTGAGATGACTTAATACAGGACCAAATGGTCCGCCAACTGAATACCAATATTATTTTAGAAAAAAAATTCTTTTTAGATTTTTCTTACAAACCGCCCCGGAAACACATTTGAAAGTTAATTCTAGCGCAAACCTACCATAAATTTTTCTGTTAAAATTTATTGGTATTCAGTTGGCGGACCATTTGGGAGCCCTGCTTAATATGATATAAAAAACTCTTTTTAAACGTAAAATAAATGTGACAAAACTATGTAAAAAATAAAATATAATTTTCCACTTTGCATTGATAAAATCTTTCCTGTAACTTTCTTATAGATGTTCGTATCGACTTGCCGATAATGTTATTCAAATACATACGAAACGATATCCCACTTGACCTATTTAAAAAAAGTTGAATTTTCCCCCCTCGAGCTAAAATGTCCATCAAAAAATGCTCCCCCCCCAAAAAAAATACCCCCCAAAAAACACAGTAAAACAACTTTACATTTTGGAGACTCATCGGATCTTAATTTGTAGTGCCAAAACGAGGTTTGTCTCAAGCTTTCGTGAATAGCAATCACTTGTTACTGTAAAAACCTATTTTACCTGCAAAAGACTTTAATAACACCTGCCGTAACTTTGTAAGAAATGATCGTATTGACTTGCTGATGATTTCACCTGATTCGGAATTATAAAAAACATAATAAACAATATCCCATTTCACCTACTTATTTATTTATTTTTAGTTACCCCCCTCCCTGAGCTAACAATGCCCCCTTTTGCGCAAAAAACATGATAAAACAACTTTATTTTTTTAGTACTCATTAGATCTTCATTTTTAGTATCAAAACGAAGTTCTACCCTAATTTGGGTGAATGGGCATCTGTTGTCTCAAAAAATCCTATTTTACCTGTGTACTACACGCAAAATTCAAAGAATTAACAACATTTCAATGAAATTACTACATATTTGCAGCTATACTTGTCATGACAAGATTCCGAGTTTGCAATTCATTTGCAGATGTTCTGACATGATAATATTGCAAATTTACAATGCGTTTGCAAAAAGTCTGACATCGCAATATTACTAGTTTGCTATGAGTTTGCAGTAAGATTGATGCAACAAGATTGCAACTTGCACGACAATTTAGCTGCAAGTTCAAAGTATGGTGACTTCGGAGTGTCCATAATCTTGTTGCAGTCTTGTTATGAACTTTCAGACTTGTCATGCTGAGCTTGCTGCAACATTGCAAATCTGCAAAGTAAGATTGCTGAAAATTTTCTGCAAACTAAAATTGCTATCTGGGATTAAATTACTGAATAAAAAAACTTTTATAGAATAAAAGTGTTTTCAAACTTAAATTTTTAATTTTGCGTTAAGTAATGTTCTGAAATAATTTGCATTGCATGTTTTTATATAATAAAAAATGGATATCTGCTCAGCGATACGGAATCTTCCACATCAAAATTTTATTGATCTTTTGAGCAGTTTCACATCGTTATTGCTAAAAGCAACTTCTTAAATTTTATAAAATTATAAAGGCTGGTGATGCCCCAAAAAATATTTTTTTAAAGGTACATTCGTATTCTTTACAAGTTTGTGTTAGAAAATTGACAGTTATGAGAAGCATGGTAATTTTCTGTTTATTGCAAATATAAAAAAAGATACATTTTAGTCAATAATTTTTTTATACTTAATTTTCTTTTTTTATATGCTTAAATTGATTTATTCTAACATCCTAGTAATTTCAACTTTAAATAGTGCTTAAAATAGTTCTTTGATTGAAATCAATATAAAATTTACTTGCATAACATTTTATGATGTATATGACAAAATTTTAGTCATATGACATATATATGTAACATGTGTATAAGGCATATATGAAGCATATCACATAATAAAACACATGAATATTATACAGGATAGGTGTGAAAGTAATGGATACCCTTCCAGTAATGGACACCCTTGAATGTTTTTGGTTTCTAAAAAAATAACCAATAAAAATTTAGCTTTTATTATTTTTTCATAACTCCCTCTTGCATGTTTTATAAACTGGGTTATTGATGATACTCTTAATCAAAGCAATCAGGAAGCAGAAACTAATGTTTTGAAGTTCTACTGTTTTTCAGTGAAAATCTTAATGAATCTGTTAAAAGCATAATTCACTTAATAATTTTATATATTCTTTATTTTCTTACAAAACTTCTATGTTTTTGTTTTGGTAGTAATAGAAAACTTTGAAACGTTTAATTATTCAATGTACAGTATGGACATACCATGTGGACATTGCTAAAAATGCAATTTATGTAATATTCATAGTAGATAAAAATCTTTTGACAAAACTGAAAACCTAAGTAATCAAATTTAATAATTTATATTGCACTTACCAGAATGTAATAACACAAATTTTATATAACTTTGCCTTACATATTTTATAATCTGGTAATAAATAAAACAAATTAGGAATCAGAGAATATTGTTTAAGGACATAGGGGAAAGAAGTGCTCAATTTCTACCCATTAAAAAAAAAGTTACAGAAGTTGTTAAAAATATACTTATTATTTCCTGTCTTAAACGTTTTTCATTCTTCTCTGACCAAAAAAAAAAAAAAAAAAAAAAATAAATAAATAAATAAATAAATAAAAAATAAATAAATAAAATAAAAATCCCATATTAGTAATTAAATTTATACTTATAGTAGTAAATGGAACTAGTAAATCTGCGGATCAGTGGCCTCAAACATCAGTTCTGAACTTTTATTTTGAAATTATTTTATTTAATATTTAAAACATTCAACCTGCGGTATTATTTCTTTCATATATGTAATATTAATTACTGCAAGTAATATATCAAGTAGTTTCGGGGTGTTTCATTGTTAAGAATAGTGGTAAATATACGAATTTATGCACTAATATTCCAAAATGTTTTTTTTTTTTTTTTTTTTAGATTTTTTTGAATTACCTTCCTAAATCCACCACTGTCTCTAAAATTTGACAACTGTAATTCCCTGTCATTTATTATTTTAAACCATCTATCTAAAATAATTAAAATATTGATTTTGTAATAATCACAATAATTGATTTAAACAGTGAATAATTATCACATATATTTTATTAATTAATGATAACTTAATTGTTAAATTTATTTGAAAATAACTATTTTGTTTCATTAGTTAGTATGCTTTCGATAAATTCTGATTCTAAATACAGTCATAAAAACAATTATATGTACTATATTTTCTGGAGTGTCCATGACTGGAATTGTGGGTATTTTGATATATTTCTGTTATTTACAATACAATTTTGATTAACATTGGGAAATGAGACTATGAGAATAGTTAAATATTATTTATATATTAATATAATACTGGAAAAACTGGAATATAAAAATTATAGGTATTAATTATAGTTTTAAAGAAATTCCTTAAGGGTGTCCATTACTCATCTACCCTATATGACATATAAAACATATATAAGACCTACACATCATATATATATATATATATATATATATATATATATACGTATATAAGTTAAACTATGACTTTGGCTAAATCGCAACTGAAACCTTGGCGTAATCGTACATGCACAGACCACTATAATAAGGAAGTACCAAAGCGTAATGGCAGAAGTAGTTGCATCGTCTTCATTTATACTCAAGATCTTCAACTGAAATCTGTATGTTGGAAATATTGCGCAAATAATACACGTAGTTTTATCGAAAGATAATTCTATATTAACTTTTAACAGGATGATTCTAATTGGTAAATTAATCAACAAAGATTTAATATCTCTAACTGAGTGAAAAAGTGTTCACGTCAGGATTCCAACCAGAGACCTTTGACGTATGCTGCCAATGCTCTGCTAACTGAGCCATTCCGGACAAATTTCATCCAGAGAACTATTATTATGTACTTATATGAGTAGCATGTGTTATTCATACGGGTAGTATGTAAAATAATTAAAGTATTATTACATAAGTTTGTGTAATAATAATAAGTACATACTCGTATTCACTGGGTGAATTGTGTGCGTCAGATTTATCCAGAATAGCTCAGTTGACAGATGATAGAACATTGGCAGCTTACGCCATTGCCCCTAGTTCGATTCCTGACCTCGACACTTTTTCACTCAATTGGAAAAATTACAATAAAAGATAATTTTGCTTGACCATCAGCGTTATTGGTCAGAAATATTGGCAAGCTGTACAGTTTTACATATGAGCTGATATCTTTGGATGTTAACGTGAGTAAAAGCTTTTAAAGAGAGTGCAAAAATACTTAATGGCAAAAAAGTTTGCAATAACCTTCTACAAAATAAGAGAAACAAAAACGTTTTTTTTTTACTTCTAGCCTTGCCCACCACAGCAACAGAATAGTCACTGTGTGTATATTATAAATACAATTAAATCTGTGGAGTTTTTAGCATGTGTGTGTGAGGGGAATGCATAAATATTTTTCAAAGGCAACATTCATCAAATATTGAAAACAATACAATCTGTTACAGTTGTAAGGCAAGTGAGGGAAATTGAATTTTTAACTTTAATTTAGAAGAAAGTCTGTATATTGTATATGACTATTTATACATGTTATACAGTATTTATTCATAAATTGTGAGTATACGATTTTAGGATTCCAAACAAATTCTAACAGAAAGATCGCGTGCAGTAATAATAATTTCAAACGATCCTGTTCTCTTAAATTGTTAGAAAATCTTCAAAAGAAGTTAAATCGTAACAGAATCATAACAGTGTTAATGACAGTTTCGTCACAAATGGCACATATTTCACAAATTGGTCACAATGCGACTTCAAAGCAATGTCACTTTCGTCACAAGTTCGTCACATAGTTATAGCCAAAATAGTCACAAATGACACAATTTTCACAAATTTGTCACATCGTGACTTCACAAAGTGGTCACAATGGGACGTCACAAACGAGCTCTAAAACGGCCATAACGACTTCACATTGTATTCACCATGACTTCACACCGACGTCACGTGACGTCACATCGACGGTCACAAAGTCACAGTGTGACTTTTCAGCGACGTCGCTGTGACGTCACCATGCCTTACGGGTCTTGTCAGAAAATTTTCTTTCAACGGGCAATTAATTGTTGAATAAAAATGCGCATTGTTCAAACCCGTGAAAATTCTTATCAGTTATAACATAATAGTTTTGAAGCCTGTGTAGAAAATTCCTGAAAAGATATGGATTTTTAGTCGTAAAAAGGATATTTTTTTTCTTCTCGCTTTATTTCGCATCTGGTGGTTTAAAAATAACATCAAAATAGTTGCATTCCAAACGCATTGAAAGTTTTATGATTTATAAATATAACCTTTTGGAAGTCTGCGCTTAATTTTCGTGCTATAATTTTATATTTAAAAGTAAAAACATGAAGAATTGTCATACGCGTACTGAGCGAAGACTGAGCTTTTTTTTTTTTTTAAATAATAATATTCCTAACAGTTTGAGGATTTTTTTTAATTTCTGGTTTGCATAAAGTGCGCAGAGTAAAAAACTATGTGAGGGATTAAGAGGGGTGCAAGCTTCGAAAAAGGTGGAAAGAAAATCGGGAAATACGATTTTCTTTTAAATTGTTTTGAAAAAGAGAAAATTCGTATTTTCTTTATGTGATTTTCCACGTTCAAAAGTAAAATTGAGCAGTTCCACCTATATATCTCGGAAAAAGGGCTCGGACTTTCCTGTCTTCTCTGCTTGAAGATTGGCGGAAATGTCTTATCTGCGCAGAAAGGGACTGATTTTCGATGATCTTCATTTCGGTGTTAAATTAATATCTCGGCTAATCATAATTTTTTTTTTAAACTGACCCTTAGGTGCATTAGGACCTGTCGTGAACTATTCTGTTCCAAATTTTTAGACATCTATATGCTGAAGATTTTCCTAGACGTCATCGAATGGCAGAAAGATACACACGCAGAAACAGAACGAAACCTCCCCTTATTAGTATAGATTTCAATAGTTTAAATAGATTATTTCATAAATTTATGAATATGTTCTCACATCTCCAGTCAAAGTTATCTGATCTATGGAATCTTATCTGGAGAGAATAAGATTACATATAAAATGATGTAAAAATGTTTTACTAGCATGATGAAAATTATATTGATAGAATTTTACATATTTAATGTTTTCGTACACAAACTGTGATAGACATATTCTATACATAACATACACTGGTGTACAAAACTTAAGCACCACGAAGAAATGTACACGTAAATAAGAATCTACGTGGGATTGTGGGTCAAGAAGCAAAAAATAGTATTGACAGAATGTTACGCAGGATTTAATATAAAAATTTTGTTTATAGGATGTATACAGGGTTTTGCCAGAGGTTCTTTTTCTGAAATGTGAATTTTTTCCGAAAACATGACTGTACAAAGAAAGCAAAACACTCACAATTAACAATTCTCAGTGCCATATCAATAAGGGATGTGATCACCGTGTAATGCGAGACAAATTTAACACGGCATGGCATACTTAGAACAACATGATTCAGTAGCTGTTGAGGCAAGTTGCCCCATTCCTCCTTCACTGCACAGATGAGGGTTTCCTTGTTTGTGGGAGGAAGTTGTCGAGCAGCAATACGTCTCTCCAAGGCATCCCATAAATTTTCAATGGAATTCACAAGTTCATTTTCAAGGAACATTTTCAAGGTCAGGGGAACGTGGTGGGCAGTCTATGCGATGGATATCTTCGGCCTCAAGACAATCTTGTGCGGACTATGTGCGATGACAAGGTGCATTACCGTCCATAAAACAAAAATTTTCGCCGACAGCACCTCGAAAAAGTCAAACATGTGGAAGCAGGACGTCTTCAATGTACCATCTACCGGTCATGGACCCTTGGTCAACCACATAGAGATCCATGCGGCCATTGAACATGATGCCTGCCCACACCATGATACTTGAAGTCACATAACCATCTCTTTCTAGAATATTTTCGCAAGAGTAAGCACTACCATTCTCGCGCCATATCAGTTTACGTCTACAATTAGGCGATAGACTGAATCTATTCTCATCTGAGAAGAGCAAGGTAGACCAGACGTCATCAGTCTAATTGCGATGCACACGGCACCACAGTTAACGGGCGCTAGTTGGCGTCTCGAGATTGGGACACACACAACAGATCTTCGGAAGTATAGTACACCTTTTTTCAAATGTCTTACAACAGTTTTACGCGGTATTTTAGTTCCTATGGCAGCACAAAGTTGATTTGCTAACTGACCAGCTGTGCTGCGTCGGTTCTTTTTTGCCGAAATAACAATATAGCGACCTTCTTGGGACGTCGTACTACAAGGAAGACCTTCTCCCGTGCGCCTAGCACATATTCCACTCTTTTGGAATACCGCTTATAGCCTAGAAACAATACTGTGCGCGATGTTAAATTCACGGGCAACACCTCTCATTTTGCGTCCTTCTTCTACGAGAAATATCATCTAAATGGTGCCTCGAAGACATGTTCAAAATTTCAATGTTCAAGCTTCAATCCATCTACTTCAATTCTTATATCTAATGACAACTCATAGCATCCGCCGATTGCTTAAAATCTCTTATCTCTACTGTTACGTGCTCGACGAAAGCGGAAGTACAAAATTTGCATAAGTTTCACAAAACAGAGTACATCCCGCATTCATGCAAACTTACACGTGCTGCTGCGGATCTACTTCTAACTGTAATCGTTGAAAATAAAAGTGGTGCTTAAGTTTTGTCCGCCAGTGTACATTTGGCAATAATTCCGGGAAAAATTAACGAAGAAAGCATGGTTTCTACAAATACGGAAATTGTTTGTTTAAAAACGACGGATAATTTAGCGTATAAAGACGAATTTTTCTGACAGGGTATATAAAATTCCGTATTTTTTTTTTTTTTTTTTGTGATATCAGCTTAAAGCTTCTTTGGTATCTAAACTGGTCACTTTTTTGCTAAAGTTTTAAATAATTAATGTTCTCAAACGTGTAAAATTGCCAGTTGCTCTTATTACGAAACTATGCAACACATTTTTTTTTTCGTTTGTTGGTAAATATAGGGAAGTTTTCAGGAAATATTTTTTAAATTGGTATTTTAAACCGGAAAATTACTTCCCGAAGCAACAGTGCAGGAAAAACAGCTGCCATCCCGAGACAATAATCGCTCATAACTTAAGATCAAATTCATTGATTGAGAACTGAAAAAAAAAATATCCGTTTGAAACTTACTCTTATAATTATGCCTGTATGTATCATGCTTTAAATATTTTAAAATTAGTCAGAAATTATAACGTATTTAAGGAGGAATTTTTTTTTTTTTTTTTAAAGAACCATTTTAATATGTGTTTCTTTCTCTATCTTATATTATTATTCATTATCAATTTTCAAGCTTAGAAATCTGTAAATTAGTAGAAAAACATAGAAAGGTTTTAACAATGTTCAGCCGAAATCTTGTATTGATTTCTAAAACTGACATTTTTATTATAAATTTAAATTATATTAAATGAATTTAATCTGTTCATAAATACTTATAAACCAGCCATTTTAAATAAATTAAAACTAACTACTATTTATAAATTATGTAGGTGAAAATATTAGAATAATTCGACATTTTATAGCACAGCAAATAAATTAATATTACCATAGAAACGCTTTCTATAAAATAGAGTTGAGATAATTTGAAAAAAAAGTCGCAGACAATTTAATAAAGGTGCTTAATACCTTTTTCTAGGATATCTCAGGTTGCTGGCAATTCAACAAAATTAATGAAGGAATTCTCTTAGCACAGAATATTTGAAGAAGCCAACAGCTTACCTTAATGGAAGATTATCAAATGACACACTAAATTTCCAATTTTCTTACTTTCTTTTACGCAGCGGAAAAACTTCATTAATTTTCTTTTGTAACTGTTAATCTTAAACCTTTTCGTTATTGCAATTCAGTAGAAATTCTATTTCTTTTAATGGGAATGGAAAAGGAGGAAACCTCTTTGTGCAACTACTAATTGGATTCTTCGATTATCAGTTTGTGAACGTATTAATTCTACTATCTGCTTATTAATGCATTAGATTAAAGAGACAGATGAAATAAATGGAATGAAATAAATTATTATAATATGCATATTACGTGTATTATAGTCTTCGAAACTAGTGCAGTTAAGAAATTGTAACATGTGTGAAAATTTAAATACCAAAAAGAAATTTTAATTAATAAAAAAAATTGCATATTTTTAAAAAAATGTTTTTAAATTAAAAGATATTACTCTGAGTTTCATAGATATGCGATATTATTTAAACTGTAGAAAAAATGTATAACGATACTCGAAATAATTGGTGGCAACATGCTGGCTCCATTGTTATGGAGTAACTTCACTTATATAATGCTCATTGGCCCCACTGGAATTTTATGAAGTAACGTTACATAAGATAGCATAAGTATTAGTTTTTTTTTTTCAGACGATAATGTATAGACAGTAAATATATTTCTATAAAAGTAAGTATATTTCTATATCATTGAAAACTATTTTTAGTGAAATACAAAATGAGGAAACACTTTTCTTTTAAAATCGAATGGAATAAAGTTTCGAATGTTTAAAATGAAATGTTCCTGTATTAAATGGTCATTTGGTAAAAGTAATCATAAAGTAAATTAATATTTTTACACAATTTAGAAAAATTACTATGGCTAATTAGGTCGGGCATTCTAATTTCTAGTAAAGTCCAAACCAATCCTCACACAAGACTAACAGCTATGGCATTTGGTTAGGATTGCGGGAAAACACTAGTTTCGAAAAAACCCGCCAACTTTTTCCCCGTCAAAAATATGAATATAACGGTGCAATTTTTTAAAATCAAATTCGTGGGTTTTTGAAGGAATTTTTAAACTTTTTTCAATATTTTATACTTATTATTAACTAAATTTTATTTTAAAATGATTTTCTTTAACAAAAAACTTCAATGTTAATAGTGCGAAAAGTGGTCTCGAAAATTGCATTTTCGGAAAGTTATGATGTTGTAAAATCAAGAAATATAATTTTAACAGAAAAATTTTATTGATTCTCAATTTTCGTAATATAGGGCTTTAAAATGCCAGTTCTCAATGCTAGGTGCGAGCAGCACCAAAAGTTGTTCCCTTGTATGTAGAATTTCACATTCCTAGCGTTTAGCAAACGGGAAATAAAGCTCATTTTACATACACATTTACCGTCTGTTTCCAATTTTGATAAACATTTGATTGCATTTATGAATTTTTTATTATTGAGAATGATAATTGTGAATTATAAGACTTCGTTAAATGCTTAGGGTATCTCTTGTGTGTATAATTACATCACATGTCAAAAAAAAATTAATCAGTTTTTAAGTACCACAAAAATCTATTTTTAAAGAAATTGGTAAGTGCGATTATAAAATATATTTTTCCATTCTGATAATCTATTCTACCCGAAATTTTCAAACTGGTTATTAATATTTTAGAACCAAAATTGCATATTTTAATTTTCCTATCATGCTCACATGTTTTAGCGCTGATCAGTGAGTGATTAATATTTTTTTAACTATTTGTCCAAACTATTATCTTATTTATCATATTTTAAAAAGGGTTCTAGCCCCGTTAGTTATAGCCAAAGTAGATTAAAACGCAAATGATGAACAATTACAAGTTATCAATTTAAATTTACGCTAGTGAGAGATATGAACGTTATTTTGATGAGAGATACCTGTTAACCTATTTTAAACTTCAAGTTTTAAATCTGTAAGCAACAACAGTTCCTCTCTCATAATGAATGGGTACGCTAACTTATATTTAATTGTAAATCGTTATCTTGTAAATGAATTTTCTTTGCTAGGAGGGTTCACAATTCACAACCATTACCTTCTTATCATTCTACTTTTTTTCAGTACAGTCGTGGAAAAAAAACAAAAACTAAACACCACTTACTAACTCTACAAGAAATTATTGTAGATGAACTTTTTTGGTACCAAACGATTCGAAATAAAGTCTTCTTTTAAATCATGTATATAAAATTTCCTTAGGTGGCCGTCTACATACCAAAATGAAATCAAACTTTATTTTAGGTAGCTTTCTTTACAAAAAGCTACCTATTGCAGCCGTTCGGAGGAAAGCGATTTCAAAACATTTTGGTATATTTTCATCGATCATGACCCCCAGACCCCGAAACCACCCTCTGTTCAAAATTGATATATATATATATATATATATATATATATATATATCAATATATGTATATATATATATATATATATCTGACCTATGTCATACTGTAACTCTCGTATTTATGAACCGATTTGGATGTAATTCGGTGTGTACATAGTACATACCAATGTCTCGACCGAGTTCGTTGGCCAGCTTCATCCGCCATTTTGTTTCAAAATGGCGGCCATTTAAAAATGTTTAAAAAAATTTAAAATTTGAAATGTGGTACCAAAAAATTGAAAATGGAAAAATATTTTTTTCTTATGTATTTGACCTTTATACAAAGACTCCGTAGCAGTTTTTGTTTCGTCTATATCTTAAAAAATGGCTGAGTTATAGCATTTTGAATTTCTAGCGAAGCTGATATTTTGAAACGTCCTGAATTTTGTCACGCGATAAAAGGCGTATTTATGAACCGATTTGGATGTAACTTCGTTTATACATAGTAAAGACCAATGTCTCGACCGAGTTCGTTGGCCAGCTTCATCCGCCATTTTGTTTAAAAATGGCGAACATTTAAAATTTTAAGAAAAATTTTAATTGGAAATGTGGTACCAAAAAATTGAAAATTGAAAAAATATTTTTTTCTTATGTGTTTCACCTTTATAAAAAGATTCGGGAGCAGTTTTTGTTTCGTTTATATCTTAAAAAATGGTTGAGTTATAGCATTTTGAATTTCTAGCGTGGCTGACATTTTGAAACGCCCTGATTTTTGACACGTGATAACAGACCTATTTATGAACCGATTTGGAGGTACCTTGGTGTGTACATAGTACATACAAATAATTCAACCGAGTTCGTTGGCCAGCTTCATCCGCCATCTTGTTTCAAAATGGCGGCCATTTAAAAAAATTTAAAAAAATTTAAATTTAAAATGAGATGCCAAAAAATTGGAAAATGAAAAAGATTTTTTCGTATGTGCTTGACCTTAATACAAAGATTCCGGAACAGGTTTTGTTTCGTCTATATCTAAAAAAATGGCTGAGTTATAAGATTTTGAATTTCTATTGTGGCTGACATTTTAAAACGACCTGATTTTTGTCTTTCGATAACAGCCGTATTTATGAACCGATTTGGATATTACTTGGTCTGTACATAGTGCATACCAATGTCTCGACCGAGTTCGTTGGCCAGCTTCATTCGCCGTCTTGTTTCAAAAGGGTTGCAATTTTTTTAAATGTATTTTAAAATTTTAAATGAGGTATTAAAAAATAGGAAAATGAAAAAGATTTTTTTTTATGTGTTTGGCCTCGATACAAAGATTCGGAGCAGTTTTTGTTTCTGAAAATTTGTTCTTTTGTTTATATCTTAAAAAGTGGTTGAATTATAGCACTTTGAATTTCTATCATGGCTAACACTTTGAAACGATCTTGTATTTGTCACGCGATACCACACGTATTCGCCTATTTCGATGGAAGAAGGCATGTGGATAGTATACATCAAATTCTCGACCAAGTTCGCTGGCCAGCTTCATCAGCCATCTTGTTTCAAAATGGCGGCCATTAAATTAAAAAAAATTATATTTAAAGTGAGGTGCAAAAAAATTAGAAATTGAAAAAGGTTTCTTTCTTAAGTATTTGACCTTGATATAAGGATTCAGGAGCATTTTTTGTTTGTCTTTATCTTAAATAATGGCTCAGATATAGCAGTTTCAATTTCTAACGTGGGTGATATTTTGAAAAATCTGATTTTTTGTCTGCGACAGCACTCGTATATATCAACCGATTCCGATGTGAGTGAGCATGTGCACAGCAATTACTAAGGTCTCGACCAAGCTCACTGGTTAGCCTCATTCACCATGTTGTCTTAAAATGGCAGGCACTTTAAGAAATCGCCGAATTTGGCAGCCAAATATAAGTTACTTTAATTAAAAGCAGCTTGGATAAAGCTGACTAATTTCGCGAAATTCTCATTCATAATGATTTAGTATTGATAAAAATTAGTATTGAATCTCCTACATTCGGTTTCCACTTAATTGAGCTTCGTGTGTTTGAATAATATAAGTTGGCTTTTTTAAAATAAAGAATATGAAAGCTACCTCTTCCTCCTGGCACTGGCCGGAAGGACTTTTTTAATAGTAATACCCAAGTTTGACACCATAAATAAATTCTACACCTTTCAATTAGCCTAAAAACAAATTTTCATGAAATTTGTACGATTAGTTTCAGAGAAACTAATTATTTTTAAATGAGCATGTTTTAAAAGTTGTATCCAAATTTAAATTTGGTACTCGATTGTTTAAAATGCTACACAATGATTACTACACTTCTATTAATGTGTTATGTCTTGCCAATATGACCATATCACTCTCTTTTGTTTCGACTTTTGCCAACACAAATGTTTCAATGAAATAAGTAAAACACATATTTTTTAAAATTATGCTTTTCTGCACATCATAGATGGTCTCTTAAACCATCATTTAGACTTCTTACAATCATAATTTGGAAACTACTTCGAAGAGAAATTTTAAATTGAGAATTCGCAGAAAGCAGGACATAATAAATATAAATCTATCAACAAAAATGTAGGTTGCAATTCATATACTTTTTCGAATATAAATATTAAATAATTCATAATTGATATTATAAACTTTTTAAAATTACAAATTAGTTATATTTATGTTTGGGTTTTTAATATTATACTCAGACAAAAAAAAATATCACTTTTGGATTATAATTTCAGAAGCTCTAAATTTTGAATATTTATAATTCAAAACTTATCATCCAAATAACTTGAACTTTGGTGTTTAGGCATAGTTTGAACGGAATATATAAAATATATTGTCAAAATTGGGTGTTACCATTGAAAAAAAACAAAGTTAGGTCTGATTTTGTTTTTTAGATGGCCCCTAAGGGAATTTTGCATGCATCATTTAAAAGTAGACTACTTTATTTCCCATCTTTTAGTAGCAATAAATTTCTTCTGTTATAATCCGTTGCAGAGTTAGTAGGGTCTGTTTATTTTTTTTTTCCACGACTGTACTAATGTTTTGCATTCCACTTAGTTGGACATGCGTTGCTTTAAACTCTTTAGAAAAGCGTGTCAGATTAAAACTCAAAGAAACGGCAATGCATGTTAATACAAACAATATATGTATGAGAACCGTGACCGTGATCCACTTATTTAGTGAAAATAACAAGTAGTCTTACTCCAAACCGAACTTATTTTGGTTCATGTCTGCAACAACAATAAATAAATTTTACGAAATTTTTCAGATACTTACTTTATTTTTAATTGAGTGTAATATTCAGTATTTATTATATTTATATGTTTTATAGAAAATACATAATTTATCTGATCTTCGAAATTTCATTTATTACATCTAAAATTACTAAAGAAAAAGAAAAATCTATAAAACAGTAAAACAAATTTATAAAAAATCTATAAAACAAATAGCATTAAAATAGTGTTTAATAAAATATAAGGAATAAAATAATCTATATCTATAAAACTTATTCATTTTTAAAATTCAAGTATTGGGAATTTTAAAAAGTAACTTTTAAAACAGACTCTATGGTGTGTTAGGTATTTGAGAACACATGTTATAGGTGAAATATCACCCTGTATATCATAGTTACAAATCTTTTTCAGTCACATGTAATAATGTATGAGCCTAGACTAATTGAGCAAATGAAAAGGCATGCTGTCATTGGCTCATTGGCTGAAAAACACTTCAATTTAGAGATTGCCACATGCTTGAAGCTCGCCCGTTCACTCGTCTTTAATGTTAGAAGAGAACTAAAGGCTGCAATGTTTCACATGGAAAGCGTTTCATACAGAAAACGACATTGTCAGTAATATGAAATCATCAAAACACCAAACTTCATTAATGAAATCGATGAAAATCTTACAAAGTCGATGAGGGCACTCGCTAGGGAGATGCAGGTTGATGAGGCCACAATTTGATGTGTGATTCATAACAACCTTCGTTTGTGGTTGTACATGATAAGTTCCTGTCTGAGAGAAAGGGGAGCAACTACCTGACCAGAGACAAGCGCTATCTTAACAAGCTGAAACATCAAGAGGAGCTGGGAATGTTCGTGTTTCTTTCCAATGAGAAAAACTTTGCCCATGTCAAGAAAGTGAACAGCAAAAAGATCGGTGATGGTGTAAAATCCCCGAAGAGTTACTGATAGACATATGCAAATAATTTCCAGCTTTACCGATTATTATGGGGGTTCTGAGAAGCGAAGATGATTTGATGTCTCCACATTTCTTTCTTCAAGGTGCCAGAGTCAACGTCGTTGCTTATACCGAGATGTTAAAACACAAAATTACTTCTGTAGCACGTGGGAGACTGTAGGTTTTTTAACAATACCCTGCGCTATCCAATAGAAATCAAAAATGGATGGCCAAAGAATAAATGACGATGTAATCCTAAACTTGTTGCCCCACCCCCAGCTACCCAGATAATGACCGAATGTCCTATTACGTATGTGGCGTAGTTGAGATGGCCTCCAATAGCAACCCACACAACAATTTTGCGGCTCTTAAGGCAGAAGTTGTGTATGCAGTGCCACATGCTCACAACCCTCACCTGATCATTACCTGTAGTGAGTTTTGACATCCTGTAAAGGCGGTTATTGCGGCTGGCAGTGAATTCATTGAATGATGTCTTCCGGTGTGTATGAGGTCACCTGTACAGAACGTTAAAAAATGCTTTATCTGTAGTACATATTCTTGTTTGAAAGCATGCTTTTTATTTAAATAATAGCTATAAAAAATTAATATATATCTCTTTGTGGTGTTTGTATAGCTGAAATTAAAGTGTACATCAAACAAATTCTCAGCTTGAAACGCTGTGGAATTGTTGTATAATATTTATAGATCATTCGAAATGCCAAAAATACTTTTAAAAAACGTAAATGTCTCAAACATAATTTGAGACAATTATATATCATTTTTTTTAAACATTCATTTAAACTACAGTAGTACCCCGACTTATGTCATCCCTTATTTACGTCGTCTGTCCTGGAATTTTTTTTCCTTAATTAAGACGCATTTTGAACTTTTTTGAAGACTTTTGGAAGAAATTTACCATCTCAGATGCAATCACAGTCATAGGGGATTCATGGGGTTAACTTCAGCAAAAAACAATGAGAGATGCTTGGAAAACACTTTCTTCTCCCAGACTAAGAAAATGTCTGAAATTTGTGAATCTGTGTTTCTCTTAATTAATGAAGTCGTCGAAAATGGAAGAGAACTTAACTTAGAAATGGATGATTATGCTAATTATGATAATATTGTTGATCTCATAAATTCGCCTGATCCGCAATTAACTGTTGACGAATTTATCGAATTAAAGAAACAAAGTACTGTCCAAGAAATAGATGAAGATTTTGAGCCTAAGGGAAAGGGGGGAGATTATAACGGTTTAAAAATTAACCAAAAAACTGAACCTTATTGAAGCTGGAATGACGGTTCTTAAAAATATTGATTCTGTCGTGCAAAGTGTAAGCAACGACTATAAAAAAACTCAGAAAACTCACTTTGCTGTTACAAAGAATTTCTAAGAGAGAAAAAAAAGAAAGAAAGAATTGTAGGTTCAAACTTCATTTCAAAATAGTTTTCATATGCCCAAAGACTCAAACGGGGAAGCTAGAAGAACAACAAATTGTAAGTTAACAACTTATTGATTTATTCCAAATTCTTGTATTGCAAAAGCATTTTTTTGCTATTGTTAAATGTGCGTAACATAATCCCTAAATACAATAGAATATGCTCATTAGATTTTGATGTTTTTTTTTTTAACATATCTTTTTTTTTGTTCATCTAAATGGACCTCGACTGACGTCGCTGGTCTTGGAACGAATTGCTGACGTAAGTCGAGATATTACTGTATTTTAACTTACAAAAAAAGTGTGATATTTGAAAGAGAAATGTGAAATGAATTATAGAATAACTCATAAAAAATCTCTAATATTGCATTTCAGATCTAAAATTCTGCAAATATCTCTCCATTTTCCTGATTCCCTGGCATTCGGATCGCTAAATATCCACATCAACATCATAAAATGAAAAAAAATGCGTACATCTAGTTGGCATTGTTTGAAATGAAACCTTGCCCGTGATTCTTTTGCCATTGATTTCCCGATAACCCCTTTGCGCGCCAAGAATGAATTGTTGTTGTGTCACTTAAATACGTTTGCGTCACGTTTCTTTGCGTTATCATTGTGAAAATTTGGGAATTTGCGAAAACAGAGCAAGCAGCTTTAAATTTTTGTACTAAAACTTGAAAAGGAGGGATTGAATCATTTTAAGATTAACCAAGAGAATAACTTTCTTGATCCTGACAGCGAAGTTCATAACTAAAAAAAATTAAAGGGCTTTGGTATAGCGCAAAATGGCTTATTGAGAAGAAAATTGGTAACGTCCGGGATCTTGAATAACGTAATTTACTGTTTCATACTTTCGTTATGAAATAAACACGTTGTAGTTTATGTTATGTTTTATTTAAATATTTGCGTTAATATATGGGAACGTCCACTGTTACTGTTGTGACCATCAGAGAAAATTTCCACATATATTTCCATTTTTTTTATTACAAAATATATTTAAGATAAATTTGATGCAACTTCTTAAAAATACATGTACTCTACTTTCATAAACCATATACAATTTGTAACCAAAAGCATTTTATTTGGCTAGATAATAAATGGAAATTTTGTTACTCTTGTAACTCAAAAAAAAAAAAAAAAAAAAAAAAATGCAATTTTCAAAAATTGTGTTTGACGCAGAAATTCTGTGAATTATATGAGACCATAGAAATAAAATTTACAGAATATAGCAGAGTAATTATATCTTTTTAAAAAGCATTACACATTGAACTCATCTGATAACACATGAATTAGTTACATTTGATTTTGCAAAATGCTAAATGTTACTCTTGTGACATTTTGTCCATAATGTAATTTTAGAAAAAATTCAGTTTAAATAAAAAAAAAAAAAAAAAAAAAAAATTAAAATAAGTTTAAAAAATTATTTTCCATACAGAACAACTTTTAGTGATGGTTTAATTTTAAAATAACATAAAAATAATGTAAAATATTCTAAAATTAACAAACAATGTAACCACATAGCAACCTCTCAGTTTCTGCTACGTAACATAATAAATCATTGTCTTCGTTATCAATAATATCACTTGCAACTTTTCCTGTATCATGATTTACTTAATGAAACACAAATTCTTTGTACGAATCATGTTAGTGTAAGGTTTATAGTAGATAGTGTCATTTTTCATGGTTTTAACGGGTTGTATTTGTTGAATGCCTTCGCTTTTGGTATTTTCTCGCAAAGTAATGAAACTTTATTGTTTTATTTCTTTTGACAAAATAAGCAGTATATCTTAGAATTTCTTTTTTAGCACGCATTTCATTCCATGAATATCATTATACAACAACACAAAATAAATCTACAGCATCTATGCCAGCAGTATTTGAAAAGAACAAAATATGCCCAATTAAGCTAATTGAGAAAGGAGTCTGATTCATTGCAAATATATTTGCATAGTTATATTTTTGTTTAAATTGGAAAGCACAACCATGATATGGAAAAGTAATACAGGTACATTTTGGGAAAATATAAATTCCCTTAAACATGCAATGTTGAAATTTTACATACGAAAGCATTTACAATAAATTGATTATGAGTTACATTGTCTAAAATAATAGCATAAGGTTTTACTTTATTGGGATCATACTAAAAAAAAGCTGAAAATACAGTCGCTTGTGGATTTCACCTGTAATGTAGCATTTCATACCAAAATTTCGTCTTGGCATGAAAATAAAACAGTTTCCAGAAAATCCACTGGCATAACTATTCTATGGGAAATGGTTATTTTTTTGGCATTACGAAAATAATCCCTTGTACAAGTTTCAATGAATGTGTGCCACAGAAATGGATTTAGTTGCTTTCGAAAATTTTTAAACAATCAGAAATGGTTTCTTTAACTGTTACTTTTTCAAAACGTTGATAAACGTTTTGAAAAAGTAACAGTATTGAGAAGATATTGATAAACGTGTTGTCAATAGCAAAACATCGATCAAAGTTTTGCTATTTACAATAACTTATAAGAAGTTATGTATTATGGGCTTCCGTTTCAAATAATTCTTCGATGTTATCTCCACAAAGGAGACATTCTTAATTCCTGAATTCTAATTATCATGTATTTTGGCAGACAAAGCCATTAGATCCATCACAGGAATGTTTAATGCTGGAAATACACCAGTTACTACATTATGAATTGCTTGAATGTTTTCGTGACAGCAACAAATTGAGATATTCTGATGAGTAATTTTCTATTGCTTTATGAAACTAGGCTTTAAAGCTGCAAAGGAATCTCCAATTTTTCAATTTAAGAAAGCTTCTTTAAACAAAAAAAGTATTATCTTATTAAATGTCCCCTAGAATTGATGAAATTATGTGACCTCTTTCACGCTTAACTAACGTAGATTTAGCTTAAGAATGACCTCTTCTTAAATCTTCATCGGCATAAAATTATCCAAAGCTGTGGAGCTAGATTTTTTTCGCTACAGTATCTGAGGTTAGCTAGTTCTCTACATTTTCCTTTTCTTAATATTTCAATTTTTTTGCCGAAGCTTTTGCTTGTTGTAAGATTTTTCTTCACCTTATCGTAATATATTTTGTTTTGTTTCTTTCTCACAACAACATAGTCAATTTCATTCTCATTTTTTCTCTGCAATTTTTGGCGCTTAGCAGAATTTTTCTTGCTCTTTAAAACAATGTCGTGTATAAGAAGCAATATTAAAATCTTCCCTTTAAAATATACTATCATAATCCTTTCCATAAGTGTTACTATAAGAACCTCTGTAGGTTATACAGCAGAATTTAGTAAACGAAGCTTTACAAAGCCTATAAAATATCTAATCAAAGACCTTGTGCTTCAAACCAAAAGAAAGAACACAAAAATGACACGAGTTGAGTTGTTTTATCATATCTTTAATTACTTGTCATGATTATTTTATAATCTTAAGTAATACCAAAAATGGATAAAAATAAATCCACCCATTAAAAAAACACTAATAAAGATAATTTGTCTTCCTTAAAATTTACAAAATAACCTTAGTTATAGCTAAAACTATTTCAAGAACTGCTCTAATAGCAGAGAAAAAACAACAAAACTTGAAGCATACTGTTTGTTTTGGTTGTAACGCAGTTTTATATCAAATTATCGACAAAAGTATTATGTGTTACTCTTGTGAAACAGACGTTTGTTACTCTTGTGACAACTCCCCAGAGCCTATTCTATGCATAGCATAAACAAAATATTTAATGTAAAATATGTCTTATACCTCGAAATCAGAGAATTATAAGTTTTGGGTAAAAATTTTAAGTATTTTTTTTTTGTTGTTTGTTAAATCTTTTGTATGTTTTCCGTTACTCTTGTGACATTTAAGTATTGACGTTTAAATGCAGCCAAAAATATATTAAAGACATTATCTAAAAGATTTTATTTATGTAGATCTTAAAGATATGATAATAGTTTGTTGATTTGAATGCATAATAATTTTATTGAATTCTAAAAAGTAAAAAAAAATCATACATTTCAATAAGTTTTATTTTAAGCTCAAATGTAAATGTAGTTTTATACTGTTAGTATCCAGATCATTTTCAGAAAACACTTGCTCTTATGAAATTAAAACTTTCAAATTCATATACTTCAACTCTTTAGATTTAAATTGATGTATCACACTTATAATTCCGTTAAAAAAAATTTTTCAACAAATTTTTTTTTTCTGCGGTGGACGTTCCCATGTTTTAGGTATTTTTAAGTAAGTTTCTTAAGATATTATAATACAGTATTGAAATATTTGACGTATAAAATTGGGATAATTTTATGCTACACTGGACTTATTATAATGGATTTAGATAATTATCGTGATCTCGGTTTTAAGGAATTTTATGTATTTTAGAGTCTGCTGCACAAAAAATTTCATTCACCCAGTGATTATTTATATCGGTTTACTGTGTGCATAGCGCTGATACATTGGTTTGTTATTGGGGTTTTAACGAATTTCACAAATTTTTGAGACTGCTTAACAAAGAATGTTATGCATCCAGTGATGTTTTTTACTCGTTTTAATGCGCACGTAGCGCTCATATCTCGGTTTATGATCTCGGTTTTAGCGAATTTCCTGGATTTTAGAGACTACTTGTAAAAGAATTCACGAATCTAGTGAAGCTTTTTTTTCTATTTAACCCTCATACATCGACATGTAATTGAAATTTTACCAAATTTCATAAGAGGCTACTGTACAACGAATCTCATGCATCCGGTTATGTGCTTTTTGATTTAATGGCCGTGTAGTGCTCATACGTGTCAGTTTGTGTTTGGGACTATAACGAAATTCATACATTTTAGAGACTACTGCTCAAAGATTTAGAGAGAAAAATATGTTGGCGAGATTTTGGCGAGCACTGGCGTCTAGCTATCAGAAAAGTGCCAAATATATTTCAAAGATAAAAAAAAAAATAGAAATGCAAGTTTATGTATTCGTTCGTTAAAATACAATTTCTCTGGAATTCCTATGTAAACTAACGTTAAATTTGATATTTAATTAGAATTTTTATGTTTGTATAATAATCTTAAACATCTATATTTATATAAAAAATATATTGGTAGGATACGATTCCCATACACTTATAACACTTATATTTATTTCTTATTATAGTTTATTTCCATTTACCTATTGTATTAAAGCAGGTCTTTTATTAAAGTAGGATAAATTCAAGTAGTATACATTAGGTATACCGTTTTATATAACAAAAGCGAATTAAAAAAAAAATTCCTACGTAAATTTTTTTAGTGATTGGTAAAATTATTCGAAGTTCTACATATCTGAATTACGTTCAGGGAGTATTAATAAGATTACTGGAGTTCCAATAAATAGTATAAATTGAATAATTTTTAGTTTAAAATATATGTATATTTTCTATTCTCAATAGCTATATTTTAAATTCAGATAAATCTGTCACTACTTATCATAAATATTGATGACTCTTTAAAGTATAAATGGGTAAGAATTTCAATTTATTATTTATTTCCCAAGACAGAAACTTGTTTTCTCTTTCAGCAGTTTCTATTCTTGAAAAATCTTAAATTTTGACACAAACAACTTATAAATCTTACAGAATATTTTGTTAAAAATATTTAGGAAATGTCTTTTTAAGTCATACATATTAAAATGCTAAGGAAAAATTCAGTTCAGTGCAAAATTGGCACATTTGAGCATGCGTGAAATTAAATCTAGAACCTGTTCAATTTTAGAGGTAAGTAGGAGATATTCGGCTCGCTCTTTTTTTTTTTTTTTAAGTAAGTTTAAAGCTGTGAATTTTTGTAGAAAACACGGGTTCGAACCCAACCCCGTCAGAACGTTTTGTGTAAAATGTTTTGGCGATGATTCATTTCAATAGTGTGATATTTTATTTCTGATGGAGAAGCTATATGAGTCGGATTTATTTTTATTATTATTAGAATTCTTTATAATTAAATAAAATTCAACATGCTAATTTTATATTAAAAATATTTAAGATAAAATATTTTGCATGGAATTATCAATTAAATATATCGAACTGATCTACAGTTGTTGCTATATTGTATAACATTGTCAAGAATATACTATGTGTATATACAAAGAAAAGTTTGTCATACCTTTCCGTAAAAAAAGGGAAAAAGAAAACAGAAAAAATAAAAATATTCATATAAGAACTATAAACTTCAAGTAATTAAAATATATATATATTATAAATCGTTAGCTGCTAACATCAAGTTTTAAGTTTAATGTTTTAGAATGAGACTGATAACAATAATTTAATGAAAACAAGTCAAGTCGTGTATTTAAAAAAATAATTAGAAAATACTAAATGTTGTATTTTTTTAGATAAAAATTGAGACAGTAACAAGTAAAAATAAATGCTTTACCAAATATTTCAAATTTAACTTCTTATAAAAAGAAAGCTTAATTTGTCATAAATTACAAACTTAACATTTTTTCGCTTCATTGAGTATGCTTAGAGAACCTATCACTTAGTAAGGAGGAGGTACTCTACGTAGGTTAGACCGACTGCGCCATCTATGGCTTTAAACCTATAGAAATCATTTATACAATGCACCAATTCATTTCAATACTTGATTAACTTAAAAGCAACTAATTAAAATAATTTTTTCAATGAAACCTTAAAATTTTTACCATCAAATCTTGACAGGTACTATCTAGTAAACATTTAAATCTCCATATTTTTTGTAAAAAAAAAATATATTTCTGTCTACATCAAATAGCTATTATTTCTAAAGCAGTCTGTGAAATAGCATTTGAAAGAGTAAAATATTATCTAAACTGCTTGTGCGGGAATATATCCGGAACATTTTGTTGTTGTTCATGCAATATTTATAGCGGTATCTGGCAAGATCTCTTGAGATATCAAATTGTGATTGCGTATTTCAAAAACGGAAATGAATGAATAATGTGAAACAGTTTTTGTTGAAGAAAGGAATGATTACTTACTATTTACTTTAAATCAACTCCTCTGGGATACTTAAAAGAAATACGGAATTGTCACTTTGCTTGTTTTAAATGACATTTTTTAAAAAGTTGATCAATTTTTTAAAATAATAATGAAATAAATTAAATGAAAAAATAATTTTAGTTTATGTTAGGAAATATAATATTTTCTTCTGATAATCGATGGTTTTATATCAGTATTTTATTTTAAGTGGAATTACTTTATTTTATATGGTTTAAAAACTTTTTATTTAGTGTAATATCAGGAATTTTGTTAGGACTAGAAATAACAAATACTTTTCCCAGATAATGAATACACTTGAGCAAAGGGCACCAATGTGTGAAATAAGTATAAGTAATTATTGCACTTCTGTTTAGAAAGAACCCTTAGGTTTAACCCTTTCGCTGTGCATCCCGCGATTTCCCCGAGCAACGTAAAAGTAGCAAAATTTACGCAACACGCGATTTCGGCGGGGAAGCATGTTTTACGTCTATTTAAATGCACTACCCGCTCTTTTCTCGTTCAACGGTTCATTTCGGTTTTTTTTTTTTTTTTTTTTTTTTTTTTTTTTTTGCGATGTTTTGTAAGCATTCCCCGCACCATGAAGGTAGAGTATTAGTGCTCTATCTCCCCGCCTGCACTCTTTTGAAAGCTCAAAGATATCTCCACCCCACGAGAATAATCACTTAACATTTTGCTAGCGAAATACCTCATCATGAAAAATCTCATCATGAAAGAGCTTCGTAGAGAGCATCCTGTTTTTTGTTTTATAAAGAACTTAAACTAGTACAAGATTGCGAAGTACGACTTTTCCTCTAAACTCGTTTCGAAATTTATCCCACTAAACGTCATTTCTAGTACAATTTTTGTAAGTATTTTTCATATTTTCATTAGTATATATGTTTTGCCATTGTACTTCATAATATAAATCATAATTTAACCACTATTAATTTTCAGAATTTCGCTTTCATATGATTATTCTTCAAATTCAAGTTTTCTGACAATCTTTTTCATGATATAATTCTCTATTTAAGAAAAGACTCTTTTGCAAAAACTTTTTTATATATTTTAACTCTAAAATTTATGTAGATTTGAAATATGCAATTTAGAAATGCGCAAATTTTGAATCTATTTTGATAAAAGGTATTACGCAACGAGAGGATTAATGTAAAGTGTATTCGCATTAATCATGAAATTTCCATGAAAATCACTTTAGTTTAAATTCTAATATTTCTGTTTCTTTCTTTTTCTTTTTTTTTTCTCTTTCAGAATAAGACTTTTTTATCTATGATATGCGTACCAATTCTGGTAAGAGAAGGTTTATCAGGAAATTTTTAGAACTAAAAACCTCTGTATTAGACGTTATATCTATTATTCAGAGTCCTTAGCAATATCTCGATCGCTCCGATTAATATATCTATATTCTAATAAATCAGGAGTACTAAAAATTTCTTTTTCATGATATCACAAAACATTCTAGTTTTCAGTTTTATTTTCTCATTTGGAATCATTTTATAATTTTTTCAGATTAAATGTTGAGTTAACCTTGAACTAAAATGTAACTATGGTATTACTTCTTATTTGAATACCGTTTAAAGAGGATAATAGAAGTGTAAATTTAGTGATATAGTGCTGATATTTTTAAGTGTTACCAACTAAATTCAATTTTTTTAGATTATTTGAAAGATTTTAAGTATACTTCTACTTTGAAGATGAAATATAATAATCGAAACTGGATGTTTCAAAAATTCACAACAGTTAAATGAGGAAAATGAATATAATAAATTTACCCGTGCTTTTTTAAAAAATAGTATGTAGAATTACTACTCTGCTATTGCTATATTGAACGGCCTCATTTTTGGTAATGATATTATTTTAATTACAATTTTAAGAAATTACTTTCTATCTTTTAAATTAAGTATGCCACCTACAAAATTAGAAAAAAAACCCCACAAAATACTAAATCCTCCTAAAATAGGAAGCAATTTCAAAACTGCAAGATTCTGTTTTCATTATAGGCCAAATATTGCAAAATCGAGCAAAAGAGTTATCCAGCGGTGCGCCTTTTTATAAGCTGTCGCAATATATTTATAAGGTGAACAATGCATTTTCAATACCTAGAATATGCACACAGATACAAAAACTCACAGACACGTCTATAATGGACTTGGAGCAGAGACTTAATGACCAATCAGCATCCCCCACTGGTGCTACCTGCTATTACTCATAGATTAACATATAAGATCGGACACTCCCATAGAACGTAATGGTAATGCAATTGCGATCTTAGCGCCTTTAGTGAAAATGGGGAAGAAACTCCTAATCCTTGTAATATTTTTATTATTGAGTATCGATCTTATTGTGATCTTTCTTTTTTTAATGTTGCATGTTTACATTTTCAATAGAACCTTACACAGACACCTGAACATAGAACAGATATTCTATTTTATATATCTAATACCTATTCTATTTCATGCACGGATATATGCTTTTCTTTTTTACATGATGAGTGAACGATTTAAGTGCAACGATAAACAAGGTATAAATTTTGTCGAATGTTATATACCAAAAGCAATGGTGCAATATAAAAATATACGAAATGTTGCACTCTACTAAGTCCCAGAAAAATTCATAATGATTCCTATTTGGTAGGAAACTTTTTATAGCCTATGTTTTATCAATTTATGAAGTTTAACGTGTTAAACAATCGTTTCAATAATCTTTTAAAATTTACGCATTTTCACTTTCTTACAGATAAAATAAAAATATTGTTTTTAATGTAAACAAAGTACAATCAATTCAATAATATTTATAATATTAACATATAAGAAATAATAATAAAATTACAGATAGGGAGAAATTCCTTTCGACAATTTTTTAGAATTGTGTTAATCTAAAAGTTAAAAATAAATAGAGGTACTGACATTACACTCAGTAAAATTTTATTCGATATGAATAAATTGACACAATAATTAAATTTGATTTTTTACAATTTAATCTCATAAATTTACATATCTACATTCTTAACAGAATTTCCTACGGTTTTTCTTTTATATTATTACTCTAACTATTATTTTGTAAGTTAAAGGTGAAGGATACAGGTACAATAACAAAAAAAAAAAAAAAAAACCAGCTAAATAAATAAACATAAATACATCGTCTGCCGCTCTCGCTGCCTCTGCTTCGTTTTAGAAAAGAATGGATATTCAAAACATAGAGCGTAAACATAGTTCTTCAACATAGGTAAATTTCGGAGGCTTGTCAATTCTTCCCCGATGTCAGTAGTGACGCTAGTATTGTTGCCATCACAGATTTTGCCATAAATGCCCCATCTTGTATGTTAATCTATGCTATTACCTTTGTCTAGTGCTCCGAAAATGATTGCGGACGTTTGGTATCTTCACACTTGCTTTGCCAGAGTGAAAGAATTTGGGTACTGCTCCGTTCATTTTACCATAAAAGCCAGAGATGCAAAAAGGTGTGGCAGAGAATTAAAACCACCTAGAAGTCGACTTCATGTAAACTGGAAAGATGAAATCAGCAAATATCTGGGGTTAACTGAATGACTAAACCAATATACAAGAACAGTATCACGAAATTACCGACAATAGGTCAGCTTTTTGCTTTATTGTAAGTCCATCCGAGCCCCAAAGTTCCAATTTTAAAATCTGGATATCTATGGATGCGATAATCACGCTTGTTTATTGAAATTGAAGTTTATAAATGATTGATCGATGAGGGCATTTAATTAATTACTTGGGTAATACTAAAAAATGAAAAATCTGATATTCCGGTACATGTTCATCTATTGAAATTTGCAGACCTCTACGTGTAATGGATTTCTCTAGTCATTGTCAAAAGGCATAGATACAGACATGCAAACAGCTTTCTTTTATTATCATACGTTATTTGTTATATTTTATGACCAAATGCCAAATATTTAATTACCACAAATAAAAACTTCTGATTTATCTGTTTCTAATTTCTCTCTCTTTTTATAATTAAACAAATTCGCAACTTCCAAATTAGAAAAAAAAAAGATAATTGATGAGTGTAAATATTTATTTATCAGCAAATCATAACTTTGCTTGTATTTTGTGTCTATCATCGGCGTGTCCTTCAATTTTATCAGAATAAGAAATGCTAGGAAAAAAAATAACCACGGCAAAAAAGTTTCCACATAAAATCAAACATAAATGATATCTTGCGTACCACGACGCTATTAATATCAAAAATCAAATGGTGTCATTTTTAATATGCAATGCGTTTTAAGAGTTTTATGTTAAATTTTTATTACAGTCATCTGTAGAAACGTATATTTTCTCCATTTAAAAGTTTTTATGGAATAGCTCCCATTAAGAATAATACTTGGAGAACTTTATTTGAGATTTAGAACATTTTATTTAATGAGTTTTCTTCCGAAGTTACCTTTCTGGTTTTTTATCAATGTTTTATGCAAAAAAATGAAAAAAAAAATCAAAACCACCGTTTTTTTTTTTTTCTTGTTACATACATTGTCATATTCAGGAATTTTTTTGATTTAAGTCTGAAAAATAATTCTCTCTTTACGGTATAATATTTAAGAGCATATAAAAATGTTATACAATGAATTACTGTCACATAATATCTACAGAGCTACGAATCCTCCTAAAAGGAAAGAAAAAAAAGATCAAATTATTTTTTTTCTGCTGACAATAGTTACCGTCTCTTCTCCCCCCCCTCCCATAAAAAACAAACAAATTAAAAACGAACAGGCTTTACAGTCAGTCATAAAAAACAACGGAAGATATTACGCTCCCTATATTTTATCTCGAAATAGATCCATAGAAAAACGTAAGTAACCATTAGATCGGGAATTATGCCTTCTTTATATGCATGTTAAAAAATAATTGTAAGGGCCCGTCTTAATATAGATATTGTATCAAACCTTCCAATTTTCAATATAAACATCTGATTTCCACATAATTGCATTTTTGGAAGACATTTAATATAGTAGTTTATGGATTATGCAAGTGTAAAATTTTTAACTTCAAATGATAAATTCAATTCTTCGGCTTTAATACGTGCAGTTTTTAAAGAATAATTGAAAAAAAAAATACAATGCAACATATGTTTTAAAATTACATATTTGACGCTTCTGTAATACTATTTATTCTCAATTCATAGGTTACAAAACATATATTTTTTAGAATATTAATTAAAACATATATAAATTATAAACATCATATTGGAAACTACAATGTATTTAATAATAATTTATAAATATAGAAGCAATTTAAGCAAAATATTTAAACCCATAAAATTTTTAACAAGACTCAATAATAATAAAAAAAAACATAAATATGTGAATTTAAAAAAGAAGATAAAATAAACTACGCGCATTGCAGATTGTTTTGCATTTACAAAAATTGAATTTAACATTAGAAGTTCAAAAGTTTCCCTTGCATAACTTCTAAATTACTTCACCAAAGAGCATTCTGTGTGTTATACTATAAGTAAATCATTTGAAAAATACAATTATTATCAAAAACTAGATGTTCGTATTGAAAATGTCAACGTTTTATACAATTTCAGTATGAAGAGGGCGTACTAAGCTTATTTTTTGACATAGATTAAAATAACAGATAATTCAGAGTCGAATGGCTGTTTTCATTTTTATTTGTGCCTATTTATAAGAAAATAAATGGGAGAGGGGTTTCATTTTAATTATTTCACTGATTGTACATACAGGTTGTGCCAAAAAAGTACACAATTTTCAAAGCGAAACAACACGTAAACAGTGACAGCAATTAGTGTCAGTTTTGCAGAAGATTAATGTTTTAATTTGGGTTACCTCTTCCGCCCGCAGCCCTTTATACTACTCTTATTACAACTTTTTTGCGGAAGCCAGTTTGAAAAAAAAAAATTAAAAAGTGAAACCGGACAAATTTAAAAGGCAAAATGCACAAATTTAAGACACCGAAATGCGAGAACGGAGGGCTTGGGACCGTGAAGCTACCGAGCGACTCCTGCTGCGTCGAGCTTATTATTAGTCTTAATTAAACTTAATTCCAATTACGTATCATTAAAATCATTTAAAGAAATACTTAAAGATTTGTTCATTTAAACCGCCGCGGTCTATTTTTTATTTCCGCTAGATATTCTTTACCGCATTTCTTAGTTTTGGTACCTGAGGTCACAGTCAGATAGCGCAATTCTGTCCCAAACAGTAATAATTTTCAGATCAACATATAAATTAAAAACCAATTCTATACCATTTATTCTTTGTTCTGTTTAGATGCTTTAACGCGAAAAAAAAGGGTTTGCATTTTGTAGTTGTAAAGTTACTTTCTGTATTACTAAAGACTGGGATATTTCAGAGCTTTCTGACGCTGACTTTTGGTTTTAAAACAAGAACAAATGCTAAAGAAATTCTTCACTTCACACAATAATCTCCTGTATTAATAGCATTAATCGCTGTCACTGTTTACTGTTCTCTTTTTAAATCCATCAGCCTATGTTCCGTCACCCTTCATCATTATATCATATTCATTGTAAACATGGCCATCGAAATAGATTGGCCGCCGCACTACCTTCCGCTTTAGACTGCTAAAGAAGGTAATGCACTTTTTATGCACCAGCACTAGTACATTTCAGCATCATATGACACAAACGGTCTGATAAAAGTGACGCCTGTAATGCACCGCGCGACAGCCTGTCTTTTTAGTTAGACTCGTATTGTAAAGTGTTTCATCAGAAGTGTAAGTGTCTGGTCTCAAAATGACATTAACATTGAAATATGCATACGTTTTCGTTAATTTAATAATTTTACATAGTTATTTGGTTTATCAAATGTCATTTAAATAAATATATTAATAACGGTGATACCGATTTAGAGATAATTCCGATTAAGTTAGGACTCGCTCAAAATTTTACACGAATGCAAAAATAATTTTAAAAATCCAGACCTTCTTAAGACCTTTGCGAAGGCCTTCTTATTGACAAAGGCTTTCTAAATTGTGACTATTTTGGCCTAACGTAGAAGTATGAATTTAAATGAGTCTTCATAATGCCTTCAGTTATTGTCATATCCCTTAATTTATTATATCTAGTTAACTATTCTAAATGTGTTTCGATACTTTTCAATGAGTAATTCTTTATAATTTTAGCATTAACATAGGTAAATGTAATGCCGTATATTCCAGAAACATAATGTCAAAATTCGTAAAATATCTGTAATTTTCGATACCAGTATTAATATTTAGAACAAAATTTAATTTCCATAAAACATGATTTCATCTTTTTTCTTCCACTCAGGCCCAAAAATCCTTACGCATTTTTCTTCTTGTAGGGAAACGAGGAGGGTTATAAAGAAAAAAGATACTACTATTTATTTATTTGTGGAAAAGGAGAAAGGTATGTTGCAAACATAACATTATATTGCACAATCTTGATAAAGTTTACAAATTTACAAGCTAATTTTTTACATGTAATTTTTTTAATCCAATTTTACTGAAATGTTGCATTGCTTTTGACTCCTTTTCGGTAAATGTCTAGTATTCCAAAAGTGATGCAACGACTATATTAAAACTAAAAATTTTGAACAAACTGGTATGATACATAAATTTCTGAGCGCTTGGTGAAGAAAAAGTTCTTTCGAAAGTTCTTGCACATTCCTTAATTGAATGCTGTTATGAATAAGTTTTTTTTCCTTTATTGATATTAACACTATTTCTACCGGTGTCAAAAGACACATTTTTGAAGGTTTTGATTCATGGTTATGTTATGTGTATTTTTTAAATCAAAGCAATTACAAATAATTTCTAATACATTGGAGACTTTTTTTTTATATTTATTAGCTTAAAAAAGTTCAAGTAAAAAAAAAAAACAGAAATCAAAAATTTATAGGTGTCATTTGAAACTGTTAAACATAGTGTTTAAACTGAATGATGTTATAAAAAGCAAGTAAATAAATAAATAAATAAATAAAAGAGAAAAAAATTACACTGATTGTCATATTAAAATATAAAAATTAGTTTTGAGCAAAAATCTAGATTTGAAGAAAGCAAAAATTTAGATTTCTTGAATAAAACGACAAATTTTCTTTGTTTACCCTAGAAAAATATATAGCTATAGGATTGTTGCAGAATATGAATATCCTTACATAAACCATAAACTTGACACGGGAGTAAATAAAATAAAATACACGGAGTAACATAGAGAGACAAAAAGCGATTGTATTTTATTACACAGATAATAAGTTTATATTAGATAATAAGAGACGTAACTGAATGTTCATATCTTTATCTAAAACATCTTTTTACCCGGCTGAAAAGAAGGGTTATGTGTTTCACGCGTATCTGTGTATGTGGATTTCTTTATACTCTCGAAACATCCCAACGGCTGCATGGATTTTAATGAATGAGGTCTCTATCGATTCGTCTAAACGGCCCAAAGGTTATAAGCTAGGTTTTGTTTTTATAAATTCAAAATAGCGGTAGAGATGGAAAAAAAATACGCACCCTATTGAGTTGCATATCATTGGATAGGTCTTTCAAAATGAAGACTATGTTTCATTGACTATTTTACAGTCAGAAGCTCCGTTAAAATATTATACTAGCTTTATTACTAGCTTAACTGCAACCAGATATCTATAGACCTCCTCAAAACAGTGCTTATAGATAGGAACTAACAATTAAACACAACATAAAAGTCACCAATACAAGTAAATTGAAAAAATAGGTAAGTAATATAAACAAATAATAAAAAAAAAATAAGTAAATTCCTACTTAGGTCAATAGGATTTTTTTTTCTCCCATTCTCCTTTCCTCTTGAGTGGCACTTAAAATGCCTTGATCAAGAAGAGGGCTCTCTCGGTCTTATAATACCTTGATCAAGAAGAGAACTCTCTCGATTATTGAAAATTAATTAATTTAATTTAATTAATGAATTAATATTTGAAAAAGCTGGATTAACATCAAGTGTCATCCACTACAAGTTTAAAAAAATTATTTGAGCTTGATTGGATGAAAAATAAGTATTTTATTATCGATTGAAAATTTGAACAAGATATATATAGCGAGAGTGTGAGCTAATAGTAGGAATTGAAAAAATAGTGTCACATTGATGGGAAATAATTAATTAATTCGCTTTTTACGCAGTCTGTTTTTTTGATTTTTTTAAAATTTAATTGTTTTTACTCAAAAAGACAAAATAAATCTACCTAAAATTTAGACCCATTTTATTCTTAATTTTTTTTTTTTTAGAATTTAGTTCAATTATATATTTTCTTGAATTGTTATCAGTAGTCAAGAGTGAAGGTCTTTCGAAAGTAATATAAAACTTTTTATTGTGCAGGTAATAATAATTTTTCGGTAAAATGATACGAAAAGTATCAAAATGTATCAAATAAATTTATTGAGTAAACGGTTTTAAATACATTCAAAAAGTTTCATTCATTCCATTTTTAAATTTAAGGCAGTTTACTTTTTAATTAATTATAGAGAAATTAACTTTTTTAAAATTATCAGTTACACAGTGTTAAATATATCTTGATAAAATTATCAGATATGCTTTATTAATCTTAAATTTGTAAATCAGATGTATGATTAACTGTAACGATTCACTTATTGCATTACATTATTTAGAGTTGTTTTCAACTAAAATTAATCTAGCTTAAAATGTAGAGCCTTTTCTACGTTCTAGTTTATTGAATGAGATGTTTGAATTATTCCCAAGCTGTGCTTTAGTTTCACATCAAACTATAATTTATTCAATTAGGTTTTGTATTACAAGTTGCGCAGCTGTTTTCAACGTATATGTTGTTTACATTAAAATATGATTTTATCTATGCTCTAATAAATAATTATTTATAACAAGAATCTGAAAAGCATACACCAGATTACGATGAAATGCCAATGTAATTGGATAAAGGTACAATTGATTTGTCTGATGCGATGTCTCTCTCTATGTATCTATCTTTTTTATTTATACACAATAATTATCGGCAATCATTGAAAATTCAACAAATATTGTATTATTTGAACAAGCTGTAGAGAATAGAAAAAGCTTTTTATTATTATTCGAATAAAAGACTCATTCAGCTTACGCCTAATTATAGAAAAATTGTTGACCAAGCTTCTTGTGACGACATTCATTCCCGAATATAATTGTAAATTTTATTCAAAACATTATCAATAGGGCGGAGGATTGTATCTTATACATAAGAGTTAGATTTCAATAGATAATCAAAATATATAGAGTTGGTTTCGAATTTTTTTCAGTTAAAAAAATGGAATGAATAAAATATTTTTTTTTTGTATAAATCAGTCGATCGTAAGCACAGACGTTTTCCCATTAAAGAACGTAAGAGTATTTATTTTTGCTTTGCTGCTAATTAATAAATGTAGACTTATCTTAATGGAATGTTCTAAAGAAAGAAGATAAAACATTGTATATTTGCGATATACACAAATATATAAAGGGGTGGAAAGAAACAATATCTTCCTTGAGAGTACGTAATTTTTTATATACAGACGTGTGAAAATTATTAGAATAATTGTGAAATTTACAATAAAATCTTGTTACATTAAAGAAATAATACATTATTTAAAAAATACCGATACATTTAATATTTAGTGTGCATTCCCTTATTTTTTATTAAGGATTCAATACGTCTTGGCATACTTTGTATGAGTGTTTGGCAATTAACTTGTATTTCGTTGTCATGGTGCCAAATTTGGATGAGTCTTTCTATCAGACCACTCTTGTTTGTGATGTTGCATTTCTTTAATTTTTTCTTTACAGTGGCCCAAAGATTCTCTATTGGGTTAATATCTGGACTGTTTCCAGGTCATGGAAGTATTTTTATATTTTTTCCATCCAAATATGTGGTCACAGATGAAGCTTTATGGCACGGAGCTCCATCATGCATGAATATGAAGTCTCCATTTGGAAACCAGTCTTTTAATTGTGGAATTAGTCTTTGTTCAAGCACTTATTTATACTGATGCTGGTCCATCATGCCTTCTACAATGTATAAACATCCAGTACCCTGAGCAGACATCACGCTCCAAACCATTACTTTAGTAGGATGTTTAACTGTTTGTGCTATGCAATTAGGGGGAAATGCTTCACTGGTACTTCTCCTGACATATTGACTACTTTATTCTGATATCGCAAATATTGATTCATCGGAAAAACATACCTAAAAGATAAAACATACTTTAAGGTATGTAATTTGTAGAGAAATATTCTTATAAAAAATTTTCATCAAATTTATAAACAGTTCTGCATCTTTAGTCAGTATGCAAAAAACATGATTTCGGGAAAAGAAATGAACAACTTAAATTCGACTGATTAATTAAAGGAAAATTAATATTTCTCACCTTGCTCCAGTCATTTCCGAATTGTTCTTGCACAACTTTTGCTCAAGCAAGTCTCTTCTTTGCCATAGCAGATGTGATTTTAGCCTTTTTTCGAGGACGATGAGCACTGAGTCCAGCTGAGATGAGCTTTCTACGGATAGAAGAATCACATACATTTACGCCATACGCTTGTAAAGATATTTTTAGTTCATGACTAGTTGCTCTTCTGTTAGCTTTAGCAATTTGAATTAATTTCCTTTCTGTTTTTGCAGTAAATTTACTTTTCCTTCCGCATTTCTTTACTCTAGAATTTTCAAATTCACATTTGGAGTCCAAAGATTTTTTTATTCTACACACAGATGCTTGAGAAATTTTTGCTTTTTTAGCGATTTCGTGCTGTGTATAGTGATCTTCTTGGATGAGACACTTTACCACAGCTAGTTTTCTAGGAGAAATATCACTTGCTTTACCCATAATCACGCAATAATCCTTTGACAAGCGAAAAAAAGATCCAATTAGTGTAAATTGATCAAAACAGCGAAAAAATTTGTTTTCAGAATAACATAATATAGGCTGTAGGCCTTGAACTAAAAATGTGCTTAAATTGCAAGTTCCGTTTCAACACTTTGGGGGCAATTTGAAATTACTTCTAATTCATTCTTTGCCATATGACGAACAAAATTTAATGTTCTGGAAAAAAATCTTTGCACATTATTTTACAATCGTGGTTTTAATGCGTTTAAAAAAAAAGCTATATTTTACATCTGGCATATTTAATATATAAATTAGTAAATTTTTATAATTTCATAATCTATGTTCTTTTATCACACTTTTGAGCATGCTGTACTTTTCCATTATAGGGGGCTTGGCGGTATTATAAAAGCTTGGAGCAATTCAAGTTTTAGAAAGTGAAATTTTAAATCTCACTTTCTAAAGTTTGATAAACGATATAAAAACAAACCTGATGGACTTTTTAGGCTTGTTTATGAATATATTAAACAAATAAACATTTATTTATGTATATACTATTTTTTGTACACAAATTACTTCTGTTTGTACAGCAGACTCTCTCAAATCTGCAAACCCCTATAATCCGCACATCATCACAGATGTAAACAATTAAACTTTCAGTTAAAATATAGAGACAAAATTACAGAATTTTTTGTTTTATATCATTCCGTGTGTATTTTAATATGTAATTAGTGATAATATGTCTGAACTTGTGGTTTTTCATGAAGAAAGTATAAATTTATTTCTGAAAAAAATATTGCTGATATCACTGGTAATCAAAATCTTTTACCAAATCTATTTAGTATGTATTAATCAAGCTTTTTTGGTTATTAACAAATCCATTCATGACCTAATTTGTTTTCACATACTTTTAACACTAAACCATTAATTTTTTTTAATCTAAAATTATTTTTTAAAAGAAGCATCCAATCACACAAAAAGTACAGTACAAATATTTTTCAGTATTATATTAAATTCCTGGATTTATTTGGTTTAATGAAACATCCTTGTTATTGAATGTAAAATATAGTGACTGTTAAAAGGGAAGGTTTTACATGATTTTAATAATAATAATAATAAAACAATAAATAAAAATTTCACCTTTTTTTTGACAAAAATGGGCTTTAAAAAATAAAATCTGAATTGACACCTGAAATTAACATTGCTTTCAAATTGTAGGAATATAAATATGCACCACAGAAAAATATAGTACTGTACAAGATCTTTAGAACACAAACTTAAAAACGCAAGGTTTTGCGTTCGTTAGAATTTTGTGTTATATAGATCATTTCACACATCATCAAAACTCAAAACTTACCTTGTAAACATAGCAAAATATCCGAGAAACATGTCAATATACAGTCGAATATCTTTATATTATTATATTCCTTGAGGCCAGTCGTTGTGCATATTTTAAATTTTTGAATAATATAAGATCATTTCACATACATTAAATTTTACTTCTTAAACACGATCCAAATAAGCTTGTACAAAATAATTATAATACTTATTTAAAAAAAAATATTACAATAAAAGCTATTTTTCTTATTAAAAAGCTCTGAATTAAAGCAAGATGAAATGATTATTAAATTTGGCCTAGGGAAATGTACTATTTAGAAAATTCATCATCATCAGAATCCGATACTGGCGCACATCGGTTTGGTCGCAATTGTTGCAATTATAACAAAAACATAGTTCAGTGCATTGTAAATTAGATGCACGACAAGTACACAATAGTTTTTCACAAGATGTTTTCTTGCATTTGCAATGAATTTGTTGCAGAAGAGATCTTGGAACTGGTTCATTTGCCATCCAATCAATTTCTAGAACGTCATCAGAAACTTTCCAACCATGATGAATAGAAGAAGGTGCAGACATGTTAGCAATGAGACTTCTTCTATAAATACCTGCTTGGAACGCTGCATATGTTTAAATAAACAGTATTTATTTGGAGGAAGCACAGTGTCACCTTTACATCCAAGACGCAACCAATCATGGCGGCATATGTCAATGTTTTTGGTGTTTTTTCTGCCATAGATTTCACATGTAAACATTTCTAAATTCTCCGTAACTTCATTATTCATTATCCATAATTTACCCAGTTCTTTGAATGTTGAGATGTACTTCGCTGTTTCACACATAATTTTAAAAGACTTTACTTTACTTTTCCCTTTAAAACTGCTCACTGAATCACATCCAGTGTATACATGTAATCCGATTAGAGCCTGGCAAATGTTATCTCCAAGAGATTTATTTACCGCATTAATATCTATTATTTTTATACCTTTTATCAATTGGGCAAAATATAGCTGTGCTTTTATGTATGGAGAAAAAGACAGAGATAATATGAAGACATTTGTATCTGGACTCAAAATAACAATGCTTCTATAGAGGGATGAGGCTCTGCATGCAACAACAATCTTGTGTCAGCTTCTTCGTGATCACTTTCAAGCTCTTTTATTTCAGTAACTTGAAGTTGTTCATCTAAAATTTCCATGGCATGGCATTGACTTCCATGTGTAACAACTAACCTAATATCACCAAGATAATTGAGGCCTAAGATTTTCCAAACTTGAAAAAAAACTCAACTAAAAGTCATTATTTTATTTTGCTTGATGATTAAATCTTCTATTACATCAGTGTAGAAAACTTTAAATTATATGTAATATTGTGTGTCAACAGGTTGTGCGCTTTTGTAAATGGTTAAAAACTTGGTATAATTTTTGTAACAAGATCTATGATACTGCATTTCGATTGCTACCAAGTCCTTATCCCGAATTTGTATCAGTAAATGCTCATCCTTCTTTGCGATTGCAGCTTCGAGCAATAAATTGTTGTTTGTTTCACATTTAGCCAATTTTTCTTTTTTTCTTTTACCTGTAGGTCTGTCAACAATATATTTTTCTGTTTTGCAAACAACACATACAGCGGGCAACACGCATTTTCTGTTTACACCCTGCGAAAATATAGAATCACTTCGCATAATTCCTTTAGAAATCATGTTTTCGGAAAGTGCTGCATCATAAAATTGTTTTTCTTTTGAAGGTGATGCTTTAGAATTTTTTTCAGCAACAGCAATTCGGGTTTTATCCGTAAACTTATTATAACATTTACGATGAAAACCATTGTTGTCATCAGGTAATTCTTCTTGTTCATTTACGGGCAACAATAACAATTCAGAAGCTATTTTACCTTCAGTCGTATCAAAATCTTTCCATTTCAAACAGCACTGTTTAACTTTTGCCTAACTGACGGTGGAAAAGTTTAATATTTTTATGTCTGCATCATTGACAAGATGCAAACAACATTTCATAAGATCAGACATTGTATTAATATCGGCATTAGTATCATTCATACGCGGAATCAACTTTGTAAACAAGGCGAATTCTAGGATGTAAACACACGATTGAGATAACGCTAGATAGCGTATTTGCGATTCGACTATGTTCATTGGATCATAATTTCAGTCAAAAAAAAAAAAACGGCGGCGTATGATTGGAGTATTCAGTTGGATATTCGGCTACTTTTACATACCAACATATAAACAGGACCGCAGAAATTGTAAAAATTAAGAATTTATATAATTGATTATGAAAAAATGTGCACTTTATGATACCAGAACATTATGAATTCTTTATCTATACAGTATTATTTAAATTTTAAGATTAACTCAAAATTGCACCTCGATGATTGAAACGAACTTTCATGATATTCACGTATGGCCCACGGCCTAATACTGATGCCAACTCAAGAAAAGAAAGAAAATACTAGCACAGCAAGCAGACCGAGAAGCAGACGATTTTAAAATTTTATTTTAAATTCGTTTGTTAATCAAACAAATTCTTTATGCAATGCAAACAATTTGATTACTTTGAATCAAATATTTTTCTTTTTAAAATATGGCAACATTTAACAAAATTATGTACCCAAAACTACTCTAAAGGAGTGAAAAATTGACAGGATCAACAAAACAAATTACCTTTCATGAAACATTGCAAGTATATACAATATTAATCAAGAAAAACTGAAAAAAAATCACAATTATTCTAATAATTTTCACACGTCTGTAATATGACAGGTCGGCTTCATGAAAATCTAGTTTCTATGAATATTTGTTTATTCTTATACATATCGCATTATTAAATCAAAATATTGTAATAATTATATAATAGGCTCCATATGATTTGGAGGATGCGTTACTTTTAACTGTTCAAACAGTTAGTAATAGGTAAAATAGTGTTTTTCAGAAACAAGAAATGGCCTTTAACCATTTTTTAAGCAGGTTAAGAGGAATATCGTTTATTATGTATTTTTAATTTCTTATGTCTTTACAAAAAAAGTATTGGATTCATGAAAATTTACGAATTCCGTTTTTTGACGGATTTACACGTTTTAAGGGTCAGATATTCCAAAAAACATGTTTTCACAAAATGTCTGTCTATGACTCTGTCTGTATGTATGTGATATAAATTTTGTGGGCGCTCTATCTCAACAACAGGTGGCGCTGCTATGATGCATTTTTTACGATTTCCACAACAGCTCTGTATCAAGAACTACCGCACGTATTTCCACCAAACTTCAAATTCGGTTAGTCCTTGACATGAGTCGATGCTGTTTACATTCTGGTGTAAATCGGTCAGCAGGTAGAGCTGCTAAACTGTATTTTTCACGAGTTCTGAAGTAGCTCTATCTCAAGAATTAATGTACGGATTTTCATGGAACTTCAGTTTCAATTAATCCTTGATATGAATTGGTTATGTTTAACTAATTCACGAATTTTCATCAAACTTCAGATTCGAGTATACTTTGACAGATATTATTCTTTATTATGTTTTGGTGTAAGTCGCCCAACAGGTGGCCCTTTTATGCTGCATTTATCTCGATATCCGCAATAGTCCTATTTCAAGAACTAATGCACGGATTTTCAGAATCATCATGATGGGCATTGATTGTCCTTTAATTTTGGCACTGTGATAGCGAATTTTGATGTATTAACATGTATGAGATAGAATAAAGTTTTGTGATTGCCACATCCGACTTGTTTAATTCTATATCCATTGCAGGTGATGTCATTCGATTCAGAATTAAAAACTACATAATAAACTATACCCCACTTGACCTAATTATAAAATTAAATTTAACCCAGTCGCTGAGTTAAAATGCAACCTTTTATTCCAAAACATGGTAAAACAATTTTATTTTTGTGGATTCATCGGATCTTCATTTATAATGCGAGAACAAAGTTATTTCCAAATTTTTTTAATGGCCACCATTTGTCGCATTTTATTCAATTTGTGGTCCATTTTACCTGTACTAAGTTTACTTCATTCTAAAATACTAATTGTAAATATGCGACAAATATTATTTAAATAATACTTCATATGAATCATTAGCGTGAAAATACACCGTTAATAGGGGTCAAAATGGTATTTAATCAGTTTATTGCTGGAAAACGTATGGTAAACATAAAATGTACAACAATGCACGAACAAAGGATATAAAATATGCAAAGGAAGAAAAGGGAAAATGGTGAAATAAAAGTTGTCTAGTAATTAAATTCCATTTTAATTACAGGAACTATTTACCTTATTTTGCTTTGTTAAATTGTTATAATCTATATTATATAATATGTAGAGAGCTTTTGACTAGCCAACATTAAAATTTAACTTAGGCATAAATATAGTTTTTTATACATATATGCCTTTCAGAAAGCAATAATATGTATCAAAATATAAAAAAAATTATTAACACTTGATAATCAAAAAAAAAAAAAAAAAAAAAAAAGTTTGTGTTGTCATTGAATCTGCGAGATTACATGACATAATTTCCATAAATATACACTTTATTCAGCGATATTTCGTATAAAGTAAGTAATTAATTAAAATAAATATTCTTTGCATTTTAAACACAAAATCTAAAAACATTATATCAAAGTGGTGTCTCTTTTTAGTTGCTGTTTCTTACAGATACAAGGATGAAAATCGAGTATTAATGCCTTTTATACATAAAATGTAACTCACAATCTATAAAATAACTATTTTAAATCCGAAATTAACTCACTGGTCCACTTAATACTTCCATAGAATTTTTTTTTCCAGAATAAAGACGAGATGGAGTTTTAGGCAGTGATTCTCAATCTTTTTAACTCGTTTGAACATAGTACTTGAAAAGTGTTTATGAATTCATTTTGTCTTTCTGCCGTCTGTCTGCTGCCTGTATCCTGCCTGTTCCAACTTGCTTTAATATACTCAGATCGTCGCTCAATTGACATATGTTATTGGCGATTACAGTGGTATGTTCATTATTTAAAATGAAGTGTGTAACATTTATAGTTAATTTACAGACACATTCAAAACATCTCCGTTACATTACAGTGCATGGGAAAACACCGTTTTCAGTGCATTTCATTGATGTTATACTATTCCAAGCATGTTGAAATTGATACATATCAGTAAGATGCACTACAAGATGCTTACTGTAGAATATGGCGTTCATTGAATTTATCGTTAATTTACAAGGATACACAGAGAATTCGGTTACAGTACTGAAAATTTTACTGATATTTTGAATATTAAGCCGTATATATAAATACTATATATCACGGGCTGCACAAAATGTCTCTAGTACATTTCCCCTTTTTTTTGACGGAAATTGCTAAAAGGAAATTTTCCACCTGAACTACATTTGAACATACTATGTATTATATATAGAAAACTGAGGATCATATACATGGTTGTGCAAAAGAAGTTCGATATTTTTCCGATTATTGATGGAAATTCCTAAAATTTGGTTTCCAAATGTATTACATGTTTTCTAAACTTTTTACTTAGATATCATTTTTCACCTTATTAAATTGCGAAGTTTTCTTTACAGAATTCTGAATTAGTTGAAAAGCGTTTAATAATCTATGCTTGACAATGATTTTTCTTTCTCATTTTCTATCTCACGGCACACTGAAATCCATGGTTAAATTTTCAAGGAACATTAAATGTTTGGTGAAAGGAAAAACATGTGAATTGAACATGTATCATTTTTAATTGATTTACTAATAGAAATAAAATGAGAAATAATAATAACAATTACAATAAAATTTATTATAGATTTGAATAAAAGAAAGTTAGAATTCTTATATATTTATTCATTCATTAATTTTTTTCATATATATTAAAATTTAAATAGTTGTGTAAACCAATTTTTGTTTAAAATATTTTCTGTATAAGATATGCATATTATTAAATAACATTACAACTTATATTTATACTGCATTTTGTATTCTATTCATTCCCATTCAGCATAAATAGTTTTTCTCTGAAACAATTAAATTTCTCTGAATACGTAAAGCTATTTTCATGATTTCAAAATATAAACTTCTAAATAAACTAGTTTATGACCTAAATCTCATTTTAAAGTCAATTGTATTATATGAAATTGTTAAAGAGTATATATTTCTGTTAATTAGATTAATATTGATGCAATGAGTTAAAAATTTAGCGGTACTCTTGAGGTTATCTCATTGTGCCTTCTGTACCGCCGCACACTGAGATAAAGTGCTTTAGAGCGTAGCTCAGATTGTAAATATCTTGCTTAGCCTTCGAGAAACGTCGTTTCCCAGTTGATACATTTCGGCTAATTCGGTGATTTGGTAAATAATTCGGCTCAGATTCTAAAATTTCCTTCGACCACCTAGTTCAAATCAGATTAGGTAATTCGGTGTTTTGGTATTGGATTACTGAGTAGGATTCTTTCAAAGTAAGCGAAAAGTATTTTTTTTTTTTTTTAATTCAATGTATAATATAAATACCAATTCCCAATGACTCAATAATTCTGTAACACAAATCTTCTAAAATCTAACGTATTTTGGTTATATGATTTTATTCCGTACTTTTGATTACTTTTGATCATTTAAATCTGAAAATTCACCAAAAAAGTGTCAGTAACATAATATTACTGTTATACGTCTACATACATTTAAATAATAATCCCAATAAATATAATGTGGTGTTTCTTTATTTTAACATTCATAATTATTTTTTCAGTTGTCATATTTTACGCATTTTATTATTGTTATTCGTGCTATACTATATCATTTAAGTATGATTATTTAATTGTGTTACATGAAAAAATGAACTAAGAACAAACAAGAGATGGAATTAGAATCTTTAAAAATTCAGTTAAAGTTTTATGAAAAAAGAAACTTCTTTGAAAGGGAAAACGAAAATAAAAGGGATTGAATATAGCATATAGAAAATTCAATAAAGCATTTTGTCTTCAGATTGAAAAGCTTTAAAAATTGAAAAAGTTTTTCTCCTTTTTGAAACCCTTTTTCCTTAAGGCCAAATCTAGAAATTTGATCATTAAATATTTATGCTTTGAATATTTTATGCATTTCCTACTTTCTTCCCAAAACTCTCTGAAGTAGTTTCCTTAAATAGCTTTTATTCAATAATAACAAGATTTCGTTGGTTTCCTCAGCAATTCGTTATATATAGAAAACATGTAAAATTTATTTTTACATTTTTATTTACTAATATGGGATAGTAATACACATTGATTTATTATATGCAAATTGAATAAAATAAGTAAGATATAAAATATAAGGTTCATTTCCATATATGCAAATTCATGTCTTAAAATGTTTTGAAAATAAATAAATAAAATTGGAAACATGTAAAAACATGTATAAATATATTATGTTTTAAAATAATACAAATATAAGCAATTAATAAAAAAATAGAAGGAAATCTTTCTGACCGTAATTTTTTTACACAAATTAAGTTTATAAAGATAATTAAAAGTTTCGCGATAAATTATTTATTTTTAGTTCAATGTTTTTGAAAATTATTCTGAATTTATATTTGAAAGGGAAATTATTTGTATTTGTAGATTTATTTAATATTTTTTAATATCAGTATAAACCGAATCATATTCATAGATAGCATATAATTAGCTGTTTAAAGGACTTAAGAGATTGCATCAGATGAACATCTTACATTATTAACTATTTTAAATGTCAAATTAAATTGCAAATGTAATATGTGTATTTTTTGTTAGATAAATTATGCGTTTAAGGCTGCCAGTCACCCAGTTTCTAAATTCCCTTCGGTAATGTTCAGTATACGGCATTTGATGAATTCTTATATATAAAATATCTCCTTGGGAAATTCATAATTTTAACTTATTTTTCCTGTGTACTCTTCTTCTTTGACGTCTCTTTTTTTCTTAGTTCTCAAAATATTTCTAAACTCTATGCTTAAGTTAATATTTTATGTGTCAAAAGCTGACGAACTGGAAATAAAATTTTAAAACTTCGTATAAAATTAAGCATAGAGTTTAAAAATATTTTGACAGCTAAGGAAAAAAAGGATGAAACCGGATACCTTTTACGAAGTCAAAAAGTCACCGCAAAATGCGAAAAGCAGAAAAAAATTATTGGGTGTAATATACTGGGTTAAAAAAAAAAAAAGAATTCTTTTGACTGGTCTGGAAAAATATCCACGAAACAAACAAGCAAAAATTATTATAAAAAATCGCTACGAAAATTGCTAGAAATTCAAATACAGAAGAGGACATTTACTACAGCGGACTAAAACATCGAAACCGAATTCTTTAACGAATCGCAAAAAAAGACGTGAAAAGCGAAAAACTATAAAAATCGCTTTGAAAATTGTAGAAGACAAAATGTACTATATTAGACTAAATTACGAATGCAAATATTTGTCGTGGAGTACGGAAAAATGCAAAAAATCGCATATACAAAGCAAAACCTTCAAAAACCGTGGAGGATAAAATCACTATATTACGCTAGAAGTTAGAGACCGAATTACTTTTACAAATGTGCAAAAAACGCATCGGAACGCGAAAAATCACTAGAAATTCAAAAATCGTGGAGGAAAAATTTTACTGTATTTGGCTAAAATTTTGATACTAAGTTTCTTTCACGAATGTAAAATCTTCGCCCGGAAATCGTTAAGCGCTAAAAAATGCGTTAAAAGTTGCTATAAATTCAAAAATCGCAGAGAACAAAATTTAGTGTAATGTGCAGAAATATTGTAACCGTATTAATACCTACACTAATGCCAAAAAATCGCTGCGAAACTTTAAAAATCACAATAAAATATGCTAAAAATTCAAAAATCGAGGAAGATAAAATTTACTATATTATGCTAAAATTTTGAAGAATACTTAATTTTTACTAATGTAGAAATATTACCGTGAAGCAGAAAAATGCTCTAAACATTGCATAAAAATTACCTCGAAAAATTTAAAAACCGCTTTATGAACTATAAACTTTACTGAAAAGAAGACATATTTAATTTAGTGGACTAACACACTGTAACCAGAATTCCTTCACAAATGTGAAAAAAATCGACGCGGAACACCACTAAACGCTAAAAATCCCAAGAAAAATAACTAAATAAAAAAAAATCATTAGACAAAATTTACTAATAGTCATTTAAACCACTGTGGCCGGGATTCTTTTATAAATGTTAAAACTCAACGCAAAACGCGAAAAATCGATACAAATCACTAAAAGTTCAAACAAAATCGCTAAAAATTTACAAATTGAGGGTATAAAATGAATTATACTAGGCTAAAAATTTTAAACTAAATTTCTTTTACTAATGCGAAAAAATCACCTCAACACACAAAAAAATTCTAAAATCAGATGAAAAAATTTGCGAAAAATTCAAAGTTCAGTGTACGACTTCTAATTAAACATTATTATAAAGAGCACAAAATGTATTAATTTTGGTTGAAAGAATGAAACGGCATTCCTTTTACAAATATGGGGAAATCGTTGCAAAAAGTTAAACACTAAAAATCGCATAAAAATTTAAATCAAAAAATTCAAAATCGGGCTTCGAGGTGCAAACTGCATACATAGAAGTACCTTCCTACCAAATATTGTAGCTCAACGTACAGTAGATAGAAATTTCTTTCGTTATTATTATAGATATATAATCTTGTATCTATAACAAATATTGATTTTCTTAAATTTTAATCTACTTTTTTATTAGCCGTTTATTTTCTTGTTAATGTGAGTTTATTTTTAGCAATTCATTTTCAATAGCTACGCTCTCTGTTTTTAGGTAGATTTCGTATGAAATACTACCTATTGGGATCGTTCCTATGTTGGAATTTCTGAAAACATTTTGAAGATCTACACCGATCATGACCCCTAGAACCCAAAACCACACCCAGTAAAAAACATTATCTATCTATCTATCTATCTATCTCCCTCTCTCTCTTTCTATATATATATATATATCACTTTCTTCTGGACGCGATAACTTTCGTAATTCTGCACAATTTTTTTCCAAACTGATAAATAAAATCAATGTGCATAAAATCTCGGCCAAGTTCGTTAATGGGCAAAATCGGACCAAGGGGATGGAAATAGGGAGGGTTTTTGTGAAAACAGAAAACCCCCCATAACTTCTTAATTTTTGTACATATCAAATCAGTTTAAAGTTTTTATTACTTCTAAAAATAGGGCCAAAAATTTATGTATCACAGATTTTTGATAAAGTTAACAAGTTGGAAATTGCTCGTCAAACGTGGCAAATGAGGTGCGTTCGTACTATAACTATTTTTATAATACTTTTTTGCACCGCATAGTGTCTGAATGTATATTTTAGTGCACTTCATAAGTGCATGTCAATTTCATTCTGTTCGAAAAGCTGTAACGTCATTAAAATGCACTTGAAACAATTTTTTCCCCATTCTCCTTAAAGGTAACAGAAAAATTTTGACTCTCCTTGTAAATAAACTATGCATCCGATTTTCATAAAATTTGACATGTGTCGACAACATTTCGCAACAATTATATATTTAAATTTTCAGGCCATTCGGAAGGCAGTAACATCATTAAAATGCACTTGCAATAATTTTTTCCCGTTGACTGTAATGTAAAGGAAAAATTTTGACTGTCCCTGTAATTAAACTATACATCCAATTTTCATAAAATTTTAAATGAGTCGACAAAGTTTTGCAACATATATATATATTTAAAATTTCAAACCATTCGGAAGGCTGTAACATCATTGAAATGCACTTGCAATAATTTTTCCCCTTTGACCGTAATGTAAAGGAAAACTTTTGACTGTCCCTGTAATTAAACTGTACATCCGGTTTTCTTGAAATTTGAAATGGCTCGACAAATTTTTGCAACAATAATATATTTAAATTTTCAGACCATTCGGTTGGGTAGTTTTTGCTTTGATATATGCGGACGGACAGAACGACACACAGACAGACAGACGGACTGAATGACGACTATAGATGCTACGTATTTATATAATTACGAACGCACCTAAAAATGGGGTCAAGGGGCGCAAAAAAATAGGGGTTTTGGGAGAAAAAAATTCATAACTTCGTCAATTCTCAAGATATCAAATCCAATTAATTTTATTATAAATCTCCTTAACATTATCTACAAATTTTGTATTCACAAGTTTTTGATAGGACCAATTCGTACCGCAAAAAAAATTAAAAAAGAAAACAAAAAGGGGGTTTGAAGAAGAAAAAAATCCATAACTTCGTCAATTCAAAAGATATAAAATCCCCATGAATTTATCATATATCTTCTTAATATTGTCTACAACATCTATATAGGCTAGTTTTGGATAGGACCAATTCTTACAGCAAAAACAAATTAAAAATACATAGCGGTTGAAAAAAAAAATTATCTTAGTAAGGGTGTATTCAAATCCAAACTACTTATTTTCTTACTCATTTTACAATTCATTTTTGCTCTCAAAGGCTTCCAATTGGTACGTTTTCTTACTCAGAATCTATATAATGTACCGTAATGGTCGATTTTTTGATAGAGGCAGAATATATTTTTAAAAATGCTGTTAAAAAGGGCATTTTGAACCGAATTTTCCGAAGCGGACTGTGTTGGAAAAGTCATTGTATTAAGGATGCACTCAAATTCAAACTGCTTATTTTCTGACTCATTTTTAAATTCATTTTTGCTCTCAAACGCATTTAATTGCTAGATTCGCTTATTCAGAAACTATATAATGTATCGTAATGATCGATTTTTTGATAGAGGCAGAATATATTTCAAAAAATGATGTCAAACTGGGCATTTTGAACGGAATTTTCCGAAGCGATTATGTTAGAAACGAAAAATATTGTCCTTCTAAGAAAATAATTGTTTATATATCAAGTTTTAATTAATTGAACAAAAAATAAAAACACAGGTCGCTTATAAATCTCTTCAAAAATCACGTCAGCAAGTTTCATATATATATATATATTTTTTTTTTTGTTTGTTTGTTTGTTAAAAATTAATCTGGAATTATGCCAGAAAATTTCGAGTTATTGAGCATGGAAAAGTAATTTTTTTGAATACCACCCTAGTATGATTCTGATAAAACCAGGTATTATATAAAAATGAAATAAAAACTCGTCAAAAGCGGCCAGATAAAATTGTTAAAGTAGATTTTTTCTCTAATCATGATTTAGTTTTTGTTTGTGAAATTAGTATATTTGACTTCGAAATCTACCTCTGCCTGTAGGCCGGACCGGCAGGGATTTTTTTATTTACACGTTTCTCCTTTTGTAGCCTGATCATTGTTGTAGAGAAATTATACAACACAGCTTGACAATCAGTTCAACTAATTAGACAATGAATTGCTGTGATAAGAAGCGTATTTACGGTAAATTCCGGCTAACATTGCACAAAAGTATTTTTTTTTTTAATACTACCCTAGTATGATTCTGATAAAACCAGCTATTATATAAAAATGAAATAAAAACTCGTCAAAAGCGGCCAGATAAAATTGTTAAAGTAGATTTTTTCTCTAATCATGATTTAGTTTTTGTTTGTGAAATTAGTATATTTGACTTCGAAATCTACCTCTGCCTGTAGGCCGGGCCGGCAGGGATTTTTTTATTCACACGTTTCTCCTTTTGTAGCCTGATCATTGTTGTAGAGAAATTATACAACACAGCTTGACAATCAGTTCAACTAATTAGACAATGAATTGCTGTGATAAGAAGCGTATTTACGGTAAATTCCGGCTAACATTGCACAAAAGTATTTTTTTGAATACTACCCTAGTATGATTCTGATAAAACCAGCTATTATATAAAAATGAAATAAAAACTCGTCAAAAGCGGCCAGATAAAATTGTTAAAGTAGATTTTTTCTCTAATCATGATTTAGTTTTTGTTTGTGAAATTAGTATATTTGACTTCGAAATCTACCTCTGCCTGTAGGCCGGACCGGCAGGGATTTTTTTATTTACACGTTTCTCCTTTTGTAGCCTGATCATTGTTGTAGAGAAATTATACAACACAGCTTGACAATCAGTTCAACTAATTAGACAATGAATTGCTGTGATAAGAAGCGTATTTACGGTAAATTCCGGCTAACATTGCACAAAAGTATTTTTTTCAATACTACCCTAGTATGATTCTGATAAAACCAGCTATTATATAAAAATGAAATAAAAACTCGTCAAAAGCGGCCAGATAAAATTGTTAAAGTAGATTTTTTCTCTAATCATGATTTAGTTTTTGTTTGTGAAATTAGTATATTTGACTTCGAAATCTACCTCTGCCTGTAGGCCGGACCGGCAGGGATTTTTTTATTTACACGTTTCTCCTTTTGTAGCCTGATCATTGTTGTAGAGAAATTATACAACACAGCTTGACAATCAGTTCAACTAATTAGACAATGAATTGCTGTGATAAGAAGCGTATTTACGGTAAATTCCGGCTAACATTGCACAAAAGTATTTTTTTTTTAATACTACCCTAGTATGATTCTGATAAAACCAGCTATTATATAAAAATGAAATAAAAACTCGTCAAAAGCGGCCAGATAAAATTGTTAAAGTAGATTTTTTCTCTGATCATGATTTAGTTTTTGTTTGTGAAATTAGTATATTTGACTTCGAAATCTACCTCTGCCTGTAGGCCGGGCGGCAGGGATTTTTTTATTCACACGTTTCTCCTTTTGTAGCCTGATCATTGTTGTAGAGAAATTATACAACACAGCTTGACAATCAGTTCAACTAATTAGACAATGAATTGCTGTGATAAGAAGCGTATTTACGGTAAATTCCGGCTAACATTGCACAAAAGTATTTTTTTGAATACTACCCTAGTATGATTCTGATAAAACCAGCTATTATATAAAAATGAAATAAAAACTCGTCAAAAGCGGCCAGATAAAATTGTTAAAGTAGATTTTTTCTTTAATCATGATTTAGTTTTTGTTTGTGAAATTAGTATATTTGACTTCGAAATCTACCTCTGCCTGTAGGCCGGACCGGCAGGGATTTTTTTATTTACACGTTTCTCCTTTTGTAGCCTGATCATTGTTGTAGAGAAATTATACAACACAGCTTGACAATCAGTTCAACTAATTAGACAATGAATTGCTGTGATAAGAAGCGTATTTACGGTAAATTCCGGCTAACATTGCACAAAAGTATTTTTTTGAATACTACCCTAGTATGATTCTGATAAAACCAGCTATTATATAAAAATGAAATAAAAACTCGTCAAAAGCGGCCAGATAAAATTGTTAAAGTAGATTTTTTCTCTAATCATGATTTAGTTTTTGTTTGTGAAATTAGTATATTTGACTTCGAAATCTACCTCTGCCTGTAGGCCGGGCCGGCAGGGATTTTTTTATTCACACGTTTCTCCTTTTGTAGCCTGATCATTGTTGTAGAGAAATTATACAACACAGCTTGACAATCAGTTCAACTAATTAGACAATGAATTGCTGTGATAAGAAGCGTATTTACGGTAAATTCCGGCTAACATTGCACCTGAAAGCCAACACCTGGACTTTGCGTCATATAGCAGTTCCCAATGAAAGTGAAAATTGTGATGATCGAACTCTATAAAACATTATGCGTTATCGAGTAGCTCCCAATGAAATTGAAAATTGTGATGATCGAACTCTACAAAATTTTATGCGTCATCCAGTAGCTCCCAATGCAAGTGAAAATTGTGTTGATAGAATATGATGAACTCTATAAAAGAATTTTGTGAAATAGATGAACTCAGTTGTGCTTCGCAATGAATCCAATAAACTCTATATAAATTTTGTGCCTTAGATGAATACAGTACTGGTCAAAGTCTATTTTGGTGAGAAAATTTATATATATTTATCTCCATTTATTTTACGGCTATTGATTATTTGATATATATATGGTGTGTATAATTAAGCTTACCAAATTTGTTTTATAGTCTAAATTTTAATTGAAGTCAGAATTATTATTTCATTAACTATTTTAACTAATTATTTTATATATTTTAATGATAATTGGAATAATAAAATTCCATTAAAATTTTGATTATTATTTTGGCCAGAAGCCTTTTATCTTTGATTCGGTGCTGTGAGAATTAATAATTTCAGCAACGATTAAATTTGATTTTTTATGCAACCTACCTGTTCTAAATTTACATTTCTCAACGTTAAATAAGGCGTCCTTGTGTTATTGACAAAATTTTATATTATTCAAATTTTTTTCTCCCCTAATTTATTAATTAACGTTATCCCCTTTGATCTTTCACAACGCGGATCGGGATAATTGTATTGCTAAGTGCACTAACCATTCTTATTGTCACGTGACCTTGTGTGTGGTGCAGATCGTCACCACAATCATCAGCTGTTTTTTTTTTTTTAATCAGACTGTTTTATTTAAAAATTGTTTCATTTCAAAAGTTTATAAAAAATTTTCAGACTGCCTGTGAATTTTACATTTGCATTCTAATATTTTAACATAATCAATAACAGTCAATCCCAAGTCTCTAAATTACAAGGGTTTTACTTGGAACTAGATGGAAACCCACCATGATGACCCGTGAGAAATATCATTTGAAATTTAGTTAAAAAAATCCTATAGTATGTTTACTGATAAATCCTTGAAATTAATATGTAAATCACATGAAAATAGAAAAGAAAATCTTGAGTTAAGTCTTGAGGTTCTAAATGTGTACTTAATAGTCCAAAATACAGGAGACTTTTTTTACTTATATGAAACCTTATCATGTATCACGTGTAAATATATATATATATATATATATATATATATATAAAGTTAAGTTTAAAATGTTATTTCCCACAGTTTATTTACTGAAAAATCTTTAAAAAATAATAATTATAAGATAGAAAGAGTAAAAAAACTAAAAAACAAACAAACAAACAAAAAAAAAAAAACCCCCGACTTATTTAGAATTCATATGATTGACGCAAAATTTTCTTCATTTCAGCTTTACGTTCCCTTGTTATGCTTATGTTTCCATTTAATAATTTTCTTAAAAATTTTGATTGATATAATATAGCTTATGAATAATACACACTGTCTGATTGCTTGCTTTGCAATTGAATGTAGTTTATATGTGTTATATTAAATCAAAACAGAGGTTTTTTAGTAAATTTAAATGTATTTCAATTATATGAATTTTATTTCGCGCTTAATACAGTGGTAGTTTATTCATATGCAAAAATAATGTAAAATTATTTGAAAAATATACAAGACATTTTTGGTCAAACAAACTGAGTAAAGGTATAAGTATATGAAAAATAATTTATAAATATTACTTTTCTGTTGCGAAATTTGAAAAATACGAATTCTGTCCATGACCATATTTTTAACATTTTAAGATAAATTTTAGATCCTAATGACCATCAGCCTTAAAATGTAACCTGCTGGAATGTTAGTGAAAAGTACATATAAATTGTTATTCTAATATTATCTGAAGTAAAAGTTTAAATTTTAAAAGTGAAAAAATATGTTGCTAGTTCTTAGTTATTAAGAAAATTCTAAGTTATCATTTTACAAATGTTGAAATGAAATATTTCTGACGAGGCAATCTTATATTAAACATTTGTTCAGGCTTAAAAAATGAGTAATGCAAAATATGTTTTGAAAACACCATCTTCGTGAAATAGATAAATAAATAGCATCAGACTTTAGAAAAAGTGATGAACTGAAGTTTGTATTTTATAAATGAATAAATAATAATTTAATGTATATATTTTTGTGTTTATTTTTATTGTCCTTTATGAGATATATAATTTTTAAATATTTTATTATTTTTTTTTCTTTTTTCAAATATTATGACAATTGATAGTTTAAAATGTTTTTAGGAGATACCAAAATCAAAATCTTTAAATAATATTCACGTTTAAAAGTGCTTTAACATATAAACAGTTATAATTGATGCATTGCACATTTATTAAGTATTTGGTCCTCCTAGAATCAACGAGGGGAAATAATTAGCATATTTCCTGCTAATTATTCTTCCAGATGTTTTAAATACAGTTCTTAGAAAAAAAATAGAATATACAGTTGTAGTATTTATAATTTACAAAAAATAATTATCTGAATGTTTTGAATTTAATTGAAATAATCACCTGAAATTTTTCGTAAGAAAAGCTTCAAGAAAATGAATTTTTAATCAAACTTTTTAAATTGAATATTTTCTGCTCTTATGGTGAAATATATTCCGCTACGGATAATTCCAATATAAACACAATTATTTTATACAATCACAAAAAGTTTTGTTTAAAATTATATAAATATTAGTAACAACATTATTGATACATATATATGTGTGTATTTATCAGGTATAATGAAAATGATAGTTTATTTATTGTATTTTATATTGATTTAATTATACCAAATGTCTAAATGAAGATTAATAAATCAAATGCAACTAAACTTACTTCTAAAATTTTTACATTACGTTAAATAAAAAAAAAACTTTTTAATATTGATAAATCAATTATATTATGGTTCCATAATTTGTTTATTTATATATATAAAAACAAACTATAATGTATTCCTCTACAGTTCTTTTATTTTCATTTACATATATCTATGTAGCAAATGAACATCCTTCCTTCAGCAATCTGGCCATCATGCTTATAAATGATTTTTATAGAAATATTTTTCAATTCGTTAGGAAATTCAATCCCTTGCTAAGCATTACAGAAAATGCATATTTAATCCATTTTCAATGAAAGTGAATTATGGGTTTCATGATAAAAGAATATAAACGTTTTCTCGATGAAAACTGCTTGTTTTTAAAGAGAAAAAAGTATTATATTTATTTGAAAACATAATGTATTAATATTTTTAAATATAAAATGTACAATATTTTAAAGTCACAAAATTGTATTATTTAGCTGCCTAAAATACAACTGTATGTCTGATCAAAGATGAAGATATCTATATATAAACTCAAAAACATTCAGATTATTTTTACATTTTGGTGCAAAAATGCGGGTTTAAAATACATAATATTTTTGTGCGAAAGAAACACATTTTAATTCTGTTACATATTTATTTTAAAAATGTGTACAATAATAATTCCATTCCCACATAAATTTTATCATACAAAAATATAAATAAACTGTATTTTTCCCCACATTTAAATTGGTTGATTCGCATTCACGTCTAAAGTTCAGATTTTAATGAAAAATTCAACTCTTCCATCGCACTTTAAAAAAAAAGAATAAAGATCCAAAATATAGTAAGAATCAAAACACAATTTTCTTACGACATCTTATACTTATTAGCATGCATTTGTCGAACATATTGATTTCTCTGTAAAGCATGTTATTGAACTAAGCCTAAGGAATACTGAACTCACCTGGTCTGAATATGACATCACTTGATAATACAGCAGTAAGGAGCTGCAACAAGAATATTACGTACATTTTTAAGCTCCACGTGTCACATGGGATCCGCCTGAGGACCCTCAAGGGTCCAAAAGGATCCTTAAAATTTACATAGAGAAGATCGTTTCTAAATTTGTCTTGACTGTCATGGCCGAACTTGCACTGAGCATGCGCAAAGTCTGATATCGACGAGTTAGGGAGAAACGAATGACTGCGGAGAAAAACGATATTTCTTAAAGCCAGAGATTGAGGTTAAACGTCCAAAAACATAATAAAAAATGATTTAGCGGCAGTATTTTTGCTTGAACATTTTATGGTAGAAAAGTTAAGAAGTATGATGTTGTAAGATAAGTGGAAAACGAGGATACTTCAAAGCTGTTTAAAAAACGTTTGCAAGAAAAAATAGCAGATACTTTAAATTTAAGATAATAAAATTATTAACTCTTTTGTTTAAAAAAATAATCAGCATGTTACTGAAATTTTATGTTTCTTATGCTTCTTGAATTTTAATGATATTAGTTATAATAATACGTTTTAAAATGTAAGTAAATCAGAATGTAAAGAAATTGTACAAAAAACAAAATTCTGAGTTTAAATCTTTGTACCAAAATGAAATTAATAAAAAGAATGAGAGAGTACGTTTTTTTTTTTTTTTTTTTTTTTTTTTTTTTTTTTAGCTCATAATTATAGATGAAGGAAAAAAAGAAGTGTAAACATGTTACATAAAAAAATGTTTTTATATGTAATAATAAATAATGAATTATGATAATGCATACAATATCCGCGTTATGATGTAAATTAATGGAACAATTTTAAGCCAATTATTACATACTCTCTCTCTCTTTCTCTCTCTCTCTCTATATATATATATACAGTAGAACCCCGTTAAACCGAAATACCGGTTAATACGAACCGATTTTATTTTCGAAAATTATACTTGAACAGATTAACTGAAAAGATTAACTTACGAAATTTTCCGGATTAAAAGATGGTTGTCGGGAAAAACGTGTAGAAGCTATAATTAAACCAAAAATGGCAGTAAAGTATGTTTTTAATTCTTTAAACAGCTTGAATAGAATAAAAAAAAAATTCAATAATGTAAAAGTACACCATATATACACGAATACAAAATGAAAACGTGCACTGTAGGCCTACTCGTAGAAGCCATCTTCAAAAGATCTCGAATATCAGTTTGTTTGCCAGTACTAAAAATTATTTTTTTAAATGCAAAAAGTAATTAATTCACATAGCTGCCAACCTTCCACTAATCTTCCGTAATGTCTGGATTAATTTAACTCAGGTTAACCACATTTCGAACCAGAAAATTTATTTAATGAGTGCTTATTTATTTAATTCCAGGTTTCTACGTGGAACATATTTATTTTCATTTCTTAAAAAAAATTCTGGTTTGAAACGCATTAAACCAGAGTCAAATTAACGCAAGTATTACGGAAGATTAGTTTGAGGTTGGCAGCTATGAATTCAGGTGATTTTTTTTCTTTCAACAGTTTGATTTCTCAAATTATCTACAGAAATGTTTATTTTTCCCTCCTCGTCAACATGGTGACTGAGCTATTTATAGATTCGAGATTTTGAACCGCTTGTAGTGGGTTGTTACGCAATTTCTCATTCTGAAGTTGGATTATTATAAATACCAGGAGTGCTTAAACAAGGAATACTACTTTTTCCGAAAGTCGTGCTGGATTGTCCAGCATGCCGGACCTTAGGATGCCGGATTAGAGGATGTATATTGTGCTACTGAGTACTCATAACTTGCGTTTTTTAGCACTTTCTTTCTTTTAGCGTTTTTTCTTTTCTATTTTTATTGGAATTTCGGATAATCCGAATTTTTTATAATCCGAACAGGCACCGGTCCCAATTAGTTCGCTTTAGCGGTGTTCTACAGTATATATATATATGGTATGTTGTATTTAACTTTTACTTTCGAACTTTGTGTTCCAGACGTTTTATGAAGTAAGATTAGTGAAAGACGCAAGATTTAAGAAAATAAAAATAGTACATACTTTAAATTGATTCAGCATGATAAAAATTCTAATTGCCTTGATAAAAAAAAAAAAAAAAAAAAAAAAAAAAAAGGTACCCGTATGTCTAAGACGTTTTTTTATGCATTTAATTTAAATTATTTAATATGGAATAACGTATATTTTAAAGGGAAGTAAAGGATTCAATAAAATCTTTAAACCAAAAAAAGTTTGAAATTTTTAAGTATTAAAGCCAATTAATTTACAAGAACTGCAAATTAAGTTAAATTTTTTGTGCATTTCTTATATATATATATATATATATATATATATTAAATAGCAACGTTAAAAGCGCCAGAATAAGCAAACTTTCAGCAGACTAGTTTTTGTAGCGTTAAGTGTACCGTCCTCAGTGCGATGCAACTTTTATCTCGTAGGCACAGAGGAGGGTTCGCTTAACGCTACCGAAACTAGTCTGCTGAAAGTTTGCTTATTCTAGCGGTTTTTATGTTGCTTTTTAATTTATATAATTATGCTCCAAGTAGCATCTTAATAATTATATATATATATATATATATATATATATATAACAAAATTTTGTGCTTTATAAAAAAAATAGTAAAAAAAACCCCAAAAACATACAATGTTCTTGCCATCAATAAACAATAACTGAAATCTTAGAAAGGCACGTTACTTAGTACCCACTATCATAGTTTCTTTCTCTTTCTTATGAAATTCTTGAATTTTTTAATTAAAAAACCTTAAGAAAACGTAACAAAAATGGGTTTATTGGTATATTTTTGGGATAAATTTTAAGAAGTATTATGTGGTAATATAAGTAGAAAAAAAAACATTGATTCAGTGAAGCTTTTAAAAAACGTTTGATAGAAAAATAAAAATTATTTTAACATAATAAAAACAGCCCCTTTGTATAAAATATACTTTTGATATCTACATGTTTTTGGAATTATGTCATACATATATTTATATATATTTAATATGTAATTTTTAAAGGCTACATAAATAAAAATTATTAAAATAGAAGCTTAATATTTGTTTTTTTAATCTCTCCAAAATGAAGTGGGCAATAAGTAATTTTACATCTAAGAAATGGGAAATAAGTTTCTTAATATATGTATACATAATATATATATATTTACTTATTCTTTATATGTAAAAATCATAAATTGTACAATATGATCGCCATCTGTAAAGTTATTAATTTAAACCATTTGTTACAAAATTCAAAGTATCGGTAGTTGATTATGAATTATTGTTATTTTTTATTTCAGAAATGAAATAAAAAACATAAAAAGTTTTTTGTATCAATATTTTTTCTTGTCAGTTTTATGGTAGAAAAGTTAAGAAATGAGCTTTTGGATAATAAGTGAAAAACGAGGATTCTTTAAAGCTGTTCAGATTAATTTGCAAGAAAAAGACCAGACCCATTATAAAAGAAAATACGCTTTGTTACAAACAATAAATATAGTTCATTATATTGAAACATGTTACACATGCCACGGTAATAGTAAATTGCAGCAAAATATAATACATATTCCTCTGTATCGTTATTTTGTTTTTCTCATTCTTTAATTTTTTATGTTAAATATTCTATAAGAAAACTTATATTAAAAAAATTCTGGTCTAGGTAGCTTAATTTCTTAACTTAAATATTAAATTTCAACAAATAATACAATTTACTTAATGTGAACACATAATAACTGAAATATTTTAAGCACTGTCTCATATTCATAGTAGTTTTATTCACCATACCATACATTTTTTTTTTCAGAAATAGAGAAAAAAATTAATTAAAAAACCGGAAAAAAGCGTAATAGAAAACGATTTAGATGCAGTATTTTTGTTTGGAACTTTTGTAGTACAAATGTCAAAAAGTATATTGTTGTAAGATAAGCAAAAACGATGATTCTTGAACAATGTTAAAAAAATATTTTCAAGAAAAATAGCGGCTATTTTAAATTTAAAATGATAAAATATAGGCAACTGAATATATGTGATGTGTTTACAAATTTAGCTGTGCGTTACATTCAGTTAACAAAGAAATAAGTGTTACAAATGAGAAAAATATTAAACAAAATATTCTTAATTTAAATTTAGGAAACTTTTTTTTTTCATTTCGTTGTTACATCCATTAAACTCATAAGAAAATATATGTAAGAGTAATAATTCTGTCTTTCTTTTATGCTGCGAAAATTTCTGTTTTATACAAAGAATATATAAATTATAAATTATAAAAAATAAATCTTTTTCTTTGCTTTCAATAACAAAATAGCTATATAAAAAAATGTTGCATGTTTCTCTGCAACACTAAGTTTTAAAAAATTATTAAAATGTAGTTTGTTTATGGAATTAAAAGAGACCATTGGGATAAAAAGTCAATTCATAATATTATATTGTGCTCGTAGAAATTTCTCAATATCGTTATTTTTTTTTCTCAGTTTTCACAATTTTACGTTAAATATCACGGAAATAAGTTATACGAAAAAATGAAGGTTAAGTTAAAAATTTGTCCATGAATGAATCTTTTTCTTTGTATATACATAGGATAAATGTAAAATTTTAACTGTATAGTGCTTATTCCATCATCATCATCGACTGTTTTCAGTCTACTGCTGAATGTAAGTTCCCTACAGATTTTGACATTATTTACTACTTTGTGCTTTGGTCATCCAATTAATACCAGTCATTTTTCTAATTTGCTTGCTCCCTCTTGGGGTAGTAGTCTTCATGGTCGTTTTAATTTCTAGTTTACACTGTAGTTTATTTATTCCGTAACTATTAAATTGTCTCCTTGAAACATGTCAGGGTAATTCTTAATTTAGTCATTTAATTTTTTGGATGATGACAAAAACTTACTTCTGATTTCATATTCAGGTTATTCTTTTTCTATCTTTTCTGGTTATTGCTAGAATATAACTTTCTATACTGTAATCTTTGTACCATTTGTTTTGTTAGGGTCAACCATATATTACTACAGGCAAAATAAATTGGATACTTTTATTTCCAAACTAAGAGGCATCTTACTCGTTGTTTATGTATCATGCCAAAAATATTTACATTTTAAACTTTATGAAAAATAAATTTTCTCGTGAAAGGCTTACGAGAAATTTCAAGGATATGATGTATTGTTATCTAAATACTTTTATAGTCATTCATGTATCAAATTGTCAGAGTAATCTGGTTGTAATAATATGCTCGAACGAAACGCGTAAAAGGTATGAATTGTTGGACCAAATAACAAAGGTTAATTTTAAAACATACGCCGAAGTATCAATAAAACTGTCATTTTGTATATGGAAAATATCGTAATTTTTTCTCAGAAAAGTACCCAAGTGCAATATTTATCTAAAGCTCTTATCTTATTAAGGCGCAAACATAAGCATTGATATACCAATAAATTCTACATATTTACACATGTGCTATACATTTAAACAAAATGAACTTTTTAAAATGTAATAGGTAATTAGGAGTAATAAGATATATCAGATGACACCAGTTATCCAATTGAAACTGATATGCTAATTGTTGCATTGCATAACAGAAAAATATAATTTGTGTGAAATAAGACTTACAGGCCAGATTTGTAAAAAGAATTCTTACTTATAAATAATTAAAAACGCAAATGTAAAAGTTGTATCTCATTAATGTATGACTCCCATTAATTTGATGGGGCTACTATCAAATAGTTTAAAGATATAAATTGAATTCTGTTCTATTAATCTCATGACCGATGAAATTAAAAATATCTGCATAAAAAAATAATACTTTAAAAAAAATTTTTACTTTTAATACGAACCACACGGAGTATTAATTACTTTCTTTTTATCAGTCATATCGAAAAACCTATAAAAACATATGCACATAAAGATCTGTGAAATATGATAAATGCATAAAGAATTCTAAAAACTACCGAAAAGGAATCATTTAATTATAATTAGAAATAGTAAACTCTAATAAATAATTATAAATTAACAGTAGATATAATCAAGAACTTTTTGGTATTTCAATAGCGTAGACAAAAGCCGCAATGATTCTATGAATATGTATCGAAAATATTAATTAAGATCCTTTACTTTTTTGTCTCAAATAGAAGCATTTTTTTACCCGACTGAAAAGAAGGGTTATGTGTTTCACTCGTATCTGTGTATGTGGATTTCTTTATACCCTTGAAACATCCCAACGGCTGGATGGATTTTAATGAATGAGGTCTCTATCGATTCGACTTAACGGACCGATGGTTATAGGCTAGGTTTTATTTTTATAAATTCAAAATGGCGGCCGTAAAATACAAAATGGCGATACAGACGAAAAAAAAATACGCACCCTTTTGAGTGGCATGTTATTGGATAGGTCTTTCAAAATGAAGACGATGTTTCATTGACTATTTTACAGTCAGAAGCTCCGTTAAAATATTATACAACCTGGAAGTTGTGTATGTATTGTGGATCTCTAGCTTTACTGCAACTCTAACCATCATAGACATCTATAGATTTTATCAAAACAGTGTTTATAGATAAGAACTAACAGTTAAACACAACTTAAAAGTCATCAATACAAGTAAATAAAAAAATAGGTAAGTAATATAAACAAGTAATATAAAAAAAAAAATATTTTATGTCAATTCCTAGTTAGGTCAATAAGAGAATTTTTTCTCCCATTCTTCTTTCCTTTTGAGTGGCGCTTAAAATGCCTTGATCAAGAAAAAGATTTGAACAAGATATACTATATAGTGAGAATGTGAGCTAATACTAGGAATTGAAAAAAAAATAGTTTCACATTGATGAGAAATAATTAATTAGTTCGCGCAGTCGGGTTTTTGATTTTTTAAATTTAATTGTTTATTTCCTTTATCGTACTGTCAAGTAGCATGCGTTTATTTTAAATTGTTTTTGATTATTCCGATATATCACTGAAAAATTCCTTTCGTATATAAGAAAATGTATTTTTTTTTTCGCATAAATGCATATAAATGCAGTGATAGTTTATATATTCTTATCTCAAAACTTGATTTTATTAAAAAGCACTTTGATTGAATAAAATAAAATAAATTATATTTTCGAAAGAATCTTGTATAAATATCCGTTTATTTATTTAGAGAACAGTGATAGGCGAAATCTGAAACTGGAAATTGAAATCTTTTGTTCCAATTCAAAACAGTACATCATAAACAAGCATTACAAATTAACAGTTGTTACATTCAAGAAGTTTTCCTTTCATAGCTCAGGGCACAATGTACAAGCTTCGATGAAGTTTCTGTAAAATATTAATTAAAATGTCACCTTTCGTAGTATGTGGCTATGAGAGTGCTAAAATTCTCCAGAGATATTTCCCTTGTGTTAGTTTTACAATGACGTTCTATTTTGCGAATGCAAACACGGGTGCAAGGGGTTTAGATTATATGTCCTCCGGATATTTTCCTTTTCCAAATATATTTCAGTAGTTCTCAAGATCGCAATCAAATGCTTGAAGGTAGAAATCACTGTTTATGAAGTTTCTATCACTATACCGAAAGTTTAAGGTATTGCGCATATTTTACATTATAATACTATTTTACGCGAAAATCTTCACATCCATGAGGATAGTATTGTATGCGTAAAGTTAAAAGTGTTTCTTTTAATTACAATCTTTGTATAAAATTCGATTCTCGTAATTAATATAGTAATTTCCTTTTTTCTTTCCTTTTTATAGTAGGCAGAATGTAAAATGTCTATAAACAAAATTTTACATTTCGTTAATGATATGTAAATTTTTAAAATCCCACTTTTATAAGACCTTGGTTAAAAATGTATCTACCTTTCATGTATTAAAACTAAGTTTATTCACAATTGAAGTTTCATTACGAGCCAAATTATATATTAAACAAATTGCACATTTTTAAAAAAATACTTTATACCGGTAAAATTATAAAGTTTACATAAATAGAATGAAAAGCATGTTAAGGTAGTACAGCTTCATTTAATGAAAATATTCTTAAAATAGGAGAAATGTTTTAACAAAACAGTACCAATCAGGTTACTGTAACTCACCGCAGTACCCAGCTTGCTGGCATTCACAAGAAATAACAACTATTTTAGTATTACTTTCTGGTCTATCCCAGTATGACGGAAATGCAAGAATCATTCAAAACATAAGAAAATGAGACATAAGTGACAATCAATTTCAGTAAAGGGTAGGGAAAGGCTGCTAGAAGGTAGTTCCACACCCACACTTTTAAAAATATTTCTTTGTTATCTATAGAGACAGGAGAGACTGTACTGGTTGTCAAAAAAATCATACATTTTATTTTCTAAAAATTCGGTTCTCTTATTAACAAAACCATTACTCAATTGAAACTATATTATTTAGTGCGAAGTTTTAGTTTTGTAGATTCCCAAATTATTTATAGAAATTTACTTTTTTATAATTTTGAAAAACTTAGGAAAATTTTGCCAACCTACCGCAGTCATGGGTTGATTATCAAATTGAGTATATATTAAGTGTTGCTTTAAAAGTTCTAATATAGACAGTAGCGACTCGTGACTAACTTATAGGGAGTACTGCATGTTCCTTTCCGAAGAGTTCCGTTAGTCTTTACTTTTCTAAGCTCTTTACTACCACTTATCCAGAATGGCAATTTTCGTCATATTTATTCGTAGAATATTTTGGAATTAAATATGCTAAAAAGATTAGTATAATTAACTACTAACAATAGAGTTCTTACAAAAGTAAATACCCGGGAAATAGCATCCAGCACTCCTCTCCCCCCCCCCCCCCCCAAAAAAAAAGGTAGTTACTTGCTGCTACTGAATGTGAAGAACCAATTTAATTTTTTAAAAATTATGTAATTTAAATGTGTTATTTTTTTCCACATCATATACTGAAAGTAGGTATTCAATTCTATAATAGTATGGAAAAAAAGTAAAAAAAAAAACCCTCTGAAATCAGATTAAATCATTTATCAGATAAAAAGTCTTATTTTGTTTGATATAAAGTTCTGAAGCAAATTTAGTTTATATGTTTCTCCTACCTCTTTTGTCAACTGTCTTACACCTATTGAACTTAACGGAAAGCAGCAAATATTCAAAATAGGAAATATTCAGCAAATAATTTACAAGCTTGTTTTCTGCTTCATTTTAAAATATTTGTCTATATATAATACTTGTACGCGTGATAATTAATTTTAAAATTTTGGACTGTCAAAAGACAAATGTTCACTCTTTGTAGTCCTTACTGTTCTCAGCACAACACCAGGAGGAGTTTTCCCCAAGAAATCTCCTGTTTCTAAATTCTTAAATAGCTTATGAAATCAGTCGTTCTGAAATGAAATCGATTTAAAATGCGTTTTCTGTGACCCAGGTTGGTTGTCACTTGAGCCAACTTATCCGCTCTTGCTATGACAACAAACTACGTTCGTAAGAATTATTATTATTATTATTATTTTTTTTTTTTTGGTTTAGAGCGTTATTCCTTTTTTTTTATCATAAAAGTACATAAAAATGTCAAATAATTGTGAACTATTTATAATATGCAACAAAAATGAAAAATGACATAAAATAGATACTCACTTAAAATGAAAACAGTCATTAGTAATAGAAAAAAATCGACACACAACAAAGTTTTATTAACACAATATACAATATACAACTAATCAAGTAATTCGATTATCTATAAATTACATCCATTGAACCACTTCACTAAACACTTATACTGATTAGTTTATGAGCTGGTACATCTCATTCGAGTCAAAAAATAAACTTTGTGAAAATCAGCCTTGATGTACCCTATATCCAACATAAGAAAAGAAAATGCTTCAAGCTGTATTATACATGCTTAATTCCCCACTTAATAGTAGCACCCGATTGCCGCCATCAGCGATATTTTTAAAAAATCTATGCACAAAACTAAATTAACGCATAAATGATTACAGAAATATTTTTCAATAATGAACTAGATCGTAATAGCATAAATCGTATAAATGATCAATGATGAATAATTTTACTTTCAAAATGAAGTGAAAGAGAGCTTATGTCACATTCTTCAGAAGGAATATGTTAAGTTGATTATTGAATTGTCCAATCATAAAATGACATTCGTATTGATTGAGAAAATTAGACATTTTCCTACTTTGTATTAATTTAGAACCTATTATGACAGATTTAAGCGGTATATATCGGCATGTACGAATTTTAGAAATATTTTCTGCAGGATTGCCAGGTAAGCAAAAAATAAACAATGAAAATAAGATAAAGTAATTGTCAAACATTTATTGATATATATCGAGTAATAATTGCGAATCATTTATTTTAAATAGGGGAGAAGGGAAAAAAATCTAATGAGGATGGAAACAATTATCTTTCACTCATCAAATGACAAAATCTTGCATTTTCCTATGTACCGGTGAATTTTATTTTATTTTTTCTGCATGGTGGGTGATGTGTGATAATACCTTGAAACAGACATAAATCATTTTTTATTGTTTTTTTCTTTCATTGCTTTATCTATATTATAAAGGACAAACATATCTGTGCGTAACGCATACGTCATTTTGCGAATGGCAACACTTTGAAATTTGAAATAAAATTTTGGTTTTGTAATTTTCTCTACTGCAAATTTTTAAACTTCTAAACATCGCACATTTTAATTTTTTACACCGCCGTATAAGGAAAAAAATGCTCTTTTAAGTGCAATTTGTTTGAAAGCTGTATCTCAATTTAATTTTAAGATTTTAATTTTTTGTAGTTTTTATTACTTTTTTTGTAATCGTGGCAGCTCTATTTCAGTTGAAAGTAAAGGGGGGGAAATGAAAATAGTAGATTGCTGTATCGTTTTGTTGCCATTTTCTCATAAAAACCGAATAAAATTGAAATTAAAATACATGCTATGTCCAGAATATCGCCTGTTATAAAACCCAGTGAGTTTTGGCTTTATTTCATTTTTATTTATCAATTAAATGATTTTGCCGTGCCGGCTCCATTGCGAAATATTAATAAGCAATTTGCACATAAAAAAAGTTCAGAATTTCACTCCCGCTAATTTTCTACAACGAAATTATAGCTTCATCAATAAATGAATAAAAGAATATTATATTAAAAAGCACGAATTTAACATACATGTAATCGAACAATTTAAATTTTTAGAGCCGAATTGGGAAAAATATGTGCTTTTAAATGTAATTTGTATAAAATAGAGTTGCTAGGCAACTGTTAAAGTAAAATAGAAAAAATAATCTATATATTGAAAACACAAGATAGCTTTTTTAGACATCTTCCCTGAACTTTCTAATGTACCAATTTTGCTAATAATTCTTTTTTTAAATGAAAGCTGTTCATTTGTAGATGTCCTCGAACTAGCTATTTCCCTAAATATTTCCACTTTTATATTTTTAATTTAATTTGAAAAGTTTTTTTTTTTAATTTCATCAAAATGGTAGCAATCGTATTATTTCCACTGCTGCAGAAAAAAAGAAATATTGGGGTTTATTTATCCTTATTGATACCATTTACTCATTACAATTAAAAATAACTTTATTTTAAGTCTGAACAGAAAATGACGTCACTATTTAAAAAAACATTTTCGCTCATAAAACTAATGTTACAATATATTTTCATTCGGCAGATACCGAATTTGAGACACTTGGCGTAATGCTTCAGTAAGTGCCATATTTAAAAGAAAACAATCCTTTTCTTTGATAAAACTATATATTTTACCACGAATACATCTAAAAAACATCAGTTTCTGGAATTTGTACTTCGCGGTAATGAAATTAGAACCTCAAGCCAAAATAATACATTTTCACATGCAAAGTTTTAGCTGACAAACGGAACTTCACCTTTGAAAATCTATCTGTATAAAGGAAAAATATGTCCGTGCGTAAGGCTGACGTCATTTTGAGAATGGCAACGCTTGACGATTAAATGTCGGTTTTGCAATCTTTGCTACAGCAATTTTTTGAATTTCTAAACATCGCGCATCTTCAGTTTTTACACCCGTTATATAGGGAAATAATATCTACTTTCAAATGCAATTTGCTTGAAAACTTTATCTTAATTTATTTATTTATTATGTCTTTTTAAATAATTTTCAAGCATAATTTTTTTAAATCTATACCCATTGCGTACAGGCTCATTTACGAAATAAGCCATTTGCACTTAAAATAATATAAATAATTCAGTATTTGTACCTGACTAATTTTTATAGCGAAATTAAAACTTCATCAATCTATTATATTAAAAAGTGACTGTCCGTTTGTATTTCACAGCTGTTCCTCCTAGAATATGGAATGTTGGGTGATCAAATTAACGCCAGTTATCCGCATGGGTACGAGGATGTTAAAAGTGGTCGTAGAATATAAAAATTTGATTAGTTTTCGAGATATAAATTTTTACGTTATTTTTAATGACATTTCTGTAATGATGGAAACTAAAATTGCTCCATTTTTCTGGATAAAAGAGAGCAAAGTGAAATTTACAAAGATTATTATATATCATTGTTTTAAATCATTTTTAAATTGAAATTAACGTTTATTTGAACAAATAGTGAAAAAAATTATTGTAGTTTTCAAGAAAATTTCACGAAATGCAAACTCACACATATTCAAGCTTCAGGAATCAGTTTATTTTAGAAATACAAATTCGTACGCTATTTTCATTTATTTTAAAGTCGAAAAGTAGATTTTCAGCTATTGCCTTAAGATGGCTAATAAAATATTTCAGAAGCGGACATTAAAAATGAAATGTTATAGCAAGAAAAATAATAATTCTCTAAATATTTATTTTAATTCATAAATATAAATTGCTTCTGAATAAATTCGTCCAAACAAATTCATTTTTATATAAGTTGACCCAAATGACATCATTTCTGCCAACTCCGAAATTCGAAGCAAAATCTTGGAAGAACAAAAAGCTCTAGGCAAATGAAGTTATAAAATATGTGCATTTTTATTGGGAAAGCTTTTGAATTAAATTGTAAATATAACTTATTATCTGGAATATTGTATTTAATAAAATTAATATTGTAATGGCTTTCTAAATTTACAATAAAGTTAAGATTTCATTTTTCGCAAAAAGATCGATTGTCTCATGCAATTCGAAAGCAACACAACGGGTTGCTATGCAACTAGTATTCTTAAAAAACTATATTTTAATTGAAGTATCTACGTAATTTATTGTTAATCGTGTGGTTACTTTATTATTTTACTGGTCATAATGAATGAAAATAAAACGTATTTTCATGCATAGGAGAAAATTTTCAACACACAACATTGAAGCTATTACTTAAGTCATATTGCTTTAATTATTGTAATATGAAATGAACTCAAACAGGAACCTGTATTTTTCGTTATTATGTCCAAATATTTTACTTGTAAACAAAATGTTACTATTTCTTTGTGGTGCAACAATTATATACTATTAATCCTTAAATGCATAATTGTGCATATCTACATCACTTTTTATTTAATTATTAGCAACCAGTATATTTACATAGAAGCATTAAATCTGAACTATGGGACAATGTGAACTGGTTTATGGATTTCCTAGTTGTTTTGCAACTTCACATCCAGTATAGAGGCATTGGATTTTTCAATGCAATGGGAGCCATAAAAAAATGTTTAAAAGCGGCAGATGGCCACAAGAAAAATTAAAGTTTAAGAGTAAGAAAACTTACAATTAAAATGTTAGTATAATAAAATGAGAAAAAAAAAAGTTCCATATGATCCTAACAAACTGACAGTTCGTAAACAGGCGAAAAAGCTACCATTGCAAAGATATAAACTTAAAAATCTATCTTAAAATTTCTGGTGTCTAATCTTTACAAGAGTAAAAAATATAATTCTAAAAAAAATAATTTATGTATTTAAGGGCAAAATAAAAAAATTATATAAAATAAGGTATTTATATTCATACTTATTTAAATATTTACTAATTTGCAATATTTTAGATTTTACTTGTATTGCAGATGTGCAACATAAGAAAAGGTATCTCTGATTGTTTTTCGTTATTTTTCCTGTGTTATAAACCTTTCAGAGAATGATATATATTTTTTTCGAAACAAAATATAAAAAAAATCATGCACTTAGAGGTTAGCAATCTATTGCTTGTTTTTGTTCATAAATTATTTTCAAAATAAACTGTTTATTTTTAAAACTTATAACAAGTTGCTTGCTAAACATTCTTATACGATGTAAAGATTATTTATGGAGCATTAGAAATAATAAATTATAAAGAGAATTCATTAAAACTTGTATTTGATGAAACAGTTAAAAATTAATGTAGAATATACAATTGAACATACATCTTTTTTAAATCTCAAAACAACGCAAGTTTCTTACAGTAGTTGATATTAATTAAATATATTTAAAAAATTAGAAAGATATTGGTAATTACAATATTATCTTTATTTATAAAATGCTCTTTTTAATAGTTTATGGTATTCAAATATTAGGACTTATGTGATAAACTTATGCGTTCATAAATTTGAAATTCATCACAAAAAATATAAAAAGATAATAGTGTATTTTTATAGTATAATTATTTTGAAACATGTTTTAATTTATCTAGCCAAAATTTCACTTTTGATACTTTGTTGAAGATATAGAATGTTAAATATTCTATTAAAAATTTAAATATATTTTATCAAATAATGAGTGAATGAAGCTGCGTGAAGACTTAGAAGTTGTTTTCACTATTTTTAAAATAATGAACTTCATTCGTCGTTCATTTTTAGCTATATGGTCATGACTAAATACATTTTGATTGCGGTTCAGAAAAGAGCTCTAAAATGATTACTTTTGTGTCATTCAATGTAAAACGCTATTTTTACTGGAAAAATTCCAATAATTAATGCTACTGCTGAAATTATATACTAATATCCATATATCATCTTTCTTCTCTTTTAGTTATATAGGTGGACGTATGAACTTTTGATTATTTGATGTTTACTTATTTTATAAACTTTTAAGTGTAATTTTCTAAAAATTAGAACTGAGAATACAAATACCCATTACCTGTTTTCGTAACGCCAAGCTTATTTAGGCAGGATATGTAGTATATATTAAAGAAAAACCCTTATATATATATGAATTTAAAAGTATTTGTATTAAATAAATCAGATTTTAACTTAAGTAAGATATAAAGTTCATTATCTTCTCCATTTCAGTAAGAAAGCTTCAAAATTTTTGGCAAACGTAAAGGTGAACATTCACAAGGAACAAATAAAACAACAAAAAAAAAACTATATCTTCTGCTTTTGAACATTTTTATTAGTTTAAAAATGCTACTATGTTTTGGAAATTGTTGCACAAAATGTTATTGTAGGTATACAATAAAACTATGAAACAGTTACACTAGATTAATTTTAACTAGATTAATTTTTATTTAAGGTTCTGAAAATAATTGCTGCATTTTTTAAAAAAAATCCCAAAATGCAATACTACAATTTTTTAATGCAGATTTAGAACCAACTTTCAAAATAAAACTGTTAGCTTATGTTCTCGCCAAAGGACACTATGGTAATCATTTTCAAAATAAATATTTAAACGGTAAATAAATGTTTAGTATGCTTCCTCAAAGGATTATATTTATATGTTAGAATCAAGCTGAATTTTATTAGATGTCTGTGCAGTATAATGGTTGTAGAAAGAAGAGAACATTTCACAATTTCATTAGGCATCTAATGAAAAATGCAATTATTTGATGAAAATAAAATGAAAAACTCATGACGTATAAAAAGATACATACGAAAATCCATCTTTCAGAAATTTAAGAAGTTAAGTTAAAACTGGTTTGAATGAATAAGAGCATAAAATCTTCTTAAAACACTATAAAAAATTTTTTTACATGCTCTAGGCCTTTCGAAAACCCGAGTCTTTCATCGTCAGGCGTAAAGAAGGCTGTTCTTGAAAATATAAAAGTAATTGGAACTTAGAAAAAACAGTATTTAATTATTTTATTAATTCTTTGTAGACTGTTTGTTATGTTGTTTTTGCCACTGTTTTTGCTTAAAGAACCATAGCCAATGGAGAAATAAGAAAAGTTTTAAACGCATTGGTTAAGGATGTGCACAAATTGCTGCAGCACCATAACGTAGATGACGTTTGGCCACATTCTTTTTCCCTTAAGAAAAGAAATCTTCCGTATTGATACCTCGTCACTATCTTCCAAATTCCTAGCCGAGATCACTTTTTATACCACTGAATTTATTTCCACTGAGCACACAGGAACACGACATCTATGTGCAAGCCAACAGCGGCATAGTGCAAATCACGCGTCCAAATTCTGGCAACAGTCTGTTCTGCTTCAATGCACTGTTCTTGTACGAAACGGCGTTTTACAGTATGGATAGCCATTGACCTTTTTGTTGTATAATTATGCGTACATTTTAATTCTTACATTAAATTTTATTCGTAAAGTATAAATTGTCGTGTTATGCATAAATGATACGTACATCATTATTTTTTATATCTATCATTCTACACTAATTTAGGATATAATTTATATATACATTTTACATATATACATTACACTGCAATGTACTTAAAAATAATATATGTATGTAAGCAAATTATATGAGGTCGAAAAAAAGAATGTATGCATTTTACCGGACAATCAACGTAATAAAAAAATCGAAAAAATATTTTTCGTAAAATCTAAAATTTCAATAATTTGCTTTAGGTCACTTCCGTTTAAAATAATTAACTGTTTTATAGAAATGTACACACAGAGATATTCATGAACTTTTTTCTGAGTTTTTTAATTCCAGAATTTTGGATGGTATAAGAAATAGAGTCTTGAAAATTCATTTGTTATTGTCACTCGAAATATTCCGAAGAATTATTTGATTTTGAATTAATTTTGTGAACAGAGTTTCAATTAGAATTTGTTCAACATAAATACATACATTATTTAATAATCTTTAAATCGCTGAAACAGCGATCTCTTTCTTTCTATATATATGTATATTATTTATTTATATATATTGATATAAACATTGAATTATGATGCAAGCCTTTTAACTTCATTTCCATAGATAGAAATATTACAACAAAGCAACATTCAATTTCAAATTTAATAATTCTGTCCACGTATGTCGTAATATCAAATCCAATTCTCTAGCGTAAACAGGGGCCTAATACTGCACGTAAATGTATCCCATCGAAATAGCCGTCAACAAAGCCGTTTAATTTAGGAAGTTATGAACGCTTTACGTACTCTAAATAGCAATCATAGAGATGGAAAATGTGTATCATCCGTAATAGAATGGTTCAATGGTACAGTTATCTTTTCATATAAACGGAACAAATGGTTTTCGAACTAATGGTTTATAAAATTATTTGGTAAGATATAGAAAGATATATTACATGTCTTCTTATAAGTAAATAAGTCTTAATCTAAAAAAATATTTTATTTTAGTCATGCGTATCATCTAAGGAGTAAATTAATATTGTTTGAATAATTATTTTTTACTATAGTGGCAAATACTACTATGATTTAAGATAAATTCAAATCAATTTGAAACATTTTAGCCATTTAATTTGCAAATTAAAAAAAAAAGAATACTGGAAATGTACTCTTTTGTAAAAATACACATCTATATGATACTGAAATTTTACGGAAAAGTATAATCCACATTAATGTTTGTTCAAAGATTCGAAACATATAGTGAAATAGAAGTGTGACTTCTTCATGTCATTCTACAGTCAGCATTAGCTGTACACTGTAAAAAAAAATCTGTAATTTTTACAGAAAAGAATTGTATAATAAAGAATTGTATATAAAGAATTGTTACAGAAAAAAACTGTTTTTAAGAAAAACAGTTTTTTTCTGTAAAAGAAGCTGAATTTCGTAATTTTTGCAGAACAAATCTGTATGTTTTACAGAAAAAACTATTTTAATGAAAAATTACAGTTTCTTCTGTAAATTAAACGGTTTTAAACTGTCGCCAAAATTGACAGTTTTTTCCTGTCACTTTGACAGAAGTTTTTTTTTTTTTTTTCTTTTTACAGTGTACGGAAAAAATATGAACGTCGATGAGATATGTTTTATTATGGTACAAATTAAAAAAATAGCAAGTAGATACGCTTTTACACACGCACGCGTAGCAGATTAAAACCGTCTTTGACGAAGGATTATCAAATGTAGTGACAAAAATAAATCGCCAAAAACGAAATAAAACTGGTATTATCTGTAAAATTCAGAGCAATTCCCATTTAAATGTCACATTTAAGATGCTTCATTATCATTCACAAATTGGCCCACATTTCCTTCTATATATATAAAAAAGTAACGCTTTGAAAATGGACCAATGAAAATCTGCGTAGATACCGTGAAACACATTTGATTGGTCAGAGTTTTCTGACGCTATCAGGGGTGATACCAAGGGGGGGGTCCGGCTCTGTCGCCAAACGTCTCAAGTTTGACGCCAACTTGGCGATACATCGCCAAAATTGGCGACCAAAGTTAGTCGCCCAAAGTGACGCCAACTTGGCGCTATTTCCAGATTTCGCCAACTTTACATAGACTCCCATTGAAATCCAATAGGGTTTACTTGCTTGCAGAATATCAACAAATTGTGATATTTCTATGCTCCAAAAGGTAATATTAGCTTATGAATAGAGCTTAATTGAACTAGTTACATTATTTTTAAGCACAAACACTAACTATTTATAATATTCGTAACACTATATATATAATGTTTATTTAATTTGTAATTATTCAAATAAATTATAAATTTTACCTTTTTTTCATGATTTTATATTTAATAATTCTTTTAATTATGAAATTCTGTAAGCTCTAATGATTATGTGCTTGGTGATAAGGAAATAAAATTGTCAGGAGTTGGGAAGGAGCGCGTTTCTACCAAGTGGAATCCAAAAATTTAATGCGTAGAAAATGAGAATCGCGAAGCGATCCAAAATGGAAACGCGAAACAATTACGTCTGGGATTGGCTAGAAAATAGGGATTGCTTCGCGATTACGTGGGGGTTGGTGAGCGTAGCGAGCAGGGGGGGGGGGGCGGAGCCTCCCCCTAGTCCTTCTATATATATAAAAAAGTAACGCTTTGGAAATGGACCAATAAAAATCTGCGTAGATATCGCGGAAAGCATCTGATTGGACAAAGCTTTCTGACATTATAAGGGGGTTACCAAGGAGGGGTACCCGGCTCTATCGCCATGTTTGTCGCCAATTTGGCGATATATCGCCAAAATTTGCGACCAAAATTAGTCGCTAGAAGTGACGTCAACTTGGCGCTATTTCCAGTACTTCGCCAAATTTCCATAGACTCCTACTGAAATCCAATAGGGTTTATTTTCTTCAGAAAATCAACAAATTGAGATATTTCAATGCAACAAAAACTAATATTAGCTTATAAATAGAGCTTAATTGAACTATTTACATTGTTTTTAAGCACAAACACTAACTATTTACAATATTCGTGCAGAGGGATCGCTAAGCGATCCAGAATGGAAACGCGGAACAATTACGTCTGGTATTGGCTAGAAAATAGGGATAGCTTCGCGAAAACAAACGGAATCGCGGAGCAATTTCGTGTGTGTGTGTGGGGGGGGGGTGAGTGTAGCGAGCAGGGGGGTGGAGCCCCAACTAGTGTTTAAAAAATAGACTGCAAACTTTGCTTACTAAAGAAATAGACTAATATATAAATGTAATGGACAGCAAAACATATATAAGTATACTCCTCATGGAATCTTTAGAATACTTATACAGAAATTTTTACGCCCACATACATAAATATCACACAAGTATATAGTTCACACACGCACTTACACACGTATACTATACTCCCTGTAAATAATTGAAATATGAATAAGCATTTTGGGTTACAAATCTTGAAACATGGAAGTTAATAAAAATGTATCAATAGTTAATGTCCTACAATTTTTTGAATTTAATTTTTAACAAAACCATTGTACTTATTCATATTTTCAGTTGCATAAATTTTGACTCAATGTTTGTAAAGAAGAAAAAAATAAAATAATAATAAATAATCTTGTATTGTTGAAAATTCACACTTTTTGCGACTATTTTATACTTAGTTGAAACTTAATTACATCTTTTTTGCAAGTTTGTGCTGTGTATTTATTGCTTTTGCTAACATGAACCATAAATACGTAATATGTAGCGCTGGCATAGGCGCCGATGATAAAAGCAAATATTGATCAGAAATCTAATCTCTATTTTACACCTACGAAAAATGAGGGTATTACAAAATTCATGCTTTCAAACTTCTCGCTTTTGCGAAAAAAATATATATCAGCCAGAAAATTTATTTACTTAAATGTGTCTAGCAATTTTCTATTATACTGAAGTTGTGCTCAGAGTAACTTAAGCATAAATTATTATAAACACAACATAATAAAAAAATAAAAGCTGCCGCCAAAAGGACGAACTAACAAATGGTTTTCGTCCGTCCGTAGGAAAACTCCCCAACGGACTTCAGCTTTGAGCTACGGTTCGGATTTTCATTACCCCCTCTTCATTTTAAATATAATTTTCACAACTCATATTTTACGTGGTTTTATAAAGTTATTTATTGTTTTTCTAAAAAGAGCAACACAAATGTATCCTTAAAAGGAAAAAAAATCACATCATTCGAGATATGCAATAAATAAATATTTGAAAGATTGCAGCTTCATATTTAAAAACATTTTTAAAGTTTTGTCAAGGTAAAAGTCCTTAACTAAAATACATTTTATTCTGTTTTCCGAAAGTAACTTTTATGTAAAAGCTTTCGAAAATAAAACTACGTTAATGGTTTCTTTATAATACATTTTGTGAATTTTATTATTCAATGCAAATTACATTGATAATGTTTCAGCTCTTGGTACTTACGTGTAAATGTGAAGGAAGACTCTCCTCGTGAAATTTAACTTGTCTGAAAAAACATTTTACTTTGTTTGTCTTAATGATGAGGTATATGTTTAATGGGAACATTACAATATTTCTTTTATGTTTGTGATAAATGTGCTTTTGGATCATATGCAAGAATTTTTATTTTTGGAAATACTATTTTTAAAATCTGAGTACGTATATAACACATGTAAATTTATTATTTTATTTTGTAGAGTAGCTTTTATGTTATTTGAAATAAGAAATCTTTAACTAAAATAATGCATTTTTTTTCCTATTAAGATGGTAATTTTAATATTATTTGCAATGAAGACCATTTCAAACCAAAAAATCTCGAAACTGGTATCATGTCTTTTTAGTTCACAAGCTAGCAAAGCCTGAGAGCTGATGTGCCCGGACGTTCTGTATGTGCGTAAATCGATAACTCTTGATAGAAATATTCAATTTGCTTCAATTTTTTTTCTAGGTTCATTCTGACAAGGCGCTTCCCTGATTAGTTTTGGGGGTCATTTGCTAAGTATAAAGGGGGGGGGGTATAGGGCAACCCACCCTTAATATACAGTGGCGGTCAAAAGTTTCCAGCCAGCATAAAATTTTTGGTTAATTTGTAAGTATATCCATATGAAGAGGAATCTCAAAGTGATACATATACACTTTATTGACATAACAGTTATAAACTTATTTATGGAATAAAAATTAAATATTAATAAATTTAATTGACAAAATTAATTGTAAAAGAAAACGCATGTTCTCAAAAGTTTCCGGCCACCTTGGCAAGTTTGGAAAAAAATGGTGTTAAAGCAGAAAATAACAGTGATCAACAACATTTAAAATTAGTATTTTGTATTCATACATTTAGCAATAAGTACTGCGGCGCAGTAACGTGGCATCGATTCAATGACCGGTTGTAGATCATTAATGTTAAGTTTTGCCCACAGTTCTTGCAATTTTTTGTGAAAATGCTGCAAAATTAGATTATTTATAATTCCACACACGTTTTCAAGTTAATTTCAAAGATTTTCTATTATATTCAGATTGGATGATTGGGCTGTCCATTTCAAAAGAGAAGTTTTTTTGTCCGAAAGCCACTGCTTGAAGAGCTTGCATGTATTATTTTGGTCAGTTTCATGATGAAACAAATAGTTGCGACCACAATTTTTCTTCCAATAATGCAGCAAATGATCTTGCAAGATATCCTTATGCATTGCACTATTCATCATGCCGCGGATTTCAAATAACGGACAGGCGAATTTTCCAGAAAATGCTCCTCACAGCATAAAGTGGCCTCCGCCGTGCTTCATTGTAGGAATAATATATCTTGCATCTTATCTCTTGTTTTTAGGTCGTCGGTTGTAATATTTTTTATCACTCACAAAAATATTGAACGTCGATTCATCTGAAAATAGTACTTTTTTCCAGTTTTCACTTGACCAGATTTTGTATTCCTTGGCAAATGCCAGTCGGGCCCCCTGAATTTTTTTACTTATGAAAGGTTTTTTAACACCGGCTGTTCCTTAAAGTTCTACGTCACATAAGTGTCTTGACACTGTAGATAGACTTGTTTCAGCAATAAACATAACACCATAAATCGCTTTTAAGTCCATAAATGGCGTGGAATTGCAGCGGCATCATCAACTGCTTTTCTTCTGATAATTCTGTTCTCAAGGATAGTCATTTTTCGGGGTCCCCCGGGACCGAGGCAAGTTTCGAAGGCCATGATCATCTTTATATTTTCTTAAAAATATCCTTTACAAGAAATTTTCCTATCGACAACTTTGGCGCAATCTCACGAGAGGATTGTCCCTGTAGCGACAAAAAAATAACTCATTTAGGAACAATGAATTGATAAACTTTTCATTTTTTTAATTTAAAATACATTATCCACGTCGATTAATTGACAAACATGGCCAAAAATACACTATAGCGATAGCAAAAACTAAGAATGACGAATGGCCGGAAACTTTTGCACGCAAGAATTTTGAATTCCTCCCTTTTGTATCAAGTATCTTAAGTAACTAATCAAAAGGATCACGTGGTCAGAGGTGATTTGCTTATTCCTAACTTTTGGAACAATTGAACTTCTTCTTCGCTAAAACGTTCTGTCAAACAAATCAAAGAAACTAATTGGCCGGAAACTTTTGACCGCCACTGTAGATAAATGGATTTTTCATGCAGGATTATCCAATTTGCTTCAAATTTGGTACACCGGTTTATTCTGATAAGGCACACCCCTGATTTGTTTTGGGGGTTCATTGCTTAAGTATAAAGGGGGAACGGGGGATAATTCCCCCTTAATTTATATAAATAAGCTTTTCATGCAGAATTATTCAATTTGCTTCAAATTTGGTGTATCGCTTTATTCTTATAAGGCGCTTCCCTGATTAGATTTGCAGGTTCATTGAATAAGAATAAAGGGAGTAACGGGGTAGTATACTCCCCCTTAATTTAGATAAATGGGTTTTTCATTCTGAATTATCCGATTTGGTTCAAATTTGGTATACATGTTTATTCTGATAAGGTGCTTCCCTGATTAGATTTCGATGTTCATTGGTTAAGTATAAAGGGGGGAAAAGGAGGCCAATTCCCCTACCTCCCTTTAATTTATATTTTGTGAGGCAATACTCTTTGAAATAATAGAACAATGTACAATTAGTGTGAATAGTCTATGAGCTCAATGCTATCAGTTCAACTGGGCACTTTTCTTTTAATTTATCTATATTAAATTCTTTGAAAATGCTAAGAATATCTAACATATTGTGTGCTAAAAAGAATCGAAACAAGTTTTAAAGGTTTTTCTCGAGACGTATGCAAAGTCGTGGAAAAAAAAGTAAAGACCTCCCACTATTTCTGCAACAAATTATTGTAGAAAAAGTTATTGGTACCAATTGATTGGTTATAAAATCTACTTTTAAATGATGTATATAAAATTTGCTTAGGGGGCAATCTACATATCAAAATGAACCTAAACTTTTTTTAAATATTAATATCCAAGTTTGACAACAAAAAAATTTTACATCCTTCAATTAGTCTAAATTCAAATTTTCATGAAATTCGTACGATTTCTTTCCAAGAAATTATTAAAATTTGCGTATTTTACAGGCTGTATGGGAATTGAAGCTCCGTACTCGATTATTGAGATGCTACAGCAGGATTATGTCACTTCTATTAATGCATTATATCGTGCCAATAGTACCATTTCACTCGCTTAATATGTTTCGACTATTTTCAACCCAAATCTTTCAGTAAAATGAGTACAATATATTCTTTTCAAATTCTGCTTTTCATCACACCATAGACCGCCCCTTAAACCATCATTTTGATGCTTTTTAATTATAATTCGAAAACTACTTTTAATAAAAAATTGAAATTGAGAATTTTCAAAAAGCAGGACATAATAAGTATAAATCTATCAAAAAAATTGTAGATTGAAATTCATACTTTTTTCGAATATTAATTTCATAATTCATATTAAAAAATTTTAAAGTTGTAAAATTCAAAGTATTTAAATTTGGGTTTTTAGTATTATATCAAAACATAAAATTATCATATTAGAATTATCATTTCAGGTGATATTAATAAAACTATGAAAATGGAACTTAACATTAGAAGCTCTAAATTTTGAATGTTTATAATTCAGAAACTTATCATTTAAATGAATTGAAATTTCGTTTCTAGGCATAGTTTGAACCAAAGATTTAAGATATATTGTGGAAATTGGGTGTAGTCATTGAAAAAATAATGTTTTGTCCGATTTTGATTTATATACGAACCCGTAACCAAATTTTATGTACATCATTTAAAAGTAGACTTTATTTCCAGTTGTTTGGTACCTGTAACATTCGTCTGTTATATAAGCCAGTCAGAACAAATATCTATATACATTCATAATATGCTGTATGAAAATACATCCGTCTGCTTTTCTAGTAATTAGAAAAAAAGCTGAAATAGAAGACGTGTTACGTTCGAATCCCGGATCAGACTGGGATGTTCATAATTATTCAGTTTCCACTTTAAATACGGTGTCCTTGTCTGGCTCGGAAACCCTTACTTGCAAACGAAGCCGTATTAACTTTAAACTTTATTGCTTAACATTTATCAACATTTAAACAGTTTTTGGTACGACATTTTACCAGTTTAAAGTTGAACTCTGCATTGTAAATAAAAGTGTTTCTTAATCTAAGTCAATATAGCATAATTACTTACGAAAGTATGTAACAAACTTTTCCGAGTTACCTATGATTCCAGTAGGCGTTCTTTATCCTTAAAACCCTCCTAGAGTAATTTTCGGGATTTAAGTAATGATTTATTTAAAAAAAAGTTTCCTTTGCCGCCACTGATTTACGAAAACATTTCCGATTAGTTTATATAATGTATTAATCAATTTCTCCAACCGAAATATATATTTTTTAGAATGTATGTTAATACTGGAATATGTGTTTATAAAATAATCATGTGCGAAATTATCCATTGATACACGTAACTTGCGAGTTACAAAATTCACATAAGGGAAGATACGATAACATATCTTAAGTATTGAATCTACGTAACGACTTTTAAAATTTATAAGTTCGTTATAACGATTATGAGGAATAAACATTTCAATAATTGTAATTATATAAATATCTAATTAATATTAGTGCTAATCGCATGCATATGTTATCGAGTTATATTTATCATGAGCAAATAATTGAGCTAGTTTTAATTATTGTATTGAACATAACTGTACCTGCATTATTTTTATTGTTAGATTCCATTAACGTGTATTTTTAATTTCAATTACATTTCTGTATTAAGATTATTTCTAGTTAACCACATAATTGATTTTTATGTTTACAGTTATTGTCCTTAATTTAAATAACATTTCAGCATTACATAAATGTATTTTAATACAGAGAGTATTCAAATGTAGATTATTTTATTACCATTATATCTTTTACTGATTCATTATATCTTATGACTGAATAATATTATGCTTAAGATTTAATTATTAGATTCAAACTTCTTTAATCGTTTCCTTGGTATTTCAGGCAACCACAATGTAAGTCTTCTTGAATATCTGTAATAATGTTTTATTTTATATCAATCAAAGTATAGGAAATAATGTATGTAATGATGTTTTATCCTATGACATACCACATATTTGGTTTAATAATTTAAAAATATTTTACACTTCAGCATCGGAACGAATCAACTTCATAGACGCCCCCAACTAATAATAGACTTATCCTTTATCCTAGACTGGTACACAAATAGCACAGTAAATACGACATTTCAGTGAAACTATACCTTGAAAAGGACCGCGTTTGCGATCGAAAGATCTCATGAATCATCTTTTCTGTTTCATATTATTTTTAACATCAATGTTTTCTAAGTTTTTAAAGACCAGTTCATTTCGTAACGGAACATTTTAATAAATTTTATGCACCTTTTTAGTAAACAGAGTTTTAATTTTAGTTATTTTAAGAAAAGGTGAATGAGTCATTCCACTATGAGTTCTATGTTTGAATCGCATTATTTAGATTCAGTATGAAGAGTTTTATGCAGCGAAAAACAGAACTGAATTTTTTGAATGAGGATAATATTCTTACGCTACTTTATAATAATTTTCTAAGCTAATTCTTAAAAAATGGAGTCCTGCGAGGAAAAAAGATATAGAATAATTTCCACATCTAGAAAACGTGAATTATTAAAGAAAATATCATTAAAAGATCATAGAACTTCCGAATCTAAACAGATCAAAATTGTAACAGCAGTGTTTTTTATGTATTTAATCATAATTTTATTAATTGTGATTTATTTCTTTAAATAGATTTTAATATTTGAACGTTTGTAACTTTTGTCTAGAGAAAGTATCGTTAAAAGATCCCGAACTTTTCCGAATCTAAACCGATCAAAATTGTAAAAACAGTTTTCTTTTCATATATTTAATCATATTTAAATAACTAGATACCATGTGATAAGATACGCATTGATAAATGATTACTATGTTAAAAATATGAAAATTACATGAAACAACATAAAAAGCAACTATTTCAACCCTCTTCTGGGGCCATCATCAGGACTTATAGTTAATAAATAATCAAGTTTTTAACTGTTTTTCGACTTCACTCGAAAGACAGTTAAAAAGAAGATTATTTATTAACTATAAATCCTGATGATGGCCCCAGAAACCTTTGATTTTTATATTTTTAGTGTAATTTTAATATTTTTAACGTAGTACATCATTTAGCAATGTGTATTTGAACACATTTTATTGTGTTACTTAAATTGTACATGATGTAATAATCCATGCCTCTTTAACATTCAATCATACTCTTACAAACTATCATTTATTTCTTTAGATAGATTTGAATATTTGCATGTATGTGAAATTTTGTCACTTAAAATCAATAATCATAGAAATGTAACTAATAGACGGAGAAAAAAAAACTAATGTAATTGGATAGAATATTTAAGGATTAATTTTGATTAGGGAATTTAAATTAGGGAAAAGAAATTTGAATAATCTGACAAAAGAATATGACTTAACAGAATTCAATTCACGATTCGATTTTAAACAAAAACTGCGAGTTGTCACGATTAGAATTTAGAATGAAAGTTAAATTTGCGTTACTTACCCCATTTTCCCAGAAATTGAGGCAGGCACTGACAAAAGAATGGCAGCAGTATAAACACACATTTTTTATTATACAGATGACACTGAACATCGAAGAATATTTTCAATTTGAATAAGAATTTCAATACAACATATTATACTGGTCTGAAAGATGAGAATTATAGTTACGAAGAATAAAATGGCCATAACATCGACCAACGTGGGTGAGTTGAATTAAACACCTTTGAATGTTGACTTATTCTTGACTAGACTTGCGGTAAAGGAATACAGGTAAATATCTAACATCACGCCGAATAATTAATTCGTCGAATCAAACGAGTAAAAGAATGCACGTACGTTCACTATCAACATTCGAATCCAGACTGATTTGGGTTTTAACAACGATGAATTATACATAGTAAACGAATACAGATGAATAACTTTCTTACTTCACATCGAATAATAAATATTAGACTCAAAGAATAAACACCTTAGCGTACTTCATTTCCGCCGTTCGAATTCCGAATGTTTTGTTTTTAGAGATTTATCTGTAGAGGCTGACGTCACGCTTTTACGTCAGTTGCTCGGTTGCCAAAGTAACAAGTTATTTCACTCGACGATCGTACTGATCGTCCATAACCTCCGGGGGTCCGGCGTGGACTTCAGGTAAAGCAGCAATCTGCTGAAGCGGACGCTTGAATGTGCCTTCACCGGTACGGATAGTCACAACTCTGACAACACCATCAGCACCAGAATGGATGTTTTCGACTATGGTTAACTTCCAATGAGTTGGATGAATTGAAGATTCTTTTACCAAAACTAGTTGACCAATCTTGATAATATGATTGCCCTTTTTCCATTTATGCCTTAAGGACAATGTTTGAAGATAATCTTTAGTCCAGCGTTGCCAGAAATTATCCCAAATCTTGGTACACAGCTTCCACCTGGAAGAGAGACTAATGCATGGATTATTATGACATGACATGTCAGGTAAAGCAAGTAATGGATCACCAATGAGAAAATGTCCGGGAGTTAAAACCGATAAGTCATTAGGGTCTGTTTATAAAGGAATAAGTGGACGAGAATTTATACATGCTTGAATAAGGCATAGGGTTGTGGATAGTTCCTCAAAAGTCATAAGAGTACCTTTTCATAATTTGGTTAAATGCCGTTTGGCTAGCTTTATGGAAGACTCCCATAATCCTCCAAAGTTTGGACCATAAGGAGGTATGAAATGCCAAATAATTTGGCGTTGTGCGCAAAAGTCTTGGACTTTTGATTCTTTGATAATTAGGAACAGTTTTTTAAGATATGAGGCTGCACCAACGAATGTTTTACCGTTATCAGAATAAATGTCTGTTGGATGTCCTCGGCGTGATATGAAACGCTGTAAAGTGCATATAAATGCTTCGGTGGTAAGTTCTGAAACTAATTCAATGTGTATTGCTTTTGTACACATGCATATAAAAAGACGGATATAGGATTTAAAAGTAGTTGACTTCCGATTATGTTGGCATTTTGTGTTGATTGGTCCTGCAGAATCAATCCCGGTGCGCTGGAACGCTCTGCAAGGATTAATTCGTGAAGAGGGCAAGACACCCATGAGTTGAGTAAGCGGCTGGGCAGAGATTCGAATGCAACGAATGCACTTTCTTAATTCTTTCTTAACTGTTGATCTGCCATCTGGAATCCAAAATTTTTGACGAATTAAGGAAAGAACTTGATCAGGACCCGCATGCAGACTATAGAGACGGAAGTACCTGATAATAGCTTCTGTTAAGGGATGTGTTTTAGGGATAAGCATTGGATGTTTGGAATCGAATGACATGGTGTTGCGATTGCTGAGGCGTCCACCAACTCTCAAAATATTTTCTGCATCGAGAAAGCTTTTAACTGATAGAGATATAGACCCCGTGTTGCACAATCGGCGGGATTATGTTTACCAGGAATATGATGCCAATGTTCAATTGAGGTCAAATCTCTGATTTTATTGGCACGGTGAAGCACGAATTGGTTGCCTTTGGTTGGAGGTTTCAAAATCCAGCTTAATGTAATGGTCGAATCGGTCCACAAGAATGTTTCGTGGAGAGCGTTAGATAATGCATCTTGCACAACTTGAATAAGGTTTGCTAGCAAAAGAGCTAAAGATAGCTCTAACCTTGGCAATGTTATTGCACTGGCGGGCGCTATTCGAGTTTTAGCAGCGAATAGCATTACCGTGACAGGATTAAAAGTTTTGATATATACAACCGCCGCGTATGCACGTATAGAGGCATCACATAACCCATGGAGTTCGAAAGGTGATGATGTGCTGAAATTCATAAATCGTGGAATGTGCATAGAATTAAAAGCATTTATTTCAGAATGGAATCTATTCCACGTTTCTAGAATATCTGAGGGAAGAGGATCATCCCACTTCAAGTCTGCCTTCCATCCTTCTTTCAATAATATTTTCAAAATAACAGTGGAAGGTGACAAAAGACCCAAAGGATCAAAAATGCCAGCGATTACGGATAATAATTGACTTTTAGTCTTTACTGTAGGTTTTTCTACAACTTGTACTCGCAGGGAATCTGTTTCCTGGTTCCACTCTAACTCTAGAAAACTTTGAGATGAATTCGGATCGAAAGATTGGGTTAAGTTACTTGCCTTTAAAGAATGTGGCAAACTATCATCTTTTGCTATACTGGCAGCAATAGGAAAATTAGTTTTTTCCTCCTCACAAATTTGTTTATTTTGCCGAATTGAATTGTGATACATTTCTTCAGCTGCATCCGATTTAATAAACTCCTTAGCATGAGGAACAGACTCTGAGTTGAAAAAATCAGTCAAGTCTGCTGAATGGCAGACCACGGTCGTGGCCGGTTTAGACGAATAGGGTACTGCACCACTTAGAATATATCCCAGTTGAGTTGGGATTGCAACGGGTTCACCAGATTGTCCAAAAATGGGTGACCCTAATAACAGATGTGCAAAAACATCTGCTCCTAGCAGAATGTCGATTGACTTGGAGATATGAAACTCAGGATCAGCCAGCTGTAAGTTTGTCATGTGCGGCCATGAATGCCTTTCAAGCCTGAAGTTAGGGAGTGGGGTAGTAACCTGATTGACTACAAGGGCTTTTAAAGAATTGTAATTATTTTCAAAATATGGCGAGTAATTAAATTCAGTGAAATTTAGGCAGGTTTCAGCCGAAATGCCATTTATACCTACAAGCCTATGGTTCGTTCTGCCAACAGGCAAATTCAATCTTTCTACACAATTTTTTGAGATTAAAGAATTTTGGGAAGCATTGTCAATAAGTACTCTGCACTGAATAACATTACCTGTGCTAGATTTTACATTAATAAGTGCGATAGATAATAAAACATTATAATTCTGCAAAGATGAATGACACTGCGCACTATTAGAAACAGAAATTTCTGGTGCATTATCATTAACAAAGTCTCTATTAATTTGACTAGTCGTATACAGATGTAATAATGTATGATGCATTTTGGAACAATTTTTGCATTTAACATTAATTCTACACTGCCCAACTTGATGGTTCTGTCTAAGACAATTTTCACATAATTTGTTTAACTGAACGATTTTCCACCTCTCCTTCACTAGTTTTGAATTAAATACAGGACATGTGAATAACGCATGGCTTTCGTTACATAATATGCATTTATTACCATTCCTAACAAACGCGCTGTTCATTATGTTGGTTTTGACTCGACTAGCATCTAGAGGCTTTTTTGCGAAATTGAATTTAGACTCTACTTTAGTGCATTTTGACTCCTCTACACTTCTAGCTTCCCGCTCAATAAATTTTCGAAATAAATCCATATCCGGTATTTTATCATTGTCTAACAACAATTCCCATCTTTGTTTGAGAGGCTGATCTAATTTATTCAACATAAAATTTATTAACATTAAATCACTCAAAGCATTAGATTCTAATCCCAAAATTTTCAAATTCCGAATTGCTTCATTACTTGTATCTAGCAATTCTGACAAGGATTTTGAATTACTAGCTTTAATAATCTTTATCGAAAATATTTTATTTATTTGACTTAATGCCAATTGTCTTTTATTTTCATATCTTTGACTTAACAAATCCCAACACTGAACTAAATTTTCTGCTTTTAAAGAAAAGCCTCGAATTAATTTTGCGGCATTTCCGCGAACAGAAGAATGCAAATATTGTAATTTCTCAATATCAGGTAAATTTTCATTCCCCAAAATCGTAGATTGAAATAATTCTTTAAACGAAATCCATTGTTCCGAGTCGCCATAAAGATGGGGCAAATCGAATTTCGGTAATTTCACTTGCGAATAATTCTATTTATTTTGAGTTTCTATACGAATTTCCATCGGATAATCAGCTTTGGTTTTCTCCTCTAAATCGACTAACAAATCACAAATAAGTCCCTGATACTTCAAAAAAGTATCCAAATTCTCTTTATTTTCTTTCGGCGACAGTTTATCAAATGCTTGCGCAAGAGTGTCTTCATAAGAAGATATTTTCGATTTGAAAACTTGAATTTTTGCATGCTCATCTGAATTCGCATTTTGAACTTTATCTTTAATTACATCTATTTCCTTACAAATTCGCTCAAAATACAGCTCATGTTTAGTTTGTTTAGTCATTTTTAATAATTACAAATAAACAATATAAGAAATGAATAACATAAAAATACGAAAATTACACAATCTCATACAAAATGCACCATAATATACAAAATATAAAAAACAAACAAGAATACAATAAATAAGCACAACCGTGTTTACTTTTTTTTAATTTTTTATTTTTTACGTTACATCTAGCACAGATAAATTAATTGACAGCTACGACTTAAGAATAGATTCCATCGTAGCTCATGGCTCGATACGGACCAAAATTTATGGATAGAATATTTAAAGATTAATTTTGAATAACTCGAATTTAAATTAGGGAAAAGAAATTTGAATAATCTGACAAAACAATATGACTTAACAGAATTCAATTCACGATTCGATTTTAAACAAAAACTGCGAGTTGTCATGATTAGAATTTAGAATGAAGGTTAAATTTGCGTTACTTACCCCATTTTCCCAGAAATTGAGGCAGGCACTGACAAAAGAATGGCAGCAGTATGAACACACATTTTTTATTATACAGATGACATTGAACATCGAAGAATATTTTCAATTTGAATAAGAATTTCAATACAACATAGTATACTGGTCTGAAAGATGAGAATTATAGTTACGAAGAATAAAATGGCCATAACATCGACCAACGTGGGTGAATTGAATTAAACACCTTTGAATGTTGACTTATTCTTGACTAGACTTGCGGTAAAGGAATACAGGTAAATATCCAACATCACGCCGAATAATTAATTCGTCGAATAAACGAGTAAAAGAATGCACGTACGTTCACTATCAACATTCGAATCCAGACTGATTTGGGTTTTAAAAACGATGAATTATACATAGTAAACGAATACAGATGAATAACTTTCTTACTTCACATCGAATAATAAATATTAGACTCAAAGAATAAACGCCTGAGCGTACTTCATTTCCACCGTTCGAATTCCGAATGTTTTGTTTTTAGAGATTTATCTGTAGAGGCTGACATCACGCTTTTACGTCAGTTACTCGGTTGCCAAGGTAACGAGTTTTTTCACTCGACGATCGTACTCATCGTCCAGTAATATTTAGTAAATAATAATAAAAAAACCACTTTTTCTGTATTAATTGTTACATTTTAAATGTCTGCATTCATTCATAAATATGTTAATTTTCTAAAATACCGGGCAGTTACACGTAATGGGTGCGTGCGTTTCTTGAATTTAAATGACACCTTCTTTCTAATAGTAATACTGATGTTATTTATTATCAAATTTCTGTGATTAAATGAACTGAAAATTGTAGTATATTTTGTAATTACTATATCATGATGTTTAACTAAGTTCATCACGATGATAATTTAAGAAAAAATATAAGCAAAATTGTCAGCTTTCGATTTCATTGTTTGTCAGATGTGCACGGTGCCCCACCAATGGCCGAGAGGTTCTGCTCTCGAAACTGGTAGATGGGAGGTGCTGGGTTCGATCCTAATCGCACCCGTCGGCCTAATCGTTCGGAGTTTTCGTGGTTTTCTTCGAACCTTGGTTTTCCAAGCGTAAATACGGGTTAGGTTCCCTTATAAAGAACACCACGGTGGGTACTCCCCCCTGCCTTAGGGCCTATATCCCTCGTGCTTATAATTGGCCGTCATAAACACAACCAACCAATCATATGCACACGTCAGTTTATTTATTACTGATGGGAAACGTAATTACTTTTAAGTCTGTTTTATTAACGTTTTTCCCAATTAATTAATAAACAATATGTTTTGTATAAAGTTCTATATCGTACGTTCTAAATATTATTTGAAATAATTCAGTGCTGTTTTTAATTTTTCTTAAATAATGCAGAAAAAAGCTAAATATTAGCTTCACCACTAAACAGTTTTCGTATTAGCTTCATTTTTAATTCTGCTGATGTTAAATTTCATCGTACATTTTTTAAAAAATATTTTACTTTGGAAGGATCGACCATCCAATATGTCTGGGTGCATTTTAAAATTATTGAAAATTTAAAAATCAAAGTGCGGATTGCTTTAAGACTGGAAAAAATCTTGATTTTTCTTTTAATTTGGACAAGTTTCCACCTATATATTGCGAGTTACCGTCCAATTTCAGTAAAATATGCAAATTATATCCCTTTAAAAATTTCGATGGAAATTATGAAAAATGTATACAAACATGAATTATATAATAATATGTTTGTATTGATTTTTTTACGTTGTATGAAATGCCTATAATATTGACAATGGTAGAAAGCTTATTGTCTAAGCCTAGGAAAGCTAAGTCTGTCAGGTATCTGCAGGTACCTTTTCACGTAGTGTAGTGACAGTGTAGTGACTTTAGTCCAGCATTTGTGTTTTTAATACATTAAGAAGTGCAACAAAACGGGCTTATAAATTAAATATGTATTATGAATTTTGATAATGTGATCCCTTAGCAGTGACAAATGTCGTTAAAAAATTGAACTACATCCATGTATTTGGAAAAGGGTCTTAGAATGCAGACCCCAATCGGTAAGAAAAATGCAAAAAAAAAAGTTATTTTATGAGATATATAAAATGTATTATTAATTACTCTTTCTTATTAAATATGGTACTTAATTTATTTTTTTAGAATATTAGGCAAGATAAATTCAGTAAAAAAATAATTTAATTTATTTCGATTGCAAAAAAAAAAAAAAAAAAAAAAAAAAAAAAAAAAAAAAAAATTGAAGACTCTAGTAAAAAAAAAAAAAAAAATGTATCTAAAAAAAGGAAGTTACAAGATTTTCTAAATTAAACATTTCTAAAGCATATTGAACAAAAATATATATGGCGTGTTCTTCCTGTAAAACAGTTTATGTATTACGACTGGACTACCAATTAACTCACATGCAACATTTTTTGTCTAATAGATTTTATTTTATTGAAAATGTGATATTAAATTTCGTATCTAAAATTTATGTTTCGTTACTATGTCTTATATTGAGTAAAGAATAAACTTTACACTTCTAAAAGGATTTGAGGATGTAGTTAAGCAGTTTTGCAGATAATCACAAAAAAAAAAAAAAATCAAACTTATTTACACCAGAGCCCATGAAATGTTTTTGTCACTTTCCTTTTTCCTGCTTACGTTATATTTCCTGAGTTAAATGCTATACGAGGGCTGTTCACTAAAGAATGTTCATACTTTATTTATGTGCATACTTTATTGCACACAAATTTACATTTCTGTTCCATTGTTAGCTTAATGTGAACTGAATATGTGGTAATTGTTTTGTTCATTTATTTATAGTAGTACGTCAGTTGCAGCAATGAAAGTTCAGATACTTTCAGTATCGCCTACGGGAACGATGGAGGCAACACGCAATGAACAAGTATGCTGTTGCCGGCTGGAAATTTTGCTTTTGCCAGAAGAAATTGTCAGTCGAAGACAGTGGTGTAGTCATAAAAAACCCCGAAGGTATACGTTCTAAGCAGAGGGCATACACTCAAGGCATAGGGTATACCCTAGTGTATATATACTATAGCTTTCTTGAGAAACAGAGAGTATACGGTGTTCCTTAAAAAAATCCAGAGTGTATACTGCGTATACCCCAATATACCCTCCACTACACCCCTGTTTGAAGAGTATGTTATTGGAGTCTTATGGAGAGTTTGTACTTTCCTGTAGGACAGTTAGAAATGTTTAAGGACGTTGTTGAGGAAGTTGTTAAGGATGTTGGTTTAAAATGTTTAAGGAAGAGAAAGAAAATCGTCTTCAAGGGAAGATGGACCTGGAGTTCCTGTAACGAAGCTTACCGAAGTCAACATAATTTCGTCGCTATTGTTATCAGAGAAAATCGTTAGATATGAAAACTGTTAAAAATATTGCAGCTATAATGGCGTGCCACTCACACGTTGGTAAGAGAAAAGTGAACATGAGACGGGTTTGAGCGACATGAATTCCGATACTACTCTACCCGAACAACATGACGTTTGCATGGAGGTTGTTCGAAATTCAAGGGGATGTTACACGAACACGAGATGAATCCCCTAATGTAATAATACACTTAAACTGACGAATTCTGGAGAAAGAAAAATTTCCAGCAGGCAAGAGCATACTTACTTGTTGCGTGTTGCCTCCATCGTTCCCGCAGCAATACTGAAAGTATCTGAACTTTCATGGCTGCCACTGACGTACTACCATAAGTAAATTAACAAACAATTACCACATATTCATTATACATTAAGCTAACAATGGAACATAAAAGTAAATTTGTTTGCAATAAATTATGATAATAAAAAAATTATCATAATTCATTATTGAACAGACCTCGCAAACTATAACAAACTACTGTTACTAAGATACAACTGTTTTATAATGATTTTCATTTTTATAAGTTTACGATTCGTAGGTTTTCGAGAATTGTTTTAATGGTATTTTTCTATTTTCAAAGAGTAAATTCAATATAGTAAAGTTTTCAAGGAGCTATGTTTATAATTTACGTTGAAAGAAAAAAATACAGGTCTGTTTATTAAAACAACATAAAACATATATATATATATATATATATATATATATATATATATATATATATGTATGTATCTTAACTAAACTTTACCTAATGTGTGAATTGGTATTCGCTTAGAAAATAAAATATGATAAGAGTAAAATAAATATTCGGATAGCTTACTTCAAAGTTTTTGTCCAGAAAAGATTCATCCAACTCGTTCATGTAAGGGATTACTAATGCCATATTATCTATTTCTTTATTATACCACAGGGAAAAGTTTCGAGATCTATTTCTCACATACGTATGCTCCTTAATCTTATTAGTGCAATACATTAATGATTCAGGAGGACTAATATCCAAAGGGATCTTTTATTTCATTAAGTCCTAATAAGATAACTAGGGATTAATATCCTCTATTGATTCCTGAAAAAGATGTAAATGCAATTGTCTGTGAATACTTAAATTAACAAATAAATGTAATTTATTCAGAAAAAACAGATTTTTAAATTTTAGAAGGTAATTCTGACTATATTGTGAGACTTCAGCTGCGGGAGTATGAAGTGTTATAAATATTTTTTCTTTCTGTTTATAATAAAAAAATACTTCAGGAAAGTAAGAATTTGAAGAAGATAATTTTATACATTACGTTGAAAGAAAAAAACTCCTTTATTTATAGAAGAAGTATAGAATTTAGAATACAAATATGTACATGACCAGATGTGTGAGACAATAAAAATATTTATACTAAAATGCAATATGATTTTATTTCTGGAAAATAATATATCATAAGAATAGCAGTAAATATTGCATTGTGATAGTTTATTGTGAATATACAATTTTAATTAATTTTTCAACTACTTTTTAGCAGTGAAATTAAGCTTGAAATTATTGAATATTAAAATCGTGAATTATCACTTTGATAACTAACGTTCTCGAAAACAATAGTAATACACAGAGATGTCAAATCTAGTTCCGAGCCACTTGTTTCAAAAATGTAATTTAAGAAAAATGGGAACAATACTAATAAAACTGCTAATCCAGTAATATCAGCACATTCATCCATTTTTTGTAAAAAAATTAGTAAATTTGAAGTGGTTGTTAAGTTTTTATTTTACGGCACCAGTGATATGAAAGATTTTTTTTTTTTAAATATGTTAATTGACAAGGAAATAACGGCCCCTAAATTAACAACTTTTTTATGAATCAAAAACGTGTCATTATACAAGGCTTATAATACAACAATACAGGACGTCATTATACTGTTAATTATACAATGTTTTTAAGAGTCTGCAAATGTACGACTTCTACCAATTCACGATACTCGGTAAATTGTCAGTCAGAAAGCTTCCAGGACCACAGGCTCCGATTTAATGGGGACGACGCCGGTAAACCAGGCAATCTACCACCATTGATTTGAGGTTTATATTTTTGTTCTTATTAATCTCAGTGATTAAATAGGATAACCATATGCAAATTACTATTGGTAGTAAACCTTGTTGATTTGTTCGTCCCCGAAAAATCGGCAACTATGTCCAGATAATTTCACTGTGTGTTTTAACAACCCAGCAAAGAAAGAAATAGTGTGCCATCAGCAGGAGAAAAAATGGCATCCAGTACTGCCATCAGCGGTAAAATGCAATGGTGCCATTACTTAAACCAGTACAAAAGTGTCCGTGCGGAATGCAGCTGGCCCGTCAGTGATGGCAAACAGCAGAGCAGCATTCGTATACCATCACATTACTTCAATCCGGCACATTCCCTGCAGTGCTAGCACCTATCCTACTGATATTCCTTTGCTGGCCCAGCACTTTCAATTACAAAAATTTCTTATAGAATTCTATGAAAAAAACTTATAGAGAAAGTATCATAGAATAATGGTTCGTTTTTCTATGACCTAGTTTTCCCAACAACTACAGAAGTGTCAATGATAGAAATGCCTATAGACATATTTGAACTTGCAGCTATTTCCATGCGGTCATCGTCCCAAGTACTAACCGCGCTTTTCAAATTTGTTTCTTTTGTGATTTGCGTTCCCAATCATTAAACTTGTATAGACATTATTGTATTGTACAGAAATCCTATTATTTTATATGTTGATTGATTCTCACCTGTGTAAATTACGAAAACCGAAATCCTTTGTAACTTAGTAAAACCAGATTTAAGAAGAAAAAAATGTGCGTTGAAATAAAGAGTATATTTATTTATTCATTTACTTATTTATTTTGTTGGTGGCAGCACTGCTATATTATTTACAGTTTCAAATAAAAAATAGCTTGACAGCTTATATTGTATTAAGATATTCATTTCATATTTGTGTTCAAATTCATTAATCTACCGCGGTGTGAAAAAAATAACTCTTATTTTAATATGGACTTGATAAAATATTTAAAACTTGAAACGTAATTGTTTAAATATTTTTAAACTTCAGATTAAAATATTTGAATAAAAATTACAATTAGTGAATTTTTTTAACTTACCACCTAGCGTAAGGGTTCCCAGCAATAATACTGCAAAAGTTCGTGCACTTCCATGGTGTGGTGGGCCAGCGCAAGAGATAAAACGGAGACCCATCAGAATTTTATCGGATGATTTCCAACAGCAAAGTTGACTGAAGCTGTCCAGAAGTAGTCATGCAGTGGCAGCCCATTAGCCAGCACTACTCCATAATTGCCAGCCCCTATATTGCTGCTGGCCAGCAATTTCTTCTTTGCTGGGAAGTAGCGTTATAGTTTCTTTTGAGGCATACATTGCATTTCCCTACATAATGAACAAATAAGGTGGTTAATCTTTCAAAGCAGACTATTTCCTTAGAAGTGATGATACATTTTAACATGAAACGATGAGTTATTGGGTAACACTTCTGCTAAAAAATGCACCAAGAGGAGTTGAGGAATTTAAATTTCCAAATTTACTTTTAGAATTGGATTTCTCGCTTTCTTACATTAAATCTATTTTTGGGTATATATATATATATATATATATATACATCTGTATGTTTGTATATGTCGGCCACACAAATAGCCGAGAGGTTCTTCTCTCGAAGCTGGTAGACGGGAGGTGCTGTGTTCGAACCCAATCGCGTCGGTCGGCCTAATTGTTCGGAAATTTCGTGGTTTTCTTCTAATCTTGGATTTCCATGCGTAAATATGGGTTAGGTTCCCTTAGAAAGTCCCCACGAAGGGCACCCCCCCCCTTAGGGCCTATATCCAACGTGTTGATAATTGGCCGTCATAAACACAAACAACCATATGTATATGTCTATCAATTTTTGAGTAGTTTTTGTATCTGAGGTTCATTATCGGTGGAAATATACCGGAATTTTCTTTAATTGCATTCATCCAGGTAGTTTTTTACTTTATGTAATGGAAGATAACTAAAAAGGAATATTAAAAATATGGATATAAATTTAAAATTAAAAAATTCAAATATAATGAATATAAAGTGTTACAGTGTGTTTGAAGAGGTGTGGGAATATCAGAAAATTTACACTGGGAAAGGAAAATGAGACAACTGCAATATCTGTTATTTTCTCTTTTTTGAGGGTCCATGTTTAGACAAATAGGGGGGTCTGAGTTTTCTGTTTTTCTCTTTGCAGAGATAGTGAAATTTAGTCGTGGGTGATCGAGCTGTGGTATAGATATGTGTTTACAGTTGTGTATAGGAGGGATGAAAATATTGAATTTCAGCAGATGCGAGAGATATTTCCGCACTTTTCGGCTCAACTTTTGACTCGAGTAGCAATAAACTCAAGAAAGGAGATCTCGGTTTGACGTTTGTTAATCCTATCAGGTGGACTCAAAAGCTATAAATTTGACGACGAATGTCAAGAATAATCGTGCGGTTTACTTGGGTGAAAAAGGCTAGGGTCAGGTTAGCCTTGCTTAAAAATTCAAGCGTTCTCATTGCGTCAGATGGGGCATAGAGAAGTTTAGCCAATTAAAGCTGGGTTGTGTCTGGGTACCTCCCGTCTTTAATAATAAAAATATACTAAAAACAAAAATAGAAAAACAGGACAGTAGGGGATTTTCATCGAAGAGAGGCATCCAGTGGTTGGAAGAAAGCGGTCTTGTACGGCTCAAAATGGGGATCGTTCACGAAGTCCGAAGAATGAGGAATTGTCGGCTGACTCCCGTAGTTGATGCTCAGAGCTGAAAGGTACGCCTGAAAATAGGTGGGGTCCCCTTTTAGTGAAATGCCGAGAATATTTATTTAATTTCTGAGGGTCCTTAGTTTGCACTTTTGTCTATGCTGTTGGTGCGGAAGTTTCTGATGACGGATTTAATCCATTTAGCTGTAATGCGGTACAGACTGTTTTCTCCGCGGCGACCGAGAGGTTCGACAGTGCAGTTATGTAATGATTGAAGAAGGCCCTATGCCGATCAAAAGATAGTTTACCTGTAATTGCTGGCAAGTTGTGGAAATCTGGTACAGACTGCTTCTCCGCGGCGGCCGAGAGGTTCGACAATGATCTTATGGTATTGATTGAAAAATGCTCGATACCGATAAGAGGTAGTTTAACTGATGTTACTGACGAGTTGTTGATATCCGTTAGAGACTGTTTCTCCGCGGCGGCCGAGTTGTTTGACCATGGTCTTTGAGTAACCAGTCTAAATATGGAGGACTAACAGTTTTTGTGATAAGAGCAAAGTGTTTTAAAAGGACCTATGTTGTGACTTTATATTTACATTAATTTGGAGAACTGTAACGGCCAGTTGCTCAACTTTGGGTAAGTGTTTCATTTTATGTTTGAACATTGGGTTTTAATAATTTAATAAGGTTTATGTAATCTTTTGGTTTTAAACTTATCGCACGAGTTGAATCATTATTAATATTGTCATTCTGAATTATATGAACTATGTTGCAATCATATTATGTTTAGGGATTTGAAAACTTTATAAGATACTAAGTGACAATCTATAAATTTTAATTGTAAATTTAGTAAAATAAAGTGTTAATTATAGGAAACATATAAAAAAGTTTATTTGAATTTTTTATAATTGTTTCTTATTCTTAAAAGATTAGTATCAAGATTAACTTAACGTAAGTATGTATCTTCCATTGCTAAAATGTAAAATCTATAATCATTATTGGATTGGACGGTCTTTAGAGCACCGTATGGAACAAAGCGCGATGGACACATTTAGTTTGTAATTTAAATAAAAGGTTGAATCGATATTAGAATTTAATAGGAGCGGTAGATAATTAGAGAGTTTAAATATTAATAAGTAGAAAGACCAAAATATTGATATATCATTGGATTAATGTATTTATATATTAAAGATCCAAGGACGAAACTTATCATTTAACTTTAAGAATTTACTATACAAAATTTATATACAAAGTTTAGATAACGAAATAAACCCAACATAACAAAAGAATTTTATGCATATTTTCCAAGACACTTTATTTCTCTTGCATTGCCCAATATGGTTTGTATATCATCTTATTTCAAAAATTTCATTATCCAATTATCTTCTTAAACAATGTTCTTTAACCTAAATAAATGTTTCGTAAAATTACGAGGCTTTAAAAAAGGGAAGTAATGAATTTAAAACTGTATTTATCGCGTGATAACTTATGAAAAGCATGTTATTAAAGTTTCAATAACATTTGTGCATTTTTATAATTTATTGTTTCATAATTAGATGTCATGTAAGTTCTTAACAAGTTCTTGATAAAAGTAATTTGCAGTTACTTCAGTTTCAGTAAGTCACGTGATCGGAGTATGCTGAAGATAAATGATTTACTCAGTCTGTGTTGAGTGGTGGAAATTCATCTCACCTTATCAATATTTCACTATGTTGGTATCTGGTCATCCTTTATTGTATTGAATATGAATGAAGATATTTTAATGATAAACCGATTTATGCCCAGCATCCTAACGTTTGGACGTTTTGATTTTGTGGAAAAATATTTATGTTTTCTTATATAGATTTGTTGTCCCATTTTTAAAGATTATTGCTGGACAGATAATAACACCTTTTTATTTTTTATTAAATATATTCAAAATTGTTAATTGGTCCAAATCATCCAAGCAACCTCATAGCAAATTGGTATATAGTTTTATATACCTTAGATAAATTTAAATAATATAAGTGATCGTATTTACCTACATTCTAGTAGAAGAGCAACGCGAAGCATTAATAAGATTAAATTATAATTCGCGTCAAAAAGTAATTATTAAATTTGAATAATTACGAATAAAATTAAGAGTTTGCGTTGTGATTTATTTAGACGAACTCTTCCACTTATGAATTAAACTAAAATTTAAGCTGTAAAAAAAAAAGAATTGACACACTTTAAATATTATTAATTAAATAATTACAGAAACTTTTTAAAACTTGATTAAATAATTTATTTACATTGAACAAATCTATTTACAGAAAAACATAATATTAATTCAAAAAATAGAAAGCAACACTTTTGTTTGCTTCTCATTATTTTAAGTATGTTTAATCTTTTTTTAAAAAAAAGACAATATTTTCACGTACTCTAATTATTATAATTGTTTCTTTTTGCTAAAAGAAATACTCTCTTTCATTTTTAAAATTACCTTAATCTTATTTAATTATTGGTTTGGTCGGATCCCAGATAACTCTCTACCATAAAATATCAGAAAAGTATTTTTTTAGATTTTTCATATGAACTTATGTGGTAAAAGAAAATGTGTAAAATAGTACCTTCTTTTAATATACGGGATGGTGGCCTTTATTTGTCAAATTCCGAGTTGTTGCGTTGCTTAGGATCATGGCAATGTGTCATCAGGAACGCATCCTCAATTTGGCTTGTTTAGGATCACTCCGATCTGTACATCAGGAAGACATCCTCAATTTGGCTTGTGTAGGCTCACTCCGATAGGTACCTCAGGAAGACATCCTCAATTAGGCTTGATTAGGCTGGATTAGGCTCGCTCCGCTAGGTCCATCTCGCCTGGGCTTTACTAGGGCTTGCGGGACTCATTGCACGGGCTTTCAGGAGAGCTCTTGCATCCTCTACATCTTTTTTCAGACTATCTTTTTTTAAAACTTATTCTTCTTGCACACCAGTTCCTGCAGTGGGTGGAGCTATTTTGTCTAGTCCACTGTTATTGGATGTGAGAAGATTTTTTATTATACTTCGATAGGCCTATTAGCTAGCAGTCTGCAAATGGCCCCTAACATATACTTTAATATTATTATCTGCCTTAAAGTTTGGGTGGTCTGAAAAGTCATAAATTTATCCCAACACTTTTATTGAGGCCATAAATTGATTCCAACGTTTTTATGATTTTACGACTTCTAATTATACACCACGTTCCATTGGCTTGTCATAAGACGACACCATGGCGTCTGCGTATTGTTGTTGTCTGAGATCCGAACTCCATTCAATATTATACATTCATTTTACAATACAACAATTTTTTAAAAATATATATTTACTATTTAAAATCAACTTAATAATTTTTGTATGAACTTACACTCTTATTTTACTTAAATATATAAACATTATAATTTTACACTCATAATTATATTTTATAAAAAAATATTTATACAAACAGAAATAACAAATTACGCAATTTTACTTTGATTTCACCAACATGGTGCGGGAACATATCATAGTTATATGTTGCCCAGCATCTCTCCCGGTATCGGAAGAAAAAAAAAATAAAAACTGATTGCTGGTTTTTTTTTTTTTTTTTTTTTTTTAAAGCTTGAAGGACTGTACGTGTCCATATGACTGTGTATCTACACAGTTTTTGATCGAAGACTGTAAAGTTCAATTATGAATGGTTCTGGTATATTTTATAAGAAGTTCTTCTATTGTTTCATAACAGAAAGTTCAACACATGATAGCATAGTTGTCTGTTGACATTCACAGTTATAGAAGACCTCTGTACTGACAATCAGACGTCTTTCCCGAAGCCTTTTTTCTTTACCACACACATGTTTACTAATTTTGTAACTTTACAGTTTAAGTGCCCAAAATACATTCAAAGCTATAATTTTGTCTGAAATTAATATGCCGAAATAAACCTCATTATAAGAAAAATAATGGCATACGCATTTGACATATTATTTCATCACATACAAACTTATGACACAGTGTTTTATCTAAAACACATTTTATACTGAATAAAAGTAAATACAATGCTTGTAATATGACATGTTATATTTTCACATAATTAATCTGATGTATTCAAATTATAATCAGAAAAAATATTGTATACAAACTTGTTACATTATTTTATTTATTTGTTACTTCAAACATGTATGATCTGTCAAAATGTACAAGCTAATTCATCTCCTTTAATATATCATTACGCAATGCTTTCCAACTTTACCCGATACGAGAGAAAAAAAAAGAAGAAGCAGGAGAGAATAAAACCAGTTTTTTGACCGTCGCCGATCCTCCCGAAAAGTGGGGGGTGGTCAAGCTACTAATCGCTTTCTGTGAGGTGATTTGTGCTGTGACAAAATTTTACGACTTCAAAAAGTAAGTATTTAAAACCATTTCATGCTTGTAATTACCGTATTAATTAGTATAATTTCTTGATATCCTTTCTTCTTAACTCACTGTGCATGCCTGTATGTAATTTTAAACATAATCTATGCATAAACAGTGTATGTATTTGTATCGTATCTAATGTAAACCTTCTGCCTTTTTTTTATTATTTTGCAGGGGAAAAATGGCGATTCTAGCATGTGCATTCTCCTGCCTCATACTGGAACTGACGCGAGGGTGGCCTTTTTTATGCATCCAGGTTTAAATCTAACCCAAATTGCCTTTCAGGATTAAAAAAAAATGCATATAATTTTCTTTAACTGATTACATTGTATATTTTTAGACCTTTTTAACAAACACAAATTTTGATTCATGATATTGTTTACTATTAAAATGTAAACAACACGGAAAAATGACTTCTACGGCCTCTCCAAAATGCCAAATATGCATTACGCTGACCTTAAAAATTCACCTTCATTTAATACTATTAAATAGTGTTGTCAGAAAATGCCATTGACGAAGAAGAGAACAATTTTTGTGTCTTAAATTATTATTTATTTAGCCAACAATTCTATCTTAAAAGATTGTTAAATTTTCATATTTATTTATTTGCTGAATGAAATAAAAATTTATTTATTCAAAATTTTATTTATCATTAACATTCCGTATGTGAATTCTACTATCTAGAATTTAATGATATGTTTAAAATAAAAGATAATAAATTATTATTATTAATCAAACATTAATAATTATTATTTAATTATAAAAAAAAAATGTACTTAATACACTTGTATAACTTAAAAAAAAAAAAAAAAAAAAGTAAATGATAATTACTACGTAAAATCGTATGTAGTAACCCATGAGTACTCGGCCGAACCAAAGCATTTCTGCCAGCAGAAAAGAATCTTTGTATACTCATAAATATCTACACCCAATTGTTACAGATTAAGTTTTTAAAATAATTACTGTACGTACTATAAAAAAAAATTAAGTAAATAAATTTATTAAGCCATACTACATATTTTAATAAAATTAAGGCCAATATATATATATTTATTTATTTATTTTGTTTTCTTATGTTAAATTGGCCAAATTATATATAAAAAAAAATTTATGAACTCACACACTCAAATTTATCAATACTATGTATATTTATGTGTGTTAAATTTAGAATTGCATTTAATTCTAAGTGAAAGTAAAGAGAAAAAAAAAATGCTTAAATTCTAAACTAACATAAATTTATAAAATATTTCATTTAAAAAAAAAAAATCTAATTTCTAGCTGATTTCAGCAAGATGTCATTTAATATTTATATTAAATAATTTTGCTAATACATTTTATTAATTGTTAAATTTGCATATTTTTATATATACAATAAAAATATAATAGTCTTACATAAAATTTTACACTACAACAATGTTATTAATTAATTTAACTTGAATTTAAGCCTACTTTAATTTTAATTGAATACCGTTAATAAAAGTAAATTAGCTTATCAAGTTAAATATAATATAAACTATGTTTGTCTAATGTTAATTTTGATGAAAATTCCATAAATTTTAACTGTAAATGCTAATTGCTATACCTTTTGTTATTTATTTTGAAAACAACACGAACTTATATTTTTATTTATTATTTTTTTTATTAAATCTAGGAACTATACACTGAGCTAGACACTCCATAAATGTGTAAAACCTAAAAATCAAAAATTTTCCTAAAGAAAACTCAAAATGCTGCTTTTTTACAATATAATATTACTAATTTTATTGTTTGAGCATAACATCTAGTAATTATACCATACTTAATTTTTTCTTCGATTCCTTTTTCAGCCAAGAATCCTGAAATTTATGCCTAGGTGGACCATATATTGATGTATCTGTGAATTGATAAATTTTCTACAAAAATTTTGTTGGTGTTGGTGCATACCCAGCCGTAGGCCAAAATTGTACCCTATACAGAAAGCCTTTGGTGAGAAAATTTTAATTTTACTTCAATTATTTATTTGTGTATTTTTACTATAATTTTTTGTGTGCAATCATGTTGCAATAACTTGCCTTGTCCATTGTTATACATATATGTGTTTTTTTTTAAAAACCAATGTGCTACACCAAAATCCGTTTTATAAATTTTTTTATAACACTTTTGTTCATAAAACTTATCCCTGCTGTCTAAATTCTAGACTTTAGCATATAAGTTGTACTTGAACTACCGGAATAAATCTTAGCACTTTTTGTATATTTTATTATATTTAGGCTTATAGCTGACCGCTATCCTAATATAGAGTGCACTAATAATTTATTCCTTGTCAACCATATATTTATATAAAAAAATATATATATGAGTATGCTATAAAGCTGTTCTAACTACCCTGAACCTATAGCTTACACCTACTCATTTTAAAGAGTAATTCTGAAATTTTGTCATCTAAATTGTAAGGCTATTAGCAAAGGCTACCCTTATAGAAGACAGAAAAATTCTCTTTTTTTTTTTTTTTTTTTTTTTTTTTTTTTTTTTTTTGAAAATTACTCCAACATTATTTACTATGAAATTAATTAAGTTTTAATGTTATTTGGCTTTGTTAAGAATTTATACTTTCTAATTCATATTCGAAAAGAAAAAAATATATATAACTTTTGCCTGGAGCGAAATATTTCACTGCTCCATTGAAGTTTTGTGAAGCACATTACATAATTTTATAAGTATGTTTTCGGGTGCGCCCTGCACATTTGCTCAATATTGTAACCCTGAGACAAATTGGCGTTCCCATGTTCCTATCCTTTCTTATTATTATTTTGAATTTTAAAAAGGCAAGTTATTAATTCTGTTTCAAATTTTTTTTTTTTATCTAAAAAAAGAAAAATTTATTTTTAAATTTTGAAAAAATTTTTAAATTTTGAAATTCGATTAATTATGCATTTTGATTTATTTTTAATACCAATTCATATCCCTTACTTGTCCCTTTGATCATCCGTTTTACCCTTTTTATTATACTTTTTCGGATACTTTTGAGCATTCTCTTTTAAATTCTCATTTTTATCCTCATTTGGATAATAACTGGCATGACTCTGAGGTTGACTATTCCTATATGGCACATGCTGAGGGAAGTAATTTGGTGGGGGTGGGGGATATGGAGAATATCCATAGTAACCACCTGTGGGTGCGTAAGATTGAAAATGCCACTGCTGGTTTGGGTTAACAAATCTAGGATTAAAATTCGCTCTCGGTTGATACTGTCCATTATAAGAGTACCTTTTATTAAAATGCCGACCTGCGAAATCTCTGCTATCCTTATATGTATTTTTATTATCATTTTTGTACCAGCACGTTTCTAAAGTATGCGAATTTTTTTTTACATAATTCGCACCATCTGCTTGATGCAGTATCTTTTGTTTTAACTTTCAAATTGTTTATTTCGGAAGTCAAAATTTTAATTTGCTCCGCGCTTTCCATATTTAATTTTAACAATTTGTCCAAATTTTCCTCAGTGGAGGTTTTTGTAATCGAATTAATTTCCTTTGATGCAACTTGATTGTATGCATCTTCCATTTGTTTCGCAAATTTACATGCGTCGTTGAAATTTTTCGGCGCCATTCTTCGAATGTCCAAACTTAAATCTGCCCTAACTGATTCTAAAAATCTTGTGAATTTTATCATTTCAAATAAACTACCATTACCGTTGTCAATATTTTGGCCACTTTTATCTAGGTAAAGTTTTGCAGCCGCATTGAATTCACTGATAAAATCAGCGATAGCCTGCGCAGGTTTTTGCCTAAGAGAAAAAAAATTGCTTTGAGCCGCCGAAAAACTTGTTTTAGTAGAAAAAGTATCGATTAATTTTTCTTTAAATTTACCGTAATCTTTTTCTGTATTAAGATTTTCTTCATTAGCTAATTTATCTCTAGCACTACCGACTAATTTCGTTTTCAAGAGCGCTAGTTTCGAAACATTCTCTAATTCCGTTTGTTTAATTAGATTATCGAATTCGTTCAAAAAGAATTTAATATTCGACTCTTTCTTTCCGTCAAAGACGGGGATACAATTCAACAGCGTATCAACACTAGGTTGAGTCATTGTATTCTTTTTAGTTTTTTGTAGCGAATAATTTAGAGAAATAATTTTATTTTTCTGTCCTCTGGTTTTAACTCCAGAAGTATTTAAATCTACACTCCTCCTTTTAAATTTTCGCTTATTGTTGGGCATAATCTTTTAACAGAATGTTTCTGTTTATCATACTTTTTTTTTTTTTTTCTATATTACCACATATGTATGAAAATATTCTAAATTGCATAAATACATAAAAACAACAACACTAAAATTTAAAAAAAAAATTTCTTAGGAGATGAAGTTGTTTTGTAGATTATTCTTTTACACACATAAATACCCCTAAAATATTTATAATACACGTATATATAAAAAACAACATAATTTCATTTAACAGAAAAATATCTGTCTTTTTCTACAGAAAAAACAATCTTATTTTTTTTTTTTTTTTTTTTTTATAAATATTGTACTACTACTTCGTAGTACGACTCATAAATTTTCTTTTGTATCAAGGTGATACAATTTCAAAAATCGTGATCTATTGACATTTCAATCATTTTTATATCAGACATATTATAAAATTTTACTCATTATTCTTCTTATTATTATTATTTATACATTATATAAAAAAAAATTATTTTTACAAATGTGTCATCTGTGATGTGAATGCCATTATTTTTCAATGGTAACTGAGATCCAACCACAAGAGAAAAGAGAGAAAAAAAAACAAAATTGTAATTCCTAAATTTACCTATTATAAATCCCAGAATTATTTTTCTCATTTCCTTTTTGTTTTTTACTAACATATATTATTCATTTTATTTATATAAAATTATTATATGTGTGTCAGTATTGTTACAATAATAAAATTAATTTTAATAAAATTTTAATCAATTAAACTTACATACCTACAATATCTTTAAAATTGTGACATTAAAATAATACTTAAATTTATTTTCCTTTTATTATTATTATTATTATTATTATTATTATTATTTCTAATGACCTCAGATGAACGTTCCTGAGTCATAGCACCATTGTACTTAATGAACGTTCCTGAGTCACGGCGCCATTTGTACTATGAAGGGGGGATGCTGGACAGATAATAACACCTTTTTATTTTTTATTAAATATATTCAAAATTGTTAATTGGTCCAAATCATCCAAGCAACCTCATAGCAAATTGGTATATAGTTTTATATACCTTAGATAAATTTAAATAATATAAGTGATCGTATTTACCTACATTCTAGTAGAAGAGCAACGCGAAGCATTAATAAGATTAAATTATAATTCGCGTCAAAAAGTAATTATTAAATTTGAATAATTACGAATAAAATTAAGAGTTTGCGTTGTGATTTATTTAGACGAACTCTTCCACTTATGAATTAAACTAAAATTTAAGCTGTAAAAAAAAAGAATTGACACACTTTAAATATTATTAATTAAATAATTACAGAAACTTTTTAAAACTTGATTAAATAATTTATTTACATTGAACAAATCTATTTACAGAAAAACATAATATTAATTCAAAAAATAGAAAGCAACACTTTTGTTTGCTTCTCATTATTTTAAGTATGTTTAATCTTTTTTTAAAAAAAAGACAATATTTTCACGTACTCTAATTATTATAATTGTTTCTTTTTGCTAAAAGAAATACTCTCTTTCATTTTTAAAATTACCTTAATCTTATTTAATTATTGGTTTGGTCGGATCCCAGATAACTCTCTACCATAAAATATCAGAAAAGTATTTTTTTAGATTTTTCATATGAACTTATGTGGTAAAAGAAAATGTGTAAAATAGTACCTTCTTTTAATATACGGGATGGTGGCCTTTATTTGTCAAATTCCGAGTTGTTGCGTTGCTTAGGATCATGGCAATGTGTCATCAGGAACGCATCCTCAATTTGGCTTGTTTAGGATCACTCCGATCTGTACATCAGGAAGACATCCTCAATTTGGCTTGTGTAGGCTCACTCCGATAGGTACCTCAGGAAGACATCCTCAATTAGGCTTGATTAGGCTGGATTAGGCTCGCTCCGCTAGGTCCATCTCGCCTGGGCTTTACTAGGGCTTGCGGGACTCATTGCACGGGCTTTCAGGAGAGCTCTTGCATCCTCTACATCTTTTTTCAGACTATCTTTTTTTAAAACTTATTCTTCTTGCACACCAGTTCCTGCAGTGGGTGGAGCTATTTTGTCTAGTCCACTGTTATTGGATGTGAGAAGATTTTTTATTATACTTCGATAGGCCTATTAGCTAGCAGTCTGCAAATGGCCCCTAACATATACTTTAATATTATTATCTGCCTTAAAGTTTGGGTGGTCTGAAAAGTCATAAATTTATCCCAACACTTTTATTGAGGCCATAAATTGATTCCAACGTTTTTATGATTTTACGACTTCTAATTATACACCACGTTCCATTGGCTTGTCATAAGACGACACCATGGCGTCTGCGTATTGTTGTTGTCTGAGATCCGAACTCCATTCAATATTATACATTCATTTTACAATACAACAATTTTTAAAAAATATATATTTACTATTTAAAATCAACTTAATAATTTTTGTATGAACTTACACTCTTATTTTACTTAAATATATAAACATTATAATTTTACACTCATAATTATATTTTATAAAAAAATATTTATACAAACAGAAATAACAAATTACGCAATTTTACTTTGATTTCACCAACATGGTGCGGGAACATATCATAGTTATATGTTGCCCAGCAATTATTTTATACAATTTAAAAACAGAACATTCATATGGATATAATGCAACATATATTGTAATATATACATAGAATTTATAATTAAACAAAGCACCGAGATGGGAAAAATGGATTTTAAAAATTATACCTTCAATGCATTCGTGTAAGTGATTTGCTACATACTAGTTTCTAGCTCATATATCACAGAGAGATTCTTTCTTTTGTAAATACACTTTTGTATCTAAGTTGTACCCAAGTTGTGTATTGTCCATGTCAATTCAGACAGGGGAGTTACTGTCATAGTCTCACAAGTTATTGAATTGAACATATGTTAAAATTCAGGAAATAGTAAGATACCTGTATGTTTTCGTTTTGCTCCAAAAAATTCCCAGCCCGAGATACAGGTCGCTAAATATGTCGTCCCAAGCGTCATTTTCACTTGCGATTTGCTATAAAAATTTTAAAGTGCCCTATCTTTGGGACGGTGCAAGATATTTTTATGCGTTCTATTTTATTTATTTATTTTTTTAAGATAATATTTTTCTGTTTAAAACTATATACTCCATTTTGAAATAAGTACTCAATTTTTCTTGCTGCAGCTGTCTGAAAAAAATAATCAAAAGTTCTTTTTTTTTTAAAATATCCATTCCAAAATTTTGAATATTTACTGTTTATCAATACCATTGTATACAACATTCCCTGTAAAAGAAAACTTTCCCTTTTGAGTTTAAGAAGTTTTAGAAACATTTCTAAAATTCAGAGAATTTTATCCATATATATCATGTATGTAAGGGTAGGCTTACTACATATATTTGGCTGAGAATTGGTCTGTGATTCTGCTACAGTAAGTACAGGGATATCACTGGAGTAATGACCAAAGTTACATATTTTCAAAACAAGACTGCAAGTGTTGCAGTTATAAGTGATGACACAGGACATGAATCAGCAACATTCACTGCTGACAATACGCAAAATTGAGCAACAGCTACAATCAAAGCCAGAAAAGATTATCATTATTTCTGATGGTGTCCCTAGTCACTTCAAAAAATTTTACCAACTGTTTGAAGCAAAGGTGTCGCTTGTACCAATGGAGTGGGTGTACATCGCTAATGGATATGGGAAGGGACCCTATGATGGTTTAGAAGGAGACCTGCTGAAACACCATGCTACAAAACATAATCGATCCAGGTCAAGTACCGAGGCAATTCAGAATGGCGAGGATTTTACGAGAGTGGTGAAGTCATACACACCAACAGCCCTCATCCTGTTACCAAAAGAGGAAGTTTAAGAATTCCGACGGCATAAAATAGAAGAATGGTCCAACAAAACTATCTTTGTGAAAGGGATTCAGAAGATACATATGTGGACTCACAGTAATGGATGAACCTATATTGGACGAGCTTGAAACAGCTAGATAGAAGATATTTCATTTGTCCAGCCTAGATCTCTGAAACGACAGAATATTAAAATTAACAGTTTATAAATAAGGATGTTTGTAAGATATATATATGATTGTGAGTGTTGCATTGCGGAGGTCAAAGATATCAGTTACGAGTTAAGTGAAATCGGTGTGAACTTTATTCTCCCACACAGGGATACATATTTCCAGCTGCAAGATAGCAACACCACCACCAGTGCCCACTTGTAATTCATAAATTTTTAAAGATTATGGATTTACCAGTTCTTATTGTTTTAACAGCATGCCATCATTCAAAATCAAAGGAAGATACTGATGCAGTTCAACAGATTTTTAGCTCATTGAATTCCTACTTTCAGTTATAAGCAGAGTAGACAGGAAGTGGTATGCTTAGAACTTGCGAATATATATTACACTCTTTTAACCCTTAGTGACGAGCGTCTTCTACGGAATTTTTATTCTTTCATCACCAATTTTTCAAAACAGCAATTTTTGCCTAATTAAATTGAGAAAATGTCCTAATCAAATAAGGCAAAATTTGCAATAAAAAATAACAGGTGGAATAATCAAGGATTCTACGCACCGTATGCGTCACGTATATGTGTCGCTTGTCCCAAATTAGTTAATATGTTTTTGAATGCTTTTTTTAAGCTGTCTGCTTCTTATATTTATTAAGAATTAAAATGCCATGTCAAATAAGACTAGATTTTGATTTCATGAGACAAATATGTAACTATGTAGTAACACGAATCTGGTAAAATGTATGGCCAAATTCTACATTGTTTGTAAAACATGTCAAACTCAAAAGTGGAAGTTCTCCTTTACACAGAATGCAGCACACATTAGCATTGATTAACTGTAAAAAAATATCAAAATTTGTGGGATTGGCATTTTTGAAAAAAAAAAAAAAAGAAACACAAATTTTGAATTTCAAAAAAAAAAGAGAAAAATCAGAAGGCTACCGCAAGAATAGTTGAATACATATTTCAAAATGGAGTATATCTTTTTATGCTGAAAAATATTATCTAAATAAAAACACCGCAACAAAATATCTTGCACCGTTCCAGAGAATTTTAAAATTTATTGAACATGGCAAAAGTGAGAAATGATGCTCGGGACGCCATGTTTGGCGGCCTGTTTCTCGAGTCAAGTTTTTTTCGGGCAAAAAAAAAAAAAAAAAAAAAAAAAATATATATATATATATATATATATATATATGCAAATATCTTACTTTTTCCAGAATTTTAACAGAATATTCAATTCAAAAACTTCTGATACTATGAAGGTAAGATTTTTTCTTTGCCTGCCTGAATTGACATGGACTATACCGATTATTTTCACACAGTAGAAAATGTCTTTCAATGGTGGGTTTTAGCTTTAAAATATTTTTATGGATTTAAAAATGTAATATGTACAGTAAATCGTAGTAATAATCTATATTTTTTGTATGAATGAAGAAAATGCTGAAAACATGTTTATAATTACATTCCATCATTATTTAGTTTTCGCATTTAATTTTAAAAATATACTTATTTTAATATTTCTAACCTTAAAATATACCCATGGTATTTTTTCATTAAAAAAAAATAAAGAATTTTATGTTTAAACTTTATAATGTATTCAGTGATTTGTTGGATAACAAAATTAAGAACCCGTGCATCTTTCTTTGCAAAATATAATTAAAATAGATTAGTTAATTACACTGGATTTCTTTGTATCGATGTCATACTTCGCAACACAAATAGCAATATTTGTAATAAAATTTGTTCGTTAAATATAATGTTTAAAGCAGTTATTTTTCATAAACATTTCAGATACCATTTGAACCAAACGTAAACACTGTCCCAAATTTACATTTTTGATAGACAATAACAGAAGATAAATAATTTTACAATTTATGATGATCCAAAGAAGTATGGCTACATATGATGTACAAACGATTGTGAAAATAACACTATACTAAAAAGAAAAGTAAAAAGAAAAATATTGAAAATTCTTATCCACCGTAATTTTACATAATAATTCTTGAACCTGCAGTGAGGTTAAAGTTCTCACAAATCTTTGTTAAATTCACTTTTTTGCTATCTTTGAAATACATATATGCTTTTTCGTTAAAATTCACAGTTTTTTTGCTGCGTTTACACCATATGGAAAAGATATGTTGCATGTTTTCTTTCAGTAAATAATATTAAAAAAGTCCTTTTATTTTACTTTATGTGTTTTCCGCCTTCATTCATGATGAGCTTTCAACTGGTATTAAAAAATGGGAAATAAAAATTCTGACGTAATATTTAAATACGAAATATTTTTAACCTAACCAAATTTATCCCAAGCCATGCTCGGATCACTTCAATTGTACTTTTTAGTAGCTCCTGCTCCTTAATGACATCCTTAAATATCGTGGAGATACGTTATTAGAGGCTTCCGGAATTCGCGCTTTGCTTCTATAGTGAAATTTGAGGAAATTTGCAAACAATCTAATTGAAATTTCCCACAAAGCAAAAGATTTTAGGTATTACATCTTTAGAACTGGTGTAATAGTCCTTTTAGGGCTATTAACTTCAAAGAGCATTATGTTAATCTAACAACAGAAATCATATTTTATTACATCACTTGGAGAAGAGAAAGAGCAATGAAGTATGTATGTTTTAAAAGCTTCCGTAATTCGCCTCTTCAGTTGTTCGGTGATATTTATGGTATCTTGCAAACTGTGGAATTAAAATTTCTCAAACAATAAAAGGGGTCTAGGCATTAAATCTGTAGGATGTGTGTAGGAAACCTTTTAGAGCTACTACCTTCAAACGATATAACACTAATTTAACAAAATAATACAGTTTAGTATTTCATTTTAAGAAGAAGATGTGCAGTGAACTAAATAAATTTATTTTATATTCCTCTGAGCAAGTGTATAAAGAAAATACCTTTAGAAAAGGAGAAATTCTTTCACACTTCTCTAAAATTTAAGTGTTTCATTACACGCATAATTTTTCTAAATCAATTATTTTCACAGAAGCTCAACTTTTATTTAAGTTCTCTAAACATAATCAATAAGTCTAAATATTACTTTATACAAAGTATATAAAAACAGAACTTCTTGCCAAAAACCGCAGCCTTTTTGTAGTTTAAGCAGCGGCTTCCGTACACCAAATTCGAAAGAAGTTTTCCTCCACGAGACATTATAGATTGTTGCTGGGGTACATTATACCGTGTAATCCGGTAGAAATCCTATTTCTATTTAAAGCTTATCTACATATGGCCACTACTCAACCAGAGTAACTTAATTACCATATATTTTTAAAATAACCATAACAACCGATTCCGGAGATAAGTTCGAATTTTGCGAAACATAAAGAAGACATAATAGATTTTTCATTCATTGTATAAAGGGTCACATATTTTGAAAAAAGAATCTTTTTGAACATAAAGATTCACATTTCAAAAGCCTAGGTTACAAAACCCTTCGCGAAATACAACTGTTACAGTGTTTTGTACAACGTAAGAGACATTATTCGACCAGAGTGCAATGGGGCGAAATTGAAAAAAAAAAAACCCCTTAAAAATCAATTACGTTTGAGGAGGGAATTGGACAGTATACATTTGGAGCACAAAATACTTCTAACCAAATCGTTAAAGTCTTTGTTTATCAGAAAGATAAAATCGCATTTACCCTTTAAGCGCAGCACCCGATGAGTGCAGGCTACCATTTAAAAAATTCAGATTTTTTGATCTCCACCACTTTTTTGAAGAAGAATTATTCACCTTATTTAATGACACATAAAACGATGCGAGAATAAATCCAATTACACTGTTTTAAAAAGACGGTGGGAATCAAAGATCAGAATAAAAAAAGTAGCCTACACTCCCCTTGAAAGTGACGGCCGCAATAATTAAGGGGTTAAGGGTTCCAAAACAACAACAAAAAAAAAAACAATCCAAAAATGATTAAAAATGTAAAAAATGTCACCTATGCACTGTAAAAAAAATTCCGCAACGTTCCTGGGAAAAAATGGGCAGCTGAGTTGCCCATTATTTCCAAGAAACATTTCTTGAAAAGGACTGGTACTTTACTGTATATGTTAAAAACTTTCTACAGAAATGCCAGTAAGTTTCCTGCGAAATACCAGGAATATTTCTGTTGACAGCAAAACATTACTGACATATTCAAGGCTGGAGTAGCACAAGAGCGAAAAATGTCCAGACCAGGGATCGAACCTGGATACTTGGCGTGCCGTGCCAATGCCTTACCTGTTAGGCTATCCGGACCGATACCTGGCTGACATAATTCACTCTGGATGTTCATTCCCTTCATTATGACATTACTGACATTTCACAGCATGCGGGATCCGCAGACGATTTTTACATTTCCAGTTGACAATTTTCGCTTTATTATCATTATTTGTTAGAATGAAAAAATATTTTGAAATTGACATCAAAATTATTATTTATAATTTACACGAAAAAATAAATTTTCAGTTAAAATTCAATAAAGTAAATATATATGTGATATATTGTTTCTGAACTTTGCTTAAAATATAAAAATATATAAATGTAAATAATAATTAGAAAAAAAATCTAGACATAAAATATTTTGGATTTTCGTCAGTGATTATGTTAGTTTACAAGTTAGATAAAATACATATAAATTTTCATGAAAAAAAAACCTAAACGTAATTGTATATTTTTTCCGAAAAAAAAAATTCAAATTTGCAGCAATTCAAAGTGTCAAATATATGTCAAATTTAAATCAAATTGTAATAAAGTGTTAAAATATAAAATTAATTAAAAAAGAAAAAAAAAGTCAAGAGGTAGCATCGAACCCGCGCCGTACGGGTGGCGTGCAAGCTTTCTGCGTCCACACCACGAAAGACACGTTGAGAGCTGCAAACTAATGGGTATTTGAAACGTATGCTAAAACTCGGCATCTAATTTCTGAAAATCTAAGGCCCATTTGAAGAAATCCTTTCACAAGAATAATTAGAGATAAGAACTCTAAAACATACTTTAAATTAATCAAAATAGGTGAGAATCATATTTGATTGTCCCCTGGTTAATGCAGATCCAAATAATAGGTGTATTTTTTTTTTACACAGTCTGCTCGTTAAAGATTTCACAGACAAGTACGAGAGATAATCTCTTAGTGATGTCGCAGAGGTATTGTATTTTCATCTGAATTATCTTGACAATAGAGACGTAAAGGATTATGTCGTCTATTGATTTATTTGCATTCCATATTGATTTTTTTACATTCATTTAAGGAATTCGTTTTCGACACTCGCGTGCGAGCAACGGATTATAGGAAAAAAAAAAATGGCGGCCGCAGCGTTTTGCTGTTTCCAACTTTTGTTCAGGAACGTTTCAGATAAGAAAACCAGAATTTCACAGGAAAGAGCTAAATTATTCTGAAAACCTGATAAAAGGCGAAACGTTCCTGGATTTTACATGGAAAGTTACCATTTTTTTTTACAGTGTGGTCTCAAAGTCAATATGTTTGAACACAGAATCGAATGAGACTTATCCTAGGTCCATGTGACTATCTGTTCGTTAGATTTGGGTGTCATTGATTATTTGAGGTAAAAAAAGTGTGTGTTTATTTCATTTGTAGCACCATCAACATATTTAACAATTTCAGTAACAGTTTCTTTGGAGAGGTCGAATTTAATAGTTCGACACATTTCGTTTAAGATAGTTTCGTCGACACATTTTCGTGGATTCACCTAGAAATTGTTATTTTCTTTTGTTTATTTTCTAGATAATTGCAGATGTGCTGCTGAAAATATGTCGGTATCTAGCCCTTAGTTTCGCAATTCGTTGCAGCTGTTTCTTATATACATTCATTTTTCACACCCTTTGGGAATATATTTCATAAATTTGAAAAAAAGATGCAAAGAGGGGCAAAAAGCGCACAATAACTGCAAATCCTGATACTGACAAAATGTGTAGTTTTTTTGGTACTCTGTTTTGAATTTTGGTTCTAAATTTTTGGAAAAATATTCTCTTAATACTACTGTTGCACTACAAAAAAAAAAAAAATTAGCTCTCCATATATATAATAGACAAAAAATTTAAAAAAATTGTTATAGCAATTTTTTTACATCTTGTCCTTTTTTTTTGTATTGAGAATGCTCCTGTCAGCCGTTTTGCGATCGCAAAGCTCTGAAATTCGAGTTCTGATGGGCTGTGATGTTGTTTAATACATGAGGACTATTGATTGCCCCATTAAAAATTAAAAAGTGATTTATACGTTCTTTCGTGTTTTCACTCTACTGTGCACCAGCTTGCGACCATAAGAGAAACCCGAAACAAAAATTTTAGTCTATGTTAAGAGCTTAGCATTATAATAAAACGCCCGCGCAAGACTGAAATTTACATGACCTTGGATCATGCACTTCCTCAAGCTCTTTTAAATACAAAAATATAAAAGTCCCAAACTGATAAACTGAGCGATATCTGCTCGTGTAATATAAAAGATATCAATGCAGGCATTTTAAATATCCATTGAAACATACATATATTTTTTTGGAAAAAAATACATTTGAACACATTTATAGTAGATATCAAATAATATTTAAAATAACAAAAACCAGCTTAGACAGCAAGTGATTAAACATTACACATCCTTTCTGAAATTTTTACCCATTATAAACTCTTTAAAAAATGATTTTATTTCAGTGAAAGCACTTAAAGTTTCAAATGTCAAAATTGAAATTAAACAAAATCAACCTTAGAAACACATTAATGGAGATGTCCCTCCAAAAGAATAAAGGAATGCTATGCATAATCACAATGAGAAATCATATCTTGCATGTTAAATACTCCAGGATGGCTGATGTTACTTTTCTCAAAAGACTTAATTGAAGGATTTCTCGTCCTTTTAGCTATATGGAGGCTACCATAGATTTCTTGGTTTGAAGTCTTACTCTGTAAAATTAACATGGACAAGGTGGCGTCTCTTCTAGTGAATCTAGATGAATTGGGCTAACTCTGAAATGTTGCTGGCGTCTTGAATTCATCATGCCTTAAAAAATGTGGTGTAGCTTTTCGGTAAGTCCACCTAAAATGAGCAATATTTTAAAAAAAGTTCTGGCCACATAGTAACCAATTTTAATAAAATCTCATACACAGGTTCAATTCATATTAAAGTAAAGCACTTCAAAATATCTTCACAAAAAAATAAATTATTTTTGCAGTTTTGGACATTTAAAAAACTTGTGATAAAGAATGACATGTGTGCAATCGTCCAAAGTTGCAAGTTTGAAGTTTCGTATTTTGGAAACTATTTAACAGAAATTATTTTATTTTTAAATATTATAATCGCTGAAAAATTATCTTCCTATTTATTGAGTAATAATAATCTGGTAGGGCCATGATTAATCTTTAATTGGCTGTAAAAATTGAAAATTTGTGAATCTTGCGAAAATTTGAAACGTTATAAAAATCAAAGGAATTCAAAAACATCTGTGAAATTGATGCCTGATGTAGTATTACATATGAGGATCAAATTCCCCAACTTTGAAAGTTGCCAATAATTTCCTTCCTCTTCAAAAAAAATTAGAAACTTAAAAAAAAATTCAAAACCATGTTATTTCCTCTTAAATATGAGCAAAAAAAAAAAAAAAAAAAAAAAAAAAAAAAAAAAAAAAGAATGGTCCGTTATTAACAATATTGTACAGACATAAAGATCAATAAGTCCATGATATGCTAAAAAAAAATTCAAGATTGCCTTTTGATTCCTAACATAGCAAAAATGGGTTCAAAAAGGTAATATGTGTTACATTCCATGAGCTTTTCCACTTTGAATTCGAGCTCGTTTCTTAAAGTATTGCGCGATTTCAAGGTGAAACAAATGAGTGCTGCCATCTAGTTTTTCAATCTGGATTTAGGATTAGTTAGGAGAGGGATAGGCAAATTTTGATCTAAATGAATAACTTTTTCTACTTTAATTAAAAATAATCTTGAGGTAAAAATAAACTGAAAGCAAGAATAAAAGTTTCCATTTTTAAAATATTCACATTTATCTATAATATCAAATATTTTAAAAGTATTAAAAATGTTCCCTTCACTTTTAAAGAAGTGATAGAAATATTGCATTTTACGCTCAACGTTTTTTACTATTTATTTTTTTCTCATTAAGGAATAAAAGGCAAGAATGAAAGTTTCGATATTTAAAATATATACTTTTAGCTATAACGGCAAGTTGTTTTAAACTTGTCAGATGTGTCCTTCATGTTTAACCCCTTGGGGACGAGCGACACGCATACGTGCCGGAAATAGGCCTAAGTATACCTCCTCACCAGTAAAATTTTACTGTAAAATTTGCCTTATTTAATCCGAGCATTTTCCCGATTTGAATAGGCACAAACTTTTGTTTTTTAAAACCGGTAGCAAAGTAATAAACATTTCGTAAAAGGCTCCCGTCGCGAAGGGGTTAAACGAACAATAGAAATATTGAATTTTTCATTCAAACATTTTCAAAAAGATATTTTTTTCAAATTACGGAATAAAAATACAATTACTAACTTACACCAATCTGCTCCTTATTATAAATAAATTTTAATATAGTCTTTCCATTCCTAAGGCTAATAATCAAAATTGAAGTTTTTAGTATGTTGACAAAATCTCGATTTTGCATCCACATTTAATGTAAATTTTAATACTTAATCAAACAATCCTGAAATCTATTTTTTGTTTACATTTACTCATGGATAGATATGATCTACTTATATAATGATTTTCCTTAAAATCTGTGACATGTCTGCCACAGCTGATGTGCTCATTTTGTATGGAATGACCCTTTTACTAAATTTAAGATTTATATTGAAGCAAATATTCAAAGCAGTAGTCATTCCTTAGATACATTCCGTCTCTTTTGAATGTTGGAAAAGACATTTAAGAGTTCTTATACGAATAAAATTTTGTTTTCAGACGAATATGAGTAGACTTTTTTGTTCAGGTTTTGTCAATATTGTGGATTTTTACTGGACCCTTTTCTTTCTTTTGTTAGGCGTTTATTGTTCACAGGTTTAATAAGGATGGAGTAAAACCTCTAGCAGATTTTTCGTTCACGTTCGTTCAGCACAAAGATTAAAAAAGTATAAATAACTGCGTTTATTTGAAAACTTTTTGCCTTGAGTGTCACGTCGTGTGTTTGCCTCGAATCAAACATAGTTACAATTTTCTCAAGGCTTAGCCAATGCTTTACCAGACACATAAAAGCCCTAGCATTGCTTTTAGACTCTCTTCGTTTCATAGTGTAAAAAAGTGTGACACTTCTGTGTCTTACATATCTGAATCTGATCCTCGTCGACAAGTTTAATTTAAATCCTGGCAGAAAAATTTGTTCACCGACTCCGACAGCATGACCAACGTTCGAAAGATGGTCAAGATTTTTCTATCTATGGACAATTCGGCAGAGGTTTTTGTTCTGGTGCCATATAACACGCATTTCATCTTTTCTAAAATTTTACCACTTTTCCAAAATAAGGAGTATAAAGTGACAATATTGGCGGAGTATGTATATAAATATATATATAAATATGTTTTTTGTGTGAGATTTTTACCTGCTCTAACTTTTGGAGCGAAAACACGCATGCTAATAAAAAAAAAACCGCATAGTAAAAAGGTATATATGTGACACACACACGCACACATATATATGTTAGATTATTCTAACATTGGAAGGTTTTACTAGTGAACGAAATAACTGGTTGTTATGTTACCAGTAGTGCAATGTTGAAAATAATAGAAACACAAGTAGAGTTGAATTCTCGCCGACAAAAATAACGAATTTTGAATTTTAAAGAAGAAAATGTTTCGTAGTAAATCAACATGGATATTGGAAAGTAGTTGCAGTCATCGAGTGGTAGGCCAGGTAACACATTTATCCAGTGTAGGTTTCTCCGGAATAATTGAGACAATGCATAATTTAACTCAGGATTTTATTGAAAGAGCTTTCGGCGGTGCAGTTTCCACCAATTCATTTTAATCAAGCCATCTAAATGGCTACGTAGTATTTAACTATGGGTAAGCAAATTATAGATAATAGAAAATATCAGACGGCGACCAGGGGAAGTTATGAAAGTAGAAATACGCCATATTCTGCTGAAACACAGCGAGTATCGACTTTTTGTTCCTCAAGTGTAAGAATACAAATATGACGTATATCGCGCTCTCAACCAATGACTAATTAAGAATATTACGTCATGAAAAAATTGCGGACAGAGCAAGCGGATGAATTTGAAGGAAAAAAGGATAACCTCAGAAATGCACGGGAAAGTAAAAATGGAAGCTAAAAGAATATTCTAGAAAGAAAAAAAACGCGAAATGGAACATTTAATTTAAGATTACTAAAAGCGTAATATTTAAGCAATTTAGACAAGTGAGACATTAAATTGAAGGGAATTTAATAGAGTAACGATAGAGATTATTTAAGGATAAGGATTTAGTGAATATAAAGTAGTAATTTAGAATAAGATAAGGAAATCGCGGAATTAGATCTAATAATGTAACATATATTTGTCTGTACACTTATATGTTTAAATATAAAATCCAGTTTCAATACGTTTGATAACATTTCATTAACTCCATTTTTTTTTTTTTTTAATATTGAGATCTCCAAACAGGAAAAGTTGAAAAAATCAACGTGCAAATTATTTCCTTATAATGTTGTAGAATGTTTTTAATCATTTTTATAAATTACTTTTCTGCCTAAAAAAAAATTAGTTCTTTCATTCAAGAAATAGGAAGAATGCGTAATAGTGAGGTTAAAAAAAGTCTTGATCTGTAAGAACTAATGAGAACTGCATACTTCATCTTTAAAACTGACAGTTGCATTGTTTAAATTCTATATAGCTGATATATTCTAAAATGAAAGTTTCCAAAGATATATATGTGTCACACATACACACACATATATAATTGTTTGTACGTTTATATGTTTAAATATAAAATCCAGTTTCAATACGCATGATAATATACTTGTTCATTAGCTCCATTTTTTTACTATTGAGATCTCCAAACAGGAAAAGTTCAAAAAATCAACCTGCATATTATTTCCTTATAATGATGTAGAATGTTTTTAATAATTTTTATAAATTACTTTTCTAACGAAAAAAATATATATATAGTTCTTTCTTTCAAGAAATAGGAAGAATGATTAATAGTGAGGATTAAAAAAATCTAGATCTGTAAGAACTAATGAGAACTGCATACTACATATTTAAAACTGACAGTTACATTGTTTAAATTCTATATAGCAGACATATTCTAAAATGAAAGTTTCCAAACTTTTAAAGACACATGTAACAGATTTCAAAACTAGAGTCACAATTTAATCTCAGAAACTGCTCCAAGTATATGTCTGTTGTTTAAATATAGAAGAAAAAAGTAGATTGTCGTTTAAATTTAAAACACAGATTGACAAGTTAAATATTCATCCAAAGTTAGAAGGCTTATGAAGATTTTTAAAGGAATTATTTCTCTTTCTTAATTTTAGTAAAATATTTGTATATTTTTTTATCACTTAATCTTGGGTGTAATGAAGTGAAATATCGGTGTTTACTAGAATGTGAAATAAAAAATAATGTATTTATAAGACTAAGTTTAGTTAGCATGTTTTTATAATAAAAAAGTCAGTTTGGCATTTCTTTTTATAAAATGTGGCAATAACTTATGAATTCTTAAAGTTCATTCGGTTCAAAATGTTTTTAAAATGTTATAATTGTTTTTAATTAAAAAATATAAATTTTGTAATATTCTATCTCAGGTATGATTTTACTTCCGGAAAATAAATGTAAATAGCATTTTAAGGAAATGTAGTTTTAAAATAATGATCATTGCATAACAAAAGTAATTTTGTAATTGTCAGACTTTATAAGATGTATCATTTTCAGATTTGTACAAGAACATTTTATACAGAATGTCAGAAACGATTAAAACGCAAATTAATGTTTTACATTTTACATACATAAGGAATCTTAATTTCAAATGTGTTCAAAAAATTCGGGAAATTAATATTATGGTTGTGAAAAGTCCTCCCATTAATTTTCAAAAAGATAAATTTAGTTAATAAACAATTATACTGTCACTTAGTATTACAAGTTTAAGTAGAAATGTTTTCTCCGTGTTCTCAGAAGTACAATAGTAAAAATTACATTTTTTTTTCGCATGCGTTCTGATAATTTGATCTTTATGAAATGTAGAAAGTTTCCAGCAATAAAAAGTCCTCTTCTCATTTTTAGTGTCGGAATGCTCCGAAATTTCATACAATTAAAAACATCATGACTCGGTGAATTTGCGCGATAGAAGAAATTCTTCGTGGCATTTGCTGTCACCAATTGCTGTGGCACTTCATAAATCATAAAGAACCTTTTCTAGATATAACTTTCAGTACTAATAGACCGTATAAAAATTTTATTATCTAAATCAGGCATTTTCAAATACTGAGACTTATTAAAAGCATGTTTATATATAGAACAAACCAACAATGAAAGCAATTCACTCAAAACCTTAAAATATCAAAGTTTAACATAAAAAAGTAACAGTAAAATATCCATGTAAACAGACTGCCCTTTCCTCGTCAATATGTGAACAGACAGGAGAATCCCACCATAACCACATCAAAAAAAGTATTTTGCAGGTTTTAAAATTCGTGCCAGTATTACACAGAATTAAATATATAGAAACATAATATAGTTCTTAAATTTAAATAAGTATATAAAAATAAATAAATAAAAATAATAAATTTGTTTTCGTTGCTCCCAGGTGATGAATTATTGCTGAAATTAAGTTATGTAAGAAGTTATTTCAAATGCTCCCATCGGTGGGCACCTAGCCACTTTGCATTCTTTAACTCGTAAATTGAAAATTGAATAAGTTAAATAATACTGTTTGGACATTTGATTTTAAATTTTGGATTTCAGCTTCGGATTACTTTAAGTTGCAGTATATATTTCTTTTAATTAAAGAATTATATTAAATTCCTAGATTTTTAATGAAATGTTAGACAGACACGTATTTTAAAAACGTCAAGAAGTGATTTTTGTAGTGGGGGTGGAGTTTTTCTCATGCTGTCCATCTACTGACGAGAAAAGGGAATTCGATTTACGTGAGTATTTTAATGTTAATAATTAATGTTGAATTTTAATATGTGATGTTTATAGTTAAATTCTAATCGTTATTGGTTTGTTATATACATGAACCTGCTATCATGTCTCCATTCTTTAAAATTCACGCTTTTGATGGATTATACTTTTCTGCATTTCTGTGAGCTGCTTTAAAATCTGTGATGGAGTGATTTACATTAGTAAAATTTTAATTTTCTCAGAATCGGATGGATAGTTAGATAGACATAGAGACAGATATACTAGCTAAATAGATATAGAAATAAATAAATAAAGATATATTCATGTATATGTAGATATAGATATTGATAGATACAGATTAATAGATATGGGATGAAAGATAGATACCTATTCATATGAATAAAAAAGGATTTTTAGTAAGTACTGGTTCAACGTGGTGAAAAAAAAATTCACAAGGATTTTCCATGCAGATAAAAACTGCGTAACACATCTTGAAAACTGACAGTTACAATGTTTCATTGCTATAGCAGACATATGCTAGAATGAATGATTCTAAGCTTTTAAAGACATATGTAACACATGTCAAACCTAGAGAGGAGAATTTAAACTCGGAATGAAAATCCTAAAAGTATATATCTGGTTTATGTTCAAATGAAAAACCAGGCTGCCTTTAAAATTTCAAATAAAGATTGACGATTTAAACATTCATTTGGGATTAGAGTGTTTATGAACATATCCCTTTTTTAAGAAATACATTTTCTTATTTAATTTTGGCGAAATATTTCTGTACATTTCTATAGTATCTTATTTCGTGCTTATTGAAATTGTAATGTAGGTAATAGACAAAAGGTAAATAAAAAAAAAAATGTAATCGAAGATGGCATGATGCATGAATAGAAACGGATTTTTGCACCACTTTTATAAAGTAGAATATCGACTTAGGAATTCTGTAATATATTTTAGTATAAAGTATATTTGACGTTTGTTATATTTTTTATTAAAGCCGTTACAGTAGAACCTCGATCCATCGTTTTTCAAGGGGTGCGTGAATAAAACGATGAATTCGGGTTAACGTCAAAACACGAAAATATTTATACATTACTAATATATGCAATATATACAGTATACTAATAAATACTAATTTGTTACTAAAAAAGAAATAAATCGAAGTTGTAGAAAATTTATATGTATTTCAAAAAATCAAATTTTCAAGAATTCAAGAAATTTTCAAAATGTACAACATTTTTCTGGTCATTTTCTGTAATTTCGCGTGCATATATAAAAGATCGTACAGTTTCAAATGCCGTAATTGCATCAGACACGCTTAGCACTGGTTTAGGCTCAGCTTCAACGGCATTAGCATTATCCTCTGCTTCTTCGCCATTATTTTCATTTTTTTCAACATCACAAATTTCTTCAATGCTTAGGATAGCACATGTCGCAACATCTTCATCAATGGAAATATAATCGCTAAATTTCACACCAGATGCATTCTCTGCTACACGCAACCGCTCTTCATCTGAATTATCATCCCCATCATCACTATTTTCTTTCCCATCTACTGAGCATTCTTCATCAATTTTTCGCACAAAACCGCATTCAACGAAACAATTATAAATGGATGAAGAGGTTACTTCCTGCCCTGCTAGTAGAGAATGAATAGTTGCAGAAGGTCTATTTTTGGAGTAGGCTCTTTTGCTTGTTCCATAAAACATAAAGATCTTTTAACTAACTTTCTGCCGTAAAATTGCTTAAAACAGTTGATCATCCTGGCATTAAGAGGCTGTACGATAGATGTAAGAATTAGCTGGGGAAAAAATCACTTTTATATTTTTAAAAGACGTATCTGGTGAACGAGCTGAACAATTGACAATAAAAAGAACGATTTTCCTTTTTTGAGCGCCGATTAATCTGTCAAAGTCGTGAAGAAATTTTGCAAAATATAATTTTTCTTCCATACTTTGACATTCAAACTATAGATTACTGGCAGTTTCTTTACATTCTTTAAGTATCGAGGTCTAGCAGATTTACAAATAACGAGGGGTACTCGATCATCAGAACCGTCCTTATTTGTGCATAGTAGCATTGTAAGTCTTTCTTTGGCATGTTTACCACCATGACAAGACTCTCTTTTGAACTCTAGCGTTCTCTCTGGCTAGCATTTTATAAAACAGGTCTGTTTCGGCTGCATTATAGGTGTCACAATCCTTGCAACCTTCTAGTAACTTCGGAAGTTTTTCAAGCTACATTTCTATGGCATCAGTATTTACTAATGCGGAACTTTCGCCGCATAACTTCCTGGATACCAAGCCATGGCGAATTTAAAAAGGGAAATCCACCCATTTGATGCAGAAAAAGTATCCATGCCATATAAGGCAGCTATTTCAAGAGCCTTCTCTCGAAGAATATTCTCATCCACAGGAATATTTGACTTACGAGCCTGCTCGTACCAAGCGAAGAGAAGTCTTTTCTACTCTACTACCTAGTAGACATTTTGACAGTTTTTCTCTTTTTTGCAGAAGTTCCATATTTATAAGCCTGCTCTCTAATTTCTTTCTTTTTCGAAATTATCGAATTCAAAGTTGACGGTGGTATACCTAAACGTTCAGCAATGGTAATTTTTTTCTCAAAATGACTCTTTTCCACCTCATCCATGATGTGAAGCCTTCATTCTAAGGTTCGGATTTGTTTTACCATTCTTAAAATTCACAAAACTCATGAAATTTAGCGCAGAACGCATTAAATTGAAAGCTCATGCTCGTGAAATTAAACCCGTGCACTGCACATGACAGATTAGCCAGGAATGGGAGAGAATGTGGCAGCTGGCCGAATTGGATGCATCCATTCTCCACTTTACACAGAATAGAATAACCCAGGTGTGGCCAAATGTGGCACGCTGGATACCGCTAATTTTTTAAAGAAAAAGCCGACTTCTTGAATCGCAGAGATTCGATGATTACATAAGACAATGATTACTGTAAAATTTTAGTGGTGTGCAGCGTGCCACAGTTGGCCACCCCTGGAATAACCCATTCTCCAATCGAATCCTCATTCAGTTATTTACACGTACATCCATGTCACAATATCCACGCTAATCCCTGCCTCCCCCCCCCTTTCCTAAAACAGCACAAATAAGTTCTTTTAGGATAAAAGGAGTAATTCCAGTTTGCACGTCATATGGATCCGCTTGACCTTCAATTTCATTTCGGTGACGAGAAAAATTTTACAACGATGAATGCGGGAAAACGACTTTTTGAAGAACGATACATGCGGGTTTCGTTAACATTATTTAAATATAATTTCTACAGGGACCATAGAAATAAAACGATCAATGCGGGAAAACGATGGATACGGCAACGATAGATCGGGGTTTCACTGTATTTGATTTTTTTAAATATATATATATATATATATATATTGTTAAGTGGAAATAATATTACGTGAGTTAAATAAATGTAAAAATCACTTTAAATGAATATATTTGAAAGTAATTATCTTGAGAACTAAAAAATCTTTTTGTAATTTCTATTATTTTTATATTTGTATTTTTCACACTTAAGTGGCCACTGATAGAACTTTTCATAAGTGTTTAACGAAGGTTCTAGATTTCAAATCTGTGTAATTTAATATTTTGTCAGTGTACGTGTAGGAGGAAAAGAAAAAACTAATAAACAAGAAACAGTTATCTGGTACACTAGTACAAAAATATTCTATTCAGTGTCACATTTTTGAGAAAATATTTGGTAAATTGACTACAACCTTTTCAACTAATTTATTACACACGATTAATATGAATGTTCGACCCAGTTATTTAGTTAAAATCTTTTAAAGGATTATAATGAATATTAACAACTTAAATAAAATCATAAGATTAAATACGAACTTCTAACTTGAGTTAATCGTACAATATAACATGAACTTATAAGTTCATAAACAACATAGATATAAATAATTTAAAACACGTTTTTTATTTTACACGTGTACTTTCGGCTTGCATCCACAGCCGTCATCAGGGGAGAACATTTCTTACACTCTCGTTCTTTTTCATCCAAATGTACCTCTTCGTATAAGGTGGGGGAGAATATTATTTTTTGCGTGTCACCGGAAGTGGTGCTTCGGATTAAAACATTTACAGGGGAATAATAATTTTGGGAGTTTTAACTTTTTATGTGAATTTTCCATGGATTCTCTGATAATGGATGCATAGTATTTAGGTCCTGGATAGATAATTATCGCCGGATCATAATCTATTTTAATATTTTTTTTTTACCTTTTTAGCATGAAAAAGTTATAGTTTTGTCGTCAATGTACAGCTCTGTCACGTTTAAATTTTAAAAGAATACTATAATAGGTTTTAGCAGTTGAAAATTATCTATGCAACATCTAATTACAATATATCCTTTATCAAAGAATCAATAGAAATTATGTAATAATTCAAGTATGTAATGATATAACATCATATAATATACCCAATATATGGTAAAATATAAAAAAGATATTAAAAAGTTAAATTCCAATAATATTTTTTCATCTGAATCTGTTTTATTCAGAAGAAACTCTTTCTCTAACACTCAAAGAAAATTAGACTCCCCCGCCTCTAACGAAGAGGTGCATTTAGATGAATTACGACGACAGTTGAAGGAATTTTCTCTCTGATGATGGTTGCGGATGCAAGCCGAAAGTACTCGAAGGTAAAATAAAATGTGTATTTAAACTTTTATCATTTGCGTTGCTTATGTTCACCTATTAAGTAAATAATGTTTTAAGTTCATATTGTACTTTACGGTTAACCACTTGTTTAATTCTGGTTGAATCTGGTCTTATCGAGAACTTCTTTCATATGGCAGACCTTAATTATGCTTCTAGGTATTAAAGAAAAGATTTTTACAAGTTTAGAAATTATTTTCAAAAACATACTTAATTGTTTTTTAATAATTTTTTATTATTGCTATATATTTAAGTAAAAATATAAGAATTCAGATTTCATCATTCTTTCCTCATATTGATGTAGTTTTGGATAAATCCGATATGAAAAAATACATATTGCATTCTGAGTCATTAAAATTATGTTATTTACATAATTCTAGATTTCAGTAATATATTTAAAAATACCTTTTCAATAATCTTAAAATGTATTTCAAACGAAAAATAATTTTTTTTATTGGTTTTAAATTTTAAATTAGATTCACATCAGTCATATAAAACGTTTGGCATAACCCTATCTCAAATAATTTTAAAGATAACTTTTTGATATTTTCAATTAAAATTTTTTATAGACGATGCATTAATAACAAATCAAATACGTTCTTAAAATAAAATATAAACACTGTAGTAGTTTTAAATAATAATTTTCAATACTTTAAATTCTGTTTAATGTTACTTATGTTTATTCACTTTTTAAATAATTTTACAAAGAAAAATCTAAGCAAAATACGCAATCTAATCTGTTTCATTTAACGCATTCAATATATTTTTTTCATTCTTTTTCTTCTCTTTCATTCTTTTTTTTTTGTTCATTTCTTTACTTTTTTACACACGGAACAAAAAACTCAGTGTCCTCTATGTCTTCAAAAAATCAGAGAAAATATCATACTGTTTTTTACAAGTGTAATTACTTTACAATAATTTTTTTTCTGCCAGACATGATTAGATTATTTTTAAAAAATGCTTAACGGAGCTTAAACTATTACTTTCCATGTGAACAAAATAATTAAATTACTTCTTTTGTTTTGATAATGTGTATTTTACTCGAACCATGATTGAACTAGTATTATTTACAGAAGGGACAATTAATAATGGTTTTAAACACAAATAAAAAATATATATTGGTAAAAAACTCCCTCATGAAAATTCAAAAGCATAATAAAAATTAGATAACTTAAGCGCAAAGAACATTTCGTAAAAAATAGCTGACAATGCTTTCTTGGTTTAATGAAAATTACGAAAAGTTTGCCATAAAATAATTAGGTTTAACACGCCTATAGGAAACAAGAAATGAGAAATTTGTAACGTAAGAATAAAAGAATTGATTTTTCTACGTATGTTATCAGTTGTTAAATTTGGATTTTTAGTTCAATTATCCTTTCGCTTTACGTATACAATCATTCAGGGTAACTTTGATCCACATTTTCTCTATTTTCGGATGCCCCACTCTCATTTTAAAAATATTGTTCCAACTATTGGCATAAAAGGGAAGAAATGATACTAAATTATTGTATCACTATCAGAAATTAAGGAATACTAATGATATAAACAATAAAAAAGGCATTTTTATCCCGGTTGAAAGTTATCCATCCATGTAGGGTAACTTTGCACCATATTATAAATATCATACAAAATAAGATAGTATAAAAAAAGTATTATAGTTAGGACAACTTTGAAGCGAAAAAAGTGTTTTTTAAAATATTTAAAGACCCCTAATTTATATTTCACAACACCGCAAGATTTGTACAATTTATTACATTACAATGAATATTATGCATAAGAAGATTGGAAAAAGAAAACTATGCATATTTATTAAAAAAGAACTGTTTATTATTCACATAAAACATAAAAATACATTGAAAAACCATTTTCAATGTTTTAACTCAATAATATACCATAGTTACTGTAATACATACTAGTACTAGTATAAATCAAACAAGAATAAGAAAAATAAAACACTCATACTACAATATATATTAAAACACACATACACACATAAATAACGCCTGCATTCAACATCTGTATAATATATATATATGTATATATATTACGGTTTTTGATGGTGGTAGGTTATTTTTAATTAATGGTTATATATATATATATACCTTTAAGAATAAGAAATGTCGAATGCAAGGTTGCCAGTTTGGCCTCCACTCTTATTCAGAAATTTAGTGTACATACCAGAAATAAAGAATAGTATTTTATGCTTTATTTAATAAGAGAGATTTAACGATCATAGAATGTAAAAATCTTTCATTGGAAATTTCCGGTATGAATTTAAAATGTCGGATTAAAATTGGAGACCAAACTGGTATGACTGGTCAAATGTATGGGATCACAAATTTGAGTAACTCAGTCCCAAATAACATCTTTAAAATAATTTTATGTATTTTACACATATTTTTGAAAATATTTACATGTTATATTCAATGCACACTTTCGGCATTCATATATAATATACGTGAACATATGGTTTATTTTTGACAAGAAAATGGTATTTTCACATAACCATAAGATATGATATTTATTTTTGTTATTTTTTTAATCATTATTTCGCATAGTTTTTATGAACAGAAAATTATACAGTATTTATCAGTAAACAATAATCCTATGCCTAACTTTGAGCCTGCTCAAAGTTAGACTGAAAATAATGTAAAATGACAGTGCCTTCTAATTTTACATTTTACTGACTATTAGTAAATACATAATTGCAAAATAATAACTCATTTATAACATTTAGATAAAAATATGTCTGATAAATGAGATTATTGTTGCTTACTACAGATTTTCGATTAGATTACAACAACTTCAAAACGGCATTCAAAATTAACTTGAAAAGAGTACTTCACAATAATAGATGGGTGATGCAATTAATTGCATATAATGTTGCCAGTTTATGTTCTAAAATAAAGAGAAGAAAGTCCACTTTATAAACCTTGCCAACAGAGTGAGGACACTGGAGTTTATCCAGCCTTTTGAAGTCAAACATATTGAAAATTAGGCAGTACAAAGTTACATCCCATGGATCAAATTTACCCTGAATGACTGTACTTGGTGCATGAATTGCTCAGAATCGTTGATTATTTCTACGAGTAATTTTTAATTAAAAATTTTTATTTCATCAGAATAAATGAGATTATTGTTGCTTACTACAGATTTTCGATTAGATTACAACAACTTCAAAACGGCATTCAAAATTAACTTGAAAAGAGTACTTCACAATAATAGATGGGTGATGCAATTAATTGCATATAATGTTGCCAGTTTATGTTCTAAAATAAAGAGAAGAAAGTCCACTTTATAAACCTTGCCAACAGAGTGAGGACACTGGAGTTTATCCAGCCTTTTGAAGTCAAACATATTGAAAATTAGGCAGTACAAAGTTACATCCCATGGATCAAATTTACCCTGAATGACTGTACTTGGTGCATGAATTGCTCAGAATCGTTGATTATTTCTACGAGTAATTTTTAATTAAAAATTTTTATTTCATCAGAATAAATGAGATTATTGTTGCTTACTACAGATTTTCGATTAGATTACAACAACTTCAAAACGGCATTCAAAATTAACTTGAAAAGAGTACTTCACAATAATAGATGGGTGATGCAATTAATTGCATATAATGTTGCCAGTTTATGTTCTAAAATAAAGAGAAGAAAGTCCACTTTATAAACCTTGCCAACAGAGTGAGGACACTGGAGTTTATCCAGCCTTTTGAAGTCAAACATATTGAAAATTAGGCAGTACAAAGTTACATCCCATGGATCAAATTTACCCTGAATGACTGTACTTGGTGCATGAATTGCTCAGAATCGTTGATTATTTCTACGAGTAATTTTTAATTGAAAATTTTTATTTCATCACGATATTTCTGCAGTTAATCTAAACAAAAAAATATATTTAAAAAAACTGATAGTGAAAGATTAAAATTTTATCAAACTACGCACAAGCAGTGGTTGAAGCAAAATCTTGGCCAAAATTATTTTTCATGAGTTTTACAATTAAAATCACCGGTGCTGACTTACTGTTAGTGAATACCTTTAATTAATGTTATATACACTTAAAAGTATGCATTTACTTAAAAAAATATAAATATAACATACAAAATTTACTTAGCTTTTTAGTGTTAATAAGAGGAAGGTAATATTTGATAGAGTTGTTTTACTCACAAGTAATACTTAATTAAATTTGGTTACTTATATAATTATTATTACAATATTTAAACTTTTAATTATCAATATATTCGAATGTATTAATTTATATATAGTATTTGCATTATTATTTAGCAAAATTGAGACTCTAATGAAATAATGTTGTTTGACTCTAATGTTGAATTTTAGTACAGAGATTCTAGTGTTTGAGTGTTATTAATAGCTTATCAAAGCAATTTATATTTAAAAATGGCAACTATATGCGGAAGATATATATTTTTGGAATTGGCCTCCAAAACTATAAGCAATATTACTGTACTTAAAAAATAGCTCGACAAGCCTCGATAACCTTTAAAAAGCTATATATTTAAATCAATATACGTAATCTAGAGCTAAAATGTCTTAAAAAGAACAGATATTTATTATTTTAATTTTTTATTGTATTAAAAATAAAGCTGGTGAGCTTGATTATCAATTCATGAATCAACAAAAATTTACATTTAAACATAATTAAACATAACAAAGTTGAAATGTAACAATAAAGCACATCTTCTCACAATGAAACCTCCTCTACAACTATGTCTAGAAGCTGTCGTATATGAATCATGCTCCTGAAATATACATAGTAGGATGCACCAGTTATTCAGCTATTATAAATTGCGCGTTTTACAGCTGTTGAGCAAATTTTAATATTTGCATTTTGGCCAGGTTTTGCATCAGATACTCCACTGTAAGACACACGTAGCGAAAAAATTAAAGGTTTCAACGAATTTTGACCATAAACGTATATAGAAAATTTTAGAAGTTTCTTAAAATACCAAAAAAATCTCTGCTCAGAGATTGTGCTAAATATAGTTTTGTCAGATTATTATTTTACTAAAAGAGATATTTTTAGATTTGAGATGAAAATCTCGAAATGAAAGTCGAAATAAGCGGGACAAAATTAAAGAATAATTAATTATTTGAAAATGTTTCTTTCTATCTGATCGAGACTCTGTTGTAAAATACCGGAATTTGTGCTGATTTTGTGACAAACCTTTGTGCTGAAAATGAAACCTTATAAAATTATGAGGTTTACGTAACGGACTCTTCGAGTAGTGAATACCTTCCAATGGGATATACGTCGACGGGCGTTTTCAGTACAACATTAAATATTTCTTGTAATTTGTTATTTTTGACACAAGCTTTAACATTGCTCTTTTATGACAATGAGCATTTATTATGCGCGAAGTGTATAATTTTGAACAATGAATTAAAAATAGTTTGCGTTTTTAGGCTAAAATTGGGACAGATATATCAACGCTGTCTGAATGTATCGCAAAAGAAAAGATAAATTATAAAGAGTGGACAATCACAAAAATAATTTAGATGCTTAAAAGTAATTCTAAAAGAAAGCCTACAATGTTTTCGTAATATATCTTTTTACAAAAATGAAAATATCGAATAAAACAATACACATAAAAATAATCACTTATCAAAAAGAAGCGATTATTTGATTTATAAGACAGCATACTACTGATTATAAGCAGGTATGCAAATCATTAGATTTCAAACATAATTTAATAAATGGACATGCCTCAATAGGGTAGTATCAAAAAGTAAACATTTTATTTTGTTACTTAAAGTTTTTCATCGTTTAGTTTCAAGTTCTTTTTTAATACTAATTACTAGATTTACTTGTAAAATGCAATTAAAGAGCACAATCATGGTATCCAATATCTATTGGCAACAAATAAAGTAATATAGTTAAAGAAACCATGTGCTGAATTAAAAATATATCATAGTACGTACGTTATTACGGTCTTGTTTTTCACTATTCTTTTTAGGTGCGTTCGTAATTATATAAATACGTAGCACCTATAGTCGTCGTTCCGTCCGTCTGTCTGTCCGTCCGCATATAATAGAGCAAAAACTTCCCAACCGAATGGTCTGAAATTTTAAATATAGGATTGTTGTAAAATTTTGTCGAGCCATTTCAAATTTTATGAAAATCGGGTGTATAGTTAAATTACAGGGACAGTCAAAAGTTTTTCTTTACATTACGGCCAATGGGAAAAATTATTGCACGTGCATTTTAATGATATTAAAGCTTTCCGAATGGTCTCAAATTTTAAACATATAATTATTGCGACATTTTGTCGAGCCATTTCAAATTTTATGAAAATCGGATGTATAGTTTAATTACAGGGACAGTCAAAAGTTTCTCTTTACATTAAAGCCAATAAGAAAAATTATTGCAAGCGCATTTTAATGATGTTACAGCTTTCCGAATGGGCTGAAATTTTAAATATATAATTGCTGCAAAATTTTGTCGAGCCATTTCAAATTTCATGAAAATTGGATGTATAGCTTAATTACAGGGACAGTCAAAAGTTTTCCGTTACATTAAGGGGAATGGGAAAAAAATTATTGCAAGTACATTTTAATGATGTTACAGACTATGCACTTATGAATTGCAAAAAATTCATGAAAATCGGATGTATAGCTTAATTACAGGGACAGTCAAAAGTTTTCCGTTACATTAAGGGGAATGGGAAAAAATTATTGCAAGTGCATTTTAATGATGTTACAGACTATGCACTTATGAATTGCAAATAAATACACATTCAATACAATATGGGGTGCAAAAAATAATTATAAAACTAGTTATAGTACGAACGTACCTCATTTGCCACGTTTGACGAGCAATTTCCAACTTGTTTTATATGCGTTAGTTTATTAATAACTAATTACAGACACGCACTTCATCAGACTAAAGACAACTTCGACAGTTTTTAAATTGAAAACATCATCTGATCTTTTTTATAGCACATTCACTGAAAAGATAGATTGTTGGATATATATCTATGATGAGATCATTGCTCGCTTTTTACAGGTAGGAGGAGAATTTAGCATCTCACAAAGTGCTTTCTGAAATGTTTATCATTTATACATGCTATTTCATAAGTGTTTTTTTAATTAAATTTAAAATTTAAAGGAGTTATAATGATATGTCTCATGTTTATGGCCTTTCATCCCTCGAAAGAGTAATATTTATTTTTTCCGCTTTGAGAATTCTAATATAATTTAAAATATATAATTGCTGCCTGTATAATTGATCTTTGTTTGAAGACAGCTTAAATGTGTTATACAACATCAGTAATATACGTTTAATTTGCAAATTTTAACGTACGTGAAATATAAATATATTTTTGTCAATATGCAACGTTCATAACATTATCGAATTTTATTTTATTTTATTTTATTTTTTACTTTCTTTGCACGTATTAACGTTAAAAAAATCTGCGATAGTGTAACGAGCGCTTCATATCAAAAACTATTGATATGACCGCAAGAAATTATATAATTGAAATCATTTTGTAAATGTGTTTATTGATATAAATAAAATATATATACTCATGTTACTCATGCAACGAGCGAATATTAAAATTTACTGAAAAAAGCGTTTATAACATTTCGGATCAATTATAAAACATTCAAATAATCTTCAAACAAAAATAATTTATAGAGTTAGTAAAGTAAATTTCTAAATTAAATTAAAAGTGCAAAAAAATGGAAAGTGAGAAAAACCTTATTATCTTTGAGGCCAAGAATTGTCTTATATACCCACCTAATTTATAATAAACGGAAATACTATTACATTCTCCCCTATGTTGGAATTTCTAATACATTTTTATAAATCTACGCCGATCACGACCCCTTGAACACAAAACCCATCCCTAGTTAAAAACTTTATATACCCATTTATCTCCCTCTCTCTCTCTCTCCATATATATATATATATATATATATATATACAGGGTGTCCAGCTAATTAGACCCTGATTTCAAAATTAAATATCTCAAAAACAAAGATCAATAGAATTATGCGGCAAACGGTTTGTTTGTTAGCTAAACTGTAAAAATATTATACAGAAGTTTCAAAATTTAGTTACAAAACCCGTTAACAGATGGCGCTGTAATCGCAAGACCTGTAAATTGTGCTTCGAAGCCCAGAGTACTAGCGTCTCATTCCTAGATGGCTCCCTATGGAAGGACGAAGAGTGGGAAAGTCCATTTTTTTGTTGGGGTGATGTGCAGAAGTGGAGACATCTGGTCACAGAATTATAGCATCAGCTTTAATTTTAGAGAATTTCAATTAATAGAATTTTCAATAAAAGTTTAGAAATCATTATATAAGAAGTTATTAAAATATTTTATTAAATTCAGTTTTTAATGCCATATAATTATTTAAATCAAGATGCATATATTTAGACAAATATTTTTGTACTTTTTATTTATTTTTCATATTTTTAAATCTCGGCATAATATTTTGGTATTTTTGTTTATTCCTGAATTATTATAAGTAAAAAAGTAATTTTGCACTTTTCATTTATATTTTTAAAACACGGCAAAATATTTTGGTTTTAGTACAACACGTATATTTCTTTTCTTTGTAAACAAAGTTTTAGGGACAGAAATTATGCATTAAATTACTTCATTTTTGAAAGGAACTGATGATAAGTCATATAATCAACGTCGAAGCAAAAGTATTTTGGAGGCTGCACTCCTTTCCAAAACTTCGGATCATATCACCATACTTCTGTGTTCAATGATTATTTTAAAAAAATAAAAAAATAAATGAAAATGAGTTTTTAAAATTAAAATTATTTTTTAACTTAATTAAGTTTTTAAAAATAGAAACTTTGTATTTTCTCCTTCAAACTATTTTCTACAATTTAAAATAAACGGTCAAGTGCAAGTATTACTCGCGCACAGAGGTTTCCGTACAATAATATATGAATTAGTGTATTATTAAAAAAATACCGTTCCTAAAGAATAATAAGACTTTGTAAAAACTATACAATGTAGGGTGGGGTATAGCTGTATAGTATACAGGGTGCAAAGGAAAGTCCCTTTAACCAGAAAATACTTGCGAACGGAGAGAGCTACAGCTATACGAGTGAGGTAACGGTACAGTAAAGCGACTACACTGTAAAAAAAAATTGTAAGGTTACTAAGAATTTTGTAGGAAACTGGGATGCCTAGAACTTTTTATGTAATCACAACATAAGATAATCCTGTAAAATTACAGAAGTTTCTTCAGTAACTGTTACTAAATATTGCTTAGTAAGCGTACTATTGATTTTTTAGGGAGTTTCCCCAAAAAACTATTGTAAATTTACTAAATATTGTTTAATGAGGTTACTAATGCTTGTTTAGGGAGTTTACTAAATAAGTTTTAGTAAATTTATCGGAGAATATGTTGCAAACGTACTATCCATTTTTAGGGCGTTTTCTAAAATTTTTTTTGTAAATTTACTAAATATTGTTCTGTAAATTTCTAACGGTTTTTCAAGGGAGTTTCTCTAATTAGTTTTTGTAAATTTACTAAATATTTCTTAGTAAACTTACTAGCGATTTTTTAGGGAGTTTACTAAAGAATTTGTGGTAATTTTTCCAAAGATAGTTTAGTAAACGTACTAAGGATTTTTTAGAGAGTTTTCCAAAGAATTCCTTCTAAGTTTACTAAATATTGTTCAGTAAACTTACTAACGATTTTTTAGGGAGTTTACAAAAGAATTTTTCGTAAATTTACTTAGGATTATTTAGTCAAGGTACTAACGATTTTTTTAGGTAGTTTCCTAACTTTGTGAATTTTCTAATGATTTTTTAGTACACTTACAAAGGAATTTTTAGTACATTGGCTATGAAATTTTTTTGTAAATTTGCGAAGGATTTCATAGTACATTTACTATGATTTTTTTTAGTATTGCACCCAAAACTTTACATATACTTTAGCAAAAAATTTTTGGTAACTTTATTAAAGTACCGTCAGAAAAATTACCAATGATTTTTTAGTGTTGTATCTAAAACAGTTTTTGTATTCTCGCCAGAAAGTTTTTTGTAACCGTGCAAGAGATTTGCAGTAAAGTCAAAATTCTTCGATCAAAATAAGTAATATGGCCTGACGTGTTTTTCAGTAATACCACAGCAATTGCCAGAAATATTTGTATGTTATGCATTAAAAAACTGACTGAAGCTTCACTGTAGATATTCAAATAGGTACAAAATCATTTTCATATTAAATTAGCATTATAACAACAGCAGTAAATAAGCAGATGAGCAGAATCAGATCTTACGGTTATTAGTTAAATTAAAAAAAGCGAATAGAAACAATAATGAATGTAATGTATCATTACTAAGTTTATAAAGTATGCCTAAATTTAAAAAAAAAATGTTATCGATACACTGTTAAAAATAAAGTGTGATGTTTGACCCAGAAAATGCTGAAAAGTCGTTTAAATTTAGCTGCAACCAAGATATTGGCGATAAGTTTTACCAGTTTATTGGTGCTTTCTCAAATACCATTATATTAGTGAAATGTTAAACAATGATTCAGGTTTTTTATAAATCCAATTTTCAGGTGAAAGGTTGAACCATAAATAAGGTTTTTCTTTTTAAATCCAATTTTCTGGTAACAGTTTGAACCATAATTTAGTTTTTTTTTAATAAATTTTTCTGGTAAAAGGTTGGACCACGAATCAGGATTGTTTTTAAATCCAATTTTCTGGTGAAAGGTTAAATCATAATTCAAGGTTTTCTCTATTCCAATTTTTTGCTAAAAGTTTGAATCACGATTCAGAATTTTCTCTCATCTTTATGTGGAATGGTTACACCGGATTGTAGCTTTCTTTTTTCCCCTCACTTTGGTTTTAAATTTACCATTTTATGGTGTAATAAACCAAATTTCAGATTATGCGAGATTATCTTGCAGTAGGAAAGCTTACTTTTTTTTTTGTTTTCATTAAACCGAAAATTATTTAAGTTTTAATTATTGATTCTATTGTCTTTGAAATATATTTAAAAAACAAATGTAAACCAATTTGATCTAATTTCACAAAAAATTGCATTTTTTTTCACCACAAATACTACCATTCTGTCCTTTTACATTTTGGAATATTTCTTCGCACTCAGTTACACTTATAGTCCATTTAGTGTTTGCTTATTCACAAAGAAAAAAAAAATTCTTTAGATTTAAATACATACCCTGTTTTTATTATTGTTTTAATTTAATCAATGGCTGAATAAATTTCTTCAACCAATATTAATTTTTGCACGAGTTTGAAAAGGTTTTTTGCATAATGCACTTAGCTGCTACTTTCATGATCTGTTTTCTTTTTTTCTTTAATTGTTGTGAATCTATAGATGCTGAAATTTTCATATTATAGAGTTTTCAAATTTTTACCTTCTTTTCACAAAACAAAAAATAAAATAGAAATATTTTTTAAATTTATATTGCAACACAGCTCAATTATGCAAAATTAATTGATTTGAATATAAAACAACAACAAAAACAGTTTAGTATTTGTTTCTGTTTATCATTCAATAATGAACATAACACATTTGAATAAATAAAGCACAAACATAACGAATACATAATCAAAGTATATGCGTAAATACTGAAATAATCAGCATTAAAAAGGCAGCTATAAGTAGCAGAATCCATTTAACCTCTAATATCAGCTATTTCGTGACTTGTTTCTCTAAATAAAATAATCTGCCCAAATTGACAAATAATCCATAAAATCTCAATCCTATATAACTAGGCTATATAATCTATAATAGGATTTTTTTTTTATCAAATATTAAACAGGCAAGAAAAAAACCTCTTGATGAATGAAACTTTCCCAGACTCATTTGTTGTATATAATAGGAGTGGGTGGATTACGAAATTAGGTTTTTATGTTATTTGGTTTAAAAAGGTATAGATTTTTCCAATCCTTGTCCTGAAAAGCCCGTTCTTTAAATCCTTAACAGGTGTTCAATTCATATAAAAGAATCCTGTTAATCTAGTAAGAGGAAGCAATGTATTTATATATGATTCTTTCCTTACGCAACGCATCGATTTCAACCCCTTGATGTGTCATTCATGCATCTCTAAGCTCATACTAAGAACAAGAGGTGAAGAAGTGGTTATGTTCTAACTCAGCGCGATCTGTAACAATTTACCAAATTGGAAAATTATTTAAAACTGCATTTTCGAGAGCAGCAATTGTAAATACTTCAATCAGAAAGTTCGAGAAAACAGAGAGTTTTCCCCTACAACAATGTTTTTCCAGACCATCTTTTTGCTCCTTCGGAAGTGAGAGAAACCCATGAAAGTCATGATAACACACCTAGGTCTATGCAGCCACAGGTTTGTATAGCTGCAGAAATAAATATTTCTGAAACATCACAGAATAAGGGAGCTCAACCTTCCGAACATAAACGAGTTGACAACATCCAGCGTCTTTCACGTCGAGCTGCTTCCAGATGCAGCAGTTAACATCACAGTCACAGACGTCATCACTCATTCAAAATTTTACATCTACAAAATACATTAGTAAAATTATCCATTCGAAATCGTCAGACTATATAGCCCAGCAATCTGTATTTCCAATTTCGCCTAAAATGTTATTATCCCCTTCTAAGGAAGGCTTTAGAATTGAGAAAAGAAAGGGAAAAACTTATTTTGATTTCTTCTCCCTATAAATTACAGGTCGAAACAGATATTAAGGAGAAAAAAGCCAAACAAACTGCAAGACGAAAAAAGAAGTTTCTTTAAAAGAAAAAAAAAAGAAACCAAAAAAGATTGCGGAAACATCTTCAGAAGAAGAGGATAATGAAACCTGTATGTTTTGCTATGAACTTTACTCAAATTCTAAATCCAAATACGATGTTTGAAATGCCACGGATAGGCACACGAAGCATGTAGTATTGCAGAAGAATATGATGACAAATTCATCTGTGATTTTTGAAGCTAAAAGAAAACTCTTAAAACGTACAATGTAAAGTAAGTAGGCCTATACAAGGTAGAAAATTTTCCAACGAATTATTTTTTTTACACATGGAAGAACACATGTGCAATTTCGTTTTGTTAAAAATAAAAATGTATTTTTTACTATATTAAGGAAGACCTTTTTGACCAAAATGAGTTTTCCAGTAGTTTTAAATAGATACCCAGTTTTACCCAACCAGCGAGGTAAAATCGGATTTTTGCATACGTTTGAAAAAAGCTACTTTTTAAAATAAATAATTATATATATATATATATATAAATTGTTTGAAAAGAATGTTTTATTATAGCCAAGGATTCATTTTACATTAAAAACAGTGTTCAAAGTTTGTTTTCCCATTTCACTGCATTTGAGACTAACAAACTTATATGGTACCCAATTTTGCCCCATCTTCCCTATATATTTATTTATTTAAAGGATGCTGTAGAAGAAAATAGCATGAAACATTTATTAGCTCCTTTCTACATCTGTTTCTACTAACATTTTTGGTAACATGCCATTTATATTTTAAAATAAGCAATTTTTCTATTTGCATACACATTACGGTAGTTATCGCGATATATCACCAATATTAACACGTTGATACATTCCGATATTAAATTTACGATATTCTCCCCACCTAGTAGTTAAACCTTTGAAAAAAAAAGATGAAAAAAGGTTTTCCGAAAACTTGTAGCAATTTATTCCAGGATGATATTTTAGAAGTATCGGCAAATATATATATATGCTCTAAAAGTTAAAATCTTCTAACTGATGATGCAATTGATTTTTAAAAACACGAGTTTTAACTCTTTGAAATACATTGGTGAGCGTAGGTCACTTCGCGCCTCACAAAGACTATATTTTTTCTACCATAAAACTAACTAAACGTCCGTATTTTAACACAATCTTTTTTAGAGCAACTCAACAGGCCAGATTTACATTTACTTACGAAAATTTCGAAACATTCGGACAAATATAAATACTTTTTATTAAATAAAATGTGCAAAAACTTCGTCAAAATTAGCAAAAACCTCAGTTACATCGTGGTAAAAATCTTACCAGCCTTTTTCCCCACTAAATATTAATTTTTTTTCACTCGGGCTACGAAAACATTATGTTTTTAACATCTAAAAACTTCAAAGAGTTTGGATGATAATGGCAAACTTTAAGAATTTAAAATACTGGAAGAACCTTGTCCCTCCCCCACCTCCCTTTCCAGGCATATTTCAAAATTACACATAAGACTCCAAAAATCAAATTATGCAGAATTTTAATACCAAATAATAATAAGAATACCAGAAAGCATACAGTTTCAATTCTGATTGAAATATTGCAATACATTCAAAAAAATACAAAATTAATCTTTAAAAAAATTCATTGTCCGAAGTCACTTTTCTGTTTTTCTGCGCATTTTACTGTACGACTCACATTACGTATATATTATTTTAAAATACACGATGTTATACAGTAGCTTTGAAATTATAGAGTATTCATTTGATTCAGATATAAATGGATTTAAGGGGGGGGGGGGAATTAGTTTGAAAAGAAAAAAAAACCACCAAGATTTTGATATGAAAATAAAATTTATATCTATCTATATTATAAAAAACAAATATATCTGTGCATAACGCTGACGTCATTTTGCAAATGGCAGCACTTTGAAATCTGGAATGAAATTTAGGTTTTGCAATTTCCGTGTTCAGCTCGTCGTCAGCTTAAAATTCCGAATAAAATGAGAACTACATTTAACATTTTTGTTGAACATTGTCACAATTCTATTTCAAAGACCCGTGATCGGGGGATGTAACTCACAATTATGTGGGTGGGAAACTGGAAATTTTTTAATCACTTTCGTTTAGGTCTAAAATGAAAGTACTAAGTTTTATCCCACGTACTAGGCTAACATTAGAAAATATGTACATATTTATAGTCGAAAAACACTTTTTTAAAATTATCTTAACAATATCTCAGAACAATTCTTTCAAAAACATTGTCAATACAAATGTCGTAGAATTTGAAATTCTGAATAAAATGAGTACCCATATTAATATTTTTGCTGAACATTAAGGTCGCAATTCTATTTCTAAATTTTGTCTTAACCGCTAATCAAGAGAGATAGAGTTATCAATACACCCTGCCTCCGTTTATTACATACATGCATTTTCTTTAAGTTGTTCAGGCCCTCGCGATGTTTCTGTAATTATGTTAATGCTTTATTTTGTATATTTTGAGGATTATAATTTAGTAGTTATCAAGAAAGAAGTACATAATTGATAGCCGTTTTACATGCCATTTCTCAACTGATACCGTGAACCTTAAACCTTAGTTAAAAAAAAAAAAAAAACCTAAAGCTTATAATACTTTTTTTCAATATTCCGAAGGTTTTAAAAACTGAATTTAACTTAAGATGCTCGTATACTAGTCGAAAATAATTTTTATTAAAACCATCTTAGTCCTTTTCGTAAAATATCGAAGTTTAAAATTGTGCTATTGGTTGAGCTATAATTCCTCTAGCGACAAGAATCCTGCACACTCATTTGTTCCCTTGCTCCTCCCCACTATTTTCGACCTCCTTAAATGCGATGCATACGCACTGTTCTTCGCTATATATGTCAAATTAAATACGACGCATAATTCAAATACAATATCAGAGATCATAAACAATATTTCCCATCATTTACAAATCATTTTTGAAATATGCTAAAAATCATGAAATAATGCACTTTTTAAGTTATCTATTTATTCGTAGCGACAAAGCCGCACCTAGTAGGGCGGGAAAACTTAGTACGTTTATTTCTGACCTATGTCGAAGGGATTAAAACAATTTCCAGCTTTCCCGTATTTAATTCCGAATTCGGCCTTTTTTTTCATTTCCTACCACTGGGCTATAATCCGTAATCAAGAGTTTAAGCCATAACTCTGAAAATATCCAAAATAAAGCCTAAAATAATTAAAATCCTCAAATAGTACCTCAATAAATTAAAATTATATAGGGGAGATGGGGGCATATGGGAACAGTTCGCATAAATATAGCTTTTTCTCATGACTGGACTAATTTCTATAAACAAAACCTACTCAATATAGTAAATAAAACTTTCTTTTATACATGGTAATTTTTTAAAAATCACCTGTATAGTTCTTACATTTTTTAATAGTTTCATCATCCATCAGCGGGGTAGTTGTGAACACACGTTGGGCACATGTGAACTTAAGGAAAAGATCCTTTGACATGCATTTTATTCTGTTATTCATTTGTCATCGTAATGATTAGTTAATTACCTGTGAAATTCGCCATAAAAAAGTATATATTTCTCTAGTTTCTGGGTGATATGTTTAAGCAAAAGATTATAAAATGAAAATAAGTAGATTTTGGGGGTGGAGGCTTAGATGATTCATTAAGTATTGCTGAAATAAAATAAAAAAATAAAGAAGGAATTTTAAAAAAGAAATTAAAACTTAATTTTTGCTTAGGGGTTTTTGTTTGGGGAAATTTTTGAGGAGGGGGCGTTTACATACTATTTATCTCAAATCTGCCGAAATACGAAAGATTCCAACTGCTGTATTTGCCTTATTTACTTGTAAATTATAGATAAAGAAGGGGTTTTTAATGATTTAAAAAAAAATCTCGACTATAACCCCCCCACCCTCCCCTAACTTCTTTTCCTTTTGAAAGAGGGAGGGGTTACAATAGGGATTTTACGGTAGTTATCAGTTTAAAAATTTTACTTTCTTAAAATATTACTCATATGTATCTCCATTCAAAGAGTCATATACATAACTGTTTTAGATATGGAAGTAAGCCATCATTGCAAGTTTAGAACAAATGTAATACAAAAATTTGCAAAGTTGTTCAGGGTAATACTTTTGTATTAACAATGCATAAAAAATAGTGTTGTAAACGGTTTAGTAAAATAATATATAACACTTATTGGATTTTAGAAAACATTGAATATATTTAAAGTACAATTGAATGTAAACGAGCTTGTTGCTCTTTATGTATTTGCTGAAAGATGTGTTTGATGAAGTTTCAATGCAAAATCAACTTTGTGTGAGGAAAATATCTTCTATTTCAGGAAAATTATAGGTAATGGAATTGACATTATTTATCATTAAGTTAACTGAAAGGAACAGAATCACAGATTGGGGCACTTAAGTACTGTTCATATCTGCCCCAACTTGTCTGTTCACAAGTGCCCCACATTGCTGCTTCTGTTAAATTGATAAATTATTAACATTTCTCAAATTTAGAAGAAAAAGAACTGTATTAAAATATTTATTAGTATTCATAGTGCATGTTAAAACACTCAAATTCAAATAAATGAATAAATAAATAAAGTTAAACGCTTATGAACTCGGAACAAAGATTTTACTTTTGAGATCTAAAAACAGTGTTTTGGCTACAGAGGACAAACTAAAGGTCAAAAAGCTTCAAAAAATTTTTATCCTTCGTCTACAGGTGTTGTCATCTTTAGTAATTTTTTTCAAATAAAAAAACTTACAATAACCATTGAAAAATTGCGATGTTCACATCTGCCCCCTGTTCACATGTGCCCCCATCTCCCCTATAAATTAGAAACAGGGTGAACTGATAACCGCGTCTTGTCTGGCTTCAATCACTTGATTAACGAATTAGGCAAAACTTTGCAATATAATTGTAAAAATTCAACAAAAATATTAAGTACACATTTCAATCAGAATTTTAACCTCTAGAACATCTGTATTGACAATGTTTTTAATAGAGTTAGTTTTTTTTTAGATATTGTTATGGTAATTAATAAAAATGTGTTTTTTGACTATAAATCTGTACATATCTTCAACCACTCACCTAGTAAGAGGGGGGAAACTTAGTACATTCATTCTAGACTTAAAGGGATTAAAACAATTTCCAGCTTTCCCTAATTAATTCCAAATGCGGCCCTTTTTCCCTCCCCTACCACTGGTCTATAAAGAATTTTAAAGACTTTAAAATTCTATGCGCTCTTAGGTTTTTTTTGGGGGGGGGGATGCCAATTTCGAGTGGGAAGAAAAATCTTGATTATTTATTGTGACAATAAAATGACACAGAACAGATATATATATATATATATTAATTTAAGCTGTTTTAAAGAGTTTTGAAACTTTAAGTATTATTAGTGTGAGAGGTGAAGAAAACGGGGAAACGAAATTTTGAAGGTGAAATTCAGATAAAATTTTAATGAAATGGATATGATGGAATGAATAGTTAATGAAATTTTGGACTGATTATTTATTCACTTAAAGTAACAAATACAGTAGAGCAATTTTTTTTAAACCTGTAACTGATGTCAAAGAAATTGTCACATAACTAGTGTGAAGCGGTCTGTGTGAAGCGGATCTTTCGTCGGAGACCGCTCCGACGAAAGATGAATAAAAGCCACGATAAACTCATAGGATGTTGTTTTTGTACTAAACTTTTTGTACAGGAGTGTTATAATTAAAATTCACCTATTCAAAAGTCTCTGGTGTTAGTACTAAAGTTTCAAAAGAAACAAAATTTCAGTAGTATTTGTAGATAAACTGAAATTTGCAAGTTAAACTATGAAAATAGAAAAAGCAGTGGTCTGTGAGACCGGTAACATCAGTTAAAGGATAAAAAAAAGGTTTAAACAGTTTAAACTTTGGTATTGTGGAGAAGGGAGTAAAAAGGGGAGGTGAAATTTCAGAAGAAAGGTTAGCAATGGAGGTTTTATCTTTATTTTTTAAATAAGAAATGAAAAGAAATGCAGAAGAGTTCCACCACCGATTAAGAAATAATATGACAGTAAAGCACTTTTAAGGACTTTTAAAAAATTTTGTATGAAAATAAGCACTTTCAAGCACAAAAAAAAATCCTTTTTGAAAAATTCAAGTACTTTTAAGGACCGTACGAATCCTGATATATTGAAAATTTCCCGACTACAGAGTAGTCCTGCACGGGTCAAGTTGCAAAAGACACAGAACCGAATATTATACTTAAGTCAACCCGCAACTCGACCCGAACCCTCCAAAAATATTTCCTCGATCCGCAACCTGACCAGAATCAGCCAAAATAATTTTCGGCAACCTGCAACTCAACCCAGACTTATTTCAACCCGAACCCGAAATAAAAGGAAAGGAAATCGCGTTTTATTGATATTATGAAATGTAATCTACAATTACATCTCTAATAACAATTTATGCTTTATGTAGGAAAATGACAAATGTATATACTTTAATATCCAAACATATGTGGGTATCATGCCCACAAGTATTTGAAGTGAGGACAGCTTGTTAAAAAGCGCCATCGATATTCACCATCATGGTTGATCTCAATGGCGCTTGGTGACAAGTTGTCCTCAACATGGCTCACAATCACATGACACATCTAAGTGATGCAGGATAGGTGGGGGCTAAAGTTACGCACTTATCATTAATTTTGATTTTTAATGAACACATTGATCTAAACTTATATGACGACTGATTAAAATGTTGTATTAAAACCTTAGGCACGTTCCACTATGTAACGACATTCTGTCAAGTTATAATTCCGTGAGAAATTGTAATAAAAAAAAAAAAAACATTGCTCTGCGTATCTTTGCCCCAATGGTTGGGCTAAAAGTACGCAGTGATGAGGCAAAGATACGCAGTGCGCATTTTTGCCCCATTTTCACTAAAATGAATGAGTAATGTAAAAGTATTAGTAAATTTCGATAGTATTTAAACTGAAAATTTTAAACTAGACCATGAAAAAAAACAGCGGTCTGCGAGATCGCAAATAGCAGTTAACCTCTAACTGCTGTGATAAAAATTGTTTCATAAATACTGTAAACGGTCTCCGAGACCGCTTAATCGTTGATTGAATAAAATGGTTGACTGACTCATAAGAGGCGGTTTCTGCGCTAAACGTTATGCAAAGGGCTATTATAGTAAAATTTCCCGCATTCAGAAGTCTTCAGCTATACTTCTAATTTACCAAACGAATCGAAATTAAACTAACATAACTACTTAAATTGAAAGTTACAAGTTAAACTGTTTAAACTGAATATTGCAGCGGTCGGTGAGACCGTTAACAGGAGTTAAGGATTAAGGTTTAAAACAAAAGCGATTCATGAAACAATATTGATTTTTAAAAGTAGGTAGGTAGAAACCTACGTTCTATATTAAAAAAAAAAAAACTAGAAAAAGGAAAATGTAGTTTACTAACTTATATTAGTTAAGTAGCTATTATATTTTATATAATACAAATTTAGAAATTGTGGAAAGCTTTGCATCTAGCTAAAATGATAGGGCAGAGTCCCGTATCTTAAACATGTGCGTATCTTTGTCCCAAGAAGGATGCGTACTTTTACCCTATTCTGCAGTATTTTGCTTAACCGGCTACGCATAAGTATAAACAAATGTGATCGAGGTAAACTGCGGCGTTTAGAAGCTAAAAATCTTTCGATCTCCACTAAAATTTTGGATTTGTAAAACTTCCCGGTACTGTCAGCTAAAGAATAAAGTGAAATTTTAAAAATATTAGATCAAAATTCGAAAATTTAAACTTACCTCATTTTCTTAGCACAAATTGCTACTTTTATCAAAGGTTTAAACAAATGACTAGTACACTTGAAACAAAACTGCCACCTATTGGCCAAGAGAGCCGAAATGTTACTTCATATGAAATCAACCGGTGCGTATTTTTGCCCCGCTCGTATCTTTACCCCTACCTACCCTATATCTCTCTTTGCATGAAAAAGTAAAAACTTGGCATTTTATCGCTCAGAAACTCACGTAAAATTAAAATGCAAATGTTTATATTTAGGTTTTTTCCAAGTCTAAGATTTTCACAAAAAGTTTGAGCAGTACAATTTTTCAGATAAAATAATTACATATTTCAATATGAATGAGTTATTAAATTTACTCCTTAACCTTTAACTGATGTCATAGAAATTGTCACCACTAGTGTGAAGTCAACTAGTGTGAAGTTGTCTGCGAGACCGCTTTATTGAAAGATGAATAAAAGGCACGATTAACTCATAGGATGGTGTTTTTGTACTAAAATTTTGTACAGGACTGTTATAATTAAAATTCACCTATTCAAAAGTGTCTGGTGATGGTACTAAAGTTCACAACGGAACAAAATTTCGGTAGTGTTTGTAGTTAAACTGAAAATTGCAAGTATATAAAAAATTGCAAAACTATAAAAATTAAAAAAAAAAGCTGCGGTCTGAGAGACCGGTAACATCAGTTAAAGGTTAAGAAATAAAAAGTATATAAAAAATGTGATAAATTCTTTTTATTTAAGGCACAATTAAGAACGATTTTTTCTTCTCTAGGAATAGGAAAAATATTACCAACATTTCATTTTTCCTTTACACGCAAACACATGTATAATATTTCTGATAGTTTTAAAACACATACCCAAACCCATGATACGTGTGTATAGATAGAGAAGTGCCCAATATTCAGAGTTAAAAGCAATAGGAGAGAGTATGGAGGAATGGGACACCTTTTACAAAAATAAGAAAAAGAACTTTGTTTGACGCAAAAACAATATTTCAGTTTATAGAATACAAAATGAAATACTTTCTATTGTCCTTGAACAATGTAGAAACAATTTTCAGAAACAATTTTATAATTAAAGGAATGGAAATATAACAAAATTTAACTCATAAAGAAGAAATATTTACTTGCATCCTAATTTGAAATCATAATCAAGATGGATGCCTTGAACACCTCTGTGGCTGCGTGAACAGTCATTACGTCATCATTGAAGTCCTTTCTCATTGGCTGACAGGTGCGACTAAGATATTTCATGTATTTGTACTATGCGAGTGCTAAATATTTTACCCGGTTACAGATACAATTCTAGTAAACATACAGATTTCTGTAGTTTTACAAAAACTAGTTTTGTAGGATTACAGATTTTTTTTTACAGTGTACGCCCGACCTAATGCAAACTACAGCAGCACACCTTGTGGCAAAATTTGGAAGATACCCATTGCAAATCGAAAGCGAAAAGAGGTAGAGTAAATTTTCCAATTAGAAAGTTTTAGAGCATCAATTAATTAGTACGAAACGACATTTGGTTCACAAGGATAAGATAAATGGTCGCCTGCATACCCAAAAATGTCCGAAATCGATGAGCGACGATTCTACTTTGCCTATTCACGTTCCGGAAATGTAGCAGTGCACAGTTGCAGATTGTGACGTTGTACTGTGAAGATTTTATTTCCAATGCATTTAAAATTTTAGAATAACCCTTTCAGGACTAGAAGAGTTCTATTCGTAAACGGGTGAAATAATTGACTGACACCAGAATATTCAAACGAATTTCTCAGAAAACAAAACCTGCTAATTTGCACTTTCATTACAAAAGAAAAATTTTATTAAAATATTCTCGTTGCCATTTGTCAGTTTTGGAATTAAAAATTAGGTGGCTAGACCGTCTAGCCACCGCCCTTGAAAGGGTTAAATATATGTCGTTGTATTGAAGAGGCTTGCAATAGACGTCCATTCTGAGAAATGTGCATGCAGAATTACTCTCACGATTACAAACGTGTATCGTGAGCAATGTCAAACTTTTCGAACAATATTAACATTTTATCACTGTGAGACAGTTTGTCTCTTTTTGTGTGTGTGCGATGTTATCAAAATATATTGAGATAATTACGTATTTATAGCATAAATTGTGCGCATTTCTTCATACTTCTGACTATTCCATTCAAACGTTTACACAAAATGGAGTGCATCGATTTCGGACATTTTTTGGGTAAACAGCCGAAGATTTATCTTGTCCATGTAAACCAAATGTTGTATTCTATTAATCAATTGATGCTCTAAAACTTTCTAACTGGAAATTTTGCTCTATCTGTTTTCGTTTTCGATTTGCAGTGACTATCTTCCAAATTTCACCATTAGGGGGGTGCCGCTATCGTTTTCTTTAAATCGGGCGTAGTCGCTTTACTATGCCGTTACCTCACTTGCATAGCTGTAGCACTCTCCGTTCACAAGTATTTTCAGTTTAAAGGGACTTTCCTTTACACCCTGTATACTAGAAAAGTATAAATGGTTATTCCATGAAAGTTCAAAGATATATGGAACCTAAATAATAGCAAATATAGCTATTTTATATATTTGTTATTTCATACAGGTTTTTAGTTAACCTTTAAAGACATAGTACGTGTATTGAGAGAGCCACTAAATGGAAACTAATCGCGAATCCCATGGTATTTATGTGATTCAGTCTCATTAAATTAGTTTGTTTATAATTATTTGACGTTTATTGCTTTTATACAGCTACTGGGTATTGCATTACATAAATATATCCTTAAAATTTGTTATCTAGGCCTTAAAAGCCGATGGAGCATAGAGTACGCCGTCCCTGCCATTATGTATGTCCAAACTGTCCGTGTCTTTAAGGGTTAATATCTCGGCTAATTACCGACTATTTTTTCCGAAATTCATGATGAACAATGCTTTTATACTTCTGCTACGATAGGTACCTTCAGCTCTGCTCAACACTTTTGCTAAAGCCCATAAATCGAAATTTGAGTGTAACGGAAAAATGCGATTTTCTCAAAAACTATGTGACCTAGGGTAATCGCTATAATTTTCCTGCAAGGTTTAAATAAATGTTTACTATCTCTAATTTTTTCATAATTTTAGTTTCAATAGATTCGGAATTAGATGGGGGGGGGGGGGACATATTTTTGCACAACATTTTACACCATAACTTGGAAAATATAAGACCTAAAATTAAATGAAATATATTTTTGATTTCAGCGTTACGAAAGCTTTCACACGATACCCCGCACGATATACAAAGAAATGATTTTTTTTCAAGCAACTTAATTAGACCCTCTACATTTTTCCTAAATATATTTATGAATATTTATTAATCTGTAAATATGTGGGTCAATAGTCTTTATTACTTCCCCCAATTTGAACTTTCCACGTTGCATAGTTTATGAGTTAAAGGACTGTGACAGACAGTCAGACAGACACAGGAGCGATCTTATAATGGTTCCGTTTTTACTTTTTAAGTACGGACCCCTAAAAAATGATTTATGAATCATTATTATAAATGCTGAATGATATTTAAGGGGGTCCTTTTAGCTTAATTAAATGTTAAAGCCAGAAACTTTGGATTTTTTTTATTCACTAGGGGGCTCTACCCCCTACGAGCTACGCTCTCGTCAACACCCGTTCAGACACCGCAGGCTCTAAAAGCATGCTAATTTGATCGGCTTTAAAAAGATTTTGGAAGATTGAATTATAATTTAAAAAACTGTGGCGATCTCGCTATAAACGGATTTCTATTCATTTCTCTTTGATTGGGAGGATTTTAAGACCAAATCAGCTGAGGTACTACTTGATTATCCCCTCGACCAATTTCGCCAAATTATAAAAATTGGCATAATTTTTATTTTAAATAACGAAAGAACAAATAAATTAGTATAACATTAATAAAAATACAAATAAAATGTCGAAATAAAAATAACTTTATGACTTAGATACGTGTAACTTGCTTAAAGTCAAGTGAATGTGACGTTTACGATCAACCATTATTGGCATTTAATCTTATAGTTTGGCGATAGATATTTCGTCGACGGGATAACTAACTAGTACCAGAGATACAATCTCTGTTTTCGTCTTTCATTAAGTAAAATCAGTTAAACATTTCAAAATAAGCTAGTACAAAAGGAATTGAGTAAACAGAGTCTTTGTCTCCCGGTATTTTTTAACAAAGCGAAAAGAAAATTCTTTTAAATAAGACATTTTAAATTATCGTTTTTAATCTGACGTATTTTGACCAAACTATTCTTTCTTTTTTTCATATTCAAGTGAAAATACTTTTGTTAGAAATGAAATATTATTTGCGCTGTCCTAACAAAGTAGTTGAAAAGATCCTCTCAAAATGTCAAATAAATGTCTAGCGCAATTTCTAAATTTAAACTGTTTTGCAATATTATTTTGTGTTCAATTTATGTAATAATTGTAATGTGACGTAAATGTGACGTAATTTCTCCTATTTAAGACATCTAACGCTTGTTAATGAATTTATTATTTTACAATATCCTTTCTCTGTTAAAATTCATGTGTAAATATAGTTTTTATGAAGTAATTTTCAATAAGTTCCTGCTTTTTATACATAATTGCATAATAACATAATTCTAATTTCAAATGTTTTTTTCTGTTTATAATAGTCACGTGTAAATAAATCTTTAATTTGAAGCAAACATTATTATTTGCGCTGTTTATATAGTTGGCAACAGTTTAAATTAATACCATTTTCTAAAATATGTAAAAATTATCTCTCGAAATGCTGAAAATTTGAATTTAAAATAGAAATAAAACCTCAAAAAAGGAGTCAAATAAATAAAAAAAAAGAAATACAGTCGCACACCGGGAACTTTAAACGTATAAAATGATCTAAAAATGATTAAATTCCCATGTATAGTTTTTGCTGCTATAAAACTTTTTTAGTGGAACGATTTTGTCGAACTTTAGCATTAAATATCTCTTAAAATAATTCTTAGATTTGAAAACTGTCTGCATCAGCATGTTTATCAAACATTTCTGTATAATACCACCGATTTTCATATTTTTATACGCAATATTGTTCTTAATATTAACGAAGAAAGACCTCCGGTCACGAAAAATTCCAAACCGTCGGCGGTGACAGCGGTAGTTACTTTTTTTAGAATAGAAAGAACTTTTTTTCACAATTTAAATAAATAATAAAAAGGAAAGATTTCCAATTTTTTCAAATCCTCCTCTGATTGGATTCGATTCCACGATCTAGCAATTAGGAGAGAAAATACATACCACAGAGATACTGGTATCAGACCAGCGTATAACAAAATTTGAAACACATCTCAATTTTTCAGCACATGGCCCCGCTTCTACACATCACTCCAACTGAGAAGCGGACTTCCCACTTTTCCTCCTTCCATAGGGAACCATCTAGGAATGAGTCGCTAGTGCTCTGGACTTATAGGCATTGCGATCACAGCGCCATCTGTTAGCGGTTTTTGTAACGTCATTTTGAAACTTTTGAATAACATTTTTACAGCTTGGCTAATAAACAAACCGTTTACCGCATAATTCTATTGATCTTTGTTTTTGAGATATTTTATTTTGAAATCAGGGTCTTATTCGCTGGACACCCTGTATATATATATATCCAAAAACCAAACCAAAAATTCGAAACTACGGAACTGATCCAACAATAAATAAACTAAACCAAATGACAACTACAAAATAACTAAAAACAACTAACTTTAAAAACAACATACTTTAAAAACGGCAAACTTTAAAAACATTCAAACTAAAACCAGAAGAAATTGAAACCATGGAGACAGGCCGGCATGCACTTGCGACATGCAACTGCGGGATTAAAACCAGTTTTTATGTGCACAACGCTCCCCAAACAACCTGTCAAGACCAAAAAGAAAAAAACTAACAAATCGAATGAGCTGCCTAGACCCATCGAAAACCAACAACTGAAAATGAAACCCCAAACAATCGTGCACGCAAACCCTGAACAGTCAAAGCCACGGTTACTCCTCTCTTCGCATCCACATTACCTCTAAATCTCTGCGATAAGTCTTACACTTTACGAAATTTCGTAGCAGACTCTTCAAAAATCTCTCAAGATAGCCATGGTGCAATGCCAGAATATACCAATTGTAAAGTTCTTCAATTTTTTCCCCAGTATTTGATGTCAATCTATCTATACGGTTTAACCCGTTAATAAAAATATTTCTATATATTGAGATATGCACATTTGATCCAAAATTTAAGATTTTTGTAGTTTCAAAGTTAAAGCTTTTTCGTTTATCATATATATCTGTTTTTATCTCACCATTTTTTATCTCGATATTAATGTCTAAATAGTTGACCATGTTTTTACTTTTTGACTCCAATTTCAAATTTAAACCTCTAGGATAGCAATCAAATTTTTCCTTTTTCACATCATTGCATCTGACTATTAAAACGTCATCAATGTAACGAAAGCACTTCATAGCCTCATTTATATCAATTTGTTCCTCATACATATATAAGTAGATATCGGCTAAAATCGAACTACAACATCCCCCCATTGGAATACCTCTAACTTGTTTGTAAACAATTTTCCCGTCATATAAGTAGTTCTCACTCACTACAAAGTTAAACAAATTAGTAAACCATTCCTGTCCGATATTTGAGGAATTATATTTACTAAAGAACTCCATAATTTTTATTTTAAGATTGTCCAAATCTATACTATTATACAAATCTTCAAAATCATACGCTGTTAAACTTGAAATGTTTTTCATTAGATTTAAATGTATATATATATATATATATATATATATATATCACTTCTTTATAGACACGATAACTTCCGTAATTCTGCACAAATCTCTTCCAAACTGATACTTAAAATTAAGGGGTAGAAAATATCGATGAAGTTCGTTAATGGGCAAAATCGGACCAAGGGACTGGAAATAGGAAAAGAGGTTTTGTGAAAAACGAAAAAGCAGAATAACGTCTTAACTATAATACATATCAAATGAGTTTAAAGTTATTATTACTTCTAGAAAATGGGGGGGGGGATTTTATGCATCATAGATTTTTTATAAAATTAAAAAAGGGGTCAAGGCGCGAAAATTATAGGCTTTTAGAGTGAAAAAAATTCATAACTTAGTCAATTCTTAAGGTATCAAATTCACTTAAACTTACTATAAATCTTTTTAATATTATCTAAAACTTTTATATTGACTAGTTTTTGAAAGGACAAACTCTTAAAGCAAAAACAAATTGAACAAAAATAGGGGTTGAAATTATCGTATTAAGGGTGTACTCAAATCAAAACGGCTTATTTTCTAAATCATTTTTAACTTCATTTTTGCTCTCAAACGCATCCAACTCTCTCAAACGCAGGTTCTCGTATTCAGACACTATATAAAGTGCTGCATTGATCGATTTTTTATAAAAGCAAAATATGTTCTAAAAAATAATGTTAAAGTAGACATTTTGAACGGAATTTCCGGAAGTGATAGTGCTGGAAAGGGAAAAAAAATAGTCGTACTGAGAAAATAATTGTTTCTAAGTAAAGTTCTAATTAATTGAACAAAAATAAAATCACAGGTCGCTTATAAATCTCTTCTAAAAATCACGGCAGCAAGTTTAAAACTTTTAAAAATGAGTTTGAACATGTGTCAGAAAATTTCGAGTCCTTGAGCGTGGAAAAATATTTTTTGGAATACCGCCTTAATATGATTCTGATAAAACCAGCTCTTACAGAAAAATTCGTCAAAAGCGGCCAGATAAAATTGTTAAAGTGGGTTTATCTATAATCTTGATTTAGTTTTTGTTGCTGAAATTAGTACTTAACTTCGAAATCTACATCCGCTTATAGTCCAAACCGGCAAGAATTTTTTTAATATATATTCTCAACAATTGAGAAAATCATTCCATTTTCAAAATTCGCTTATAAATATTGCTTGTTAAGATACCTATCTTAATTAACATTTTTATTTCCTTCTTTCCTTTACTCAAGTGGTATTTTTTCAAAGCCGTTTTTCTCCGTATCTAAATTATTACTAATTTTAAATTGTGTTAATTTCAAGAGATGAATTTTAGAAAGCATAATTGATTGGAAGAAGGATACATCTTAATGTTGATGCTGCCTGCATTCTTGACTCAATGCAAATAGTTATAATTGGCTTCCTGTAGATACCAGTGGTAAAAGTTTCCTTTTTGTAAGTTGTAACAGATATCTAAAACAATTTGTACGTTGTGTTTAATAAATAAACCTTCCATAAGTCATTGAAACTTTGTATTTATGTAGTATAAAAATTCATATATTTTTTTAAATAATAGCTATCGTTCTTCTTATGCCAGACATATAAATATGAAAATGTCAAAATGTTAGGAAATGGCGTTTGAATGTTACTGTTCTCTCATAATAAGTATGCTTTATTTTCGTAAAATGTTTTGTAATGTTGCACCAGGAAGGGGGTACATGTCTGGATACGTTTTTACGACAACATTTGCATAGGTCAATAGAAAACAAAACTGTCCATATAGCTAATAAACAGTAAAAAAAAAATTAAATAATCATGTTTCTGGCAAGGAACGATACGATATATTTCATTTTATAATTGTGACATATTTCATTTTAGAATTGGTCATTTATGAATTTTACTTCTTCGAAAATACTCCGTGTCATGCTAACTCTTTCACATTAAAGCATGCACTAACATTTAGGTTACCCCTATTTAAGGGGTCTCAGGACTCTTAAAGCTTTAAAAATTTCGAAATTTTAGTTTTTTTAGAGGTTAACCTCCTATCTTTTCTGAACATTTTGACATAATTGTTTCCTTGAAATTCCTTGTAGAACTGAAGTTATGGCTTTTATATTTATACACGTTCAATAGCTGAAGCGTCGTTTCGGAAACTTTGAAGCCATTTTTCTCTTAATGACGTTTTTGGGCATAACACGCACGATATCTCAAAACCGTATGAACATTTTTTCATGAAATTTTCAAAACATATGTTTCATGTTAGTCTGTATAAACTGAACCTAAATTTTCCTTTTAATTGTTCAAAACAATATTTTTTTAGGAGATTATACTATTGAATTTTTCTTAATTTTGCATTAGCTAAATACAACTTTGTATTAAAAATACAAAAAAGCTTTAAATACAAATTTATTTAGGTTCAGGGTAATTGCTACAATCTGAAGTATAATTAGGCATTAAAATTTTCATTCTAGTTGCAATACTTATTTTGTAATCGTGCGCGTAATTTGTCATGACGATTTTTTGCTCGTCAAATATCTAACAGTTTGGAGCCCCCTGTAAATGCTAATTCTGCATCTTATAATTTTTTAAATACATGAAATGAAAGAACATACTTATATCTTTTATTCCCAATTAAAATTGTGTCTTCAAATCAAATACATTTTAAGATATTAAATGTTGAAAATGGTCTATTTTTTTTTACTTTTTTCCAATTTTAAGAGTCCTGAGACCCCTTAAAAAGTCAACAGTTGCGGAAGTGAATTTTGAATTAGGAACTTGCTTTATTATTCGTAAACAACTCCGAAAATTTTGAGGCTATCTGCGCATATTAAGGAAAGCGTAATCTAGGGTTGACATATAAGCAGGTGAATTAACCGATAGGAAATAAAACGTATTTAAAGTTATTTTTAACTATATTTGAAATAATTAGAAATCTCGAGGAAGTATATTGTGTTATAAAATTGTTTAAAAATCAAACTGCAACACTGTTCACTTAAAGCAATATGTTACAACTTTCTTCCGGAAAAGTTATGTATATGATTGATTGACACCAAAATATATGTCAAGCTTAAGTGACTCATAAATTTTGTTGATAAGGTATAAGCACTTTTGTTATTTGCTTTTGAAAATTCAATTTCTGCCTTTCTTAAGAAAAATAAATTTATGTTTAATATCAATTTATCGTAAAAAAGAGATTACAAATTATTTTATAAAAGAAATATGAAAGAATACACAATCACTTTTAATAAGAACAGAACGTAGGACAGGATTGTAATCATTTTTAAATGTGATGGAAACATTTCAAAATATTAAGAAACTAGCCTAAATGCCTGTCCTAGGACGGTTGGTAAAAATTGTGTTTTTCACTTAAAATTTGAAGAACTGATAAAAATAATTGATAATATGGAAGCGTTTAGATGAGCAAAGTTCAGCTAGTTTATGTTCTAATAAACACACTATGAGCATTTACAATTTCCGGCTAATTTACCATAACAAACTGAAGATTTCTTAATAAAACAAAAATTTAACAATTATGTAATAAAACTGTGTAATTAAAAAATTCTGCTACAATTATTGAAATATTATTAATTTTTGTATAACACTTAGAAATTGTATTTTTATTGTTTACCCCTCCGCTGCCCTCCACAAAGAAAAATAATATAATAAAATTATATGTATAATATACATATGTATATTATCAATATACATTGTATATTGATTAATAAATAAGATAAATCTTAAAGAAAAACAACAGCCTCAGTGTGTTTTAAATATGTCAATAATACATGTAAGCAAAAGACGAAAACTATTTTTATTCAAGGATAAGTTTTATAAATGCCTTTTATTAATTCCTAACCTTAATTTTTTTTATATATCTATGTAGTTTTAAATTTATTTTGATACAAAGAAGAATCAAATATAGTTAATGCTCATTTTTGATATCTGTTTTTATTTATTCTAACTTTATGTTTTAAAGTATGAAACAAGAATAATCGTTTTTCCTTTCTTTCAGAAATGACGCTAACTTTGTTAACGAACAACGGACGCCGTTTGAACTTTGATAACGACCACCAAACTATCTTTTGCAACCCCGTTGGACATTGTCCAATCAAGTTGTGGGGCTACGGAAAGCGGCACATCCCAAGCATGTTTTTTCTCTGTACAATCTTTGCGTCACATTTCAGCAGAAAAGAATTTACGGAAGTGTCTCGGGAAGAACCCCCTCCGATAAAGACTGTTTATGGAACGAAAAGCATTGTTAAAATGTTCTTCACGCTTATTGGTATTTTTCTTCTGTTTACCCACGGCTGACGTCATATTAGTAAACAGGGGTAGGGCAGCTTCACGTAAAGTCATTTATATCGCCTCTTTTAATCTTCATAACTCCATGGTTTAATATTTTCCTAATGAATCACAAAAGAGAATGACTCGTTACCACGGCTTCTTATTTACGTCTTAGGCTACGATTGTTTTCAACTCGATTTCTTAAATGGCTGCGCAAATCATTGAAATTTCGTTAGGTTTGAATCTTTTATAGAAAATTATGCTGAACAGAATGGATTTCAGGCAGATAAGTTTTCTCATACATATCTCAAATCAAAATCAAGCCTAACGAGACTCCGTCTTATCGAAGACTGGTAAGACTGATGGGTTCGAACCTGATTCGTTACACTGTGTCTTATTGTATAGAGATGAAATAAATAACTGTAATCTATGTGCAATTATGCAGTGCATGCTTCATTAATGGTTATATATGTAAAAACAGCTGAAAAGGAAATATCCTATATAGCCATTAATCACCGAATACTTTCAATTTTAGACGTTTTGACGAATATTTAAAAATATACTTGTCGGATTCTTCTGGAAATTCAGGATTATAAAGAATATATTTGACATCATATTTAGCAACTTCGATTTGATAAGATAAAAAGGAAAATTAGGAGGCCAACCAAAACATTAAAAGAAAAATAATAATATTTGGGATCACCCTGTAAATTAAGATGCCCGGAAATATCTATCGCTGCAGAATAGTAATATGTGGATACTGTACAACATGTTTCCTGATTTATGTAAGAATAGTATGCATATTCAGTGAAATGCAGCGATTTTTTTTTATATCAAAAAATTGTTGCATGTTTTTGGCTTATATTATGCAGTGTTTTAGAGCAAATTTAATGCCAGTTTCAGAAAAAAATTATCAAAATGTATTAGAAACAATATAGCGCAACTGGAATATAAATATGTTAAACATTTCATGAAATATTAGCAGTTGAATGAAACAATTTTTTATCTGAACATGCGCGAACGATAACATAGATTTATTTACATAATTTAATATTAATATCTATGGAGTAACTTGTAAAACAAATACAGTCAAATATCGTGAAAATTCAGAAAGATATCGGCGACAGATTAAGCTGATTTTTAGTTGCTCTCTAAAAGCAGTTGACTGATAAGGAATTTTTCACAAATTCTCGTTTTCTATAAACTGGCTTTTTGCAAAGGAGTTTGTATATAATGAATGTCAAAGAGTATATTTAGAAGAAATTCTTCGATTTTGATGCTTCTTTTTGTGATGGAATCGACTCGTCCTGGTCTTTACACAATGAGAATAAATGCATCAATAAACAATGAAAAAAAAATTAAATTGATAATTTGCGGAAAATCCCTTATAATCCAGCTGCTTTTAGAGAAAAACTAAAAATTAGCTCAGCCTATTGACGATCTTTCTGAATTTTCACGATATTTGACTGGATTCTATTTTTTACGAGTTGCTCTATAGAGTTCACTATTAAATTATGTAAAAAAAAAATTATGTTATCGTTCTCGCATGTGCAGATAAAAATTATTTCATACAACTGCTCATATTTGGCGAAATATTTAATATACAGGGTGATCAGAAAATGAGTATAGATTTCTAAACTTAATAATTCACGGAATAATGAAGTTAGAGAGGTGGAAATTTATACACATGCTTGGAATACCATGGGGTTTCATTGTAACCAAAAAAAAGTTCAAAAAATCGCCGACAGATAGCGATTCATGTGATAAGAAAAGCAGTAATTAGTATAACAAATTATGGCAAAGCAAAGACGATGACCTTCAGAACAAATGCTCAACATGCCCACCGTCATCCTTCAACAATAGCTATAGTCGAGGAACAATGTTGCACACAGCACTGTACAGAATATATGTAGTTATGGTAAGAAAATGGCGTTGGATGTTGTCTTTTAGCATCCCTATTGATGTCGGTGGTTCTCGGTAGACTTGCGATTCGTGTAACCCCGGAGTCAAAAATCACACAGACTGAGATCTGGGGATCTGGGAGGCCACGCATGAGGAAAATGGCGGCTCAGCAAGCGATCATCACCAAATGACGTGCGCAAGAGATCATTCACACGTCTAGCAATATTAGGTGGAGGGCCATTCTCCATAAAAATCGTACTTTCCAGCAGGTGCTTATCAGCCAGGCTAGAGATGATTCTGAAACATATCGGCGTACCTCTCACCTGTCACGCTAACAGTTACAAAACAAGAATCACCTATCACAAAAAAATGCCTGGTAACGGTAGATGTGATAAATTCACACCACACCGTGACTTTCTCGTGGTGCAATAGGGTTTGCCCGAATGTTCAAGGATTTTCGGTAGCCCAAATTCTGCAGTTGTGGGTATTGCCAGGCCCTTGGATTGTGCAATGGGCTTCGTCGGTCAAAATACACACCACACAACCAATCGTTCTCTTTCGCCATCTTTTGAAACGCCAGCACCGCAAATATTCTCCGTTTCACAAAATCGCCAGATAACAGTTAATGATGAAGCTGGATTTTGTACGGATAGCATCGGTGGGTACTCTTTAGTGCTACCCAAACAGTAGTGTATGGAATGGAAGTGCGACGTGCGACTTCACGAGCGCTTTTTTCCCCATACGTAGACGGAAGGACCAGCTAAAATCTCGATTTCTTCCTCAACAGTCTGAGCAACATTAGCAATTGTGCTCGGTCGGCCACTACATGGCCCATAGTCTAAACAACCCATGACTTCGAATCATTCTCTTGACAGCTGCAATTGTCATAGGACCTTCACCTGTTAGAATAACCTTCTTATGGCGATAGGATCGTAAAGCTGCAGTAGCAGATTCCCCATTTCGTTAGTAGAACTTTACTAACATTACCTTTTCTGGTAACATCAACATTCTGCGATCGCTGGTACATCTGATTCTCTCTCTCATTACAGCTCCTTTTATACACGATTCTCAGGCAGTGTCACTGAAGTTTTGCTGTACAGCGCCATCTGTCGGCCATTTTGTAAACTTTTTTGTGTGGTTACCATAAAACGCCATGTCATTCCAAGCATGTGTGTCAGTTTTTACCTCTCTACGTACATTATTCCGTGAATTATTAATTTTTTAAATGTATACTCATTTTCTGATCGCCCTGTATTTATATTTCAATTGCTCTATATTGTTTCTAATACATTTTGATAATCTTTCTGAAAATGGAGTTAAATTGTGTTAAAAGCTCTGCATAGTATAAGCTTAAAACATGCAACAATTTGTTGAACTTAAAACGAAATCGCCATCTCTACATGAATATACAAATACATTCTATTCTTACACAAATCAGTAGAAACGTTATACCGTGTCCACATATTTGTATTCTGCAGCGATAGATCATTCGTGCATTTTTATTTATATCGTGATCCAAATTATTATTATATTTCTCTTAATTTTTTGTTTGCCACCTAATTGTCCTCCTTAAGAAATCGACATTGATGCGTATGCGGTCAAACATATTCCTTAGAATCCTAAAGTTCCAGAAGACTCCGGCAAGTATAATTTTAAATATTCGACAAATTGTCTAAAATTGAAAGCGTTCGGTGATTAATGGCTATATAGTGCATATCCTCTTGAGACCCAAGCTCGCATTTTTCGCGCAAATGTTACCATTTTTAGGATTAAGGCTCTTTATGGGGCTAGAAAACTTTGTATATATTAATTTATTTTTAAAATTAAAAAATATATAGAGTTTTGGCGTGTCCAATATAATGGACATTGGGTCTTAGTCCTGTAAAAACCATATTATTGAATTACATTATTCTGAATGAAAAATTCTTAATTGCAAAATATTCTTTCATTATAAATGTGTTTTTATCGTTCATACATCACCTTTAAATATTGCACAATTATAGTTTTTTCATTATCAAAGGAAAAAAAAGTATTTTTGAATGAGATTTATTTGAAAAGTTTAAATCAATTTAGTGATTTTTAAATATTTTTTTTAAAGGAATAAAAAAAATCTATCACATCAATAAATGTTTTTATTCTTAATAAAATTATAAATAGTTAGTGGCACGGTTATCCCAATTGACATTTGGATGCCAAAAGGAAATTTAAAAGAAATAAAATTCAGTTTATTTATAATCTTAAATTATTATCTTAAGTTATATTTTCTTTCAATATAAATGTGCTTTTTGTGGTGTCTGAATAGTGACATTTACTCCATGGTTTCTATTAATATCCTGAGCGAGCTAAATTATGAATATACTGTGAACGAGATTATGGAATAAGTATTGTAAATAAATGGCTATGTTTAGGTGGTATGCCGATTGAGCATACAGTGAAATATGTTATATTTATTCGTGTAATTTATGTCCGTGTTGTCTTAGTAAAGTGATGTGCATCCGTGTTAAAACCTTGTCTTCATTTCTAAGTAGATTAATACCCACGCAAACAAGATAGGACAGCTGGCGACGATAAATAAAAAATAGATCTGTACGAAGACGGCTAAAGGTAAAAGTTTCATTTTCATCTTTTAATTAAATTGAATTATGGAACAACAAATACAAGAATTGTTGAAACAGAATCGAGAATTGATTCTTGCTCTTCAAAATAAAGAGAGCGTTTCTCATAAATTAACTGTTCAATTTGAAAAATTTAATGAAGAATATGAAAATTTCGATAGTTTTTTCGAAAGATCTCTCGCATACTTAGATGTTCAAAAAGTCCCGGAAGACGTTAGGGCTAAAGTGTTTATTTCTTCTCTAAGTCCTAAATTGTATCAGTTACTAAAAAATTTGTTGTCTCCAGAAATTCCTTCTGCGCAAAGCTTAGATAAATTGAAAGAGATTTTGAAAAAGCATTTGACCCCAAAGCCATTGATTATACCTTCCCGACATAAGTTTCTGAATCGTAAACAGCATGAAGGGGAGAGTATTAATAATTATATAGCGGAACTCCGAGCACTAGCAATTAATTGCGATTATGAAAGTAATATGTTAAATATCATGCTACGTGATGTTTTTGTTAGTGGATTACGCGATAAAATAATTCTAGATAGATTATTTGAAGAAGATAATATAGATCTGGATAAAACTTTGCAAATAGCTTTAGCTATGGAAAAGGCATTTAAGGGGGCAAATGATATTATGGGCCGTGAAATAAATGCAGTTAATGCAGTAAAGAAACAATGGTATAGAAAAACAAACTTTGCGGAAAAGCAGCGGAAATCTTTATTTTGCACGCGATGTACAGGCACGGATCATGCCAAAGAAAAATGTAGATTTATTTCGAGTAAGTGCAACTTTTGTTCAAAAATTGGGCACATAAAAAAAGCGTGTTTCGCAGCTAAAAAGGCGAATGCTAGACCAGTTAAACAAAAACAAGTAAATTTAAAGGAAAATAATGTCCAGGTTCCATTATTTGGTTTAAATATCACTGATTGTACATTACGCGAGGAAGAACCGAAATGACCTCCGATAATGATTACTCTGAAACTTGACGGAAAGATTTGTTCTATGGAATTAGATACTGGTGGAGCAGTCAGTGTTATGAGTATAAGTAATTTTAGAAAAATTTCAAAGAAACAGATTCAACCCACTGATATAGTTTTTAAAACTTATAATGGTGAATCATTAATACCTATGGGGTATGTTACAGTTAGAGTTCAATATAAAAACCAGATTTCGGATTTGAACTTATACATTGTTAAGGAGAACTTGGATACCATTTTTGGCCGTGAATGGCTTCACAAAATTAGTCTAGACTGGAATGCTATTAAGGCATTAAGAGCTACGACTAAACTGAACTTAAAAGATCTGTTGGAACAATATAAAGATATTTTTGATGATAAACTGGGGGAAATAAATAATTATGAAGCTATGCTCGAGCTTAAACCGGATGTTAAACCCATATTTTGCAGAGTTAGAACAGTTCCATTTGCATTAAAGAGCAGAGTTGAAGATGAAATAGATAGATTAGAAAAAGAAGGTATTTTAGAAAGGGTTGAAAGCTCTGAATGGGCAACACCAGTAGTACCAGTCGTAAAACCGGATGGCAGTATACGATTATGTGCCGATTATTCCGTAACCTTAAATCCTAATTTAATCGTACCACAACACCCTTTGCCAAGATTAGAGGAGATATTCGCAAGTTTGAATGGGGGAAAACAATTCTCAAAATTAGATTTCAAACATGCATATTTGCAAATGAAGGTAGATCCGGAAAGTCAGAAACTATTAACAATAAATACCCATAAAGGATTGTATATTTGCAAGAGACTAATGTTTGGGTTAAATGGAGTGCCTGCAATTTGGCAGCGGTACGTAGATGGCTTGTTCCAAGGTATGGAATGGGTTAAAGTATTCATGGATGATGCTAGAATAACAGGAAATGACGAAATGTCACATCTTAAAGCTTTAGAGCTGTTTTTCAAAAAATGTAAAGAGCATGGTCTAAAACTTAATCTAAGTAAGAGTCAGTTCTTTCAAAATGAAATAAAATTTCTAGGTCATAAAATAGATGCAAATGGGATACATAAAACCGACGAGAAGGTTTCAGCAATCTTAAAAGCCCCTGTACCTAAGAATGTACAAGAAGTGAAGAGTTTCCTTGGATTAGTAACGTTTTATGGAAAATTCTGTAAAAATTTGGCAACTATAGCAAATCCTCTTAATAACTTGACAAGAAAAGATGTGAAATTTAAATGGTCAAAAAGTTGTCAAGTTGCCTTTGAGCAAATAAAAAAGGAAATCTGTTCAGAAAAAGTTTTAGTTCACTATGATCCGAAACTTCCCTTAACGCTGGCAAGTGATGCATCTCCAGTAGGTGTTGGTTGTGTCTTGTCTCATCGATATCCAGATGGGTCTGAACGGCCAATAGCTTTTGCATCCAAAACCTTAACGAGGACTGAACAGAAATATTCTCAAATCGACAAAGAAGCCTTATCAATTGTGTGGGCAATAAAAAAGTTTTACCTGTATCTAAAAGGAAGAAGGTTTACGTTAATAACTGACCACAAACCTCTAGTAGCAATTTTTGGATCGAAACGAGGATTACCCGTATTAACAGCTACCAGATTACTACACTATGCATTAATTTTGCAATCCTTCCAATTTGACATAGTTGTCCGAAAAACTAATGATCATGGAAATGCAGACTTTTTGTCAAGATTGCCTAAAACTTCGGAAGAACTGGAAGTGAAAGATGACATTACCATATTCCAGATGTCACAAATTGAAACGTTACCAGTTACTTCAAAGGAATTACGAGAAGAAACGTGGAGAGATGAAGAATTGGGTCCACTTTTACAAGCCTTACGAAAAGGTCAGAATTTGCAGGGAAGAGAAGCACAATATACCATTGAAGATGGATGTATCATGTACGGACAAAGAGTGTGTGTTCCGAAGAAATATCAAAAGCGTATTTTGGAAGAACTGCATCAAGGACACTTAGGCATTGTTAAAATGAAAGCAATCGCAAGATCATTCGTCTATTGGAAAGGGATTGACAACGATATAGAAGAAGCAGCTAGAAATTGCGCTGATTGTGCCAGACACAAGACTGATCCAACAAAGGCCAAAGTTCATTACTGGGACTATCCCAGCATGCCATGGGAACGTATACATGTTGATTTTGCCGGTCCTTTATTTGAGCACATGTTTTTGGTGGTAGTTGATGCTCACTCTAAGTGGTTAGAAGTATATCCGATGAAGATTACCACAGAGAAGAAAACAATTGAATGTCTACGAGACAGTTTTGCGAGATTTGGATTGCCATTAGTTATTGTCAGTGACAACGGACCACAATTCTCGTCTGATGAATTTCAGAGATTCATGCGAAGGAATGGTATCAAGCACAAAACTTCCGCACCATTTAAACCATCAAGTAATGGCCAAGCTGAACGCTATGTCCATATGGTAAAACAGTCGCTGCGGGCCATGCAGAGTTATGAAGAAAGTATATAACAAAAATTGAGTACATTTTTGCTTCAATACAGAAAAGCTCCAAATGCAATAACAAATCACAGCCCAGCTATGTTATTTTTAAAAAGAGATATCCGAAGTAGGATTGATTTACTATTACCTCAACTACAATCGAGGATTCAAGAAAAAGTACGAAAAGGAGTATATGAATTTATAGATAGAAATTTTGACATCGGTGATTCTGTAGCAGTACGAGATTATAAATCGGCAAATTCGAAATGGAAATTTGGAAGAATAATTAATAAAGATGGTGTCCTTCATTATACAATCGATGTTCAAGGTACACTCGTAAGACGCCATGTTGACCAAATCCGTCCAGTAGGTGAACAAGTGCAGAAGAATTATTCTACATCGAATGAATATCGAAGATCTCCATCGACAAAGTTTAAAGAGACTTCTTCAGAACCGGAACATCTGAATGCTGAAAGTATTATTGTTCCGATCTCCAGTGACAAACCTGTAGCGTCACCTTCAACTGCTGATGTCCCGAGTAAGGATCTGACTTCCCCAACCCATCAGTCAAATAGTTCATCACCAGTACCTGCTACGACAGATGCTCCACCGATTCAAGCAAGCCCGACTATGATACCCCGACGTTCTCAGAGAGTTCGCAGACCACCCAAGAAGCTTGACCTGTAAAGGGGGAGGAGATGTGGTGTCTGAATAGTGACATTTACTCCATGGTTTCTATTAATATCCTGAGCGAGCTAAATTATGAATATACTGTGAACGAGATTATGGAATAAGTATTGTAAATAAATGGCTATGTTTAGGTGGTATGCCGATTGAGCATACAGTGAAATATGTTATATTTATTCGTGTAATTTATGTCCGTGTTGTCTTAGTAAAGTGATGTGCATCCGTGTTAAAACCTTGTCTTCATTTCTGAGTAGATTAATACCCACGCAAACAAGATAGGACACTTTTATCGTTCATACATCACATGTAAATATTGCAAAATTTTAATTTTTTTTCTTTATCAAAGAGAAAAGGTATTTTTGGATGAAATTTATTTGCAAAGTATAATTCTATTTAGTGACTTTTTAAATAGTTTTTTAAAAAGGAAATAAAAAAAATCTATCTCATCAATAAAAAATTTTTCTAAAAAAAAAAGATAAACTTAGTGGCGCGGTTATCACATTTGACATGTGGATGCCAAAGGTAATTAAAAAGAAATAAAATGCAATTTATTTATAATCTTAAATTATTGTCCTCAGTTATATTTTCTTTAAATTTTTATTTCTCTTTAAAGTCGATTAAATTAACTAATTTAATTCTAAACAACTTAAGAACAGTAAAATAATATAAAAAGGTTGCATTTATTTTTTATAGTTAAACGAATATACAAATACAAGTTGCATTTCATGCTTACTTATTTTACATGCATACTTATTTTATTTTATACTTATCAAGTAAGATAAGTTCGCTATATAGGTTCCAACAACCAGATTTTTAGCGTCAAGTTCATATTTCTTTCACTACAAACTTTGTTGACATCAGAAGTGTGTTTTTATGGTTTATATGTCACTTCCAAATATCACATAAATTCAATTTTCGCATCATCAAATATAAAAAGTGTATTTTAACAACAAACGTGTTGATCAATTTAGTAATAATACAAAAAAATTAATAACATTTTGTTTTGTTTTTTAACTCTTCTCAACACCAATAATTTGTTTGTTAGAATAATGATAATAAATAGTGGCACAGTCACAATTGGCAAGTAAATGCCAAGAAGAAATTTAAAAGAAATCAAAATGAATTTATTTAGAATCTTATACCGTTATCTTTAATTATATTTTCTTAAAGTTTTTTTACTAATTAAATATGATTAAATTTATTAATTAAATTATAAATAGTATATTAACAGAAAAATAATACCAAAAATAGTTATGAATAAGAATAAAACATAATAAAGGGTTAATTATCCATATTTACCAAATGCTGCACAGAAAAAAAAATCACTGAAATCCAAAATTTAACAATGTACTTGACTTAGAACAAGAATTTTATCAGTAAAAATATACATTTCTATGATAATATTTATTTTATTATTATTTATTTAAGACTATATATTATCTACTTCTGTATCTGTTATTTGTTTCAATACTGTGTTGATTTTTAAGTAAAAACTAATGTATCTCTTCAGTATACAAAAAGAGTCTATATGAATAAAAATAACTGATAAAGACCCAATGTCCAATAGAATGGACATTAAAAAAAAGTTGTTTATTTTCTAAAATATACATTAGATTACTTAAACTGCGGTGTCATTTCATTGATACAACATTTAACATTAGATCTCTGTCGCATTAATGGTAAAATATTTTTAATATATTTATAAAATTAGCATTAAAACTGTCTGCTTACCTTCAACAGTCTTTCTCTTGTTGCCTGCCGCATTCAAATGATTAAAATACATATTTAGTTGTGATTTTTTTATTATTTCGGCATACAGATAGCAGCACTAGACTATCTAGTGTAATGGGCAGCAAGTATTTACAAGTTCCAACTGAAATTATGCATTTTACATAAAAAATAAATATGTCCAATAGAATGGACGCGGGGTCTCAGGAGGTTAAAGCCATATATAACTATTTTACAAACATTATCTTTTTCGAGTAAAAGAATGAAAATATTTATATTTGAAAAATTACCGCGAGCTCAGTGGTTACTGAAAAAATTAAGAGTACATTTTTCAAAGTGAAAAATTCATAATTTCATATCGGTATTTTTTAATGACACACTTACAAATGGAAATTTCTAGGCTTTTAGAAACATACGTTATATATTTCATAATATTAAAGGATAATTTAATATTGAAAGACATTTCAATAACATCTCTGTTGTTCGAATTTTTAAAAGAAAGGTAGACGGATTTAGGAATTTTGAGAAAGCTGTGAGAAGGAAAATATTCTTAAAGTAGATAAAGCTTTAGATGCTAACTTTTACGCTCTTTCGCTACCAGTATTTTTTATTTGTAAAATTTCCCTTACTAAATCGTGAAAATGAGCGATTGAACACACCAGATGTTTTTTTTCAACAATAGTAGTTAGAATAAAAGAGTAAAAGTTGGCAGTTATCGTTAAAGCTTTATGGATCGACTGATAAATACAGCTTTCGCAAACATGATTTCAAATTGATTAATCTTAGAGTATTTTAGTATAATATAAAGTGCGATAATGAAATAGCAAAATATTTTCTCTATAATTATTACCCAAAATCAAAACTGAAAAACTATATATGAAAGGATTAGAAAAAAAAAACAAATGTCTTATCCACATTATATTCATAAAAAGATGAACTAAAATGCCTCTGATTGCACTTCTCAGTATTATGCATAAAATTACAGATTTTATTCAGGATTTGTACGACAAAATTCAATTTTCAATCATTCCCAGAAACGGACTGCAAAATATATGGCTCGTTAATGAACGTTGATGTTTTATTAGTTTAATAGAGATTAAAATCGCATGTCAATTTTTCAGATTAAAATGATTTGAAATTATTATTAAAAATATTTGAAGAATGACTCGATTGGTTAAAAAGGAATGTTTAACATTCCTTTTTAATAAAGATGTCCAATAGAATTTTCAGAATAGAATCCAACGGATTTTTTTTGTGTGTGTGGGTTTGAAATTAACTAATGGAGAATTGAAGACATTTGGTTTAAAAAAATATTTATATTTCTGAAAGTCTGTCATGTTAAAAGTGTTCTCTCAAAGCCTTTTTAGAAGTTTAAACACAGGTAAATGTTGTAGTGATTCGTATTTATGCGATGAAAAGAAATATATGACGAACCTGCAAGTAATTTCCCCGTAACACTACTTTTAAATAGTTCGAGCAATGACTCGGTAACATATGAACAAATTTTCGTGGTCTTTTTAGGTGCGTTAGTAATTATATAAATATGTAGCACCTATAGTCGTCGTTCAGTCCGTCCGTCCGCATATAATAGATCAGAAACTACCCAACCGGATGGCCTGAAATTTTAAATACATAATTGTTCCGAAATTTTGTCGAGTCATTTCAAATTTTATAAAAGTCGGATGTATCGTTTAATTACAGGAAAAGTAAAAAAAATCCGTTACATTACGGCCGATGGGAAAAAATGATTTCAAGTGCATTTTAATGATGTTACAGCTTTTCGAACAGCTATGGTACGAACGCAACTCATTTGCCACGTTTGACCTGCAATTTCCAACTTGCTTTTATTATCAATGAAAACTTATAAAATACTACTTCTTGACTAACTTTTTGAAATTTTTATTCGTTAGTTTTTTATTAACAGAATGTCAGATTTATTCTTCAAAAGTGATATTTTACTTTTCACAGTTCGTATTTTTATTAAATGCTGAAATTCACAAAATCGTCGTTCAGTGACTACAAACAATATACAGAGTGGTTATAATTAAATTTCCCCTATAAACAGCATCCTACAGCGCAAACGGGTGAACAGAAGGCAATAAAATTTGGTATATAGACTATACACGACATGCGCTCACGGAATTTCGTTAAAAAAAAGTTGTAAAATGTCCACCAGAGGGCGCCTTTTCCTGAAAAACATTAAATTTAACACAATAAACGGCCAAAACAGCCGATTTTACATTTTATTACTCGTAATTCTGGTTCTGGATTGTTAATATTGTTTCTGTATTCCGTTTTGGTCGTTTATTGTGTTAAATTCAATGTTTTTCCGGAAACGGCACCCTCTGGTGGACATTTTGGAACTAATTTTTTTTTTTCGAAATTCCGTGAGCGCATCTCGTGTATAGCCTACACTGTAAAAAAAAATCTGTGAAGTTACTAAAGTTTTTCTAGGAAACTGGGATTCCTAGAACTTTTCATGTAACGGCAACAACAAAATTTCATGTAACAGACACACTTTTCCGCCGAAAATCAAAAAATCTGTAAGGTTACTAAGAATTTTTTTGGAAACTGGGATTCCGAGAACTTTTCATGTAACTGCAGCCAGGGTTACAAATAAAAGTTTAGTAAGATTACTGAAATTTTAGCAGATTCATTTGTAAATTTACAGATTTTTGTACCTTTACAAAAACTAGTTTTGTAGATTTGCAGCTTTTTTCGTACAGTTACAGGTGAAAGTTTAGTAAGCATGTAACTTTACATCTGTAGAACTACAGATTTTTTTTTTTTACAGTGTACATACAAAATTTCACTGCATTCCGTTCTCCCGTTTGCGCTGTAGGATGCTGTTTATAGGAGAAGTTTAATTATAATCACCCTGTATTTCAACATACGTTTAGTTTCATTCGTTTCAGATGAAACAACCTAGACAAATCTGTGGTGCACAGAATGTTACACGCCGTACAACTTCAAGACAAATCCGGTGCATTGAAACATGTGTTTTTGATTAAAACTAATAAAAATGTATGTTTGAAAAGTTCAAAAAATGTGTCTTGCTATTCACAAACGTACATGTTTTAATTTAGAAACTTTTTGTTCTTTATTTATTGAAAATACTGAACATTACTTTGATTCATATTACAATTACTTTATTTTTGCAGAGTGAAAGTTCATCTTTTCTCCCACCTGTTACCTGTTTCACAACTTTTCGGAGCATTTAATCAATTATCACAACTAGAAATATGGATATTATTGATAGTTATATAAAAAAAGTAAAGACTGAATACATATAATAATAAAATATATAAGAATATAAAATTAATAAATATTTATTTTTTGTTCTCATACACTGTAAAAAAAATCTGTAAAGTTACTAAATTTTTTCTTGAAACTGGGACTCCTAGAACTGTTTATGTAATGGCAACAACATAATTTCATGTAACACATACACTTTTGCATCGTAAATTAAAAACTTTGTAAGGTTACTAAGAATTTTTTAGGAAACTGCTATGCCTAGAACTTTTTATGTAACTGCAACCCGCGATACGGATAAAATTTTAGTAAGATTACTGTAATTTTAGTAGATTCTTTTGTAAACCTACTGACTTCTGTAGCTTTACAAAAACTAGTTTTGTAGATTCACATCTTTTTTGTACAGTGTAGAGATAAAATTTTAGTAAGCATACAGTTTTCTATAACTTTACATCCGTAGAATTACAGATTTTCTTTTTACAGTGTACAGTTTCATAATAACACATTACCGTATTAATGCACAATGTTTAAATGTGTTGTTCAAAATATAATTCATTACCATGTTTCATATTCATAAATGTCAATAGTTGTTCCATATTCTTTATGCATAATTCAATATTTAATGTGTAGAGATAGAGACTTTTTTGAAAAAAGGCAGATAGGTTCAAGAGAGTTCGATGCGTGACTGCATGATCATGAAATGCAGGTACTTGTTAACAATCATTCAACGCGTTCTCGATGTGTGTTTTAAATTTAGTAAGCTGGGCAATCATAATATCAACTTGATAAAATAAATAATGTTATTTCCACCTAGGTTGAGTCACGCAATCGGAATATTTTGAAGAAAATATATTTCCCACATTTCTCTTAAATTCTGGAAATAAAACTTTCTTTTAATATTTAACAGCATAGGAACAATTTTCATTATATTTTCGTAAAGGAATAAATTAAATGCATTCTAGAATCGCACATTGCCTCCATAACGGATATTCCCGAATAGAAGACACAATAATTACGAACGGTTTTTACTATAATCTTAAAAATATTTTTATATTTATATGCATTTACCTCTAAGTAGGGGACATCGCTGAAAAAAAGTACCACGTCTGCGGTGTTTAGGTATTGCAATTGTAGAATTTTTACCGTATTTTTATTGCCATTTCTGTTAAATAGAGTGGATATATATACATATGTATGCATATAAATTTCTGAAATTGTTTATCTAACGTCATTTGATTCAGATATATATATCTTCAATATGGTCATAACAATATGTTTTTTTTTAATATGATCATAACTTATATTTTGAAAATCCCTATTTTATTTTAGAAAATTGATGACTGCACTGTAAAAAAAAATCTGTAAAGTTACTAAAGTTTTTCTAGGAAACTGGGATTCCAAGAAATCTTTATGTAACGGCAACAAGAAAAATTCCTGTAACAGCGTCTGTTACAGGATTTTTTCTTGTTGCCGTTACATAAAAATTTCTTGGAATCCCAGTTTCCTAGAAAAACTTTAGTAACTTTACAGATTTTTTTTACAGTGTGTACACGTTATTATAAAATCTTTATAATAGTTACAGTTTCTATAATAACCTTTTATATTTCGCTAAAGGCAGTGTAATGTTTGGTATAAGATATATTGACATTGAAAATCTTATTATTTTACTTTTAGTTACACTAAACTTTCTGCTCTTAATTTGCTTTGGAGAATAAAAAATGTCCTTTAAAATATGATATTTATCAACGAAGTTAAAATTGTTACGTTTAAAAGTAAGTGGAATGCCATCGTATTAAAATTGTTTCTGTTATTAACGCTTTGGGAATCCTTTAACGTAAACAAATAAATAATTTTAAATATAATGTATGGAATATTAAATGACGTTTATTAAAAAACACAATTATTGAATAAAATAACGTTAAGAAATATTAACTTATCATATCTGATTTTTTTTATTTATGTATTTGTATTTTTTACGATTACGCTTGTCAGTATATATAACGTAAGTTTTATTTTACTTACGATGAAATACCACGTTCCTAAACTAAAGAAAATTGAGATTGAAAACGCGTTAAATATTGCTGGATAGAGGGAAATAAAGTCAAATTATTAGCGCGAAAAAGAAATGTTTATGATGTTATATAAAGTAGGCAAAGGTAAAATATTAGTTGCATATATTTTTAGCAATTATTTCTATTCTAGTATATTATAAAAACAAAATATCAATTTTTATTTACGCTGGAATACGTACTACAAATTTTGCCATTTGTTATACATGCTTGCTGGTTGTGTTTCCTACAATAATTTATGAAAAAAACATTTGAAACACTATTATGCAGATGAATGCCTTGCTTAATTTTGATTGTATAAATATCTGCTCCTTCAAGATGCGGCATTTCTTATTTATGTCATAAGAAATTGAAAAATGTTTTGCAATTCGAAGCAGATATTTGAATCTTAGGAAAGCAATTTGCGTAATTCTGTGCAAAAGCGTGGTTTAATTGTTTGGTATCATTTGTTAATAGAATTTATTCATTTACAATTATAGGAATTAAAATATGTACGTGTATTTCTTACCGTACTACAAAAATTTCTTGATATATTCAATATGAATAGCTAAAAAGTATGGTAATCTCATTATATATATATATAAAAAAACATATTTTGTTATTTAAATACACATAGATGTCACCTAGATGTAAAAGCACACATTTAAAAAAAATTAATGCAAAATTGAAACATATGACAAAGTAGAAAATATAAAACTTATATTTGTTTCATACTTTGGATAGAAATTACTATATAGTATGTGTACGTAATAAATGTTTTCATTTTTAAATATTTTTTTCAAACTAAAAAACTTTAAGTTCTTTAACACAAGTTAAAATCTAAATTAACAAAGAAAATAACGTTGCAATAAAACACAATAACTATTTATTTAAATCTGCCAGTTAGAATTTCTATTATTTATAAGGACTACACACGAAATATTTTTGTACTAATCTAACATAAATTATGTTGTTATTTTCAAAGTGTAAAGGTCTTACTGCAGATACTATAAATTTTAAAAAAATTGTAAAATTTATGGAATCGATTACACCGTGTAATTATTTCTCTATAATAATAATAATAATAATGAATTTTTCATAATCATAGATGTTTTAAATCGAGCACACAAATCTGTAATCTAAAATTGATTTGTTTTTGGATTAATATTTCCCATTCTCATTCAAGAAAGGAGAAACTTTTAAAATTAAATTCAAAGAAAACATTAAAACAAATTACAAAAACAAATAAATTAAAAATTTAGACAACATTCTGTATCGATTAATTTCACAAATATTTGTTTTATATTTTACACGGCTACAAAGAAACAACAACAGCGGAAGAAATATTTTCTATAGAAATACACGTTACGTTTTTAACTGTACAAAACTAATAATAATAAAAAAGTAACTGAAAAAAAAATAACATGTATTGCTTTTCAACATTTAATTCAAGAAATGCTATTTATTGTTAAATACACATAATTAATTTTTAAGTAATTTTATTAAACAGGAAATAAGAAAATATTTAAATGTAAGTTAATATTTAAATTATTTGTTTAGTATAGTACATAGTATCTTTGACGGGATTTTTTTGCATATAGATAAAATATTAACTTAGAAAAAATCCCTGCCGGCTAGACCTACAGGCGCAGGTAGATTTCGAATTTAAATGTTAATTTCAACAAGAAAAACTAAATGATAATTAAAGATAAACCCACTTTATCAATTTTATTTGGCCGCTTTTGACGAGTTATTATTTAATTTTGATATAAGAGATGCTTTTATCTGAATCATGTTAAGGCAGTATTAAAAAAAAAATATTTTCCATGCTCAACACCTCGCAATTTTTTGACACATTTTCAGATTCATTTTTAAAAGAAAAAATATTAAACTTGCTGACGTGATTTTTGAAAGATTTATAAGCGACTTGTGTTTTTATTTTTTGTTGAATTAATTAAAACTTGATTTATAAGCAATTATTTTCTCAGCAGGACTATATTTTTCATTTCCAACACAATCGTCTCGAGAAATTCGGTTCAAAATGCCCAGTTTGACGTCATTTTTTGAAATATATTCTGCTTCTATCAAAAAATAGACAATTACGGTACGTTATACAGTTTCTGAATAAAAGAAGCTACCAATTGGATGCGTTTGAGAGCAAAAATTAATTTAAAAATGAGTCAGAAATTAAGCAGTTTGGATTTGAATAGACCTTAATACGATGATTTTTTTTCTTCAACCGCTATGTATTTTTATTTTGTTTTTGCTGTAAGAATTGGTCTACCAAAAACGTGTCAATATAAATGTTGTAGATAATATTAAGAAGATATATGATAAATTCATTGGATTTTATATCTTGTGAATTGACGAAGTTATCGATTTTTTTTTCTTCATCCCCCTCCCCCCCCCCCCTTTCTGTTTTCGTTTTTATTTATTTATTTATTTATTTATTTATTTTGCGATACGAATTGATCCTATCAAAAATTTGTCAATATTAAATTTGTAGATAATATTAAAGACATGCATAATAAAATTAATTGGATTTGATATCTTGAGAATTGACGGAGATAAGAATATTTCTCTCCCAAAAACCCTATTTTTAATTTTATCAAAACTCTGTGATACATAACTTTTTGGTCCTATTTTTAGAATTAATAAAAACTTTGCACTGATTTGATATGTACAAAAATTAAGAAGTTATGGGGCTATTTCGGTTTCCATAAAACCCCTCCCTATTTCCATCCCCTTGGTCCGATTATGCCCATTAACGAACTTGACCGAGATTTTATGCCCCTTGATTTTATGTAATAGTTTGGAAGATATTTCTGCCGAATTACGGAAGTATATATAATATATATATATATATATATATATATTATATATATATATATATATATATATATATATATATTATATATATATATATATATACAATATATATATATATATTTAAAGTCTTTTTTGAGGGGGTTCTTAGGGGTCATGATCGGTGTAGATCTGCAAAAATGTTTCAGAAATTCCAACATAGGGGAGAACTAATAGGTAGTATTTTATACGAAATCTACCTAAAAATCTGGATGGAAAATAGCATTTATTTTTACAAATTTAATTATTTCTCAATTAATTTTTTTTATTAGAAATGATTGTATCTCAAAAAAATATTTTTAATGTTTACCAGAGCTTAAACCGTTATTTCTATGTCTAAGAAAGCAATTCTTTTTTTTCCGTTTATTTTGATAAAGTGTATTTTACTTCAACCATAAATGAACTGGGATTACTTATAGAAGTGAAAATTAAGTTTTTAAGCGCAGAGAAGAAATTGTTAATTAAAAGTTCACAAAAATTAAAAACCGTAAATGAAAAAGAAAATCATCTTAAGCACGATTGAGCACCTTTGCGTAAGATTCATTAATTTACACTGCCTTCTTGAATGACTGAACAATTATATAAATAAGTTCGAAATACAATATATAATATTAAAATAATCCTTCAGTAAAACAAAGATTGAAATTGACAACTTAAAACTGAAAGCAACTGAATTTTGTGATAATGCTGTTACTTGTACAATTGAATTTTAAAAAGCTATATGATTTTTCCTTGTACATGTATATCAAAATTTCTTGAGGTACAGGGTGTATAATTAAACGACCCTACTTTAAAGTTGCTACAGACAAAAGTACTATCCATAAAGTTGTGATATTTTTGAAAGACATAATAAAGGGTTGCGAATTTGTTTAAGCAAAATAAAAAAAATCGCCACCAGAGGACGAATGTTAATAAATTACATATTTAGCATTACGATAGTTTAGAAAGTTTATTTATTAACTTAACTTGATCTTAAAGACTGTATTTCACGACATGTTCCTAGCATTTCCGAGAACACACAGCGGTCAACTTTGGAACATGCTATTTTACGATTACCAGATGGGTCATTCCATACAAATTGAACAAATCAGCTGTGGCAGACATGTCACAGATTTTAATGAAAATCATTATATAAGTAGATCATATCTAATTATGAGTAAATGTAAAAAAATATATTTCAGGATTGTTTGATTAAGTATTAAAATTTACATTAAAAGTAGATGCAAAAGCGAGATTTCGTCAACATGCTAAAAACTTCAATTTCGATTATTAGCCTTAGGAGTGGAAAGACTAATATTAAAAATTATTTATAATTAGTAATGAATAATAAGTAGCAGATGGGCGTAAGTTAGTAATTGTACTTTTATTCTGTAATGAGAAAAAATTATTTTTCAAAAATTTTGAGGCAAAAATGCAATATTTCTATTGCTCGTTCATGCATGAAGGACAGCACTGACAAGTTTAATTTTTTTTTAACGTTATAGCTAAAAGTATATATTTTAAATATCGAAAATTTAATTTTTGCCTTTTTATTCCTTAATGAGAAAAAAAATAAATAGCAAAAAATATTGAGGGTAAAATGCTATATTTCTATCACTTCTTCGAAAGTGAAGGGCAGCTTTTTAAACCTTTGAAATTATTTGAAATTATAGATAAAAGTGTATATTTTAAATATAGAAACTTTTATTCTTGCTTTCAGTTTATTTTTACCTCAAGAATATATTTAATTAAAGTAGAAAAAGTGATTCAGCTTGGACAAAAAATTACGTATTAATCCTAAATTCAGTTACAAAAAATAGACGGCAGCACTCGTTTTTTTCACCCTGAAATCGTGCAATATTTTAAGAAATGAGTTCGAATACAAAGTGGAAAAGCTCATGGAATGTAATAGATATTACCTTTTTGAACCCAATTTTGCTGTGTTAGGAATCAAAAGACAATCATAAATTTTTTTGAGCATATCATGGACTTATTGTTCTTTATGTCTGTGCAATATTGTTACTGTCGGACCATTCTTTTATTTATATTTTTGCTCATACATAAGAGGGAAAATTATGATTTTGTAATTTTTTTAAAAGATTCTAAGTTTTTTTGAAGAGGAAGGAAATAAATGGTAGCTTTCAAACTTGGTCAATTTGATCTTCATATGTAATACTTCATCAGACATCAATTTCACAGATGTTTTTGAATTCCTTTGATTTTTATAACGTTTCTAATTTTCTCAAAATTCACAAATTTTTAATTTTTACAAACAATTAAAGATTAATCATGGTGTTACCAGATTATTATTACTCAATAAATATGAAGATAATTTTTCAGAGGTTACAATATTAAAAAAAAAAAATCATTTCTGTTAAATAGTTTTCAAGATACGGAACTTCAAACTTGCAACTTTGGACGATTGCACACGTCATTCTTTATCACAAGTTTTTTAAATGTCCAAAACTGCTAAAATAATTTATTTTTTGTGAAGATATTTTGAAGTGCTCTATTTTAATATGAATTGAACCTGTGTATCAAATTTTATTAAAATCGGTTACTATGTGGCCACGACTTTTTTTAAATTTTTGCTCATTTTACGTGGAATGGCCCAGATGGTATCTGAAATTGATGACCGTCATGCGAACAGGTTTGGTTATAACAAAATTTGTTAAAGTAACGTAAATGTATGTTAAATATCTAATTCGTTAAAAAATGGCCTCCTAATTATTTTTTTCCCTCAAACAAATAAAAGAATCTAGAAAACAGGAATTCTGCTTTTGCAAAATTTAGTGTTTCCCCCGATGAAAAAAATAGTACAAAACATATTTCAATTTTAAGACTTAAAGCACACACTTTTATTTTATGTAAAATGACGTCATTCGCATTCGCTTAAGAATTCCACATTTACGATCCACTCTTAAAAATCTACAGTAAAGCATGCACAGGATGTCATTATCGCAAAATAATACACAAATGCAGCAAAAAGATGCCGCCATTCAATGAACTCAACAACAACAACAAAAAAAGGCTATGTAATGATTCATAGACCGTCATTTATTTGTAACATTAATATAGACGAGTTCAGTCGTGACGTTAATCATGACGTTTTGGTTGGAAATTGACTCCAAACAAACGGTCGCTATATTGTATTTATCATTTTGTTTGTGTGTTGCAGCTATATCTTATATCTATATATCACATCTAAGTGTTTTAATACTTGATATGTACTGGTAACATTTTCCACGATTTATATTTAAAAAGAAATGACGCATAGCAACCGTTTGGAGTCAGTTTCCAACCAAAAAGTCATGACTGACGTCACACTGAAAGCGTCTATAGATACTTAAATTTAAATATAGTTTATAATAGACCCATGTTTTAACGGAAATTATTCTTTTATATTTTTTCAAAATAGCACGTATTTTAATTACATTTTCTTTCGGTTGTTATGTAAAAATGGCAACAAAAATATATAACTGCTATTTTTCAACTATTTTACCTTTACTTCCTACATAAATGGACTACTTAAGCTGCCAAAATTAAACAAATTGTGCTAAAATTTACAAAAAAAAAAATTAATATTTCAAAAGCAAATGGAGATACAGTTTTCAAGCAAACTGGATTTAAAAGTACTTTTTTTTCCAATACGACGGTATAAAAATTGAAAATGTGCGATGCTTAGAAATTAAAAAAATTGCTATAGAGAATTTAATCGTACAATGATTCATCTGCTTTGTTTATTGCTAGCTTCTATAAGGTAACGTTATTTTTTGAATACGACACAACATAAGCTGGGAGAAAGAAATAGCATACTGTACCGGGGGCTAAAAAAAAAAAAAAAAAAAAAAAAAAAAAATCCTCTATCGTCTCTCATTGCTCGGGGGAGGGACATAATTTCAATTTTGACGCAGCTACCATTATCATGAAATGCATTACTCCTGTAGATTTAGACTTTTTTGAGGCTGTTCATATTCATAGATTTAAAACCCCGTTGGCTAATGATTTGTCTAGTGTACCATACATCTCAACTTTCTGGGTGGATTTGTTGTGTCACGACACTTCACTTCCGCTTTAATTTCATTGTCTGATGGAATTTGATGGTCTTTTGGTATTGTGTCTTGACATTTGTGGAGCAAACATTCAAACCATGCTTTCTCCTTTAGATACAAATTTTCAAAAAACGCAAAAAAACTGATAAATTAGAAAATAACTTGTATTTAATTCTAATTTTTACTGTGTATTTATATTACTGGTAAAGGATTGCAAGCATGCATAATATATTAAACATAAAACGAATTAATAAAATGCAGTTAATATTTGGAGAAATCACGTTTTGACCGAATACAGAGGAGGAAACATGTTTCGATTGTTTGACAATTTGATAAAACGCATTTTGAATGAAATAAGTCCTAACTCACAAATAATACAAAAGCATTATTTTACTTAAGCAAATACAGAACTTCAGTTGATTATTGATAAAATAAAATGACAGATTATGGTGCCTAGTAGTTTTCATTAAATATTTACTAAATAAATACTTGTTTGCCAAAAATCCACTTCAAATTTTAAAACGAATACCTTCATCTAGACAGTCACACACTCCCCCCTCTTCTTCATTGCAGGCTGGTAAATCATGAATAATGTGGTTGTACCATTTGAAGACATCATCCGGTTGATTTTGCCACTGTTCACCATCATTACCTTCAAAAGTTTGCCAACATCGTTTTCTCTTTTCAACTGATATGGCGTGGCTAAGAGTGAGATTCTAAAACAACCTTTTGGACACGCGCAACAGTAACTCTCTTTTTAAGAAGATTTATATCATATTCTTCACTTAGATCTTAAAATCTATAATTCTGGAAGCCTTTAACCTTAACAGTTACCTTATTTTTCTCTAAAACAATCCGTTTCAATTGTGATATTTATGGTAGGTTTCGAAAGTACGCATTAAGTGACAACTCTGATTGGCAGACTGGGGAAATCACTGTTTGACTGAATGCAAGCTTTGGAGAAAACACCCTTTGATTGAAACGTCAAGTTTTAAATTTTGTTTATTATCGGAGAAAAGTTTTTTTTTGGTTAAAATACCGTCTATTTCAGTGCAATTTAACACAGAGTTCATAAAACTAATGATAACTCATTTTTTTATTTTTTTGTGAGAAAACACGCTTTGCATGTTTGCTCCTCATTTGGGTTTTCACCGTACATGTAGTTGGGGGGATATTGTTTTTATATATTTTATAAACTGATGATGTGAGTCTTGGAACTCACGAAACGTATACGTCTGTTCAAGCTTTATGTATTTTATTGTGTGTTTAAACGTTGTTTTTAAGTGATTTAAAGTACCATACCTTTATCATGTTCTCCAAAATTTACCAACATTCTGAACAACAGTTTCATCTGTAGACAACTTTAAAATAGGGTCGTTTAATTATGAACACCCTGTAAATAAAATTTCTATTTCTTAACTATCGTAATGCTTAATGTCTAATTTATTAAAAAATTGCCTTCTGGTGGCGATATTTAAAATAATTCTTTTTTTGGCTTAAACAATTTCCCATCTCTTTATAATGTCTTTCACATAATTTCACAAATTTATGAATAATAGTTTTGTTTGTAGACAATTTTAAAGTAGGGTCGTTTAATTATGGACATCCTATATCTAAGCCATATTTATAGTTTATACTAATAAATTGAACATTTTTGAGATTATATTTTCTTTAGATTGTTTCAATGAAAATAAATATCTGCGAGGAAGTTAATTTTTAATACAGAAGATAAAAATTCAAAACAAGTCCCTCCAGCTCCGTTGGAAAAATAGTAGGTTATTTTGTTTTTCTAATGTACAGATGTAAGATTTAATATAAATGAAACAAATCGATCTACCTCCTTCTATGTTCGCTATTTTATGGGAAAAGGTAACGTTCAAAAAAACATAACAAATAATATATAACTATAATATAAATATAATATAATATATAACTTGATAGGCAAAAAGACATTTTGCTTATCAAGGTTAATTGAATGGATGTAAGACAATTGCATAAATATTTTTAAAATTTTATTGAAAACATTGTTTAAAATACTCCCATAAAATATTTTCGACGCTCAAACAAGATTCCTTCCAAAATCATGCAGCTGATATCTACTGTCTTAATAAATGCACTCACACAAGATATTTGAAATATCGATACGCTGTTGCAATTGGGTTAGGGCTGTTCAGTATTTTGGATGTTTTCGTGATAAAAAAAATTCACGTGTTTTGGTTTTGCGCACAAAGCTACGTACTGAATTAACGAACCCATTCTAGATATTGGCAAGATCCGTACACTGCCCAATTATTGTCGAAATTCGTAAAAGTTTCGGACATTAACTTGAATGCTAGTTTGTATGTTTATGTAGACGATCTATAATAGCTACATACGACGAACGAACTCATCGAAGATACTGTCCAAAACAATAATCTGTACAAATTAGGCTAGAAACTGTTGAATATTTTGGGCACGGTCTTAATGTCAACATTTGTATTATATGTTGATACACTCTAAGTAAAGTCCATGAATTTCAGATTTCTTCCTTTGATTTATTAACCATTTGGAAATGGTTGCTGTTTTCGGTCGAGGATAGGGCCAAATGATGCTCGCATTTTATTTTTTTTAACGAATTTCAACGATGTTCTTTACTTTTAGAAGAATTTTTATTTGAATAGGTAATAGAAAGGCATAAAATCGTTAAAATTGAAAAAGTTACAAAATGGGTAGGCGCAAATTATCCGATATGGAAAAATCCAAACCCAAAGAGTGACGCCAAAATGAAAATCATCTTGCAAAGCAAAAATTGGGGTCTTCAACTCATTATGTAGCCCATGAAAATCGAGGTCTTCAACTGATTATGTAACCCATGAAAATCGATTACAGAATAAAAGACGAACGTGAAAAAGGAAACAATCTAAAGTTTAATCGATTGATAGTAAAATGCCATGTCTGGAGGGGTTCCAATCCACTAGCCACGGCGTTTTACAATCGGTCGATTCTAACCGAGAAAAATTGAGCTCAACGTAGGTAATTTGTCGAAAACTGTGGATGATTCGGTGGAACTGCTTTCGATTTGTAAATTGTTTTTCTTCTCGAAACGGGACTTGGAGAGTTTATCGATGAAGCTTTTGGTCGTCTGAAGTTTGATCTTTGCGGTCTGTTGTTGAAGAGGATGCGACGGAATTTGGTAGACGAAATTTAGATTGTTCGTTTAAATTTTGTTACGAAGGTGACTTGTCGCGATCTGTGGATGATTCGGTGGAACTGCTTTCGATTTTTAACTTCTTACCTTTCTCTACTTCTCTTGTCGAAATGCCCCAAAATTAAAACTAAGTAAATATTAAGTAAAAAAAAATTCCAAATGGTCGTTGTAATCTATTAAATTATAATTTTTTTAAATTAATTTATCTGCTATTTTATAACTAAAATTTACAATGAAATGATATATAGCTACAATGGTTTATTTTGGTTGCATTTAAGGGAGAGTTGTACAAAACCGGGTAGGTGGGTAAAACCGTGTCGTGCTGATTTTTTTATTTTTTCGATAAAACTTCAAGTTGTGGTCTTATTTTTAATTAGCTACCAAAATACAGAAAATTCTATAATCTAACAAAACAAACAAAAAAAATACCTGAAATACTCCAATTTAAAACTTCATTTTCGTCAGATCACGGAGGTGTTCAGGCAACTGTGCTCTATGTTACTCTTTCGTATTAGTAAAGAAATTGTTCCACGTGTCTCTTCGGCTGCGAGTCCAGACATTTTGGTGCCGAAGCTCAAATTCTATCTAAAATACTTACTGCCAGTCAAAAAAATTCCTTTCCAAAAAAATTTCCGGCGGTTTCTTCAAATAACTGAAATTTTTACTTCCAATCACAATTGGGTTTTAAGCATTTTACCACCTATACTTTTTACATTTTTTTGCGAAATTACGTATACATTAACGAAACGATTGCAATAGGTATATTTCTAATGAAAATAATCTAAAAGAAATGTGAATGCTTGAAAATAATCATGAAAAGATGAATTGTATTTTGTTTTAGAAATTAGTATTTACTCATAATGCTATTTTCAAACAAGTAAATATATAAGATAAAAATCAGTTTCAGCAAGAAGGATCAATCATTTGCTGCATAGATCCAGCATACAGTAGATTATGAGAAAAAAATGCAATTGAATATATTTGGACACCAAGTCGAAGTGACGCCTTTTTATTGAATAACGTGCAAAAAGTCAAAATCAGACTGCTTTCTTAATGTGACTGATATTTCTTATTTTCTGCGCACGTACATGTTTACACACAAATATTACTTACTGTACGTAAGTATATGCACGAATAGGAAATGTCTATGAAGTTGCTATGTTCTGCAGATATATTTAATATCAGTTGTCGGGCATGACGTCACTCAGTAAATGTCTTTTAATAACAAAATAGATATATAATGATTTAAAATGCTATTTTTATGTATTAACCCATTAGAGCCTGAAACTTTTTCAACTCTATGTTGAGCTTAATTATAGTAAATGGTGTAAAATGAACGTAAAAAAAAAAAAAAAAAATCTCTTTGAAATAATGTGTATTTAACTTTAAAAAATCTAAAAGTCCCAACTTTGGGACACTACGTACGAAAGGGTAGAGGTTTTCTACATTACTATCTATGCATTAAACCTATGTTCTATGCCATTTATTTTGTTAGAAAAAGGTTACATACCATGCGGGTTATTATTTGACTCTAAAACTATCCTTATCAATACTATAAGGTGGGAGAGGGGCTCGGTTCAAGAACAAGACCCCCTTCATCGCAACCCTTAGACATTGACATAGGAAAAAATTATAACATACCGTTATGTTTTGTAATAATTTAGTATTTGACATCCTGAGGTTACTAATACATTTACAAATATACGTATATATATACTATATAAGTAACTGCTGATTTCTAATATGTAAATATTTTTTAATTTTAAATTCCACAATCATGGTTTTTGTCGTGTTTTCTCCGTTACTGTATAAGCATTAAATCTACGTAAGTTTAATGCCATTTATTTTGTTACAAAATGGCTATTTATCATTCGGGTTATTATTTTGCTATAAAAATTTCTCTGTTATTACGATGGGGATTGTCTCGACTGAAGAACACTCGACACAAATCCCGTCCCCACCCTTAGCTGTAGGCATAGTAAGAATTTATATAGAAAAAATTTATGATAATCCAGAATTACAAATATAGTATATATACCGTATATACTTGCATATAAGTCTGCCCCCTAAATTTCGAATGCAAATTCTAAAAAAAAAAAAAATCAATACCTCGCGTAGAAGTGAACCCCCTAAGTTATTATTACTTCAATTTTTCAGAAAATGAAACCAAGGATTTCACTTACTAATGCGAAAAAGTATTAAGTAAGCAAAGACAAATCATTGAATTTTTTTAACAATAAATTATTATTATTTGTATATTTTATGTACTAGTTTATTATTTGTACACACAAAATACAGATTTTTGCAGTGTTCGAAGATTTTTTTTTTTTTTTACATGTTTAGTTGACTTGTGTATAAGTTGACCCCCCAAATTTACTTGCACAAAATTGTCAGAAATTCCACGACTTGTATGCGAGTATATGAGGCATATATATTAGTAAACATATTATCAATCTCAGGATATCAAATATTAAACTAGTACAAAACATATCTGTACCATATAAATTTTTACCTAGCCAATAGCTAAGGTTAGGGAGGTGTGAGAGTTTTGTTCTCGAGCCGAGCACCCCCCCCCCCATAGTAATAAAAAAGAAATGTTTATAGACAAATAATAATGGAAATGATGTGTAAACATTTTGAACAAAAAAATGGCATAAGGAATAGATTTAATCCATAGAGAGTAACGGGGAAAACCCCTACCCTTTCGTGCCTAGCGTCCCAAATATACGACTGTATATAAAAGTTCAAATTCGAACAAAAAAGCAGAAATCTGAAAAAATGCAAAAATACGTATTCTAAAATAATTTTTCGTCTTATAAATAATACTTATAAAATAATTGATAAAAAGATAAAAGAAATATCTTTCCTTTTCTTACGCATCGTTTTATTAGGATTTTTTTAGGAAAGCGTCACAAAATTAGGACACCATGCACAAATGGGTTAATAAAACATTTTATATAAAGTGTAATATCAATAGATATTTTTAAAAAATAAATCTGAACTTAAAGCAAAACTACCCTCACATTTGGCAAGTCTCTAGTTATTTGAATATCGCTATTTGCGGATAAAAGTATTTTACATAAAGACATAAATTTGTGATTAAATAAGAAGAAAAGAACTATTCGCGAATGGTGATATTTAAGATATTCGAGACTTTATTCTTTTGGAAAATTTCTATTTTCTATCTCGTCTGAAAATATTTGAGAAAAAAGCACTTTCACTATGACAATAGAAAATTTATTCAATTTACCTTTATATAAACATTTAGTATGGACGGAATGTGATATTTAATCTTTATTTTCTGAGAGGAAACGATCAAAGATAAACATTATTTTCCTTTGCATCCCAATGCGAATATTTGATTAGTTTCGTTAAAACACTGCTCTCAATTTTGATTTCTTATTTGAGAAATTCATCCTAATATGAAAAAAAATGTAAATTTCCTGCGTTCCAGGCATGATAAAGAAATAGATAATGAAATTTATGTAAAAGCATTTTTACTTTGAAAGGATGTTTTATAATTTAGATAAATTTTTAACATATAAATAATTCCGGCGCTTCAAAAAGTTTCGAAGATACTGATCATGAAAACGAAAAAAAAAAAAAAAATCTGCGAACATTTGTAATTAAATTAAATCTTTAATATAAAAAGTAACACAAAAATGATAAAGTTAATCTATATTTAACTGCGTGAATTTTTATTCACATTGCTAAAAAAGCATTAAAACCAGAGAAAATACACAGAGAACAGAGAAAAAAATTCCACCCCAGGGTTCGAAATTGCTCTTTGATTCAGTGCACAAATACTTTCCCATCTGAGCTATCTAGACGCACACCTAGCCTGGCACTCTTCCCTCTTGTATGTTTGTAAGGCTGTGGCGACAGCACAAGTTGGGATAACTGTATGAACTGCGGTTCATACGGAAGCAGCCTTAACAACATATAAGAGTGAAAGTTGTAACTGATGGCCAGCGAGCTATTCACGAATAATAATAAGATAAACTAAATAGTGATAATTGCGAATCAGTTATTAAGGACTGATAGCCTAGACCAGGCTCGGCGACCTTTTTCACGTGCGTGTGCCGAAAATTCACAAACAATATCTGTCAACAATCTAACTTGCCAAACTTATACAAAAATAATTTTGAAGTGTATGATGTTCATACGAAACAGGTTATAAAATCAGTTGATCCCATGCATTAGTAATTAAAAATATTAAAAATCAAAATGCGATTTTTCTGTATACTGGAATCAGGCATTAAATGAGTGAATTTTTAATTCATAAATAGGGTTAAATTTATGCGGTATGTACTGTTAATAAGGAAAAACAAATACGAGCTTTTATTTCATTAATTTTTAACTTATTATTAGTGTACATCTCTGTTATAATTTTCCAAGTTACATTTAACAATGTACTAATAATGTATTGATGAGATTTTTGCTGTTGTACGTTTGATGAAAAATGCTTTATATCTGGTTCATACTTTGTTATTTTTACAAATATACATAACTAAATGGGAATCATTTGCCATTTTATTGTGGTGACTGTCAAATGAAATTCATTTGAAAATTACAGCTTTTTAAATTTATATAGAAAGACAAAATGCACGTCGAAAACGCTGCATAACATGACAGAAAAAGAACATTATTCTGATGTGTTAATTGATGCAAAAAATAATTGCATTATTTGCGATCTGCCCGTACGGAACAAAATTGGTTATAACAGAAATAAAACATGGATTTTATTTATATAACGATTACCAAATTAAATGTTTTCGCGTGCCAGAAAAATTAGCTTACGTGCCAACTGTGGCACGGGTGCCATAGGTTAGCCAACCCTGGTCTAGAAGCTCTTTCACTCACCAACAACGCGATAAATAAATTAAGACACAAGCATAATAGCATAGTCATCTTACAATATAAGACGAACTAATGGCTACAACTGGCATCACCTCTAGTATAGCGCAAGAAGCAACTAAATGTGGTAAAGCAGGAAAAACAAAATAAAACTATAAAAAAAATTGAAGAGCATTTTATTTATTATAGACTGATAGCATAGATCTCATTTACTAAAATCTTCAAACAAAGCATCTAATGTAAAATAACTGAAGCCAGCGACGACATCCTACGATAGAGACAAATCGCAAGAATATGTCATCCTTTAACGGTAGTTACAAACCACCAATGAGAAAAGTGACAAATACAAATAAATTAGCGCTGATAACCGAAACTTTATGACTTTAATTGATTCCTTAGCTTTCGCTGGACAGCGCCTAATCGACTCATTTAAACATCAGTTATCTATAACAACATTTTATATACAACATCATCAGTTTTCTATAACAACGATAGAATGATAGGATAGTTTGCTGCAAATTACTAACAGTGAAGCGGCAATCTCCTACCACAGCTTCCAGAACTGTTTTCAGAAACTGCACCCGCGTTTACAATAGTGAATTGCTTCAGAAGGGAAAGGCGAGGTATTTTAAAAGCATTTGTGTTTAACTCATGATATCAATAAATCATATCAGTTACACTGTTAAATATTTGCAGCAAACTGTTCAGTCATTCGACCGCTTTTAGAGAAAACAGTTACATATCAGTATTTCAACTCTATTATAACAATTCAATTCTTTAAAATATTATGGACAGAATAGAGTTAGATTACGGTTATGTAATCGTTTTCTATAAAAACGGTCGAAAGAGCGCACTATTTGCTGCAAATTTTAATGCTGTAGGAAAGGCGAATTATTTTTCACAGTAGTATTATAACATGGCTACTAATTTTTCCCACTATTGTGACATTTAAAAATATTTATGCAAATGTAATGACTGAAATTCGAATAGCACAATTTTATGCATTAAATAGCTAGAAGTATAGAGATACCTTGCTTTAGGACTATCTCAGCTAAGAAAGAGTTCGGCTAACCATCACTGTTTCCCTTGTTTTTTCGTCCCTGTAAATGAACCTGAATGATGCTTAATTTTTTTTTTTCGATCGCGAATTAATATAACGTGGCCACGAGATGTCATGTTTCTATTAATGAACATTTTATCTAATGAACTGAATTCCGGAGAAAATTACGTTCATTATTGACAGTATCACTGTATATCAAAGTGATTAATGCAGCTTGTTTTCCATTTTCATCAAGCTTACAAAAATTAATTTTCTATTCAACTCTATAAATATTGTAATTATCATTTAACAGTAAATGGCTATTGAGAAAAATAATGCAGCAAGATTAACGATGCCATAACATAAATCAATATGTAATGTATTTAAATACATATATTTATACCAATGTCTTTTTTTTTTTTTACAGTTTCAGTAGTAACCCTTAAAGCTCCGGCGTCTCTTACACAAATTTTATTCGATCGGCACCACTTTTTAAAAAGCAGTTTCCTTCAAATACACAATTTCAAAAATGCTCTGATTAAATAAGGTGAATTTTATTTTCCTTTATTACTGGTACCAAAAACAGATTTTGCAAAGACTGTCTCCGCAGCGGAGCCAACGGAGTAGGAAGAGTTAATATTAATAAATAACAAAATATTCAAATTTACTACCACTCGCTTAGAGAGTTAAAATAAGAATAAAAATAATTAGAATAAATTAAAATAATAATAAAAAAAAAGAATAAAATTTTTTTAACTTGTTTTTGAAATAACTACAGTTTTATGTTAGAAATGTAAATATTAAGAACAGGAATTTTAAATAACATGTTGACATCCGCCTGTGTGTGGTGAAACAGTTATTTAAAATATAGACAAATTGCGTACCGGTTATGCATATTATTTAAAAAAATCCGATATTTATGTATGTAAATGTACAAGAAAAGTTATATACGGTAGAAAGTTCAATTCATTTTATAACTTCTCTCTAATTAATGAAAAAGAAGGATGATGTTGAAAACATAATTCAGATGGCAACGGCCATAAAAGGAAACCCGTTTTTCTTTTACAAAGAAATTTAGTTTCATATCAGTAAAGAATCGTACTTCGTTTCTAGGATTTTAAAAATACACGTTACGCATGTCAAAACTAAAGACGGCTTTAATCTTGGAAGAAATTGCAATAGCGTGTCTGTGGTTCGAATTTAAAGAGAAAAATAGATAGTTTTTCAAACTCAAAGAAAGTTGTGACATGTTAAATAATACTTTAGCACTTAAGGGATTACTATTTGCTTGATCTGAATAACTTTATAGAAATGTTAAATGGAATAATCGAATAAAGTTTTACTGTAAATGAGGAATATAAGTGCTGTTGTTATTCCGGAATAAAAAATAAGAACATTCTATAAAAGTAGTAAGTCAATAATTGTTTTTCGGATATTATTTAATCGTTAAAAATTCCAATTTTATTTTCGCTTAAACTATATTTTTGAAACCAAAATCATCTGTTATTAGTTAGAAAATAATATAACAATAAAATTTTGCAAATTTGAATACATGTAAGTACAGCTTGACATAGTAATAAAAAATTAATAAGCTCTTTTCGTCTCGGAACAACATTTAAAAGTGAGGCTTCTAGTTCTGCCACTTTTCAATCAATATAGCTCGCTTACAAAATGACGTCACAATTTACTCCAACTGTATACCGATAACTTGCTGTTTAGTAAAACTTTAAGCAACAAAATTTTTAGTAGAAAATTTACATTTCACTTTGAGTTGATGACATTTCACTAAGAATACCTGTTGAAAAATAAATATATATTTTTTAAAACCTACAAATTATAGACTAAATTTTAGTTTTTAGACTAATAAATATAATTTGTTTAAATGAAATCAATTACATTCAATCTGCTATCTACAATGGGTTCCAACATCAGCTGTCAAACCAACTTTTTAAAATGTATTAACTCGAAAAAAAAAGTACTTTAACCCTTTGTATCACCGTATTGCAGATCTGCAACATACCCAAAACATCATTGTTATTTCAACAGTGAATTTCAAAAGACGATTATGTTGATTGTTGTTATTCTATTACACTATTATTAACATAAGTATTTCATTAAATCCGCAACAAATGTCTATACTAATTTTTTTTTTTCGCGCCAAAGTTTGGTTTATCGTTTGATCAGCTACACGTGATTTTTGCTGAATTAACCTATGAAATACAGGGGTTAAAAAAGTCTGCAGTATTGTTTTCAAAGGTGAGATTAAATTCTTTAAAGACCATTTTCGAGCTAGGAAATTTATAATATGTATAGGATAAACATAAACTTCTGTTTGTTGCAGATCTGCAACAACGCGCCATATCTTCTCTTGTAAGGGATTTTTTAAAATATCAAAAGCACATCGAAAATATCTTCTAATGGTTATTTAATTTGCATTTCTTTCAGAAGAGTAAAATTATTGAAAAGGGGAAACATTAGTCTGGTTTTATATTTAATTGCTATAGGGCAAGTTAGGGATTTCCCCCACTCCCACCCCCCCCCCCTCTGTAAAATTAACACCAAGTCCACAGCTAGCGATAAAGGTAAAGGTCTCGTAGAGGAAAAAAGAATTCAACAGAAAAAGCATAGAGCTCCTACTCAACATATTCCACCAAAACAAGTGCGCCTAGACGAAATTGGGCACTGACCATAGTGGGCAGAAAAAAGAATATGTTGTAAACATCCCAATTGTAAAAACTTTAATCAAAATGTTTGTGAGAAATGTGGTGTGGGACTTTGCTACAGCAAAACTAACAATTGTTTCAAAAATTTTCGTGCAAATTAAAATTTTAAATACTTTTAGTTTTTGTGCCATTTGGCAAGATGTTGCAGACATGCAACAAACCCACTTTTCCAAATAAAATTTTATTTTTCTGTTCTGAATTTTTTTTTATTATTTTTTCCATGCTTAAAATGATGCATTTTAATATCTGTGTAAGAATTTTTCGAATCGGGGTTGTTGAGTTACAAAGGGTTAATACATGCATAATAAATCTGTGTAAATAAGTTTTACAAACGCAATGCATCACTTTCAAAAAACTCATGAAAAAGCTTCGAAATTCAGAACGCAAAGGTGGCATTGCACCTTATTGTTTCTATGGAAAGTGACTCGGGAAAAATCACTTGACAGCATTTATTTGCATTTTGTATGTAATCTATATTTACCAATTATGTATAAAATCCTAATGTACCGATTTTATGAATTAGTTTTATGAAACAACTTTTAGGTAGCTTTCATTACAAAAAGCTACCTATTGCAGCCGTTCGGAGGAAAGCGATTTCAAAAAATTTTGGTACATTTTCATCGATCATGACCCCCAGACCCCGAAAGCACCCTCCGTTCAAAATTGATATATATATATATATATATATATATATGACATTTGCCACACTGTAACTCTCATAATTATGAACCGATTTCGATGTAATTTGGTGTGTACATAGTACATACCAATGTCTCGACCGAGTTCGTTGGCCAGCTTCATCCGCCATCTTGTTTCAAAATGGCGGCCATTAAAATTTGAAATGTGGTACCAAAAATTAAAAAAGGAAAAATATTATATTCTTATGTATTTGCCCTTTATACAAAGATTCCGGAGCAATTTTTGTTTCGTCTATATCTCAAAAAATGGCTGAGTTATAGCATTTAGAATTTCTAGCGTGGCTGACATTTTGAAACGTCCTGAATTTTGTCACGCGATACAAGGCGTATTTATGAACCGATTTCGATGTAATTCGGTTTGTACATAGTACATACCAATGTCTCGACCGAGTTCGTTGGCCAGCTTCATCCGCCATTTTGTTTCAAAATGGCAACCATTTAAAATTTTTAAAAAAATTTTTAATTTGAAATGCGGTACCAAAAAATTGAAAATGGAAAAATATTTCTTTCTTATGTATTTGACCTTTATATAAAGATTTCGGAGCGGTTTTTGTTTCGTCTATATCTTAAAAAATGGCTGAGTTGCAGCATTTTGAATTTCTAGCGTGGAAACGTCCTGATTTTGAATTTTGAAACGTCCTGAATTTTGTCACGCGATAAAAGGCGTATTTATGAACCGATTTGGACGTAACTTCGTTTATACATAGTACATACTAATGTCTCGACCGAGTTCGTTGGCCAGCTTCATCCGCCATCTTGTTTCAAAATGGCGGCCATTTAAAAAAATTAAAAAAAAAATAAAATTAAAATGAGATACCAAAAAATTGGAAAATGAAAAAGATTTTTGTCGTATGTGTTTGACCTTAATACAAAGATTCCGGAACAGTTTTTGTTTCGTCTATATCTAAAAAAATGGCTGAGTAATAGCATTTTGAATTTCTATTGTGGCTGACATTTTAAAACGACCTGATTTTGTCACGCGATAACAGGCGTATTTATGAACCGATTTGGATGTAACTTGGTCTGTACATAGTACATACCAATGTCTCGACCGAGTTCGTTGGCCAGCTTCATTCGCCATCTTGTTTCAAAAGGGTTGCCATTTTAAAGAAATTAAATTTAAAATTTAAAATGAGGTATTAAAAAATTGAAAAATGAAAAAGATTTTTTTTATGTGTTTGGCCTTGATACGAAGATTCCGGAGCAGTTTTTGTTTCTGAAAATTTGTTCTTTTGTTTATATCTTAAAAAATGATTGAATTATAGCACTTTGAATTTCTAGCATGGCTAACATTTTGAAACGATGTTGTATTTGTCACGCGATAACACACGTATTCGCTTATTTCGATGTAAGAAGGCATGTAGATAGTATACATAAATACCTCGACCAAGTTCGCTGGCCAGATTCATCAGCCATCTTGTTTCAAAATGGCGGCCATTAAATTAAGAAAAATATATATATTTAAAGTGAGGTGCAAAAAAAAAAAAAATAGAAATTGAAAAAGGTTTCTTTCTTAAGTATTTGACCTTGATATAAGGATTCAGGAGCATTTTTTGTTTGTCTTTACCTTAAAAAATGGCTCAGATATAGCAGTTTCAATTTCTATTGTGGGTGACATTTTGAAAAATCTGAATTTTTGCATGCGACAGCACTCGTATATATCAACCGATTCCGATGTGAGTGAGCATGTGCACAGCAATTACTAAGGACTCGACCAAGTTCACTGGTTAGCCTCATCCACCATGTTGTCTTAAAATGGCAGGCACTTTAAGAAATCGCCAAATTTGGCAGCCAAGTATAAGTTACTGATATAAGTTACTTTGAGGGAAGAGCCCCCTTAAAGTTTTTGCGTACCTACATGAATTTTTCTATGAAGTACATAAAGAACCTTCATGGCATCTGTTCTTTATTCTGCTGTCAATAAAATATACATGCAGGGATAAAAACTACTCTTGACTTCCCATTTTGATTTACACAGCTGCAAGATGTAATTTTTTTTAAGATGACTTATTCAGAATTTTTGGTATTAAATGCTTTCTAAGTTCCTTCTGAAATCAAATAGATATTATTTACTAGTAATTTATCGTATTTGAATATATGCAGAGCACTATATTAAAAAATATATAATTAGATGTTTTATCATACAAAAAACAAGTCAACCGTTTAATAACTTTCGCGCAAATGGTATTCTACAAAATCTGCTCTTTCCATTTTTATGAATTTTTGATCACCAAATAATTTAAGGGGGATCCAGAAATTACAGTAAAAACTCCAAAATGGACATTCCTAAATAGGGGACAATTTTTCATTATCCAACACCTATATATATATACTAATAAAAGAACAAATCGCTCCGTCTCGCTCCGTCTGTCTGCGTGTCTGTCTGTGTGCTAGCAAAATCTACGGCATGTTCGAAGGTCAAAATTTTTGAGAAGAGAGTCCACGGCCTCTCCTTATGTACCTAATATTCAGAATTTTAAAATTCTAATTATTAGCTGAGTAATTAATTTACAAACGCAACTTACTTTCATCAAAAAGCCATTTATTTGATCTCCGCTCGGCGCATGCGTATAAACTCTTTAACACATTGGAAACTAGCGAAAAAACATTTTCCACTCTATTTCAGTTTTTTAAATCTTTTTTTTTAAAATCCAAATCGAACAAACCGATCGGTACAGTTAAAATTAAAAGACACATTCCGAAAAATCGGACTCCAATTTTTATCTTTTCTCTCGGTAATGCAAGATTTCTCAAAATGCATTAACCAAGGTTGTACTTTCATACCCGACTCTGGGTCAAAGGGAACAATATTAATTTCACTCATGCTGTTACTCGATTTTTTAACAATTCTAGATCTTAATTGTTTAAAGTACGGATAACTCATTTGTATAGAAATGAATAGTATAAACATAATTAAAAAAATAAAACTTTAAATTAAATAAACAATGTAAATATATTTTTTTTCTCAATAAATAATAACAACAACTAAAGTATAATTCTAACAACAATAATAATAATAACAATATTGTAAATAAAATAAAAATCTACTAAAATACTGGAAACATTAATAAATAATATAACAATTATCACAAACAGAAAATTAGTTTCCAAACATGACTTCTGGACGGAGAGCTAGAAATTATTTTTAAAAAGAAAAATAGTGCTGTCATAAATTAATGTGACTCAATTCGGCCTTTTGGAGGTTTCAGGAATTGTGGACATATTTTTTAATCCTTTTAGAGAGTCGATGAAAAATTTAGTGGCATTCAACAGTCAGAGTTTTACTGACAATGTGAAATTCTATCATGAAAAACATCACTCCACGCAATCAGACTTGTTGATAATCGATGAAATTAAATCACACAGTACACTGCAAAAAAAATTCCGCAACGTTCCTGAGAAAAAATGGGCAGCTGAGTTGCCCATTATTTCCAAGAAACATTTCTTAAAAATGACTGGAACATTACTGTATATGTTAAAAACATTCTACAGAAATGCCAGTAAGTTTCCTACGAAATACCAGGAATATTTCTGTTGCCAGCAAAACATTACTCACATTTCAAAGCATGCGGGATCCGCAGACGATTTTTACATTTCCAGTTGACAATTTTCGCTTTATTATCATTATTTGTTGGAATGAAAAAATATTTTGAAATTGACATCAAAATTATTATTTATAATTTACACGAAAAAATAAATTTTCAGTTAAAATTCAATAAAGTAAATATATATATGATATATTGTTTCTGAACTTTGCTTAAAATATAAAAATATATAAATGTAAATAATAATTAGAAAAAAAAAATCTAGACATAAAATATTTTGGATTTTCGTCAGTAATTATGCTAGTTTACAAGTTAGATAAAATACATATAAATTTTCATGAAAAAAAAATACTAAACGTAATTGTATATTTTTTCCGAATATAAATAAAAATTCAAATTTGCAGCAATTCAAAGTGTCAAATATATATCAAATTTAAATCAAATTGTAAAGTGTTAAAATATAAAATTAATTAAAAAAGAAAAAAAAAGTCAAGAGGTAGCATCGAACTCGGGCCGTACGGGTGGCGTGCGAGCCTTCTACGTCCACACCACGAAAGACACATTGAGAGCTGCAAACTAATGGGTATTTGAAACGTATGCTAAACCTCGGCATCCAATTTTTGAAAATCTAATTCCATTTGAAAAAATCCTTTCACAAGAATAATTAGAGATAAGATCTCTAAAACATACTTTAAATTAATCAAAATCGGTGAGAATCATGTTTGATGGTCCCCTGGTTAATGGAGATCCAAATAATAGGTGTATTTTTTTTTACACGGTCTTCTCGTTAAACATTCCACAGACAAGTACGAGAGATAATCTCTTAGCGATGTCACAGAGGTATTGTATTTTCATCTGACTGGTCTTGACAATAGAGACCTAAAGGATTATGTCGTCTATTGATTTATTTGCATTCCATATTGATTTTTTACATTCATTTAAGGAATTCGTTTTCGACACTCGCGGGCGAGCAACGGATTATAGCAAAAAAATAATAAATGGCGGCCGTAGCGTTTTGCTGTTTCCAACTTTTGTTCAGGAACATTTCAGATAAGAAACCAGAATTTCACAGGAAAGAGCTAAATTATTCTGAAAACCTGAGAAAAGGCGAAACGTTCCTGGATTTTACATGGAACGTTACCATTTTTTTTTACAGTGTATAGTCAGAACATTACTGGCACTCTGAAGATTCGATGATTTTCCCCTATTAACCGTTGCAAGTAATGTAATCCTGCCGGCTTTTGTTGCATTTTGCTGTCGACTTTAGTGACATTCCGGCGACACTCTTGTAGTATTTCGAAGTAAATGTAGAATAGTAATCAAGATCAACCCTCCGTTATCATGAGAATATCGGAGTGCAGTCAGGGTGGCGAGTAGAAGACAGGCTTCATAAACATTGAAAGAATTTCCCATGGTATATTTAATAAAGTCATCGTAACTTTAAGCGTTGTTTATTTGACAAACACATATCGTAACATTTCCAGTAGCTTGTCCATCAACTCTCGAATAATCGTTGTTCCACTTAAAAAAATACACTTCAAAAAGACAGGAGACAGGCTACGATTTGATGAGAAGGGTGACGAACGCGCGACGTCGATAATGAATTTTTTATACTCGGCGTCAGTATTAAAATGCAATCAAATGCTGGCGGAAAGCTTGCAAGGAATTGTGGGAAAAGAACATGATCGAAGAAATGCTATTAAAAACATTCGAAACAAAAATAATTTAGTTTTAGAATAAAATAAAAAAGTAATTTAATCGGTATTATAAGATTAGACGAATGGATTAAGGTTTTTAGAATAATAAAAGAATACGCAGGTTTAATTGCATGAAATAAAAGACAAAAGATATTAAGATATTATTAAAGATAGGTAAAAAAGGAAAAATATTAAAAATTTGGAATAGTTTTACTAAGATAAAAGGGCGAAAATTTTTATTATTAAATATATATATATATTACGAAACAAATAAATGCGTTATGTCGAACAATCACATCGTGCTTTTTACGCCATATTACTGGATTAGTACCATATTTTAATCAGTGATTGGGGAGGTTGTATAGCAGTCGTACCACTTAGTGCAAGCATCGCTATTGGAGGTGTCAACACTGTGGAAATTTAGCAGCTGTGGAACGATATAATACTTCAGTTGACTTATTTAATCAACGCTATCGATTGTTGATAGTGATAAGATTGGTAAAGTCCAATCAAAACAAGCATTGATTCATGATGAAGTCAAGACAGATTAGGCCTCATGAATGGTGAAAAAAGGCTCATGAAGAAATCTAGGGTTTTGCCAATTAAAACATAGAAACGTAGTCATTGGAGTTTATTCCATTAGAACATATCAACGTAAACAATTCCCACAAGATGAAAAATCAGAGCCATCCTGCTTGAGCACGAACTAGATATTCATCCGAAAAAGATGTTAAATAACGAATTAATATTCTACGTGACTTAGGACACCAGGTAACAGATTAGACAAACAATCAAACAGCACAAAATATCTTTTTCTGAACTCATGCTCGAGCTATTTATTAGAATACGCTCAGGAATTCCCACTGAAATGCAAACTTCAGGCTAACCAAACAAATTCATGAGCGAGACTCGAAATGAAACTGCGATCGGTTACTCAACCAATCGAGAGCGATCGCGAAACGTCACATAAATGAATCCCGGCGCTACTGATAGAAGTATTCCGATGTGAATAGGCTGACGCTCGCACGGCTGGCGGGAAAATGAGATGAAATAAAATTAAAATGTAAAAATGGCTTTTATAAACATTCGAAAAATAAAGTAACTGCGCTCAGAATTTTACGTTTGGTAGCCGATAAAAATTGATGAAGGGATTAAACATTTAGATTAAGTTTTTGAATAAGACTACTATTAAGAAACGCGTTTTAAATTTATAGGAATTTAACTAGAAATAAATAATGGAGAGTATTAAAAAATGGAAAATAATGAATATGCCGGCAATTTAGAATAATTTAAATGAATAGTAAAAGTAAAATTTTTATATAACAATATCCCCCCCCCCCCTAAAAACCGGTGAACTGGTAGATCCGTGACCTACAAGTTCATTGGGGAAAAGCATGAGTTCGGATTACAATAGTGTTACCCGGTAGTCTAAAATTCTGTCTAAACCAAATCAATAAGTTACTTCTTAAACGCGAAACTGTGGGAATTGTTATTATCACACAAGAAAAAATCAAAATTCAATTTTAACTAAGTAAATAATAATAATAAAAATTACGTTTCCCGGGCCCTTTAAATATTTTTTTTTTCATAAATTACACGCATTTCAATTCTTATATAAACCCTTAAAACCCGACGAGTTATTTAAACGGGCTATCTTCGTGAGTTTTGTAGATATCAAGATGGAAATTTTTGTGTTTAATTCAGGGGGGGGGGGAGAAAACTTTTATTAGTTTGAAATTTTATGCTACGGGGGCCGTATAAAAAATTAGTTCGTGTATTTTCCCAAATAGAATTTCCTTTTGATTGGTCAAATCATATTTTGCACTTTTTTTTAATGAAAGTTTGTAATTGGAAGTATGTGTTTAAGGACAATATTTAAAGAAATTGGCTATTGTTTCGATCGCCATGATAATCACACTGTATATCTTTTTCAATAAAATATTTTCGTTTTAGCAACTAAAATACTGTCAAATCTAATAAATGTTGCTTCATTTAATAGATACAATGTTTGTAAAATAAAAAGCATCTTGTATTTTTTAAATGTACTTACTTTGCAATTAAGTTTTTTCTTCTGGAAATGATAAATTGTTTTTCAAGCAATTTATTTTTTAAGCAAAAAATCTTAGCTGAAATTAAACAAGTGTTTCTAAGAGCAATTAACTTCTTTTTCAATATTTTTTTTAAGCATATTTAACTTAAACCTGTTAAATGAACTGAGATTATTTACCGAGTTGTAAAATTGATAATAATTTTGCAGCTTAAGGATGGAATTAAAAGTTATAATAAGAAGAATCGTATGGAAGAAATTATCAACTTGAGCACGAACTCCGTTATATAAGAAAATTGAATTTTCATTATTTTCATGAATGAACACCGCAAGACAATTAGGTAAAACATGTTATAAAATATTTACTAGCACTCTCTTAAAATGTTTGAGGAAAAAATATTAATATAGAAATTGCATAAGAAAAAATGTAATATTTATATCGAATAGGAAAAAAATAATATTTAATTCTCTAAACAGCTGCCCTGAAATGTTTGTTTTTCCAAAATATAATTAAAATGGCTGCAGTAAAAATGTTTCTAGAAAAACAACCAATATTGCATAATATGAGAGGTAGTTAAGCACCAAAGCACAAAAGAAAGAACCCCGCTAGCCCGAAATTCCGGTTAATTCAAAATGATTTTATTTTCGAAAGTTATACTTGAAAGATATAGTTTTAATTAACTGAAGGGATTAACTTACGAAATTTTTTTTTTGATTATAGGATGAATGTCGGAAAAAAGGCGTAGAAGTTAGAATTAAACAAAAAAAAAAAAAAATAATAATAATAATAAACGGTCAAGTGCCAGTATTACTCTCGCACAGAGGGTTCCGTACAATAAATATATGAATTAGTAATTGCATTATTAAAAAAAACCGTTACTAAAAGAATACTAAGACTTTGTAAAAAACTATGCAAAGTAGGGTTGGGTATAACAGGATATACTAGAAAAATGTAAATGTATATACCATGAAAGTTCAAAGGGGTATGGAAACTAAATAATATCAAATATATATATTCTGTGTAACTCATTTTTTCTTTTTTCTATCTTTACAAGAAGAAAATATTGGATTCGTGAAAATTTTCGAATTCCGGTTTTCGACAGATTTATACATTTTAGGCAGTGGTGGAAAATTGGCGCAGAGGAGGAGCCTATTGACATCACTAAATTTTAGTAGTATTTTTCGCCTTATCTAATGACAGAATTCCTGCGTTTTTATTAAGGTGAAGAATACTATAAAATTTTAGTGGTGTCAATAGGCTCCTCCTCTGCGCCAATTTTCCACCACTGATTTTAGGGGACAGAGATAAAGAAAAACATGTTTTTACAAAATGTCTGTCTGTGTGTGACAAAAATTTTGTGGGTGCTCTATCTTAAGAACTATTGAACAAAATTTAATAAAACTTCAGATTCAGTTAGTCCTTGATATAATTCGGTGCTGATAAACTTTTTGTGTAAATCGTCCAATAGATGATGCTGTTATGCTGCATTATTTATGATTATCGCAACAGCTCTATCTCAGGAACTAATGAACGAATTTTCACTAACCTTCAGATTCAGTTAGCCCGAATTATATATATTAGTGCTGTTTAGTTTTTGGTGTAAATCGTCCAACAGGTGGCGCTACTATGCTGCAATTTTCTCGATTTCCGCAATAGCTGCATCTCTAGAATGCATGAATTTTCATCAAACTTTAGTTTCAGTTAGTCCCTCATATAAATTTTTCCTGATAAGTTTTTGGTGTAAATTGACCAAGAGGAGCCACTGCTATGTAGAACTTTTCACGATTTCCGCAATAGCTCTATCTCAAAAACTAACGCACGGATTTTCATTAAACTTCAAATTCAATCAGAAATTAACGTAAGTTGTCCCTGATTAGATTTTGGTATGAATCATCTAACTTGTGGCGTTGCTGTGCTGCATTTATCAAGAAGTATTAAGATGTATGAGATAGAAGAAAGTTTTGGTATTGACGCATCCAACTAGTTTAATATATCGTAGTGTGTTTATAACGAAATTACTTCGGTACTGACAATAAAAGCAGTGCATATTTAAACTTCATTTGGCATTTCATAAAACTAAATTCCGCATAGTAATAACCTTTCTTTCTACAGTGTAGCTAAAACAAAACATTCGTTCAAAGTTTACATTTGGCATTGTGCTAGGCGCGCTTCGAAAAGAGGTCACAAAAATGCAACGCCGCCTTGGTCCTTGCCGCGTTTTTCCAGATAGGTTTTTAATTAACTTTTAAAGTCACTCGAGGCATATTGAAAGATACATTCAATGCAAAATAGTCGCGAATTTCATAGTATTTATGTAATTCATTCTAATTAGGGGGTCTCAGGGCTATCAAAATTAGAAAAATGAAAAAAAAACATTCAACATTTAATGTATTAAAATACATATGATTTTAAAACACAATTTTTATTGGGATGAAAGTTATAAGTATTTTCTTTTATTTCATGTATTTAAAAAAATGCAAGATACATAATTAGCATTTATAGAGATCTCTAAACTGTCAGACATTTGACGAGCAAAAAAATTGGTATAACAGATTAAGCGCAGGATTGCAAAAAAAATATTGCAATTAGAATGAAATTTTTGGTGCCTACTTATACTTCAGATTGTAGTAATTACTCTGAACCTAAATAACTTTCTATTTGAAGCATTGTTATGTATTTAATACAAATTGTATTTAGCTAATACCAAATTTTGAAAATCTCAACAACATAACCACTTAAAATTTTTTTTTTGGAACAATAAAAAGAAACTTTTTGGTTCAGGTTATGCAGATTAATCTGAAATGTATGTTTTGAAAATTTCATGAAAAAATATCCAAAAGTTTTTGAGATATATTGCGCGTTATGCCCAAAAAAGTCATTTAGAGAAAAGTGACTTAAAAGTTTCGAAAATGCCGCTTCAGCTATTGAGCGTGTATCATTCTAAAAGCCATAACTTCTGTTCTAATGAAAATTTGAAGGAAACAATTATATTAAAATGTTCAGAAAATATAGAAGATTAACATCCAAAAAATTTAAAATAATTTTTTTTGAAGCTTTAAGAGTCCTGAGACCTCTTGAATTAGTCTGTTTTTAACAATTTGACGTTTATTGCTTTTATATTGTTACTGGCCACTGCATTACACATATATAACATTAAAAGTTGTTATCTGTGCCTTAAAAGCCGATGGTACATAGAGTACGCCGCCTCTGTCATTACGTATGTCCAAACCATCCATATCTTTAAGGGTTAGGCAGCCTAAGAGAGACTGCTCAGGGCCGGCTAGGCCTGCCCCTTAGAGCTTAACGTCTCTCCCGGTATGTTCCCCGACACGTTGGGGCTCGTTAATGAGTCGAGCCCTGTCCGGCCGTATGCAGACTGACAAACACAAAAGGCTCAAGGGGCGACGCTCACCCACCAAGGGCGTCTATGCACCACCGACCACAGAACCCAGAATTTATTTGAAAAAGAACAAAGTGGGTATACAAAAATTAGGCGAATGCCTTCCCGCCAGGAAAACGCCTACTCGCGAAAGAGGGCGGGAGTATAAGAACATTTAAAGTAAAAAATAAAAAATAATAAAAAATAATAATAATAAGCATGACTGATCCTGGCCGCTGGGGGATGAACCCGTCTGGCGACAAGGGGCGGCAGGAAGGGAAAAGAATGAATTGCGTAGCACAAGTAAGATGGCACGAGCAAATACTCAAGCGTCCATTGGAGATGTAATGCTTTGTGTGGCATAAATGAGATGGCACGAGCAGATACTCAAGTGTCCATTGGAGATGTATCTCTTGATGGAATGGTCAGAAGCACGAGCAGAGGCTCTTGCGATCGTAGGAAACCACACATTGATGGATAGGAGAATTTACTGGAACCTACAAATAGGACTGGATTCTGGTGCTGTTTGAAGCTTGATATGGTGGCAGTGAGACTGGATAAGCAGAACCAGGGCTTACGTTAAGTTTGTTAAGTGTGTAAGGAAATTGTGAATGTGTTTTAATTTGTTGAGTAGGAGGGTGCGGGAAAGGACGTTTTGGAGCCAATTGACTGGCACTATGTCTGTATTTCGGTTAATTACTGACGATTTTTTTCGAAAATCATGATCAACAATGCTTTTATACTTCTGCTACGATAGGTATCTCCAGCGCTGCTCAACACTTTTGCTGAAAGCCCGTAAATCGAAATTTGTGTGTAACGGATAAATGCGATTTTCTCAAAAACTATGTGACCTGGAGTAATCGCTATAATTTTCCTACAACGTTTAAATTAACGTCCACTACCTCTAATTTTTTCATAATTTTAGTTTCAGCAGATTCGGTGTTAGATGGGGGGAGGGGCGGGAAAATTTTTTTGCGCTACATTTTCGACGACATTTTTGAAAATGTAATACCTAAAATTAAAAAAAAAATGCATTTTTGAATTCAGCGTTACGAAAGCTTTCACACGATATCACACACGATATACAAAGAAAATATTTTTTTTTCATGTAACATAATTTTCCCCTCCATAATTTTACTAAATATTTAAGTATATTTATTACTAATAAATGTTTAATAGTCTGAAAATATGTGGGCCAATAGTTTTTATTATTTCCCCCAATTTGAACTTTCCACGTTTTATAGTTTACGAGTAAAATGACTGTGACACACAGACAGACATACACACGAGTGATCTTATAATGGTTCCATTTTTACTTTTTAAGTATGGAACCTAAAAATGGCAGTAAAGTATGTTTTTTATTCTTTAAACGTCTTGAATATAATTAAAAAAAATAATGTAAATGCAAAACATATGTGGACAAATATAAAATGAAAACGTGCACTGTGCTGCTCGTATAAGCCATCTTAAAGAAATATCGAATATCAGTTTGTTCGCCAGTCACTATATTTTTTTTTTTCTAAAATGCATAACGTATTTAATTCAGATGATATTTTTTCCTTTTCAACTGTTTGATTTCCCAAATTATCTACAGAAATGTTTTTGTCTTCCCCTCTTGTCGATGTGGTGCCTGAGCTATTTATAGATTCGCGATTTTGAACCGTTTGTAATGGGTTGTTACGTAATTCCTCATTTTGATGTCTCATTCTATTATTATAAACATCAGGAGTGATTAAACAAGGAATATTATTTTTTCCTGAAAGTCATACCAGACCTTAGGATGCCGGAATAGAGGATGTTTACTTTTGTACTGAGTACTTTTAACTTACATTTTATAGCAGGCACATTTTTTATTTCTATTTTCATCGGAATTTCGAGTAATCCGAACAGGCACCGGTCCCAATTAGTTCGTATTAGTTGGGTTTTACTGTATTTGCATCAATTTGTGTTTTCAGAGCATTTTTTTAAATACAGGATAATCCAAAGACAGTGTACCTTTTTTAAAATTCAGATTTTTCGATTGGCACCACTTTGTTGGAATAGCAAAATTCGCCTTATTTAATGACATATTAATTCAGGCAAAAACAAGGAGAATTTTAGCATTTCAGAAATGTGGTGCCAATCAAGAAATCTGAATTTTAAAAAAGTAGTCCAGTGGCAAAATTGTCCAAAGACTCAAATAAAGAAAACTCACTAAAGGTTTCAAAGAAATTCAATAATAAAATGGTGTTACAATGTTGTTCTTTGTCGATGTCCTATATTTTCCAGAAGAGTTTTAGACCATGATTTTATGTTTTTAAAAAAATTATCATGTTGTGTGTACACATTTTTTAAAATGATTAATATTGACTTGGAATAAAAAAATACAGGTGTAGGTACATATCGTAGTTAAGTACTAATTTCACCAACAAAAGCTAAATCAAGAATAGAGATACATTCACTTTAACAATTTTATCTAGCAGCTTTTGACGAGTTTTTAATTTCATTTTTCTGTAGCAGCTGGTTTTATCAGAATCGTGTTAATACCATAATTTTTTTCTTCAACCTCTATTTTGTTTTTATTTTTATTTTATTTATTTTTGCTGTAAGAGTTGGTCCTATCAAAAACTTGTCGACATAAAAGTTGTATATAATATTAAGAAGATATATAATAAATTTCAGCGGATTTGATATCTTAGTGAATTGACGAAGCTATGAATTTTTCTCGTTTTAACACCCTCACCCCCCTCTTTTTTCCATAAGTGGCATATTATATCCTATTAAAAACTTGTCAATATCAAATTTGTAGATAATATTAAGAAAATTTATATTAAAATAAAGTGAATTTAGTATCTGTAGAATTGCGAAGTTATGAATTTTTTTTCTCCTTAAAATCCTATCTTTTCGCCCCTTGAGCCCATTTTTAATTTTATGAAAAATTCGTTCATAAATTTTTGGCCTTTTTCCTTGAAGTAATAATAACTTTAAACTGATTTGATATGTATTAAAATTAAGAAGATATGTTTTTTTTTTCAGGTTTTCAGAAAACCCTCTCTTATTCCATCAGCTGGGTCCTAGATTGCCCATTAACGAAATTGGGCGAGATTTTCTGTTCCTTGGTTTTCTTTATCAGTTTCGAAGAGATTTGTGCAGAATTATGCAGTTATCGTGTCCATAAAAAAGTAATATATACGTGTATATAAAGTTTTGAACTGGGGGTAGTCTTGTGTTCAAAAAGTTGTGATCTGCGCAGATCTGAAATTTTTTTTTTAGAAATTCCATCATAAGGGAGAATGTAATAGGTAGAATTTCTTACGAAATCAACCCCATTATTGCTTAAGAAATAGAAAGAAATAATATTTTTAATATTACATTCTATATCTTGATTTAAATTATAAAGTGTGTCCTTAACAAATGGAAACGGGCTAGAATATTTTACCTGTTGGAGATTATAAGGCTGTGTAAATTTCAAAAAAAGCTTAATATAAGGTAGGAATTCTGACTAAGTCAATGAAATTTCCCTGACAATTATTTAAAAAAAATCACAATTTTGAAATATTTATACATTAATTAATACTATACGTTATATTACATGCTGTGAAAAATACAAAAGAAATAATTTCATTCTTCTACAACCCAAACTCACCAAGTTATTATAGAATTTTACAAAATTTCGTATTTTTCCGGCATTAAAAATGGACAGGTGATTTCTTTTTGGCGAAATGTTTAAAAAAATCCTCAAATTTAAAGTATCATAACTACATTAGTTCTTGTCGTAGAAGAACAGAATTTTTACTGTTGTAACTTGTGAGAGAATTGACATTAGAATTAACGGGATTCTTGCATACCTACACTGTAAAAAAATACAAATGCACTTTTGTACTGTAAATAAAGAAAAAATTGTATGGTTGCACTAAAATTTTTTTTAGGAAACTGGGATGCCTAGAATATTTTACGTAACTGCAACCCGGGTCACAGATAACATTTTAGTAAGATTACTGTAATTTTAGTAGATTCTTTTGTAAAGCTACAGAAAACTGTAGCTTTACGAAAATATATTTTGTAAAGCTACAGAAAACTGTAGCTTTACGAAAATATATTTTGTAAATTTGCGACTTTTTTTGTACAGTTACAGATAGAATTTTTGGTAGGTATACAGATTTCTGTAAATTTACATCTGTAGAATTGCATCTTTTATTACAGCGTAGAACTACCGGTGTGGGTCATCGAGGACCGATGAAATCCAATGATGTTATTCTAGTTTTGTATGGGAGATACAGACACAAAATAAGGTTTGATGATTAATACAATCATTCTAAATTAATAATTAACACTATGTAGTTTCTCGAATATTGCATAACTATCTTATCCGCCCTGCGTTTCCCGGGGTCCGTTATAATAACCTTAAACAAAACTGAAGTTTGTATGATTTCATCTGTTTTGAAAATATTTTAAATGAACCTAGTTTTGGGGGCCACATTGCCTTCCACAGCATCTTAGTGTGTTCCCAACAAACCTCTTCTCCAACGAACCTGGGACACCTCTACCTAAAGCGGCCTGCCTCAGAAGTTCTCCGCACGTGACGGAGAGAATCATGAACCAAGTGAAGTGAGCCAAACTACGTACAAATCAAATCCATAGAACATGAAAGAAGAATGAGCCATTAATTTTCGAAAATGTTGGTAGCTTAAGTCTAAGGTAAAATTTCATAATACAGAAAGTAGCCAAATTGTTCTCTAAGTTGAATGAACCAAATCCCATGGGAATTAGTGCCTTAGAGCCTGTAGAAAGAATGCGATCCCAAGGGGTGGTAGGTGCTTCCTCCTATAAATTTCACAAATTACTTTTAACATTAACACGATATTTTGTAAACGGATGAAATATCTTAACTAAATTTACATTTAAAGTAACACGGTTTCCAATTTATGACTGTAGTGAGTAAACGTAAATTTTTGCAGAAAAAGAAGATTAATGTACGAAAAAGGTGGTAGGTGAAGTAAAAATAAGGACCAGACCCTGGGGGCCAGGATCTTTACTGGTAATTTGGGATAACTATTTAGGGATAATAACTGGATCTGTATCTGGAAATTTGAAAGTATCTGGAGGACGCTAAAACTATGTTATAGAAAATTGTAATAAAATCGGATCATTTTTAAAGAAACTGTAACAAAGGCCCCAAGAAGGAGAATAATATTCAAAATTGATAGTAGCTTAACTCTGAGAAATTTTTTGTCGTTCGTGTAGTAGCTGTAGGACCTTTAATCATAGACTAATGATGGAGACATTAAAGCTCCCAAAATATACTATATAGCAATATAGTTCATCTAGAGAAATGCTCCATTTTTCATTATTAAGTTTTGATCTTGCTTCAACTTCTGTGCATTTTTCAATAATATTTACTTTTTTGTCATTTATAAGAAATCTCCAGCAATTGGACGTTAACAATATTTGGTATTTTCAAGTAAAGTGTGGATCCCGGCGTTCTTTTAGAATATTTTGAATAGATCGTCGACAAGAAGAAAACGAACACTGTGGGTACATTTTACACATAATTTCATCTTTCGCTTTTTCGAAATAACTTTGAAGGAGTATTTTTTTAATATTTTTCGCTTCTTTTTTTATTATCCCTTTTATTTTGTTTTTTCTCAAAAATGCTTTTGCAATTTATTACTGTTTTATGACTTCCTCCATTGCATTTACTTAGGATATTTACATTCAGCTTATAGTTGCATCAACTAGATTTGGAGTATAAAATTTTATGGGTATTTTCAGCAAAATTTATTTCTGCATTTAGATGAAAGTTTTCATCATTTTCAATTATATTTTCGTCGTTAAAATAACTTACTGAAAGTTCACACAGCAATTATTCTTAGCTTAAAATTTCCTCATTCGAAACAGTTGTTCGGGGCGACGCCATCACTATACATATGCGAAACTGGAATGCCACTAACAGATTCTTTTATTTTTTGTTGCAAAATGTGCGATTCCTCCGTCATGTGTGGGACAATTAAACTAAATTTTCATGACGAATTTTGCAATTCTGAAACTCATAAAGATGTCTTTTTTTATTTGCTGATCCAAAATAAGTACTTTACTTATGTGATATTACAGCAAAAAAAAAATAATGTTTATTCACCTTTTTACATGAAAAATAAAATTAATGAATTAAAGCTGTAACGTGCAGGACACGTTATTGCACAGGACTTTTCAAACGCTGTGCTTCTAACAAGGAGTTCACTGAATCTGCTGTGTTTATACAGCTGTAATTTGTTTGCTAAATGCTCATACTCCTTACTAACTATTTATTGTGTCCTTTCTTTAAAAAATGAAATTTAGTACAGGTAATTTTTATAATCAATGTAGCGTGTAGGACATTCTTATCACATGTGGGACAACGTGCGAATTCCTAAATTTAAGAAAAAAGAAATCAATTACTTATTAGTTGAAAAGGTTGATATAACAATCATTTAAGAAAGTTTCTACATTAATATGAAATAATAGGTGTAAACTACAATAAATGTACATTTTAAAATAAAATGTTTATGAATAGAAAACGTATAAAAAAAATCAACAAAATAATAAAAGCAAAGTATTAGAGGAGAAGATGTAAAAACTGGCACAGTGTGTAAATATGGACATCCCTTCCGAAATGGCCTTTAGAGGTGCTCAAGACTGGCAGCCATGATTGTACATGATGCCATTTGTTGATATAAGATAATATAGAGTAGTTGGAACCATTTTTTTTAAATAGTGTGAATGCAGCGTGAGTTATTGTGCGAACTGGAGTTTGTTCGGGACGGCAGACTTTTGACAGATATCTGAAATCGTTTTCTTTTTATATCCTTTTACTTAGTTTAAAATAATTTCGAAGTGATATCGCGAAAGCGAGATCGTAAGCTACTTTTAGAAGCATGCCTTTAGTTATGCAAGTCTTTAGGTTACATGTGAAAGTGGCCATCTCTCTTAGTTGGGGTTGGAGTAAATATGGGCTCCCTGTCTTGGTGTAAATATGAGCTCCGTCTTTTTCGAATTATCTTGATATACAGGCACATTAAACTCTATCTATGCTAATTTTCCTCCATACTTTTAATTTTCCTCCATACCACCCCGCTGAAAAGGAGTTTTTCGATGGATTCACATTTAAATTTAGACAACGGTCCATCACTCCATGTAATTTCTTTCTTGGGATGTTTTTTTTAATAAATGAAACTTTTCTGTATAAAGAAATTTCATTAAAGCAAACATTGTATTTTTGTCGTTATTTGTGGTAGTTAAACATATGAGATAAATCTGATAGTTACCAATGAAACAAAGTTACAGAAATGAACTTGCCCTCGACCAGAAAGGACTTTGTACTTCATTCTGATACTCGAAGGAAAATGATATTCCAAAGTAAATTTTCAAAATTCTTGTGGGTTTTTCTTCTTATTCATTTCAAATTCTATATATTGGTTTCTTGTAACATTTAAATGATTCATAATTTTAGTCATATTTTTAATTTTTTTCATATTTATCACTAGTTTGAGAACATTTTTTTGCATGCAGTTGAGTTCTGCCATCCATATTTCCCCCTATTTTTTCACAAAGCAAGTTTATTTGAATCACTAGGAATAATAAATAGTTTTCCATCACACCATTTGACGTACAATAAATTATACTGTTTACTAAACAAAATAATATTCTAAATATATTAATAATGTTAAATGTATACAGAGTGGTTCAGAACTATATGTCAAAAATGTACAGGCAGGTAGAGGGGACATAAATAAGCAGATTTCCTATAGGAATGTAGGTGCGGAAATGCAGTTTTGAGGCAGTAGAGGGCGCTGTTGAATACGGCGGATGATTGCCCTTAGTTTTCCTGAATCATCATTTCCTGCACGATTTCGAGCAACATGGACTATTACACCAAGCGGAGCATGCCGAAATGCATTTCATGCAAGGGATTGTGCAGGAAATGGATTAGCTGCTCAAAGGATTTAGATTGAAAGACTCCCGGTTAAGATTCTGCCAAATCTCTGAACATTTGAGCGTCTTCATTAGGTGTTGTTCCCAACTGGATCGTTTTATGCTTCCATGAGTGATAAGGGCACTCTAAGATATCGCAGAATTCCTGCAGTGGAAGAACATTTCCTTACTTAGCTCCATAAATAAAATGCATTTCGGTAAGCTCTGCATTGGGGTAACGATGCATGTTGATTGAAATCCGTGAGGGAATGACGATTCAAGCTGGCGAAGCGCTTTCATCCACCGAATATAACACGGCTCTCTACACTTCAACGCTGCATTTCTGTTCCTACATTCCTATACGAAATCTGTTTTTATGTCCTCTCTACCTGCCATTACACTTTTGTAATATATTTCTGAATCACTCTGTATCTATCTATATATATATATATATTAAAAACATTCATATTCAGTATTTAAAGTATTTTTATTTGAAATGTGATACACGTGGCGTCACGTGTGGGACAGCATAAAATAATGCTTTATTAAGTTATAAATTGATATTATTTAAAAATTAATTTGGGAAATTTTTAAACATAATAAGATCCTTTATACAACCATTTTAAAATACAGGGCTATTACAAATGATGGACCCGATTTAAAAAAATCATATTTTTGAAACTACTGCACATATTACTGTGGAGATTTCGCAAGCAACACCTGCATTAGACTGAGTGTCTCCGTATTTTCCGCTTCGAGATTAAAAAGGAAACGATCCTTAACGAAGCTGTGTGAAGTGAAAATGCAGAAGAAGTAAAGAGAACGAAATGAGTTCGACGACGGAAGGTTTTGTTAAAAAAGAACGGAATATATTTCGGTGAAATAAGATTGAATATTTACACGACGTAAGAAAACCTCAGAAATATATTCAACGACGTCCTAAATGATAGACTTTAAGCTAATTAAAGAACGAGAAGAGTGTTTATATCTGTATTTTTTGTTGTGTATTCGTCCCAATAAATGTCAGTGCTCGTCCTAAAAGTGAGTTGTGAGTTAAGTATCGAGTCTCGCCCCCATAAATTGGCGTCAGATGTGACAGTTAACCCACCAATATGATTAATTAGAGTTATTCATCCTACATATATATTCAAGCCGGATATTCTTCTAACGGTGAGTTCATTGCTATTATTTTATTATGAAGTTAGTTGAAATACCAGAACTGGAAGTTGCGTTTAAAAACGAACGAACGCATAAAATTAAATTGCTACATAAATTCCTATTTGATGCTGACGGTGATCGCTCTAATAGAAAGAGAATACGTGATTTTACTGGCTTCGGTTTTCAAACCGACAGCACCGAATTCAAAAATAAAATAACTAAAGTTCAAACTGATTTTTCATTAAATGATCTGATTACAGTGTGCAATCTACTTTGTATTGATAATGAGGGATCTTTAAACGATCTCGCAACCCGTTTAGTTACATACCTTTCGGACTTGACCTTACTACAAAATAATATTATACAAAATGAAAGTGACACTGACTCGGAACCCGAACTGCCTTCAAATAATATGACTTCAAGTAATAACACTGAATTATCAAATTTTGACAAACAACAGCAATTTCCAGTTCAAAGTTTTATGCCATCGTCTATAAATTTTACTGATATTGAAAGTGTAATACCTCCTTTCGATGGTAGTTCTTTTAGTGATATACAGGTATGGTTTAAAAATTTTGAGGATGTTACTAATATGTTTAATTTATCTGACTTTCATAAATTCATATTTTGTAAAAGATCATTACGAAGAAAAGCCCAGTTATTAACACAAACAGAATTTCATATAAATTCATATGACAAACTTAAACAACTCTTAATATCAGAATTTAGCACCACTTATAATTCTGCCGAGTTACATGATATATTAAATAAACGAAAATTTCAAGAAAATGAATCAATAGAAGAATATTTTCTTATCATGAAACAAATATGCTCGCGTGGTAAAATCGAGGATTCCGCATTAATGCAATACATCATAAACGGCATACCCGACCCCGTTTTCAGAAAATCAATGTTATATGGATGCCAATCCATTGTAGAATTCAAGCAAAAGCTCAAAATGTATGACAAAATTCGACATGACTTTGAGAACACTAAATTTCGTAAAGTCAAACCTGAAATGCCAATGAAAGAGAAATCCTTTCGACCAAAATCTGATCTTTTTTGCTTTAATTGTGGTTTGTCGAATCATAAAAGTAGCCAATGCAGACATAAAGATAAAGGCCCTCGTTGTTTTAATTGTTCGAATTTTGGCCATAAATCGGCTCAATGTGATCAACCAAGGAGGCCTAGAGTTAAGTCAGAACCCTCCAATGTTTCCACTGTCACGTCGAACACTTTCATGACCAAACAAGTCATTATTTCGTCTGTAAATGTTACATCATTGGTAGACACAGGTAGTGAAAGAAGTTTACTAAAGGAAAGTATTTATCGCAAACTCCCTACAATTTCGAACCTTGAACATTCAACTATCACATTAACTGGATTAGGAAATACTATAATCAAACTCCTAGGTTTTTTCTCTACGAACATTATGATAGATGATTTTAATTATACAACTAATGTTTATGTACTCCCAGATTATTCCATATCTTTTTATCTTATTATTGGTACAGATATCATTCAACAAAGTATTTTAACAATTTCTGGAAATAATATTTCGATGCAAAAAATCGAGAAAAATGACGATACGTCCAATAATTTTTTGATTAATATTGCTCATGTGTTAGACGATCTTAATCTTGATTTATCTCATATTACCGATGAAACAATACGTTCAAAAATTTCAGAACTTATTCAAAATTATTCTCCTAAAAAAATAAAGACAACTGATGTTAAATTATCAATTCATCTGGAAAACGAAGAACCTGTTACTTGTCCTCCCAGGCGCTTGGCGCAAATAGAGAAAAACTTCGTCGAAAAACAAATTTCTGAGTGGCTCGAAAAAGGAATTATTCGCAAAAGCACTAGTAATTTTTCATCACCTATTGTCCTAGTAAAAAAGAAAGATGGTTCATATAGATTGTGTTTTGACTATAGGAAGTTAAATTCTAAAACACATAAACAACGTTTTCCCCTCCCAGTAATTGATGACATTATTGATCAGTTGCATTCTGCAAAAGTATTTACTACTCTTGACCTTAAAAATGCTTTTTTTCATGTCGAAGTAGAAGAAAATAGTAGAAAATATACTTCTTTCGTAACACATTCTGGTCAATTTGAATTCTTATATATGAATTATGGCCTTAGCGATGCACCGTTAGTGTTTCAAAGATATATTTCTAACGTTTTCCGAGACCTCATTAATGAAAAAGTACTTATTGTCTATATGGATGACTTCATAATACCAGCTGAAAACGAAGTCGAAGGACTCCAGAAATTACAACGCGTCCTTACAACTGCATCCGAATATGGTTTAGAACTGAATCTCAAAAAATGCCACTTTCTACAACGAGAAATTGATTTTTTGGGTTACCACATTAAAAATGGTCAACTGCACCCATCCCCCTTAAAAACTAAAGCTGTCCTTAATTTCCCAGAACCTAAAAGTATAAAAGATGTACATTCATTTGTCGGATTAACTTCATATTTTCGTAAATTCATTCAAGATTACTCTTTAATAGCTAAGCCTTTAACAGATCTTCTCAGAAAGGACACTAAATTTCACTTTGGCGACCAGCAACGAAATGCATTTAATCAGCTGAAACACATCCTTTCTTCAGGTCCTGTTTTAAGCATTTATAACCCTAGTAACGAAACTGAAGTTCACTGTGATGCATCTATTGACGGTTACGGAGCAGTCCTCCTTCAAAAGTCTTCTATTGACAATCAATTTCACCCTGTCTATTTTATGAGCAAAAAAACCACAGATGCCGAACGTAAATATTCGAGTTATGAATTAGAAGTTTTAGCTGTCATAGAAGCCCTTAAAAAATTTCGCGTTTACATTCTAGGTATTCCTTTCAAGATAGTCACAGATTGCAACGCATTCGCCCTTACTATGAATAAAAAAGATCTTTGCACCAAGATTTCTCGATGGGCTTTAATGCTAGCTGACTATAACTATACAATCGAACACAGACAAGGTACACGCATGCGCCATGTCGACGCTTTAAGTAGAAATCCAATATGTATGGTCATTCAAGATAGTTTTACTACCAAAATCATACAATCACAGAACACTGACGAACATATACAGGCCATCAAAGAAATTTTGAAAACAAAGCCATATGACAACTATTTCCTTAAAAATAACGTCCTCTATAAAAATCATAAAGGTATCGATCTGATAGTTGTGCCGGATGAAATGCAGCTAAATGTCATTAAACACGTTCATGACAAAGGACATTTTGGCCGTAAACGCTGTGAAGAACTCCTTAACGAAGAATTTCTCATCCCTAATATGTCAAATAAAATTGATAAAATTATAGCAAATTGTGTAACGTGCCTTTTGTATAATCGCAAACGTGGCAAACAAGAAGGTGAATTGCATCCCTTACCTAAAGAAGAGACTCCTCTCCAAACCTACCACATTGATCATTTAGGCCCTCTTGAAACAACCAACAAAAATTATAAACATATTTTGTCTTTAATAGACGCATTTACTAAATTCGTCTGGTTGTATCCATGTAAAAGTACTTCTGCTACCGAAGTTATATCAAAACTACGACAACAAAGTCATACTTTTGGCAATCCTTCCATTATCATTAGCGATAAAGGTCCTGCATTTACAAGCAAAGAATTTGCTGATTATTGTCAAGATGAAAATATAAAGCACGAGACAGTTACAACTGGCCTTCCCCGTGCCAATGGTCAAGTAGAGCGACTTAATTCCACCATAATTTCTGTAATCTCTAAAATGTCCAAAGATGAACCGACCAAATGGTTTAAACATGTTCCTAAAGTTCAACAAGTCATTAATTCAACTTACCAAAGAAGCATTAAGAGAACACCGTTTGAAATATTATTTGGTACAAAAATGAAACAGAAAGAAGATGTACAAATTATTGACCTCTTAAACAGTGCAGTCGAAGAACAATTTATGAAAGACAGAGAAGAGCTCCGTAAAGAAGCCAAGAAGAATATTCTGGAAATTCAACAAGAAAATCGCAAGCACTATAATTTACGACGTAAGAAACCCCGTAAGTACAAGCTTGGTGACCTTGTAGCAATTAAGAGAACCCAGCAAGGACCAGGTTTAAAGTTGAAATCTAAATTCTTAGGTCCGTATAAAGTAATCAATGTGAAGTCTAACGACACCTATGACGTAACGAAAATCTCATCAACTGAAGGACCGATAAATACTAGCTCCTGTGCTGAATACATGAAACCTTGGCCTGACGAAAACTGAAACTGAAAAAAAAAAAAAAAAAAAATTAAATCTTTTCTTTCTGTGTCCTATAAACATTTTACAAGTCACTGCTTTCAAAGAAATCTGTATATGATGTTACGCTACTTCAACTATGATGTGCAGATTAATTTTTTTTCTTTTCCCCTAAGAACAGTTACTGGTTTTTGTTTTTTGTTTTTCAGATTCTATTTTACCACATGTCGCTGCGGCAGCTCCAGATGTCAGGACGGCCGCTTGTGGAGATTTCGCAAGCAACACCTGCATTAGACTGAGTGTCTCCGTATTTTCCGCTTCGAGATTAAAAAGGAAACGAGCCTTAACGAAACTGTGTGAAGTGAAAATGCAGAAGAAGTAAAGAGAACGAAATGAGTTCGACGACGGAAGGTTTTGTTAAAAAAGAACGGAATATATTTCGGTGAAATAAGATTGAATATTTACACGACGTAAGAAAACCTCAGAAATATATTCAACGACGTCCTAAATGATAGACTTTAAGCTAATTAAAGAACGAGAAGAGTGTTTATATCTGTATTTTTTGTTGTGTATTCGTCCCAATAAATGTCAGTGCTCGTCCTAAAAGTGAGTTGCGAGTTAAGTATGGAGTCTCGCCCCCATATTACAATAAGTGATACATGGATTTAAAGAGAAATATACTAAGTTTTTTTTTTTCAGTTACAAATGTTGGATGTGTGATCCTTTTGTTACACGGCATACATCTAACCTGTAATCTACTTCGTTCCAAACATTTTGAAGCATCACTCTGTCAATGGTTCTGAAAGCTCCACTTTCGGCATTGGTGGTACATAAACAATGTCTTTCACACTGTCAGAACTTAAAGAACGCATTTGTGCAGAACTCAGAAGCATTGAACCATTTTAAAACATTCAGAGTGATGCTGCAAAATGTTTGGGACGAACTGGATCACATATTAGACGTATGCCATGTAACAAGAGGCTCACACATCGAACATTTGTAACTGAAAAGAATTTGGTATATTTCTCTTTACATTCATGTATTACTTATTGCAATATGTGCAGTAGGTTTTAAAATATGATTTTTTTAAAACTGGGTCAATGATTTGTAATAGCCCTGTATAATTCTTTGTTCAGTACCAATTAAAAAAAATACTGTTTATTATGTCACGTATGGAATATAAATTTATAGCAAATGTAATACTGCTGCCATCCTCTGAAAGTGAAATATTGCAAAATCATTCATAGATATGAGGCATTCTCACAAATCTTATAACTTTTATGTCCCTGAATAATAATTTTTATTTTAGTACATTTTCTTGTGTTTTTTTTATTATTATTTTATATACTGGGGAACATCCCAATGCATTATTGCATAACAATATTAACGAGATAAATAAGTTTTGGACAATGTTGGGGGTCCAAATATCAGGAAAATTCCTATACCGTCCCATGTCCTTGATGCTGATTCTTAAGTTTAGAGCTGTCTGTATAAAATTGTTTCAATAAAAGTAATTCGATGTAATTCTTTTCCGAAAATGGGACAATTGTTTTATATAAATATGTAGCAAAAAATTAACCTGCACACATTTTTACGGTTGATATTATTTTTTGAGTATAGGTTTTTTATCCTTACCGTCCCTCTTGCTAAACTTATACAGAAAATCACTTCAGATGTAGCCAAAGAATTTTTTTCAAGTTTTTTCTCATGCAGAAGTGTGCTGGAGAAAGAATGTCTAAAATTCTTTGACAGGAAATTTACTGCAGAATTTAAAGCAGCATTTAAATATCAATTTAAAAATCGTGGCTTTATTGGTAGTCTTATCGTCCCAAAGGTTTATTCCTGCACTTCTTGAGGTAAATTATTATTTTTATTTAAATTTAAGCCAATGTAAATAACTGTTTCTAAAAATCAATGAACATTGTGGCTACCACTTAGTCTTAACATGGTTTGTCTAAAATAAATGGTAATTTTCCTCACCGTTCCATCCTTACGGTCCCTTTTTTCCCCATTTCGTCCCTTCTTTTCTATACCGTGCCCCTTTTTTTTTTATCTTACCGTCCCTTCTTTAACACTCCTTTAAGACAATGTTGCACCAAAATTTTGTACTAAAAATACTACATTGTTATTATTTCTTATTTGAATGTCCCATGGGTACATGCATATTCATTATAAGTAAAAATTTAGAAGAAAATAAAAAGTTTTAGTGGTAAAATGGTAAGGAAAATTAAACTCGCAAGTTTAACATAACCCTCAGTTAAATAAATAAAAAAAAAATCGCTGCTGACCATTTTTTCTTTATTTTGATTCATTAAGGCATTCGTCTATCAGGTTAAAATATTATTTTAGCAAGCTTAATTTCACCAGATTGTTATTCCCGAAAGTCAAAAGATTGTGAGAATGCCCCATATGTATATTCGGGCTTCGGTGATTTATATAATTATTTATATAACTTGACTTTATTATTTATATACTTGAAAAAAGTCTTGTTTTTCATGGAATGCCCCCAATACAGTTTAAAAGAGGTAAAATATTGTTTTTACTTATTTGCTAACATATAACACCGATAAGAACATTTGCAGCATTCAAATAGGGGCAGATTGCTAACTTGAAATCCCATAAAAACTCACATATTGTACTTGCAGGTGCATCGCAGATGTGTGAGCACCCCTCCCTCCCCATTTCTTCCCGCTTGTTAAAAGCAAGTGCGATACATCTTCTTACATTATTACTTTTTTACTGAAAAATATAGAGTTGAAATCCTGCGAAAAGAAAAGACAAAATCTATTATCTCGTTCGGGTCAGCGATAACCCTTGTCATTAATTTTAGGTATAATTAGATATTTGTACCTGTAGATAAAAAGTATTTATTGGATTTTAATTAAATTCTCGTTAATGTATTCTACTGGATATTCAGGAAAAGTTTTATTTTGAACTATAACAGAGATACAAACGAAGAATAAGGTATTGTGTCATAGGTGACCCATCACGGTAAACCTAGTGTTAAAGAAATGTTTCTAAATATAAATTGTAGAACCTAGAAATAGGGTAAATATTCAAAAAGTGTAACTTGAAAATTAATAACAAGACTATTTAATCTCCATAATGTTACATCCTACCTTATTTTGCATACTTTTTAAATAAATATTTTCTAGTGATCTTTAACTGGTAAAAAATTAAAACACGTTTTAATCCTTTTGAACATACTGTATACCTATTTATATATTTGGTCGTACACATGTATACTCGATTAAATAACCCATTAAAAAGAAAAGACAATTCATTAAAAAGAAGTTTCGTGTGATGAAATGCATAGCACAAACTGCTAATTTGTTAACATGAAATGTTTCTTAAAAAAAAGAATAAATAATACAGTGCTAGAAAGAAGTTTAAGACTACCAGCAAACACAAAAGGCTAATTACTTATCAATGTACTTAAAAAATATCTTTGCAAAATTATACACATAAAATGTTATAAGTTTTGTCATTTGTTTTAAATTACAATAATATATTTTTAAAAAGTAAGCAAAAATTAATTTCTAGATAATAAAATTTGGTAAAAAATTATTGGAACCATTTTTTTTTTAAATCTGAATTACACATGTGAATAATTTGTACATTAATTTATAGCTTTTTGTTTGATTCTCCTTAACACTGATGACTTTCAAAAGACCCTTTGCCAACAATTTTTACTTGTTGAAATGAGTGTTTGTTTCCATATTTCAAAAATATCTGCTTCCAGTACAAGAATCGAATTATCTAGAAAACTATATTCCAATTCTACCATAGATAATGAAATAGATATGCTAAATCATTAATATGAATTCATTGCTTTGATATTAAACCTGTAAAAAAAGAAATTTTAATTACTCAAAAGTAAAAATGCATTTAAATTTATCGCAAACTACAAGACATATTGTATTTTTAATTTAAAAAATAAGTTTCATAACATTGTATACATTTCGCGTATTAAATATCTTTTAGTGAGTCAAAAATGTAAACGCAAATTATTAAATTTATGATTTTATCTATTTTTTCATTTAAGGCAAATCTTTCATAAATCTTTCGATAATAGAATAGAAACCTTTGATCGTCGATAAGTTTAAAAGAGATTGAAATTCCAATTAACGAGTAATCACGCAAATAGAAATCTAATTAAAAGTTAACAATTCGTACTTTAAATGCGGACTATTTGTGGTAAAGGGATTTTTTATACAACCAGAGTTCTGTTAATAAACAGTGGTAATTTAAGTTTCAACGTCATAAGTTATTATTCATAAGAAAACTACTTACTTAAATTTTCAAATATATGATTTTAAATTTTAAAAGTTTATTTTTTCAGGAATTTAAAGTAAATTATTTTTCAAAAACATTGGAGACTAGCGTATCAGTTCACAAACTACTTAACATTATTTATTAATAATTTTCCATGGATCTAAAACCATTAATTACTATTAGGTTCGCTGTAATAAGTTTGAATTTACGATAATGCATTTAATATTTTGTGCAAAATTTAAGCTTCCATGTATATTAAAAATGAGTTTCAGGATTTATATAAAGGTCAATCGAATACAAACTGAATTTTTTTCTTTCTAATTCATAGGATTAACACAATAACTTAATGATAAAATTTTATAATTCAACATAATATTCTGATTTCAAAAATAATTTTTACAGTGAATATGTAAATGTTTAATTTCATTATTAAAAAAAAAAGTTTCCGAACCTACTATGTTTCTAGTATTTATTTTACAACTTGTAGGATGTCTGCAAACACACTTCCATGACTGTTAATTGGATGTCACATGAGTTATCTTTAAGGTCTTCAAACACTTATGATAGTCCAGGCAATAGGGAATTTTACCTCGCAAAATTAATGGTAGTTCTGAAAATTGACTTACTTTATTTTTTTTGGGTCGCTGAATCCGAATTCGTAACTTCCCACCAAAATTTTCTCCGGCAACCCCCCCCCCCAAATTTTTGTAAAAAGCCCCCCCCCCAAAAAAGTTTTTATTAAAAAAAATCAATTTTTTATTGCTTTAGGGGAAAAGTATCTAGAAATTCAGAAAGTAGACAATATTTGCAACAAATTAGATATATGACATTATGACTTATGATGAAGGGGAAGGGGGGATCTGCCTCGGAACATGCGCGCGGTGCTGCGTGGACTAAGTTGCGAAATTCCACTTAACCACTCACACGTTTACATTCGTCTTCCCCTCTCCCCTCCGTAATTTCCTTATAAGGTTTACTTTAAGTTTTTTGCGTCGCTGAATCCAAATTTTTAACTTACCCCCCAAAATTTCCCCCCTGAAAACCCCCCAAAATAGCTGTTATTAACTTAAATTGCTAATTGTTTTAGTGGAAAAGCATTGCGAAATTCAGAAACTAGACAAAATGTGCAACAAATAGGATATATGACATTATGACGTAGCATAAACGGGGAGAGAGGGGGCTGCCTCGGAACATTCCCCGCGCGCTTTTCTCAAAAAACAAATTTTTTCAAAAAATCAATTTTTGGGGGGTTTGCCGGGTGAAATTTTTGTGGGAAGTTACAAATTTGGATTCAGCGACCCAAAAAACTTAAAGTGAGTCGAAATCCAGAACTAGTATTAATTTTTCCAGGTAAAATCCCCTATTGCCTGGACTTAATAACTTAGTGCACGTAGCGCCGCAGTGCACTAAGTTCATTTAGTAAGAGTCATAAGTAAGACTCATTTCTTCAATAAACATAATACCAGGTTTGGGGAATGTAATGCGCGCTATGGCATATTAAACTGTTACCTTTAATTGAAAGTGGCAATTCATTTCACTGTCTAAAATGCCATACTCAGGGATGAGAGAATTTCGATCCAAATGGTTGATTTTCACCACTAAATTTCAATAGTATTCTTTGCTTTAATAAATCTCACAAATTCTGTTATTAAATGCGGCGAAAAATACTATTAAAATTTAGTGGTAGCAATCGGTAATTTGGGTCGGAACACTCTCATCCCTGAATACTAAAGTGGTCAATTATATATTCAAAATTCCTCAAATTATGATAACCATAGCTGAAGCAACACTCCAAAAGTTTAAGTAATCTCTGTTAACGGAATAATTTTGAATATGGAGATACCTATAGAAAATTGCTACATATTTAAGGTAAAAAACATAAGAATAATGAGTTACTAAATGTGGGAAGTATTTTATGGAAACCACTTTATAAATAAAAGAACTTGTTAAACGTTATTATTGAAATTATGTTAAATATTGTTTTTTGAACTTCTTGTTCTCACTAGTAAGTTTGAACATATTAATGTTGCAATTATAGTACTTTTTTTATTGACACGTATTACAATACCCTTTCTTCTAACATAGATGAAAAGTGTTTTTGACATCGTTTCGCCTGTCAGTATGTCTGAGCTTCCAAGCTCTAACTTTCGTAAAAACTTTCGTAAATATTTTCCTATTTCCACGTAATTGTTAATGAGATGTATCGTGACATTTTCGCTATTGAAAATAAAGTTTGCAGCATCAATAGTTAATGTACAGGGACACTAAAAAGAATTTGGTTACATTATGGTATATAGACAAAATTGTTTAAAATACATTTTAAAGATATTACACTGCTTCAAGCATAACGAAAGATATAAAGAACATTGATACCCATTACAACATGTTTTCTGTACAAAATGATGAGCTTATCTTTTATTGCTACATACAAAATCGATTGTATTATTCAACTGTACATAATTTTACAACACTATATGGCCAAAGGTGACCGATCACTTGCGATTCTAGACGTTTTGTTAAAATCTAGAAAAATACATGAGGAATTAGCCTGAAACTGCAAGTGTGTAAACAGTATAGTATAGGTCATACATTTCCACGAAAATTTTTTTCCCTAAACCCCATAGGGAACCGCCAAATAATTGAAAAAAACGAATATCTTTTGGATAACCCTGTAAAAACTAATGTACAAAAAGCCTTCAAACTCGAGATTATTAATAAGTGGCTTATTGTAATATATTGTGTTTATTTGTTTGACGATAGCATGTATACTCGTAGAGAAATTGAGGTTTTTATAAAAACAGTCCCAATTTTCGCCAAGTTTTTTGCTTATAATTTGCAGAGTTATTAATATAAAAAAAAGTTTTTTTCTGAAAATATAACAAACAACATTGTACATAACACCTGCAATCAGAATTAAAAAATAATAAAAATTAGATGAAAAATGAACAGGTTTACTAAAAAATGTTTCACTGCGCATGCGCGAACGCAATCGAAATATAATATGCACAATGTATTAGCTAAGTATATTGAGCAACTTTTGTAAAAGTCTCAAAATCATAGCTTGAAAATTCTGAAAATTATCGTCGATAGAATAAGCTCGAAATCCGTTGTTTCCAAAACGAAGCAAAACGATGAGGGGTTGTATCAAATATCTGTTGATTAGTGCCAAGATTGCGTACACAATATTGCACATACATTTGGATACAACCCCTGATCTTTTTGGGAACAATGGATTTCGAGCTTATTCTATCGACGATTACTTTCAGAATTTTCAAGCTATGATTTTGAGACTTTCACAAAAGTTGCTCTATATACTTAGCTAATACATTTTGCACATTATATTTTTATTGCATTCGCGCCTGCTCAGTGAAACAATTTTTAGTAAACTTGCCTAGTTTCATCCATTTTTATCATTTTTTAATTCCGATTACAAAGTTTTGTGCACAATATTGTTTGTCATATTTTCTGAAAAGAAATTTTTTTATATATTAAGAACTCTGCAAATTATAAGCAAAAACCTTGGCTAAATTTGGGGCTGCTTTTATAAAAACCTTAATTTCTCTATGAGTATACATGCTATTCTCATTAAAATGAACACAATATATAACAGTAAGCCACTTAAAGTTTGAAACTTTTGCTACATTAGTGTTTACAGGATTATCCAAAAGATATTCGTTCTTTTTCAATTTGTTGACGGTCTCCTATGGGGTTTCAGGAAAACTCTTCGCGGAAATATATGACCCATACTATACTGTTTACACACCTGCAGTTTCAGGTTAATTCCTCGTGTATTTTTCTAGATATTTAAGAAAACGTCTAAAATTGCAAGTGATCGGTCACCTTTGGCCATACAGTGTAACTGTGTGGTGTTATTATAAAATAAATCCATACACCGGTTTTCACAAAATGGTATAGATGAGCATAAATAATAATTTACAGATTTTTTTTTTTTTTTTTTAATTTCTGTAATGCATTTTCCTGATGAATTAAGGATTACTTTCAATATATGTTATGTATAAAACTTTATAAAGTATGTACAGCTGTACAAAAGAATTCACATAAAGTACTACTTTTGAAAATTAATTGGTGAAAATGTGTTTTTTACAATATTTTAAATTTTATAACTAGTGTATCTATTTATCGCGTTTTATTTAATGAAAAATGAAGTTCTGTTACAATAATCTGATAGTGCTGTAAAATATTTCATACTCTAAGCGTGATGCCATTGTTAAAAAAGAAATTTTAAATTTGATACACATGTTTATTTTTAAAACAGCATATGTAGTTAACAAAATGATATAATAGGCATAATTTTAAATTGATATAATTAAAAATTGACCTATAATCTAAAAATATTTTAAAATTTATCTTGATCGAATTAGGTTAAACTAATATTTTAAAGCATAATTTGTTCAGTTTGTTTTTAATGCAAATGACTTTCTATAACGCTGTTTGCACTCATGAAGTGAAAGTGGGATGGCAACAAATATCTGTTATCGATGAACAGAGCAAGGTACTCTTTAAACTAAAATTTTGTCAAACGGAGATTTACTTAATTTCAATTAACAAAAAAATAAATCACACAATTTTGAAGCAAATTTTAGAGATTTTTTTTTATTATTATTTGAATACAACCTCAGGGTAAAATTTTTTTACTAATGAACATTTTTTCAATATTAAAAAAAAATGATTTATTGCTTAATAAAAAAGTTACAATAAATTCTTCTTGTACGCTACACTGTTAAAAATTTTGCAGCATTCTGGCAGGTCATTCGACCGTTTTTTGAAAAAAACGGTTTCATAACCATAATTTAACTATATTCTGACCATAAAATGGCCAATAATATGGTCAGAATAGTGTTAAAATTACGGTTGTGTAACCGTTTTCGGAAAAAAACGGTCAAATGACCTGCCAGAATGCTGCAAATTTTTAACAGTGTAGAAAAATTGTTAGAATAGAGACAATATACGTATAATATACTATTATTACATTTTGAATATTAAAAGTATGCTGTGATATTTAAAGCACGAAATAAATAATGCAAATGATTTAGAGGTTCAATTTTTCGATTCGGGATATCAGAAAATGTTTTTTAGAAGTGCTTTTGAATTTTAGTAATATATTATTTAAATTCTTCGAATTGTTAATACACACTAATATCATAAAATGTGTTGTAAATGTAATTTATTTTATATAAAAAAAATTACCTAAATCTACTATGAATAAAAGTTCAGAAAAATACAGACTGCTCAGGAATAAAAAATCCCACTAGAGATAGCAATGTCATCATACGATGAAAAATTATTTATGTATACTATTATATCAATATTTTTCATTATTGCTTATTTCTGAAAAATCTGCGGCATTTAAGAAAATGAAATATTTAAATTTCGGAAACGGGCAATACTTTATAAAATTATGTATACACTTAAAATTTTAAAAATCTATAATGTATATAGCCGTTTGTTATTTTAATATAAAAGAGTTTATGTATGAAAAGAACATGTAATAAGTATTTCTAAAAACCAAAAATCCGTCTCATCATTAATAATACGCATTCCCAAAATCATTTCAGTATTAAGTTAATTCAAAGAAATCATTTTCCTTTAAAAATGCATTTATTATTTAGATGCGAAGAGAAAAAAAAATTAAGTTAGAATCATAAAAATTAAAACCTTTTTCATGTAAAATAATTATAGGAGTAAAAATGTACTTTTATTATCAATATTCATTGTAACTCCAATATTTTATATCAAGAATTACAGATAATTTTTTAACTTTTAAATTTTCTTAGTGAACCGAACTGTTTGTACACATCAAGCTACCTAAAGATCATTGTAAGTAACTTTGTTATATTTTAATAGAACGACTAAAGAGTGAAGTATTCTTTAATATTTTTAAAAATATGAATCCCAAAAGTTTTCAAGGTAATTTATTAGTAATTGCACATTTTCTTTCGCATAAAGTTATTTTTACGATCAATCATTGTTGTTAAACTGCATGCATTATTTAAATGCAGTGAGAAAAGTTTTAGGGTAGGATCAATAAAAGCTAAACAGTTGTGATGGGATAAAGTGTTTACCGAACTTTATTATCATTCTTTGAAAAGATTCTTGCGAGATAGAACCCCTGGAGAAAAGACTAGAATACTAAAAAGGTATAGAGGAAAAGACGCCCCATGAAAATGTAAATCGAAGAAGAAAACACTCTTTTAAAAGGTTGTAATAAGATAACGCTTTTTCTTATAAGTCGATCATAATCAGTTAAATATATATATATTTATCTATTCGGAAAAAACGTTTTTAATGTCAGAAATTGTGATTAACTATCAAGCAATATTTCAATACTTACACTAAAGTTTTTCAACAAAAAAAATATATTAGTTTTTCAACAAACAAACAAACAACATCAACAACAAAAAGTAAATATTTTAAATATCCTTTAAATACACGTTATCGGAATTTATACAATTAGTTATCAAAATGGGTAATTATTTAAAAATTGTTAAATTTAGTGGTTTCTTCAAACTAAAATCACGAGAAAAGATTTCTCTGAAAATCTGAAATATATGAGTATAGCACAAGAATTAATACCAGTTAAAATAAAAAATGATCATGCATTTTAACTTATTTTTTCTCTAAATTCTTTTCTTGTAGAATTACAAAATTTTAATAACTGAAAATAATGGTCGGATTTTTTATTTAACAAAGTAAAATTTTCATTTAATACTAAATATAAAATACCAGGAAATATGTACTTAGACATAGAATTTTATGTACTTAGACATAACATTTAGTGTCCTTACAGATCGATTTGAATTTATTTAATTTCGAAATATTTGTTTCTTTTCACTCATAATTAGAAAGTGACATAAAAAATATAAACTAATCTGTGTTATTTCTCTTCTTATAAAAAGGATGAAATAACCTAATTGACTCTATATAAGAAATTTCATAAAATATTTAAAAAATATATATATCCCTAAAATTTATTTCATTTGAAAATTTTAAGAAATATGCAGCCTTAAATTCTTAGGAACAACTGGGAACTGTCAGATTAAGGTTTAGCTTGTCATTTTATCGGAAATGTTGCTAATATATTACATAAAATCAGATTTTAATACATGAGATTAAACGAGATTACTTTTTGTGAAATTATAGTATTTATAAAAGCCTAAAGGTAATTTTATTTAGGGAATTGTTAGCTGTATATCTTCCAATGTACGTAAGTTCATATTAATGGTACTTTACCCGTAGTAGCCATATATATTAGTGTAATGAGATGCGCTTTTGCTTAGAGTTAACATCAGAACATTGTTAACAAGGAGAAATGTTTTGTATCAAGGAAGAAGGTTTAAGAAAATGTAATTTAATATCTTCAGAGCTATCTATCCACTATTCCGAAAAGCATTCCTGTACCTCCATTAACACTTAAATGAAATGCATAGTGTAACTCAGTAGTTACATTAACTTTTTTAACAATTTGGCGTCTTCTATTGGTCTTTTGATGAACTATTATGAGTTACTTACGTATGATAACATGCATTTAAGATCATGATGTTTGTTTTTCTTCTGATTTGTTACTACGGGGGATTATAAAATATTTTGCTGATACTGCATGCAGTATGCTCGACTTTCTCTTTTTCTCGATCATAAAGTAGTACACTGTAAAAAATATTTCCCTTACTTTACACCAAAAAGTGTAGCAACTAAGTTGCCACCCCAAGTGGTGTAATGAAATTCCATTTGTAAGTTGGTGTAATGAGCCACCAGCTATCAAATTGTGTAAACAAACACCACTTTTAGTGGCAACTTAGTTGCCACCATTTTTGGCGTAAACTCACGCTACTGCTTATCTGGTGTAAAGTCACACTACTGCTTATTTGGTTTTCTCTTTAACAGTAAAATAAAAAAACAATTTAACCCTTCTTTGCATGATGATGGAAATTTCCATCATAACATTTGAATGCCCCCAAATTATATAAAAGAACAAGTTCACTTTAAGTTGATCGTATCTGGATACCTTTTTAATGTCCATTGCATAAAAAAAACATAGCTGTAAAAAAAGGCTTCTCCAGGTCCTCCACCTCCAAAAGATATAAGAACAGATGGTGCTGAACATTGGCCAACAGTGGGTGGGTCACTCCGGTGCAAGTATCCTAAATGTAAAGGGTATTCTAGTTTTCAAAAATATGAAGTTAACCATGAGTTGTAAGTTCTCACCCCATTCTGAAGAAATTAGCCAAAGAAGACGAGCATGTTTTCAGCGATGCTTCAGTGGTGAGAGCTATGAAGGAACCTTTCAGCTCGGGTACTGCAACAGAAGCTGGTTAACTGCTTTATATTTAGTGATCATTACTGAGAAACATTTTCGAACAAAATGCGAGCCCTGGAACACGGCTATATAAACAGATTTCAAAATGGCGGACTGAATCATATGTCGTTTAAAAACTTTTCACTCGAACTGGTGTTCGGTTCCCACAATTTCTTTAAAAGATTAAAATTAAACCGTTTTGAGTGTATCATGACACTTTATTCGGTGTTTACACCAAACTTGGAGTATATTTAATCCTCATTTGGCATTTCATAAACTCAAATTAAGGGTATCTATAGTCCCATTTTTAGCTCACAGGCTATCAAAGCCTGAGAGCTAATGTGCCCGCCCGTTCTGTATGTATGTATGTATGTATGTATGTATGTATGTATGTATGTACGTACGTACGTATGTATGTATGTACGTAACGTGATAACTCTTGATAGAAACATCCGATTTGCTTCAAAATTTTTTCCTAGGTTCACTGTGATAAGGCGCTTCCCTGATTAGTTTTTGGAGTTCATTGGTTAAGGGGACGGTGGAGCTTAAAATCCTTAAAAAAAAATTTTTTTATTTTTGTAAATTTCAACTTAAATATTATTCAGGGGTACATTATATACATTATAACATGCATTTATCCCAATAAAAATTTAAAAAAAAAATTATTTTTGAGAAAAAAATGGAATTTTACGTATGTATATAATTATGTACGTATAGTTATGTATGTATAGTTATGTATATAATTATTACGTATATAATTATGTGTTAGAAATCTTTGAAACGCCCCATGCGTCTTCAATATCAATGAAAATCCCCAATATTTTTTATAAAGGTTTGGTTTATATATAGAAATAAAATAAAGCATCGAATTTTCTATATTTGAATTTAAAGGTAAAAAAAAAAAATTCAAAATTTCAAAATTTTTTCGAAAAAATTTCAAAATTTTTCAAAAAAAAATTTTTTTTAACCATTAAATTCAAATGTGTGAAATTCGATGCTCTATTTTATTTCTATATATAAATCAAACTTTTATAAAAAATATTGGGGATTTTCATTGATATGGAACGTTCAGGGGGCACTTCGAAGATTTCTAAGACAACGCGTAAAATTCCATTTTTTTCTCAAAAATAAAATTTTTTTGTGATAAATGCATGCTATAATGCATATAATGTACCCTTGAATAATGTTTAAGATAAAATTTACAAAAAAAAAAAAATTGAAAAAATTTGAAATTTTGAAAATTTTTCGAAAAAATTTCAAATTTTTTCAATTTTTTTTTTTTTAACCTTTAAATTCAAATATGTAAAATTCGATGCTCTATTTTATTTCGCAATCGTTTCGAAGATTTCTAACACGACGCGTAAAATTCCATTTTTTTCTCAAAAATAATTTTTTTTTAAATTTTTTTTGGAATAAATGCATGTTATAATGTATATAATGTACCCTTGAATAATATTTAAGTTGAAATTTACAAAAAAAAAAAATTATTTTTAAGGATTTTAAGCTCCACCGTCCCCTTAAGGATAAAGGAGGAAAAACGGGGTTAGTCCCCCCCTTAATTCAGATAAATGGGTTTTTCATGCAGAATGATTCGATTTGCTCCGAATTTGATATACCGGTTTATTATGTTAAGGAACTTCCCTGATTAGTTTTGGGAGTTCATTGGTTAAGGATAAAGGGGAAAAAACGAGGTTAGTCCACCCCCCTTAATTCAGATAAATGTGTTTTTCATGCAGAATGATTCGATTTGCTCCGAATTTGGTATAGCGGTTTATTATGTTAAGGAACTTCCCTGATTAGTTTTGGAGGTTCATTGGTTAAGGGTAAAGGGGGAAAAACTGGGTTAGTCCACCCCCTTAATTCAGATAAATGGGTTTTTCATGCAGAATCATTCAATTTGCTCCCAATTTGGTATACCGGTTTATTATGTTAAGGAACTTTCCTGATTAGTTTTGGGGGTTCATTGGTTAAGGATAAAGGGGGAAAAGGGGGGTTTGTCCACCCCCTTAATTCAGATAAATGGGTTTTTCATGCAGAATCATTCGATTTGCTCCGAATTTGGTATACCGGTTTATTATGTTAAGGAACTTCCCTGATTAGTTTTGGGAGTTCATTGGTTAAGGATAAAGGGGGAAAAACGGGGTTAGTCCCCCCCCCCCCTTAATTCAGATAAATGGGTTTTTCATGCAGAATGATTCGTTTTGCTCCGAATTTGGTATACCGGTTTATTATGTTAAGGAACTTCCCTGATAAGCTTTGGGAGTTCATTGGTTAAGGATAAAGGGGAAAAAACGGGGTTAGCCCACCCCCCCTTAATTCAGATAAATGTGTTTTTCTTGCAGAATGATTCGATTTGCTCCGAATTTGGTATACCGGTTTATTATGTTAAGGAACTTCCCTGATAAGCTTTGGGAGTTCATTGGTTAAGGATAAAGGGGAAAAAACGGGGTTAGCCCACCCCCCCTTAATTCAGATAAATGTGTTTTTCATGCAGAATGATTCGATTTGCTCCGAATTTGGTATACCGGTTTATTATGTTAAGGAACTTCCCTGATAAGCTTTGGGAGTTCATTGGTTAAGGATAAAGGGGAAAAAACGGGGTTAGCCCACCCCCCCTTAATTCAGATAAATGTGTTTTTCATGCAGAATCATTCGATTTGCTCCGAATTTGGTATACCGGTTTATTATGTTAAGGAACTTCCCTGATTAGTTTTGGGGGTTCATTGGTTAAGGATAAAGGGGGAAAAACAGGGTTAGTCCACCCCCCCTTAATTCAGATAAATGTGTTTTTCATGCAGAATGATTCGATTTGCTCCGAATTTGGTATACCGGTTTATTATGTTAAGGAACTTCCCTGATTAGTTTTGGGGTTCATTGGTTAAGGGTAAAGGGGGAAAAGGGAGGTTAGCCCGCCCCTCTTAATTTAGATAAATGGGTTTTTCATGCAGAATGATTCGATTTGCTCCGAAGTTGGTATACCGGTTTATTGTGTTAAGGAGCTTCCCTGATTCATTTTGGCGATTAATTGGTTAAGGATAAAGGGGGGTTAGTCCACCCCCTTAATTTAGATAAATGTTTTTTTTTTGCAAGATTATTCGATTTGCTCCAAATTTGGTATACCGGTTTATTATGATAAGGAGCTTCCCTGATTAGATTTGGAGGTTCACTGGTTAAGTATAAAGGGGGAAACGGGGGATAATTCCCCTTCACTTATTTTTTTGAGTGGCATTATTCTTTAAAATAAGATCATAATATACAATTATTGTGAATAGTCTGTGAGCTCAATGCCATCAGTTTAGCTGGGCACTTTTCTTTTTTATTTATTTACAGTGTAGTTATTATTTCAGAAATCTATTAATAGCATTTTACAAATTATTATATCGTTGGATCGATTTCATTGTGTATTTCAATACTTTAAAGTAATTATATAATTTAAATCTAGAATTTTTTGAGCAATTTTGTTTTGTCACTCAGGAGTGACATTATATCAAACAGAAACATGAATAAGGTTTTTCACTATTTTTGTAGCAGATAATTAATAAAAATTGACTGAAATATACTTTTTGAACAAAATATAAAAAACATACATTAAAGGGGTAACATCAGAAATATATAGATTTCCATGATTTATTAAACAGAAAATTTGTTTTGCTGCCATCAATTTTCGGAAAGGGTTCTTGAGTAATATTCTATTTTCTCAATACGGTATCAACACGAATACTCAATGTAAACGAACGACCTTTATATTACCGGTTACCGGATACTTTATATTATCGGTTCTTCGGATCACACCATTTCTGCAACAAAAGTGCAATAAATATACATGCTAAATTAACAGAATTAATATTAAAAATAAAATTAACAGTGATACGTTTCAGTTCTATGTACAAATTTTATAAAGCACCTGAAAATGTTTAAAAAAGAACATACAGCAGCTGAAAAAACAATATTCCGAGTTGGTAAAGGTAATTAATATACTATAAATGTTACTCGCATACATTTTCAAAAATTACAGATTAAAAGAAACTTTGTGCAGAAATGCTTCTTTGATTTTCTTCAATCGATTGGAATCTGAGGTTTCCAAAAATAAAGGAACACTTCCGGAATTTAGAGCAACTTGGATGAGGTTATATTATATTTTCGTAAACTGTCCTACTAGATGAAGAAACATTTGTCTTTTTAACAGTATGATATGCATCAGATTTATCTGTGAAATATCATTGTAAATATCTATATTTTAACTGCTTTATAAGAACGCCTTATCGAATGTGACTGTTTTATGTACATAACGATAACCTTGGTTTTTAATTATCAATATCAGATGGTAACTTTTCAGACATTTTTCTTATACGCTTCGATGACACTCCACTATTTGCATCAGATGTGTTATCTTTATCCACGGATGAATACGAAATAATATCAATAGTATTTGATTATTAGCATTATTTTTAACAATATGCCATGGAATAATACCATTAACGCTGCACTCCTTTCAGAATATTTCTTATGTGTTACAAGATTGACAGTAAAATCAACTTTTACCAAAAATATTTAAATTAATTACTTTATATCAAATAAAACAATTTAATTTCAAACATCATAACAGAAAAATAATAATAACACTAAAACTTTCCCAAAATATAAAAACAGAACGTCAAAGAATTAAAAAAACAATCCAAGACATTACCATTTTTGTCAAAAGACAGCAGAAAAAAAAATTCATAATACAGGTTAATACGTTATTTCCAAATATATAATTTAAAAATGCGAACGTAGTTTTTGAATGAAAAATAATTATAAGATTATTCAGTCCAAGCATGTTTTCGCTTATATATTCTTATAATTTAAGAATTGGAATAATTATGCGAATTTAAATGTTAGTATCATTTAAGTGTAAGGTTTTTAATTTCTAACACTCCTTAAATTAAATCTAGGCTATTTTCAATGCTAATTTTCCTCTACTTTAACATCAATATTCATATGTTTTTTTCTTAATACATGGCGTATAGACTTCCAGTATTTTGTTTACTACTCAAAAACTGATACCATTAAATATATTCGAATTTTCAGCCAAGCAATCAAAATAACAAAACAAAATTACAAAACAATATACGCTAATATTTATAAAGCCCACATTATAATCAATTTTATTTTACAGATTACCTATTATATTTGTAAGTTGGCCCCAAAAAAAGAGTCCCATGCCTTTTAATCTTCCAACTGACCAGGAGAAAAACGGTACAGTCTTTGGACTGGAAATTATGTCTTCTTTTAATCTGCGTTAAAAAATATGATTAGATGGTCGACTTCATATTAAATAAACTCTGCACTTTTTAATACGAACACATACGTTTAACATCATATTCAGCTTATTCGGTATACGTATCTTTGAATCTGAAACTGCAAGCCATTCTATCAAGTAGTTTAAAAGTTAAGAAGTTTTAAATTTTGGGAATCCTAATGTTACATTAATTTATAATCGCTGTAAAGCAAATTTCAATGCAAGTATTTTTTTTAAAGCATAACTCAAACTTAATTCCCGGAATGTGTTCTAAATTTCAATTTGAATATTTGAAGGTTCTAGAAATCGACTTGTGTTGAAATTTATAATTTATAATTTTTGTGAAGATTTATTTCAAATAATGTATATATTTAAAAATTATTTCTGGAAACATAAGAATTGTATAAAGCACACATAAATTAACGTCTGAATATATTAATTTTAATTATTAAAGTTACATATATATATTAAGACAGACTTGAACACAATTAATAAAATAACCCAACAGGAGTGAAAAATTAGCCGGGACCAGGATTCGAATCTGGGTCCACAGCGTGCCGTGTTGTTGCTTTGCCACAAAACTACCCTTGCCGAAATCCTAGCCTGGCAATTTCTCGCTAATAAACCATGTTGGGGAACGTCATCGGCCGGCATATAATTAAAATAAATACATTCAGGCGTTAATTTATGAATGCTTTATTATATATATCGTGATCGATGGAATATTAAATGATTCATGCTATTTTCCGTTATCGTATGTCGTGCGGTTACCGGCTTATGACGTTCCCCAACATGGTTTATTAAATGGTTTACATGGTTTATGATAAATTGCCGGGCTAGGATGTCGGCCAGGGTAGCTTAGTGGTAAAGCAACAGCAAGGAACGCTGTGGAACCGGGTTCGAATCCTGGCCCCAGCTAATTTTTCATTCCTGTTGGGTTATTGTATTAATTGTATTCAAGTCTGTCTTAATATGTATATGTACCTTCAATAATATGAATTGTAACCTATCATTTTCTTACAGAAATAGATTTCTCAAAACCACAAATATGACAATCTAAAATTACAACTCGTACCGTGAAGTAGTTCTTAATTTATACTTTAAAAAAAACTACACGCGTTTCAATCTGTTTTGCAATTGTTACAGAACAATTTAACATTGAGAATTCACAAATTTCAATTTTCTTAATTCCAAATCTACCAGGCGGAAGGACATCCCTTTTCATATCCTAAGGCAACATTTACAGAGAGAGTTTAATACGATGTCAAAATTGTTTGATCGTGCTGAAATTTTCCAAGTTTGGAACAATTTCAATATCAGGACGACACCAAAATTTTGTCATTTCATAAAAATCTAAAACCAAAATTCTAGTTGATGCCTATTTCTTTATTTATTTTTGTTTAGATTTTGTTTTTGCTGACTATACATAAGAGTGGAACAATTTTATACAGGTATTTAAAAAATTGCTTACGCACCCTAGAAAACCGAAAAAAATATTTATTTATTATATTTTTTAGCTCAAAATATCAACAAATAACGTCAAAACTCTAGTAATTAATAGGCAAAATAAATATCTATTTTTAACTTTTAAGCAGGAAAATTAATGTTGATTTTAAAGGAAAATAATTGAAAATTTTATAGAAAAGTGAATGTTATTAAATGTTACCCTAATATCATAAATGATAAAATTAGAGTGTCATGATATTAATGAACGTGTCAGTAATGGCATTTGGTATCTTCATTTGAGAACTCCTACTAAAACTATGACATGAGATATCCCGTTAATCGAAAGTGCAATTTCCTCTCTTCTACATCATTTATCTCCCATGACATCCTAGTCTCACTGACAGAACGTATTTTCGAAAGTCGATTTTCTCTTGGGTATTCTTATCATACCCTTATCATTTATCCTTGTCCTAAAAAGAATCATGAATTGATTATTTGGTAAGTTTCCTCGGAAAACATTTTTAATGAAGAGAATGAATAAAAATATTTATTTTCTATTCTCTATTTATGTACGTTCAAAAGCTTGTTTGCAAAAAAGTTAATTTTTTATTCAGTTATCTATATAACGCTGATAATAAAAAAATATTAATATTATTTATGTAATGAAAGTAACATAACTATTTTAAGAATTATATTACTAAATACAACATGTATGTTCCAAATTTCTAAGAGACTTAAAATAAGGAATGTAAGATTTTTTTCTCTATTTCAAATATATTTTTACTGTCTTGAATGATAATTTTCAAATTGTAATGAGTTTGTTGTACCTGTTTCTAAAAAAATCATTAATTATATAGGAACAAATAGAATATTTATTGGCGAATATATTTTTTCTCACAATAGTTCAAGTATGTTAAAGCATTTTGAATGGATCAGAATTTGAAACTTTTCAGGTTCACCCAGGGAGGGAGGGGGGGGGGAGAGTAACAAGTGACATGCACTGTTAAAAATCTGCACCTTTTGCTGCATAATCACTCCACCGTTTTTATAGAAAACGATTACTTGGATATACTGTGGATCATTAGTCAGAATAGAAATATTCTATAAAAGCGATGGAGTGACTATGCAGATAAAGATGTAGATTTTTAACAGTGTAAGATTAACAAGCTTTGCCCAATGAAATTTGCCACTTAGATACAGACGATTTGCGTCAAAATTTCACATTTTCGGTATATTCCGTTTTTCTTGACAACATATTTCTGCATCTGTACTGAAACATATAGTAAGATTTTTAAGAAACAAAAGGATACTGTTCAATAGATATTAAATTAGGAATTCAAAAGGCTTATTAACAGGAATGAATATACAGGGTCGGTAGAAAGTATTTGACACGCATTAAAATTCGATGAAACGTTAAATTATTTGCGAACAAGTTGGAATGAAAATACGTTTTGGGATCGAAAATTTAGTTTAAGTGGGGGGATCTCATTAATGACCCTACACCTGCAAAGCTATGGATTAGATCGAGCGCCTTTATATATAAGAGTGTCACATACGTACAGTGCATCGATTCAGATTAACGCTTTAGTCCAAAAACTGGCAACTTGCATTCCAGAACTTGGCAATACTCATCTGGATAAGTTCGATTACACGAGTGAGACAAGACAAAGAACTTTGACATTGCGATGAAACTAAGGTCACCGATATCCTAGGCAAATCTTTTTTGCCAAAAATCTTCACCGCCAATCGAGTTGTATTGCTTGTGTGTCGCTACTCTCTTACGCATAACTGCACTATATCATACCGTAGTGGGGAATATAGTGTGGCAACCGGCTATTCCAGTAATAATTAAAAAAAAGGTAAACATTTGATTCCCATAAATGTTGGACGATGCTGAACGACAACTATCCATTGCGGCGACATCTGCTGCTTCTTCATTGGTCGAAATTGAATACTTATACAATGATTACGTTTGATATACCAAATGTCCTTGTGATGGCCATTTATAGTTCATCTTCGTTCAACATTTATAGGATCCAATTTTGTAGTTCTTTTTGCTTAGTCGATTGGCACACTCTATCTAACATACACTATTACTGTACAATGTTTGCCTCACTGTTTAAAATGCAGGTGTATTTGTTCTTCAGATATATTTTTGCGTAAAAACCACAATATCTGGTTTAAATTGTTTTGAATTCTTGGTTTACAATTTTGTTTCAAAATCCGAAAATTCTAAATCTCTGCGTAAAAAAAATATGAAGACATAACGTAATACATAACACATATATAAGCCTACCAGTAATTTTAAATTTTGCAGTAAATAGGGAAATGGCGGTGTAGTAAAAAATGTTATTAAGTCCTTACTTATTTTATGTTTTTGATGTGTTTTCGGAAGCTGTGCCCAAGTAATCTATGAGCAGTGTTTGTAAGTATTCTGTTGATTTGTTTAAATCATGGAACTATTAATAAAGAGAAACTGTCATATCCTTAAAATAGTGAAACTTCAACTGTAACCACTATAGCAGGAGTTGTTTACCGCCGGTAGAAACTTCCACCAGTAGATTTATATAGAAATTTTCAACTTATTTAAACGCCTTATTATTACAAAATTTCACTCATAAATATTGCTAGAAACAGATTTTCATTTTTCTGGTAGGAGTTCACTTTGGCGACAGTTATGCCCTGCGTTTCCGCCATATTGTGACAACCAGGGAAAAAAACTGACAGTTTTACAAGGTATACTGACACCAATAAAAACAAATCGAAATTTTTAGGACATTTTTGAGAAACAAATTCCATGAATAAGATGCTTAATTAAGGAACAGGAACACTCTACCGGGGAGCCAACCAAAAATGGCAAAGGCAGAAAACCCCCGACAGAAACATCCCCTCTACCAAATGCAAACTGTCAAGGGAGCAGCCCCAGAAAACCAACGGCATTTAATAACAATAAATAAATAAATAAATAAAATAAATTACAATAATTATAATCATTTACAGGTTTGACATATGACTGTATGAAAAAGAATTGTATACAATGTATATAGTCATGTACACAGTTATACATGCTGTAACAGAGAAGAAAAACGTTAAATAAAATCTTAAAGTTGGTATACAAAATACTAGCAGACATAGAAAGTCCTGAACTGAGCAAATCAATAAATGTCACACAAAAGTCAACAATGTAAAAGAAAGAAAAAAAAAATTATGCCCCAAAACCAAAGTCAAAATCAGTACTGGTATTTTATAAAAAGGAAATGTTTGCTAAGTTCATTATATATTTGTCTAATTTTATTATAATTTGATCTTGACAGTAAGATATTTTTCATATTCCAGCTCAATGTGCGATTCCGAATAAAATCAAATGAGACAGCCATAAGTGGACAACGTCCGAAAAGGTAATGTTTTGGATCACCGATGCTACCACACAAACACTTATCGTTCTGGTGCTTACCCAACTTAAACAGATGCCTGGGAAAACCCCCATGAGACGTGATAAAATATCCAATAACTCGAGAGTAGCAAAGAAATGAGGTGTCAACTTATTTGATTATACTAAATCTGTCTCTGCCTTTATCAATGTATGTCAAGTCATTCTGCCACAAATTAACAATGTTCTTTTTATAATAATGTTTTACGAAGAAGACAGGAATTGGTGTGGCTATCTGAACGTCAGAAATTCCCAATTCGATAACAGATTTAGCGAGGGAATCGACATGCTCATTGCCTCTGAAGCCGACATGTGATTTAATCCAGCCAATGTTGATGATTTTGTTCTTCAACAAACGCAAGTTTGTATATATATATTGTATAAAATTTCATCATTCTGGAAAAGATTTCTAAGTGCTTGACTGAGGATAGACTATCTGTATAAATATGGAATGTACTATAAGTAGAGTCTCTACACCATTCTATAGCTAAATCAATGGCTGTAAGTTCTGTCTGATATACAGTATTAAAAAACAGATGCTTAATTAAGACGAAATTTTCTATTTAATTTTACTGGTGGGATGTTTGCCCTGGAGGTAATCAGAAATTAAAGATCCGATTTAAAAAAAACCCCGCCATCTTGTGACAACCTCCTCTCAGTTACTTCACTTGCAACAGGTAGACTTAACAGTAAATGTCTCCACCTCTTTATTCATAACTCCATTGTTTAAACTCATGTAAGCTATTTTTATTGAATATTAACTCTTAGCTGTCAAGATTAAAAAATAAAAGTGTTTCATTTTTTAAAAGTTATATTTATTGCTGCGTTAGTCAGTTTTCATCTATGCTAACTTGATGTAAAGTGAAGAAATTATGTTTTTCAAGATGGTGAGTCGGGTAATATTCCCATATTAGTTAGATATCAGCTAGACAACTGTTTCAAGACGAGTCTAAAAATTAAAACAATTTTTAAAAGAATCTAATGATTTATAGATGATGTACTAAGGTTTACTCATTAATTTATTTTGGTTATTCTTTTAAGGAGTCTTGTATCTTTTAAACGCGTCGAAAATTAACAAAAAACTTCAAAGTTTGAATTAGTCTATCTTCAAAACCTTTTTATGTATAAACATGAAATTTTGGATATTGAGGAAATAGATTGTGCTTTGGAATATGCTACTATTTGAAATTTATTATCCTTTTACAGAATTTGTGTTTTGTTGAAATCAAAATAGCTCCTTTTTTACTCCATAAGTGATTGCGCGCATATCTTAAAATAGTATATAAGGACTGCCACGATACTAAACAAATATGAGTGTTTAAAATGAACTATTTTTAAATATTTACAATTGTAATATTTTTAATTAAGACTATTTTTATTTATTAAAAATACAAAAATTTTATTTTTGTTTTACAAAAATATTTTATTTATATAGTTAATGAAATAATTTTGGCCTAATAGTAATTCATTTTAAACACACATATATGTTTATTATCTTTACCAAATTTCAAGGCAATCCATTCAGACGCTATTTTGATTTCAACAATACACAATTTCTGTAAAAGGCTTATAAATTTCTAATGACAGCATTTTACAAATCACAATCGGTTTAATCAATATCCAATATTTCATGTGTATACATAAAAAGGTTTTGAAGACAGACTAATTCAAACTTTGAATTTTTTTGTTACATTTCGCCGCGTTTAAAAGGTACAAGACCCCTTAAGTAGGATGGACCGAAAAAAACTTGTTTTCGATTTTCAATGATGAGTAGTGCGGAAAAATTGCCCCTGGTGGCACTAAGTTCACACAAAAAATTTGAGATTTTTCGGACAATTCATTCATTTGCCGCAAATGGCTTGAAGTTTTGCTCAAATGCTGATTTTTGAACTTTTTTAGCAAAAATTTTAAAAAGTTAAATTTAAGTTATTTTAGCTGAATTTACTTGAAATGTCATATTTAGTGAGCGAAATGATTAAATAAGCTTTCATTATGTATTATTTAATAGTTATGTGCATTTTGAATTAGGGGACTTTTGTATCTTTTTCATGTATAAGTGAGCAAAAATTGCAGAAATTGTGACAACAGGGAATAAGTATCTCCTCATCGATAAAGACTGGGTCAGGAAGTAGAAAAAAACTTGGAAAGAAGACACAGGAGGAGGAAGATTTTGGAGGAAGAAAAATACAAGCATCTTTTTTTATAGTAGAAAAAATAAAACGATGTTCATAGAAAAAAGGTGACTATCAGCACTGTCTACAGGAAAACGAAACAAATATCATCATATTGTCTAAACGTGGTTCGAAATATTTGGGTCACTTAACACCCCCTCCTGGTCATTGCGGAGAAATAAAAAGGTCATTATATAATTTTCTAAGACAGAATAAAGTCTGCTTTGGAAAAAATCCAGAAGATAATTGCAAAATTTAATATGTATTCTTCATACGTACGAACTTCCACTCTGACAGCGACATAAACTGTCTAAACTAGATGGTAGAACCACTTGACCTAAGAGCTTTACCAATTGAAACGGAGCTAGATTAGTAGAGTACTCAAATCTTCAGCCTTTTGAATTTATGATGTCCATAAGACATGAATAGGCTCGTAGAAATGGATACGTACATTTTCGCACGTCATTAATGATATGTGTTTCGTATTTCTCTCGGCGGTGCCGCTTGTTCCCTTTTTTTTTCTATGAAGATCATGTTATTATTTATACCATCAAAAAATATGGTCGTTCTTTTTCATCCTCCAAGATATTCCTCCTCCTGTATATCCTTTTCAAGTTTCTTTTCCTGTCTCTTGACCAAGTCTTTATCAATGAAGAGATCCTTATTCCTGGTTATCACAATTCCTGCATCCTGAAGCACAGATGAAGCTCTTAACGCAATTTACCTATATGATATACCAGTTCTAAATCCGGCGAACACTGTGTGAGAAAGGAATATACGTTTAGGAGTCTGCTTTTGAAGGCCCTGGTTCAAATTCTGATTCAGACAAACTGCCAGCTTCAAAGTTCCCACTTTTTGAATCTTCTGGCAATGGCTGTATTTTAGAGTAGAAAAATAATTAATATCCCATCTCGCAATTACTTCCATCTCCTATTTCCTCCCTCATCTCATGATGACTGATCGCGTTTTCATTGGTTTCTATACCACATACTTCTCTCCTTCGAGAATTGCTGTCAAGACATGATGTGGTCCGGCATTTAAATATGTGACTCTTAACGCATCGAAAAAACGAAGGAAGAACGAGGAACATAATAATGACAGAAAAGAGAAACCGACGAACGAACCAAATAATACTTACAATTTTTGCTCAGTTATACGCGAAAATACTATAAAAATAGCCTAACTCAAAATACCCATAACTAATAAATAATAGATAATCAAAGCTTATTTAAGCATTTGGTACATTAAACATGACATTTTAAGTAAATTCAGCGAAAATAAATTTAATTTAACATTTCAAAAATTTTTGCTAATGAAGTTCAAAAATCAGCATTTGAGCGAAACTTCAAGCCACTTGCGGCAAATGAAGGATTTGTCCGAAAAATCTCAAATTTTTTGTACAAACTTACTGCCACCAGTTGCAACTTTTCCGCACTACCCATAATCGAAAATCGAAAAAAAAGTTTTTTTCGGCCAACCCTACCCTTAAGTCGTAGTTCTTCATGAAATTTTAACCCTTAAATGCCTGAGTTTTCAAAAATCTTTTAAAAAATGTTTTTCGGCTTTCTTTTTTTAAATAAATCATGGGAAAAATACTTCAAAAAATCATATTTTGTTTTAAGTATTGTTTACGGCTAAAAAACTGTTTGTTACTAATCGGCAATACTGGTGTTTAATTGAAAAAATAATTTTCCTTGATAAAATTCTATAATATTAAACACACAAGAATTTTGAGAACTATAATAAGAAATAAATTTTACTTGCTTACTGCAGAAGAAAATTGGGAATTTCGCAAGCTTCCAAACAAAACAAAAAGAACAAGTAACAACAATTGAAAAAATAAATCTATCTTTATTCATAAATAACACAAGAGTTGCCATCTAAATGTTGAAAATCGATTTAATATTATTTTCAGAATGTACTTTATTAGCAAAATTAGACATTATAGCTTCAATATTATTCTAATAGTATTGATAAACCTAAATTGGGTATGTTGCCGAAAGGCAACACCCGGCATTTAAGGGTTAACATTACTTATTACCCTACTCCATATTATCCGTCTGGTTGCCATTACGGGAAAGTGTAATTTTTTTTAAAAGCTAAATATTGACATTTTTTTTTTTTTGCTTCCACTTAAAGCGCATTAAAAATGTGTTAAGAAACTGTCATAGTTTGTTTTTTACTAACTTTTAATGTAGCATCTCAAATTTTTCTGTTGAATCACAAATAAAAATATAAGTGGCATTCCATAATATTCAAACTTCCTCTAATATTATCCAATGGGTAGTTATTCTCTTAATTACATTGGAAAATAGTAATTTTAATAAATAAATTTTTATTGATAGTAATTCAAGTAATCCGCATAAAAACTTAATTATATATAAAGAATTACATGAAATTTTCAGAAAAGACCCGTAAAAGAGCAATCACTTCATTTTCAAATTCAAAACATATTAATATTTTTATTAGGTAAATTTAAAACGGAGCTAGAATTCCCATACTAAGCACAGTCGAGAGAGGCTTTTAAACATGAATAGTCGTGCAAGAGCCTAGAAATTGAGATTCAATCTTCTGCATACGATATGCTTTAAAGAGCAAAGTCCGTAAGGTCCGAAAATATGTATGTCAGTGAGATAGATTCCTAGTATAATTTAGAATACATGATTCTCGCTTTAACTTTTGAATGGATTTGAGGAAGGTTTCATTAAAAGGAATTCATTCAAAATTTGGGGAAGTTCAGCTGATTAAGAAACGTAATAAAATAACAGTTCATCTTGCTCACAGTGCTGAATATGGTACGTGAATTTTAATGTTAAAGTTCGTAAGAGAACTAACTTGCTGTGTTTCACTTTTGCCCAGAGCAGCTTGTATAGGAAATGCATGACACACCTAACTGGGAACTCATTTAATTTTTAAAGAATAAGATGAACTTTATACTCTCTATGCCTGTCCTTCTGTTATCATTAAACAATGGAATAATAGAACATTTCTGTGTTTATTAAAAACGCTGTATTCTACAAACACAGGGTGGTCCTATTACAAAAGCTGCAAATGAAAACACAGGCTTTGGGGTGCGCCTAAATCTAGAGTTAGTATTATTTAAGTATTTGCATCCTGTAATAATAATAATAATAACAATAATAATTTCTAAGTGCAAGTTTAAAAGTATTTTATGCCAATTTTAGAATATTTAATTAAGAGTTTATGATAATCAATCTGGAAAGTAAACACATACAGGTCCTTTTTGTGTTATAAATGTAATTTTACAACAGAGTAATGGAGTGTAAGATTATATGACAGGCCCAGAGTCCGCTATGAAATTTCATACTAAAGATAACATTTCGGAAATTTTGTGATATAAAGTTTCAGTACATTGACAACAGCAGAAGAAGTTGTTCAATTATTGTAGATTTTCTGATTTTCAAGTTTAAATCGTTAAGTAAAATAGAAATTTTAGGAAGAAGCATCTTTTACATTTTTTATGGTATTTCTTTAAAGTGTTAGTTAAATTATTCTGTTTATAATAAACATTCAAAAATTATGTTTATACGCATATAAAACAATTTTACTGGTAATAATGTGGATGATGTAGTAGCACTTGTGTATTTGTAATTTTCTGATATTTATTCGAGCTCACATGAAGGCTTTATGTAAGGTAACTGAATATATTTGAAATTCGACGACGTCCTCAAGTTTGGGAACTGCAGTCCACACTTCTAGTACTTTTAGGTGATTGCAAAGTTTCGTGCCCGATTTCCAATGCATCTAATTTCGAAGAATAGTCAAGCTGTTTTAAATGACGAAATGCAGTCGAATTGTAAACATTTAATCTCTCAGTAATCTCTTCAGTAATAACATGTGGATTATTATCCACTAAATCACGAATTAAGTCCTTATCAATGCAAGAAGATCACCTATTAGTAAATTTTATAGTTTAAATTGCAATCACGATTTCGAAATCGACAAAACTACTTTTTAACTGCCCTAAGGACGAGAGCACGATCCAAATAAACGTCTTCAATATTTTGTGTAGCACGCTCAACAATCACTCCTAAGAGTGAGTGTTGGATGTTAAGCGCCCATTAAACCCATTGGTGCGGACCTTAAACCCATTAAGCGCCATTGCTCCCATTTTCGGAACATTACTTTAGGATTTTTTTCTAAAATGAGTGTTCTGTATATTGTCAAAAAGGGTAGGTTATTTGCATTTTGAATATATGAGATGACTTCTGTAATTTTTTTTAAAGTTTCATTTGTATTTTTCATTTTTTGAAAGGTGTTTAAAAAGACGAAATTTAGCTTTTTGACTGCTTTCGCAAGAAATTAAAAAAAAAAAAAACTTACTAATAAAAATATAATTTTTATTTAAAATATGTTTATAACTGCCTATTGTCTAATACTACATAAATCCGTGATTAATAAGTATAATAGATTGATCACAAATCATGAAAGAACGAGTTGCTCCCATAACGGGGGCAATGGCGCATTCGTTAGTTTTCAAGGACAGACGTAACGCTCCAAATTAGGAAGACACAATACGGTGCTTTTATTATTCGCGTGCAAACATTCTGCATAGAAGCTTTGGAAATGCTTTTTCTTTCATTAATAGCAAACATTTCTTGAAATTTTTACTCTTAAAATCTTTCTTTTATTTATTAGATATCTTCTTTTTGCTAAAAGATTAGATATCTTCTTTTTCTATATTTTTAAATATCATATATTTCGATTTTAAGGAAAAAATGCTTGTGAAATTTTTAACTGTGTCTCAAGCTTTGGATTATTTTGAACAATTAGACTCAGATGATTATTCGGATGATCCAGAAATCGTTTGTTTGCCACTTGTTCTCCGAATAGTAACATATGAAGAAGATGTAACATAGAAGACAGGCTACAAAATTGTCCATTGATAGGTTGCAAATCTCTGACGAAAAAGGACAGAGGAACATTTTACTCTATTACTCCGGAATCAATTAGCATTGTGAAATGGAAAGACAATCAGGTTATTTGTCTGGCTTCAAAGTTTGAACGTATGGAACCAGTAGGTTCGGTAAAAAGATAGGCATGGTGGATAAAGTAAAAATGATATACCGCAGCTCCATGTTATAGCGTTATATGAAAAAAACATGGAAGTTCTCGATTTGCTTGATCGGCTTTTGAGTATTTATCGCCCAAAAATAAGAGGGAAGAAATGGTGGTGGCCCTTTTTCACCAGCACACTAAACATGGGCGTTAATTAATGCAAAGGAAAATTTACTTAGATAGAATTTCACCGTGAAATTGTTTCGCCATTGATGACAGTAGAGCAGAAAATAGAAGAACGTCCCCGTTCGGGCCCTTCTGGATTTCTGTCAAATGACGTGCGTTTTGATGGCGTGAACTATTTTCTAAAAAATGCTGGGAAACAGTCTATGTGTAAAGTATGTCAAGAAAATACCCGAGTTTCCTGTAGAAAGTGCAATGTAATACTGCATAAAAATTGTTCAGTCGTCTTTCATATAAAATAGAGAGAACAGATAATGTAATATTAAAAACTAAAGAGATAAATAATGAAAACGCTTATTAACAGGTAAATTGATTTACTTTATTTTATTATAAGTGTAGATGTTTATTATAATTTTAGTAGTCATTTGTCTGAATTTTATATAAAATGTCTGTTTAAGAATGAGAAAGTATTTTTTATTTCTAAAGAATTGAAAAATAACTGTTATAACTACACGGAAGCAAAAGTGTATTATTGTAAAAAAAATTACCCCCATTAAGCGCCATTGCTCCCATTTCGGGAACATACTGTTTTTCATAAATAATCAAGTATTTGCGATTTTCTTTTGTAGAAGTACTTTAATGATACCCTGTTCATTAAGAAAAAACAATGATTCCATAAAAAAATCGGTTAATATATGTGGCGGCGCTTAATTGGATAAACTCATATAACATAAAATGGCGAAATTATAACTTTTCATTTTTCATTTTGAATATTAACCTTGCACGCAAGTTATTTTACAAACTTTTTTGAACGTTACGTTCACTCACGACACATGTGGATAACTGTCAGATAATAATATGGTTATAAAAGAAAATCAGCAGAGTCAAAATTGCAAGCTACTGGCATCTCAGAAACAGGGGATAAAGTTTTTCAATCTCCCAATACTTAAAAAAAATCAAATCCTTTTCAAAACGTACATTTTCAGAAACAATTCACAGTAATTCTACTTTTCTTTCAGGAAAATCATATTAGTTTTTAAGTTATAACATGCAAATTAACGTATTTTATCTATAATGTATTTTATTTCCGTCACTAAAATGATAACATTTGTTCATTGTTCTTCACTCAATGTTTATATATTTATTAGAAGATTTTTTTGGAACTATGGAAATTGCATTTTTTTTTTTAGACATCATCAAAAATGAGTTATTTCTACTTCTATATTGGAAAACTGAGATTTAAAATTTATTTAATAAAAAAACACATTAATTTTGAGGGAAATGAAAAATATAAAGGCAATTAATAAATGAAACACGAACTGCAGTGCACATTTCATTCAGGATTCAATTTTCCTCAATAGAGTTTTATTAAATTTATTTATAACTTTTGCTCATTTTTCGTCATTCAACTGTTCATATGTTTATTAGACGATTTTTTTAAACAATGGCAATTGCATTTTTCAAGAGACCATCAAAAATGGGTTATTATTACTTCTATATTAAAAAATTGAGATTTAAAATTTCTTTAATAAAAAACACACTAATTTTGAGGGAAATGAAAAATACAAAGCCAATTAATAAACGAAACACGTACTTTAGTACATATTTCATTCATGATTCAATTTTCCTCAATAGACTTTTATTAAATTTATTTAAAGAAATAAATCACTACATTTAATATATTTTATATCTTTTTTCTGTATTGGATAAAGAAGTTTCAAAATATTTATGTTTGATAAATGGCGTGGATCTCAACGGACTTACAAAGACTGGAGAATATATTTTTTTAAACTGACAGTTTCAATGTTTCATTTCTATGAAAAAAAGGAGTATTCACGAATGTAAGTTTCTAGGCTTTTAGAAACACACGTTACAGATGTCAGAATAGAGAGGACAATTTAATCTTGGAAGAAATTCCAATAACGTGGCTGCGGCTCGGATTTAAAAGAGAAAAATAGACAGCCTTTAAAACTTCAAGAAAAGTGTGACAAGTTAAATATTCCTTTAGCTGTTAAAGGACTATGTATTGCCGGCTATAAATAACTTTCACTGAAATATTTTAAGTAGAATAATCATAGGGTATTTTTTCGTATTTCTCCGGAGACGCGTATACATATGTACATTGTTAATAGGAAATAATATTTAATTGGTGTGAATATTTTAAAAAGAAGAGGAGATTACCTTAGAAGGAATAGAGGAGAAGAGGCAAAAAGCTTTACAGTAATATTTTTATTTTCTCTAAAGGAATGATAATAATAAATATATAAGGATGAAAATAAATATGATTCATCTACTTTATTAATTTAATAGAGGTTTTATTATAAAACTAATCAGAGAAAATAAGATTTCTCTTAATTGCTTTAAAAAAGATAGTGAGATATGTTCTGTCTTAATGAACATAAAACTCTTCTTCGGCGGGTGGATAGTTTGTCAAAAGAAGAATTAAGGACATTTTTCTTTCTCATATTATTTTTTTTAAACTAGCTCAAATATTATAAAATGTTCATTTCCCATAAGACATTTACCTCTTTCAAGGAAAAAGTACTCATAAAACGCATTAACTAAAATTACAAAAATCAAATAGAATGGATACTTCATATTTCGCAGGTCAACTTTGATCACATGTGTGTAGGTTTAATTATATTTGTATATTGGGAAAACATATGTATAAATTTATATTGAATGCATTTAAAGATTAATGGATAAAAACATGACAGTTCGAGATAATTAGATGATAGTTATTTATAGTTCTGTTCTTTAAGAAAATCGACTTTCATCGTTCATTCGCTTTTATACGAATCATAACCTGTGATTTTTCTGAAGGACATTTATCATACTTACTCTTCATACTTATTTACGGCTTTATGTTTTATAAGTTTGTCATACATTTTTGTCTCCATTCAAGGCTGCTAAACTGCAGTAGGTCTTTCAAGTTAACTAATGTCCCTATAGCGTCAAATTTCGGATAAAGTGTGAAATGATTGATATTTTTCGTGTAAATTAAAATGTTATTTTATGTATATATCCTTCTTTTTCAATTCCTACTATTAGCTCACACTCTTCCTATATTTATTTATATATTTATATATTTATCTTGTACAAATTTTCAATCGTTAATAAAATACTCATTATTCATCCTATCAGGTTGAAATAAATTTTTTTAACCTTGTACTGGATGACAATTGATGTTAATAAAGTTTTTTCAAATATTAATTAATTAATTAATTAAATTTTAATTAATTAATTTTAGTTTTGCATGGGAAACAAAATGGCCGAAATTGGTTATTGAATTTCAATGAAAGTATTTTCAATAAGGGTTACCATAGGGGGGGACCCTGTTCTGTCGCCAAATACCGCCCAGTTTGTCGCCAACTTGGCGATATATCGCCAAATTTGGCGGCTAAAATGAGTCGTCAAAAGTGACGCCAACTTGGCGATATCTGTAATATTTCGCCAAATACCCATAGAGTTCCATTGTAAACCTACTTGCTTATAGAAAATCAACAAATTGAGATATTTTAATGCAACAAAAACTCATATTAGCTTTATTATATTAAATTTTTCTTTGATGGCCTAAGTAGGAATTGACTTTAAAAATAAAATTTTTATATTACTTGTTTACTAATCATTCTTGCTGCAACGATAACTATCATACATAGTTTTATCTTGTCATTTCAGTGCTTATTATATATTAAATCATGTCATTATTATGTTCGCATTCATTTACTGTATTCATTAATTTCTTCCTGTCACTGAACAGTAATCATTAGTTAATTTATTAGTTCACAAATTTCTAATTATTATGTAGAAACATACTGTTATGAAAGAAGATACTATTTGGGATTTCCGGAATTAAAACATGAAACCTAATAATGCGATTATTAAATGAACTTACGTATCAGTATCTCGGCTTCATTATACTAAATGTAAAGTATAGTCACTTGAAAGTTATAGAAGCTCATAATTAGAATTTATAAAGTAATTGTAGCTGTTTCAATATAGCATAAGTATCGCGATACGAATACACTGAATATAATTGACTTCCTTCAATTCAGCTGATAGATAATCGTACATTTTATGTTAAAAAAAATTCACTATAAAAGCATACAATCGTTTTTGCGGATGTCCAGTCTTTAAAATATTAGGGAGATCGATAGTCCAGGGCTGCCACGGGTGACTGTTTTTTAAATCTATTTCGCAGCACTTTTTCAAAACAGAAATATTTTATATACGCTTCGACAACATTTATAAGAGAAATATACTACAAAATTTTTATTGTAAAAATAGTGATGCGAACAAAATACAAATCAGTCGCATGTTGCAGCCTTGATAGTCAGGATCAGATTCGATTTATATTTAATGCTGTTACTGGAGACCATAAAAAGCTCTAGGGTTTAGTAATTATTAGAAACAAATCGTAGAGAAATTATTCTTATGAAATTTATTTATAAAGCTTCCGAAGCAAAAATGTAAAGTTGTACATTTCGTACAGGACGGGATTGATATGGTGCTTAAGATCTTTTTTAAGTAATCTAAGTCTACATTACCAACTTCGCGAAAAGAGAGAGTGCGAGTGAGTGACAAACCACACTAAATGGTGATTTCTTAATATTCACAAAATTGGCGAAGTAGAGGTCATAAAAATGAATGATGTCATACAAGCCCATTTTCCGATTATCCGTTACCCTTTAGACAATTAAGAGAAATTTGAATTTTGAGTCAGATCAACCAGAATAGCAGTCCTAAAAAGTAAACCATTAAGAATTCGAACACCAATTCGTGTTTTGGGAATAAGTTTTGGGAATATAATGTGGAAGATAAAACAGTTCTCATGTATTCAAAACCCACAGGAACCAATACTTCCTATAGAACACATTCATTTCCAACGTAAGACTCAACACTCTAGCCTCTACACACCGCCATGTCACACATGTCTCCCGCCAACACTTATTCATTCTCTCAGCTTCTTCTTCTTCAAAAGAAAACACGTGGGGTCCTCCTCTGTAAAATCAAGGTATACAGAGAATCGACCTGCGCTTTGTTTCGTCTCTTGGTGATTGACTAAGTGTTTCCAAGTACCTCCTTTGTTCACTTTAACTATTCCCTTTGTTGTATGCATTCCCATGTGCAAAGAGAATACTGGTATTTCGTTTATACAATGGGCCGTTTCATGCAACATAGATATGAATATAATAACTTATTCCAATATGCCCCCCCCCCCCCCCACAAAAAAAAAACTTTCTAACACAAGTACGTAGAAAATGATAAACATACAAAATACAATAAATTAGACAAAAATTTTATTAATTAACAGTAATTTTAAGTAGTCACATATCATCATAATAAACATCAGAAACCTGACAAACTTTGCACAATCTCAATTTTACACCGTCGAATACAAAACTTAAATAACTATGAAAAAGTTTTTTAAATGCAATGTTTTTGAAAACTGCATTACAGCCTACTGTTTTTTTATTGTTTTTATAATAATTTTCAAGCGTGGATAATTTAAAACAGGCGTGATATCCTATTACGGAATATTTACTGAGTGCACATAAAAAAAAATATATATAAATAGGTCATGCGATTGTGTTTTTTCCTGGAATACTGCATAACTAAATTGCAAAATGAAATAGCAACTTCACAAATAAATACATAAATATACAAAACACAAATTTAGCATTTCTTTAATCAAAATACTCGCTTAAACATTGAATATATCAGAATCATATTGTTTGATGTAAGTGGTAAAATGTTTCACGGTTGCCCGCTGGCATGCGGTTAGTACGAAAATATCAAAATGTTTTTTGTGTAGTTGGTGGGCAATATATCAAAATATGCAAAATGTAAGATATATTTGACAGTTTACAATTAAAGAGGATTTTCATCAACGTTCTGCACACAGAACAGTATACCGGGCATATTTAACGAATAGCCATGTTTGGATTACCGCTTGATTTTAACAGAAATATTTGGGGGAAAAGATTTAAATATTGATTCTCATAAGTTTAATTTTAAATATGGTCGAGACCGCTTTATAAATGATTATCGTGAGTTGTTTTGACAATATAAAAGAATAGTACCTTTCTCCATAAAAATGTTTTAATAGAAAATTGGGTTCGAAATTCACGTAGTTAATAAAAAATACATATGTCTTACTGCAAGCTTAACAGTATTTTCGTTTCTAATTTTGTTAATACATTGTGATGATATTAATTATAGATTTATCTTGCTTCTTGTAAAATTTACTGATGTCAGGAGAAGTACTATGTAAGTTTATAATATATGTCCGAACATCACCGAGATGCGAGAATCCAAAATGAAGAATGGGACTGGCATTTCATAAAATTTCATTGAAAAAATTACATTGAACCTTCAGCAATATACGTAATGTGATTCCACTTGAAGTCAGTTAAAACGACTTTATGTACTGGTAAATTTTTTGACGAACAATTTTGCTTGGCTTGTAGAAGAACAACCAGAGTTTTTAAATAAATAACTTGATTTTCTGATTTTCTAAAGAAAAATTGTTCATTTTAACAGGTACAATCACTAGTTCCATTTTATCAAAGGAAATTACGAAAATCCAATATAAAATTCGTTAAATTGTGTTGTTGCTTATAACATAACTTTTCGGACTACCCCAGGGTCCCCTGCCAAATTTGACAGCCACAATGTTGGACGTGTGTGCAGGTGCATTGTTCTGCAACAAAAAATTCGTTTGGTCATCTTCCCTCGGTGTCTACTCTTGATTATCTCTTTCAATTTGTTCAGCAGTATAGTTTAATATTCTCCGGTAATGCTACACCTTTGAGGTAGGTAGTCCACCAACAGAAAGCCGTCTTTGTCCCTGCGTAGTGGCAGGCTGATATTACTATGCTGCATTTCGTATTTTTTTTAATCAAATTTAGTACTTATGTAAGAATAGGAAACATTTATGTAAATATTTTCGAATTTTCTATTCAAGCTGAAAACTTTCAAGCATGGGAATATGAGTAGCCTTTATTGAATTTATCTTATAGAAAATTCAGTAGGAAGCGAATGCGATATTTAATCTCATTTATTTTAGAAGCAAAAGCGATCAAAATAAACACTCTTATATTTTTCTTTAGATCCCAGTTCGAATATAAGATTAGTTTTGTTTGAAACAATACTGTCAATTTTCATTTCCTCTGAGAAATTCATCGTGGAATTGGAAAAAAGAAAATCTTTAACAGTGCAAGCGTTATAAGAAGGATAAATAATGAAATTTGTCTGAGAGCATTTTTACTTTGAAAAGATTTATTCTGTGATTAAATTAAATCTTGAACATCAAAGAAACAAAGCTGTCTGAAATATGTTGTAATATTTTTTAAACCGACTAATAGATTTACGAATAATACAATTATTTCGATCAGTATTAGTTTCGGGTACAGCAATAAAACAGAATTTTACAGCATATTTTAGTGCATTTTTCTGCTGAAGATAAATACGAATCAAATCCATTAATGAACAAGTTTTCCTACTTCTATTGCATATACGGGATCCAAATTTTAAAATTCATTAACACAACGATTATAATAAATATGAGAATGATAGATCTGGAAAGATTAGGGGATAGTTAATGAACTTTGTATACAGAAGTTCTTGAAATATTGCCACTTTTCATATGTAGACAATGTTATGATCTCTAAATATTCAAGAACTTCCAAAACTAACATGTAAAAACGCATGAATTTAAATTTTTTAAATAAATTTAGGCATTATTATTGTTTGAAACAGCGTGGCGCCATCTGTTGACAAAACTTATTCTATTATTAAAAATACGCTACAAAAAATTATGAGCTACCTGATAATCAGGTCACTTATTTCATATACTAAATATATTATAATAAATGAATTATTGAATTTTCAACTTAAGAAGTCCCTTATTAAACATCCTGTAACTGTATAATGACGAGACATATGAGTGAATGTTAAAAGTCATTTATGCTCATGATAATATCGAATCATTTTAATCCAAATTACGGCGGTCAACAAAACATAAAACCGTTTTTAAAATTTATAATTTATTGAAATGTTATGCGAAATTGGTAATAATGTACACTGTAAAAAAACCATTGTAGATTTGTCAGAACAAACTCGATCATAGTGAATGTGCTGTATCTTTCTTTGGTTTCCTGACTATATTACCATGGGAAATACAGTAATTGCGTAAAATTAACAGCACAATGTGCTGGCAATTTTACGCAACTACAGTATTTTCCATGCTAATATAGTCAGGAAACCAAAGACCGACACAGGACGTTCACTGTGATCGAGTTTGTGCGCGAGATGAACAGTACTTTGTACTGTAAAAATGTCGTTTTTTTTACAGTGTACAGGGTGTCCGGGCTAAAAGTGTCCAAAAGTTATGGCTTATTTTTATGGTACTACCCATTAGAATTAAAATATATATATTTAAATAGAAAGAACATCTCACCAAGTTTCAATATCAATAGATTTCGATGTGTGCATCTTTTGTAGAATGACAAATGTCTAAACAGTAATCCAGTTCTCTCCAAGTGTTTCCTAGCATATCAGGTGTCATTAGACGAATTGCTTTAATGATACACTTTTCAATTCGTCCACAGTAATTTTTTGTTTATGCACAATGGATTTAATGAATACGCAAGGAAAAAAGTCTAATGAAGTGAAAACCAGAGACCTCGGCGGCCAGGCAATTGGGCCCCGTCTTCCAATTCAACTTCCAGGAAATGTCATTATCAAAAACGTGGTAACATCTCTGTGATAGTATGGTGGAGTCCCAAAACATCTCGAAGAGGTTTCCAATCCACAGAGGGTCAGTCTATTACATTCTAATGGATATACACTGCTCAAAACAATTAAAGGATATTTGAAGTTTTATATAAAATAAAGATATAAACGAAATTTTTTTGCCGAAAATAGAAGAAGAGAATCACAAATGCAAATTTTCCTGGTTTTCAAACTGTGGAGTATGCAAATTTTGAGTTCGACGTCAAAAACGTCGCTTCAGCGGCAGCGAATGAAATTTGACTTTCAACTGGATAAAAGAGAATGAAGACAAGGATGATCGGCATTCAGTGATTGCTTTGTTTCGATGAGTACGATGTCTCAGCGAAGTCATTTGACATATTCAGAAGCTTTGAGAATTGTTGGTAGGTTAGAAGGGGGCCAAACTCAAGCCGAAGTAGCGCAAGCCATTGGAGTGTCACAAAGTGTCATTTCCAGGATCTAGAACCGTTTTTTGGAGAGTGGATGTGCAGGCCGAAGACCAGGGCAAGGTCGTAGACGGGCAACAACGCCCAATGAAGATCGGTATTTAGCGTTAACAGCTCGGAGACACCGAACCATGAACGCTACTCTTCTCCAACAACACCTTCGCTCGGCTACAGGCACCACGATTTCAACTTAGACTGTCCGAAACCGACTCCATGCTGTAGGTCTGTATGTTCGCCGACCGATGGTATGTGTTAGATTAACATCAAGGCATCGTCGCGAACGCAGGGAGTGGGCAACCGAGCATGACAACTGGAGGAGAAATGAATGGAGCAATATTCTGTTTTCTGACGAGTCCCGTTTTTCTGTGCATCCGGATAATAGGCGTATTTTCATCTGGAGGGACCGTGGCAGTAGGAATAATCCTGCGTTCGTGCACGAAAGTGTCAGATTTGGCGGTGGAGGAGTGTTGGTGTATGGTGGCATCTCCATTGACGGGCGCACTGACCTCTACATCATTCGAGATGGAGCTCTGACTGGTCGCCGATATAGGGATGAGATCCTCAGACCTATTGTAGTCCCTTACGCTGCAGCAATCGGGGATAACTTCATTTTAATGGACGATAACAGCAGGCCACATCGTGCAAACCTGGTGGAGGATTTCCTTTTCGAGGAAGGAATCGTTCGAATGGAAGGGCCAGCGTGTTCTCCAGACATGAATCCAATCGAGCACGTTTGGGACGCTCTAGGAAGACGAGTTTCTGGCCGCCAACAATCCCCACAAACTCTCCAAGAACTGGAAAGAGCTCTTCTGGAAGAGTGGGGCAGAATACCCCAACTCGTCATTAATAGCCTCATTGAGTCCATGCCTCAAAGGTGTTCAACGTTGCTGGCCGCCCGTGGAAACCATACCCCCTACTGAAAATGATTTTCTTTGAAGAAAACACCTTTTCTTATTCTTTTTTCTCATATGCACAAATTGTGTTTTTTTCCTTTAGTACACAAATGCGCAATAAAATGCATTTTTTCTGCCAAACATGTGTAATTTATTCTCATATATCCTACTATGTCTGTCGACCATGTATCAATCAGCTAAACAGTTTACCAGATACAAAATCCACCTAAAACTGCAATATCCTTTAATTGTTTTGAGCAGTGTAGTATGATAATAGTTCTGTAGTAATAAGTCAACTTTTGGATCCTTTTAGTTCGGACACTCTGTATATATCTACTAATAGAGAGCAGAGTCACGCGCTCGTCAACCTTCATCAATTACCCACATCCTGTAAAAAACGATAATGTGCACTGTTTTTAAAAAGTCTATTCGATTACGGAAGATTGAAAAGTGTTATCACGAACAGTGGCGATCTTCTGTAATCGAGTTAGCATTCGTCAGCCTTTAACTAGGAGATTTCAGTTTTCATGTTAGAATACAGCTATTTTCTGACAGCTGAACGAGATTTTCGTGATTGATTACGAGGGCAGATCATCCACAGGATCTCGATATTGCTTGATTTTAACGCAATATTTTTTAAAAATGGAGCTGTAAATATTTCTTCAAATTAAACAATTGTTTTAGAATAAATTTTACAGATCTTTGTTTACGTATTCCTTTAAATAACTTTAATGATACATAATTAGAATTTAGGTTAATTAAGACATACTAATTAAGGATTTTCAATGACATACATATGTTGTGCGCAGAATTATAAAAATATATTCGATATATCCACTTAATATTACATATATACACTATATGGCCATTAATGATCAAACACATTCAATTTTAGACATTTTGTCGAATATTTAGAAATATACTTGTCAGATTCTTCTGGAATTTCAGGATTAAAAAGAACAAGTTTGACCTCATATTTATCAACGTCAATTTGACAAGGAGGGCAATTAGGGGGGGCAAACAAAAATTAAAGAAATAAAATAATAATTGGAATCAGCCTGTAAAATAAATGCACGAAATTATCTAACGCTACAGAATGTAAATAGGCAGACAATGTACAATATGTGTATTCATTTGTGTAAGAATAGCACGTATATTATTAGAGATACAGCGATTTTTTTAAACAACAACAACAAAAAAAAATCTTGCATGTTTTTTGCTTTTAATATGCAGGATTTTCAGCCAAATTTAACGCCGGATTCTGAAAAATTGACAAAATATAGTAAAAAGAATATAGTTCAGCTGGAATAGAAATATATTAAATATTTTAGGAAATATATGCAGTTGTATGAAATGTTCGCATGCGCGAACGATAACAAGGATCTTTTTATGTAATTTAATAGTCAACTCTATGGAGCACGTTATTTAAAAAATCCAGTCAAATATCCTAAAAATTCATAAACATATCGGCGTTAGAGTGAATTAATTTTTAGTTGTTCTCTAAAAGCAGCTAAATGCTAAGGGATATTCCACAAATTGTCATTTTTTATTAACTCTTTCAGAAAAAAAGTTAGTATTTAGTGGGTATCAACAATAGATTTGGAAAAAATGCTCCGATTTTGATGCTTCATTTTAGAATGATATTGGCTCGTTCTGGTGGTTATCCAAGGAAAACTAAAGCATCAATAAAATTTAAAAAAAAAAATAATTAAAATTGACAATTTGTGGACAATATTTTATCAATCAGCTAGTTTTACCGAGCAAATAAAAATCAGTTCCCTCTAACGCCTATATCCTTCTGAATTTTTACGATATTTGACTGGATTTTTCTGAATAAGTTGCTCCATAAAGTTGACTATTAAATTATGTAAAAAGTTTCTTGTTACCGTTCGCGCATGCGCAGATAAAAATTATTTCATACAACTGCTCATTAGGGTGGACCGAAAAGAATTAATTTAAAAAAATCAAAAACGGGTAGGTGCCAAAAGTTGCCTTTATACTAGTACATCAATTGCGCGCAATTTTACCGCTGAAAAAAATGGCTTAAGTCTGCGCTTTTTGTCCAAAAATCGAAATTTTGGTTAAATTTGACATTAAAAAAAAAAAATAAATAAAAATTCGTGTAGAGATGATTATTATTTAAATGTGTTATTTAAAGCTTTATAATTAATGACTTAATATATTTAAACAATAAAACGATATCTTTATTCTGTATAACTGGAGCAAAACTGGCAGCTTTTGGTTAAAAAAAAAGGCATTGCCACTCTGTTGTGTCATACAACTAATTGTTGGTTAGAATACAGCTCTAACCTAGTTGCTTTCAAAACTACCGAGGAGATACCACCTGGAGGTGGCTGCATTTCATGTCACAACAGTGCATAGCTCGACAACCCTACCATCTGAGCACAACGTTTTATTTATACATTGAATTGTAATTTTTTTATCAAAGACTGGCATAAGTTTTCTATGTACCAAACTAGTCCATCTCTACTTTGTATCCAGGTTGGATGATGCTGCTGTGACACTTCTTCACGTATATTTCTACTACTTGTGTATGATAAGGCTAGCAGAGTAATGCAGTGGAATTAATGGAATCTATCCAGCCGTCTATTATCTTCACCAAAATTGCATCCAGTTAATCCATAGTGATTTGGAGTTCTGTTATTACAACATTTAAGTATTTTATTTTTGAGTATGCCATCACTTACTCTACCTCTTTCATTTTTATATGTTGAGAAACTTGCTGTTTAATGTGATGGCGATCGTCAGAGAGCGCTGCAATAAGAATTTGCTTTCGATGTGCAAAGCAACTATTGTTCTAAATAAAATATTTTAGTATTTGTTTTATGCCATTTTCTGTGATGTTTAGTAGCCGAGTAATTTCAAATAAGTTTTTAGATCCATTTTTTAGATGTGGATTACGTAAACCATCCAGCTGCATACATTGTGAAACCTACAGACTCTGATGTGTGCCTATATAAAGGCGAAAAATTCTGTTCACCTTTGTAAGCATCTTGCATAAGACAAGTTTCTTAGGTTCTTGATTGAAATGATTTTCGAATATAATATTTTAATTATTTTAACACTTCCTTTCTTTATCTTTCCATATTCACATGTAAATATACATTTCAATTAAAATTACTGTGTTTGAAAATATTATTTTTGGACTTTAAAATGTCTCACAAGAATAGATAAATCGACAATTTCAAAATGCGATTTAAATCTCTATTCAAATAATGAAATTTTGATTAAAGTATTGAAAAAAAATTTAATAATTATACAAATAAGAGAAAATGATTAAAAATTACATACCATACACTAGTCACGTATATGATTGAAAAAGATAACAACATTTTTAACATTGCAAACAGTTACTATCCAATACGAATTTTCCTAAAATATTGGCATTACATTGATATTATTAACATTAAATTTGCAAGATGTTCATTTGTAAAATTGGCAAAATTTGTGCAAATTAAGAAAACAACGTTATTGGGGCAATATTTTATGCCAGTATTGTCAATACTAGGGAATTTGTAACCAAGATATATACAATATTTATTTTTTTCAAAATCAGAAACGTAAAACGAAGATACGTATTTAACGTATATTTTTAATATCGGTAATTGTATTTGTTATTCTGTTGAAAAATAATTTATCATGTATATTTTTTACTTTTACATTACAAGAAGTCCCTCTAAGCAAGACTTTTGGTGTTCTGATTAGATTATTTTTATTTTATTTTTTCTTGGACTTTTAGCTTTTTTGAGCGTTTTGCGGCAATTTTTTAATACTCATATAAAATCCAATTTAAATTCATTAGCTTAATACAATAAATTCTAACCTTTTTTGAATAAAGTTTATTCGGAATAATAACAGTGAATTTTCAATTTTTCGCGCTATTTTTATGTGAATAAAACCGTTTTTTCACGTTTTGCGACATTGTTTTTTGACTTTCGTAAAATGAATATAGTTTCAGAATTTTAGTATTGTTTGCCCTTTGCATTTTTCCAATTTTTGTGCGATTTTTAGCGGGTTTTTGCGTTCCGCGGCATTTTATTTTTTTGAGATTTTGTTTATAAAACTAAAAGGACCATCCTTTAAAATTTTCCAATTGCATTTTAAATTTAAGGTAAATGAATTTTAAATCTGTTTCTACATCTATGCAACAACGGTGGTGAAATTTTTAATTCAGTCTGAATAATAATATGAAAAAATCCGAATAATTCAAAGTTCGTTTGAATCGAGACAAGAGCTAGCGTTGACCGCACTGATGTACACTGTCAAAGGCAGCCAACCCGAGGTTCGTTTGGGAAAAATTGACAGTGCAGCGTGTGAAGCTCTGCTACTATATATTGATATATATTATTTCAACATTTTTTTTTATTTGGATTTATCACAATCTGTATTAAATAAATTTTCATTTTCTTAAAATTGTCTTTTAAATAAATGTTAATACTTTTGATTAAAATAATAATGAAATAGCAAAGTAATTAACAAGACATCAACAAGAATTATTAAACGCATTCAGAACAAATTATAATAGGCAGTATCCTACAGTACGTACTCTTTTTAAATTCAATATACATAATAATGTATTATTGCATAAATAAATTTAAGAAATTTTCATCTGATGACATGTAAATGCCAAAGCGCTATTCAAAATGAAAGTTAAAATTTATATTAAGCTATTTTAGATATTTCAAGATGGCATATATATTTGTTAAGATTTATGCCTTCTTTCAGTAATCATCACGCTCGATTTTCAATTTGAAATATTATAGGCTGAAATAGACAATTTAAACTCAGTTGTTTTAAAATCAGCAGCGAACGGAGTACTCTCATGAATTATTTAAGAGGCATTGTGAAATATTCTTTGAAATAAATCTATGCGTGGATGAATATTTTAAAATGCAATATCGCGTATCTCTGATATTTTATGGCCTGCAGGTAATTTGAACAAAAGGAAATGAAGCTTTTACACGCAAAGTTATTATTTTGTAGTGACATCCGCAGCTACGCATTACATTAGAAATTTTTATGATTAAGAAATCTACTTTAAGTTATGTAGTGGAATTATGCGAAGTAGAGAGTTTTCTTAAAAATATCTTAAACCTTGAACGGAATGATTTATTTTGAAACTATCGATTTATTTGCCTATTAAGATTCGTGCAATGTGTTTAGACATAAATGTATTAATGATAAAATTAACAACAAAATAAAAATCTCATTTTTCTATGGAGGTTATTTTTCTGTTGAAGTTATTTTTATAGAGGTTTTTTATTCATTGCAAATAATATAGAGAAATAATGTCTCGAAGCTGATTTTTTGACCCGTTGTTTTACATCACACACTGCTTTATAGTTTCACTCCTCATTAAACGTCGAATAATTAAAATTATTTTTAAAACTTCTGGAAAAAAATGCTTTTCATATACGTTTTGAGATTTAGTTTTTTAATAGTGGCTTTCCATTTAAATATATTTTTTATATTAATTTTTAAGGTTTATATTGTGGATTTGTCTTCGAGACAAATGCTAAATTATCCCTTTTTTGATCATTTATTTTTTATTTGATCTTTTTAGAAATATACTTATTGTAATCACTACATTTATACATCTATCTATCTTTCTATAATACATTTCATATTATAGAGATATATTAATATATTATAATAATACAGTATATACATATATATGTATAATATCTACAATATATTATATTATATATTATACATTATTTATGTTATGTTTTAACGTTGTATCTTGTTTAATTATGTTACATTATAGAAGTTCTTTTAGCGAAGAGTAGGCTGTTTTCTTTTTGATTGGTAAAATGATCTTAGATGTGTTCATTAACCATGAAGATTTTGCAATGTTTTCAAAATTAACTCACAGTTGTAAATTAAAATAACTCTTTGGTAACTGGGACTACATTTTCTGTTCATTATTGATGTATCTAAAAAATTTTCGATTTCAATAAAATTTATGGTTGTTCACTTTATTGACACACAATTTAAAAAATATATACAATGCTTTGAATGGTTTGGATTCAAACCTGCTTTGTGTGCCAGAAACATCGCCCATGGCAACATTTAATCTATAATTTGAACACACTTTTAACTTTTACTTATAATTGCCTCATATTCATTCAATTCCATTTATTATAGTAAGCCAATAAAAAAAAAAATCCTTGCAAATTAGCTATGTAAAAAAAGATAGAGAACTTAGAAGAAGTAACTCCAATACATTGAATTTTATTAAATCTGATTTATGTACTTTAAAAATATCAATTTACTCGTCTGACTGAGCTAGACGGACTTATTTTACTTTCTATTATTATCATCGTTCACTTCAATGTGTTAGATTCTTAATTTGTTTTTGTCGTAAGGTTATATGCCACGTTTTTAGGAAAATAAAAAACTGCACATTCCTCAATTTCGCAGTGTTTACTTGATAATATGTATCTTCAAGTTTTAGTTTATGAATTTCAGTAAAAGAGTGCATTACAAATTCTATTTTACAATGCTGGAGAAACACGAAAGTATATTTTATTTTTAGAGAATTCTTTCAAAAGTACACTGTAAAAAAAAATCTGTAGTTCTACAGATGTAAAGTTACATGCTTACTAAACTTTCACCTGTAACTGTACGGAAAAAGCTGCAAATCTACAAAACTAGTTTTTGTAAAGCTACAAAAATCTGTAACTTTACAAATGAATCTGCTAAAATTTCAGTAATCTTACTAAACTTTTATTTGTAACCCTGGCTGCAGTTACATGAAAAGTTCTCGGAATCCCAGTTTCCAAAAAAAGTCTTAGTAACCTTACAGATTTTTTGATTTTCGGCGCAAAAGTGTGTCTGTTACATGAAATTTTGTTGTTGCCGTTACATGAAAAGTTCTAGGAATCCAAGTTTCCTAAAAAAACTTTAGTAACTTCACAGATTTTATTTTACAGTGTAAATTCTGACTTCCTCTTCCCAAGAATTTATTAGAACGCAATAAATAAATAAATAAATATTATGGAAAATTAAACATAGTAAGAAAGAGCAAGCCTGATAAAGTCTCTAATAAATACTAAAAATTTAACCAAAATAATGCAGTTTTAGTTGTATGCATTCTAAACTTTTTAATTTTCATTAAAAATTGGGTAACAATATAATTCCATTGGATCGTTTACTCCGTTTGTTGCTGTTATCTTTGAAAGACGTATTCTACAGTCTAAAAATATCGAAACAGCTGATTCTTCCCGTTTTTTATTTAATTTGTTCTTAAATTCTTTCATGAAATATATCGAAAATCAGAATTTCTTGCCGATCTTGATAACTACGATATTTAGTTATCTTTATCCATCTGTCTATATCTACATCTCTATATAAAAATTACATTTTTTTATCGTATATATATTTATTTCTCGTTCTGTTTAAATATGCTAATATATATATATATATATGTATATGTCTGGATAATACGCAATGGTTAATAAAAAAAAAGGCGCATTTGATTTGTAACTATGTTGCTAATACACGTTTTATAATGGATGTTGTCTCGTTACTTTTATATATCTATAATGGTGTAGTTATATTTTTATATTTATCAATTCATATTAAATTTATTCATGCTCATTAATATTTAATAATGTTAACTATTAACTTGTATTTAAATTTTAGCCTACTCAGGACAATATCATATTAATTTCTAATATAGTGTATACTATTTTAAATGAGAATAAAATGCATGTTTTAATAATTTTATTATTTGTTTTCCTTCTCCACTTAAATTATGCGTATTTAATTTTTAAGAAAGTTTGTAGACCCATTAAATTTAACTAATTAATTTCAATTTAAAAATTATTAATATTAATTCCTTAGCATCTTAATTTTAATAATTTATTTATTTATTTAATTATCATTTAATTTAAGTGATGATGCAATGTTCCCAGCAAACGCATATCTTTCAGTACACGATCGAACCACCAATAATTCACCGGAATAATTGTATGATTTTATTTTCTATTTTTCTGTCTGAGTGTACCGACCTTTCCATCTATAAACTGTGCTAAAATATTTTACTTCCATTATATCTTTTACCGTAATTTTTAAATTTATATTATTTAAACTATAACCATTTTCATATTTAAATTTTTAACTTCATTCATATTTAAATATATTATATAATTATTTTTCTTTATTATTAAATTGTAAATCATACTAGTTTCTTAACTACAGTTGGAATTTTAATTCCAAATGGCGCACAATCTCAAGACATTCATCCATAGACTGGGCGTTACGTTGATGACAACACGGAAGCCCCTCAAAGTGGACAACTGTTTAGAACTGTTTAACAATTAAAATGTAATTTTTTTTTCACTATTTATTAAAAGTATTTTGTATTTATGTTTAGTATTTGTACACCGCAGTATGTTGCATAAAAAAAATCTTCTTTCCTTATGAAATTAATTAAGGCTAGATCTATAACTGATTATGTTGAACACATTTAACCAAAAAATGGTTTGAAACATTTTAACTTTTATAAAATTAATACATCCCTAAATGAGCCTAACAGAAGGAAATGGTTAAAATGTAAACACGTTTTGGCTATTGTAAAGACCTCATACATAATACTTAAATGTACAGTCGTGGAAAAAAAAGTAAACATCCCTCTACTAACTATGCAAATAATTATAATTAAAAAGAATACAGTTACCAAACGATTGGAAATAAAGTCTACGTTTAAATGATGTATATAAAATTTGCTTAGGGTGCCATCTACAAATTAAAACGAGACCAAACTTTGTTTTTTTTTCAATGGTAACATCCAATTCTGACAATAAATTTAAAATCTCCAGTTCAAACTATGCTTAGAAATGAAATTTCAAGTTATTTGGATGGTAAGTTTTTGAATTATAAACAGTCAAAATTTAGAGCTTCTAATGTTAAATTACATTTTCATATTTTTATTAATATCTTCTGAAATTATAATTCTAATGCGGTAATTTTTTATTTAATTATAATACTAAAAAACCCAAACATAAATACATTGAATTTGTAAATTAAAAAAAAATTATAATATGAATTATGATTTATGAAATTAATATTCGAAAAAAAATATGAATTGCATCATGCAATTTTTTGATATATTTATGTTTATTAGGTCCTGCTCTTTATGCAAAAACTCAATTATAAATTTTTCTTCGAAGAAATTTTCGAATTATGAGAAATAAACAACAAGATGACGTTAGTAAGAGGCCGTTTATGACGTCCAGAAAAGCATAATTTGAAATATATATATATATTATATATATATATGTATATATATATATATATATATATATATATATATATATATATATATATATATATATATATATATATTATTATATATATATATATATATATATATATATATATATATATATATATATATATATATATATATATATATATATATATATTATTTATTTTAATTAAACATTTGTGACGGCAATAGTCGAAACATATTAAGCGAATCAAATGGTGTTATTGGCAAGAAATAATACATTAATAGAAGTGAGATAGTTACTCTGTACCATTTAAACAATCGAATGCTGAAGTTCAATTTGGATACAGCCCCTAAAATAGGCTCTTTTTAAGATAATAAGTTTCTCGAAAACTAATCGTACGAATTTCCTAAAAGTTTGGATTTAGGCTAATTGAAGGATGTACATTGTAGAATCTATTTCTGTTGTCAAACTTGGGTATTGCTATTGGAAAGAAAAAACAAAGTTTGGGTTCATTTTGATGTGTAGATGGCATATAAAATTGGATAAAACATGGTAGCCAAATAACGATAATGGGAAAAAGAAATCCCACTAATAGAGAAGTATGTTTGGATGGGGAAATAAAAAAAGTTACTTAAATGGTGCTAATCGGAAACGCTACTGTTGAAATGTGTTATTCATATAGTCTGGGAGTAAAAAAAGTTCACATTTTCTTAATGAAGTACCGAAGTCAATTATAAAATGTATCATTGCTATCACACGTAATGTAAAACACGAGGGTCTCTTTAAGAAACTACATAATCATAAAAACGCAAACTATTGAACACATTGGTGTAAGCTGCCAAGGAATAGTATAATATTCGTAAGTATAAATGCGAAGATGTACAGCCTCAATGACTTCATTGCGTCACAAAGACGCACAAGCATGTTAAAAGCATGTAAAAGGAACTTAAATTTTAATCTTTGACAAGTGAAATAATATGAAATGACTTAACATAATTAATTTATCTTTCTCAATTTAATAACACTTTTTGTGTATTAAGAATTATATGTTACAGAGGAGGGACAAAGGAACATTAAGATTTTAAAGATGCTTCAGTGGGGCGCGGCGAAAGAAAGGTTGGGAACCACTGTGCTGGAATGACAGCAATCATTTATAATACCTTTTTCATATATCACTGTTTCATTTTCGAAATTACAAATTATTATTACTACCTCTGATGATAGACATGGAATATTTTAAATCTAACAATAATACTTGGTATAGCTTTTAAAAAAGAAATTATTTAAAGAATGAAATTTAATCACATTGTTGTTAATGACATTTATTGGATAAATTTTTATACAACATGATTTTTCATTACATTTGCGGGAATTATTCATATATTATTAATTTCTAAACTTAATCCTTTCGTTTAAAGAAAAGGTTTTTATTAAATTTCTGAATAGAAAGCTTTGAGCATCCATCAGCTTTAACGGAATAGGATTACAATTTAATGCTTAATTACGCAAAGAGGAATCTAATTACCAGCTAACGATGCGTGCTTTAAGTGCGGAGTATTTTTGGTGAAGTTTTTTTTAAAAGCTAGTGCTATTAATGAACGATGGCGCAGCATCAAGTGGATTTTAGTTGCAATGTAATAGAATATTGTTGAAGAGGAAATTAATCACTTCAAATTAAGGTTTCTTCATACATATTACTTCCATGTCTTAAAGTACTACTTTTCTTCTTATCAAGATGAGATATTTTTCAAGTACTAGGAAGAAGTCCTTGCACTATCTAATTTCTCAAACGAATCATCAGGTTTATTGTAACAGCTCAGCAATTATTGTTAAAAAGGTTAAAATACATCTCAGGATCAACTATGTAACGTAGCATTTATTTTATTATTATATTTATTTAATATGTAATTACTTCCGAGTATAATAAACTTTCGGTTTCTGAACAAAGACAAAAATTTGAAACATTTCCGAGAATTGTAAAAACGTATTTAACTCATATATAATAGACTTGAATGTGATCATTTAAAAAGGAAAAAGAAGAATTTCAATTGGAATTTTCTTCTTAGAAACATTAAAAAAGGGGGGAAATCAAACGTTTAAAATGAAAGTTTTTATTCCTATATATTACTTCCATATCTTAAAATATCATTTTAGCAAGAATACTTATTTTTGAAGTGCTGAAGAAGTCATTACATGATGAAGTTCGCAAGAGAAAAATCAGTTTTATTGTACTCACTCTGCATAAAAAGTTTAAAAGATTAATGATCAGCTGAAATTTAAGGTTGTGAAAAGAAATATTTTTCTTTTTGTTAAATATTTGAATTTAAAATATTTACTTCTGTCATACACGATTTTTTTCGAGATTAGATTTAAAAAAAAATCTAAATGTTGTCATAAAGTATTAAATTAAAAAAATATTAGCATGATTCATAAATTCATTCCCAGAATAATGTTGAAGTCAAAATTTTAAACTAGTTAATCGTCGAAGTAGTTGGCCATTAGTATGGGTGACATTCTATCGCTTGTCGGATAATATAAGTATGATATCCTTGTAAAATATCATAGGCTTGGATTGTATAAAAGTATCAATGTTGGATCTCAGCTTCTGCTGGGAAAGATAGGCCAGTGAGGGTACGTTAGAGGAATATGAAAAAGAGGTAATATGTCGGAGCCATATCTATTAAGTACATTGAATGAGATAATGAATCCAACCTTATTTTGAAAATAATGCTTTTATTATTTTTTTCTTTTGATCTCTACGACATGTTGTCGTACAAGGTGGTGATATTATGTCATTATATCCCGCATATGATCGCACTTAATGTAACATGGGATTCATCTTGTGCAATTCTTTATTATAGTACTTAGTATTCACGATTTTCGGTTGGAGTCTTTATAGTTCACCGATTTTTTCTTTTCTTGGCAATAAACTATAAACTAAACCTGGGGCGTTATGATCTTTAATGATCAGAACCTACGGTGTCAACCTTGTTTTCTTGGCATTGGTCTCTGAGGAGCTATCAGCATACGTCCCGGTTAGGTGGTCAGCCTAACGCGGTACCCTTATTGTTTAGTTCCATTTTTATTATAACCTTATTATAACCTTATTATAACCTTATTAGTTTATTATAACCTTAACTTTTTTTTAAAATGTAATTCAAAATACAAAAATTTGGAAATTATTATTCGAAAACAGACACGTATTGTACGCTACAAAGAAAACATAAATTTATTTCTAGAAATTTAAAATATGCTAACCCAAAAATACTGTTTATTTCATCCAGTAGGTTGTGAGTAATGCTTTAAATTTGCACCCACATTAAAGTTTTTGTTAACTATTAAAAATTAATAACACATACTGGAAAATTGCACCATAAAATATATTAAATAAAGACACAATCTTGTTTAATGGTACACAAAATACGAAATTTAATAAGCTAAAAGTTAACTTCTACGTTTAGAGCTGTTTCTACGGCCGTCTTCAGGAAAATATGATGGTATAAAGGCTCGAAGTTCAGAGACGAAAGCTTCCTGTGCAAGATAATTAATCGAAACTTGACCAATGATTTGAATACAAAAATGTAGTGTTGCCATCTAGTGAAAATAAATAACTATTAATGAACCGAGATCAAATGAATCAAAAAGGTCGATTTAAGAAACCACGAGTGCCGCCATCTACACATGAGGGACAAAACCACGTTCAACTGAGTTTCCATTCAAGTTTTGGCAGCATAATACAAGTTTAAGCTGAAATATTGTAATTAGATGTAGAATTATGACTTTATGATATTATGCCAAAATTTTGGGATATTATAGGATAAATTATCGTTACAAGGTTTATCTTCACGCGTAATGACTTCAACTGATTCTCTAATTTTACTTTCAAAAGTGTTATTGCACGGAACTATAATTTTTGCTTCATCAAAGTTAATATGGCAGACTTCATTAGCTAAGTATTAGCTAAGTAGTCGTGGTTTCTTAAATCGACCTTTCTGATTCATTTGATCTCAGTTCATTAATAGTTATTTATTTTCACTAGATGGCAACACTACATTTTTGTATTCAAATCATTGGTCGAGTTTGCACAGGAAGCTTTCATCTCTGAACTTTAAGCCTTTATATCATCATATTTTCCTGAAGACGGCTGTAGAAACAGCTCGAAACGTAGAAGTTAACTTTTAGCTTATTAAAGTTCGTGTTTTGTGTACCATTAAGCAAGATTGTGTCTTTATTTATTAAAAATTAATTTTATATTAATAGTTCAAAACTTTACATTTACATAATGTTAAATTACTTGAACGAATAACTTTGCATTTGTCACCCGAAGGCTTAATTTATCAGAAAATTCCAAATGTTTCCGGTGAGTTTGAAAATGTCAAAGTTTGTTGAAATTATTAAGGATGGCTCCCCAAACTTTTTTTAAACATACATTCAAAGACGACGTAATTCCAAATAGAAATATTCCTTTCTCTTTTTTTTTTGTCCATTTGTCCAGAAAACAGCTGTTGAATTTCATTTGTTTAATGAAACGTACTTTGAAAATATATTAAAATGCACCATGCGTTGCCTAGTTAAACTTTTTTAGGACATTGCACACAATAATTTTACAGGTTTTTTCAACTAAATCAGTAAAAATATATTGATAAAATTAGTTATAAAACATGTGGAAACATATCGTTTGCAAATAATTCATTAAATGCGATACTTTGTACCAAACATTTGATTTATAGAAAGGAAAATAATTAAGCTAATTAAAAGAGAGTTAGTCAATGTTATTTGTGTAATCTTGGAAATTTCTGTAAACATATGCTTTGTAACGCAAATAAAATCTAACTTAAAGAAAACTCTAAGTTAAAACTTAAAAAGTTTTCTTTTAAACTCTTCATTTTAACTCTTTAACTTTTTAACTCTTTTTAACTCTCTTTTTCTTTTAAACTTTCTTTAAAACTCTTAACTCAAATAAAAAGAACTTTGAGCTCATTTTCTACAGTTTTTTATTGACGAAACATGGACACACACATCAGCAAATAAACACAGTCTTAACATAAAAAAAAATTGATCCTTTAGGAGCGCATCGCTCTTCCAGCAGAACCGATAACTGACCGCCTTGGGTCGTGTCACAGCAGCATCTCATCCACGGGGCCCTTTTCGAGAGAGATCAGTCTATCTCCTAGCCATCCCACGTGGTATACATTGAGTCCTTTTAGTCAAAAAAGTTTCAGTTCTTACAAATTGCTACGCAGCACTTCTCAAGATATTTACAGCATTAAATCTGTTTACACGTTCCATCTGGATTTTGTGAAACATTGACATGTAAATTTTATAGATAGGCATCTGGAGGTCCCAATTAAAAATATTTATTACGCTATAGCGATCTGGTCTCTGAGTGAGCTCAGATAAAATGTCACAACCCCTCCATGCCCAATATAAATTTTCCTTTAAGGGAAAAATTTTCACACTAGGGAGCACAATCACGGTGAAATTCGGTGTTAATTTTATTCCTAACAATGCTATGTACTCCAAAATTAATAAAACTTAAAATTTCAAAATCAAAACTTTTATAAGAAGGTACTCAGTTTCCATGGAAGGGATTCAGCATGACACACAATAAACAGTAAACACAATACAATTGCACACAGTTATATAATAAGTCTAAGATTAATGATAAGCACTCCAACAATCTTCATTACGAATTTTCTTTTAACACAATCAGAATAGATAAAAAATTTTAAACATCACAGGTACTTCCAATAAAAATTCGCTCTCTCACGTTCACATGGATAACCAACAATAATAGTATATATATATATTTTTTCTTTATATATGGATAATTTCTTAAGAAAGAATTCTAATGCACTAATAAACAAACACTTTTAAACTTTTTAAATTCGGATAAGTTACTTAAAAGAATTTTAACACAATAATAAAACAAACACTCAAACTATTCTTAATAACATATAATATCTGTACTCTACACAGACATATATATTCTACATACACATATATACTAATTCATTCCTTCCTAACCGATTTAAAACCTTTTTTAACAAAAATCAGTAAACTTAAATTTTCAAGTAATTCAATCATAAGGTTCTTAACCTTTACTTGTTCAAAACAATGGTGTTTTTTCTTCAATTTAAAGTACTTTAAAAGAATAATATTAACAATATTAACATTAAGAACCAAAATGTATATTCTAACTATTCTGTACAATATACAATTTTTAACTCAAATTACAAGTTCTAATTCAAATTACAATTTCTAAATTTCAACTTATTAACTTTTCCAAATTAAATTTTTTTTCAAGTTTATCAAGCCAAAATTAAACAGCAGTTATAATCTAATGTCTAAGACATCCACGAATAGTTATATTTCTAATCCTCTTACTTCTTAATACTAACTCAATAGTCTTTCAAAAAAACACTTTAACTCCACTTAACTCTTCTGTTTAATATATGAAATCCTTTCACATTTACTTTATAAGTTTCATACAATGAACAATTTTTTTAATTTGGTGCATAAAAATCACTTTTCAAATAAACACATATTCACACACTATAAAAAGAAATAACACAATATGCAATTCACTCTTAGCAAAACAAAACAAACAAAATAAAACAAAACATCCCTAATCTCAGATCTCGGCTTATCGCTTACATCTCTGATAAACAAAATTGTTTTCCGAAAAACTTGAAACATATACTGGATTTCTCGCTTCGTTTTTCTTTTTCGTACGGGAAGAATTTACCCAATTCCACGAACGGAATCCCTTCCTTCGGTTTCCCTTCTAGTTCTCTAACTGACAGTTTTTCCAAAACACCGCCCGTAAAAATATTCTCGTTAGTCGATTTATCAAGTACTGGAATTCCTAAGATTTGTTTTTATTCACCAATTGCATCGGAAATAACCTCTAAGTTAACCTCTAAGTTATTCATCTGTACAATGGGAATTTCACTTACACTTTTTTGAAAAATTTCTTCCAACCCTTTAATGTCGGAATTAGCGTTTATTTTTTTGACCTGCCCTCGATTTTCTAGTATCTTATTTATCACTATGGGTTCATTCTTCCCACTGCTTTTAAAACTCTCACCAGTTTTAATTTTACATAAACCTGCGTTCTCAACTGTATTTTTTTCTTGCACCCTGGTATTTGAATTACTCCACCTCGCGTACCTGCGATCCGAATTTCTCTATTTAAACAAACGCCTACAAATACAAGGTGTCAGCAAAGCTTCACAATTTAATTCTGGCACCAGTGCTGCCGTTATAAAAATCCTGGGTGAATTTTCCTGGTTGCCGTTCCACCCTCTTCACTCCTATTCCGCGATCCTGAATTTTTACTAAATTCCGGAGAAAAATTTCTTAAATGGTTCCTTGAGTTGCAATGAAAACATTTACGCTCCACTCTTTTTTCGAATGCCTTTTCCCGACTCATGGTACCGCGTTGGGCTGACGCACTAGGGAGGGGAGTTTCATTCTTCTCTTCCGCCTGTTTTTCATCCGATTTCGGACGCGTATTTCCATCCCCTGCGCGTTAAATGACGCTCTGACACTCTAATAACCATCTAATAATTCAACTATTTCTGCTTCCGTCTTAAGCAGTGGCCATTTGTGAATAAAATGTTCACGCATTTCAAACTTTGCACGCCTTTTAATTTGGTTGGCGACCAGAAGGTATATTAATTCGTCAAGGGAAGTTATAGATCAGCCCTGTAACCATTCGTTTAAGTAATTTGGGATTTGGAATCTTTAATTCTTTTTCTTGCTTTAATTTTTGTTTACGAATGGCCTCATCGCGAACCCATGTCTGCTGGCGCAACATGTCCTCACGTTCGATAGCCTGTAACCGGACGCGCTCACTTCCTTGCTTTTTTAATTCTTCCTGAGCGGTATCTAGTATAGTCTCATAAAGAGCCTGAACGTATTCTTCTTCACAATCCTCAGATTCCAGCACAAAATGCTTTAACTGAATCCGAGTTTCGTTTCCCGTCCGGGCAAGTTCCAGTTCATCAAATAATTTCTTCAAATTTTCTTTTTTTTCTTTCCCTAGGAAAGCCATATCTACCTTTCTTTTCAACCCAAATCTCTATATAAAAGGTACTACTCTACTTCAATACAACAAACAAACAAAAAAATATATATACTGTTTTACATACAATATAATCAACCATTTATTACAATAACATATGTAAAATGCTGACTCACTCTCATGTCTAGATCCACCTTCAAATTTTGTTATCAAAGTTTTAAAATTTTCAAAAGATCAGCAATTTTAAATTTAATTAAACAAAAAAAAAATCAGCATACATTAACTCCAAATTCAAAATTGTGACTTACCCCACTTGAAGCTTTCAGACTCTAACGAACGGTAATCCAGATCTTTCATTGATTTCTTCAGCCGGGTGCCCCACCGAACACACGAATCACTTTCTTTCTGACCCTAAGGTCCACTTAAAAGAAATATATCCACCGGGAAAACAATTAACAGAACCACACTGCACTACAGGCAAACACGAGTTCTTCTTTTCTCACAAAAATAGGTCAAAACATAACCCTTTTCTCACCAACCAGCTGATGAGTCTCTCTTCCTTCCTTCAGCAGGGGGGAAGCAACACCCTTCTCTTCTGGACGATGCAAGCAGCAGTCTTATCTACAATCTTACGTCCGTCTTCCTATCCCCACAGCTGACCGGGGCGAAAATCTGAACTAATTTTCTCTTCCAAACACACGGGGACTTTCCTTCATTTTCTTATTCTTGGTCAGAACAGCAACTTCTCTACTTCTTGAAAGAACAATCTTCAGTGATCATTCCGTGGGTAAAAGTACAACTTAAGCTAGCTAAGTTTTTTGAGTGCGTGTGTGCCCAAACTTTTTTCGAACAACTCGAATCCCACTTCTGACACCAGCTGTAACGCCAATAAAATCTAACTTAAAGGATTACTCTTAACTCAAATAAAAAGAACTTTGATTTCATTTTCTACAGATTTTTATTGACGAAACATGGACACACACATCAGCAAATAAACACAGTCTTAACATAAAACAAAATTTATCCTTTAGGAGCGCATCGCTCCTCCAGCAGAACCGATAACTGACTGCCTTGGGTCGTGTCACAGCAGCATCTCATCCACGGGGCCCTTTTCTAGAGAGATCAGTCTATCTCCTAGCCAACCCACGTGGTATACATTGAGTCCTTTTAGTCAAAAAAGTTTCAGTTCTTACAAATTGCTACACAGCACTTCTCAAGATATTTACAGCATTAAATCTGTTTACACGTTCCATCTGAATTTTGTGAAACATTGACACGTGAATTTTTTAGATAGGCATCTGGAGGTCCCAATTAAAAATGTTTATTACGCTATGGCCATCTGGTCTCTGAGTGAGCTCAGATAAAACGTCACAGCTTCTATATTTGATAGTAGTAAATATAATTTCTATAAAATATAATATATATAAATATATATATTTAAATTCTTGTTGCTTTTTCTTAAGAATACTTTATAGAAGCAAATTTCATACAGTTTTTTACGATCATCCCCCTTTTCTTGCAGAAGAAAGCAACTATGATCAGTTAATTAATTTAATACAATTTTATTTCGCTAATTTATCCAGAAATATGTGCTGGCTCATGTCTTGGTACAGATAATACGTTTACAAAAAATGTAGCATAACTTCATAGATAACTACTCTTTTTGAAATTAGCTTTGTGTGTATAAATTATTTGATATGATTCGATTTGATTGCTCTGCTCAGACAAGGAAACCAAGTCTATTCCGATAGAGATATAGAAATTGACAGAAAACACCTTTTTGAAAATTACCAGACAAGAGGTCGCCTATTTATTCTACTAACAATTCTGTAAACATTTTTTTAAATCTGAAACTGGTTTACCTTGCTTTGATGTGATAATTTTACGAAAAGTGCAGTAAGGACATATAGATTCAGTAAATGAACTCTATAGTAATGTGACCTATTTTTTCGAGGTATGATCAATCTAGCTAAACGCTATTTAAATATGCATATAGAACACACTTCCAGTGTGTTCGTGATATCGCCATACCTCCCCCCCCCCTCCCCGATTGATACACATTGTATTTTTCATTGAACAGAAAGAATTGCTACCCTATTATTCCATACAAAAATTTATTGTAATAATGTTTTGTTGCTACAATGTACAATTAAATATTTTATTTAAATAGGAAAAGTGGGGGGGAGGGTGATATTTAAAAGTATTTTTGTACTGTTTTCATGCTATATCGCATTTTCTTTATTTTGCTGACTTAGAACATTAAGTAACTTAATTTTTTATTGTATAATTGATAAGTACTTGAATATTTAATATGTAGAATTCTTTTTGATACAAAATTTCAAATGAAAACATTTTTTAAGCTATAAGTATTCTACAAGTACTCAGCAATAGAATATAACTCATCGTAAAAAAAAAAGAAAAAAACAACTTTGAATATGAATTAAATAGCAATCACTTAAATATGCATATGAATTAAATATGAATCACTTAAATAAGAATGGGAATTAATTATTAGACCACTATATCTAAATGAAAGAAAGAGAATTATTAAAAACAACTTTTATCATTATTATTATATATCATTTTTTTATTACCTTATTCTTTATATTTTTCGCCTGTAAATTCTATCTGGAATGAAAATATCTAATAATATCAAGTATTTTTAAGTAGTATACTATCACCGAAATCTAAATAGGTTTTCGATTAAATACGATATCCAAATTGGAAACGAAATTGCAATTTAAAACAGCTGAACAAATACCTTAAATTTACTCCAAAATTCGTTGTTGAATGGAACTTCATAAATCAAATTATTCAGAAATTTAGCGCAAAGTTTGATAAGCACTTCAGAAAGCTAGTTTACATCACAAGCTGCATAACAAATTGCAAAGTGGTCATCTCTCAAGTGCAATGATTTAAATGATAAAAGCTTTCTATAAAGGCCTAGGGATAATAAATATTTTGCAATTATACGGAATGTTCACAGCTTAAATAGAAGCATATGTTCAAAATATGCAATTACTATGAATAATTTGTACTTTGAATCTATTTAATCTTTAGTAAAACATTATTCTCACCGTTTGAGGGATCTCGGAACTTTTAAAGCTTTAAAATTTTTGAAATTTTATTTTTTTAGATGTTAAACTCCTATCTTTTCTGAAAAATTTCATATAATTGTTTCCTTGAAAATATCATTAGAACAGAAGTTATGGCTTTTAGAATTATAGTCGCACAATAGCTGTAGCGGTGTTTCCGAAACTTTGAAGTAATTATCCTCCAAATGAAGTTTTTGGGCATAACGCGCACGATATCTCAAAAACTTATAAATATTTTTTCATGAAATTTTCAAAACATATGTTTCATGTTAGCCTGTATAAACTGAAGCTAAAATTTCTTTTTATTGTTCCAAAAAAAAAAAAAAAAAATTAAGATGATTATACAGTTGAAAATTTCAAAATTTTGCATTAGCTAAATGCAACTTTATATTGAAAATATAAAAAATATTTAAATACAAATTTATTTAGTTTCAGGGTAATTATTACAATCTGAAGTTTAAGTAGGCAACACATTTTCATTCTAGTAGCAAAATTTATTTTGTAATCCTTCGCATAAACTGTTGTACTAATTTTCTGCTCGTGAAATGCCTGACAGTTTGGAGCCCCCTAAAAATGCTAATTCTGCACGTTACAATTTTTTAAAACCACGAAATGAAAGAACAGATTACCTATAAAAGACCCCATTATCTTTCATACGGATAAAAATTGTGTTTTAAAATCATATGCATTATAAGATATTAAATGTTGAAAATGGTCTTTTTTTTTTCGTTTTTTCCAATTTTTAGAGTCCTGAGTCCCATTAATAGTATATATATATATTTTAAAGAGTCCTGCCGATTTTAAGCATTTAAATTTTTATAGATAGAATTGGAAATTTTTCACAAGGTTTCATATATTTAATGTATATATATATTGATAGTGAAAGTAAATTGTCTTATTTTAGTATACATAAATGTTTTTGCTATTTTTAGTGAGCACAATTTCCCAGCTTTAATTTTACTTGCATTTTTAAAACATAATGGGTGTTTTATAGTAAATTTCATATAAACACATACTGTTATTTTTATAATGATATGTGGTTGCACAAACAGATTCCTGATGTGTCATCAATATTAAACTTTGACCAAACTTTTGTTGTACACGTAAAATATTTTATTAAATACGAAAAATAAAATAATTTTCATTATAATAAGATTTTGTAATGTATAATTTAATACAAGAGGCAACCCTCACACCCTTTTTCACTAGGTAATAAAATATCAAGGTGTATGATATTTCGCGTTTACATTAGACTACAATAATCAATTAAAAACTTAGTTCATATAGTTTATAATAAATAAATACGTACTAAAGACATTAACTTTAAAGTAAATTTAAATTAAAACAAATCTCATAATATATTGAGTTTCTGTTACATTTTTCTCTGAATATTTATGTGTATATTAGTGATCACGTTGGGATTTCGTTAATCTAATAGAAAACGTTATTATATTGAATTTATTTTCTTAATGCACGAATCAGCATGCTACGGATATGAAGTAATACTTATATTATTTATTTAATGACTAGGAACAACTGATTTCAATGGTGACGGAATGCGGCAGTTAGTAATCAAAAATAAAAGTTATACTAATAAGTTGTCTATAAGTATTATATTTCCCCCCCTCTAATTATGTGATGTATTTTAACATAAAATAGAATATTTTCTAATTTTAATCGTGATTAAATAAGTTGTTTATACACAACAAAATGTTATTAGTTGATGTTTGATGTAAAAATCTATAAAAAGTCGTCCTAAAAAATGTTTTAAAAATTAATATTGAATAATTTTAAATTGATGAAGACTACCTATTTCATTCGATTAATGTTTCGGAAAAATATCATATAATTTTTCTAAAAAATATTTTTGTAAAATGAAGTGTTTTACAACTTTTTCTAGAATATTCAACACAAAAATTAAACTAAAAATTAGAAATATTATCAAACAAAAAACACATTTTTTTTTTCTTTTAAGAAAAGTCAAGTGAGTTTTTTTTTTTTTTTTGAGAAAAGAATAAAAAATTTTTAAAGTCAATAACAAAAACAGCTCTTTTTTTTTAGAGTTAAATAAGAGCATTTGAGTCTCTTAATAAAAGCAGTTCAGAGTGTTTTAGTTCTAAGTTATGCACAAAAATTAATAGGTCTTTTAATGATGGAATTATAGGTCTTCAGTTCATAAGACCTTTTTTTTTATCTCTGTCCACAAATACCCAACTTCCAGAAAGTTCTTGATACATGTTCATATGCATAAGAACCACATCATCTACTTCAAAGTCAGAAGTTTTATTCTGGTCCGTGTAGTGAGCAGATTTTAAGTTGAGAAGATACTCATTTTTCAAACGCTTCCAAAAATGATTCAGAAGAGTCTTGCACAAACCGAAGCGTTTCACCAAGGATTCTTTAGTTGCAGGTAAACATAAGATATGTTTTAGTGTTCCTATAACTAGTTGATTAGGGCAAACGTTGAATTTCTCGCAGATTGTACACATGTTCAGGACTGATTTTATGCACCGTCTAGATCTTAAAATCGAAAGCTTTTCACAAGGTTGTACTAATGTACTGGACACTCCTGAATGAAAAACTTTTTCATGTGCATCTTTTACGATTATTTCAATAAGTTTATGCATTGTAAGAGTCACAACGGGATGTTTTTCATAAAATGAGGAGTCAGACTTTTGTCAGACCTCGTACCAACAGGAAAACCTTCATCTGACAACATAGGATTTAACTGTAGAAGATTCGATTCTTTGTGGATACTCTTGTTACATTTCAATCTTTTTATAACTTCATGGAAACTTTCTTCCTGCACCAGTTTTAACCAAAAATTTTCAGAATGTAACATTTCCTCATCTGATAAATCAGAAAAATTGCTTTTTTCTACCTTTAATTTTGTATTAGAAATAAATCTAAATATCCATGCAGTTACTCGATACAATTTCTTTAGAGAGCTATATTTTTCAAGATTAAAAATGAAAATTTTATCAGCTTTATTTTTTTGAACAACACAAGAAATGTTTACTGCCTTTTGAGACTTCTCTTCAGAAACATCAGGTAATTCTGTTGCAGCAATTTTAACGCTAGGCCACCGATCTTCGGGCAAGGAAAGAAATTCAGGAACATACACATTAGGGTTAGCACAAGGAAAAATGTGCAATTGGAGATGCTCCTTTTCCATGTTCATGTTGCTAAAGTACTGCCAGGGAATTTTCAAGTATGTGAGATCAGGGATTTCTGAAAGCCAATTTTGGCAATTGTTTTCTAGCTCACCACAAAAACTTTCATCCCATGATATTTTCATTACCCACAATTGCTGTAAAAGGTATTTGACATGAATAACAAAAGTGACAATAAATCTGGCTGGATCAAACAACGTGCAAATTTCAAAACATTGCGTTTAGTAGAACAATCATTCTTTAATTTTTCTAGCAAGGTTTCTAATTCTAGTCCAAATTTATCTTCTGTATTGTTCCATATCAATCCTAAAATTTTCAAGGAGGTATTTGGGGGTTCGGAACTCGAATCAGGAATGTTTTCATCATCTAAAACATTAGAATTCAAGTTAGGGACATGAATCAAACATTCGTTTAATGATAGAGAATCACCATATTTGGAAGTAGCATCATAGACTATGCGCATTTTTATTGTAGTTTTGTCGTCACGGATAACAGGTCTGTGTGGCATGTAATAGGAATTATTGGAATCTTTCTCGGTGCACAATTCTATTACACCCTCATTAAACTGCTTTAACAAAATGGAGTTATATTCTTAAAGTAAGCAATCATTTTTCAGGAATTAATTTTCTAAAGTAGAAAACCACATCTTTGCTGCTTCAAGATTATTTCTAAGCAATTCACGAGAATTTTTCAACAATAGTTTTGTTTCATAACGCCTATTTGCGAATTTTAAATTTTCTTTAAATTCTTTTATTACCTCATGATCGGTAATGTTCTTTTCATTGCTTTCAGCAATGCCAATTGCTTCCAGATTCCAAAATGCTTTCAGTTGAGTATTTATATTTTCAACTGAAGCACGCAAACAAGCTACTTCTTTTTTATTTGACTTTATCTGCCCTTGCGCCGTGTGACCGAAAATAGTTTCTGCAACGTATAATTCTTTTGTCAATTTTCCCTCATTCTCTTTAATATTTTCCACAAAAAGTCCGACCCTAGCAAAATATTCATTACCTGTTCAAGACCTGTATCAGCAGGCTTAAAGCCTCTTGTTCTCATTATATCTAGAAGTTCTGGTTCTAGGGTTTTTAGAGAAGCTCCAGTTATATTATCAACCACTAGTGCTTCGACCTTTATCGAATTAATAGGTTGCACAACACTGGATAATTCAAGAGCAACAACTTCATAACAAGATTCATAAGGGCGTCTCCGCCCAAAAGGATAAACTAATGAATTTTCTCTTCGCAATGGCTTCAATTTTAATTTTTGTACTAGAGATCTCTTCACGAAGCATTTTTCAGAACCACTATCACATAAAACGCGAGCCAACAAGCATTGTTTACCAGCAGACACAGAAACTGTACAAGTCTGCAATAATGTTGCTTTATTTTGTTTATATTTTTGTTCCGACATCATAGATATAATTGCACCTTTCATTTCATTTTCAGGATTTTCCTTTGCTGTTTCTTTAAAACAAAACAAATAACTATGGGTGTTGTTACCACATTTGGCACAAGGATTAACTTTTGTTTTACAATTTACAGATAAATGCGGCTAATAAAAGCATTTGTAACAGTGACCTTCTTTCTTTAATTTATGTCGTTTTTGTTCATCAGTGAATTTCGAACAATTTAGTCCTACATGATCAGAAGACTTGCAAAATATGCAAAACTGTTTTATAGACGTATTTAAAGCAGCAACTGAAGGTATATTTTTCTTTTGAGGAAATTTTGATATTTACTTGAAGAATTTTCATATTTGGTTTTAGAATTTTCATGAGCTTTGCTTTGGGAATTATTTACTAAATTAGTAGCTTCCCGGCATCTTAGTTCCGTTTTAATAAAATCTATTAAATCGGTGACTTCACAGTCCTTATCGAGGTCACGTTTTCGATGGAAATCTAGTATCAAATTTTCGGGTAATAACCTTAATAATATGGGTAGTAATAAATAGCCGTATGAGCCTGATGGTACTCCTAACGCATCAAGATTTCTCATACTAGTTTCAATATTATCGCACAGCTTCCTGAGGAAGTGACATTATTACTAAATTTCACTGGTTCAAGATTTGAAAGTTTGTTCATGTGACAGTTTATGATATTTTCCCGCTTACCATACCTTTCTTCTAACAACTTTAAACAAGTTGAATAATTTTGAGCTGTCATCTCAAAACCAGCTACAATATTATATGCAGGTCCAGACAACAAGGATTATAGATATTGGAATTTTTCAATTTTTGACAACGATTCGTTTGAATCGATCGCACTAGTAAATAAATTAAAAAATTCTAAGAACTGGCTTGCATCACCAGAAAATTTTTCTATGTTTAATTTAGGCAGCTTCACTGACGAAACTGGTTTACTACCGATTTTTGAACCGTTACTTTATTCTAATAAAACTTTTGGTTCAGTTTCAATTTTACATTTTCTAAGCCTCATCTTAAATTTAAATTTCAAACTTGATATTTTTTGAGAATATTCTTCTACCGATTTTAGTTCTTTTTCATATTCAGTTTTTTCCTCAATTAGCTCTCTATTTTGGAATCTAGATACTTTTTTTTCTAGATACTTTTTCCCTGAAACAATAAAAAAATTGATTTTTGTAATAAAAACTTTTTTTTCGGGGGGGGGGGGGGGGGGTTGTCAGGGGAAGTTTTGGTGGGAAGTTAAAAATTCGGATTCAGCGACCCCAAAAACGTATAGTAAGCCTTTTTACAGAACTACCATGCATTTTGCTAGGTAGAGCCCCTCTACGGTCTCTATTGTTTGGACTAACAGCTTATTTCGGGTTTTGACCGGCCAATTCGCGGAGTGGCTGTTAAGTCTTGGACAACATACGAAGTAGGGATTCAAGGCCGCTCAGTAGGTGGCACTGATATGCACGCGTGATAGGAACTGAACGCCATTTAATTTTTTTATGAAACCTTTCCATGAAATTCCATGAAATCTTCCTTAAAACGAGGTATTTCGCGCTCTTAGTTCATTAACGAATGCCGTATTTACTAGCTAGAACTTTGCATACGAGATAATATTTGCTCAACATTATCAACTTGGCTTTTCTGTCCTAAGTTCAGTACCAGTAGAGTGAAAGATCAGGAAGTTAAACTTACTTAGGCTCATTTGATGTGAAATATTTCCGTTTTATCAATGAAAATGCTGAAACATCATGTTTTGAAATTTATGTCTTCTTTTTATAAATTACGTCAGTTATCTTTTTATGTACGTTCGACTTTAGTGGTCTTAAACATAATTTTTTGCGAATAGAAATATTTTTTTTATTTGCTACAGTATAAGGATATGGCCTCAATAAAGTTATAATATTCCCCATTATTTCCTTTTCACTGGAACCTGATTAACACTATTTTGCAGAAGATTCTTTAAAAATGTTTTGAAATAAAAATAAAATTGAAACGGATTTATTTTAATAATAATTCTGGCTCATTGAAAAATGAACAATCTTAACTTTAAAACAAAAACTAAAATGAATCACTGAATAGATTATGAAACATCTTCCAACCCTATCGGAATGTTGTTAAAAAATTTTTGTCGTGTTCATTTAGTAAAATGCGGCATTTAAATAAACGTAAATGTATTAAAATTTCATTTCAGGAATAGGTGTGCTCTCCAAACTTCGTAATACACAAAAAAAAAATTAATTTTTAAAAGCGGATCACAGCTGATTACGTACAAACAGCAAGAATGGCTAATAGCCAGTCCAACAACCAAATTATTTGGATGACTCTGTAAATAAACAACAAATTCTATCAAGTCAATGATCTATCGAAAACATTGGTAGAACATCTCAGTAATGTATAACAGTTTCATTTGCTTCGAAGTAGTGAAACACCATTAAAATTCCCTGCAAACGATTATTTCACATATATGATAATTCTTTATCGGAATTCTGTTGGGTGTCTTTATAAAAACGAACTATAATGGCTACTTAATCAATACTCTACAAAAAACACATTGTTTCGCTCATAAGTAAGGGATATAAATTTCATTATGTTTGAAATACTGTAACATCATTTAAGTGCACTAAAAAGATGTTTCACCATTGACTGCAGTTTAAAAGAATACTGTTGAGTGTCTTTGTAAGCAAACTATAATTATTACTTATTCCATACACTATAGATAATTCTTTGTTATCCATTTTAACGATGCATACCAATTTTATTATAATTGGGATAACAAAACAGCATTAAAATGCACCGGGAAATCGTTTCCATTTGATGATCTTGTAACGAAATTCTTTTGTGTGTCCCTGTAAATTAACCGAATCACTCACTTCACTTTCAATCCTGAAGCTAATTCATAAACTTCATAAATATAACAATTACAAGTAATTCCGAGTCTTTACTCGTGTTAGATTACGGGCAGGCAGACGGCCAGACAAACTGAATTCATAAACACTTTTCAACTATGTTAGAAAGGGTTAAAATGTAAAAGTCTCAAACAAGTCGACTGCCTATACCCACTTTGCGAATTGGCCGATCGCGTCTGGCCACTTCGCGAACTGGCCGATTGCATCTGACCACTTCGGGAATTGGCCAGCCAAATCTCGAATTGATCAGCCCATACCCGAATTGACCAGTTAGTTTAAAACGTAGTTGGCCAAAACGCGAATTGGCCTATTCCGAGTTTTGGCAGTAACACATACATTAACAAAAAATATAACTTAGTAAAAATAAATGATAAGATAAATGTAAAACAATGTTTATAACTTTTACAAATTTCCGACATCGTAACAACATTTACCCTGTTATATTAAATGCAAAAAAAAAATATATATATATACATATATATCTTCTGAAAAAATATAATTAGAGTTCATCAAAAAAATTTCATACCTTAACCTTCAATTAAATGCTGAATGTAATTAAAAAATATGTTTGCGTGACTTCGTGCTTAAGGGCCATTAGCAATTAAAATCCATATATATATATATATATATATATATATATATATATATATATATATATATATATATATAAACTCGCATTTAAAAGTTTGCATCATTAGTAAGCTACTTTCTCTTTCTTTAAATATTACACATAATGTTTAAAGAAATTTATTTTTTATGTTAGTTTTCAGACATAAAAATAGTTCGAATACAATAGAAATTAAAATTTTAAATAGGAATTGCATGCATTATATTTTTACTTTTTTATTTTATGTTTATATATATATATTTTTTTATTTCTAAATGTCATCAAATTTATTTTAAACTTACGAAATTTATTTTAAACTTACGAAATTTATTTTAAAAAAATATTTTCAAATAAAAAAATATTTATAAATCAAATTCATACTTTTTTCATGAAATAAGAAATGAAAACTTAATAAAATTAAATAATATAATTAACATTAAGAACTTCGAAGTTCACCTGTGACTATATTTTTTCTCTTCTTTTATAAAATCCTATTGACACGATGTAATGAAACGAATTTGTAATACAATTATATGAAACGACTGATTTTATGAAAAGAATATGTGTTAAATACGGTGTTTGTAAAAAGCTTTTGGTAATATGATTTTCTCGTCTATTGTTTCTGTCAACTACAGCATGTTTTTTTTAAGATGGTATATAGTATTTATAGTTATGGGTGAATTGTGCATTTATAGTTATTTTGCAGGATCACACCAAAAAATGTGATTAGACTACAGTCAACGGGCTGTAATTACTCAAAACGCATTTTAGTGTCATTATGTTAATTGATCTATATGCATTCTCTGTATGATACTAAGACTTAGAGCGGGATGTTCTTCATTGAAAATGTGGGAAAAACATTTAATTTCATTTATTTATTTATTTATTTATTTTTATAGGGAAACACAAAACAACACTGATGCATTATAATCTATGGTCAATTACTGTTAGAAGAGTTATTTCCTATAGCGTTTATACAACTTTTGATGCTTTATGTATTTCTATGTGTATAGCTGTCTCATCTACTGACTTTTCGAAGGCATTTTAAATTTGCTTACCACGAACAAATTTGGCACAAATTATCAGGAAAAGCTTACGCCAATTTCAAATAATGTCAAACACGGTTAAAAGGAGAAGAAATGCATTTATCAAAGTCCTCATTGATGTATAAAAAGGGATTTAAATTTAACACTTTGTCCTGTATTCATATTAAAATTATATTCATAAAAATATTTATTACTACAATTTAATTTTTTTTTAATTTCCTGACTTTGGTACTTGGAGGGTAGCTAAATCTTATCTTTAATCGCATGCACAACATGTAGATAGTGTCAAAAATATTACGCACAAAATATTTATATTTGCATATATAATTTTGTTAAAACGTTTTAATGAATAAATACTGAAGTGTGGCACTGGAAAAAAACTGTTATACTGCTTTTCTGAAAAGAAAGTCCTATGTAATTTTGTAGTACCTTATTTAAATTAAAAAATGTACTATTTTATTGGTCACTTCTCCAATTCTATGGCTATATATATATATCGCTCACCCGCAAAAAAATTTACACAACTAAAAAAAAATATTTTTGCGTAATATTCCACTAATAGATCTGTCATAGGTGCCTCTTGCTACCGGAAATGTGCTATAAATACAGATATTCAGAAAACCTGAGCCTTACACTATTCTTAAACATTTTGTAATCTTTTATTGCTTTTACAGCTGCAGGCAGAGCTAAATACTGTAATTTCATGTTGCAGTAAAAAAAGGATAATCATGATTTGTCTCTTCTGTGAAATTTACTTTATTCGAGTTGTATCAAATATCTTGCGGGTGTGTGATGTAATTTAAATATATGCATCGATATACATATATACTGATCTATATATATACATCGATACCAAGAAACAATACTTTTGAAATTTTAACTAATTTTAATATTACAGGCAATCAATTCCTTGAATGAGAGCCGGTTATTGATTTGCTTCTGACTATTTTATAAATGTAAACTCTGTATATTTGTTCTTTGCTCTCTGTTATTAGAGCACTATATTTTTAGATTTTCACTTGAATGAGGGATACGGAACATAAGGTTTTATTGCTGTATAAGGTAATTTGTGGTCACCGGTGTAAATTCTTGTATTGTTGAACGTGGTTTAATATCAATATATATTTAAAAATTTTCTATTTCAGCAATTGTGCTTTAATCATGTAATGTGGAAGCATTTATAGGAGGTTAAACCATTTTTAAAAATCCACTAATTAGTTTTTCTATAGAAAAAACTACAATATTTGCGATATTTATAAAGTGGAATATCCACTAATTGTATTAATAGATTAAAATTAATCTCCGTATTGCACTATATTATGGTTATTGTTTTTGTTAAGAATACGTCATAATTTTTTTTTAAGTTGCAAATAAATTCTTTTTTCTCTGTTACCGTTGAAATCTTAATTGGCAATTATAACTTTTAGAAATCTAGTTGGGTAAATTTTGAGAAAACATAGGATGATTTTTTTTCGTAATTGGCTTCTGTTTATTCTCAGAGTAAAATTTTACAATGCACTTACAGAACTGTTTCTTGCATTTCAAAATAGTTCTTTCGAATTTGTGCAATATGTACTCTAGTAAAAATAATATTACATTATTTACATACTAATAATAATCTATTCCGAATTAATGACGTAGTCATTTTTGTCACTGCTACAAAGTTTATTAGAATGGGTCATGTAGATAACATCCCAAAAAAATACAAAAAATAAATGATTAACAAGTTTCAGACACACAATTGAGCGTCCATATCTTCAAGAGTATGAAACACTTAAAAAGTGAAATTGAAAACCATGAAAATAATTATTATTTATAACATTATAACCCAGTATATTAATAAACGAACTTTTATGGATATGAGGAGATGGCAAGAGCTATCTTTCAACGCGATAACACTAAAAATAAAAATTAATTAATCTTATCTACATATAACAATTAATCATTATATATAACGTGTATGCACACATCATGTTAAGCATATTTGTCATCAGTAACCCTAAAACTATCCAAAAAAGAAATTTGGAAATATAACAGTAACAAATCTGAGTATCAACAAAATTTTTCATAAACTTTAAATACACAGAATAGTCAGCGTCATGGAAAAAATCACTAACTTCGAAAATCACGTTTCCGCTATATCTACAATATAATTACTTTCTTCTATCTTTTCAAGAAGAAAGTATTGGATTTGTGAAACGTTTCGACGGATTTATACGTTTTAGAAAGTCCTGAACAGAATTTGACTGTTCTTACAAAATATCTTACTTAGAGACTGCGAGTCTTTCTGTCTGTCTGTATTTAACACAAATTTTAGGGCGCTCTATCTAAAGAATTAATGTGCTGATTTTAATAAAACTTTAGCTTATGTTAGACCTTCATAAAAGTTGGTGCAGATTAGGTTTTTGTTAAAGGGCAAAACAGGTGGCTCTAAATGAATTGCATTTTTTACGATTTACTCAATAACTCTATCTCAAGAACTAATGCAAGCATTTTAATCAAACTTAAGATTCACTTTGACGTTGAACTAAGTTGTCGCTGATTAGGTTTTGGTGCAAATCTCCCAACAAGTGTCGCTACTATGCCACACATTTCAGGTTTCACACTATTTTAGCGATAGTCATATCTCAAGAACTAGAGCACGGAATTTCACCAATCTTCGTATTCTGTTAGATCTCGAGATGATTTGGTGTTGATTAGGTTTCCGTACAAATCACATTACAGATGGCGCTTTAGTGCTGCATTTTTTCACAGTTTTCTCGATAGCTTTATCTCAAAAACTAATGCTCGGAATTTAATTAAAAATTCCTATTCTGCTGCACGTTCACGTAAATAGATCTTTCTTAGGTTTGGGTATATACTGCCCAACAATTGTCACTTCTATGCTCTTTAGGCTGGGAGTTTTGGTTGCAAATATCTAAGAGGATGTGTGCCGAAATTCAATAGTTTGTTTGCAAAATGCGATACATATATGGGGCATTCTCACAATCTTTTGACTTTCGGGAATAAAAATCTTGCGAAATTAAACTTGCTAAAATGACATCTTAATCTGATAGACGAATGCCTTAATTATTCAAAATAAAGGAAAAATTGTCAGCAGCGAAAAATTTTTTTATTTAACTGAGGTTAAAGTTAAACTTGCGAGCTTAATTTTCCTTACCATTATACCACTAAAACTTTTTATTTTCTTCTAAATTTTTACTTATGATGAATATGCATAGTACCCACAAGACATTCAAATAAGAAATAATTACAATGTAGTGAGTTTAGCACAAAATTTTGGTATAACATTCTCTTAAAGGTGTGTTAAAGAAGGGAGGGTAAGGTGAAAAGGGGGACGGTATAGGAAAAAAGGGACGAAATGGGAAAAAAAGGGACGGTAAGGATGGAACAGTAAGGAAAATTACCACCTAGTTTAGGCAAATCCTGTTAAGACTAAGTAGTAGCCACAATGTTCATTTATTTTTAGAAACAGTTATTTACATTGGATTAAATTAAAAAAAAATAATTTACCTCGAAAAGTGCAGGAATAAAGCTTGGGTAAAACTACCAATAAAGCAACGATATTGAAATTGATATTTAAATGCTGATTTAAATTCTGCAGTAAATTTCCTGTCAAAGAATTTTTGACATTCTTTCTCTATCATACTTCTGCATGAGAAAAAACTTGAAAAAAATTCTGTGGCTGCATCTGAAGTGATTTCTGTATAAGTTTAGCAAGAGGGACAGTAAGGATAAAAAACCCAGGGACAGAGTTCAAAAATAATATGAACCGTAAAATGTGTGCAGATTAATTTTTTGCTACATATTTATGTAAAACAATTTTCCCAGTTTTGGAAAAAAATTACATCGAATTACTTTTATTGAAACAATTTTATACAGACAGCTCCAAACTTAAAAATCAGCATCAAAGACACGGGACGGTAGATGAGTTTTCCTGGTATTTGAACCCCCAACATCGTCCAAAACTTATTTATCTCGTTAATATTGTTATGCAATCATTCAATGGGATGCTACCCAGCATATGAAATAAATAATAATAAAAAAAAAAAACACACACAAGAAAATGTACTAAAATAAAAATTATTATTCAGGGACATAAAAGTCAAAAGTTTGCCCCATATCTCCTTCAAAAATGCGCAGAATTCAACGAGCCTGTACCTTTAGAGTCCTTATGATGGGCACATATTTTCATTTAATTTGGCAATGTGATACCAAATTTTAAAGGAAACGTATAAAATAGAAGAAAGTTTTGTGCACATCGCATTAATTTTTATCTCACACGCTATCAAAGCCTGAGAGCTTATGTGCCCGCCGGTTCTGTATGTACGTACGTACGTATGTACGTAACGCGATAACTCTTGATAAAAAATTCCGATTTGCTTCAATTTTTTTTTCTAGGTTCATTCTGATAAGGTGCTTCCCTGATTAGTTTTGGGGGTTTATTGGTTAAGGATAAAGGTAGGAAAGGGGGGCTAGCCCCCTCCCTTAATTTAGATAAATGGGTTTTTCATGCAGAAATATTCGATTTGCTCTAAATTTGGTATACCAGTTTATTATGGTAAGGAACTTCCCTGATTAGATTTGGAAACTCATTACTTAAGTATAAAGGGGGAAAACGAGGGCTAGTCTCCCCTTAATTTAGATAAATGGGTTTTTCATGTAGAATTATTCGATTTGGACCAAATTTGATATGCCGGTTTATTATGCTAAAGAGCTGCCTTGATTAGATTTGGAGGTTCATTAGTTAGATATAAAGGGAGGAAAGGGGGTCTACCCCTCTTAATTTAGATAAATGGTTTTTTTCATGCAGAAATATGCGATTTGCTATAAATTTGATGTACCGGTTAATTATGTTAAGCAGATTCCCTGAAGAGATTTGGAAGATCATTATTATGTATAAAGGGGGAAAGGACGGCTACCCCCTTAATTAAGATAAATGCGTTTTTCATGTGGAATTATTCGATTAGCTCCAAATTTGGTATACCGATTTATTATATAAAGGAGATGGCTTGATTAGATTTGTAGGTCATTAGTTAAGTATAAAGAGAGGAAAGGGGGGCTACCCCCCTTAATTTAGATAAATGGGTTGTTCATGCAGAATTATTCGATTTGCTCCAAATTTGGTATACCAGTTTATTATTTTAAGGAGTTTCACTGATTAGATTTGGAGGTACATTAGTTAAGTAAAAAGGGAGGAAAGGGGGCTACCGCCCCTGTTAATTTAGATAAATGGGTTTTTCATGCAGAGTTATTCGATTTGCTCCAAATTTCGTATACCGGTTTATTATGTTAAGGAGCTGCCTTGATTAGATTTGGATATTTATTGGTTAAGTATAAAGGAGGGACGGGGGCTAATCTCCCCTTAATTTAGATAAATGGGTTTTCATACAGAATTAATTATTCAATTTCTTCAAATTTGATATACCAGTTTATTCCGATATGGCTTCCTTCATTTGATTTGGAGGTTCATTGGTTAAGTATAAAAGGGGACAATTGCCCATCCCCTTAATTTAGATAAATGGGTTTTCATTCAGAATTATCTAATTTAGTTTAATTTTTTTTTTCTGTGTTCATTCGGATAAGGATGCTTTTCTGATTAGATTTGAATGCTCATTGGTTCAGCATAAAGGGAGAAATGGGGGAGCTAATACCCTCTTAATTTAGCAAAATGTTTTTTTTCGTGCAGAATTATCTGATTTGTTTCAAATTTGGTATGCCAGTTTATTACGTTAAGGAGCTTCCCTGATTAGATTTGGAGGTTTTTTGGTTAAGTATAAAAAGGGGAAACGAGGACTAATCCCTCCATTTATTTTTCGAGGGGCATTATTCTTTGAAATAAGAGTATAATATACAATTAGTGTGAATAGCCTGTGAGCTCAATGCCATCTGTTTTACTGGGCAATTTTCTTTTTATTAAATTTGTTCTAGATTACGGCTTTTTGTGTCGAAACGGGCTTTTTTCTACGAATAACATTGAAGAAAAAATTCTGTGATCATTCATAGAAAACATAAACTAAAATAAATTATATTCTATTCAAGGCAAAAAAAAAAAAAACTTTCTATCATAAACTAGTATGTTGTGGCCATCACAAAACTTTCTTCTATCTCATACTTGTCAATACTTCAAAATTCATTATCACAGTGCATCTATGCTCATCATGAGGATTTTAAAAGATGAAATTCCGTGTATTAGTTCTTGAGATATTACTCTCCCTGAAATCGTCTAAATCCATCAAAATGCAGCATAGCAGCGCAACCTATTGGGTGATTTACACCAGAACCTAATTATCATCAACATATGTCAATGTCTAACTGAATATGAAGTTTGGGGAAAATCTGTGCATTAGTTCTTGAGGTAGAGCTATTGCGCAAATCATGACAAATGCAGCATAACAGCGCCACCTGTTGAGCGATTTACACAACCACATAATCCGTATCAACATTTATCAAGGTGTACTTGAATCTGAAGTTTGATGAAAATTCGTGCATTAGTTCTTGAGATAGAGCTATTGAGGAAATAGTGCAAAATGCAGCATAACAGCGCCACCTATTGGGCGATATTCACCAACACGTAGTCAGCATCATTTCATATCAAAGAGTAACTGAATCTGAAGTTTGATGAAAATGTGTCCATTAGTTCTTGAGATACAGCGATTGCAGAAATCGTGAAAAATGCTGTATAGCAGCGCCACCTATTGAGCGATTTACACCAAAATGTACAAAATGTCAATTCATATCAAGGATTAACTGATTCTGAAGTTTGGTGAAAATTGTTGCATTACTTCTTCAGATACCGCTATAATGGAAATTCTGAAAAGTGCAGCAGAGCAGCGCCACCTCTTGAGCGATTTGCACCAAAACACAAACAGCACCAATTCATATCAAAGTATACTTGAATATGAAGTTTGTTGAAAATCGGTGCATTAGTTCTGGAGCTAGAGCTATTGTAGATATCACAAAAAATGCAGCACAGCAGCGCCACCTGTTGAGCGATTTACACGAAAAGGTACAAAACATCAATTCATGTCAAGGACTAACTGAATCTGAAGTTTGATGAAAATCCGTGCATTAGTTCTGGACATTGAGCTATTGTGGAAATCGTGAAAAATGCTGCATAGCAGCGCCACCTGTTGAGCGATTTACACCAAAACATAAACAGCACTAATTCATATCCAGGTATACCTAAATCTGAAGTTTGTTGAAAACTCAAGCATTAGTTCTTGAGATAGAGCTATTGCGGAAATCTCAAAAAATGCAGCATAGCAGCGCCACCTGTTGAGAGATTTACACCACAAGGGGCAAAACGTCAATTCATGTCAAGCACTAACTGAATCTGAAGTTTGATGAAAATCCGTGCATTTGTTCTGGAGATTGAGCTATTGCGGAAATCGTGAAAAAGGCTGCATAGCAGCTCCACCTTTTGAGCGATTTACACCAAAAACTAATCAGCATCAATCTATATCAGGGGCTAACTGAATATAAATTTTTATTAAATTCCCTGCATTAGTTCTTGAGATATAGCTCCCACAAATTTTGTGTCACATACAGACAGACAGACAGACTAACAGATTCACAGACTCACAGACAGACATTTTGTAAAACCATGTTTTTCGGGTCCTCTGACCCCTAAAACGTGTAAATCCGTCGAAAACTGAAAGTCGAAAATTTACACGAATCCAATACTTTCTTCTTATAAAGATAGAAGAAAGTAAAAATGTAACACCAAACAGCATTTTAATACTTGTATCTTAATTTATTTTGTAATAAAATTTCACAGTTATAAAAATTAGCAGAAGTAATTAAATTTGAATAATAAAAAATATTTTAATATGTTCGATTATGTTCCATTTGAAATAGAAAAATCAAGATGCTCTTGCGTAATATTTTGGTGTCAGGCGGCTACAAGACTTAATTAAAATTTAATTCATATTTTACATTTTAGTTTTTTATTCTTAAATTTTTTTGAGATTACCCAGTGTTGATGAGTCAAATGGCCAGTGACGAGAAACTTTTTTCTACAATTCTTTTAAACGCTGTGTGGAATGCTTGTTATGTCGAATACACTGCTCTAAATTATTATTATGGTATGTTATTTATTTGTAATATATCATCATTTTATTCCTGTCATTCACTATATAAAACTAAGATGTCATACGGCAAGTTTCCGCCGGCGTAGATTCTCAGAAATCCATAAAAGCGTGGCCATAGCGGTAAATTAGAGGTCTGATAGAGTGTAATAGAGGGTATAGGCCCTATAGAGGTCTTATAGAGGTAAAAGACGGGACTAGATAGCGTGATGTCACCTTGACGGGTCAAGGACAGGCTAGTGTGATGCTGACAAGACGCCTACTGTCAGCCAAGGGAGAACACAGCCCAGAGCGTAGCAGTCTGCAGTAATAATATGCACTCTGCAAAACATCAGTATGTTGCTATATATTTGGCAGAAAGTGTTTTTCATAGTTCTTGAATTAAAATAACGTATCGTAATGTATTTCATATGCAATTTTCTCACAAAAAAATTACAAACCACACATATTAACCCTTAAATGCCGGGTGTTGCATTTAGGCTTATAAATACTATTAGAATAATATTGAAGCTATAATGCCTAATGTTGCCAATAAAATACATTCTGAAAATATTATTAAATCGATTTTCAACGTTTAGATGACAACACTTGTGCTGTTTAAGAATAAAGATAGATATATTTTTTCAATTGTTAATACATGTTCTTTTTGTTTTGTTTGGAAGCTTGCGAAATACCCTATTTTGTTCTGCAGTGAGCAAGTAAAATTTATTTCTTATCATTGTTCTCAAAATTCTTGTGTGTTTAATATTATAGAATTTTATCAAAGAAAATTATTTTTTCAATTAAACACCAGTATTGTCGATTAGTAACAAACAGTTTTTTAGACGTAAACCATACTTAAAATAAAATACGATTTTTTAAAAGTATTTTTACCATTATTTATTTAAAAAAAGAAAGCCGAAAAACATTTTTTAAATGACTTTTGAAAACTCAGGTATTTAAGGATTAATCATTGCTTTAATTTTTTGTTTAAGATTCTCAATATGAGACGTTATTACTATCAAAAATGAACTTGCGAAACATAACTTTCGAAAATTTTCAATTTTAATATAAAAACATGCATAAAGTATTATCTATCACTATCGTCAGTTAATTGAAAAAGGAAATACCTGTTTTAGAGGCAAACTGGATCTTAATATATTCCATGTTATTTTCAACGTTACCTACAATGAAAGACGGAAAATCGAACTTTGCTTAGTTCTCTCTGAATAATTGAATTTCCTCGTTTCTCTAAGGGACAATGTTGATATATGATACAACAAATGTGTACATCCGTTTTTTAATTTTAATTTCTTATGGTCTTCACTTTCTATAAACTATAATGATACCTCAATTTTCAATAAAAGCTCAGTTTCCTGGGAAATTCTTATATGTTATTTAAGAGAATTGCTTGGTATTTAAAAAATACGCACAGTTGTTAAATATACTTCTTTTAAGAAATAAAATAAACAAATGGTTTTATCCTATCATTCTCATGGCTAATAAACTTAAATGGGAAAATCTGTTAGAAAGGATCGGCTACTCATAAAGCAAAGCATACAATTAAAATCCTGGCTGCTATACATAAAAAAAACACGATCTTCATCAACAGTGAAATTACTAAACCTTTTTAATGGAATACAGTTTTATTTTGAAATTAGAAAAAATTAAAACATAAAAAAATAGTAAATTGTTCATTTCAACGTGGTAGTCCTAAAAGGTAAATACAAAATTTAAAGTTTAAACATTTAGTTAAAAATGGAATAAAAGGTGAAATATTTAGCAAATGGAGCATTTTTAACATTTTTTTTTAATCAATTAAAAGTTGTATTTTTTAAAATTTTCTCTAAAAATTAATTCTTTTTTAAAATTTTCTCTTCTTTTTCTTTGAAAAATTGATGGAATTAACGGCACGAAACACTTACTTGACGAGATTCTTATTGGAATAACTCAAATAAGTAAAATGTTTTTTTAAACTTTACTGCCCCCTTAAAGTATAAAGGTGGATGAAAAGTATTTCATTTTGTCAGAAAACATTCTGATTATTTCACATAATTTACTATTTCACTGAAAAGTTTTTAAAAAGGTTTATATCGGTTAAGAAATGAATTTTTACATAATGACAATATCGAATAAATAAAAACACATTTTACAAATATTTTCTAAGCTGTGTATTTTGTAAAGCTTTTTTATAGTCTGAATGTTAGAAAGTTAAAATCAAATTGCTTCTACAAAATTAATTTAAACTTTTAAATGAAATTATTTAACAATGCATAAATTCTCTAAAAATACTCATTATAGACAGATGACTCATCAATGATTAAATATAAATAAGACGTGCAATATATATTAATGAAAAACGAAAATACAATTTAAAAAATAATTTTTAACTGTTAACCTTTGTCACAATTTATTATAATTTTCATCCTTACTGGATAGTTATTTTTTAACATGCCAAAATAATTAAAATTATAACTAATAGACTAATAACCATCTGTAATGTAAAATATCAGATAGTATTTGAAAAAAAAATAATTAAATGCTCTACAAAAGTGCAACATACGTAAGTGGTTCATTATTGTTTAAATCTAAATAATTTTGTGGCCAAATCATATTTCAAAAATGGAGAATTTTAGTATATTTCGAAATATCGTCGGAAGTACGTTAAATATATCCCTATAACCATTATTTGATAGAATTTCGTAAAAAAATCAATTAAAAATTTATCATAATGTCTGATAAAAAACCTCTCAAAGCTACTTTACGCAAGCAGCAGAGTAAATTGCAAAAATGATCATCTCACAAGTGATGCATTTCAAATAATAAAATCTTTACAAAAATTTCTAATAATAAAAAACGATTTTCTATTATGTGAAATACTCAGAGTTTAAATGTCAGCCTATGTTTAAAATATGTAACAAGTGTGAATTATTTTTACTTAGAATCTTCATCAAATTAGTATACTTATAGTCAATAAATACAAGTTGACAATCTCAACATAGATTTAAAGCATCGTAAGATTGTTTTTTAGAACCTTATTTTTTTTTAAATTTAATTTTATATTTTGCCAGGAGCTTAATAGCAATTCACGGTGAATTTACATGATATTTACGATAAATTTATTTTCTCATAAGTGGATTTAAAATTTTCATAATTCCATTGAAGGCAATGTTTTGTTTGAAAATAAGGCGTAAGTTACCTTTTAAAACGTTCAAAGATCGATTTTTTAAACTCGCTTATAATTAAATATGATTCTTTAGGAACATTTAAAAACAAATCCCATACAAAAATTCGCATTAGAAGAAAAGTTATGTGTAAAACACTTTGAGCTTTTTCTGTACGATCAAAGGGTGATCAAATGTTGAAAGTCAATTTTCTCAAAACGGCGAAATGATCATTGTGCGCAGGATTTCTGAAAAATGGTAACCTAGAATTTCACGAAATTTTCGCTGAATGTATTAAATGTATAAAGGCACAAAATGACCTATTATTATGTTTCTCAAATAACAAATTTCAATTTTCGACTATTTTTGTATAAAAAAAAAAAAAAAAAAAATCTCGATATATCGAGTTTCTTTAAAAAATATTTTTTTTCTTATGATCAACAAGTTTTATATTTTTCATTGTAGGTCATTTTGAAAACACATTATATCTGTATAAAAAAAAAAAAAAAATCTTGGTTTATTTTAGCCATTCAAATGGGAAAAATAATGCGCGCAATACATGAAAGAGTAATTATTTTCGTAAAAATTGTGTTATCTGTAAAAAACGAATTAAAAAACTTTATATATGTGTATACTTTTTTAACAACATGAATTGATAAAATAAATCTTTCTTAACCCTTTACAGGCCAATGTTCCCAATTGGGAATATATATAAAAAAAATTAGTAAAAAATTAAATTTCATCGAAATTGACTTGAAAAAATTAGCAAAAATAGTAAAAAAAGGACTTGATTTTTTGAAACAGAAGTTGGCGAAAATCAAGTTTCAGGATCTGCTTCCAATGAACAAAAAATAAACGAAAGAAACTTTGTAGTTCTGATAGGGTGAAAAGGTGAAGTCATTTACACAAAAATGGAAAAAGAAAGTTTTGTATTTAGTCCGTCCATCAAGAGATAACCAACAATAAAAATTGCTAATAAATTTCCAGAACTAATAGAAGCAGAATCTATAGAATTTTTTTTTCAAATTTATTTCCCAGTAATACATAAGTTTTCTGGCAGAAATAACATCAACTTATTCCGCTCAAAAGAGCGCTAACATACAAACTGACTGAAAAGATATTGCTCAGTTTTTTGGGTTACTGTTACTGAGTGCATATAATCTGCTACCCACGTAAAATGATTAATGGAACACTTCTGAAGACATAACTGTTCCTATTACCTCTACTGTCATGCCACGAAAAAAAAATTCAAAGAAATGAAAAGAAATTTTCATTTGATGGATAACACTCCACTGCAACCTGGTGATAAGTTGAGTAAAATCCGACCAATCTATGATGAGCTAAATAAAAATGTAATCAGTTTGGATTATTTCACAACCAGCCTAGCATTGATGAATCAATGGTTCCTTATTATGGCCATCATTCCTCTAAAATGTTTATTCGAGGAAAACCAATTCGTTTCGGATTCAAAATCTGGATGATTTGCGTTAATAAAGGTTATCCATAAGAAATGGAGATTTATGCAAGAAAACAACCAAATGAAATAGCCCCTCTTGCTATTAGGGTTGCTAATAATCTTCTGACAGTTGTTGTAAACTCTATTCAAGCAAAAATATTTTTGATAACTTTTTACTACTTATGATCTGCTGAAGGATCTTGCAAGTAGATTTATAAAAGCTATTGGGAATATCCGAGATCATCGAATTAAAACATGTCCATTTACACCCTCAAAGCAGATGGGGAAATTAGAAAGAGGTTCATTTGATTACCAAAGTGATGGATCGGTATTTTTATGCCGCTGGAATGATAATTCTGTAGTGACATTTTCTTCAAATTATGGCACTCATCTCCTAATGCATTCGACTAAAAGACATTCACGTAAAGATAAGAAGAAGGTGAACATACAAATCCAAATTTAATACATAAACATAATACTGGAATGGAAGGAGTTGACCTGCTAGAGAGAATATTAGGCAGCTACCGTCCAACACTTCGCAATAAGAAATGGTGGTGGAATCTATTTTTTAATGTATTAAATATTGCTGTCGCCTCTGGTTAGCTTTTACATTCAGCAACTCAAGGAAAAAATACCAAGCTGACTCATGTGGAGTTTCGCGAAGAGGTTACAATTGCACTCCTAAAAGTATCACCAAGAAAGGATAGGCCTCAACCTGTGCCCAAAGTTCACCGCCATATATCACAGAGAAAGTGCGATTGCCATTTCCTTATACAAACAACACAAGGTAAATGTGCACTGCGCACGATAAATGCAAGATTAGCTTGCAATGAGTGGAGGAAACAATTGTATTTAAAATGCTTTCCACTGTCTCATGGAATAAAGGTATAAACTTAACTTTTTGATTAAGTAAAAGGAATTGTTTTCTTTTAAATTTATAAATTTACAACTTAATTCACACGTGTACTTAAATTTAAAAATAAATGTTTCATTCATTCTTATTACTTTGCGTATAATTTAATCTAATCATAACTATATTCCACTTTTGAATCCAGTTTAAAAGTATAGTCGGAAGTGACCAATGTTCCCAATTGGGAAAATTCTGAAAATTATATATAAAATTTTTTTCCACCATATTAATGACTAATATCCCTTAACTAAAGCATTAGAAAGCATAGTGTGCAAAAAAATAATTTAAAATATACCTGGATCTGAATTCGGCCTGTAAAATATTAATATGTACTTTAAATTCTATAATTAAAATTCAATTAGTTATAGAATGGTTACAATTGTTATAGAGGTAACTTTTTCATATATTTTGTAGTCCAGATGGTACCTGACCCCTTAAACGAACACGTTTCTTGCGTTATGTGTAATTTCAGAAAAAATTATAATAAGATATCTTAAACCATTTACGCACTAATCGCTTATATTTGTCCATTTAGGGAATTTCTTTTTCATTCAGAAATTCAGAAACCACCGGAAATAAAAAAAAAAAATAATAATAATTTTTAGGTTTTGTAACCACAAAACTTTAGTCATTAATTAAAGCAAAAAGAATATTATTCACAATATCTGGTATGGATTAGGGATTTCTGAATAAAAATCCTGAAATGTATGTCTCTGCATCTTACTTTATTATGAAAAAAATCTCGTTCTTCCTCAGAACCTTTAAAGGGATATCAAGGAAAATGAATTTTCCTTTTTTACATTCGATTGGACAATACAATTTAAAGTTTTATAAATTTACATAAGTACAAGAGTAAAAACTTGAGATAATATCTTGAAATAATAATTATACTAATAAAACTGAAAACAAAACTTATACCAAACGAAACCTTTTTGCATTTTAGTTAGAATACACTTGAACAATCGTTTGATACATCTTTAATAATAATCTATACCATATTTCCGGATATATAAATATATATAACACATACACACACACACACACACACACATACCGGGTGTCCCAAAAATAACTGACGGGTTTTAAAATTCAATAACTTGCAAACGGTGAAAGATATTAAAAAACATTCTTGCAGGTGTGCTATCTATGATGACAGGAGTTTGTTTACTTGATTTTAGTTCGAATTTCATGTAATAGATGGCGCTAAGAGCAATAGGCGCTTAGTCCAGTCCCAATTTTTGGTACTTCGTGATCAACCCAATTATTTAATCTCCTTTTTTCGCAGGGAAGAAAAGAGAGGCCGAAAAATCAAGCCTGGATTTAGCGGTTATTGCTTGTAACGCCATCTATCGATTCTATTTGTAACGAAAATTAAGAGTCGCAGCGTAAAAACTCCTGACATCTTACATAATACCCTGCAAGAATTTTTTTAATATCTGTCACCATTTGCCAGTTATTGAATTTTAAAATCCATCAGTCATTTTTGGGACACCGGTATATATATATATATATATATATATATATATATACATGTCATGGAAATTAAAATTATGTTATTTTATCACTAGGAACAACGTAATCCTTTAGTCTCATTTTACTTAAGCTATTATAAAAAATGGAATAAATTGAGATAAATGAATAAATTTTCTCTAAGTAAGAGAATATGCTTTGTATTAATTATAAGATACATTTTGACATAAATTAGTATATTTCTGCTTTCACTTCAATGTGAATTAATACATTATTCATACACAGAATAAGGTTGTTATTTTAGCTTTTATATAACATTAGAGTGAAAGAATAATCTAATAATTAATAGGTTGAATATATTTACTTTAATGAATACTTTCCAATTCATGTGATTAATATTTTTCCAAATAGCCATGTAACGTTTCGTTTCTTAATTATGTAGTAAGAAAACTACGGGTTAAACACCTTGGTAATTTAAAAGTTGACCTAAGTATTAAATTAAGTACAAAGAAAATTGAAGAGTTATTTTTTTTTTGTTGATTAAGAATTTTATCAATAACGTAAAGCTAGGAGAGTCTGCGCACATTTCAAAAGAATAATAATAAAAAATTTAAGTATGAATTTTTTGCTAAACTATGCATGATTAATTTTGACTTCACTTGTTTTTTATGCGTTTCCATTGTTATTTTATTGTTATGCTTTAATTTAATAGAACAGCAGTAATAAAACCAAGAAAACTATTTTGCGCAAACTCTCCTTAAAGGGTAGGAGAGATTGCGCACTTGGGTAGAAGATACTGTTATTAATAATAACTACAATTAAATTGTTAAGAATAATAATTACACATAAATGATATTGTTGTAAGGTTTTTGTGAGTAAATATTATTGTATTGGGAGTGAATATTTCAACCTAATGTTTAAATAATAAGAAAAGAAAGAATTTTAATTTAAGAAGAAGATTGAAATATCAGTAAAAGCAAGACTTATTAAGATTACAAAATAACATTAATCTATTTGATAACATGTTTAACTTGAAAATTACATAATTTTTATTTCCACAGTTTCGATGTATTTTGTTTGCTAACCGAAGATGTCGTTGTCCACAATCGATGCACTTAAGGTTGTAAATTATGAAGCTTTCGTACAATCACCTGCCACAAGTAATACTTTGAATCCATACAGTGGTCGAAGTTGTCTCCTGGTAATGTTCCAGATATCCAATGCGCTCATCCTCATTGACCTTCGTTTTTTTCCGTCAGTTTTTTACTCCACTTTTTCTGGAAGCAAGCATATTATCTTCAGCTGTTTGTTTTTGTAGAGGTTGTTTTTTCCACTCTGTTCCCTTTTTTATTTCGATGGCATTAAATTACTTGGAATGGGTGAAAGCTCTTGTAGCATTGTAGGTGTTATTAATTTATTAGCAAATTAATTGTTCATAAATTAAAAAATTATATAAAAATATTTAATTAATTTATTTCCAAATATATTATTAATTTATTAACAAAAATAATTACATAAAATTAATTTAATAACACCTCTATTAGTAATTTATTAATAAAATTTATATCTACAAAAGTTTTTTTCTTTTCAATTTATTGCCAAATTGAATTTCGATAATTATGTGTTTTTCCGAAATTATTTCAAAATTGATTCATTCATATGTTTTGCACGTAATTTGCAATTCATGCAAATTTACCAATAAGCTGCGTAATCTCTCCTAGTACTGAAATTTATGGGGAAATGCACCATCTCTCCTAAGCAGCAGATGCGGGAACTCTCCTATTTTAGTAGGAGAGATTGCGCGGCCTTTTTTAAAAACATGGCCGGTTCAAAAATGAATTGTTTGTTGGCAATGGCAATCCAAGACGCTTTGAACAATCAAGGTACACATTCATGTAGACACTGCACTAATGCTTGTACAACTACCTGTAATCGCTGCGCGCGCACTCTACTCCTTCACGTCGAATTTCTTGGTGCGCGATCTCTTCTACCGCGCGAACTCTCCCAGCTTTACCTTAAATATATAGTTTCCGATGTAAAATATCTCTAACAATTTATTATCTATATATTCTTGGTTATAAATAAGATAATGTAATTTTCTTATTCCCTGATTTCTAGAAAAAGAAATTATTTTCTTATGCTTTTTGCTACAGTCGTATTAGCTAGAAAAGTCTAAGTATATTGTTTGATACATATAATCACTGCTTAGATGAAAGTTCACAAAATCCATATATATATATATATATATTACGCTATCGTACGTGATACAAAAATCGCGATTATTGTTAATTGTTTAATGGCAACGCCTGAATGAAACGCATCTCATTGGTTACTGAGCAGCATTTAATTATCACCATACCTATAAGGGACGCTACCATAGGGGACCCTGTTCTGTCGCTAAGTTTGTCGTCAACTTGGCGTTATATCGCCAAATTTAGCGACCAAATTTAGACGACCAAAGTGACGCCAACTTGGCAATATCTCTAATATTTCGCCAAATTCTGACAGACTTCCATGCTAGTTTAATTGAAAAATAAATATAAGTACATTTTATGCTTAAATTTATTTTTATCTTTCTATATGTAAAACCTAGCAAAACCAATGTTTTATGAAGGGACCTAATAATGCTTATTATATTTTTGCAGACAGATGTAAAATCGATTTAAGAAACAGTAATTTTTCTCTTCACCTTGTTCAGTGTGAAAATCCTGATTTTCTCTTTTCAAAAAAGACAGTTCAACAGGTTTAAGAGCAAATTTTTGCCCTAGTGTTTTATTTTTTTTTTATGTTGGTGTGAGATATAGCTATTTCATTAAACCCCCATGCAGGTAAAGAAAGCGAGGCAACTGTTTTTAAAGCCAATATTTTTTCGTTAATCAATTTGTATATTGAATAACTCATACACAACTTTCTTTTATATTTCATCATATCAAGTCATCAAATAAAATTTTACGAAAAGCAATGAATGCGTGTTTGAAAATTCTTTAAATGGAGATTTTTCGGACTGTGGGAATTCATTTGAATATTGTCTTCTGCTATTATACGAAATGGCTATACGACTAAGGTTTACAGAATGAATAACTTTTATGAAACATGTATAACAATTTTAGGTAGATTTAGTAAGAAATACCACCCATTACGTTCTCCCCAATGTCGGAATTTCTGAAAAAAATTGCAGACCTACACAGATCGTGACCCCTAGAGCCAAACATCACCCGCAGTTCAAAACTTTACCTATCAATCAATCTATCTATCTATCTATCTATCTATCTATCTATCTATATATATATATATATATATATATATATATAGAGAGAGAGAGAGAGAGAGAGATTATTTTTTTATGGACACGACAGCTTCCAAAATTTTGCACACATCTCTTCCAAACTGATACGCAAAATCAAGGGGCAGAAAATCTCGGTCAAGTTCGTTATGGGCAAAATCAGACAAAGGGGTTCGAAATAGGGAGGGTTTTTGTGAAAATAAGAAAAAAAAAACACTTATTACTACTTCCAGGAAAAGGGCCAAAAATTATGTATGACAGATTTTTGTTATCATTAAAAGTGGAATCGCAATAAACTAGTGTTTTAAGAAGATAAACATCACAACTTCGTCAATTCACAACATATCAAACCCATATAAATTTATTATAAATCTTCTTAATGTTATCTACAACTTTTATATTGAAAAGTTTTGGATATAATCAAATCTTGCAGCAAATAAATAAATAAATAAATTAATTAATTAACTAGTTGGATGTGTCAATCCCAACAATTTCTTTTATCTCATATATTTTAATATTTCAAAATGTTTCATTTTTATTAATTCAGTACTATATCAACTTTGACTTTCACCATATTATATTTGCTTCAGTCAATTAATCGAAGCAAAAACGAATTAATCTTGATAATTATATTTATTAAAATCACGAATAGTCGCGAATTGTTGAGTTATCAGGATGGGAAGTTCCCGTCGATTCACGAGCCACTTGTGTACAATAGAACTACGAAAAATTATGAAGATTACACAAATATTGCTATTACAGCTCCCCCTTCCGGCGGAATTTTTCCACATTCAGGAAGGACCTTCTTGCCATGACCAAAAACATACACAAAAAATTTGATTTAATTCTATGCATAACTTCATGCACTTTTCGATGGTACAATATTCAAAATGGCACAAAAACCGCTATTATAGAGCCTCCGACCGGCGGAGTTTTTCCAAATTAAGGAAGGACCTGCTTACTATAGCCAAGAACTTAAAAAAAATTTGGTTCACTTCTATGGATAACTTCCTACACTTTTCGATGGTAGAATATTCAAAATCGTACAAAAATTGGTATTACAGCGCCCCCTTCAGGCGATTTTTTTCCAAGTGAAGGAAGGACCTTCTTGCCATAGCCAAAAACTTAAAAAAAGAATTTGGTTCAATTCTATGCTTAACTTCATACACTTTTTGATGGTACAATGGCGACAGACACAAGGACAGACAGATACAAGGATAGACGGACACATGGACAGACGGACAGACAGACATTTTCTATAAACATGTTTTTGGGATATCTGACCCGTAAAACGTGTAAATCCGTCGAAAACCGGAAGTAAAAAAATTTTAATTACAATACTTTATTCTGTTAAAGATAGAAGAAAGTAAAAAGTGATGTGTGTGTGTGGGGGGGGGGGGGTCGTAGAAGGAAAAAAACACCACATCTTAGTTAATGCGCCTCTGATAAAACCAACTGTTTCGGAAAATTGAAATTAAAAACTCGTCAAAAGCGGCCAGATATAATTGTTAAATTTGGTTTATATCTAATCATGATATAATTTTTGTTGATAAAAAAATTGCTTGAGATGTTTATAATGAAATCTTGAATAGTTTACAGCATAGTTGTGATTTTTTTACGGATTGAAAAAGTAATTAGAAATAGAACACATATATTGATATATATTCCAAAATACGCCAATTCTGTATATTTATGTGTCACTTAAGAATAATACGACTGGTTAGCAAAACAAAGAATGAAATGAAAGTTTATTTGGTTTATTTAAAGGAAGCCATATTGTTTCTTTTTTGTATGCGGAATCAGTAAATATAAAAAATAACCTTCTCCAAAACATAGAATACGTGTTATTTTATATATATGTAACTACATTCCATTTAAGATTCTTCGATTTAAAAAATTAACGTTGTTAAATTATTTTTTAATGCACTATAAATGAAAGGAGCTTAACGTCAGAAAAGAAAAAAATGTATTAATTATTTTTATCAAATTTCGTTAAGAGGTACTTAATTGACACTTAAAATAAAACAAGAATACTCAGATAGCTCTGAGATTAAACGGAATCTCAAGAACAAAGAAAAAATTATAAAGAAAATATTATGAACAATCCATAGCAGAGAAAGATATTTTAATCTTCTATATGAACACAAATGAAAAAAAAAGTGAGTTTACTCTTGTTTGTTAAATAAGTGCCTAGGATTATCTACAAGAAGTAATCTAAAATGTAATTCCTCAAAAATATAAAATGAAAACGAAACGAGGAGACAGTTAGACGAATAATCACATCAACCTGTTTTTATTAAGAGCCATTATTTTGAAAATCAGACAAAGTGTGATAGTTGTATTTTTTATTTTGCTTGATTTTTTTTTTTTTTTTTTATGTTGAAGTAGATCATATTTAAAGAATAATGTGCAATTTTGAAGCTCTGAAAAAAAATTCTGTATCCTGTAGAAAATGTCAAAGTTCAAGCCATGAATCACATTTTTCATGAAAATTGAAATGTCAGTATGTTTGGATTGCTATATCTCTGGAACGCAACATTCCAAAATTCTTTTGTCATAAACTGTTAGTATAACATTACATACTTAGTAAAATTTACTTGGTTACATGGGGTATTGTTAATTTTCATTGTTATGTTGCCACAAATTACAATCAAAATTACGTTTTTGTCCGTTTTCTGCACTTATTATCTTAGTTAAGCAATAGTACCCCAAAATTTTGCTTACAGAATATGAAAGCTTACTATTAGGACAAGCTAAATAATATAGAACTTTACCGGGATATCGATGCTGTTAGCAGATATAATCTGTTAAATATTCAAAAGTTTCAAAATCTGCATTTTTTGAATTAGTCCTTATCTCAAAACAGCATCCCAGTTGAATAAAACAGAATATATCAGGTAGTAGTTGAATATATGTACAAAAACATGGAAACTAAAAATAAGTGGGGTCTCATGCTATTTTCAAAAGAAAAAATGATAAACTTTACAAAAAAGCCGTGTCAATATCAGGCTTTTCCCCTAGAAGGGGAAAGAGAAAAAGGGATGTTCCAGTTCCTCATATGGAAAAACACAGGAAAGAGAAACAGAAACGGGATAAATCATTTTCTGATAGGAAAAATGCCTGATATTGACACTGCCTTTTTGTAAAGTTTGTCTTTTTTTTCTTTTGAAAATAGCATGAGGCCCCACTTATTTTTCGTTTATATGTTTTTGTATATATGTCCAACAACTACCAGATATATTCTGTTTTATTCAACTGTGATGCTGTTTTGAGATACTGAGGGCTAATTGAAAAGTTGTAGATTTTGAAACTTTTTAATATTTAACAGATTATATCTGCTAACACCATTGATATCCCGGTAAAGTTCTATATTACTTAACTTCTCCCTAGTAAACTTTCAAATTCTGTAAGAAACGTTTTGTGGTACTATTGCTTAACTAAGATAATAATTGCAGAAAACGGGCAAAATGTAATTTTGATTGCATTTTGTTGCAACATAACAATGAAAATTAACAATGCCCCATGGAACCAAGTAAATTTTACGAAGCTTGTAGTGTTATACTAATAGTTTATGACAAAAGAATTTTTAGATGTTGTTGCTTTCCAGAGATCTTTGACATTTTCTACAGGATACAGGAAATTTTTTCAGAGCTTCAAAATTGCACATTATTCATTAAATATGATCCACTTCAACATAAAATAATCAAGCAAAACAAAAAATACAACTATCAAAATCTCACTTTTTTGTCTGAATTTCAAAATAATGGCTCTTAAGTTCAGAAAAATACTTCAACAGACAAAAGTTATTTTCTGAATTAAAAAATACCTTATGTTCTTATAAACTGTAGACTTTTGAAGCTGAGAATTTCTTCAAGAAAGCTAACATTGTGATAGATAAAAAAATAGATATGTGTAAAATATGTGAAAAATAGAGAAATGTACATTTTTAAGGCGAGAAACTAAATATTTGTATGTCAATATTACCTAGAGGGAATTAAAACTGATTCTAAGAAAGCGGCTTTTATAACTTTTATGTCGCCGTTAAAATTTCTAAGCAAGTTGAAACAACCTTAGACAAATTTGCAATGTTTTCGGAATTTATTCCTCATTTTTCTGAATGACCTGATCATTTTTAGGCTTTCAAGAGAACAAAAGCAAAGATCATGACGTCAAGGAAACTTAGAAATATTTTGAACTGATAATGGAAGCTCACATTTCTCCGCATGTTACGGAACGTCCAAATTATTCGTTTCAGTTTGAATTGACTATGATGCGAGTTCTTTTGGCGTTGGTGCAGTGTTAGCTAAGGAAGTTGACCTGTAGCTTATGCTTTTAGGATTTTAATTCGGCTGAACGGTATTATTATCTCAGGGAAAAACAGTGTCTTACAGTTATTTACGCGTCCAATAAACTCTGTGACGATTTTAATGAACTTACCGGTGAAATTAATTAAAATAAATTAACGTTGAGAGGTTCTGTCGTCAAATTAGTCGTCGAATTAGCGGGGTTTTGTCGATGAATAAGCGAGATTTTGTGGTCAATAAAGGTACCCTGAAGATTAAAATTAGCAGAGTATAATGATGATTTTGCAGACAGGACTAGAAAGGAGAATGCAATTGCTGATGTTTTATCTCGGACCCAACAGGAATGTATTGAGTTGGTTAAAAACGTCTATGATTTATCGTTTTTTTTTGTTGTTGTTTATTGAAGTTGAGGGAATAGTTGATAGAGAAGCAGGAGGGTGATTTTAATTTAGTGAATTGTATTTAAAGAACGTAACAGGAACGATAATTTTAATGCAGCCATTTATGAAAAAGGATCTCGATTATCCAAATTGATTGATCGAATACATTTTTTATTTCGAAACTGTTAATTTACGAGGTGAACTGAGACCGTTTAATATTTTTTTATATATTCGAGTGTTGTACATGCAGATTTTCTTTCTTTTTTATATACTCCATGGAAAATGTTTACGTAGATGGGTTTATGTGGCCTCAGTGGAACGCAAAGTATATGTATCAATTATCTGCGGTTGTAGCGGAATAAAAGAAAACACAAAATTGTTCGCTGTTTTTTATAAAAACATCGTTCAGCAAGATTTTGTGTGTGATGTACTTTAATACAGTATTTCTTTTATATTTAGTACATTTTTTATCACATTGGTAACTAAGCGTAGAACCAACAGAGTGAAGAATGTCCATGCCGGGAACCAAAACCCGAAACCTTGGAATAGCACTCCAAGAGCTCCACCATTTAAACTATGAGGATGATACACAAGTTACAATCTCTCACTCAAAAAAAGATATGTTGATAAGGCTGCAACTGCATGCATGAGTCACAAATAAACCCAGCATCGATAAACACAGATGTATAAAAATAGCAAATAAAGTCTTCGTGCAACAATATTAAAAAGCAGAAAAAACAACGTTTAAAAATGCACAAATAATACATGAAAAGCAGCAAACAGCTGTTTCAAATCTAGCAATATTTTCCTTCAGTTCAAGATACATGAAAAGGAACAGCGTGCTAGAAAAAGCAAGGCTGAGCAAAATGATAGACAGAGACGCGCTGGCTTATATTCCCTATGGGGGTAGCGAAGGCGCCAAAAACAACCAATGAGAGAGAAGCAGTAGAAACGACTGGGTGGACAAGTAGCGGCATCTACCGGAGAAGTTCAGAAAAAGAAACCAAAAAAGAGGAAATTAAATTAATGCTTTCCAAATACTTGGAAAAGTCAGGAGTACTAGATAAGTCATTGACTAAGAAATGAGAATTTTTAATGATGTGGTAAGCTTCCCAAAAATAAGATCAAGGTTAGAAGAACATTTTTGGATAACGATGGCTGAGGAAAAATCGAACCTATTTTGAGAAGACCAAGAATGTTGAGCAATAGAAGAACGTTTGAAAAGAGAAACACTTTCTAGTGTACCATTAAGTAACAATTAGCTCGATGCTCTCAAACTGAATAACAATTTTTCTGTCTCTGCTATTCCTTCTTTACCTAATCTTATTGCTCCTATTGAAAGAGCCGTTAAGCATAGCGTTCTGTCGTCTTCTCAGAAAGAGTCCATTAGGTATCTATTTGCCAATAGTGTCCAATACAATTCTAATGTTTATAAGCCCAATCTTAAACATCCTGTTAAACAATGTCTGAAAATTTGCGTTCTGATCCAAACTTAATTATTACTAAGGCCGACATAGGTGGTCAGATTGTTCTTCTCGACAAATCTACGTATTTGGAAAAATCCCATAAATTAATTAATGATGGTCCGTATGTGGATATCCGCAAAGAGCCTTAAACAAGTGAAATTAACTCTATTAAGTCTGCCAACAAGTCTTCGTCCATTATTCCTGCTAACTTCGTCAATTGTGCATTGTGCCAGGTTTTATGCTTTACCTAATGTCCATAAACCTGACATTCCTTTTAGACCTATTGTCTCTAGTATCGGTACAGATTCTTATAAGTTGTCAAATATTTAGTTTCTGTTTTTTTCCCCACTTTTGTGCAGTAACTGTTTCACTGTTAAGAATTCTTTTGATTTTGTTAAAAAAAACTTCATAATTTTAAGCCGCAGGGCCACATGATGGTTTCTTTTGATGTTAAATCATCATTTACAAACGTTCCGGTTGAGGGGGCTTTGGATTGCCTCAAGAAAAGGCTTTGTGAATTCCCTTTCTCTTATTTTGAAATCAAAGAGCTTATCCTTCTCACTCACGCTTGCTTGTCCCAAAATACTTTTGTTTTCAATGGCAATTTCTTCCGTATGATTGACGGTTTGGCTATGGGTAATCCTCTTAGTCCAATTTTCTGCAATATTTATATGCACTATTTTGAGGACAAACTATTTGAAATTTTAAAATTTCCTTTCTATGTTCGTTATGTTGATGATGTTTATGTCCTGGTTGAAATGAATTCGGATATTAATCATATTCTCTCTATCATGAATTTCATTGATCCCTGCATTCAATAAACCTCTGACATTGAGACCAATAACTGTCTTTCTTTCCTGGATGTCCTTGTTATTCGTTGTGAAAATGGCTTTCTGACTACCGTCTTTCGTAAACCTTTTGCTGTCAGTTTTTCACCTCACAGATATTCTTCCCATCCTCTTAACCAGAAATTCGCGGCTTTTAATACTTTTGTTTTTCGGGCTATCAATATTTGTTCCATTTCTCAGTTACTCAGTGCTGAACTTAATTACCTCAAAGCTATTGCTGTTGATTGTGGTTATTCCTCTAATATTATTGATCCTATTTATGAGAAATTGACGAAATCCGTGAAAAGCATTCTAAATCCAACTCTAATACTTCAGTTGTGTTACCATGTTTTCCTAAAATCAGTCAGCAAGTTCCTAAAATCTTAAGAAGGTTTGATTTTAATGTTATTTTTTCTCCTGTTAATAAAATCACTTTTTCAAATCTCAAACACCCCGTTGATCGCCTATATAACTGGGTAATTTACCAAATCTGTTGCCAGTGTGGCCTTTCTTATATTGGCCAGACTAAATGTGCTCTTTGATTTCGTTTAAAAGAGCGTGAAGATTATGTTAAAAATCAGGAGCTCAAATGTTCATCTATTGCTCAACATTCTTGGTCTTCCCAACGTAGGTTCGATTTTTCCTCAGCCATCATTATCCAAAAATATACTTCTAACCTTGATCTTGATTTTTGGGAAGCTTACCACATCATTAAAAATTCTCACTCTTTAGTCAATGACTCTCCTCATTTTCCAAGTATTTCAAAAGCATTAACTTAATTTCCCTTTTTTGGTTTCTTTGTCTCTCCTTCTCCGATAGATGTCGCTACTTGTCCACCTAGTCGTTTCCATTGCTTCTCTCTCATTGGTTGTTTTTGGCGCCTTCGCTACCCGCATAGGGTATATAAGCGTCTCTGTCTATCATTTTGCTCAGCCTTGTTTTTTCTAGCACGATGTTCCTTTTCCCTATCTTGCACTGAAGGATAACATCGCTAGTAAATTCGAAACAGCTGTTTGCTGCTTTTCATGTATTATTTGTGCATTTTTAAACGTTGTTGTTTTTTTTTTTTTTGCTTTTTAGAACACATATATCATTTTAATTATTTTTTCAATATTTTCCATCTTGTTCGGAAGTTGCAGCCCTACCAACGTATTGTTTGAGTGAGATGTGCTAAGCTGGGTATCGTCCTCGTAGCTCAAATGGTAGAGCACTTGTTTATGTTCTGGTTTCGATTCCCGACTTGGATAGTTTTCACTCTGTTGGCTCAACGCTTAGTTCGCAATGTGCTAAATCATGTATTAAATATTCAATATTTTGAGCGTACTTTCACTGCTCAAAATTTATTGAAAAATTAATTAAAGTTATACAGTATTTTTTATGTGAAATTCGGACTATCTTATGTGTTCAAAACGAAATGAGCTGTACTAGTACTGACCGTCATAAAATAGTATTTACCTTCGATAATGTTGAAGTTAATAAAATACAGGTAATTTGACAAGGTATATGAATAACGCTTGATACGTATTTACACATGAATACTTAAAGTTGTAATTTTTTCAAACTGGAGTCATATTACCTGCATATATGTTGAACTGGAGTATTTTAGCTATATCTTATTAATATTTATAAGTACGTGTCCAACGTTTCTTGGAGTTTCCATTACCTGTGATTTATTCTGGGTAGCTGATTCACATATCAGATCAGATATTATTGTTCATTAATTTTCTGGGTGAATTAAGTGCTTTTCAGGTTTGTCCGGGATAGCTTAGTTGGTTGAGCATTGGCGGCTTCAGCCAAAAGGTAGCTCATTCGAATCCTGGACATGTCACTTTTTCGGCCAGTTTGGAAATATTACAACTTTAATTAAATGTTAACGTTATCGGAATTTTTTAGTTGTTCAGTTTATATGCTGGTTCGCTTCACCGTATAATTATACAGCAAGTAGTGATCATAATACATTTTTTGAATTTTCAATTTTGCAATTATACAATTAATATTTACCGGCTTGCGATATTTAATGTTGAAACGCGTTACAGTATACCAGAATCCATTTAAAATTTTTTGATTAAGCTAAAATACAAACAACATTTCCAAAACTCTTATATATTGTAAACCTCTGGCCTGAAAATACCTGCTCAGACGTATTCGTGCGCAATAGTATATAAATGTATAATACACGTACATTATATACATTTTTATTTATCTACATAGTACATTATAGATTTCTTATCTATACTCCTATTATAAAGAGGAAAAAATTGTTTATTTGTCGGAGATAAGCTCTGGAACTACCGAACCGATTCCAAAAGTAATGGTATCAAAATGATGGTGTTAGTCCAACTTAGAACATAGGTTATATCTTATGTCGGTGCCACTACCCCAAAGGGGGTGTGGAGCAAAAAACGTTCTAAAAATGCGATTTTAGTGTTACTGAAGGGCTTAGAAATATGAAATTTTGAATATTAGTTACTTATAAGATATAAATGATATCTAAGAACAGTTCTTAAACAATTCGAAATTTAAAAGGGGTGAAAATGCACAAAAAGTGTTCTAAAAAACGTTCTAAATGGTAGTTTCTACACAATCTCAGGAAATACCAAACCGATTTAAAAAATATTGATGTCAAAATGATGGTGACAACGCTTGCTCCAAGATAGGCTATGTTTTATGTCGGTGCCACTACCCGAAAGCGGGTGCAGGAGCAAAAAACGTTCTAAAAATGCGATTTTTGCGTTACCGAAGGGCTTAGGAATATGAAATTTGAAATATTAGCTACTTACTAGATATAAAGGATTCCTAAGAACAGTTCTTAAACAATTCGAAATTTAAAAGGGGTGAAAATGCACAAAAAGTGTTCTAAAAAACGTTCTAAATGGTAGTTTCTACACAATCTCAGGAAATACCAAACCGATTTAAAAAATATTGATGTCAAAATGATGGTGACAACGCTTGCTCCAAGATAGGCTATGTTTTATGTCGGTGTCACTACCCCAAAGAGGGTGCAGGAGCAAGAAACTTTCTAAAAATGCGATTTATGTGTTACTGAAGGTCCTAGAAATATGAAATTAGAAATATTAGCTACTTATTAGATATAAAGGATTTCTAAGAACAGTTTTTAAGCTATTCGAAATTTGAAAGGGGTGAAAATGCGCGAAAATCGTTCTAAGAAACGTTCTAAATGGTGGTTTCTACACAATCTCAGGAAATACCAAACCGATTTAAAAAATAATGGTGTCAAAATGACGGTGACAACTCTTACTCCAGCATAGACTATGTTTTATGTCGGTGACACTACCCCAAAGGGGTTGCAGGGGAAAAACGTTCTAAATTGCGGTTTTTGCGTTACGGAAGGGCCTAGAATCGTGAAATTTGGAATGGTAGTTAGTTATAAGATATCAATGATCTCTAAGGGCATTTCTTAAAAAAATCGAAATTTAAAATGGAGTCAAAATGCGCAAAAGGCGTCGTAAAAAACGTTCTAAATTGCGATTTCTATGCAATCTTAGGAAGTACTGAACCGATTTCAAATATAATGGTGTAAAAATTATGCTGACAGATCTCGCTCCAAGTTAGGCTATATTTTATATCTGTTTCCACTACCTCAGAGGAGTTGCAGGAGCAAAATGCGCGAAAAGCGTTCTAAAAACTTTCTAAATGCCGATTTGTCAGCGATATCTCAGGAAGAATCAAACTGATTTCAAAAGAAATGGTAGGAAATTGATGCTGACAGACTCTGCTCTACCATAGACGCTATTTTATGTCGATATCACTATCACCTAGACGTTGCAGGAGCAAAAAAGCGTTCTAAATTTCGATTTTTGAAATCGGTACGGGCTAGCCACTTAAAATTAGGCAAGGTACATATTTATTAGATATAAATGATCTTTAAGAACAGTTTCGAAAAAATTATAAATTTAAAAAGGGGTGAAAATGAGCGAAAAGCATTCTAAATTGCGATTTATACTCAATCTCGGGAAATACCGAAGCTGTTTCAAAAGTAATGGTTGCAAATCGGTGGTGATAGTCCCTGCTATAACATAGGTTATATTTTATGTTCCTGTCACTACCATCTGAGGGTTGAAAAAGCAAAACATGTTCTAATTTGCGTTTTTTGCACAACTGAGGGGTCTGACACTTTGAAGTATGGCATGGTATTTACTTACAAGATGCAACTGCTTTCTAATAATAGTCGAAAGAAAATTCCAAATTTAACTAGATGAAGTAAGCTAAAAGCGTTATAAATTACAATTTTTATGCAATATTATCAAATACTAAACCAATTAAAAAAATAATGATGACAAATTGTTGGTGTTAGAAGCTGCTGAAACATAAGCTATATTTTATATCTGTGCCACAACCACCAGAGTGTTGCAGGAGCTAAAAACTTTCTAAATTGCGATTTCTGTGATACTGAAAAGGCTAGAAACTTTAAATATGGCATGGTAGTTACTTATAAAATATAAATGCCCTCGAAGGACTATCGAAAATAAATTCGAATTAAAAAAGGGTGAAGCGAAGGTGAGGTGTGAAAAGAATTCTAAAAAAGTCCTAAATTACGATATCTATGCAATTTCAGGGAATATAAATCAATTATAAAAGTAATAGTTTCGAATCAATGGTAACAGTCTCTGATCCTACATAGGCCGATGATTCTACCACCTGGGGTTTACAGGAACAAGAAACGCTCTATAAAAGGCCTTTAAAAGCTTTCTAAATTACGTTTCTGTGGAATATTAAAAATAACAAAGCGATTTCAAAATTAATGTTGGCAAATTAATGGTGATAGTTCCTAATTCAACATAGCCCTTTCTATTGAGAGAGATGGTAGGCCTTGGAATTTGACATGATAGTTAATTTTAAGATGTAAGAAGATGGTTTCTAAGAAATTCAAAACTTCAAATGAATACTGAAATGAGCATATTAAATGAGCATAAAGGTTTCAAAATATTTTCTAAATTATCATTTATTTAGTTTTATTAATATAAGTCTCATTTATGCTTAATGTAGTGTAATAATGATGTTTAATCAAACTCTGTTTTAAATAGTAATTTTTGAATTATTCTTAAAAGTAATAAGTAAAAGTGTAGTTAGTACCTTTTAATAAAAATTAGACATATAAATATCACTTGGCATATTTCAATTATTACGCGAGCAATGCCGCGGGGTTTGCTAGTTACTTATAAAAGTAAAATCTCTATTGAAGAAATAATAAATACTATATTGAAGTAATGCGTCTTTTGCAACTTTAAAGGAATTGTAAAAAAAAACAAAACAAAACAACAACAACAAAAAAATAAAAACAGATTTTTAGATGAATGATTTTAAAGGAATCTGAAAATATCTACGTGACAAAAAAATCAATGTTTGCTATGTAAACTGAGTTCTATTTGTCTAACCTAATTTATCTAAGTTCTGTGGATAAATATTGATCTAAACATAAAAATCTCATGAAGAATGTATCAACATTTAAAAAAAACTATTGATATTGAAACAGCCACTAAGGTTTAAACGTGCATGATTCATTCCGAGAAAATCTACTCAAGTTAGTATTTAAAGAAACTAGTTGCGTAGCAACCCGTTGTGTTGCTTTTGAATTGCATGAGACAATCGATATTTTTTCGAAAAATGAAATCTTAACTTTATTGTAAATTTAGAAAGCCATTACAATATTAATTTTATTAAACACAATATTTCAAATAATCAGTTATATTTACAATTTAAGTCAAAAGCTTTCCCAATAAAAATGCACATGTATTATAACTTTATTTGCCTAGAGCTTTTCACTCCTCCAAGATTTTGCTTCGAATTTAGGAGTTGGTAGAAATGATGTCATTTGGGTCATCTTATACAAAAATGAATTTGTTTTGACGAATTTATTCAGAAGCATTTTATATTTATGAATTAAAATAAATATTTAGAGAATTATTTTTTTTCTCACTAAAACATTTCATTTTTAATGTCCGCTTCTGAAATGTTTTATTAGCCATCTTAAGGGAATAGTTGAAAATCTACTTTTCGACTTTAAATTAAATGAAAATAACGTACGATGTTTTTTTTTTCTTTTGACGTCAACAGAATTTATCTCAATATTCCAGTCGAGAGTCGAATTTGTGTTTCTAAAATAAACGGATTCCCGAAGCTTCAATATGTGTCAGTTTGTATTTCGTGAAATTTTCTTGAAAACTACAATAATGTTTTCACTATTTAGTCAAATAAACGTTAATTTCAATTTAAAAATGATTTCAAACAATGATACCTAATAATCCTTGTCATTTTCCCTTTTCTTTGTTTTATCCACAAAAATGGAGCAATTTCCTTTTCTATCATTACAGAAATGTCATTAAAAATAACGTAAAAATTTTTATCTCGAAAACTAATCAAATTTTAAAATTCTACGACCACTTTTCACATCCTCGGACCCATGTGGATACCTGGCCTTAATTTGATCACCCAACATTCCATATTCTAGGAGGAACAGCTGTGAAATACAAACTGATAGCCACTTTTTAATATAATAGATTGATGAAGTTTTAATTTCGCTATAAAAATTAGTCAGGGGCAACTGCTGAATTATTTATATTATTTTAACTGCAAATGGCTTATTTCATAATGGAGCCTGTACGCAATGGATATAGATAAAAACACATTATACTTGGAAATTATTTAAAAAGACATAATAAATAAATAAATTAAGATAAACTTTTCAAGCAAATTGCATTTGAAAGTAGATTTTTCCGCCTATTTAACGGGTGTAGAAATTGAAGATGCGCGATGTTTAGAAATTCAAAAAATTGCACTAGTAAAGATTGCAAAACCGATATTTAATCATCAAGCGTTGTCATTCTCAAAATGACGTCAGCCTTACGCACAGACATATTTTTCCTTTATAATATAGATAGATTTTCAAACGTGAAGTATTCCGTTTGTCAGCTAAAACTTTGCATGTGAAAATGTACTCTTTTGGCTTGAAGTTCTAATTTCAGTACTGCGAAGTACAAATTCCAGAAACTGATGTCTTTTAGATGTATTCGTGTAAAAATATATAGTTTTATCAAAGAAAAGGATTGTTTTTTTTAAATATTGCACTTACTGAAGCATTACGCCAAGTGTCTCAAATTCGGTATCAGCCGAATGAAAATATATTGTGACATTAGCTTTATGAGCGAAAATGTTTTTTTAAATAGTGACGTCATTTTCTGTTCAGGCTTAAAATAAAGTTATTTTTTAATTGTAATGAGTAAATGGTATCATTAAGGATAAATAAACCCCAATGTTTCTTTTTTTATGCAACAGTGAAAATAATACGATTGCTACCATTTTGATGAAATTTAAAAAAAAAAAAACTTTTCAAATTAAATTAAAAATATAAAAGTGGAAACATTTAGAAAAATAGCTAATGCGAGGACATCTACAAATGAAGAGCTTTCATTTAAAAAAAAAGAATTATTAACAAAATTGGTACAGTAGAAAGTTCAGGGAAGATGTCTAAAAAAGCTATCTTGTGTTTTCAATGTATAGATTATTTTTTCTCTTTTACTTTAACAGTTGCCTAGCAACTCTATTTCATACAAACTACATTTAAAAGCACATATTTTTCCCAATTCGGCTATAAAAATTTAAATTGTTCGATTACATATATGTTAAATACGTGCTTTTTATACATTATTCTTTTATTTATTGATTGATGAAGCTTTAATTTCATTGTAGAAAATTAGCAGAAGAGAAATTCTGAACTTTTTTTTATGTGCAAATTGTTTATTAATATTTCGCAATGGAGCTGGCACGGCAAGATCATTTAATTGATAAATAAAAGCGAAATAAAGCCAAAACTCACTGTGTTTATAACAGGCGATATTCTTGACATAGCACGTATTTTAATTTCAATTTTTTTCGGTTTTTATGAGAAAATGGCAACAAAAAGATACAGCAATCTACTATTTTCACCTCCCCCCCTTTAGTTTCAACATGACTTTCAACAGAAATGGAGCACTTCAGCTGCCACAATTACAAAAAAAAAAGTAATAAAAACTAAAAAAAAAAAAAAAAAATATCTTAAAATTAAATTGAGATACAGATTTCAAACAAATTGCATTTAAAAGAACATTTTTTTCCTTATACGGCTGTGTAAAAATTTAAAATGTGCGATGTTTAGAAGTATAAAAATTTGTAGTAGAGAAAATTACAAAACCAAAATTTTATTTCAAATTTCAAAGTGTTGCCATTCGCAAAATGACGTATGCGTTACGCACAGATATGTTTGTCCTTTATAATATAGATAGAAGACGCTTAAATCATATTTTATTAGATTCTCAAGGAAAAATAGCACTGATATTCCTAGAAAATGTAGGGTTTATACAAATACCGGAATTTATTTTCATCACGGCTTGAAAGCTAAAATAGGACATTTCCTAAAACAAATAATGAAAAGTTTTAAATACAAATTAAATTGTTGAAAATCTCGTCACGTACCTTTATGAGAAGTTGAAATTATTCTACATTACGTAAATTTGTGTTAATTAACCATAAAGAAATGAGAACCGAAATTTTCCTTTCTGAATTTTGCCTGATGTTGGGGAAAAAAAGTCAGCCGGTTAAAGCGGAGTTCCGGTTAAGAGGAAGGTAACTGTATAAGTACAGACCCTTAGCATGTTTAGTGTCAAGCTTGATAAAACTTATCATTTAAACTTCATACTCAAATCACATTATTCTGTATTTATAATGTAACTTTTATTTATTATAAACAATGGTGATAACATTTACTTGATTTAATATTGATATTTCAATCTAATTACTCATAATTCATTTTCATTTTAGACCCAAGAAAACTCAGTAGCAGATAATAATCCTGGGAGTCGGTCAATTAAAAGAAATTACTTGTATTCTAATTATGCCCAAACAAGCTAAGTCACAGTGCAGAGAAGACAACAAACTGAAAAAATTCTGCTGCTGTACCTTTTATATGTTAATTAGGGAAAAGCTATTTTTTTTTAAGCTTCTTCTGCAATGAACAAATGGACGGGGTAATAAATCTTTAATTTTGCAGTCCTGTCTGCATGACTTTGACCAATCAACAGAGCCCAATAATGAAAGAATTAAAAACAAGTCCTGCTTGAAGTATTTCTTGCATTCCTGGTGTGCATTTTTGAGGATGTGAATACTTTGCTCCATGACTATTGATTGTCAAATCTGAATAATCTTTCAAATGGCTTTGTAGCCAAGCTTTAGGATCTCATAATTATATAGAATGCATGTTGCTAGAATGTAAGCCCAGGCTGTTATTGGAGCAGTTAACATTTTAAATTTATATATATTCTGAAACGATTATTGAAAATGTCAGGCATTTTTAGCTACATTCGTCTTTGTCTCAAAAGGAAATGCTAATAAAAAAGATTTGTTATTTTTCCAGAGAAAGACTTCATGATTTTTAGTGTTAATGAGAATGCATCATCGACTACAATTATGTAAGGAACGTTTATATTGGTTCTTGACAATTAATTGGCCTGAGGTATATTTGAAAATTTTAACCTAAGCATTTTTAAGGTAACTCTTTTCCGACACACCACTGTCACTAAACGTTTTACATCTTCATGTATAAAATTTAAATTGACCATTTACAAGAGCAACTAAAGTTATACTGAATGTGCCTTTGAAATTTAAAAATGTGATCTAGATCATATTGGTGGTGGTATAATCTGTACATATTTTCTTTCCAGAGCTCAAATGCTCAGTGAAAAATTCAAAATATAGTTTTCTGCTTTGTCTCTGAAGAAGTACATGCATCTAGTTCTTAGCAAAAGAGCTCTGTACACAGAGACAATTACAGAGATATTGCTTTGCACAATTCTGAATTAGAATTTAATTGATAACTTTCATTTTCATATAAAAGTGAAAGAATTATTTTTAAATATTTTAATAAATATTTTGTAAGAGTATATAAATATAAGAAAAATGCAAAAAATTATATTTTTTATAAGAGAAATTGATATTACTCTCTGTAAATCATATTAAAATTCATTTTAACCAATATTTATTAAAATTGTTATGAATGCCATATCTTCTTTTAATAAATTTCTCTTGTATTATTACAATGATCAGTATTATTTAATGTGCAAGAAATGAATTATATTGTAAACTCTTGTTTCATTTTTACATCATTCTGATTTTTTTTTTTTCCTTTTCATGAAAGTTAGATGGGAAAGGGAGGGCTATAATAGATGCACAATTTTTAACAGACACAAAATTAAACACACTTCGTTGAATATAAGTCATTCAGAACCAAAGAATATAACGTCCATTTTCTCATTAAACCTGGATTCTTGTTCTATATCCAGTAATTTCATCAATTTAATACAAAATAAGTAAGTAGTAGGTTGAAAATGGTGCTAAATTCCTACAAATTTGAATTAAAATTACAATGAGCAAATAAATTTTATCTACAAATATCTCTGTATAATGTTTTATGAACCTGATCCATTTTGATTCTGAATTACTCATACATAAAATTTGAAAACAACTTTTAACATTCCCACTTTTTTTCCCTTTAAAAAAATGTATTGCTCATTTGCAGTTGGACCTTATTGTACGTTTTATTATGAAATATTTATTGTGTTTTTTACTTTGTCTTTCCAGTCTGTAGCTCTCATCAAACTAGGCCAATCATTAATAAATTTCATTTAAGATAAGGTTATATTGATTTGGGACAAAATTTTCGACTGTTTATTTTTTACATCCTTCATATCCAATTGGGAGTTCATGAAACATCTGCAAATACTTCCTGGTGCACAACGGATATTGTTTTTGTCTTGACACACACAAAAAAATCTAAATATATAATTGTGATGCAAAAAGTCCGAAGGTGTCTCATTTCTTTGTAATTGCAAAAAAGAAAAATCATAACAATGTGAATTTTAAGCCAAAGAAATAGATTCTCCCTACTAAAGCATTTTCTCCTTTTGCAGTTAGCTACCATGTCATGTAGAACTTTTAGCACAAGAATGTGCAAAATGTTTGTACATTATCGTCAACTATCTATGTAAAAATAAAATAGATGGCCAAAAAATGTTGAAAAGGGCATGATTTTCTTTCTTTGAATATAACCATCTTATCAGTAATTAGGTACAAGGATAAATAAGATAAATTGAGTTTATTATTATTTAGGCTGGTTATTATTTTAATCTACATAACTTTAACATAAAGAGAAAGGCACTTGAAATAAACTGTCAAGTTTAAAAGATTTTTTTTTATTTCCTTTTGAATCTGTGTGTATATGCATATAAATATATGTTGCAAGAAACTGTAGTTTACAAGTAGCAATTTTTCTAACTGAGTGAAAATGTGTCCAGCCTAAGGCTCGACCCACAACCTTTGGCTTTAATTGTAAATGCTCTTCCAACTGAGCTACCTGGACAACATCCAAACCTACACAATATTACTCAAAACAACCATTTTCAACATCTGATGTGTTAATTGAAAAAGCTCGACAGAATAAATCACAAAAAAGAAACTCGAATAAACTATGAATGCATATCACACTTTATTTTTTAACAATTATTTTTTTTTGGTAAATAAGTGATGCAAGAATTAATTTTTTTGTTGTCTGGGATGTCATCCAAATAGCTCAATTCGAAGAGCATTCACAGTTAAAGCCTAAGATTCCGATCTCAGATTCAGAATATTGAATGAATTCAAAACAATCTGTATTAATCTACAGCCATTCTCTAACAACAGTGGTTCCAAATGGTATGCATACATCCCACAGGGCAAGGGGAGGGGAGCTTGATATTTGTTATTAAATTTTTTTGTAATGTGGTGCAGTTTAAACATAAAGTCAGTACATGTGGATGTTTTAAGACAAAGTGAAAAAATAAGTTATCTTTTTCAAAAAGCTCTCTCGCAAAATTTCAAAATACGGCAATAACTGGAATATATATGTATATAAAATGGCATAAATTTTGTGATGCTTAAATGCCTTTTTTATGTAACCTTTTTTTTTTTTTTTTTTTTTTTTTTTGTATAAAACTTTTTCGACTAGTATTTATTGAATGGGAATTTATTTTACTTCCTTTTTTAATCTTCCCTCATGTGAATATGGATTCACTTTTTAAACAATAGGAATTGCAAGTTACAGTGGAAGGTGAAGCATCTGGATTTTAGAAATTCTTAGGTGAGGTGTGGCCTAAAAATGTTGGGAACCACTGCTCATGCTTAAATTTTCAAGAGTGGGGGCTTTTCAGAAATCTTAACAGCCAGCAATATTCAAAGTACAGTTGAAAATTATTATGACAAAATTTACGCGACTTCAATGTTATTGCTACAATGCATTTTTGTGAATTTTTCTTACAATTAAGAATTATATACAACAGAGGGCAGTTTATTACAGCAGGGTTCCCCTCAGGTTTAAATCAGGACAGGATGTGGTTGGTGTGGAAAGGATGCTTTTTAGATTCGCAAGAGCAATTTTTAGATTTATAACTGCACAGTTTTTAAAGGACTTCTTAAAAATCCCTTAGCCTGTAAGAAAATCCTTTTACTAGTGATGAGTGAAATGATGTAATCCATACCATTGTAAAAGAATTGAAACCCAATTTCAGATAAACTACTTTTATTAAGAAGCGTAGTACTAAAATAATCATGAAAAACATGTAAAGTTTAGTAGGATAAAAATGTTCTTTTAATGATGCTGTGAATTGATAAGTATTGAATTAATTCTCGTAGAATAATTTTTATCATTTTTGAAAAGAAATGATATAGTGGCCTGTATTTTATAAATATTTAAATCGCCTTATAAATTATTTTGAATATCAGTTTTTTAAAGGGGGATGTGCGAGTTAATCTTATCAGAGATCTATCTTGTTACAACTTCCTAGGTGGGGCAAGTTAACATGTGAAATTTTTATTTGTTTTATTTAAGAATATACGGGTATAAATAAAATTAAGTTTGGAGAAGTTGGAACTGAAGGAACGACCAACTCAGCCTTAAAGTGGTGTCTTTGTTAGTGGTGTTGGGGGTAACTAGTATCACTTTTTGACGATTGTCATAGAATGAAGTGGTGGACTACATACTACTGTTCTGTATAATTTTACTCAGTAGGTAGTTGTCTCTTGAAATGTGTAAAGAGTTATTTTTAATGTACCATGTTAGCTGATACAAGTGTCTTTTTCAAAAAATGCCTCTTGATACCAATTACCCCATAAAATGGGGTAATTGTGATCAATGGTATTTTCTCCCATGCCTTGTAAGATACACAGTCATGGGTAAATGGGATTAAAAGATCTCAGTTTGGGCGTTACAGGAAGATATTTTTGGTTTTACAACTACAACTCGGAGATACCATATTGAAAAGATAAGTACGCTGGAAAAAAAAGTTTTTTAATGGATTTTTAATATTTATATATTTTATACTCTACCAACAAAACAAAATCAAATGCAAAATTTTCTATTGTAAATTAATAGCCTTGTTTTATTACTAAAAATATAATTTTTTAAGTTCAAAAAATAATTTTTTTTTTCTTCAAAATAACATGAAATGGGGAACAAAATAACAGGGAGAAAAGGACCAGTCAAAACTCATATGTTGTGAAGGAGGAAAATTTCATTTACATTAAATGTGTTGAGGCCTAATTAGGCTTAAAATATGCGGTCAAAGCTAAAATTTGGAATAAATGCAAGGTAAAATTGTAAAATAAATGTTTTGCTAACAGAAAATGTGCAGTAAAGTAAACCGAACTAGGGGTATTTCACAGGATCTGAAAACTGAAAGATTAAAAAATGCATTCTAAACCGCAATTTGATTTAAATAGAAAATAAAATTTGCGATCCCAATTTACTCTTAACCCGAAAATGCTATTTCTGGGATAACTAGAATCATGCAGTTTATTAACATTATGCTTCGTCTGTTGCAAAACGTAACCATTTCCTCTTAAAAACAATTTTTTTCCAAATTTAAATCCATAGCTATATTTCAATATTCCTACAACTTTTTAAACAGGACCTTTTTAACTAAAACATTCTCACTTTGACAGACAACGTTTTTCTTTGTGTTCTGGGAAAAACAGTAATTACTTGTACAGGAACATACATTTTCACTCCAAACAAATTGCACACGTGGAATATTAGTCAGACTTCATAATTAACATGGTCAATTTTTTATGTGTTACAAGTTGCCCTTGAAGTGCCCCTGATCCTAATGACCCCTACCTCCCCTAGATCAACAAGTGCTTCTTTTACTAAAAAAGGCTCTCAAAGTGACAGTAATAACTATTATACTGGTAGAGGTGACATATTTGTGTTCTTAGTTTCAGGAGGTCATTCATGTTGAACTTTGGTAACAAGTGAAAATTGTCTCAATTATGAAGGTAAGTATCAAGACAAATAAAGCAATTTCAATTAGAGATTTTGTGGTCTCGCTAACAAAGATTTTTAATTTTAAAAATGCAGTTTCAGAAGAAATAGCATTAATAAAAGTTTCTCTCTTACTCAGGTTTAACCGTATTAAATTAATACTATTTATGCTTCTTTAACCCTTTATCTACTGGCGGTACTTATAAGTACCATTAAAATACTTGTTATAAAATTCATTTAATACATCGATTAGTTGAAATATAGTTTAGAATGAGTTATAGATATACTACTTTATCTTGTTCATAAAGCCTTATGGGTTACACAAAACAGAAATATTTTTAAAAGGATGATTTCTTTTGCCTTTGCATCTTTTCAGCTTTCTTGGCGTTTGGGGGTGGGGAGGGGGGGGGTAGGAATTTTTCAATTCGGAAATATTTCTATTGTAAGAACATTATATTTGTACATTTCCTAATTCAACAAAATACTAAGAAAAATATTAAAAATAAAAGATTTGAGTGGGGTTATAAATAAAATCCTCAAAATCCCTATAAATTCAAATTTAATTAATCCTTCAATACTTCTAAAATCCTTCTAAAATTTGTTAAAAAATCTTCTAATGTAGTTTAAACAATTCGCGAAAAATGCTTTAGAATATAAAATTTTCATAATTCAGTACATAAAGGGTTAAAGGGTGTTTTCCTCGATGATTTGGAAAAAATATGCTAAATTATATCCCTTATCTGCTTTATGGAGTGTTTTAAAATCCCATTTATAAAAATTTTTACATGTAGGGCAAAAATTTTTACATGTAGTTTATATATGTATGAATATTATAAAAGTTGTTGAAATATAGATATCAATCAAATTTTTTATTTGAAATTCGCCAGTATCGGTAAAAATTTTAGAAGACAAAATTTGTTATACTGAGCTAATACTTTGAAATAGGATTCTTTTACGAAGTCGAAAAATTTCTACAAAAACACTAAATGTAGATAAAAAAAATTGTGTAAAATTCAAAAAGCCCTATAAGAATTCCGATTAAACTTTATTAAAAAAAGAAAGAATTTTTTTTGTATACTGCACTGGAAAATTTATACCGGATTCCTTTTATGAATGTCAAAACTCCATGTTTTAATCTAACTCCTAAATATCTATATACCACTATTTTTAATATTAAGTTCAACCATCTGACTTCTCAATCGTATCTTTAAACTTTACTATATTTTTAATAAAATTAAAAAAAAAAGTCCGTTTTATACAGTCCGCGATTACAATTTTGCCGAAAATCCGTCTAAAAAAAGTCTCATTTCTTTAAACAGGTTGAAAACAATCCTCTTGGCACGGTCGCTCGCTTGGCTGTCTGTTTAGAGCGATGAATATGCAAGTACGGGAACGGGTTCGGAAATTATTTTGGCAACCCTCGCATCAAGAACTTGTGGGAGGAGTTTGACGCGGCGTCTTTTGTCGCCTGGTATTCTACGTGTAATAACACCATTAATCATCTACAAAGGCTTTTCTATATTAAATTAACATTGAGAAGTGACACTGGAAATAAATAAGTATTGCGCTGCCGCGCAATACTTAAATAAATGGTTTTAAAAAAGTTATTTATAAAAGCACAGACGCAGCATAACGGAGTATCGAAATTTGTCTCACTGTGTACCACAAGTAGTACACAGTGAGAGGATGTATATATTTTCATAAATCATACATTTTTGCACTCTATCAATAATTTTCTGCAGTTTATGATTTCTAATTAATATTTCTAGATTTTCGAAGATATAAAGATAGCCCGGGTTCGAGTCCCGGAATCTTTTTCACTAGGTTAGCCTTTGGGCCTATTAAGCAATTAATTTGAAATTTAATTTTCATTTGAAATATTTCATTCAGTTAGCGCTTTTTTTAATGTTATATTTTTGTAACAAAAAAGTTAAACAGATTAAACATTAAAAAACGAAAATAAAATTTAAAAAATGTGATACTTTAAACACCCTAAAAACTTAGATTGCGTTAGAATGAAATCGAAATAAATCTTAGACTTTTTTAAAGGTTTGTATTTTAGACGTGCTTTATCATTTTATGTACAGTCGTGGAAAAAAAAAAAAGTAAACACCCCCTACTAACTCCTCAACAAATCATCGTAGGCAAAAGTTACTGGTACCGAACGATTGGAAATAAAGTCTACTTTTAAATGATGTATATAAAATTTTCTTAGGGGGTCATCTACATATTAAAACGAATCCAGACTTCATTTTTTTCAAGGGCAATACCCAATTTTAACGAGGAATTTCAAATCTTCGGTTCAAACTATGCCTAGACACCAAATTTCAAGTCATTTGAATGATAAGTTTTTGAATTATAAACATTCAAAATTTAGTGCTTCAAATGTTAAATTACATTTTCATATTTTTATTTATATCTCCTAGAATTATGCTCCTAATGTGCTTTTTTTTTTTGTATCAATAATACTAACATAACCAAACATAAATACGCTGAATTTGCAATTTTTAAAATTTTATGATATGAATTATGAAATTAATTTTCGAAAAAATTATGAATTGCAACCTACAATTTTTTGATGGATTTAGATTGATTAAGTTCTGCTTTATGGAAAACCAAAATTTCTCATTTTTCTTCCAAGTAGTTTTCAAATTATGCTTAAAAACGACAAAATGATGGTTTAAGGGCCGTCTATGATGGAAGTGAACAGGCATTTTGAAATTTATTCTGCTGTACTGTAATCTAACAGGCTTCATTGACTCCTTGAGTGGCGCTTAATGTGCCTTGATCAAGAAAGGGGCTCTCTAGGTTAACAATAGAGTACGGAACTTCAATTTGGATACAGCCCTTAAAATACGCTCGTTTTAAAATAATTAATTTCTCGGAAACTTATGGTACGAATTGCATAAAAAGGCGTTTTTAGGCTAATTGAAGGGTGTAGAGTTCATTTATGCTGGCAGAATTGTGTGCTGCCATTGAAAAAAACGAAGTTTGGGTTCTTTTTAATATGTAGATAGCCCCCTAAGCAAATTTTATATACATCATTTAAAAGTAGACTTTATTTCCAATCGTTCGGTACCAGTAACTTTCTTCTAAGGTAGTTTGTTGAAGAGTTAGTAGGGTGTGTTTACTTTTTTTTCCCACGACTGTACAATCATCATAAGCATAATGCAAAATCTGCAAAAAAAATATTTACAACTTAAAATTGGGGGAAATCTAAGATGTATTTCCATTTCATTTTAACGGAGTCTAAATTTTTAGGATGCTTAAAGTATCATATTGTTTGAATTTTATTTTATTTTTTAATGTTCGATTAGTTTAACTTATTTGTTACAAAAAGAAAAAAAACATTAAACGAACAGCTAACTGAATGAAATATCTTAATATTTGTCCCTTCTCATGCTTAAGCAATGTAGGAAATAAATTGCTTAAATTTTAATTTTTTTTTTGCAAATTATGTTTTTGTAATACACCTTTTGTATTGGACGTGTTCTAATGCACGTTTAAAAGGAATTTAGATAATAAGAAACATTTCTTTACGTATGAGGATTCTAATTTTAAAGTGTTTGAATTTTCAATCCAACCATTAACAACTAATAATTACAGTGCTATATACGCATAAGAAGAAATAAAAAGACTTAACTTATATAAATTGATTTCGTTATATTCCATAAAAACATATAGATACACGACAATAACGTCAAGATTAAATGTTTCATACTGGTAGATAATATACACATAATGAACGTGGAAACGTACATTCACCCTTATCCCGCTGAAAGCCATGTTTACAGACTATTAACACAATAACATTATTTATTCGGTATCGAGTAAAACATCGTGTTAAAATGGAATTCAAAGAATGTTATTTTACTTCAACGAAATTTAAGGTTAAGTAATGGTTATCTAATAAAGAAAATAGTATCATATTAGTCATTGTCGAAGTTTTTATCTTAATGCAGTTCAACGAAATTTTATTATATACAGTACAGCCCCGATTTTCCGCGGAATTGGGTGGCAAGGGTACCGCGGATAACAAAATTCGCGGATAACCCCAAAAAGACTGAAAATGGGGTGCAAACACGAAAAAAAGAAAATTCAATATAAAAATTATGTTTTAGTGTATACAAAAAAAATAATAAAACGTTTAAAATACATACATATGCACGGTATAGCAGAAACCTTTGCTTTACATCTAAATCACTAAAATAAAGAACAGTTAAAGAAACAATGTCCATACATACTATACAAAAATAGTTGAGTTACACCTTTTTAAAAAAAAATCACTTGTTTTTGCTTCTTGCTTTGGAAACACCTTTTCTTTATTCTAAATTGTAAACTATTGTTTTTGTTTTAGCTGGAATAATTTTTTTCTCGAAAATGAAGCTATTCATGATATACTCTCCTGGAATTTATCATAATAGTCTTATTTAATTGTTAAATATTTTAATTGCTGTGTTTGCGTTTTGTTAATAAAATCAAGAAAAGACATCAAGACATAATATCTGATATTTCAAACTATGGCAACCGAATCTAGAAATTTTCTTCTATTTCTTTCGAATGCACCAATTTTTCTGTTTATATTTATTAGTAAGTCATAATGTATTTTCCTTGCTATTGGCTTGAATGAAAAGGAAAAAATAATTCGCTTCGCGGATGAACCGCACCGCGGATAATCGGGGTTTTACTGTATATTTATTGCATCACTCAAAATATATTCAAGAGTTAACGAAGATATTTTACTTTATAAAATGACCTATATTGTTATGAAATAACTTTGAATTATTTCAAATTTCTTGATAGAAAGGAACACATTCGCTCTAAATTTTTCTCATCTTCTTTTTTCTTTATAGACTGCAAGCTTAATCCTATCTTTCTATTAAAGATAAAGCTTGCAGTTTAACATTTAACAGGATATAGCATACCTTGTTCAGATTTATAGCCTTATTCAGTCTTTTGTAATGTGTATTTTAAATAATTGTAATACATCAATATGCTGTCGTTTAATATAATTTCAATTCTGAAATATTTGTTCCTTAATAACTTTCAAATACATTTTTATGCATACCGTCAACAGTGGATATTTTGGGTCACTTTTTCCTGGTTCCTATCACATTTCCATTATTAAAAAACATTATATGTGATTTTTCAACGTCGAAATGGATTTGTAAACAATTAACATAAAACAAGGAAGCAAACTATATGGTTTTACAAGTTTTAAAGAAGATTTTTTTTTATTTTTTAATAGTCCAGGCAATAGAGACCGTATAGGGGCTCTACCTAGCAAAATTCATGGTAGTTCTGGAAAAAGGTTTACTTTAAGCTTTTTGGGTCGCTGAATCTGAATTTTTAACTTCCCCCAAAATTCCCCCACACACAACAATAGTTGTTTTTAACTCAAATTTCTTATTGTTTTAGGGGAAAAAGCATTACGAAATTCAGAAACTAGACAAAATTGGCAACAAATAGGATATATGACATTATGACGTAGGATGAACGGGGGCGGGGAGGGCTGCCTCTGAACATGCACTGCGGCGCTACGTGCACTAAATTATGAAGTCCAGGCAATAGGGGATTTTACCTGGAAAAATTAATACTAGTTTTGAATTTCGACTCACTTTATGTTTTTTTGGGTCGCTGAATCCGAATTTGAAACTTCCCACCAAAATTTCACCCGGCAACCCCCCAAAAAATTGATCTTTTGAAAAAATTTGTTTTTTGAGAAAAGCGCGCGGGGAATGTTCCGAAGCAGCCCCCTCTCTCCCCGTTTACCCTACGTCATAATGTCATATATCCTATTTGTTGCAAATTTTGTCTAGTTTCTGAATTTTGTAATGCTTTTCCCCTAAAACAATAAGAAATTTAAGTTAATAACAACTATTTGGAGGGGGGGGGTGTCGGGGGCTGATTTTGGGGGTAAGTTAAAAATTCGGATTCCGCGATCCAAAAAACTGAAAGTAAACCTTATAAGGAAAGTTCGGAGGGGAGATGGGAAGGAGAATGTAAACGTGTGGGCTAAGTGAAATTGCGCAACTTAGTCCACGCAGCACCGCGCGCATGTTCCGAGGCAGATCCCCCTTCCCCTTCATCCTAAGTCATAATTCATATATCTAATTTATTGCAAATTTTGTCTATTTTCTGAATTTCTAGATACCTTTCCCCTAAAACAATAAAAAATTGATTTTTTTAATAAAAACCTATTTTTTGGGGCGTTTAACCAAAATTTGGGGGGGGGGGGTTGCCGGGAGAAATTTTGGTGGGAAGTTACAAATTCGGATTCAGCGACCCAAAAAATATAAAGTAAGCCGATTTCCAGAACTACCATTAATATTGCTAGGTAAAATTCCCTATTGCCTGGACTATAAGTATTTTTAAAGTTTTGGAAATAAGTAGCCCCTGCTGTGGGCTTCTGTGGTCCATTCACATAGTTTTATATAAAATGAATACATTTCATATGTAAATGAATACATTTTTATTGAAACTCCTTTGCAATTCCATTTGCTAATAAATTAACACTGCAAACTCGATAAAGAAATGTTTTTTTAGCTTTTAAACACAATGAAACAATTGTTAATATTAAAGTAATGAGAAACAGTTTTCGTCATGTTATCCTCAGCAACTGGAACAAAAACAATTAATGTAACATTTTGCTACAGTAACATTTGAGAAAAATGTTACTTAAAACATGTTATTAAGAGATTTTGTTGTATAAAAGGCATTTCTAAGTAATTGGGGCTATTTTTGGACCAAAAAATGCCTGGCACAAAGTAGCTCCGAAATACTAGTTTTCATGTTAGCTTTATGAAAGCGCGAACATTTCCTCTCAAAATAAAAAGTTAAAGAAAAAATTATGATCACACATGTGTTACAGGTTACTAAATATAATATTTTGACACTTACCAAATTTGTAGCTGTTATACAGATTGTTTCACTATAGAAAGTTTGGAGAGTTAAAATTTACACACGAAAAATTGTTTACAAACACATCCAATGTTGCCACTAAATATATTTAAATTATTCCCAAACTATCCAAATACCCTATAGTAGGACATAAAATAATTTCTAAGGGCAAAAACTCCAAATTATCTTGTATTGTTTGTTCAATACAAAGAATTTTATTTATTTCATAAAGCTATACATAAATAACTTTTATTTCATAAATTTATGTATTTTTTTCCATCTTCATATCTCCATGGTCAGTACATAGGTTACTGTTTAACGCCATTAGAGTATGTGACCCATTTTTACACGAAAAAAGCATTTTAACTTAATTCACTGTAATTTTATAAATTGTAAATTTTTGAAAAAAATTACCGGGGAAACGCCTATTCTAAATAGTGCAAAATAAATTAAAATATATTTTCCGTTTATTTTTATCAAAATACTTTAATATTAATAACAAAACTTAAAAGCATTAAAACAGTTCTTGAAATTTAAATAAAAGTTTAAAATAATTCTGCAATTTGAAGAAATTTTTTTGAAATTAGCTAAATAAATGCAATAACTTTATCTGCATTCAAAGCTATTATCAGTTAGAATCATTATAGCTGAGAAATAACCCTTTTGGAAATTGCTTCCCAGCTTGTTGTGTCACCAGCTATATGAAATATTAATTAAACGTTAGGCTAAATTTATGAATGATTTGATTTATGAAGTGCTGTTCAATGGTAACAAATTTAGCATTAAATAGTAGATTACTTGTTTTAATATTTTATAAAAAGCTTTAAATTGCGTCAGATACCGGATTTGAATAAATTTAAACGGTAACGTTAAATAAGGTTAAATTAAATAAATCGCATTTTCATTATGAATTTATAAAACCTCATTTATAGATTATTTTTAATATATTTATTCCAATTTAGAGAGAGAGAAAGAAATATAAATTTTAATAGTTAGATATTTTGAAATTTCACTATTAGTGAAACTGTTATATAAAATAATCATAAATAAAATTCTATTGAATTCTGTACATGTGATTCAATAAATGTTACAATAAAGATTATATGAAATTTATTCCTTTTTTAGGTGCGTTCGTAATTATATAAATAAGTAGCATCTATAGTCGTCGGCTGGTGCAGCCGTATGTCTGTCTATCTGACCGTCTGTTCTCATATAACAGCACAAAAAAGATCCAACCGATTGGTTTGCAATTTAATATATATAATCGATGTAGAATTTTGTCGAGTCATGTCAAATTTTATGAAAATTGGATCAAAACTTACATAGATAGTAATAAAAGTGTTTTTCATTCTATTAAATCCTATCATATGTAAATAATTCAAGGATATCTCAGGATAGTTACTGATTCTAGGTTGCCATGGTGATTGCATCATATTTAAGATGGAGTAATATTATTTCGTATTACTGAATTTAATATATAAATACCTAATAATTTTTGTGTTCATGCATTTTTCATAAGAGTGCAACAGCTATTGCACCAATACCTCAAAAATTTTAAAACAAATTATAGTACGAACGCACCCCATTTGTCACGTTTGACATGCAATTTCCGATAAGTTTAGACTTAAGAGGAGGCTCTACTTCTTCAGCATAAAACTCACACGATTGTTACGATTTCTTTTCTGTTACAAAGGAAAGGTACCCTCTTCGGACATTTTGCGTTTTATTTCTTGAAATTTCACATAAATTTAGATTTTTGTGTGCGAAAAACTTAATAATACACTTTCTGTGACCGGACGCAACATCAGTTGCATTCTGTGAGCTACCAATCGGGCGATACTTTTTCTCCGGTCAAAAATATCGGAAATAAATTATTATGAAAGCACACTCTGTAGATTATACCAATATTAAGTTCTTTTTTGACAAAATGACAATCATTTCCAAAAAGAAAAAAAAAACACTTTTGAGATATTGAAAAATAATTAACACAATTAACAATGGAAATTATCATTTCCGGTCATATAATCTCCAGCAAAAACGATTACTTTACTTTAAAAAATGAAGGAAGCCGGTCAAGTAGTTATCGAGTAAAATAATCGTTTTTTTTTTTTTTTTTTTGTAAAAATGGTTTCAAGACGTTTTTTCAAAGTGGCCATTATATTCGAGAGATTTTTTTGCATGGTTTTGAAAAAAAATTAACTTCAATTGTAGAAATGTGTGTAGAAAGCTTTTTCCGACTGCTGCGTCGCTATATTGAACGAGCAAAAAATATTGTAAAGAAGTGCACTATCAGGAAACTACTTCAGGGTGACAATCTACTTAATTGAGAGCTGCAATAAATGAAAATTTTGACTAAAGAAGAAAACCATTTTCTTAAAGTCACAAAAAATGATCAGAATGTAAGATACAAATAACAGAATCTTGTTATTCAATGAATAGAAATGAATTTTAAAATTAACGCATTTCACGAATTGTACATAATAAAACATATTTCTGTATAACCATTATATAGACTAGAGGCCTGAATAATTCTAGGGTCTACAGCATCCGTGCCAAACATGCCACATAGACACATTGGCAAACAGGATGAATTTTGCTGTTATCGAAAATTCTAAAACAATTTACGTAAGACACTGGGAAAAACTCTCAGATATATATATTCTTAAGGATATGTTGCGAAAGGGTGCATTACGATAACACGTGGTCCGCGAAACATTACTCTGTAGTCACTGGCGGTCTGGTTTTCAAACCAGAAAAAAGATCATATGGATATAAAAATTTAATTACTATCACCTAGTTGGCACATTAACGCATTTTTACGTACATTACTACTTGGACGCACATCCGCGTTTTTAGCACTATAGTTGAAATATTATTTACATTAATAAAAGACGCGGGTCCGTATCCTCTAAAATGAAAATAAACGATGTAAATTTAATGTATTTTCATTCTTTTGTACAGCGAGACTATAAATATTTTGAACATTAGAACATGTTATATATACTTTGATCTATAAAAAACAAAATTGCCAAAAAGCATAAAAAAAACAAAAAGTTATGAAATACCACTTGTCTCAGAATTGCACATTTTCCCATCACAAAAACCCGGCTGACTGGAGTGTTTATTTATATGCTGAGAAAATTTTGTACACTTAATGCGAATGCTGAAGCTAATTTAATGCTTTGTATGCAATTTGAATAGGGCACGAATGTACGTTAACGTATCCCGCTAATGAACGACTTGACGGGAATCTATGTCCTAGGAAAGCAACGTGTCAAGTAAATGCATTTGCTTCTTGCCATCTTCCTACTCCCCACATCTACGACACTTAATAGCTGATCATTTCTGTATAGTTAATATCTAGTGCATATTTTGAAATATATATGTCGTAGGCTAATTACGAAATCCAGCTTCTTCCAAAGTGTCTATGATGTTTGGGAAGAGGCCGGTTAATTGGGGAATTAACTTCCTTTTCTCAATCTGTCTCATATATTTCAGGCTTATTGTAAAGAGCCTGATCATCTTTAGGCTAATTGGAAAATGATCATTTATTTCTCAATTAGGCTGATATTTTTCAGGTTTATTGCAAAGAGCCTGTGGAAAAATAGGCTAATTGAAAATTATCCATTTTTTCTCTATCAACTTGATTTTTTTAGGTTCACTACAATGAGCATATGCAGTTTTAACCCAATTGAAAAAAGATCCAAAATGACCACAGAAGACCACGTATTTGTACAAACAGCCTAGTTTCATCCATGTTTATTACAATACGTGGAAGATAATGAATGTTTTCGACATTTACTATAAAAAAAATGGATTGCGAATTTAAAATGATTATACAAATGTATAAGGAAACTTTCATTGGCAGATTTCATTAACGCGCCTGAGTGTCTAAGATTAGTGGATACTGTAAGTTTTGGCGTGTAAGTCGCTGTTCAAATAACTCTGTTTTTAATCAACAGTAACTTGTTTCAAACTGGTATTTATTTAACGCATTTTATTAAGCAAATTTTCTGATTTCGAACATATTTATTTTAACAGAGTCTTATATGCAAGTAGTACAGGTACTTCCTTTTATTTTAAGGGTACAATTTTCGCATGCAGATAATCAACAAATTTTGCAGATGGAGCATATTTTTAAGGCTTTTTCAGCAATATAAAAATCAGATTGGTTGCAGAATGATAATACTTATTGTACCCCTACGTAAGAAAAATTGATGTAGCTATGGATTCTGCAGATGTGGAAGATTTTTAGTTTTTACACAATTTAAAGTAGAGAAAATCGTTGATTATGGAAATAATTATAAAAATTAGATAAGAATATTTCTACAATAATTAAATCTGCAGATGAATCAGGCTTTTAATGTTTCGAAAGCACCATGTAGAACAGATGAATCGTCAAATCAAACTGATCATAAAACTAGTTGGACGTGCCAATCCCAAAATTTTCTTCTATCTTATACAGCTTAATATTTCAAAAACTAGTTACACATGTTAATACTTATATATTATTAGTTCATTATTATACCAACTTTGATTTTCATCTTAAATTCCCGCTTCAGTCAATTAAATGAACTAAAAACGAGTTAATCTATATCATGAAAATTAATAGTTTTTCCTTATTCTGTTGTTATCAGATGTTTGCGAATAGCCGGCTTAGCAGGAAGTGAGTTCCCGCCTTTGAACGAGCCGCCGATGGACAATAGAACTACGAAAAATCAAGAAAAGTATACAAAAATCGCTATCACAGAGCTTCTTTGCCGCGCGAGATTTCCAAGTTCAAGGAGGACCTGTTGGTCAAAGCCAAAAAGATGCACAAAAAATTTGGTTCAATTGCACGCATAATTTTATACACTTTTCGATTGTACAATAAAGAAAATGGTACAGATATCGTAATTATAGCGCCCCCTTCCAGCGGAATTTTTCCGAATTCAGGGAGGACCTTCATTCCATAACCAAAAAGAAACACAAAAAATTTGGCTCAATTCTATGCATAACTTCATACACTTTTCTATGGTACAATATTCAAAATGGCACAAAAATTGCTATTAAAACGTCCCCTACCGGCAAATTTTTTCCAAATTAAGGAAGGACATGCTTGCCATAGCCAGGAACTTAAAATAAAAATTTGGTTCAATTCTATGCATAACTTCATACACTTTTCGATGGTACAATATGCAAAATCGCTATCACAGAGCTCCCTACCGGCGAATGTTTTCCAAATTCAGGGAGGATCTGCTTGCCAAAGCCAAAAACTTAAAATAAAAATTTGGTTCAATTCTATGCGTAACTTCATATACTTTTGGATGGTACAATATTCAAAATCGAACAAAAAACACTGTTACAGCGCTGATTTTTGTTCCAAATTCAGGGAAGACCTATCTGTCATATCCAAAAACTTAAAATAAAAATTTGGTTCAATTCTATCCATAACTTCATATACTTTTAGATGGTACAATATTCAAAATCGCACAAAAAACACTGTTACAGCGCCCCCCAGCGGTGATTTTTTTCCAAATTCAGGGAGGACCTATCTGTCATATCCAAAAACTTAAAATAAAAATTTGGTTCAATTCTATGCGTAACTTCATATACTTTTGTATGGTACAATATTAAAAATCGCACAAAAAACACTGTTACAGAGCCCCCTAGCGGTGAATTTTTTCCAAATTCAGGGAGGACCTATCTGTCATATCCAAAAACTTAAAATAAAAATTTGGTTCAATTCTGTGCATAACTTCATATACTTTTGGATGGTACAATATTCAAAATCGCACAAAAATCGCTATTACAGCGCCCCCTAACCTCAATTTTTTCCAAATTCAGGGAGGATCTACCTGCCATATCCAAAAACTTAAAATAAAAATTTGCTTCAATACTATGCATAACTTCATATACTTTTGGATGGTACAATATTCAAAATCGCGCAAAAATAGCTATTACAGTGCGTGAATTTTTTCCAAACTCAGGGAGGATCTGCTTGCCATAGCCAAAAACTTAAAATAAAAATTTGGTTCAGTTCTATGCATAATTTCATACACATTTTGATGGTACAATGGCGACAGACAGACGGACACACGGACAGACAGAAATTTTCTATAAACATGTTTTTGGGGATCTCTGACCCCTAAAACATGTAAATCCGTCGAAAACCGGAAGTCGAAAAAAATTTCGATTACAATACTTTCTTCTATTGAAGATAGAAGAAAGTAAAATATATATGAAAATGTCTTTATTAATGAAATCTGCTGATGAGGCAGATTTTTTGTGTTTAACCAGCGTTACGCAGAGAAGACGGAATCCTGAATGAAAATAATTATAAAACATATGTAAGAAAATTGCTGTATCAATAAAATCTGCAGACAAGGCCGATCTGTAGATTTCAATTTCTCTCAACATTACATAGTAGCTAATGGGTTGCTAATGAAAATAATTATAAAATAACAATTTATAATATAATATATTTATATCAATAATAATTTATAAATATAATCTCTTATAACATAATAATTATAAATATATTTCCTCATATAATCATATAAGGAAATTTCTGTAATGATGAAAGCTGCAGATTAGACAGATTTTTAATGTTTCCTCAGCATTACGTAGAAAAGAAGGGTTGATGAATGGATTCAGTTGATTAAAAAAAAAAAAAAAAAAAACAGAAAATTTCTCTAACAATGAAATTTTCATATGAGGCTCATTATAGGGATCAAATTGGTTGATAAATAAAATGGATTCCCCCCCCCCCCAAAAAAAAGGGGGGAAAATTGCTTTGTTGACAGATTTCATTTTAGCATCTGGTTGATAATTAAGGTTAATAAACACTTTTTTTTAGAAGCAAATTTTGTCCTCCGCCCGAAAAGATGTACAAAAAAAGTTCCAGCTAAGACTTAAAGTTATTTTTCGAATTACGTTGAAATAACATTCTGTTAATTGAACAATCTCAGATATTCAGGTCCATTGCGAGTTTACTTTTATCTTAAGTGTTCTACAGACTTAAAATTAAATTAATGTAATCACCAATTTCAGGTAATCAGAAGCAGAAATCACATCTGTCAATACGACAGTTTTTCTTACACACTTTCTTTGACTAATTTCATTCAAAATACCCCCTTCTCTGTAATATTGAAAAAAAAAAACTAAAAATATGCTTCATCAGCAAATTTTATTCATACAGCTTTTTTATATTATATATTGATTTTATAATTATTTTCATTAAGCAACACTAGGTACACCAGGGAAAAATTGAAAAATTTACCTCAACTGCACTTGCTTTCTAGCAATACAGCAAGTTTCTTATATACTGTGTTTTATAATAATCTTAATTAAGCAACGTGTTTTCTGTACGTAATGCTGGATTACCAATTAAATATGCCTAATCTGCAGATTTATTAATAAATTATTTTACTCAAATATGTTTATAATTATTTTCATTCAACAGTCCATATTCTCTATGTAAAGGTAGAGAAACATTAAAAATCTGCTTCATACAGAAATTTCATTACTGTTGAAATTCCTTTTATACATTTTTTAAAACGATTTTCGTTATAGCACGCGATCTTCACTACGTAATGTAGAGGGAAAAATAAAAGATCTGCTTCATTTGTAGATTTCATCAATACTAGAATTATTCTTATATTTATTTTCATTCATCAACCAATCTTCTCTACATAATGCAGAGAAAACATTAAAAATCTGGCTCATCTGCAGATTTCATCAGTGCGGAAATTATTTTATATAACTATTTTCATTGCCAATCTATATCCTCTACGTAATCACGGAAAAAACGTTAAAAATATATAAAATCTGCAAATTTTAATAATATAAATATTTTCTTATATGAGTTTATAATTATTTTCATTCAAGAACCTTCTCTGTTTCGCTGAGAAGAAAATAAAAATCTGCCGAATCCTTTGATTTCACTAAGGCAGAAACATATTTCTAATTATTTTCTTGTCAACCCATATTTTTTTATGTAATATAGGAAATAAATTAATGATTGGAAAATATGCAGATTTTATTGATACAGCAATTTTTTTATACGTGTTTTATAATTATTTTGATTGAGCAACCCATCTTTTATGCGTGATCTTAGGAAAACATTAAAAATCCGCGTTATCTGCAGATTGTATTCATATTTCTGCACCGTGTGTTAGCGAAAAAAACCCCTATAAACATTAGAAAACCAGCCGGATTAATGACATCTGTCAATAAGACTGTTTTTTACTACATTTTTAAAAAGCATTTCAACCCCTTGAGGGGCAAGCAATTACGTTTGTGAAATGCTGAAGTCTTACCGGAATCTTTGAAAAATTCTATTTCAAAATAAGTAAAAGCAATTTTACAGCTTTTTTCCACCAAAGTTAGAAAAGTAAAATTAAAAAAAAAAAAATCTGGTGTAAAACTTCATTAATCGTAGGTGATATATAATATATACCGGTGCCCCTCAATGGGTTAAGTTCCTCCTCCTATTTTTTTATACGAAATGTACTCTTAAATATTCACTAATTCGGATATACTGGCATAACCGTTGATGAAGCTAGGCTATTTCGACAAGTAAATGGTTATCGGTGGTCATTTTGGTTGATTTTCTAATAGGCCAAAAACTGCATTTTCTCCTTGTAATGAGTCTGAAAAAACATCAAGCTGAATGAGAAGTTAAATGGATAATTTCCAGTTAGCCTAACTCTCCACACGAATCGTTGAAATTAACCTGAAATATATCAGGCTGATTGAAAAACAAATGATCGTTTTCCAATTAGCCTGAATCTGAAGGCTCTATGTAATAAGCCTGAAAAATATCAGACCGATTGAGAAAAGGAAGATGATTCTCCAGTTAATTGGCTTCATAGAAAACGACCTAGGCTCTTTGCAAAGAACCGGGTTTCGCAATTAGCCTACGACACATATATTAAAATAAAATTTTGAAATGTACTTTTTAATTAAATAAACAGGTATAATTTTATAAGAAGAATCAAAAAATTAGCAATGGAATGTACATTGCACAATCAAAACGCAAATATAATATTTCTAATACAGAAAATAATAAAATACTACGGTGAATGATTTCAATTGTATATCACAAAAACAAGGCAGTTAAAAAATATTTCTTTATTCTGGGTCTATCTGTAACTCTCTTATATGTTCAAGTATTAAAATAAATTGTTCATTTTCTTGTCTCCTTTTGTAAGTACACATTAGGATGGAATATGTTTCTAGACATTAATAGAATAATTATTTGCATTTTTCTCTCAGTACAATTAGAAAGTCTGCAGACCTGAGATGATACATATAAAATAATTAATTCATTCCTAAATTTATCTGAACATTTATATCTATCTATCTATCTATCTATCTTTACACATATATATTAGGCTAATATTTAGGATACAATTTATATTTTGAAATATAAAAAATATATCTAATATATATGTTTAATAAAACTTTTTAAAATACATAGACTTAATTAACTATTTTAAAATGATTTTTATAAGAATAAAATGATAAATAGAAATGTAATGCACAACCACAACTCAAATCCCTTTGAAGATATTTTCAGGATTTATTTTAAAATGTGAGGGTAGAAAAAATCCGTAGATTATATATTTTTTTTTATGATACGTAATTAAATTTGTTTTTCATTTTATACATAAAAAATATATACAGAAAAAATATATATAATACAGAAAAAAAACAAATTTCCTTTAAAAACAAACTAACCAATTTTATTAAATTATGCATCCAAATGCAGATTAGAGAATATAAATTTCGTTTCTGAATATAAACTTTCCGTTTTTTAAACGTTCAAAATGTATTTTATAAAAATTAGTTTTGCGGATGTGATATGTATTATGTATATATATATACTATATATAATTAAAATGAAATCACAAATGTATGAACAAAGTTATTAAAATTCTAAAGATGAAACAAATATGAACAATGGAAACCACAAATGTATAATAAGAATCTATTAATAACTAACAGAATCGTATTTACAAGGGCTGTTCAATAAGTAATAAGACTAAAATTATATAAAATACAGAATACCTTTAATCATAATCATTTACATCATCTTTTTCAAAATAACTATCTCGGCACGTTAAGCATTTATTCCAACGTTCTGTCCACTTCTTCAAAACATGTAAAAGTCCGATTTCTGAGAGCTTTTTCAAAACCGCCTACGCAGCCTAAACACATGCTTTGTTGCTTGCAAACTGTTTACCTCGTAATGGTTTCTTAAGTTGTGGAAACAGACAGAAATCGCATGTCCCGAGATCAGGACTGTATGGAGGATGTGGTGAAATCCCTACGCTGCAAAACATCCTGCCAGCAACGAGCAATATGTGGTCGGGCATTGTCATGGTACAATAGGAAGACAATTCGGAGCGATGGACGTTTCCTTTGAACGTGCTGTACCATTGTTCGTAAGACATTCGCGTAATACGAGCCGTTTACGGTATTACCAGGTTCGACAGCATGTTGATACACAATTCCTTCATAATAAAAAAAAAAATATGGTCATAACTTTACCATCCGATATCATAGTTTTTGCTTTCTTGGGAGTAGGCGAAGACGGATGCCTCCATTCACTGCTTTGTTGTTTCATGGTTGGGTCATAGTGATACAACCAAGCTCCGCCTGCTGTGATGATGCGTTTTAAGAAATTGTCGCCTTCTCGTCCCTTTCATTCTTTCCATTCTGTGCACCCATCCACTCGATGCTGCATATGCTCAATTGTCAACAATTTCGGTATTCATCGCGCGCAAACACGTTTCGGTTGCAGATGTTCTACCACGATTGAGTGAATACTTCCTACAGAAATATTCAAGAGAGCATGCAGCTGACGTACTGTAAATCTGCGGTCCTCCTTGATGATAACCGCAGGTGTGTTAATCATTGTCTCTGTGGTGGACGTTGAAGGTCGTCCTTCACGTTCAATATCTTCCACATTTTGCCTTCGTTCCTTAAAAGCTTTATTCCAGCGAAAAATTCTCGCCCTTGACATTGCTTCATCGTTGAAAACTTCACGTATCATGTCAAAGGTCTCCGATGCTGATTTTTACAGACGAACACAAAATTTAATCGCATAACTTTGTTCAGTCGACTCTCCATTTCGACAACTGTCCGCTCTCGTAAGCACCCGCAAAGACGCCTCAGCTCATTCATGTGATACTCAGGAACATGAGCCTGTACACGCCATCTATCGTTAGCTTTTGTAAATAAAGACAACAAACTTTTTTATGCCACAGAAAGTAACATTCCGATGAGTGGTTTCGCGGCAGTAAAATTAGTCTTATTACTTATTGAATAGCTTACGTATATATATATATATATATATATATATATATGTGTGTGTGTGTGTGTTTGTATGTACATATGTACGTATGTATATGTATGTATGTAGTTTATCAAAATGAACAAATCTATTCAGGGCCCTCGTAATAGGGCATGGAGCCCTGGCAAATCACTTAGCGGAACTCAACATCTCTCACTTGATTATTATTTGATTACACTTGATTAATATTATTGTTTACACTTGATTAATATTTGATTAATAAAATCATTTTTAAAAGTTGTACATATCATAGGATAATTTATAATACATAGTATAAAATATCTAAAAACTAACCTGCTAATTATTTCCAGTGAAGTGTGCATTATTATTTTTAATTAAAAAAACCATGTATCCAAGAATATTTTTAATATTTATTTTTTGTGTTTACGTTTACTTTCAATGTACTCAGATCTATACCTTCCCCGATGATTACATCAACTTTGGCTGCAAGAAATAAAGTTAAAACTAACTTTTTTCCTCGAAAAAACATTCAAAGAAAATATTAGAGCAATAATGTCATACGCAGGGTAAATTTATTTTGAATTGTATAGAGATGTTCCAGGCATCTAACAAGCAAATTTGTGAGGGGCCATGGGCAACCGCCCCGTTTGCCGATTATCGTGTCGACCCTGCATCTCTTTGTATACAGATAAGGTGCGGGTTTTCATTTGCAATAATATGAAAGAGAAATTTACACTAAATCTATCTAATCTGCTATCTTCGCTGCTATCCTTGCTTCAATATCAGTGGCAATTTTACGACAATAACATGTTATATATTAACTCTAACTACAAAATTTTGTAATTAAACTTTGCGGTATTTTCAGTATATTATATATATATATATATAGGGGAGAGTTGTACAAAACCGGGAAGGCGGGTAAAACCGGGTAGCGCTGGTTAGTCCTTAATTTGAATCGGTCAACACCAGGAATTGCATGTCGAAAGTCATTACGGCATTTGTAGCTAAACGAAGCACTACTGTGTGCGGTTATTTTTGTGTGAAGGAATGCGTTTGAATTTCTCTTAAAAAATTATTTTGTTTGATTCTAGGGTTTACGCATATATTAACTGTTTACCAGGATATTAAATATCGGTAAGTACTATATTTAGTTATTTGCTTTCATGCAAGTATTTTAACAGTTTTATTGATCTTTTACTATAGGACTGACAGTAGTGACGTCATGTTTAAAAATCTTGGGATAAAACCGGGTATTTAAGTGTGGGTCAAAACCGGGTATACCCATTTTTGTCCGACACTCATGGAATGATTCTTTAAGGATTGTTAATACTTTAGCATGGAGTTTTGAAATGCAATTTAATGCTGTTAAGTACTGTTAAACCTTTGATGTGTTATTCATTGCACCTTTAAACTTATACTACAAACAAGAGGTTAGGAAGTGGTTACTTCCAATACTGGGCGATCTGTAACAGTTTACTAAGTTAGAAAATCATTCAAAGCTGCATTTTTTGGAGCAGTGGTTATAAATACTCCAATCAGACAGTTTGAGAAAACAGGCATTTTTCCTTACAACAACGATGTTTTTCCTGTATCAATTTACTCCTTCGAAAATGACAGAGAAACCCATGAAAATCAATGATAAAACACCTAAGTCTACGCAGCATAGGTTGGCATAGCTGCAGCAATATAATTTTGAAGTATGACAGGAAAATGAAGCTCATCTTTCCACATTTAAAAGTGTCGACATCACACATCCAGTAGTTGACAACATCCAGCTTCTTCTATCAAGATCTGATATTGTGTAGCCCGCAATCTGCATTTGCAATTTCAATTAAAATGTTATTACCCCTCCCCAGGATGACTTTAAGATTGAGAAAAGAGCTGGCAAAAGAAGTGGAAACTGTTATTTTAAATACTGCACCCTATAAATTAGAGCTCGAAACAGATATTAAAGAGAAAAAAGCCAAACAGTCTGCAATACGAAAAAGGAAGATTCTTAAAAAGAAAATAAGAATCAACAGGAAATGAAACCAAAAAATGTTGATGAGGCATCCTCAGAAGATGAAGGCGATAATGAAATCTGGATGTTTTGCAATGAGTTTACTCCCATTTTAAATCCAAAGAACGTTGGATACAATGTGTGAAATGTCACGGATGGGCACACGAAGCATGTAGTATGAAGGAGAATATGATAATAAATCTGTTTGTGATATTTTACAGTTAAAATAACTCTAAGACTTCCAGCGTAAAATAAGTAGGCATATACAATGTAGATAATTTGCTACAGATTTTTTTTTACACATGGAAGAACACATGTGCAATTTCATTTTGTTAAATATAATAAAAATGTATTTTTTTACTATATTAAACAAGATTTTTTAAAAAGAAAATGAGTTTTTCACGAATTTTAAAGGGGTACCCGGTTTTACCTAACCAGTGGGGTAAAACCGGATTTTTGCATATGTCAGAAAAAAGTTATTTTTTTATATATAATCAATTGCATTTTTCACTGAAAAGAGTATGTTTTAATATAGCTAAGGATTCGTTTAAAATAAAAAACGGCGTCCAGAGTTTGTTTTCTCATTTGATTGCATTTAAGAACAGCAAACATTTATGGTACCCGACTTTGCTCCACCTTCCCCTATATATATAACGTTTTTCTCTTGCATAGAAAATTCTGTAATAAAAATTCTGTAATTAAACTTTCCCGTATTTTCAGTATATATATATATATATATATATATATGTGTATGTATGTATAACGTTTTTCTCTTGTATAGAAACTTATTTTTATAATCACAAAAAATATTCTTAATACACACTAGGACTGTGAGGTTTACTCTATGTAATGCATATACTTTAATGCTTTATGCGAAAACGACATCCTTCGGGAATATTGTAAATTAGCCTAATAATATTTGTCCCTCTCCTCATTTAGCTCTGCAGTTAATTTCAACATAAGCTAATACCATTGATCACTCGTCAATTTATATCTCTCTCCTAAATTGTTTCATAGACTATCCAGATATTTTGGTCATATAAATATATTTTATTTTCTTAAAATTTATTTGTGTAACGTCATATTTGGCCTGTAGAAATATTTTTTAACGTAACTTACCTAAAACGTATGTAATATCTTTGAATTAATATACAGTAACTTGGAACATCGACTGTATTTTTTGTATCTAGAGGCTATTTAAAACATTTTGTTAAAACTCATATTTCGACAACCAGAAAAATCACGCAATTAATCTTTATTATAATTAAGATTTTAGGTAACTATTACAGTCATGCTTATACCAATGGGTCACAAAACATAAGATAATTCATTTTCAAGACTGGATGTTAAGCTGATATTAGCCTAGGAAACTCCCCAATGCTTCTAACCTATTCAGCACTTGTTCTTAATGATATCTTATGTATCTTAATAATATATAATAGTAGGAGCGAATCGTGTGTGTGTGCAAACTTTATCTAATAAATGGCTCTAACTACTTGACTAAATTTTGTATCCTACTGTTTTGGGGTACAAGAAGATCGTTGGACTTGTTCAGATGTTCGATGAAAATCGATTAGTGGGTATTACGCGTACTTTTCAATAGAATGAAGGTTGAGACATTAAATTGTTGAACGGCAGGCAGTAAATGATGTCGCAAATTTTTGCCAAATTTGACGAAATAATGGCGAAATTGTACAGAACTGGTGGGTTAATCAACTTTCAAGATTACAATGGCAAAACATATGTTTGGCGCCAAATGAAAGAATGTCACCAAATATGGATGTGGCGATATGTGAAACATTTTGGCGAAATTTCGCTAAAACATTAGATATCAGAATCTGAAGGCAGTTTCTAGAAATTCGCAATATACATGATTCATCCAATCAGAGACCATAAGAACGCTTTTGAAAACAGAATTCAACCACAAAAAGTACATAGGTTATTCTAACAACTAATTCCAAACTTATATAAGGAAATGCTTTGGTCGAAGCCTAAATTCTGAGAAGTTGGAAAGTGAATCTTACGATTTGTAAAAGACCTTGAAGTTTACGAAACGATTGAAGTTTGCCCCAAATTTCGTGCTTGTTACTGTACTGTGCAGACTGCTCTGATCAACCAGAATCGTGCTTCCTGTTATTTTGTCCAAAATTGGTCTGGAACACCAGAATTATGCCCGATGGACGTCCAACGAAGCAGAAATTTTTTTCACTTCCAACAGCAAGGACGAGAGGGAGTCTCTACAGTGAAACCTGATACACCGTTCCTAGCGTATCAGAAGTTCTTTGCGACGGTACATGTATTATTGCGTCAGATCTTTGCAATAAAATTATCAAGGCAGAAATAATAATCGGCGAGCATTTCGGTAGCGCGATTCTAAAACCTATAATAACACTGGGCTCAAGCAAGAGCCAGCTCGGTTGTACTATTCAGCACCATCAGTTACCCGCGTGTCGGCGTTCTATCCCAATTTCCACATGGTGCAGCGTCAAACATTTGACTTCGTAGGTGTGGATATAAAGTTCTCCGACTTGCACGTAATCCTGATGGTTTCTCACTTGGAAAAAAGGATTCAAGTCTAAAAGTCTAAAAGTCCTGTTACCGAAAGAAGGTGCGCAACGAACAAAAATTTTTGTTTGGAAGAAGACCGTTTCGAAGTATGCATGCAAGTCATGTAAACTTAGAAATATTCACATATTTTTAATATTGATTGTTTCTGTGAAGTATACTGTTATAAAATACAATGCTTTATTACAGTAATACAGCTTGAATTTATTGCTATACCGAATTGAAAACAAAGCAATTTTTAAAGGAGAGTAGACCAGCTTTCCCCGCTGGTATATCTGAAGGACTAAAAAAGAAAACAAATTACGTGTCAATCAAGCATAGATTATGAAGCACTTTCCAACATTTCCAAAATACTTGAACAATGCTTTCTAATCATTAAAAAACCCTTCTTTACCTATAATTTACAAGTAAATAAGGCAAATAGAGGTGAAAGAAACTTTCGTATTGCGACAAATTTCCGCTAAATAGTATGTAAATGGCCTCTCCCTAAAATTTTCCCCAAACAATTTCCCCTAAGCAAAATTTAAAAGTTTTAATTTCTTTATTAGAATTACTTCTTCATTTATTTTATTTTATTGCAACAATACTTAATGAATTATCTAAGCCTCCCCCCACTCCCCACAAATATACGTATTTTCATTTTATAATCTTTTGCTTAAACTAATCACCCAGAAACCAAAGAAACGTATATAAAGTTTTTCTTTATTGTGAATTTAACAGGTAATGTAACTAATGATTACGATGACAAATGAATAAAAGAATAAAAACATGTCAAAGGATATTTTTTCCTTGTGTTCACATGTGCCCCACGTGTGTTCACAACTACCCGGATGATGGGGCACATGTGAACAAATTTTTGAATTTATAAAACTAATAAAAAATGTAAGAAGAAATATACAGGTGATTTAAAAAAATTACCATGTGTAAAAGTAAGTTCTGTTTACTATATTGAGTAGTTTTTGCTTATAGAAATTAATCTAGTTATGAGAAAAAGCTATATTTATGCGAACTGTTAACATTTTCCCCCATCTCCCTTACAGAAAATCCCTTCAGATGCAGCCACAGAATTTTTTTCAAGTTTTTTCTCATGCAGAAGGATGCTAGAGCAAGAATGTTTAAAATTCTTTGACAGGAAATTTACTGCAGAATTTAAATCAGCATTTAAATATCAGTTGCAAGCATACTGGCTTTATTGGCAGTCTTACCGTCTCCAAGGTTTATTCCTGCACTTTTCGAGGTAAATTATTATTATTTTTTTTAATTAAACGAATGTAAATAACTGTTTCTAAAAATCAATGAACATTCTGGCTATCCCTTAGTCATAACATGATTTGCCTAAAATAGGTAGTAATTTTCCTTACTGTTCCATCTTTACCTTCCCTTTTTTTCCCATTTCGGCCCCTTTTCACTATACCCTCTCCATTTTTTACCTTACCGTCCCTTCTTTAACACCCTTTTAGATAATGTTATGCCAAAATTTTGTACTTAAAATACTACATTGTTATTATTTCTTATTTGAATGTTCTGTGGGTACTATGCAAATTCATTATAAGTAAAAATTTAGAAGAAAATAGAAAGTTACAGTGGTAAAATGGTAAGGAAAATTAAACTCGCAAGTTTAACTTAAACCTCAGTTAAATAAAAAAAAAAATTCGCTGCTGACCATTTTTTCTTTATTTTGTATAATTAAAGCATACGTCTATCTTACTAAAATGTTCTTTTAGCAAGTTTAATTTCACCAGATTTTTATTCCCGAAAGTCAAAAGACTGAGAGAATGCCCCATATATATTTTTTAAATTGACGTAATTTTCATTATTCAACTCTGTTTACACCTTATAATTTCATTTATGTATAGTTTCCTTTGTTATTCATTTTTTGTTCTAAATGTGCATTTCAGTTCGAAATAGGGCGTATAAAATTTTAGTATTTGTGCATTTTAAAATTGGGTAGCAATAGCAACGGGTGTTTCCAAACATGAATTAAATCAGTATTCAGATAATGAATTTTTATACAAAAATTAAAGAAACCCCAAAAGCATACAAATTAAAAAAATTATTCTACAGTTCATACCAAAATCTACTCATTTATGTAGGTATTCTCACAATCTTTTGACTTTTATGTCCCTGAATAATAATTTTTATTTCAGTACATATTCTCGAGGGTTTTTTTATTTCATATACTGGGGAACATCCCACTACATGATTGCATAGCAATATTAACGAGATAAATAAGATTTGGACGATGTTGGGGGTACAAATAAGAGGAAAACTCCTACACCGTCCCGTGTCCCTGATGCTGACTTTTAAGTTACCCTTATAAGCCTCCAAAAGATGTTTAAATTTTAATGCATATTTTTCGATCTTATAAAACTGAATATGTAAATGAAGTACCTTGGCGAATTGGAACACTAATTAGAGCCTAAAATGAATCTTCAATTCAAAAGCTGTGTTCTGGATCGTGTTTTTCTTTTATTTCTCTATAAATTTACCACTTTTAGGATTTTTACATGATGTCGAGAAAGTAACTTGCAAAAACATAAAAAATACTGATGGAAAAACCACGGTCGTGTTTCACGGAGTAATCAAGCCGCTGTAATTAAATATATTATTAAATTTACATACTGTAAAAAATTTATGTATAATTAGCATATTACTTTAAATATTTAAATGAAATTGTTTTGAATATTGATACAAAAAAATATTTTCATTAAGCATTGCCTAGAGGATGTCTTCTGGTTCAAATAAACTAGAATCATGTGTTAAAGGCAGTTACCTCAGACAAATTCGCTATGCAGAATTTTATTGAGTATAAAAAAAATAAGAAAATCATTGAAATATTTTATGGTGAGCAAAGCATACGGAAAGTGTTGTGATAGCGAACAACATTATACTTGATTAACTATTTGTGACATAACGCTATATCGCATTTTTTATAAAATAAAAATATGCATTTACTTGATAAAATATATGCCTTTTGTTAACACACAGATTTACATATTAAATGCGTACCAACCATCATATTGTGATGCGGCAGTTAATCTATACATTACAAGGATTTTAACACGAATATAAATATACATATATACATTCCATATATTTTTAGCAATAATGTATAATTTCATTTAATGGACAAGAACAGGATATGTGCATATATATTTTTTCTTTAATTTTCTAAAAAAATATTTAGTTTCATTTTGTGGAAGTTTATAAAACAAAAGTTTCATCTCCACATAGCAGATATTTTCAACATCTGTATTTTCCTCAACAGACTTCAGATCAAACTTATAAGGTGTTTATATCTATATCCCTGTCCGTCTATGTATAGGGAAAGTAAGATAAAATTCAATACTTTATTATTATTTGTTTCTTAAATCCACAATCACTTACTCTTGTCAAATAATATCATTACAAACATATTATTTGTTTCTCACATAAATACGTTTCTAGAACAAGTAAAATCATTCAATATTACCCCGCCTGTGAGAGTAAAACAGCTTAGATATATTAATCTTATATGAATTAAATGGGTCTATACTTTATTTTGAAAAGAAACAAAGAAATTTATTTTTAAATTTTAACTGAGGAACTAATTAAAAATATACTTCTAATGTGAATTTATGAAATAATATTCAAAAAACTAAATTATAATTATTTTCTTTAAAATTTAAGAAATTTAAGAAAAGGAGTTTACCGCTTCGTAAGTTCTACAAAAATAATAATCACCCTTATCCTTTTAATTTTAACTGTCGTTTAAGCATTGTTTACCGACTCTTAAACATTTTTTTAGTTACCGGATTTATTCAACGTAGGATATCGGAAAGAAGAACTTTTAGCAACTTGTAAACAATGTCGAAAAAAATTTCAAATTTTTAAATATATTTTTTAATATTTAAGAAATATCAGACCGCATAACTTATTAATATAACCTTCAGACTACAATCATTTATAGAAACAGTAATTTGTATTCTAAATTTTATTTAAAAAGAGAAAATATTTTAGAATGAAGGACTAAATGCGATCTTACCCATGTCGTTTTATTATTTCATGATATTTAAATAGCTTTCATCAGAAAAATATTTTTCTATCCAATCAATTTTGACACAGATAAATGTTTATAAATCAAAAAAGCTTTAAAGGAAATTTCATTATTTATTGTTTTTATATTTTGTGCGTAGTACAAGGAATTATTTTCCGCCCGAGGCGGAATTTCTGAAATGAAAAGAGTCTTAGGAGAGGCGCATCAAACTAATCAAATATTGGAAGCGGGAGCAGAAGGAAAACATAGGAGTGTTTACCCTAGATCAGTGCCACTCCTGAAATAAATGCGATTAAATATCACATTCGCTTTCTATTGAATTATCGATAAAAATAAATCGCAAAACTATTCTACTGGCAAACAGTCTAAAGTTCAGTAAAAATAAAAAATCTATCATTAAAGTTTGCTTTACTTATAAAAATATTGACATTTATTCTATAACTCTAGAGTTATATTTAACTGCTTTTTTAATGAAATATTCAAGTTTTACGAATTTGAAATTAAAATAAAATTTTGATGTCAGTTAAAACCTAATATGCAAGAAATGTATGTAGTTACACGGTTACATGTTTTGTAATGGTTCTGATGTTAATAATTTTATTCTAAACTAAGTTTAAACCCTCAAAAGACTTATAAAATTATAGCTATAAAAAGAATCGGTATGGGAATTTTCATTTTGAATACCTTATATATTTAATTTTCTTATGAATTGGAAAAAATCAACGTGCATTTCAACATTTTCTTTGCATCTTTTGAATTTAACACTTTCATGAAAGAACAAAAAGGGGGTAAATGCTTTAAAGTTTGTGAAAGTATTTGTTATTAAAAAAAAAAAAAAAAAAACTGAAATAGAATTTTCATTATTTTGCTTTTAGTATTGGATTCATAGTATAAGAATTTTGTTTAACTGCTGGAATTTCGCAGATGAAGGGAAACTTAGAAGAAGCGCATTAAACGAAACTAATCAAATATTCGATGCGGGAGCAGAAGGAAAACATAGGAGTGTTTACCTTAGATCAGTGCCGCTGCTGAAATAAATGCGATTAAATATCGCGTTGCCTTTCTATTGAATTGCCGATGAAATGAAATACATATTTTATATCCATTGTAAAACTATCCTTCTATCAAAAAGTTTCAAGTTCATTAAAAAGTAAGGAAAATCTAACATTAAATTTGAATTACTTATGATAATATTGACCGTCATTGTATCATTTTAGTATTGTATTTTTCTTTTTATAAATGGAATATTAGAACTTTATAAATTTATATTGAAAATTGTTTTTGAATGGAATTTATTTAAATTAGGATATACTCGATTATATAAAAGAGTTATCACATATTTATTATTACTTTACTACAGCTACTTTATTGATATTTTTAATATATGTTTTACTAGGTTATTTGTTAAACACAACGCATATAGTTTATTCACGTTATTAAAAGCTACAGGACACAACAGAAACTAAGTTACAAAACACTGATACCAGAGAGTAAATATCATGCCATGCAGGGTTCATGCTGGCTTTTGACCAAACATTAGCGATTTGGTGAATGAGAAATAAAAAAACAGAAGCCAAATGAAAGAATTGTTAGCAAAATAGATTTGGCGTAAAACACTGAAAAATATATTTTTAACCACTTATTAAATCCCATGTTTTCAAAATGTTCTAAAATTGCTTATAAAATAGAAAATCGGCTAGCCGCTACAGAAACCATTAAAAATAAGTACATTCTAAATGTTTCTTTTAGCAGTCTAAATAAAAATTCAAAACAACTATCTTTGATTTACCGTTGTGAAAATATACACTAAAAATTGCTATGAAATTTCGACTCTTAGCTGATAGAAAAAATTTAACCAGCAAATGATACTTTGCATACTACTAGTACATGGTAAATGGGTAAATCAACAGTGTATTCTAGAAAAACGTTTCTCTATTTGACGCTTGATACGAGTAATTTTGTTTCTGTTTTTACTGTCGCGGCGCCGGCGTATAGATAGTGATTAACTGACAATAGAGAAATACCTATCGTATAATCCTTTCTGTGTCTTTGGCTGTTGATAAACTGGATTGGTTTTGAATTAGTATATCTATAAATAGAGCAATGTAAATGACACGGTGCGATTGAATATATAAAGTGACATTAATTGTTCAGCAATGCTGATAAGAATCTCGACTTTATTGGCATACACAAACACACGTACAAAGAGAAGAAATCCAGCATTCGAAATTTGGCCAGTCTGATTGTTCTTTTACATGCCAAATGGATCATTTTGTCACGCTTTCGCGCAATGGGATGCCATGTCAAACTCAGAATCACTGACTTTTCTTGACATTACTCTACCAACTGATCATTAATGAACCAACACAATTTGCTCAAACAATCTGATGTCACAAACACCTCTTTTATGCCTTTAATCATCATCATATTATTGATATTAAAATAACTTTAAGTGTTATATATTAAATTATAGCTTTAGATATAAATTTTTTAACACAACCAAGTGCAGGGTGTCCAGCGAATAAGACCCTGATTTCAAAATTAAATATCTCAAAAACAAAGATCAATAGAATTATGCGGTAAACGGTTTGTTTATTAGCTAAGCTGTAAAAATGTTGTACAGAAGTTTAAAAAATTACTTGCAAAAACCGCTAACAGATGGCGCTGTAATCGCAATGCCTATAAATTGTGTTTTGAAGTCGAGATGCCCTAGCATCTCAATCCTAGATGGCTTCCTATGGAAGAACGAAAATTGGGAAAGACCGCTTTTCCGTTGGGATGATGTGCAGCAGTGGAGGCATCTGGTCACAGAATTATTGCTTCAGCTTCAATTTTAGAGAATTTCAATTAATATAATTTCCAATAAAAAGTTTAGCAATCATTATATAAGAACTTATAAAATATTTCATTTGGGTAATGTGCAGAAGCGGAGCCATGTGTTGACAGAAATGAGATTTGTTTCAAATTGTGTTATAAGATACTTCGGTCCGGTTACCAATATCTCTGTGCTATGTCTTTTCTCTCCTAATTGGTAGATCGTGGAATCGAATCCAAATAGAGGGGATTTGAAAAAATGGAAATCTTTACTTTTTAATGTTTATTTAAACTGTGAAAAAAGTTTGAATAAAAAAATCTAAAGTTTCTGGTTTTTAAATTTAATTAAGTTAAAAGAAACACCTTTTTTAAAAATCATTGAACAGTTATAATAATGATTCATGAATCATTTTTTTTATCGTAGAGAATAGTTTGAATGGAAGAATACAAAGTTTCTATTTTTAAAAATTTAATTAAGTTAAAAAATAATTTTAATTTTAAAAACTCGTTATCATTTTATTTTATCATTGAGCACAGAAATATGGTGCAGCCTCTAGCGATAGGATCCGAAGTGTTCGAAAGGAATGCAGCATCCAAAATACTTTTGCTTTGACGTTGATGATACGACTTATCATCAATTCCTTTTAAAAAAGAAATAATTTAATGCATAATTTCTGTCTCTAAAACTTTGTTTACAAAGAAAAGAAATATATGTGTTGTGCTAAAACCAAAGTATTATGCCGTGATTTAAAAATAAATTAAAAGTGAAAAATTACTTTTTTATTTATAATAATTCAGGTATAAAAAATAATACCAAAATATTATGCCGGGATTTAAAAATATAAAAAATAAAAAGTACAAAATTATTTTTCTAAATATATGCATTTTGATTTAAATAATTATATGGCATTAAAGATTGAATTTAATAAAATATTTAAAAAATTCTTATAATGATTTCCAAACTTTTTATTGACAATTGTATTAAGTGAAATTTTCTAAAATTAAAGCTGATGCAATAATTCTGTGACTAGATGTCTCCACTTCTGCACATCACCCCAATGAAAAAATGGAATTTCCCAATATTCGTTTTTACGTAGGGAGCCATCTAGGAATGAGACCCCATTGCTCTGGACTTCGAAGCAGTTTACAAGTATTGCGATTACAGCGCCATCTGTTAACAGTTTTTGCAACTAAATTTTGAAACTTCTGCATAACATTTTTACAGCTTAGCTAATAAACAAACCGTTTACTGCATAATTCTATTGATCTTTGTTTTTGAGATATTTAATTTTAAAATCAGGGTCTTATTCGCTGGACACCCTGTATTATACCTGATAGCACTGGAATCCAGATAACAAAATGTAAAAAAAACTCTCATACAAATGCAATTGTCCACGTTATCATCATGTGACGAATATGTCACTGTGTCGAGGTAACAAAAATAATTCTTACTTTATTGAGTTCTAGATTACCCATTAATTAAAAGCATTAGAAAAATGAAGACGGTTTTTCATTATTCTGGTTATCTTATCAACAAAAAAAAAATCCAATTGACAAAAGTAACTACACAAAGTTCCAATCACCGAATAACAAAACAAATTCTTATTTATCCATTCATTACTCTAATTGTGAATAATTTGCATATCCCGAAAGGTATTTTATAATAGAATTTTAAATATAAAGACATCTGTTCAAAAGGTATTTGAACAATTCCTTGATGAAATCATTATGGTTCCCACTGTACAAAAATAGGAAAAGAAATCTTCAGCTACAGGAATAAAAGAAAAGAAATGCAAACTAGTTTGATAATGTTTAAAACTTTTTAAATGTTGAATCCGTCTTGTGTTTTAATATATAATTACTTAATCACAAAATACCATGAATGTATTTTTTTTTTTATTATGCAGAACATTTAATTAAAGTTCGGTGTATGGAAATACTTGTTTAATTTTTATTCAGTTTATTACATTATAAAAAACTGTTTTATAGTGTAACAGGGTATTTTCGATTTTGATATGGTAAATATTTTATTTTAACAAAGAACATTGATTATTTTACATATCTATTCCCGTATTTATTACAATTGTGTTATAATTTTTAGTAAAAATATATTTATATGTTATAACGCTTAATAATGAATAATACAGAAAATGCCAGTAACTTTTACATTGCGGATTGGTTCTTTTCAGCATATTTTGTTGCTGATGTTGGATCATGAATTTGGATTTTCCGTCCAAAGTATGGAGACATTCATTTTTCTTTTTCTTTTTGTTGAAACTCTTTTTGACCCGGAGGTTGGAACATAGGGCAAATTCTATCGTTCTTACCAGTATCTTTTATCAATAATCCTCATGGTAAATTACTCTTGCATGTCGTATAAAAATGTCTCTTTAAGATTTTTGATAAATGATACTGGTACAAGCAATAGAATTTGTCATATATGCTCAGACCCCTGCTCTGACCCCTAAAAGGACCCATGATTGCCTCTGGCCATTAGTAACTCAAGAACTGTAGGTCAAACTTATACATACGTGAGTACGGTTGATGGTAAGCAGTACTCATCTAGATGAGTCGAGTGGTACACGTACCGGCTACGCGTTGTGTCGCAGGAGGCGTGTTAAAACCCCCTTTCTTTCTGTTTGACTTGGCGAAAATTAGTCATCGCCAAGAATTATTGCAACCCTATTTTAATTTACTATATTTTAGTTTGTTTTTAAGGTAGATATAAGTAAACTCTGAAGCCAGCGATCACCGCTATATGTGATCTGAACCAGGATTGCCTGGTAATAATAATAAATATATTAATATTCAATTCTTCGAGCTTTTAATTATTAGAGTGCTGATTTATTATGAATGGATATAATTGTTCTGCATATATTTTTTTATTTGAATTGATGTGATTAATGACTGATTCGAAGAACATTTGTTTTTATTCGATTGTTTTTGAAATCCCTCAAGGCGTATCAAACTTTATCCAATTAACTATTTGGGAGTCAAATGGGGCGTGTTCCTTTAAATAAAAAAATGAATAATTTCATAAAATTAACATTTTAATTCACTTAAATTTAAATAATTTTATATTAGTGATTTCATTAATTTAATTCGAAAGCAAATTGAAAGAGTTACTGACTGGTCGTATGCCTTGTTTATTCGCTGCAAACAAAATTGTTGGTTTTACGGTTTAATTCTAGTACCTCAGCTACTTGTATTATAATGTAAAATGAAGAATAATAAACCATAAAATAAGCAATAATATACAGTATATTAGTGCTAATATAGTTATAAGTAGATCTACTACTGTTTATTTAAGATTTGTTATAGTTAATTTTACTGTTTAATACTCGCAGCTGGGGTGCCAGTATTATATCGTGAAATCATGGTTTTTTTGCATTGTTGTCAAAATCACGCAATCACATATACAGACACATATCTTTGCGTATGTAAGAGAGAGAGATTGGAAATTAGGATGACGGAAATGTTATAAATAATGCTATGGTTAATGGTCGTTATGTATTATCATTGCACACATGTTCAGGTAAAATAAATGATATGCCAAATTTCATACATGCTAAAACATCGGCTAAAATTCCTTTAGAAATTTTGAAATTAAAATCTGACAATATTAACTGCTTAAAAAATCAAGGTTTTTGATGTGAATTGTCTTTCATTTAATAGTTTAATGCCTATTGCAAATATTGTTTAATATTTTTTATTTGGCATGTATTAATTTTGTTAACTAAGAATTAAGCATTATTCTATACTAACTTTAAGCAATTTCCTAATTTTTTTCATATTTCACCTTTTAGATGTCTTTTTCGCTTGTACAGTTTTTCAATATTTTTACTAAGTTCAATATTAAAGGAATAGTAATATAAAAGAATACAATAATAAGAAAGACATATAGGACTACAAATTACATTCTACCAACTTTATTTTATTTAAGTTTATTTTATATTACTTAGTGTATATTTTTGGAATATACAAAACACAATTTTGAAACATAAAAGAGCAATATTTATAGGGAAAAGAATGAAGGTAGCTTGTTAATGATCCAAACGATTTAAATATCGCATTTTGATTGCGTTCAATATGTAAGCAGGTAATTACTTAAAGACATAGTCACGCGAATGTTTTTTGCATAGCATTGAACATTTAATTAAAGTTTAAAGTAGGGAATTAGTTGCCTCAACTTTAGAAAGATTTTCAGGCAAGTAAAAAATTATTTTCATTTTAAGAAGACAATTCTTACTCCGATATGATAAATACTTTAATTACAATTTTTTATTAGCCAGTAAGAATAAAAACGCGGCTTCATAAAACATATTGCGGAATATTATAACCTTATTAAAAATTACAAACATGTGAGCTTTGATAAAATGAGATCAGTCAAAATAAGATTTTATATTTAATATATTATATTATACATAATATATACATAAATATATTTTTGTAATCCTTGTCAAAACACAACATTTAAAAAAAAATGTTTTTTTTTGTTGTTGTTCATTATTGAAAACTTTAATAAAACCCCTTTTTTTCATTCCAATTGATAGTTTTATTTGTCGCTGTATAAAATAAAATAAAAAAAATCTGGGTTATCGAAGGATTACCCTTAGAAACTTGCTTTATCTTCATGCTTAAAGAAGATTCTATTTTGTAACTTTAAAATTGGGAGAAACACTTTAAATATACAATAGAATTGTTTTTAAATTGTGTCAATATTTAAAAGGCAATATTCCTCAATTTAAATGAAATAGTTGTTATCCTTCTATATAGAAAACTGTAACAATTTGGAAATGGGCCGAAAGATTTGGAAATGACCAATAAAAATCTGCGTAAACACCCCGAAATGCATCTGATTGTTCAGAGTTTTTTTTTTTCTTTTTTAGCGGGAATTGTGCTTGGCGAAAGCCATGAAAGTAGAGAATTTAGATAGGATGGGCTGGGAAAGGGAAGAATCCTCTGCATTTCGATAGACATCTGTTTTTTTTTTTTTTTTTTTTTTTTTTTTTTTTTTTTTTTTTTTTTTTTTTAGGAGTGGATGGCAAAAGTGATTTTCACAGAAAGAAGATAATTTCCATAAACTAATGAGAAACGGATGGGGTCATCTGCGTTTGGAATCTAAAAATTGAATGCATAGAAAATAAGGGATCGCGAAGCTATCCAGAATGGACACGCGAAACAATTACGCCTGATCTTGGCTAGAAAATAGGGATTGCTTCGCGACAGCGATTGGAATCACGAAGCGATTGCACGGGGGGGGGGGGGGGGGTAGTGAGCGTAATGAGCTGGGGGCAGAGCTCACCTAGAAGATATTAAAATAAAGATAAGTCTTGTTTTGCATCCAAAACTATGTCAATTTATTGACTTTTCTCTCTTCTTTTTTTTTCGAAAATGTTTGTTATAAGATATGATGAGTTTTATGTTTGAAAATGTATTTATTAAGGTAAACTACTGCGTTCGAGTGTCCTACTTTGCTAAATTTTCAAACTTTTTTATCCTCATATTTAACCGAATGTATATTTTTTATCTTTACAAAACAGTTTTTAGTTTACTGCTTACGGTCATTGGAAATGTAGTTATATGTGATTTTGTTTTAGATCCCAAACTGGTAGTGTATATTTATGTAACCAAACGTCGATTGCCTCAAGAAAGAAAATAATTTCTAATATTGAGATTAACGAATGTACCGCAAACAAATCTGGAGACGATTAAAAATATCTGGCGAATTTCAGAATTTTAACAGACTAACAACAGATTTCTAACATATTTTCAGAAATAAAAACATTGAATGCATTTTCTAAAAAAAGAAAAAAAAATACGATTTTCACGAAAAAAAAGAAACAAAATTGCTCATCGACAATTAAGATGACACATGTCTCAATACAATATAAATAGATGAAACAACGTTATTAGCTTAAGAACTTTTCTAACATAACCTTGGTAGTATTCAGTTTATCATCATCTGTAGTACACGGGTAACGGAACGCTAAATACGACCGAAACTATTCTGCTATAAGTTAAAATGTTCTGATGCTAGAAACTTTTTTTTATCTACTTATATTAAAAACGTTCTTTGTCCAGAACTTATGGTTTTAGTTATATATTGCTGATCGTCTACGATTCATGTGACGTTGAAAATGTAGTAAACTGTATTTTTCAAAAAACTAAGAATTTCTTAAATTTTATACCCATTTGTTTTTTGTTTTTTGTAATTAACATGCATAAAATACATATAATTTAAAAAAATAACAATTTGAATAAGTATGGCTATGGCGTTTATATTATTATGCTTAAATAAGCATTCGTGAGCGAAGTTTTCATTCTCGAACATTCTTTGTTACTCAAATTTTACTTCTTAATTACTAATTTTTTAATATAAAAAAAAAACACTGAAATTATCTTTATTGTACATGATTTTTCTAATTATATTCAAAGAACACCCCTTATTGTATAAGGAATAAATTTGAGACAATATAAGCGAAATATTTTTTAACGAACTAAAGCTTATACATAAAAATAGCAAATGAAATTAAATATTTCATTACTGTAAAATAAAAGGATAAAAATGAAATAATGTGATTATTATTACTTTTTTTTTTTTTACTTTGAAGTTTTCTCATTTAAATTTTAAAAAGAAAATTCACTTGAAAAAGCTTTGAACAAATTCTTCTTTTGGGAAATGAACATTGAAAATGTTATTATTAAAAGAATAACAAAACGCTAATCTTAATTTAAAAAAAAAAAAAAAAAAAAAAAAAAAAAAAAAAAAGATTATTTTGTATTAGTACGTTAAAATGGCGTCATGTTGAATCTACCATCTACGGAACTAGAGATAAAATCTTCAAATGCGAGTTGATTTGACAATTGCATAGGCTTTTTTGATTTTTTTTTAAAGGTTTGCATTTCTACTTTTATAAAAAAAAACGCCTTCTACTTTTGAGTTTATATAATGTTTATTTTAGTAAATTTAATTCTAAGGACAGTTATGGAATTAATTTTACATTCTCCAAACATAATGAAGATAATCGGTTGTAAATTAGATTTGAATTGTTTTTTCGACTTTTTTATTTGTATGATTAGGCATAGAGGTTAATAAATGTATAACTTTAGAATAGGTTGACCAGAATTTAAAAAAATAAATAGTGTTGATTCATTCAACATGTTATGCAGATTATTCTAAAAATAACCATTTTTTTTTTTTTTTTTTTTTTTTTTTTTTTTTTTTTGTTAATTGATAGAACGCATTAAATTCACAGGATGCATTTTTAAAATGGTTGAAAGAAGAAGAAATAAATAAAATATGCAATGAAATAATAAATAATATTTCAAACTGTCGAAATATTTTCTACTTGTTGCGAACGCAATATATATATATATATATATATATATATATATATATATATATATATATATATAACCATTAATTAAACATTACTGACCAACAACAAAAATTGTGATAGTATGAATAAATTTGCAACAATTTAGTGTCCCCAAACACACTGAATGGATACCAAAAACATAATATACAAGCTGCTATGTATAAAATAAAGTCCCTTGTTCTATATAACAAGAATTAATAAGGAAAAAAAAAAGAATATGGATTTCGATAAAAATAATTGAAAAGCTTATATATTGAATTACGTTATCAAGAGTACAGAATTCAATTATATAAGCAAAATTAGTTGTTTTCTGTGAGAAAAAAGCTAAAAGCTGAAAAAAAAATTCAAAAGAAAACAAAATAATATTAAGTGTTATGAAATGGAAAAAGCAATACAACCTTTTAATTATTTAATTTATAGCAAGAAAAAATAGTACTATTACACAAAATTCCTAATAAAATCCCAGTTATTTTATCCAAATACACATCAGCACATGGTATCCAAAAAGCTCGATAAGTTTAAGGTTATTTTTACAGTTAAGTTAACACAAATTTTAAAACTTCATGGATACAATTAATCTATTTTGGAATACCGTGATAAATGCAATTAAAATAATATAAATAGAAATAGAAAATAATTACATAATAAGTAAAATATACCTCTTAACACTTTAAATTTTTTTTTATATTTCTTAACTAAAGTAAAAAAAAATATCAAAACTATTAGTTTAGATTATCGCAAATAGCCAGCATTTAGCTTCACCATGTGTTAAAAATTGATATTATTACGCTAATCTAAGCATCAGACAGAATCCAATTTAAATTTTGGTTCTGCCATCTATGATATTAACTTGAAACGATTAAGCTATTATAAGATAATACTATCATAATATACCGACTGCTATATCCCAACAAATTCTAATAAAAAATACCATATTATATTTCATTATTCAAATAAATATTAAATAAATACAATTGTTAATAGAATAATTACAATATATTTTACTACTATAGCCAATTATTCTATATGGAAAATTTAAATAATTTTAAAACAATAATAATATAATATTATAATATAGAAATATGCTATAACACTAAATAAATTATATATAATAAATTATATATAAAAAAAGTATAAGAAATACTTTTAAATATAAAAAATAATTAACTAATAAAATGAACAGGAAGGGGAAAAAATGGATGTTGATATAATTATGTCAGAATCTACATTTCCCAATTGCCTAATGATAACAAGTAAATTGTGTGGTTTATTTTCATATTAACCATAAAAAACTAAAGAATATGAATTTGGGATAAACATTGACATATAACCGATAAGTAATCATTTAATACTAAGTTCAAAATTAAACAATATTATAAAGTATAGAGGGATAATAAAAAACTAATAACCCAATTTTAATACAAACTGTAATAAAATTAGTTATATCAAATAAACGTATTATGCATATTATTCTCCATAAAGATGGCATACTAATTAATAATTAATATGATATTGTCCCGAGAACACTAAAAATTAAAAACAAGTTAATTGTAACTTGATTAAATATTAATTAAGCTAAAAACATTCAATATGAATGGAAATAAAAATTTAACGTCATCATATGTATATAAAATATCGAATCAACCTCCATATAAAAAGTGCATTAGCAATATAGTTATAATTCAAATGCCCCATCATTTTTTTAAAATAAATTAACCACTGCGTATTATGCAGACAACACCACCCTCCTTCGTACTCTAATATCTACCCTCCCAACCGTCCTATAATATTTTTTTATTATTTTACATTTTTTTATTTTTTTATAAATATTTTCTTATTTTATAAAAATTTTATTTGTAATTTTGTTTACGCATGTGTTAATTTGTTTTTTAAAAAGATCATGTAAGTACTAATTGTATATTAAAGAATATATGAATTTTTTTGAAAACCTTGATTTAATGCATCATAAATTATTTTTTTAATATTATTATTAATTAGATGAGAAGAACCTAAACATTTTATTCTATATAAATGGTTAAGTATTATATTTCGATCTACAGAATTATGAAGACTAGATTTAAAATTTGTAAATGTATTAACTTTGAATTTAAATTCTTTACGTTTATCATATAGATCTGTTATTGTTTTGTTGTCTTTTATTGTAATTTTAAGATCTCAGAAGATCGTTGTATTAGTAGATAAGAGGTTTTCCGTTAATTCCAAATTAGTGCGATAATCTACTAGAAATTGAGAAATTGTAGTTTGATCACTGGCAATTAAAATTATGTCATCAATATAACGATATAAATGTAGATTATTATTAGTAAAGTACGTTCATAGTGATATAAATATAAGTCTGATAATAAACTGGATGTACAGCCACCTTGTGGTATACCGATGTGTTGTAAATATAATGCGTTATCTTGCAAGATATAATAATTATAGATAATGAAGTTAGTTAAAGATTTAAAATAAGCTATATCTATATTAGATGGTAAATCCAGTTTTTGATGATACTGTTTAAATAATGCATTTGTAATATTATGTAAATCTAATAAATCTATATTATTAAAAAGATTTTTGAAGTCATATCTCGTTATATTATGTACACAATTAAGATTTTTCATAATATTGACTAGTTGATAGCTGTTTTTTATACAATGCGTATTATCAATGTTTGTAGTTAGTATATATAATTGATTAAGAATTTTTAATAGTAGTTTATTGGCTTTATTATTATATGTATTACAACCAATAGTTACAGTCCTAAATTTAATAGGAGTCTTATGAAATTTGGGAATAAGCACTAAATAATGATAATTAAAGTTAGTAGAGAGAATATTTAATAATTTATAATAACTTTGAATTTTACTATTATTTACAATTACATTTTCATTAGTTTTTTGAAAAGATTTATTAGAAGAAATAGAGTTAGTAAGAAGTTGATGACAGTAAGATTTACACATGATTGCATAAGTATTAATAAATTTGTCTACATATGTAATAACATAGTATTTTTGTAATTTATGAATTTTTTGAAAAAAATGCTTTGCGTTAATAGTACCTAAATCAGAAATATTATATTTTAAAGCCATAGTTAATCTTTCAATTACTAATAATTTCCATTGATTAAAATATTCAGTAGGTTTATTATAAGAGATTGAAATTTTATAAATAAAAACAACTATATCATATGTAAACTGTTTGGTAATAGATTTTACATAAAATTTGGATGGAATTCTAAATTTAGTACCATAACCCATTAGTTTTTTCAATTTAAAATCATTAACAATATAAAGCTTTCCAGTGATTATATGTCCATGATCGTTGTTTATATATTTTTTTAGATTGGGGTCATTGCATTTACACAGAAAATTACTTGCAGCAGATGCATTGAATGCAGATGTTTGAAAATGTATTGTAGTTAAAAATCTTTTTACCAATTGTATTCGGATATTTAAAGGTTTTTGATATATGAAGATTATTAATAGGAAAATAACACTTTTTATCATTAATTATAGAACTGATATTAATTTTATTAAATATTTGATTTGAAAAAGTTATTATCATTTGAGTGTTCGGGTTTTGAATTTTATTTATTTTTTTTGTAATTTTATATTTAAAAGATTAACTCTAGTCATAATGATATCAAAATAAATATCAGAGAAATGTTTAGAGAAAGATTTACTTAGAAATACATTTAAATGTTCTGCAATCTGTTTCTTTTTAATAGCAAATATGTATTTTCGAATTAATAGCCAATTATATTGCATTAAATAGTTGCTTTGAAGATTACTTATTTGTTTAGTGATATATTTTTTGGAAACTTCTACTGCTGATGATCTCTTTCCACGTTTGTTTCGTGTTGTTTTACAATTTAAATTATGATTAAGAGTAGGATAAATTGGAGAATAATCAATAATGTTATTTATAGATGTGAAGACTTTAACAGGTCTATTAAATATTTCACTATTAAGTCCATATGGACAAATGGTGTTATAATATTTCACAAGCGGGGATGACCGAGCTTTGCTCGGTCAAAATTAGCTTTATCTTCAACTCGATAGAATATTCTCACTGCATCATTCTCTATGTATTATTGCTATAAAACATGTTATATTACATCAGTATTATTTACAAAAACAATCAATATGAAAAGTACGTAGTATATGCTTCTAAATTTTACACTATTTACACACTTACAACGAAAGGACATCAAACCAAATTACATTTTTAGCTCAACTCTTATTGGTTTAACCATGTACCTTGAGTCCTATTAAGAATTTATAAAACGTTCTTTCTCCTTCTGAATGCTTATTTTTTCGACAAAAATAGCCACATTTAGCAGCATTCTTGCATTTGTCACCGAGTTTGTGTTTTGGCATTCGTAATCTTGAAAGTCGATTTTTCGGCCAAATGTTGCCAATATTTCGCCAACTCCGTGGTTTCATGACGCAGACCCGTAGTGAGCAAAAATCACGCACTAATCAAATCTGCTCGAACATGTGACTAAGCTCAATGGTCAGGTAATCAAAAACGGTACGATACAAAATTTAGTCAAAATCATTTAAGCCGTTTAATAGAAATTAGCTTGACCCGCAATGATTCCAAAATGATCCCCTAATCTAACTTTCTCGAACATCTGAAACAGCCGCGTGGTCTTCTCGAGCCCGAAATCGATAAAATACAGACTTTAATCAAAATCGTTAGAGCCCTTTTCTAGATAAAATTAGCTTGGCCAGCAGAGACCCAAAAAGGACACGGGTCATTCCATACAAAATGAGCAAATCACCTGTGGCAGACATGTCACAGATTTTAATGAAAATCATTTTGTAAGTAGATCATATCTATTTATGAGTAAATGTAAAATAATAGATTTTAAGATTGTTTATTTAAGTATTGAAATTTATATTAAAAATGGATGCAAAATCTTGGTTTTGGCTACATGCTTGAAGTTTCAATTTTGGTTATTAGCCTTAAGAATGCAAAGACTATATTAAAAATTATTTATAATTAGGAATGAATGATAAGTATCAGATTGACGTAAGTTGGTAATTGTATTTTTATTCCTTAATGAGAAAAAAATTATTTTTGAAAAAATTTGAGGGAAAAATGCAACGTTTCTATTGAGATGAAGGACACCTCTGACAATATCAAAATTGCTTGGCGTTATATCTAAAAGTATACATATTAAATATTTAAACTTTCATTCTTGCCTTTTTTGTTTCTTAATGAGAAAAAAAATAAATAGTAAAAAATGTTGAGGATAAAATGCAATATTTCTATCACTTGTTTCGACCTGAAAGAAAGCTTTTTTAAACTTTTAATTCTTTTGATATTATAAATAACAGTGTATATTTTAAATATAAAAACTTTTATACTTGCTTTCAGTTTATTTTTTCCTCAAGAAGATTTTTAATTAAAGTAGAAAAATAAGCTCAACTGAACAGAAAATTATCTATTAATTTCTAAACCCACATACCGAAAATAGATGGCAGCACTAAATTTTTTCACCTTGAAATCGTGCAATATTTTAAGAAACGCGCGCGAATTACAAAAAAAAAATAGCTCATGGCATGTAGTTAATTTTGCCTTTTTTAACCCAATTTTGTGACGTTAGGAATCAAAAAGGCATGCTTGAATTTTTTTTAGCAGATTATGGACTTATTGATCTTTATGTCTGTGCAATAACTGTAATGTGTGACATTTCCTTCATTATTTTTTTTACCTGTCAATAAGAGGAAAAATTACGATTTTGTCATTTTTTAAAAAGTTTCTAGAATTTTTTAAAGGTGAAGGAAATACGTGGCAACTTAAAAACTTTAGTAATTCGATCTTAATATGTAAAACTACATCAGGCATTAATTTCTCAGATGTTTTTGAATTCCTTTAATTTTTATTACGTTTTTAATTTTCTCAAAATTTGCAAATTTTCAATTTTTACAACCATATAAAGAATAATCATGGTGTTACTAGATTATTATTCCTCAATAAATAAGAAGATAATTTTTTAGAGGTTACATTATTTAAAGAAAAATCATTTCAGTTAAATAGTTTTCAAGATACAGAACTTCAAACCTGCAACTTTGGACGATTGCACACATGCCATTCTTTATCACAAGTTTTTTAAATGTCCAAAACTGCTAAAATAATTTATTTTTTGTGAAGATATTTTGCAGAGCTCTATTTGAATATGAATTGAACCTGTATATCAAATTTTATTAAAATCTGTTACTATGTGGCCACGACTTTTTTTAAATTTTTGCTCATTTTACGTGGAATGACCCACACATTAATCGAAATTTCTCAAACATGTAACCTAGCTCAGTGGTCTTGTACCCGGAAACGGCATAATACAAATTTTTGTCAAAATTATTTGAGACGTTTTTTAGATACAATTAGCTTGATCCTGACCCACTATGAGCCAAAATTACCCACCAATGGTTTAACTTCTTGATCATGCGACCTAAAACCATTGCTCTTCTTGAGCCCGAAAACGATAGAGCACAAAATGTAGTCAAAATCGTTAGAGCCGTTTTTTATATAAAATTAACTTGACCCCAAAATGACCCCCTAATCTAATTTTCTTGAACACGTGACCCAGCCCAGTGGTCTTCTCAAGACCGGAAGCGATCTAATACAAAATTCAGTCAAAATCGTTAAAGGGTTTTTTAGATAAAATTAACTTGAACCATAGTGAACTAAATATGACCCACTAATCGAAATATTTCAACTATGTGACCCATTTCTTGGAATTTCTTTTAATATTAATATTTTCTAACAGCTGATTTTTAAATCTTTAAATACATGTATCTTTGTAAATTTTAGAAATTATTCATCTCACAAAATATATAAAACATATTTTTTTTATATTTTAAAATACTCTACATTTCTTTGTTTCTAGAAGCAATACCGTAATGCATCATCAAATCCGTGACTTCCCACACAAAACGAAAATATAACTGGAACGTTTTAGAATGATAAAATGGGAAAAAGAAAGAAACTATATATCGCTTTTAAAGCCATATTCATATATACGAAAAAAAAAAAAATACAATGGTTTCGAACTCAAAATTTCGTAAAATTTCAAATGTCTGTAGGGATTACTTTTAAAACCTTTTGTTTCAGATTTTCTTTTCCATTCATTAGGATTCTTTTGTAAAAGCCTTTGATTTTTTATATCAGTTTGTATTGAAATATTTTGTTTGCAATATTTCTTCTTAAAGAAAGAGTCTGTGACAATATCTTACAACTTTAATTTATTAATAGCATGTAATCTACAAGGTGACCTAAATTTTTAAAAACATATCTTACGAGTAAATCATGGTACATATTGCGGTTATTATTGTATTGACAGTTTGTTTTATTTTTAAATATTTTTTTTCAGATAACTACATGTTTTGACTAATAATTTTCTCTTTATTTATTCATGGAATGTATTTCATAAAAATACACTTAGTTTACTATTCTGAAATAGCTTGGCTATTTCGAAAAAAAAATATTGCAATTTCACAGAACTGAATGAATCTTCCAGTAGAATATTATGTAAATTAAATAATATGTAAGATTCTTTATAAATTTAACTTGTTTTAGCTGCAAATTTTACATTGCTGCACATTCTCTTAAACTACAATATTGCTTATGATTATCTCTGCAATTTCAAAGAAAAAGTCTTTTAGCGGTTGAATTAAAAGAAGGCAAAAATGTTGAGTGAACTTTGATCTATATCTATACGTTTGTTTGTCTGGTCCACCTGTTTACGTAGCACATTACTATCTATCGGTAAAGTTAGGAACTAAGCATGGAAGAGAAGGACGAAAAATACCTTAATTCTTACTTAGGGCTCAACACATTAAATTTTTGCAATAATAACTGTGCCACCTTCTTTATACTAAATTTTACGTTTCATGAAACGTTTCGTTCATTTAAATTCCCTACAAATGTAATATTTCAAAATAATGATAGATTTTTACAGAAAATAAGATTGGCTGGAGACGTCAATGAAAAAAATGTACTTACACGGAAATATTTATTGGAATAGATGCGACAATCCATTAGCTAATTTTCAGCATATTTACCACCGCAATATAAAACCGTCGCGTTATAACGTGAAACCAAATTTGTATTTCTGTGTCGAAGAAGTCATCTTTTTGTGATGGGTACCTATATGTTGTGCCATAAAGTACTTCTTTTATTTATTTATTATTTGAGAATGTCTTGAATTGTAACAAAGATTATTCGTTGATAGTAAGCCTAGAACTGCCGAAAGAGATGACAATTATCTCCTTCCGGAACAATTCAGATCAAGCCATCATCTGCGATAAGCCGCATATGGTTCAGTATTATCGTCGATTAAAACAGCACATGCAACGAGCTTTCCAATTCCTTTGTTCTGAATGGTCCGTTGCAGAATTTTCGATGTCTAACATTAACTCTTGAACGGCCACCGTTCAACGTACGGAAATTTTGAAAAAATAGTCAAAATTCCAGATGAGACATTCTCAAACCTCGTTACACATCGTCGTCCATTTTTGAATGAAAAAAAATAGTCTTTAAATGTTTTATAGAAAAGTGTCCCATCTATGTACTTAAAAGGGAATTATCACGAAAAGGGGGCTCACATTAGAAAACGAGAGTGAAATTTATATAAACTCTATTAAGTAGTTTAATTTTTTATTCAAGAACATTCTTTCGTTAGTTCACTTAAGTTTGTTTCCTCGTTTATTTACAGCACTATCGTTGAGAATTTTTTTTTCTAAACTGTTCTCAAAAAATCTGCATCATTAACTGTTAATTAGTTTCCTGAGTGCTTAATTAAGCACTAAATAATACATACCTAATTAAATCAGTTATTTAATGAAAATTTATATTCCGGAATATTTGCTGTAAATCTTATTTAAAAAATAAGGATTAAAACTCGTATTTTACCTGTTGCAGATCTTCTAATAATAAATCTAACTGTAACTAATCCAAATGTAATCTATGAATAATTAATATATTATATATACAAGGGGACACATTCGGGCTTCCCGGGTTACAGAATATTGGTGAAAACCATCATATATATTATTTTTGATGTTAACATCCTTTTTTCTCCTCACAGTGGTGAATGAGGTATTTTTCGAAAGATTTACCAAGCTAATTTGAACATAGTATATTTGTATATAGTTAACACACATCTTTAATAAAAATAATTACAGTTAATGGAAAATTGGTGAAAAAATGTATCAGCAAATAATCTCAAAGTTTGTTTGAAAATGCATCGCACGGGCCTTTTGTTTAAATTTATAACTCTAATAGATTTTTTACGTTTAATATATATCTTGGAATTTTCACTAACAATACTAAACATCATATTTATATGGAAAATAGCAATAATGGGTTCAAATAAAGTTTTGAAACATATTAAAAGCGATATTTTCATATTGGCTTCATATAAGGAGTTAACAGCCGAAGAAACCTCCAAAAGTCGCTATTTACAGTCCGCCTTTTTTGACTCTGTTCATAACATTGGAACGGAAAGCAAAATTTGATTACATTTTTAAATTTGCGTTTTATTAACCATTTGGAAAAATGGTTATTGTCCTCAGTCAGTGTAGGAAATCAAAAACATATCTGAAGAGTTTTATTGGTTGAATCCGCAATTGATTTGTTTTCTGATTGGTCTATACAGTAATCTGTATTTTCCCTTTACTTTCAACAGAAATGTATACTTCTGTTGGCACTATGACAAAAAAGTAATAAAAACTACAAAAAAAAATTAATAACTCAGAAACAAATTGAGATACAGCTTTCAAACAAATTGCATTTAAAAGTACATTTTTTTTTCTCTATGCGACAGTGTAAAAAGAAATATTGTGGGATGTTTAGAAGTTTAAGAATGAAATTTCATTTAAAATTGGTCGTCAGATTTCTCGGAAATCTGACGCTGGAACCCTTGGAACCCTTGGAAATCTGACGATGGAGAAACCTTTTCCCGAACTGCCAATGAAATGCTTGGATAATACGTAAGTTTCAGGTGGATAATACGTAAGTTTCAAGAAATCTGACGGGTCGCAGGCGATTTTTGTCGCTTGCAATTTTTACGTGTAATAACACTATTAATGTTTAATTCATGGCGTATGTAATGTACGATCAACTCCGTGCGATTTTTTATGTCTTAAATTTTAGACTTTGAAAAAATCCTTTTCCAAATGGTCGTTGTAATTTGTTAAATTGCTTTTTTTTATATTTTAATGGAGTTTTTTATTGATTGATAAGTGTTTTAATTTCGTTATGGTATTATAATCTGGAATCAAACGATGAACTATTTATATTAGTTTAACCCCTTGGGGACGAGCGACACGTATACGTGCCGCATAAAGCGCTCAGAATCCTTGTTTTTTCTCACCAGTAAAATTTTACTGTAATATTTGCCTTACTTAATCAGCGCATCTTCTCAATTCAAGAAGACACAAATTTCTGTTTTTAAAAAACGGTGACAAAAGACTAAAAATTTCGTAAAAGGCTCCCGTCCCGAAGGGGTTAAGCGCAAACGGATTCACATTTCGTAATCGTCTGCACGTAATAGAGATAGATTTGAAAAAAAAAATTCATGCTTGAAAATTAACATAAAAATAATAAAAAATTGAGTAACACTGCGATATCGTTTTCAAATATATTTTTGAAAGTACATTTTCTTCATTGCTCGATGGTACAAAAATTGAAAATCTGCAGTATTTAGATGTTTCCAAAATTGCAATGAAAGTTAATAAAAGTTACATTTAATCATCTGCTGTTGTCACCGTAAAAATGTCGTCATCATTACACACGGACACGTTTGTCCTTTATAATATACAAGACGTTCCAACCCGGGCTTTTCAGGTTATAGAATACAGGTGAAATCCACATACATGCTTTTTAATCGAAAACTCTAATAGTAATTTACATTTAATCTAGATTTTTCAGATTTTTCACGAACAATTGCAACAATCTTTTATATATTTTTTCAAATACGTATTCAAATAACATTTTAAAATTTATTAAATCGATAATTTGGTATTGACCTCGTTCCAGGAATTAACAGTCGAAGAAATCGACAGAATTTGCTAGTAATTTTTATTCTGATAATTTCACTTTTATTATAAGCGTGATTCGTTTACATGTCTTAATTTTTTTTGTTATTACTTTTATTTATGGATTGATAAAGTTCAATTTCATTATGGAATATATGCTGGAAACAAATGCTGAACTATTTTATTTATAATATCTTAAGTGCAAACATATTTATCTTTTGTAACTGTCTCTCTGCAAGTGACAGAATTAGACTAAAAAAATTGCGCTTCAAAATTATTAAAAAATTTACAAAAATGAATAAATCGCGATACAGTTTTCAAACAAATTGCGATATAGCTTTCAAATAAATTGCATTTGAAAGAACATATTTTTGTTTATTTGACGATGTAAAAATTGAAAATGTGCGATAGTTAGAAATTTAAAAAATCTCAATAAAATTAAAAGTTAAATTTGATCGCCTGTTCTGGCCATTGGCACAATCACACAATCGTTACGAACATATACTTTGGTCCTTTATAATATAAAAATATATATCATCTTTAGTTCAATTTTAAAAGGAAAGTATGTCTGAATGCATTTTAAATTGTCTGATATTTGGTTGAAGTTCAATTCAGCCTTTAGTTATTCCAAATTTTCCTGATGAGGTACTTTTATGCAAGTCTTAGACTGACTTATTTATACACTACTAAATTTCAGATTTAAATTAGTAAGTTACAAAATATCTTATTATTCATACTGATAAATGATCTAAGAATATACTTATGATTTACCTTTTGATGATATAATAATTAATTGCAAACAAGATATTAAAAAATCGAAGTACATTTTTATATATTCTGTACCCGAAAATGATAGATCTTAATTTACAAAATTTGAAATTAAACTTGTTAAAATGATATCGTTTGTAGAAACTATTATAATTTTTAAAGTCGGCAGTTGTTTGAAGAAATATATTTATAATGAATTACATAAAAATGCAGCAATAAAAAAAATCAGGGAAGATTGTCATTCAAATATTTATGTTATACATCTTTTTATTCGAATCTACAATTATTAGACTTTCGTTTCACCCTCTTCACTACTGAGTATTAATGCATATAATACACATATAATATGTACATAAATAAATTATATAGTGTAATATAATTGATTATTACTGATTTTGATGGCAAGAAATTTAATATATTTGTCAAATCTTAGATATTGAAGCATATCATTCTGAGATCGGATTTGCAATTACGATAGGGTATCATTTTTTAAACGGCAAAGCATAGAGCTCCCATACGTTCATGAACGAATAAAAAAAAGTTATTAGATGGTTTTTATTAAAATTATCATGAGTAAAATAAATATTAACTGTTTAGAAAATGCGAAATAACAATATTTTTATAAGACCTCAAACAGAACAGAAACTTTATAAATTTTTAGACTTTTATGTGTTTATAGATAGCTTAGTCATTTTTTTCCTGTGTCTAATATACATTTTCACCCACATTTTCTATTTTGAGCCACATGCGAGTTTAATAATTATATTTAATGATCCCTAAAATCTTCCAAGGTAAAGCGAAAGGAAAAAGGTATCAACAAACAATCACTTCTCATATAATAATTTAATTTGTTTTTGTTCTATTTCTGCAGGTCTAAGAGTGTCACTAATTGTAAGGTACTGAATTTCAAAAAAAAAAAAAAATTCCTAAATATAATTCGAAGAAAATATTTCAGTTTATTGAAATTATTCGTGAAAATTCTGTCTTTTCTTTCGAAGAAGGTTCATTAAATAAAATACCACATAATGCATATGATTTTTTTAAAATCTTTTTAAACTAATAAGTACCTTATTTAATCAGTGCAAATAAATAATCAAATGCTGTAAACAAAATTCATTGTATTCATATAATTTTAACGAAAGTTTATTTCATTACTTGTATACATGCATTTACATTGAAATGATAAGGAAGTCATAGAAATTCCATAAATATTTTATCATTTAAAAGGAGACTTGTAATACAATATTACATAGAATGCAATATTATTTTTCAAAGTATTTTAGCAAGGAAACAAACTAAAAAGTAAACAAAAGAAATTCTCTAAAATTTATGTGTTTTGGTGGAGGTTATTTAAATATTATAACTACCACTTTTCAGTACTTTAAAGATAAAATTTCAGGAACAAGAAAAGACTCATCAGAATACTGGCTGTAATTTCTATCCAGCATATTATACAGTATGCCGTTAATTGTAGGTACATATGGTAAATCAACTGACTGGTTTGTTGATACAATTTTGCGTTTATTTTACGCTGAAAAACTTTAGTTATCGTTAAATTAACTGGTCCATTTTAAAATCAATATAAACCAAGTAACTGACAGACAAGTATAGGGCTTTGATTAAAATACTTCCCAAATTAAACTAGTCTGATGTGCCAATCCCAAAACTTTCTTCTATCCCATATATGCTAATACTTCAAAATTCGCTATCACATTGCCAAAATTACATTACAATCTATGTCCATCATGTGGATTCTAAAGGTATAAATTCGATGAAATATTCATTTAAAAAAGAGATATAAGCATAGCATTTCTCCAACAAATCATGAATTTCGGCACCAACCATCTTAGAATTCTGCAGGCAAAATTCTTATCCCAAGGAGCATATAAGCGACACGTGTTGTGCAGTATTACACAAAAATATAATAAGGTTCTAGTTATGTGAAAGTGTAACAGAGTATGAAGTTTGATGAAATTCCGTATATTAGTCTTTGAGATGATTTACACAAAAAGCTAATCAGCACCTATTTATACCAAGCACTAACTGAATCTAAAATTGTATAAATTTCGTTCATTTGTTTATGAGATAAAGCGAGACTTTAGTCTTTGAGACCAATGTTTTGACACAGACAGCAAATATTTTCTAAAAACAGTCAAATCATTTCAGAACCTTCTAAAATTTAGAAATCCGTCGAAAACCGGATGTCGAATTTCGAAGAATTCAATACTTTCTTCTTGTAAATGCAGAGGAAAGTAGAAATATTTTTTAAGCAAGCAAAATATTTCATTTCTAAATTTTTTTTTGGACAGACTTTTGCGGATACTAAGTTACTTAGGATGATCATTTCAGAAAACAGAGAAAAGCAATAAGAACAGGAACCAAGCTGTTAGAAACTTCTCAACGCCCTGAACCAATATATCCGTTCACTAAGCTGCAGGTTTTACTGCAAAAGCAGCATTAATTGCGTTTATATATTCTAGATGTATAATGCTGTTTTAAAACACCGAATAACTGATCAGGAATACGAGTGACTGGGTACAGCGTTTCCTCCATTTAACAACGCACGCGTCAACTGATTCTTGGGTCGCTTCCTGGCATTGATTTGGCGATGAAAGGCCAAGTACTTTGAGAAAGTATTGTGTAAAGCCGGTACATGGTTCTTTAGTGAAAAGTTCGCGTGAACGATCTCGTCTAGTGGTTTAAAGCCTGGTTATGGTTCTGAATTTATTACTAAATCCTTAGTTCGCGTGTTCTGTCCTCGGTGAGAACTTTTTTTTTCATTTAGGAGTTTTGTTTTGATCTTTATTAAATCAGTTAATAAATATCAGCCTGTTTTTATTATCATTTCCTTTGTAATTATTTTATTGTCAATTAGATAATTAAATTAAATTATAATTAAGTTTAAAATTTTTTTATTTAATATGTATTAATAAATTTTATTTAATTTGCATTAATGAATTAAATACAATTAATAAACTTAATTTGTAAATAGAATTTAATTTCTAAATATAATTTAATTTTTATGAATAAATTTAATGCAATTAATAAAATTAATTTGTAAATAGAATTTAATTTGTATTAATAAATTTAATTCCATTAATAAACTTAATTTGTAAATATAATTTAATTTTAAATAAATTTCAATCAATAAATAAATTTCAATAATTCATTTGCTTGTATTGTAATAATTAAAATAAACATTTATTAAATTGCAATAATAAATCTCCCAAGCTTACATTATATATATATATATATATATATGTATATATTTTTTTTTTTTTTAAACCTTTAATAATAGATAAATATAAAATTTGCAGAATTAATTCATTGAAGTTTTCATCTTTTAAAATTATCCTCGATACATAAAAAATATAAATATTTATTATCAATTGCTTTGTAATTTTTTTAAAATCGTGAATACAGTATTATTAATTAAATTATTTTTTTTTAAATTCACATGACTTACAAGGTTTTTTTTTTTTTAATAAATGAATTTCTTTAATACTTAAAATGTAACAAAATTTATTATTTTAGCGTTGTTGATAATTTTTTGACAAGAAAGTTAACGCCTATTCGCCAGTGCTACAGAAAAATGGTCAAAATAGCAGGCTTCACATACATCTGAATTTCGCCAAGCAGTGACGCATGCGCTGTTTAATGGAGGAAACGCTATACCTAGTCGCTCGTATTAGGAATCGCATGGGTTATACACATACGTAATTATTTTTTTTATATCATCTGCGTAAAATCATCGTTTTTTAACATTTAAAATTCAATTACAGAGAAAACAATATTATAATTTTGACATTTTGCTCATAAACAGTGACTTTCTTTGTGTAATTCACAACCGCACGCAGCCTTATTTCAATAATTGCGCAATAAATCAATCGATGCTATTGATCACTTAGCTTTAAATTAAGTACCATTTGTGTATGGTGGAGTGAGAAGCGCATGCGTTGAGGTATGCCCATACATTATAGAGGATGAATACTGCGTAACTGCTTGGTTTAATTTGTTGAATGATTTCGGCTGTTTTTAGATATAGAGTAATCTATTGGCAAAATTGAGAACTAAATTGTTTACCTGTTGAAGCGAAAATTTTGTTGAAATTGCACAAGTGTACGTGAATTATAAAATGTGCCGTTTAATTTTTGGTTATCCTGTATTTCGTCCAAAATACTAATTACTTTATATCCCATATCATGTTTATATTTAAGGTGCCAAACGCTGCATAATGATGAAATATTAATGCAACAATTATGAAAATGCGTCATGACCATGAAGTCCGCATAAATATAATGCAAATAAATTCTTAATATATGGAATAATTATTATAATTATTTTCGAATTGTAACAGAACATCCCCCTAAAATTCTTAAAAAGTAATTAATTTTCCATGGAGATAAAGAATAAATTTAATATTTTCAATTGCGCATAAGATATCACAAAAGTTTGATTGTAGTTCATAATACAAACTGAAAAATATCATTACTGTGTCACGCAAAATATGCATTAAGTTTCTTTTCTTATGTTTTATAAAGTTCATTCATCAAAAGTCACAAAGTATACTAATTAGAATACATAAAATGTTTTAAACCATTTGGAAAAATCTTTATGTGGGCTGAATTCTTTTTAAAGATTTGAAAAATTATCAGAAACTTTTAATTATATTTCACGAAATAATGCACATCCACTAGCACCATAAATAATTAACAGTTTAAGAAGAAATGCCAGATAACTTTAAAATAATATTTGCACTGTGTAAGAGCTCTCTTTAAAGGTTTTTATATACGTATGTAAATGTGTATCCCGGTTACTTAGATACAGTGAGCAAAAAAAGTATTTGCACACCAGGTAAATTTGTTGTAGCATATGTATAAATAAATAAAAAGTAACTAAGAATTAAAAATATCAACAGTTTTACAAAACAAATAAACATATTTAATATCTGACTTAATAATTATATTTAAAATATGAAAACATAAAAAAGTAGCATTTGTACTGCCAAAAAAATATTTGCACACTAGCAATAAAAACAGAACTAGAGGAATTATTTATAAGTTAAAAACAGTGCTAATATTTAGTATGCATGCCCTTTGCTTCAATTACAGCTTGTAATCGTCTGGGAATTGATTCTATTAATTTGTGACATGTTTCACAGCTGATTTGTAGGCATTCTTCTCTAAGAGCTTGCTTAAGGTCTGATTTGTTATAAATTTTCTTTTTCCTTACTTTCACATCCAAAATATGTCATAAATTTTCAATTGAATTGAGGTCTGGTGATTGTGGTGGCGTTTTCAATTGATTTTTTACATTATAAAGCAACCATAACCTCGTAATATATGCAATGTGTTTCGGATCGTTATCCTGTTGAAATAATATGAATTAGGAATTCCTAATTTCAGAGCACTATTAGATAAACGATCTCGCAATATATTAATATATTGTTTAGCATTCATATTGCCTTCAATAACGGTCATTTCGCCAACTCCGTTAAAAGACATACATCCCCAAATCATTACATGACCACCGCCTTGCTTTACAGTTGGTTTCAAGTTTTTAATTTGAAGAGAAGTATTTGGCTTTCGCCATACAGTTTTCTTACCATCTGAGCCAAAAATATTGAACTTGCTTTCATCGGAAAAAATAACAGTTTTCCAAAACTCTAGTGGATTGCTGACATAAGCTTTTGCAAATTCAAGTCTTTTCACCCTATTTGTTTCACTAATAAATGTTTTTTTCGAGGGGTTCTTCCTCAAATATTTGCATCATGAAGAATATTTTTAATTGATTGTGGTGTAACTATTGTTCCCGACGTTGAAGCGACATCAACAGCCAATTCTCGAGCACTTGGAAAAGGGTTTTTTGAAAATTCTTTTATGATGGCTCTCCTTTGTCTGGTACTTAGCTTTCTTTGACATCCAGTTCGCGGCTTATTTATTGTGGGACCAGTTTCTTTTTTCTTCTTAATTAAATAACGAACACTAGAAAAGTTTAGATTTAATTTTTTAGCTATTCCTCGATAACTTAATCCAGAATTGTGAAGAAATATAATCTTCTCACGGGTAGCAACAGACAGTTCACGCGTTTTCGGTTCCATTAGAGCAAAACCCCCCCAGAATCCCTGCTCCAGTTAATATATTACGTGACTTTAAAGTGCGAGGCTAATGTACTGCGGGACTGATATGCTAAACATTTGTTTAATGTTCACATTTAATGCCTTTTTTAACAGTCAATGCATCTTGTGCAAATACTTTTTTGGTATGAGAAAATATTAATTAATTTTTTAAAATGTGTAATATTACCTGTTTAAGGAAAATGGGTAGTTATTTTTATTTTCTTCTTATTTAAATAAATGAATAATTAAGATAATAGTATCAAATTTGCTTTCTATGGTTACTTATGCAAAAATTCGTCTGCGTGCAAATACTTTTTTTTTTTTGCTCACTGTATGTTTTTTCGTTCATTAAGATCCACTGAGTAGAGTGTGAAATTAGAGGGAAAATATTTGCCCTGTTTTAATACTATTATGGAAGTTCAAAAAAGTTACAACAAGTTAAAAAAAAAATTCTATTTTTGTATTTTTTTCTTTAATTTCCAACGTTAAATTACTATTCCACCAATAATGGGTAGTTATCAATTAAACATATTTTTACACCTATTAATGGACTATAAGCATTTTAAAAATTGAGAAATATTGGACAAATATAAGTCATTAAATGTCGCAAATAAAAATACTTTAACACACTTATATCGTAAATGGCAAACTCAGCTTAGGGTTTAATATGCCGGCTAAAAAATTGATAAGCTCGGTCTGGGCGGATGATTTTGCAAGGTTTTCATGTAACCTTTTGCAAAACTATATTCATTTTCCTTTCTAAAGTACTACATCGATCCAGACCTACTAAGGTCAAAACTGGTCGATGCTTAACAAAGTCATGAGTATATAAATGCGGGAGTGAAGCTAATTTGCGTCCACTCCATCCGTAACTTTGAGATTTTACTCCTCCAAAACTATTCGGCCGATGATCATCTAAGCTCGGTGATAGATGTTGTGGCTATCATGATCCACAAAAAAGAAAAATAATGTAACAGAAATCGAGTACTTGGGGATTAATTATGTTCCGTAAGTCGAACAAACTTTCACCAGCTGTCACTGGCTTTCACATTGCATGATCTATCTTTACATATATAAATCAGTGCGTGGGTGTACGTTCCTTATAAAAAATTTTAAAAAATGACTGATTTGTATGAAATTTGTTTTACATACGTTTTGGAACAAGAGTAAAATTGCTGGCTATTTAAAAAATTACAAGGCTTTTTTTATTCCTCTTTTAAACAAAATATTTTTCAAACAAATCTAGACATATTTTCGCATCCGAAATTAACGTCATTCTAAGCCGATAATGCGCATTTTTTATATATAAAATTTAAACATTTTGCTATAAACGCACTAAAATGACATAGTACCTTCATTTATTTGTATTTGGAGTTAAAAAATGTACAATAGAGACATTTCTGTGTCATAAAATAAGGAAAATGTAAGAAAAAAGTGTCAATTTCTACAAGAGGTTTTAGCTTCACGTTAAACTGACTCTAAACAAGTGGCTACTAAGATTTATCTCTAATTTACTTTATGTACAACAGCTATATTCTATAGCTATGCTTTATAAATAAATATTTAATAATTTAGATGAATTAGGAACGTTTTCTACCATTTATATTAAATAAGAAATGAAACATTGCAACAGTGTTTTTAGGGTCAGGTTTTTTTTTTTTTTTTTTTCATATTCAGTTTTTAAGAGTAAAAACGTAAGTTTACGTATAAAAATAAAGCTACACGAAATAGACTTTTACTGAATCCTAGGGCATTTTATTGCATGCTTTGCATGTTTATCCGTATTATCAGAAAAAAATCGCTTATTTCTCTGTTCAATGCGCTAAAGAAATTGTATTCCCATTCATAATTATACTACGACTGCGTCATTTGCAATTACTCAGATTTTAATATGATTGCTTGAAAATAGCGTTAATTATCGTCTTTTCGGCAATTAATGAGCGCGAATGCATAGAGCTTATTAATAACAAAATCCCGTATTTCCGGAGATTTGTATTTTTATTTATTTTACTTAAAAAGCCTCCCCCCCTCCCCCTGTGGTTAACACGATGAACACTTAGTCTGTCATATATATTAAAATCAATAAAGTCTGTATGTTCTTTAAACAAATCTTAAAATTTTTTTATCAATTTGCTAAATCTTGATATACGAGTATATACGTATTAGAATCTGGGTAAAATTATTGGTTACTTAAAAATGTTTCTCAGATAACTCATTACTCTTTTTTCTCAACAAATTGTTGTAATAGATATTTATATAAACGTATATATTTTAATTGCCGTATGTAATTTTTCTTTCCCCCTGACATACCATCACAGACGTTGAAAAAATGAATAAATATATTTATCGTGCGCATAATTTATTTTTAAAAGTAAAATAACTCGTTATATTTTTGCATTTAAAATGAAAGTCATTTCAGCAGATAAAGTACAATTTTCGGATGTAAAACATAAACTTTATTCTTGAAGGGTGTTAAAATGATTTAGCACCTGCATTTAAATGTATTTCGAGTTGAAACACGCATTGTATTATAGATATTTCAAGTTGAAGAAAACAAATTCGATCCTTCTTTTGATATAACATTAAACAAACGTTAATGAATGGCTGCATATATCAAATTTTATTCAACTGAGGGAGCGAAGTTACTGCGTTTCTACTCCAAAGGCACAGTTTTGACTCGACTACTTCTTAAATTTACGACCTTCGCTGCTCTCAAAAAACAGGCTGTACTGCGGCCAATATCACGACTTTTCTGAAAATGTAATAAATCCGATCACGGGTGCACTACCCGGCAAAACTTTAAACCGAAATTCAATATGTTAGGCAACGGCGATCGAAGAATGATGAGTAGAGCCGTCAGTCGCTAAAGGCGAAACGTGCAAAACAGGGATGCTCGGAAATATCAAAAATTTCAAATCAAAATCTAAATATAAATCAAAAATTTCAAAATGAAATTTTATTACTCACTGAATGTTACTTTCCTTTTCCCATGACCTACAAATTGTAGTAATAAAAATATATTTAGCAGATACATGCTTTAAAATTTATCTCAAATAATAGGATTTATCAAAAGAACAAAAATGAATGTTTCAAAAGTTTAAGCACAGTAGTTCTTTAGTGTTTAGTAGAACAAGAATAAAAAGATAATAATACTTGAATTTCCTCCATTCTGCTGAATTACTTTAAATATAATGTCTTCCATCGATAAAATGTGGTTCTGGATATTTTCTGGTTCAATTTTAAAACACGCGTTCTCAATGGCATCTTCAAAATCTTTAACTGAAGAATACTGCTTTCCATTCGGATAAACTGCTTGGGTGGAAATACTCCTCATGTTTTCAATAGGGTTTAAATCACGGCTAATTGTCGGCCATTTCAAAACATATACTTTCTTCGACTTAAGTCACGTTGAAGTTGAGTTTGAGGTATGGATCGAAGTATTATCATGTTTAAATAAACATTTTCCTACCCCCAAAACCTCGGAAACCGGAAGCAAATGATTTACAATTGTCTCTTGATATTTTGCAGAGTTTGTACGACCACTGATGAATGCTACAGATGTCTGACCTTTGAAAGAAATAGCCGCCTCCACCCCTACCATTACACAACAACAACTATGTTGTCAGCTAAATATACTCCTACGTTCTTTGTGGAGATCATGCCACATAAACCCATTAGAGCCATCGAGGTTCTATTTTTTTTCATCCCTGAATATGACATTCAGCCACTTATCACCAAATGGCATATGTTCTTTGGCCCATTGTAATCTACCTTCTTTATGGTGTCGCTTCAGACATGGTAATCGAGCCATTTTACGGTTTTTTTTTTTGTATTCCTATTCTAAAACTCTTCTATGAGCAGTTGTTTTCGAAATTTGTTTTCCAACTGCATGTTTTATTTGCGAAAGAGAATAATTACTAGTTGAAGCTAAGTTTCTGATGCGGCGGTCTTCCCAGAAAGGTGTCACCCGCAACCTTCCTGAACGGAAGTTTTGTTTGAAATGATTACCACGAGCCAAAACATGATGAATACCTCATTTTGATCTTTTTAATGCATTTGCAATTTCAGAAACAGACTTATGTTTTGCTCTCAAACTCCAGATATTAATCACCTTTTCCTATGACAATTCTTTCAACTAAGGCATTTTGTACTAACTCAAAAGCAACAACTGACTGCTTTTTATACACCCAGAAATTGTTTTCGTGCGCAACTGCTTACACCAGTTTGTAAAATTTGATTAAAAACGATTTTGTGCTTTAGTCTTTGACATTGTTATTTTTGTTCTAGTCTTAAACTCCATGGTTTTAAATAAAATTTAAAAGATACTTTTATTGAATAGGGTTTTAAAACTGCTATTATTAACATATACAAGACAAGTATTTGAATCAAGTTAATATTTAAAGTTTTATTTTAAAAAAATTATTGTGCTTAAACCATTGACACGCACTGTAATAAATACGGAAGATACAGACTTTTTTTTATAAAAAACTTCCTAAGTTTATATTCTGTAGTTTAATAACGAAATACTAACAAAGACGATGTATGTAACAGCGCTATTAGAAGCTTATAAATTTTGTGCAATACATTTCAAAAACATTTTAAAAACTTCGTCAATAACGGCGTATTTTTCACATTTAAGTAGCAAAATAGATAAAAATAATAAACATAAAGTAAAAACTGTGTTTAATAGGTAAGTTTAAGCATTTTGACAGTTAGAGACAGCTGATCGTCGTTGGGGAATATATAATTTTTTTTTTAATTTTATGAGTTGTAAATTTCCAACTGGACGAAAAATGTAAGGACTAGGATTCGAACCAGGTATCTCCTGGGTGATACCGCCAATGCTCAGCCATCTAAGCTATCTCAGATGAATCTGGTGGCTGGGTTCACCCAGCTAACATTCGTGATTATACCAAATGCTCTGGTATATCAGATGGTAGACCATTGGCGGCTTCAGCCAAGAGATCCTTGGTTCGAATACTGGTCCGGACATTTTTCACGCAGATGGACATTTACATCTCATGCGATTTATTTACCATTAGAATAATTGTGTTAAAATTAATCTAGTATTTTTTAATTACTCTATGTAAACTTTATTAGCTACCGCAGATACAGGTCAATTATTACATCATTTTATTTATCAAATAATACATTATTATATTTAAAGCTCGAGAATATTTTATTAAACATTCTGTTACATATTTTTAAACATAAGCAAAGAAAAGTAATGAAAGTATGTCAAAATTATTTGAATATGCACTTTTTAATGACTATGTTAAAACAAAAATAATGTCAAAAGAACATTAATAAGTGAAATAGCGCTCGAACATTTCCGAACGTCATTCTGATGTAATAAAATATAATTTTAAGAACTATTTTTCATTTTCAGTTGCCATCGAAACTGAAACATACAGGCAATAAAATTGTTCCTAAAATAAATACAATTAAAGTTATGAAACGATATTTATGAATAAAGAAATCTAGTTATCTAAATTTCACCTAAACATTTGATTGATGTGTGCAGACTTCTCATCTATCCACTGTCAGTTTACAAAAGTATGGACTAATTTATTTAAAAGTAGAAGTGCTTCATAGAAATTGCATAAATTATTCTCTTTAAAATACATGCATTTATGAGATTTTTTTCAACCTGGAGGAACATTTTAAAGATGAAAGAAAACTTCGCGCTATTGAGCAAACTTATAAATTATTCCAAGTAGAAGAAGAAAAGAAACATAAGAATGTTTATCTTAGAACATTGGTGTTTACGAATTCGAATATCGATAAATATTAAACTCGTTTGCAATTGCAGTATCGATAAAGATAAATAAAACTTTTCAACACTATGGAAATATTTCTAAAATTTCAAACAGTTTGAAGGTAGTAATTTAAAATCCACCCTGTTTTAAGATATATTTTGCCTCATTTGTTATTTGAACATTAAATATTTAGTTCTTTTAAGCTAAATATGCATTTTTAAAAATTCTTGATGGAATTCCCATTGATATATGACAATGACACTTGAATGCTACTAAATCAAGTGAATGAAGAGGAATTTTTATGCATATGTACAGTTTAAGCATTCATGATTTACAAATTAAGCTAAGGGTGTATTCGAAAAAATATTTTTCCACCCCCAACAGCTCGAAATTTTCTGAGACATTTTCAGACTCATTTTTAAAAGTAAAAGCATGAAATTTGCTGGGGTGATTTCTGAAGACATGTTTAACATGACGTGTGATTTCATTTTCAGCTCAATTAATTAGAATTTGATTTTTAAACAATTATTTTCTCAGTATGACCATTTTTTTCATTCCCAGATCGCCCGCTTCGGAAAATTCGGTTCAAAACGCCAACTTTGACAGCGTTTTTTTACAGTATTTTCTGCATTTATCAAAACATTAAGAAGCACGGCACATTATATAGTTTCTAAATAAGAGAATTTCCAAGTTTGATGCGTTTGAGAGCAAAAATGAATTTTAAAATGAATCAGAAAATAAGCAGTTTGGATCGAAATACACCCCTAAATGGTGAGAGTGGGCTATAAAACAAGGCGATATATATATCGTAAAATGTGATTTGGATATTCTTGAAATTTGGATATTCTTAACTTCGAATTTTAAATCGATTTCATAGTCAAATTTTTTGTTAGACGTTTTTATGTTTTCAATTGTTGTATGTTCTACGACATTATGAAAAGTTCAAAGTATCTTTTTCAAAACATCAAAACGTGAAAATAAATCATTAAATTATTTTTTAAATACTCATTATAATTCAAAAAAATCATTATTCAGGTTTCAAATGAATAGATCATGTTTAAACACATACAATAAATTACTTACACACCTTTAGATGCGCTTCGAACCTTGACAAGAAGTAAACGCATTGCAATTTGATAATTCTGACTTCCTTTCACCCGATTTGATGGTCAAGTCCAAGGTATTGTAAACTCAATTTTAAAGTTATAAATAATTCATGGTTCAGTCAATTTATAGTTGCGTTGCATCAGGAACATTTTATTTTTTTCTGAGTTATTAATAATCATAAGAGTTTATTTATTTAACAAAATATAAAGTATTTTTCTAGATATTTTGTTTATAATCTTCTCCGTGATATTTCTAAGCTTTTTAGATGTAAAACAGTTTACCTGTATGCACATAGAACACTGTCATAAGGAGAATCGTCACAGAAAAGGCTGCTATTAAGGATGGCAAGGGACACTCTTGAGGAAAAATCAGTTATCGGCAAGACTCTGTTATAACACACGCTCTCTTTTATCCGTGAATCGTAGTAACTTTACCGAGAACATAAATTTTATTTATTTAACGTAGGATTTTGTTTACGCAGATTTACTTTTTACACGTTTTAACGTGAAGATTTATAGAATTTTCAAGTACAGATTTCTGCAAATTATTTAGTAACAGTTGATAAAAATACTCGTTCTCAAAAGAAATTCTACATAATATTTAAAAGACTTCAAAAAAGCACATAAAGCTCTAAAACTGATTTTGAATTTTTTTTTTTTTTTGGAAAGCCCATAAGGAATTTTTATTTGAATGCAAAACCTAGAAAAAATAGAAATACCAAAGTGTCATTAAATTTTTGAATAAAGTAAATTGTTTAAACTAGACTCATTGTTAAAAAGTATTTTAAGGCAACTCTGTGCAGTACTTTTTTCAAAAATTAAACTAGATAAGAATTATTTTAAAGACTATTAAGTACAGTCATTCAGGGTAACTTTGATCCGCATTTTCTCTATTTTCATATGCCATACTCTTATTTTAAGAATATTGTTGCAATTAGGGGCATAAAAGAGAAGAAATGATCCTAAATTATTTTTTGACTATCAAAAATTAAGGAATAATAATGAAAAAAGCAATAAAAAATGAATTTTTAGCCTGGTTCACTTTGCACCATATGATAAATATTATCTAAAATAATTCATTCTAAAAAAAAGTATTATAGTCAGGACAACTTTAAACCCCCAAAAATGTTTTCAGATACTTGTTAGACTCCGAATTTACATTTCCACACATCACAAGATTTGTATAATTTATGATATTACAACAAATATCAGCATAAGAAAAGTGGAAGAATTTGGAAATAAAGCAAACCTGTTTATTGTTCATATAAAACATAAAAATGCAGTCGAAAACTATTTTCAATCTTTTATCTCAATAATATATCCATAGTTACAGTGATACATACTAGTACTAGTATTATTCAAACAAGAATAAAAAATGGCGAATGTATGAAATGTCAAATTTGAGTAGCTCCGCCCCGAAAAACGCCTTTAAATGAATTGTATGTATTTTACACATATTTATGAAACTATTTGTATGTTATATCTAATGTTCACTTTCGGCATTTATATAAAATATACGTGCAAATATCGGGAATTTTTGAGAGTAGCACCTATAATCAGTAAATTACATACATCAGTATAACTTTGAGCCGGCTCAAAGTTACCCTGAAAATGTGATAAAATATTAGTGTCTTCTTATTTTACATTTTATTAATCATTAATAAATAAATAATCACAAAATATTATCACATTAACAGCATTTAGACAATAATATGTTTGATAAATGAGTATATTGTTACTTACTATGAAAATTTAATTGGATTGCAACTATTTCAAAACAGCATTCAAAATTAGCTTGAAAACAGCACTTCACGAAAATGGTTAGATGATGTAATTAATAGGGCATAATGCTGCTAATTTATTTTCTAAAATAAAGAGTAGAAATCCCAGTTTAGAACCTTGATAACAGAGCTCTGTTCTGGAGTTTATTTAGTCTTTTGTGGTCAAAAATATTGAAAAATAGGAGGTGGTGCAAAGTTACACCCCATGGTTCAAAGTTACACTGAATGGCTGTAAAGCTATCTATTTTCATTGATTTTCTGAAAATGTTTCTTTTAAGCGAAGAACCTGATTTTATAACCAAAACATCCAAATGGGAGGGTGTTATTGACTTCATTTGCCATGGTAAATTTAATACTGTCATCGAGGTGATATAATTTCCCAAAAACTTCTACTAAAGCTGGCCCTCATTCTTCCGATACTACAAAAACAAATGAATGATGTTTTTAGTTATAAAATCAGGTTCTTCGCTTAAAAGAAAAGTTTTCAGAAAATCAATGAAAATAGATAACCTTATTCCTGTTACTGATTCAACCCCACGTAGTTATAAAATGCCTGCGTTTAATTCTTTTATTAAGAGGGCACATATTGTTTGATCGGATGAATTTTTAGAAGATGAGCTGAACCATATTGACATGATTGGGATGGATCGGGGATATAACCCACAGGTTATCCATAAATTAATCGAGAAGTTCAATAGATATCCCCAAAGTGCTCAGTTAACTCGTCCTATTTATAGAAAAATTTCTTATATTCCAGCAATGTTTGAAATATTAAGGAGAATTTTTAATATATTCAGAATTCTTCTTGTTGCCTCCCCCTCAAAAAATCTGTTTACAGCTATTACCAAAACGCAAGATCCTCTACTAGTTTTATTTCTTCCTGGTATTTACAAAATCCCTATGCAACTCAATACTGGTCTATTAACTTCATATATTGGAATGACAAAACGATGCCTGTTTGAAAGAATTAACATAAAAGAGATTTAAAATTTAATCGACAGGCTACAGCTTTATCTAGATTAGCATTTAAAGACGGTGTAAAGGCAGTTCATTTTGATGATGTAAAATTATTTCTAAATATTCCAACCCTCTTAAAGCCCTTACACGTGAATCCTTAGAAATTAGTCTCAGTAAAAAACGAAGTATGCAATAACAATATCTCATTTCAGATTTCTAATGTTTGGTTATATATTTTAAAAGAAGTACATTTGTAATGTTAATTTCGGTTTTCTCTAGTTTCTGATAATAGTGTTATACCTACCAACAGATGGCGCCATATCGGATGCAATATTGATTTTCATGTTTAATGATCAGTTATTGAAATGTTTTCAGTTTGATGTTGTGAAAGTGACCGTGTTGTTTGTAACTTTGCTTTGTGGAGGTCAAGAACCCTCTCCCCTGCTTATGGCTCATTAGAAAGAGCATGAAACGTTGGGATAAATTTTAATGTGTTTTAATATAGTTTTTATTTATGTGTACGCTGATGAGTATCATAAGAGTATTTAATGATTCATTATTTATTTACTATTAAAATAGGTGTACACAATATGAAAGGTTTTAAAATATTAAGACCAATTAACACATATAAAAAAGTTCACCGGCGATCTTACTATAAAATATTATACATGCAATATTCGATATAAAATCATGACAACCCTCAATAAATACACAGGTATTAGAAAATTAAAAATAATATAAACAATAGCCCAATGTGTGACGTCAACATAAAATTACTTTCAAACAAAGCTTAAATTTAATTGCCAATAACAACGTTTTCGTTTTCAATGGAAATTACTATAAACAAACAGAGCCCCTATAGGATCCCCAACCTCCGGTTTATTTGCTGAACTAAAACTAAGACCACATGAACAACAGACTATCCTAACCTACAATTTAAAATCCGATTTCTGGGTCCTATATGTCTTAATTATTTGAGATATCAAACGGGAATTCGTTCGGTCAAGTAGTTTAAATCCTCTCATTCATACGGATCTCATATGAGGAAAGTATTGTCCTATAAAGCAAAAAGCTTTTCAGCATTCATTTATGGAGATCTAATTTGTGGACAAATAATAGCTGGCATGCAGCGCAATAATAATATTATTTTAAAATGGGTTCTCATTTATCACAAAAAAAGATTTTTTGTGAATAATGAAAAATAATAAAAAATAATTTGTGCATGAGAGAGTTAAGAAATGTGCAAGTTTGGAAGAGCTAAAGTTTAATTTATGACCTTGGAATAGAAAGGACGAATCTCGAAATTGGGGTGTTGGAAAATCAAGCTCAAAGTTTTGCAAGTAGTATTATAGAATAGGGTACTACTCACTTTAGCTCGGCACTGTGAGAATATTAAGGGTTAACCAGGGCAAAACTACTTACCTACTGTTGCCGACATCTATCTTACGCGGAAAAATCAGAAGACAAAAAATCAATTTTTTGAATTCGTCCTTTCTCTTCCAAGCTCCAGAATTCATTTTAAGTTCCCGCAAAACATATTACAATGCGGATATTTTCTGAAGCATACCTCAAAAGACTGCTTGTCGGAGTGAACTGTATAGTTGCGTTCGCATATATAAAACTTCTACAGATTGATATCTTTCTGTTGAAAACGTATGTTACCGATGATGTTATTTAAAAAATAATAATATTTTTACAATTTATTTAATTTCGAAATTAACTTTACAAATAAATATGAACCGCAACCTTTGAATTGTTTAATAAAAATCAATTTCAAGAATTTTTAAATATAGAAATTCAAAATTATAGTTCATTCCACAAACGACTTTTTAGTTATGCTTTAAAATAATAACCGCATTTCAATATGGTTTACAACGATTAAACAATAATTTATCGTCTAAAATTCCAATTTATAAATCTGCATATTTGCTAAACAAATTAAACAAATTAATTTCTTTTGGGTATCATACGATGAAATTTAGATGAGAATATAAATATGATGTCAAAAATAGGTGTTAATATTGAACATTTTAATGTTTGGTATTATCCATATATGAAGATGACACTCTAGCAAACTTTTGAGAATAGCATTAATCAACAGACATTATTACTATATGATTGAATCGGTGAAATTTTAATGAGATTATAATTTCTATATTTTGTAGGGGTTATCACATTCTTACCATGAAAGAACATTACAGTAAAAAATTACAGTTTAATAATAATTTAATAAAGGTTTAACAAAAAAAAATCTTTATTGGTTAAATATGGACATCTTCAAATAGAGGAAACATAGGACAATTCATTTTTGTTTTTATTATTTTCTTCATTAGGAACACTAAGATATCTCTCTTTTAAATCTCAAACGTATGATGCAGTACAATATACTAAATGTAATACCATGGATCCAAAATGCATTTTATTCAAACACACGGGATAACACCTTAACAAAGTCTGACTGATTGACTGTGTGAAATTAATTTACTTTTCATTAAGCCACGTCGATCACTGAAAGAACATGACAAGATGCCCAAAATTGAAGTTCTTGAAAGCTACCTGAATAAAACATTTGGGCGAGATTGAGTTGATACATTTTCTGAAACTCTGGCCCTCATATATCTACTTCGCCAGCAGACCACAGGAAGCTAATTTTCATATAACTGTGAAATAATACCGCGAAACCCAGATTCAGGAAGGTCAATCAGGAAAATCAGAAGAATGATAGATTTTGTTCATTTTCATGCATAAGATATCGATTGTCGGATACCACGCTCACAGTCTAAACTCTTTTCATGAGAGTAGCTAGTTACAGCATCAGAGTAAAGAAAAATCGTAATATCATTCAAATAAAAACTTTCATGCTTTTCTTAGTATAAGCGCTTGCAACGATTAAAATTTTTTTGTTGTTATTAGATCATCTGTAGTAACTTATTTATAAATTGTCATTTCTTAAGTTAGTTTTTAACGATTTTTGTCTTTTAAATGAATAACCCCGAAGAACTAATTAATGTCCAATATAAAAATTCAAATAAAACTTTTGAATGATGTCGAGTAAATTTATTTATCTAAAAGTTGCAAAATCCATTGAAATTGTTTTAATTCTGAAATTATACTTTTTTATCAGCTTTTCTGAAATATTTAGTTGAGTAAGATAATCTAGTGAAGCTGTTTGTTTCTACTCCAGTGGAAAATATGTGGCTATACGCCTTACTAAATTAATCGACCGGTGACCACCTATCTCAGTGACACTGATTGTTGCAATAGCCGGGATTTTTTTCATTAAAAATATGTGACGTAAATATCGTCCTCCAGGAATATTTATAGATCTTAAGTGCCTGTGACGTAATTTTAAACACGCAAGTGTTTAAGTTTAAGAATTTTCAACCTTTAAAAAAAATATAACTACCATAGACATAACGTTAAAACGCCAGCCATGTTTCAATTTAACCGTTTTTAAAGAACTCTCAAGATGTTAGAAGAAAATGTAGTTGCCATGAAAGTTTCTCTTTAGCCTATTCTTGGTCGGAGACTTAAGAGCTATTGCACATCTAAGAAAGAATCGGATGGTGATAATAGCAACTTGAAAATCCCATAACATTTAAACATCTCAAATGTTGGCCTTCGGCTGCAATTTTGCTAGAATTATGCTGGATGAATTGATTTGTTGGCAATGCTTTCATATAAAATTGATTCGTGCTATTATTGGCAACCTCTGCCGTAGAGGAACATAATTTTCTGATAAAAATTCAAGGGCGCAATAAGAACGTTGAAATGTGTCGAGGTCATATAGATGAAGTACAAGAATGAAAAGTCGAGTTTTTAAGATATTTGAAGACAAATGTTCTATCGGCAGCTAAAGTAATTATAATGTTTATTTCAAAGTCCGAAATTATTAATATGCACTTGATGGCACCACTTGAATGTCTAGAAATTAACTAGAAGTGTGGTTAACTTGCAGTCTACTTTTCTGTAGAAGCCGCATCCGCTTTCATAGTTATTAAAAATGAAGTTTAAAACATCCTGCAAATCAAATATACTAAATATGTTTTTTTTCTAATGAATAGCGTAAACACTTCTTATGTATTTATATCTTTTACATAAATACAGGTAAAATGAGAAATAATATTGCTGTATTAGTAAAAATGTTTAAGAAATATATTTTTTTATATGTATTTGGGGAATTTAAAATTTTTAAATTTGTTTCAAAATTTATTTTACATAAAAGAAATATTATTTCGTGTTTTTATTGCGTAACAATAAGTATTTTATTCTGTGTATAAATATTTTTTATGAAAATCATTTCTTTATCCCAGTATCGAAAGGATGAAATATTTTTCTTTATTATATAACAAACAATTATAATAAGCAGATACGGTATACATAGCTTCATTTTTTTCAATGTTTATTGTTATATTTGAATTATATCCATGGCTGAAAACTAATGAACATAAAATACAACTTCAGTTTTAAAAAAACATATTACTATTAAAAGAAAAGAATTTCAAAGTAGCTTACTAATGATGCAAACTTTCAAATGTCATTTTTTCTGGTGTTTGAAAATGTAATGCACTTAAGCACGAAGTCACGCAAATATTTTTCTTTTAATTATATTCAGCATTTAATTGAAGGTTAAGTTTTGAAAATTGCCGTTGAATTTCTCTTTAAATTTTTTCGAAAAAGAAATTTTTCTTTTAATATAGCACAATAATTTCAGTTTAAACACCCAAAATACAAAAATTTTACAATACCTATTTTATATTTTTGGAATTAAAATTAGTAGAAGTAAAAATTTCATTGATGAGATATACTTTTAATATTATTTTTTGGACAATATAATTTTTAATCTCATATTTTTTTTATTGCAATTTATAAAAATATTTTACACATATGATGATATTATGAGTGTAAAAAGCAGTCTCTATTTTATATTTATTTAACATTGCCTAAAGGTTTCGGAAGGACAAGTTTTAAACTATAGTTTCATTTTGCTATTAACCATAATAGCAGTAAATATTCTTTACATGAATTGCATAGCACTTTTTAACACTTTTTTTTCAACAAGGGTCAGCTAGGTGGGAAGGCCTACCAAATGGCTTAAGCACTCACAAGCCCCACCCAGCGGTTTCCATCTGCTACCGCCGTCACCACACACACACACACACAAAAAAATAAATAATAATAATAATAATAATAATAATAATAAATAAAAGGCCCGAAGGGACCTACAGGAAAGCCAATTGAGAATATTAAGATTAAATACAATATAAGTACAATATATACACGATGGAAAGCCCAATTTTTACTGGGCGTTTACGCGAGAAATTTAGATATTTGTAATTAATAAGATCATGAGATAATAGATAATAGGATTTTTAAACTTGTTGGAGCGGCAAAAGCTCAATTACTATGTAAAGCTGGGCGTTCTCCAAAAATACAATAAAAGCTACGTATAGGTATACTAAATTAGAAAGAGATTCATAATTTTAAAAATAATGTAGAATATAAAAAATAGGTAAAATAGTGAATAATTATGATGAATATTATATAATTATATACACACACAAAAGTTCAAAAGTCTATTGTTCTTGCAACAGTTCAATTATAGTTCAATCGTGTTGTTTGTGGCTAAGAGTTTATTTTGAATTGGTGGTATCTGTCTATTTGTTAAGATACGTTCTCATCATCATCTATAAATGGCAAAATATTTTGAAACAAATAATGGTTGTTTTCTAAAACTTTCATACATTCAATTATCTTTTGACAAAATGATGGATTTGACAAAACCACTGAGAACCACTGAGACAAAGAAATTTTTGGAGATTTTCTTATATGGTAATATGATGTAAGGGTACAGTTAAAGATATAATGCAATGATGTAGCTCGCTGACCGCATACACATAATGGAGAAGGAACCCTGTCAAATTTATAAAGATATGATGAAAATGGGCCGTGGTTAGTGGCAAACAGAAAAAGATTTCTATGCAGCAGGATTCTCTTTTCCGAGACTTTTGGGGCTAAAGCGTATGTGTACCGTCCTGTGGTACCATAGTCCCAGCGAGTCTGCCATTGTTCGTGTAGAGGTGATTTTAGAAGCTTCTTCAAGTAAGAAGGAGGGTTGGGAAAGAATTTGTTTTTGGCATGTGATGTGGCTTTGGTTGCTTCTTTTGCCAAAGAATCTGCATGCTCATTTCCCACATTACCCACATGTCCACGGACCCATTTAAAGAAGATCTTTTTTCTTGTTTCTTGGAGTAATTTGATAATTTGTACTGCGATGAGATTTTTTAAAAAAACATCTTCTATTGCTAAGAGACTTGAGAGACTGTCCGAGTGTATTAATACTTCTTTATGAGGGGAGTTCCTAATTCACAGCACAGACTCTTCTATGGCCAGGAGTTCTGCCTGAAAAACAGTATTTTCTTTACTTAACTTAGTTTGATCCTCGTGGATTAACTCTCCTCTCTGATACACACAGAAGGCATATGCCGTTTCATCTTCCATCTTGGAACCATCCGTATAAATGTTTATTTCTACATGTGGAGTATTTTCTGGATCTATTTGAAAGAAATATTCTTTAAATGGTTCAACTTGATCTGACTTCATTTTTGGTTGGTAAAATATTGGTTCTTGATTTCCTGTCGTTATTCCAAGACGTAAGACTCTTCCTGTTGTTGCTATATATTCAAGTTGAAGTGCCAAGGGCGGAATACCTGCTAAAACACAAAGGGCATCCGCCGAAGTTTTTCTGTAGGCACGTGTAACTAATAACAGGCATTGGTATTGTATTGATGAGATCAGACGAAGCCCATGGGCTTTGCTTATCCGGTGAAACCAAGTTGCTGCACCATACGTGATTTTCTTCTCCAAGATACTATTGTACCAAATCTTCAGAATTAATTTGTTTACCCCTCCGTAAGCTGAGGCAAACTTCAATAGGTCTTGCGAAAGTTGTGTAGTTTCCTGCCTTTTCTTTCGTAAATGGGGGAGAAACGACAACGTACTATCCAGAACGATACCTAAGTATTCTAAAGTTGGCTCACTTTTTAATGAATGGTTGTCAATTTTGAGTGTTGGAGCTCTTTTCAAAAATTTTGGTCTTCTAAGGTGGAGAACTTTACATTTATTGTAAGATATTTTCATGTTGTGATTTGAGATCCACCTACTAATATAATCTAAGATGTCCTTTCCTAATTTTTCTAATTCTCGCCTTGTTTTACCATTTAATATAATTAAAATGTCATCTGCGTAAGCTATTATTATGTAACCTAACGATTTTAAATGGCGTAAGAGAGCGTTTAGGAAGATTCTCCATAGGAAGGGCCCAAAGCATGAACCTTGTGGGCACCCCTTCCTAAACCAATGAATTTCTTGTGCTAGCCAATTTGGTTTGGCTCCTCTGTGAGATAAAAAGGATTTCAGGATTTTAACATATGGCTCCTCCAACCCCAAAAATTCCAGTTCTTGGATTGTTGCGTCCCAAGGTAAGTTGTCAAAAACATTTTGGATGTCTAATGATATTAATAAAATGTAGTTGTTTCCTTGTTGAAGTAAGTCAATTGTTGAGAGAACTTCTTGTATCGCTGATTCAGCCGATTTACCCTCTAAGAATCCGTGTTGAGAACTCTGTAGAACTGTCGAATTTCGAAAATGATAATTTATTCGTTTTAATAATAATTTTTCAATAATTTTCCCCAGAATTGGGAGTAGAGTTATTGGTCTGTATAACTGAGCAGATTGTGGGTCCTTACCTGCCTTTAGAAAAAAGACTAGTTCTCCAATTTTCCAACTTTTTGGGAAGTAATTAAGTTTAATAGAGTATTGTAAAGATTCAGTAATAGAGATGAATGTGAGTGGTAAATATTTCGTACAATCAGATGGTCAACATTATCAGGACCTGGTGCTTTATTCCGATTGAACGAGAAGATGGCAGCTTTTAGTTCTTGGAGTATAAATGGATTAACTGGCTGGGTTGAGCGCGGATGAATTTGATGCGGTTGCAAGTCTGAAGGACCAAATATTGAATTGGCAATTTCTGCATAAAAAGATTGTCTTGAGTGGGTTGCTGTAGTGAAATCAGAAAGAGCGTAGACTTCCTGTCTGTAAAAATCTCTAAATGCCGTCTTTTTTAGTTTCCCAAAGGGGTCTTTGGTATTTGAGCAAAAAGAACTCCACGCTGTTTTCTTTGCTTCAAGAATTTTCTTTTTATAGAGTGCTCTATACTTTTTTAATTTGATCATGTCTTCCTCTGATGCAGACAAAAGTTTTGTTTTCCTATAATGTGCTTTAACAAAGCTTCTCATTTTCCTAAGTTCCGCTATCCACCAAGAAACTGTTGGTTTAAATGTGGAGTTTTTTTTCTTTAAAGTATGGTCACAGGTTTGTGTTATTATATTTATAAAGTTGTCGCACTCTTTTTCGAATGCCTTCGTCGTTTTTATATCCTGGAAAGTTATATTATTTTCTTGCAATGATTTAGATAATTTTCTATTGATTTTTTTCAATGAGATATTCTTTGTCCGATATCTACGCTTTGGAAGCTTCGGGGTTTGGATATCCATATACAAGGTTATCAGCCTGTGGTCACCGTAGTGCATATCATCCTCAACAGTCCATAAGGAAACTTTTGGGAACAGTGGGAAGGATGCTAGTGATACATCTGGCCAATCTTTTAAATGCGTGGTTTCAAATGTTGGTTTTGAGAAAGGATCATTTAGGACTAATAAGTGCATCATATTGAGATGATTGATGAGGTGTTGTCCTTTTTCGTTATCATTCTCATACCCCCACAGGACACTATGAGCATTCAAATCACCCAGCAACAGAAGTTTTGAACTCATACCCGACGTGTTCGCCCAATCTTGTAGATCTTTTAAATTAGCCGATGGTGCGGAATACTGACTGCCTATAGTTATTTGTCCTTCTGTTGAGAAGATATTCACGAAGACTGAGTTATCATTTTGTTGAACTCTTATATGTTGTAACGATGTATCTATGATTATTATTTGGCAATTCTTTTTTTTTTTTTGAAGAGTAGCAAGGAAGTCCTGAGGGAAGGCCATGTGGTCTTCCTTTGACTATATTGGAGTCCTGTATGCATGCTATTTTGTAGTCTTCTTGAATTAAGAATTGAAGGAGTGAAGCTGTTGCACTTTTATTCTTTTGAAGATTAATCTGTGCTATTTTAAAGGATGATGATATTTGATTAGTTGTTGAAGGTACTTGCATGTTTTGATGTTGTCCTTGCGGAGAAGAGTTTGAGTCCGAGAGATGAGAAATTTGAGTAGAATTTGGAATTGAAGGTGAGTTTGAGTTTTTGTTTGTATTTGATGAAACGATTTCTGTATTGTTTAGTTGGTTGAATGTGGAGCAGATACATTTATGAAGGTTTTCCTCGATTGAAATCGAAGTTTAAATAATGGACATTCATTTGAATCCGCTCTGTGTGGGAAATCATGTTTTGTGTTCAGACAATTAATGCAGCATATTTTCTTAGGATCTTCTTTATTTGGGCAAGTTGTTGTTGTGTGATTATACGCACAAATAGCACAGGCAGCTTCAAATCTACAGTTGTTACCTGTATGGCCATATCGTTGGCATTGCGAGCAGCGGATTATTGGGCGATAATCCGCAACTTTACAGGAATTAAATCCAATCAGGATACGGCCTTGCTTCGTCAGATGACGGGCGAAATTGATATCTAAATCCAGGACCAAATGGTAAATTTGTGATTTTTCTCGGTGAATTTTTTTATGTATCGCTATTGGGATTTCTCGATCATAATCTTTCAAGATTTTCTCTGTGACTTCTTCTGGTTGAGTAAATAAAGGGATTCCAAGAACAATTATCTTCTTAAAATTTATAGTTTTGTACGTTAATTCAGTGTTATCTTTAAGTCTTTCAATTTCTTCTATTATTCGGAGGGTTTTTTCTGTATTTTCTTCACTGTTGGATCTTATAATTAAGGTGTTTCGATCACGAGCTGTTTCACAGTAGACTTTAGGGAGGTCCTGAATGTTCTTTGTCTCCGTATTAAGAAGATTTCTAATTGTGTGGAGTGAAGTTTTTGTTGCCTGTGTCTTCTTTAAAAGTATGGCGGATTCAGAGGTGGTTTTTGGATTTTTATATACCGCACTGATTTTCTCTGAATACAGAGGTTTTGATGATAGTGAATGTTGTTGGCTGACCGTTGGGATTTTTTCTAATGGGCTTTGAAACGAATTTTTTAAGAATTCTGTATTTGCTTCAATTGAATGTAATTTTTGGTTGATATCTTGAAGTATAGATTCATCTATCACCATTTCTCTTATTGAAGGGAGTCCTCCTTGTGATCTTTTTTGGGACTGGGTATATAATTTTTCTTTTAACTCTTTAATTAGTTGATTCTTTTCTTCTATCGTTAGGTGGAGATTAGAAATTTCTTTCTCTTTTAAGTTCAAAATTCCTGCTTCATCCTTGTTGGACAATTCATTGTATGATTTCAGAGAATCTATCTCCCGAGTTAGTTCTTGAATTCTATTGTCTTTTTGTTGTATATAAACTTCAAATTGTTGCTTTCTGTCTTTTAATTCTTGTTCCAGGTCGATTGCCTTGTTGTACCACTCTTCCTTTTCGGTTGTTATTTGTTTTAGGTCTTGGGATTGTTGAGATGCGTTTTGTAGCTGATTTTCAATGATTTGGATGTTTTTTTGAATTAATTGCCAATATTTGTCGACTTCTTTACTGGATCCTGTTTCGTGTGATTTTAGAAAACCATTGTGAATTTCAAGCAGCTCTGTTATTGAAAGTGTCTTCGCTACTTCTAGGTTAAACTTCATTACATTTTTATTTGTTGGGGTTGACTTTAGCGCTTGTGAAGTTTGACTGGAGTTTTGTCGTGTACGCTTTAGAGTGGATTTATTTGACCACTTTGTCTCCTGATTTAATAGTGGAAGTTTGTCAGGTGTCGAATTCGATCTCGGTTTTGATGATTTTTTCAGTGAACTTTTAATTTCATACAAAGTTTCTGTTTTGGAAGAGTTATTCAAATACTTATCACTTTCTTCCATGTCCAGGCCGGTTACTAGAGCATACTTGTGACTATATATTATTTTGAGTTCGTTAAGTCACCACAATAGAACAATTCAAAATATGTAAACTTGTATCATAACATAGAGTCATTCATTTTATATTATGTTAAAACATATAGCCCAAGTAATAAAGATAGTTGATATTATTTTAACGGATCGTTCTGTATAATAGATTATTGTAAAAGTAAACGATAGATTGAGGTATCACTAGGTCCCCACCGTATATCGTAGAAAGAAAGGAATATAGATAGGAAAAAGTAAAAACCAATAGCCTTGACTATCGTAAATGATTTAGTGAAAAGAAGGTGATACTTTTGCTGCAGGACAATTTTGAATATTAAAATAAATAAAATAATATGAGTAATTGATAGTGATAGTCTATTATTTGCCAAATGAAGAAGGGGGAAAAAAGAGGATAGTTTCCTGTGCTTATTGAAACTCATGTACATGTAGAATGAAGATATAAATATATATAAATATTAAAATAGTAGATTATAATATCTACACATGTATACCAGATAATTAAAAATTAGTTTGGAGCACATACACAAAACTTTTATTCACTAATTACAAAATGATACACTTAGAGTACCGATCCATCTCCCATAGGCAGAAAATGAATGGCTGTTAGAAAAAAAAAGCGCGCCATACAGAATGGTTCCCAAAACCCCCCAACCCAAATAAAATAATAGTTGTTATGTAATTATATAATTAATGAGCAGCGACCAGAACTGCAGTTAGAGCTTTAGTTGGTGGACAAGAACTTGAAAACTTTATAGCATGTTATAACAAATATGAGATACTCCACCGTAAATTGAAGTCCTGGCCGCACTTGAGCTAAAAACGCTATAAGAGACTGTTGTGGGAGCCCGGCACGAAAAGAGGGAGAGGAGCTGGGAGGAACTGGACATCTAAATTAATCAGAAAAGTATGAATGATGTACATAATTGAATAGGTTATAATTCCCTATATCCCCCCTCTCTCTTTTTTTTTCTTTTCAAATTTTTCCCTTTTTTCCCTATTCTTCCCTTTTTTTTCTTTTTTTCCTCCCCTATTTCCTTTTTTTACCTTACCTCCATCCCTTCTCTCTCTTTCTTTTTCCCTTTTTTTTCTCTTTCTCTTTCCTTCCCCCTATTCACATTCAATCATCTATCTACTTCTCTTTTTTTTTTTCTTTTTCCCTTCCTTCCTTTTTTCGTTTATATATTTTTTTTTTCTTTCCTCTTCCTTTTTTCTTTTTTTCCTTCTTTTTTTTTCTTTTTTTTTCCCTTCCTCCCTTTATTCCTCACATACATATATATAACCAGTAATAGTAAATACCCATATTGTAATAGTCAAAGGAGAAGTGGAATTGGCCTGGGGACGCCCGTAGTGGCTAAAAAGAGAATGAAAGTGAGAGTTACTTCTAAAAATGAAGAGATTATGGAAAAAGATATGTGTCACATATCTTTAAAAAGACATGTGACAAGGGATACTTAGTAAGAGAAATCAAAATTTAGGAAGATAGCGCCCCCTATTGTTTATAAAAGGTAGCATTGCAATAGATGATGATGTAATTGAGCAGCCTCTGTCAAGCCCATCAAGCGGATATAATTCAAGTAGCCTTAAAGAATTATACTATATAATATGGAAAAAAAAATTGAAACGTGCCACCTACAGGCCAAAAGATGAAGCTAGATAAAAAAAAAAAGGATACCGGAATTGAGAAGCACAGGCCGAGACCTTTAAAATGACATCTCACTCTATGGAAATGGTAAAACTTTTTGTGAAAGCCTCCCCCCTCCTCCTCCATCGTCCCCCCTGATAAAGATAGAATAACATGGGGCTTGCCAAAAGAAACCGCGTACCCAAAATAGTCCGAATAGGGAAGGCGAGAGCCTAAACACGAGATTAAGGGGGAGAAATGCAATTGAAAAAAAAAAAAAAAAACTGGTGCAGGGAAGTAAATTGGCTCACAAAGGGTTAAAAACTTAGCAATCAAAGGAGATACCCACAATGCTCCACTAGGAATAAAAATATCAAAATATTTAAATTGTGGAAACATTTAGAAAAAAGAATAAAAAAAAAATAAAAAAAAAACTGTAATAATAATGGCTACTAAGTGCGCAACGGTGACAATACTGATGGAGTATAAAAGGTTTATAGAAATAACTGGTGTAAAAGTATTACTTAAATGCGCTACAGTGATGCTTGAAACATTCATCCGACAAAACGTTTAAATAAACGTTAAGACATTCATGCTGCAAAATAGGCTCTACAACCCCGTACCTGATAGTGCTATCCGACATCCATAAATATCCATAACACAATGTAAGATAAGTATCCAAAATCAATTAAAATTAATCATTAAATAAAAGTTATAATAGGTGTCGGACAATACCATCCGACAGCCAAGTCGAACCCACAATGCATCATACCTTATGTTTTCATTATTGACTTTAAAAGGTACTATAACACTCAAGACAGTAAAATCTGAAAGTTTTAACCAATGACATCCACTTCTAAACACAGTTTAAAGCAGAACATATATGTCTAACTCCGTTATAGAGGCAATCTAGGAAATTATTCTTATAGTTGCAACTAAACTTTCAGAAATCTAATAGCCTTTTGTGATAATAGTCATCCACCAACCATTCAAACGCGAAAGAATAAAAATTTCCAATTTACAAATGCTAATTAAAAATTCTTAAAGATAAGATAAATGAAAAAACTTCCACAGCTAATAAATTTGAAATTTAAAACTATATAAAAAGCATAAAAAGTCTTCAAAAAGAGCAATATTAAGAGTTAAAAATTACGTTTAAAAAAGTAAACAACTTAATGAAAACCTATGGGAAAATGAAAAGCAAAAATCGAGAAGTGACAATCAAATAACAAATTATTAATTACAGTTGCGGGCCCCACGGGATTAAGATAATTGTAAACGGGGGAAGCTTAATGTTCAGACTAACCGGACTAAGCAGTAGGGGGGGAAAAAAAAGAAGAAGTTGAATTAATATCTTTTAACGTTAAGAAAAATGTAAACACTGTAATGCTAATCCCATGGAGCCTCCATCTTGTTTCTGTCGCAAAAAGTCGAAAAGAACACATTTTAAAATGCACGGTGATATGAGAAAACTTTGAGATAACTTAAAAAACCACATACAAAACTGATCTACAGGAGTCAATGTGCACAAATCGACTGATCATTTTAAGAAAATAGTAAGTTATAGTATATTTTAATGCATGTCAAATATGGTAACTATTGAAAATGGCTCCAATACTATAAAATGTACATGAACTTCATATGTTTAAAACATCATAAGTATTTGAGATAATCACACATAATAGGTAACTTTGGAAAACTAACAATCTATAGAGTCCTAATTTATCAGTTAATTACATTCTATATACAGGGTAAAGCACAGGAAACAATGAATAGGTGGCTAATGCCTGGTTCATTGGAGATATGAAAAAGAAAGTTAGAGAAAGTTTAATGAATTATATCTCCGGAACCCCTACACATATTCACACTTATCATATACCAAACTGAAGAGCATAAAGAGTATAAAAGAATGATATACAGTACAAGGACCTAGCTTACCCCACTCCTGTAAAAATTAGCCAAACATCGGGAGCTCGCGCTGGTCCATCTTCAAGAGTTGACGCATGCGCACTCCCTTTTTTTTTCAACAAAGTTGAAAAGTGTTTATGACTTCGGTTTGTCTAGCCGTCTGGCCGCCTGACCGCGCTCTAACATTTGTAAATATTACTCGGATTGCCCTGGAATTTTTCGCTGTTATTAACGGTTACCATAGTACGAACCCTATTTCAAACGAAGTTTGTAGCCTCTTTTGTTCATTTACGGGGACAGTGAAAAGTATTCCGTTACATTACGGCCAATGGGAAAAAATCAAATGATTTTTAATGATGTTACACGCATCCCAACGAAACAAACTTGATATGCATTTATGAAGAATACTAAAATATGCATTTTGTAGAATATTCGGTGCAAAGAATAGTTATTATTCATTCACAGGGCCCAACAAAAGAATTCCGTTACATAATGATATAGGGGGAGGGGATTTGTTTGCGGCGTATTTTAATTATGTTAAACTATTTCATATCTGATGAATTTGATATACGCCGCTGGGATTTACTATAAGTTATTTCATGTATAATAAGAAGAGCATAGCATTTACAGGGACGCACAAAAGATTTCAAATAATATGTTGTATAAAAAGTACTTTACATTAGCAGTGATTGCTGGAAATGCATTTTTAATTATGATATGCGCTTTTATGTATCACTATATTTATACATACTATATGGTGGGTATAAATGCTGTAATTCATATACAGGGCTACACAGAAGAATTCGTAAAGCTTATTGGGTATGAGCCCAAATTGCTTAAAGGTCCTTTATAAATGAGTTATGCATTTTTACGCTGAACTGCATTTAGTTTATTAATATAGGTTTGTATAATATAGATAAAATGATGTACATGGTGAAGCACAGAATTGGGTGCATGCCATCTATGGATGAAAATTTCTGGAAATGTGATTTCAGCAGTTTTAAGAGTATTTTTGTTTGAATTAAATTTTAGCAAAATAGTGACATGTAATAAAGGTACTAGCTAAACTACAGGGCTGTACAAAAGTATTCAAGTGTGTTTCCATTTATTAGTATAAATTACTGAAAGAGAATTTTCAACCTGTTGTGCGTTTTCTTGTTAAACTAAATTTTCCCATTATATAGTATATATATCAACATACATATCAAATACAGGGCTCTTCAAAAGAATTAGAATACATATTTGGCTAGTGATGGTAACTGCTGAAATCAGTTTTTTAAATGTTTGCTTAGCTATCTTATTTACCTTATTTCCCTATATAACGAAGTTATTTAAAGCTTTCAGGGAATGTTGAAAAGTGTTTCATAATCTATGCCGCACCCATGATTTTTCTTATTTGTTTAATGTTATGATAAATTGTCGCGAAAATGTGTTGTACAAAATCCTCTCATAATACAACTTTTCTTAATTGAAAGGTATTCCTGGAAAAAGTCGTTTTCAGGAGAAAAAAAAACAATATCTTGTCATACCTTATGTTGTAATTTTTATTTCAATTCAGTTAATTACAACTAGTATTCATTTCACAAAATATAGAAAATATGTACATTTTTAAAACTACACAAATTAAAAAACTATAATGCATCCTACGCATTTAATTAAATATGCAGTTACTTATTTAATTTTTATTACATCTCCGGTTTAACCGGTTTTTTGCTTAACCGGCTAACCCTCGGTCCCGTTTAGGCCGGTTAAAAGGGAGGCTATTGTATAACTTTTATCAATCTTTTGGTAATTTTGGATTCCCCCCCCCCCACCCCCCGTTAATCATATCATTATCAATGTCTAAAATTTCCTTTGATTTTTGGAGTGATATACAAATATGGTTACCTTTATTTTTTGCATACTTTATTGATTCGAAATGAAGAGAAGTCAATAAAATATCATTTTACATATGAAATAACTTTATATCAAATTAAATAACACTTAAAAGAAATAGTTACTATTTAAAAGAATTTAATAATAGCCTTTTTTTTTACATAATGCGTTCAACAGCAATAATGTCTTCTTGCACTTGACCACACAGGGGGAGTGGGAGGCAAACAGAACTTCTTATCAACAAAACAGATGGACAAAATTCTTTCTCCTTTATTGTAAACACAAAGTATCATTTGAAACGTACTTCACATATGGTTTCTCGAACAGTGGTTTATAGATGCATACGCATATGACAGAAGAATAGGAATGGCAAACATTGGGGTATTACATATTTTGTAATTAAATAATTTTATAATCATTCAAAGATTTTAATAATAACTTTGTATTCTCATAAAAATAGATAACAGACTAAAAAGAGATAACATACAGCTTTGATGTAAAGACCAAGTTACAAATAAAAAAAGAAAATGTTGGTAGTGTGAAAAATGATAACGATATCAAAAGACAAATCCCCCCTCCCCTTAGCGATATCTTACGATATCATGTGCCAGATCCACCCTCCCCCCTAAAATGATAACGTTATATATGCACAGCCCCTAATGCGAAACTGACATTGACAATGTAACTGGAAACCATTTTACACTGCGCTCTTTGTGGGTGATATTTGGAACTTTTGTTAGCCAGAAGACCACCAAATACTTCTCCAATCCCCATTAATGACATTGTTATTGACTAACTTAATTCGTAATTTGCTCTGATTATGGATGATCAATGTTATTTCTACTGATATACTCTTATTCCCATATTTAATCATGAATTTTGTATAAATTTAACAGAGATTTGCCTTTAAATTTTTGGTTTAAAAAAGCACATGTACGTGTTCATAGAATAATTGGTATATTTTTAGGGACAACTATTGAAGTTTATGGTGAGCACTTATTTCAATTTTTGTCAAAAGCTCTTTAATTTATCTATTTTATAAATATTTAGAGCAGGGCCGAAACTAAGGAGGGGCAGAGGGGGCATGTGTCCCGGGTGCCAAAACGAAGGGGCGCAAAATGAAGGATTATACCTTTGGAATGGATCTTTTTCTGCTGATGGACTGGTGGCTTCCATTATTATGAAACAGCCATTATAAATGAAGTGTTAGGTGAAGATGAAAGAGCAGCCGTAAAAAGTTAGAACTCCGATTTTCTGGTCAGAATGGGAGGAAATAAAATGGTCATAATTTTTTTCCTATTCTGACCAGAAAAACAGAGTTCTAACTTTTTATGACGCTCTTTCATCTTCACCTAACACTTCATTTATAATGGCTGTTTCATAATAATGGAAGCTATCAGTCCATCATAAGAAAATAACTCGGTTAAAGCAGAAACTCACAGTCGGTTAAGCGGTACTCTACTGTATATTTCATTTTAAAAATGATCTTTAGAATATTTTTGTTAGTGTTCAGAGGGGGGGAGGTCATGACCCCCCCCCCCTTTGATCCGCCATTGTAGATCACATAGTTTAGTATTACATATTTGATGATTACATATATTAAAATTAACTAAGTCGGCTATTAGAAAATTAGTAAAATTCTCTTTGTAAATATACTTTATGGAAGAGGGGGGGGGGGGGGGGGGGTGCAAAATCCATGTTCGCACCGGATGCAAAAAAAGGCTAGTTTCGGCCCTGGTACAAAATCTAGCACAATATACTACAAACTACGATTAAAAGTAATGACTACTGTAGTTTCGTTACTTGTAGTGTGCTACTTCTGACCCCTGGGTACAATTGTATAACTACTCCTTCTGCCACAGCATAAAATTTTATAGACAGATTTCCGGTTACATTTTTACAGATTTTAATGTATTACCTACACTTTCTAGTTAAAAGTTCTGCGAAACACAGATAATTGACTTGGCAATTTTAAGCACCCCCACCCCCCCAAGAAAAATATGCCATAGCAATGGCTCTGATTGTATGCTGCTCGAGAGATTTTGAAATACATGAATATTTCTTAAAATGAAGAATAGAAACATGAAATAAGCAAACCTAAGAGTTTTTACTCATAACCCTCGATAAAAGACAATTTTTAACATATAAATATAAAAAACCAACAGAAGTGTAACAAATATGAAATTGTAAATATTTACAAGGGTACAAACTTTTTTTTTTTTTTAATAGATAATTGAAACAGTTTTTGCATCTGTTATGTGTTGTTAATTTTAGACAATTTTTAAACACATTAATATAAAAAAAAACAAAACTAAAGTGTATATAATACAACCGGTTAAGTGGGGTTTCATGAAAAATCCTTGCTTCTTTTCTGTTATGTTTAGAATAAATTATCCATTTTTTCTTTTATTAAAAACCAGAGAAAAATTTAAAGTTAATAATTACTGTTAAAGCACTCCTCATTTACAAAATAATAAAATTATGTATTTAAATCACAATTTGCTATATAACTAATTTGGGTACTTTTCGGTTAGCCGGGCGCCAGTGTTATATATACATATGTATGTATACCTATATATAGGGAAGATGTGCCAGTAATGGACACCCTTAAGGAATTTCTTTACAAATTATTTTTTTATTATTAGTTATAATTATTATATTCCAGTTTTTTCAATATTATATTAATCTATCAACAATATTTAACCATTCTTATAGCCTCATTTCCCCATATAAATAGAAATTTAATTTTAAATAACAGAAATATATCAAAACACCCAAAAGCCCAGTAATGGACACCCTCTGGCCCAGTAGTGGACACCCTCTGTTCCAGTAATGGACACCCCATAAAAAGTAACAAATATAATTGTTTTTATGACTGTATTTAGAACCAGAATTTAATGAATACCTACTAATGAAACAAAATAGTTATTTTTAAATAAATTTAACAATTAGGATACCAGTAATTAATAAAATATTTGTGATAATCATTTACTGTTTGCATCAATTATTGTAATTATCAAAAGATCGAGGTTTTAATTATTTTAGATGGATAGTTTAAAATACTAAATATCAGACAATTACAGCTATCAAATTATTGAAACAGTGGTGGATTTAAAAGGTAAAAAAAAAAAAAGTTTTGGAATATTAATGTTTAGTTTTGTGTCACTATTTTTAACAATCTTCCAGAGATTACTTGATCCTATCATTTATAATAATCAATATTACAAATATGAAAGAAATGATAATGTGAGTTGAATATTTTAAATACTAAATAAAATAATTTCAAAATAAAACTGTAGAACTGATGTTTGAGGTCACTGATCTGCAGATTTACTAGTTTCATGAATATAACTTTCATTAATAGTATTACATTTATTTATTTTTTTAAGGAAATATTTAAGACAGAAAATGGATTTTTAATAGCTTCTGTAACTTAATTGTTTTTATTTAAATGGAGAGGGAATAAGCCCTATGAACCCCTCTTTGACTGTGCTCTTAAACAGTATTTTCTGCTTCCTGGCTGGTTTGATTGCCAGATTATAAAATATGTGAGGTATATATATGTACTACATAAAAAATAAATAAATAAATAAAATAAAACATCGAAATTTTATTAATCACATAAAATAACTTAAAAGCAGCTATTTATAAAAGTTTTAGGTAGCTTTCTTTACAAAAAGCTACCTATTGCAGCCGTTCGGAGGAAAGCGATTTCAAAAAATTTTTGTATATTTTCATCGATCATGACCCCCAGACCCCGAAACCACCCTCCGTTCAAAATTGATATATATATATATATATATATATATATATCTGACCTATGTCACACTGTAACTCTCGTATTTATGAACCGATTTGGATGTAATTCGGTGTGTACATAGTACATACCAATGTCTCGACCGAGTTCGTTGGCCAGCTTCATCCGCCATTTTGTTTCAAAATGGCGGCCATTTAAATTTTTTTTAAAAATTTTAAATTTGAAATGTGGTACCAAAAAATTTAAAATGGAAAAATATTTTTTTATTATGTATTTGACATTTATACAAAGACTCCGTAGCAGTTTTTGTTTTGTCTATGTCTTAAAAAATGGCTGAGTTATAACATTTTGAATTTCTAGCGAAGCTGACATTTTGAAACGTCCCGAATTTTGTCACGCGATAAAAGGCGTATTTATGAACCGATTTGGATGCAACTTCGTTTATACATAGTACAGACCAATGTCTCGAACGAGTTCGTTGGCCAGCTTCATCCGCCATCTTGTTTAAAAATGGCTGTAATTTAAAATTTTAAGAAAAAATTAAATTTGAAATGTGGTCGCAAAAAAATGAAAATTGAAAAAATATTTTTTTCTTATGTGTTTGACCTTGATAAGAAGATTCGTGAGCAGTTTTTGTTTCGTCTATATCTTAAAAAATGGCTGAGTTATAGCATTTTGAATTTCTAGCGTGGCTGACATTTTGAAACGTCCTGATTTTTGACACGTGATAACAGACGTATTTATGAACCGATTTGGATGTACCTTGGTGTGTACATAGTACATACAAATAACTCAACCGAGTTCGTTGACCAGCTTCATTCGTCATCTTGTTTCAAAAGGGTTGCCATTAAAAAAAAAAATTAAATTTAAAATTAGAATGAGGTATTAAAAAATTGGAAAATGAAAAAGATTTTTTTATGTGTTTGGCCTTGATACAAAGATTCCGGAGCAGTTTTTGTTTCTGAAAATTTGTTCTTTTGTTTATATCTTAAAAAATGGTTGATTTATAGCACTTTGAATTTCTAGCATGGCTAACATTTTGAAACAATCTTGTATTTGTCACGCGATAACATACGTATTCGCCTATTTCGATGTAAGAAGGCATGTGGATAGTATACATCAACACCTCAACCAAGTTCGCTGGCCAGATTCATCAGCCATCTTGTTTCAAAATGGCGGCCATTAAATTAAAATATGTTTAAAGTGAGGTGCAAAAAAATTAGAAATTGAAAAAGGTTTCTTTCTTAAGTATTTGTCCTTGACATAAGGATTCAGGAGCATTTTTCGTTTGTCTTTACCTTAAAAAATGGCTCAGATATAGCAGTTTCAATTTCTATTGTGGGTGACATTTTGAAAAATCTGATTTTTTGCATGCGACAGCACTCGTATATATCAACCGATTCCGATGTGAGTGAGCATGTGCACAGCAATTACTAAGGTCTCGACCAAGTTCACTGCTTAGCTTCATCCACCATGTTGTCTGAAAATGGAGGCACTTTAAGAAATTGCCGAATTTGGCAGCCAAATATAAGTTTCTTTAAAGAAAAGCAGCTTGGATAAAGCTGACTAATTTCGTGAAATTCTCATTCATTATATTGATAAAAATTAGTATTGAATCTCTTACATTCGGTTTCTACTAAATTGAGCTTCGTGTGTTTGAATGATATAAGTTGGCTTTTTTAAAATAAGGAATATGAAAGCTACCTCTTCCTCCCGGCACTGGCCGGAAGGACTTTTGGTGTTATTACATTTTGGTAAGTATAATTTAAAAATTAAATTTGATTATTTAGGTTTGCTGTTAAGCCAAAGTATTTTATGCACTATAAACATTACTAAAATTGCATTTTTAGCAATGTCTACATGGGGTGTCCATTCCTGGAAAATGACTAATTAACCATCCCAGTAATGGACACCCCCTCTTAAAACATTAAAAAGAAATGAAATTTTATAAATAGCCATTAGTATATAAAATTCAAAGTTTTCTATTGCTACTCAAACAAAAACATTCAAATTTTGCAAGAAAATAAATAATATATAAATTAATTAAACGAAGCCAGCTCTTAACCTCTTCATTAAGATTTTCACAGAAAAACAGCAAAACTTTGAAACATTATTTTCTGCTTCCTGATTGGTTAGATTAAAAGTGTCAACAATCACATAGTTTTATAAAACATACAAGGGGGAATTATAAAAAATATAATTACAGCTAAATATTTATTAGTTGTTTTTTTATGAACCAAAAACATCAAGGGGTGTCCATTACTGGCACATCTACCCTATATATATATATATATGCATATTTATACATATATAGAAGCTATATGTATCCTACATATGTGTGTATATATACATATATATGTATATATAGATATACATACAAATGTATATATAACATTGGCGCCCGACTAACCGAAAAGTACCCTAATTTTAAATGTTTTTAGTTTACATTTAAATTCTAAATGACCACAAAGAAATTAAATAAGAGATTTACATTGTTAAGTAAGAATATAACAGACTTCATAAAGTAAACAATAAATTGCTAGTGACGAGATGCATATGCAGAGATAAGAAGAAACTGGATCCTTTAAAGGAACTTTCACAAAATATTTAATCTCAAAACAGGATTTTCATAAACTTTTCAATTTCAAAACCCTTCACTATATTTTTTGACTTAAAAATAGACCTTTCACAAACCTTTCCCACCATCAAACTGAAACTTTTACAAATTTAATTATTTAAAAGTGGGATCTGTCCTGTCACTTTTACATATATGTAAAGTGAAAATATAGATGTTACATGCATATACTTTCTTAAAGATGGATAAACAAAAACCTGAATATAACGATCATTTCAAATTCAGAAAATTATGATTTTAAAACTGACATTTGGATAACTCAGAAAATTTATTTGCAGGAATTGTTTTTATTTTACGTTTAAGATCAGACAATACACCACATTTAAAAGTAATTTTAATACCGTGAAATAAAAGTTAATAGATACAGAATATTTTATTTTTAATCTAGCAAGAAAACTGCAACATTCAATTTTTTGCATTACACTAACATACAGCGCTGAAAACGTAAACAATTTGGCGAAAAAGTTTTGAAATAGCGCCAAAATAACATATGTGAAATATTATTAATAACAGCAAAGAAATACTTTTAATAAACGCAAAAATGAATTAAAGAAATTAACAGTTATTGAATTTAATTTTGAATACAAGATAGTTCAGAATAAAAGGTGGGAAATATATATAAAAACAAAACATTACACTTACCAGCAGTAAAGCGGGAAGCAGATGTGTCTCTTTTAATTATAATTAAACTGTTATATGAAGAGAATCTGTGATTTACCCATCCTGCTCAAGAAACTAGGCTGTCTTTGTTCTCCTAAAAGTAATACTAATAGAAAAATAAATAAATTTATATTCATTCATGTTTCAGCCACATTCAGCGAGCGGCCATTTTGACAGAAATGTTGATCTTGAAATCCCCAGTCAAAAAGTTACGTCAACTTCCTTAAGCATTTGATTGGCTGTTACTGGCGAGTCGCTTGGCTCTCAGGCGTCAAAGATGCCCCGAACAAGAGAGTCGCTCGCGCTCCAAGCGACTCCCCTGGCTCCATAGCATTAACATGGAGACGCCTGGGATCCAAGCGACTTTGACTCCTCGTGTAATAACACCATAACTTTTTCATTTTTTCTTCCCACCTTTTTGTCCCTGATGCCACTCATTTTTAGGTGCGTTCGTAATTATATAAATACGTAGCACCTATAGTCGTCGTTCAGTCCGTCCGTCTGTCCGCATGTAACAGAGCAAAAACTACCCAGCCGAATGGTCTGAAATTTCAAATATATGATTGTTACAAAATTTTGTCGAGCCATTTCAAATTTTATGAAAATCGGATGTATAGTTTAATTACAGGGACAGTCAAAAGTTTTTCTTTACATTACGGCCAATGGGAAAAATTATTGCAAGTGCATTTTAATGATATTAGAGCCTTCCGAATGATCTGAAATTTTAAAGATATAATTGTTGCAAAATTTTGTCGAGCCATTTCCAATTTTAGGAAAATCGGATGTATAGTTTAATTACAGGGACAGTCAAAAGTTTTTCTTTACATTACGGCCAATGGGAAAAATTATTGCAAGTGCATTTTAATGATATTAGAGCCGTCCGAATGATCTGAAATTTTAAAGATATAATTGTTGCAAAATTTTGTCGAGCCATTTCCAATTTTAGGAAAATCGGATGTATAGTTTAATTACAGGGACAGTCAAAAGTTTTTCTTTACATTACGGCCAATGGGAAAAATTATTGCAAGTGCATTTTAATGATATTACAGCATTCCGAATGGTCTGAAATTTTAAAGATATAGTTGTTGGAAAATTTTGTTGAGCTATTTCAAATTTTAGGAAAATCGGATGTATAGTTTAATTACAGGGACAGTCAAAAGTGTTCCGTTACATTACGGGAATGGGAAAAAAATATTGGAAGTGCATTTTAATGATGTATCAGACTATGCACTTTATGAAGTGCAAAATATTATACATTCAGTACAATATGGGGTGCAAAAAATAATTATAAAACTAGTTATAGTACGAACGCACCTCATTTGCCACGTTTGACGAGCAATTTCCAACTTGTTAATTCTTTGCTAATTCTAATAATATTATAAATTCAAAATGTGAAAACATTTGCCTGACGTCAGGGTCAAAACGGATCATAAAATACCTTTGCATATAGGTGGATTATAATCTAGAGAGTAACATGGGCTAATTTTTATTTACATTATTCAAATATTTTTCTTAATAATTCCAAATTTCGCTTTTTTCATTGAGAATCAACGGACATTTTCTAATAAAATTTAACCTTTTTTCCTTCATTGTTGTAAATAATTCAAAAGCCGTAATAATAATTTGACTATATTTAGTTGAATTATTTTCATGTGAAACATGAAACTGAAGAAACTGGAATAGTTTTTTTAAGAATTAAAAAGATGATGAATATGGCGTCATAGTGGAAATAAAAATGACATTTTCAAGCAGATTTTTTAAAGTTCAGATTGTAATTTTTTGACCAAACTACAGCAACCTGCATTACTGCACTGGTGAAACATTTTGAATTATACATAGGTAAATTGCATCACAAATTGTGATGCGATATCGCACAAATTAAAGCCTGATGATGATATACCCTCCATTAATTTTTAAATGTGTTCGTCGTTCAGTAGTTATTAAAAAACTTGACATATTAAACAAAAACCTAATTTGCTGAACAAATTAAAAAAACAAAATTTATTTCCTAAATTGTTTAAGCCCGAGAAGGGGAAGATATTAAGATATTTCATTCAATTCGTTCTACATTTAATGTTAAATTTTTTTAAAAAATAAGTTAAGCCAATTGAACATTAAAAAATAAAACTGAAATTCATACAATATAATACTTTAAACACCTATATACTTAGATTCCGTTCAAATGAAATCGAAATAAATCTTAGACTTTTTCCATTTTTAAGTTGTAAATATTTGTACTGCAGATTTTGCATTATGTTTATGACGATTGTACATAATATGATAAGAAACATGCAAAATACAAAACTTTAAAAAAGTCTAAGATTTATTTCGGTTTCATTTGAACGGAATCTAAGTATATAGGTGTTTAAAGTATTATATTGTATGAATTTCAGTTTTATTTTTTAATGTTCAATTGGCTTAACTTATTTGTTACAAAAATTTAACATTAAATGTAGAACGAATTGAATGAAATATCTTAATATCTGCCCCTTCTCGGGCTTAAACAATTTAGGAGATAAATTTTGTTTTTTTAATTTGTTCAGCAAATTAGGTTTTTGTTTAATACATTAATGTGTAGCGCATTTGTGTAGCTTAAAGATCTAACAATATTATTTTCAAATGAATTAAAATCGTCGCTATTTTTAAGTAATAATAATTTTCGTCTCACTGTGTACTACCCTTCCATACTCAATTCGATCCACCCTTGTCTTTTTGTTTCTTTATTTTTCAACAGCAGAGCTCGGTTTCATCAAAACTTAATGGGCACCTGATAGATTGTCTGGTGCTACTTTTTTCTGCCTTTTCATTTCTGCTGCGATTATCAGTGACCAACTTTATCTTTAGTTCTTGTAGTTTTATCGTGCAGAATGGAATCTCATAAAGAACTTTTTGGCATTTCCGTTTTTGAAGGTGACGGTAAAACATTTTCCGTATGGAAAAGAAGAGTTACCGCGATTTTTGCTGCCAAAGAATTAGAAAACTTTTTGGATAATGAACCGGCTGAAGGAAATGCTGCAGCTATTGTGAAAGCAAAAAAGGCATATGCTTTATTACTATCACTCTTAAGTGATGGGTTGCTTGCATCGCTTCAAGATGAAAATACGGCGCATAAAATTTGGAATAAATTAGAACGCACACATGATACAAAGCGTACAGTGAATCAAATTTTGATTCGCAAGAAGTTGGCAACTATTAAGAAAGATCGTGCTGTATCTATGAGATATCATATAGAAGAAATAAATATATTAATTTCGTATCAAACGTTAACTGGCGCAAAAGTAATTGAAACCGGTACAATTGTTTATACTTTGGTGTCGTTGCCTCAGGAATTTGAAAATGTGAAGACTGCTTTAGAAAATCAACCGAATTGTGTTTTGATGTTAGATTTCATCACACAAAGATGATTAGACGCTGAAGCACTTCTACTGGATTCATAGAAAGAAAAAGTGTATACTAGGACTGCTCATGATAATACTGCATTTCTGCAGTCAACTCGCAAAGAATTCTTTTGTAAAATTTGTAATTCAAAGGGGCATACTGCAAAATATTGTAGAAAGAAACTTACTTGTTATTCATGCGGAAGAAGTGACCATATAAAACGATATTCTAAAGTTATTAAAAGTTCAAACGAAGAAAGTTTCGCCTCTTCATCAGTATCATTTGTTGCTGGGAACGTTAGAAAGAACGAGTTTATAATACGTCGTGGTGCAACTTCTCACATGTGCTCTAATGAGAAATATTTCACGTCTTTAGTAGATTCTTCTAGAACTGTAAAGTGTGCATCGAAAACAACGAAACTTGAAATTAAAGGTGTTGAAAATATTACTGATAAATTATCAAATGGAATGGAAATTTTTCAAATAATGTGCTTTACGTACCAGACCTAAATGGCTAGTTCATTTCCGTTAGGAAAATTGAAAGTGCAAATTATGCATCATTTTCAAGAATGAAAATGTATTTATTGAAAAAGGAAGAAGCCGGTTTTGTTTTGTTAAACTTGACTTGAATGGACAATATGTAAGTGACTTTAACCCTGTTTATGAAACTGTACTTGATCCAAAAGAAAGTGATTGTGATATCTGGCATCTCAGATTAGGGCACTCGTGAACCAAGCCATGAAGCAATTGCGACAACCAACTTCCTAAAATTTCAGTGAAATATTCCCAAAGTCAAAGGTAAGTGCAACACCTGTTGGAAAAGGTCCTAGACTAAGAGAATCTGAACCACTGGTGATGATTTACTCACATATATATGGGCTGATAGTACCCAAGACTTTTGCAGGAGAGCAATATTTTATGACTTTAATAGATGACTATTCGCGTTTTACTGAAGTTCGTCTAATTAAAAGAAAAAGTGATGCAGCATGAGAGCTTAAAGCTTTCTGTAAATCGAATTCCACAGTAAGGAAAATTTGATGTGATAAAGCAAAAGAATATGTCGATGGTGAATTTTCAAACTTTGCAACTGAAGATGGAATAATTATTAATCCTTTGACACCGTATACTCCATGTTTGAACGGTGTATCAGAATGTGCTAATAGAAGTCACTTAAAAAAGGGTCGTGCGATATTATTTGAAGCTAATTTGCCTATGAACTTTTGGAGTTTTGCAGTTCTTACTGCCGCCTACATTAACCTTCTCACCCCCGCGAACTGATATATCCGTTCACTAAGCTGTAGGTTTCACTGCAGTAGAAGCGTTATTTAAATTAATATAATTCTACAAATATAATTCAGTTTTAAACTATTTTTTTATCATTAATGTTATGAAGGCTTATATTTCAATACATAATTAAAAAAATTTATATCATGTTAGAAAATTAATCTTTTTTAAGACTTTTTTAAAAATTACATAGAAAACAACGTTACAATTCCACCCTTTTGAACGGCGGTCAGGGGGTTAATAATAGATTACCCCATGCACCAAATGAAAATTCAACTCCGTACTACTTAAAGCACAAAAATCATTCCGATTTGAAGAATCTTAGAGTATTTGGCTGTGATGCCTATACACCGATACCTAATAATAAAAGGAAGAAATTAGATGAAAAATGCAAAAAAAAAAAAAAAAAAAAATGATTTTTGTAGGTTATTCATCAATGGGATATCGCGTACTAGATCCTATAACAAAGCGTATCATTATATCCAAAAATATTAAGTTTAATGAAAAGAAGAAAACTTCCAATGATTTTTCCAATGATTCCAATGATTCCAAATGTTTTCCAGAACATCGATGAAGATGAACTTGATGAAAGTCAATTTCAAGAAAGTGTAATCGATAGTTCCCTTCCATCTAGTGAAAAAACAAATAATTCGACAGAAGAAAGAGTGAGAAAATCATCCAGAGAAAAGAAGCATCTAGTTAGGTTTCCAGATCCTGAAATATATGAAGCAATGCTTGCTCAAGAAGCATAATTAAATTTTGATGACATTTCTACTCTGCCTCACAATAAACAGCAAATGTGGAAAGAAGCTATGGATGAAAAAATGGAGTCCATAATAGAAAATGAAGTGTGGAATTTAGAAGAGCTGCCAAAAGATAAAAATGCCATTTCCTGCCAGTGGGTGCTGCGGAAAAAGAGAGACGGTAAATACAAGGCAAGGCTTGTAGCTTGCGGGTTCATGCAGAAAGAAGGAGTGGACTACACTGAGACATTTTCACCTGTTATAGGAATGCCTACTTTGATTTTAAATGAAGATCTACATGCATATGTATTAGGTGTAAAAACTGCTTTCCTGAATGGTAAGTTAAATGAACTTATTTTTATGGTTCAGTCACAAGGTTATGATGGTGATACTGTGCTAAAGTGTAAACTGCAAAGAAGTTTATATGGTCTAAAACAAGCCCCACTTCAATGGTTTGAAAGATTTCTTGAATTTGTTTCTAAATTAGATTTTAAATCACTTGATAATGAACCTTGTATTTTTATTCGGTGTTGTCATGATCATAAAATAATTATTGCTCTGTATGTAGATGATATGTTAATAGCAGGTTCAGATGTAAATTAAACTAATGCAGTTATTTCCTTATTGTCCAAAGAGTTTCACATGTCAAAGTCAGAAAGCGTTTCAGAATTTCTAGGTATTCAAATGGAATTCACAACCGATAGTTTAATTATGGATCAAGAGTCTTATATAATTAAATTGTTAAGTAAACTTAATATGCTAGAATGTAAACCTTGCGATATTCTCATTTCCCCTAAATCCACTCCATCTGATTTCAAAAATTGAAAACCATTTAATGACCCATGTCCTGAACTTGTAGGTTGTTTATTGTAATTAGCATATATTTCCCGACCCGATATTTTGAATGCAGTTAACTGTTTGAGTCAAATGTAGGAAAATCCTACAGATGTTGCATGGATTGCACTAAAGAAAATTTTAAGATATTTAAAAGGAACTCTGTTCTTAAAACTTGTGTATAAAAAGCAAAATTCTGATTCAAAATTATCCATGTATGTTGATACCGATTGGGGGGTAAACACAGATGACCGTAAATCAGTATCAGGTTATATTTTGATGTTTTGTAACATGTCAGTTCAGTGGTGTTGTAATAAACGAAAATCAGTGTCATTATCGTCAACTGAAGCTGAAGTCATTGCTTTTACTAAAAGTTTGCAAGACTTGTTATGGTTTAAATCACTGCCTGTGAAATTGTAAATATTAAGAACTTAGTTATTATTTAAGACAATCAATCATGCATAAAATGTATCACTAATGAGAGCAATTATGGTAGAATGAAACACATTCATATAAAACTAAAATTTGTTCGTAATGTTGTAAAAGAAAGTAATATCAAAATTGAATATATTCTTACAAGTATTCAAATTGCTGATTAGTTAAATTTTATGAACTGTTATGTCTTTGTTGTTTGCACAAGTAATGTTTAAAATTGTCTCATATCATTTTTAATGTTTGTTTACTAAAATTTTCTCTTCTTTTTATTTTTTTTATGTAATGCTAGCTTATGGGCGGGTTTTAGAATGTTGTAATCATAGCTTTCCATTATTCTATTATTAATTCCATTTTTCATTTTAATACAATTGTTTATGTTTAAACTCTGATTGGATATTTAAGCTAACTATATAGCTTTCTTTCAAGTCTATTCCTTTTCAAGAAATCGTAGCCTTTCCAAGCCTTTCAAAATCTATAAATAAATATTATTTGTCTGTTTAATTTCAGTTGTTGCAGTTCTCATAAATGTGTAACACGATATACTTAATTCGATCCAGCCTCACCTTTTAGTATCTTTATTTATTTTTCAACAAGTAGACGTTAGTTTAAAACTTGCAGGGAAAATATACAATTGCCATAGTCACATAGTTTTTGAGAAAAGCGCATTTTTCAGTAACACACAAATTTTAATTTGCGGGCATTCAGCAAAGGTGTTGAGGAGAGCTGAAGGTATCTATCGTAGCAGAAATATAAAAGCTTTGTTGATAATAAATTTAAAAAAATGCCGGTAATTAGCCGAGATAATAACTCTTCAAGACACAACGTTTTGAATATACATAATGACAGGGGCGGTGTACTCTATCTACCATCGGCCTTTAGCTTCTTGATAACAAATTACAATGATATATTTGTGTAATGCAATGCCAAGTTGGAATATAAAAGCAATAAACGTCAAATTAAACAGACTAAATTAATTAGAATTAATCATATAAATAGTATTCGAGACTCGTTTGCATTGAGTGGGTCTCTGAATGCACCTCCCGTGTCTTTAAGGGGTCTCAGGACTCTTAAAGCTCTAAAATTTTCGAAATTTTAATTTTTTTAGACTTTAAACTTCTATGTTTTCTGAACATTTTGATATAATTGTTATCTTGAAATTCCCATTAGAACAGAAGTTATGGCATTTAGAATTATACTCGCTCAATAGCTGAAGCGGTGTTTCCAAAACTTTGCAGTCATTTTTCTCCAAATGACGTTTTTGAGCATAACGCGCACGATATGTCAAAAACTTTTGAATATTTTTTCATGAAATTTTAAAAACATATGTTTCATGTTAGTATGTATAAACTGAACCTAAAATTTCCTTTTTATTGTAAAAAGAAAATATTTTTTAGGGGTTTATATTGTTGAAATTTTCTGAATTTTGCATTAGCTAAATACAACTTTGTATTAAAAATATAAAAATGCTTTAAATACAAATTTATTTAGATTCAGTGTAATTATTATAATCTGAGGTTTAAGTGGGCACCAAAAGTTTCATTCTTGTTGCAAAATTTATTTTGTAATCGTGCGCATAAGCTGTTATGCCGATTTTCTGCTCGTCAAATGCCTGACAATTTGGAGCCCCCTGTAAATGCTAATTCTGCATCTTGCAATTTTTCAAATATTTGAAATGAAAGAACATACTTGTATCTTTCATTTCCATTTAAAATTGTGTCTTAATATCAAATACATTTTAAGATATTAAATATTGAAAATGGTCCTTTATTTTCACTTTTTCCAATTTTAAGAGTCCTGAGACCCCTTAACATTCTCATCGCCGCGAATTGATATATCCGTTCACTACGCTGCAGGGTTTACTGCAAAAGAAGCATTATTTAAACTAATATAATTCTAAAGATATAATCCAGTTTTAAGAAATTAAATTTTGACCAATACTCTAAAGGCTTATATGCCTATAAGTAATTAAAAAATATATCATGTTGGAAAAAACCTCTTTTTTTAGCATTTAAAAAAAATTTACGGAGAAAAAAAAATGCAATTTACCCCTTTTGCTCGGCGGTCTGGGGGTTAAATGTTAATAAAAATCCTATCTGGTAAAACGCAGTACGACCAAGGCGGAGATTCAACTTTACGACCTCCTTTCCAAGTGAGCTTAGCACAATGTCAAGTTTAAACTCTAAACAATTGTTTTGTTTTAGCTACACTGCAAAAAGAAAAGATTATTACTAATCTGAATTTAGTTTTATGAAATGCCAACTGAAGTTTAAATATGCACTACTTTTATTGTCAGTACCGAATTATTTTCATCATAAACATATTAGGATAAGATTAATAAAAGAGTTATACAGAATAACAATATTTGAGATTATTTAGGCTTCATATCCCTTTGCATTTTTATGGTATACCCATTCATACTTTTCTAGTATATCTCCAACAGTATAAAGCACCCATACTCAACCTACGGTCCGCGGGAAGCACGTTTTTCGGCGACCGTTTATGTGCGGCTCGAGGCACATAATTATTAACCCATATTTATACAATTCATTGAGATGTGTATAAAAATATTTAAGATTTTCAGCGTTGTTTTATATATTTTCATGAGAAGATAAAATCTGTCCTGTTATTTATAATCAATTTAAAATTAAGTTAAAATTTGTTTCCTTAGTCGAAAGTTCTTTTTTGAATGTTGTCCTTTTTGTCCTACAGTGATGTACACATTTCTTAATTTTCAACATTAACACCTTGAAGGATGGTGGTTCATTTTTGGTCCCCTAAATTTTAAATTCTAAACGCTGCATCGACACCAGAAATATGAAATCTAAATTTTCCTTTTATGAAGTGCACGAAGAAAATCTTTTCTTTATTTTCAAATAAATTTGGATGTAAAGTTTGATGTCATTCAAACATTTCAGCATTGTACCAGTAGAAGTGCTTTGCTCCTGATAGGGCTTTAGTCAAACATCGTTCCAAATTAAGTATGCACTATATATATCAACAATTTAAAAAAGTCATTGATTAAAATATTGATTTATAAGACAAAATCTCATTTTTTTTAGTGCTTGGAAATTCTGCATTGTTATATACGTTTTATATTTATTACATAGCAGATACTGCTTTTTAAGGTTGAATTTTATCGCGAAAAACATTGAAACCAAAAACATTTTACAGCACTTAAGAGTATTGCCAACCAGAAAACATCGCAGCATTGTACAGTATTTGCAAAAGATATCTGCTACGAAGTTTATTATTTAGAAAGAGTGGTGTTAAAGTTTTTAGTGATATTTCTTCCACGTCAAACTTTCAATCTTACACTGTAAAAAAAAAAAAAAAAAAAAAAAAATCTGTAAAGTTACTAAAGTTTTTCTAGGAAACTGGGATTCCTAGAACTTTTTATGTGGCGGCAACAAGAAAAATTCCTGTAACAAACGCTGTTACAGCAATTTTTTATGTTGCCGTTACAGAAAAGTTCTAGGAATCCCAGTTTCCTTGAAAAACTGTAGTAACTTTACATATTTTTTTTTTTTTTTTTTTTTACAGTGTGGTAATAATATTAACTTTGTTATATTGCACTGTTAAACTAATAATTTTATTTTAATTACTGTTCATTTTACCCTTTTATAAGTGTATTGCGGCTCTCCTAAAGTCACCTAAATATTCAGTTTATTTCTAATTTAAAATTATTTGAACCAATTTTTTTGAAAAAAATTTAATCATATTTATTTAGGTCACCAGAATTTAAATCGTATCTTCAAATTGTTTTTTTTTACTTTCCAGATCTGTATGTTTCATAAGATTTATTTGAAGCATGCATCGAGAGTTTATTTGATTTTGAGATATATTACAAAAATTTTATATGACAAAAACAACGCATGAAGTATAAACATAACGAATTATTTATTTTTTGTAAAAGAGTGTGTTTCTTTGTTAAAATTTAATCCTATAAAATGAATTAAAGAGAAACGAAAGTTGGAAGAGAAAAGAGAGTGTAGTTTGCTTGCGTTTAAGATTACTTTCTTATTTGTAGTACTCTTTTATTTAACTTAACTTCGTTTTTGTATGTAAAAATGGAACTTTCAAATCGATTTTAAGACACGTTCTCCTTATCTGGACGCAGGTGGTAAATCTCCAAATTAATTTTTACAGATGTTTACGAGACAAATGGTTACAGAGACAATGGAGTTAGAAATGCACTGAACAGAAATATCTTAAACACTAACATGTAGAAAATATAAATAAACAATTAACAAACAATAGAGTAGTGATAAAAAAATCTTTTATCATACGATAATTTAATATTTATTAATTAAAAATTAGTGAAAGTGTTTATAAACTTCAAATAGACACTTCAAATAACGAGTTTTTTCTTTCCAATAATTGGAAAATTAAAATAATTTCGTTAATATAAGGAGCGATATATTTTTATTAAAGTAATCTAATTACTTTGATTATTGTTTTATTTTGATCATGAAAGTTTAAATTGCATAACATGACAGTGTTATTAGAGAATTTTTCAACAATTTCATTTCAAGAACTTCAGTGTAATATGTATGTATTCCAAAAGTAATTTTCCTATGTATGAAGATAATATGCAATTCACACTGTATGTTTGAATGTCTATATTTCTTTCTTTCCAGATAACTGGAAAATAAAAGTAATTTGGTTAATATGGGAAACGAAGTATTTTAATTAACATAATCTAGTTATTATTATTATTGCTTTATTTTGCTCTTTAAATTTTTATTAGCATAATATAAAAGTTTTATTAGTAACATTTTTAAAATGCTGTGCTTCTGACTTATTGTTATAGAAGTAATATGCACAAAAATATACATTTAAAAAGACGTGAAGTTGGAATTCTTCTAAGCTAATTTATATTTGTTTTTGTATATTACTGGTACAAATTTCCTTTTTAAAAATTCAGTACAATATGTAAGAATCGCAAAAGTAATTTCGCTGTATATAATCATAATATGCAATTTAAATGCCATTTTTGAATGCATTATTAATAACAACATAAATAACATTCAAACATGTCACTAAAATGTGCGATTTATACACTTGATTTAAAAGGTAATTATGCGTTTTAAATTAATTTAAACAAATTTATCAGAATACACAAACTGATGATTCATACTCGCATAACCCAAATGTGCAATTAGTTCAAAATTAAATAAGTTGGACTATCTAAAATATAGTAATGATAATTCTGAAATATATTGAATAGTCCTAAAGGATTCTTACCTTTTCCTCGTAAATATTAATTTCCCGCTTTATCTTGAACAGACATGCCTGTATTACTAATTTGGTTGTATATTTTAATGAAAATAATGTATCAACATGGGAAATTTAAACGAAAATGGCCACTGAGTCTAAACTTAAAAATGGAATGTTTAATCGAAATATAAATATAAAATTTCAAAAAAGGAAATAGCAAAATATCCTAGCGAATGCTTTTAATTCTATATTATAAAAAAGCTAACAGGGTACAATCAGTTTGAAAATATTTTGCCTTATTTTCATAAATTTCTATTTTTTTTTTTTTTTTTTATTTATTTATTTATTTATTTATTTTTTTTTTTAAGTTGGGATCAGATGCCACCACTCTTCCAATCTGAAATCATTTTCAAAATCTAAACTGCAAAAAACTGTCAAATGAAAATTACATTATATATAATCTTAAGGACTTGTTAAGAGTGTGTGCATCACGCTAAGTGAAATCTAAAGCAATTTAAAACTAGTCGTTGAGGTCCACCGTAACACTTATACATCATGGATATACATAATATAAAATATGAAAATAAAACATGTGATACATACTAAGCATTGTATTATGTTACTTTATTCATGATTTAATTTACGTGGGCTCCCTTAAATATAATTAATATAATCCCTTAAGCTAATATTACTTTTTGTTGCATTAAAATATTTCAATTTGTTGATTTTCTGTAAGCAAGTAAGAACTATTGGTTTACAATGGAAGTCTGTGGGAATTTGGCGAAATATTGGACATACTGCCAATTTGGCGTCACTTTTGGCGACTCATTTTGGTCGTCAAATTTGGCGATATATTGCCAAGTTGGCGACAAACTTGGCGGTATTAGGCGATAGAACAAGCCCCCCCCCCCTATGGTAACCTCCTTACAGGTATGGAGATGCATTAAATGCATGACATTTACGATAAGCCATTATTGGCATTTAATCTTATAGTTTGGCGATAGTTTTTTGGTCGGCGTGATAATCGAGTAGACACGAAAGATTATAATCATATTAACTAATAGTTTTGCGTCAGATTAAGCCTCTCATTTCAAATTAAAATATATCCGTGAATTGAAATTTGAATGAAATACAGGGTCATGAAAATTCGAAGAGTGTGAAAAATATGATTACAAATATCTCGGCAACTAATTATCCGATCGATTTCATGCTTTATGCAAAATTTATGTTTATTTTATTGTTTTTTATATTCACTCCTTCAAATAAACAATTTCGAAAATTTTTGTATACCTTTTCGCAGAACGAATATTTCGAGAGTCCGAAAAAAATAGTTCCGGATAATCGAGGTTACTGATATTCAATAGGCTTCATCCATTATTTCTTCCTAAGTACACACCAAATTTCATGTCTCTATCTCAATTTGTTCAGGAGATTACAGACACACAGACACACACACACACACACACATTACGTACAGCAATTTACGTACGGCAATTTTTTTTTTCTAAAAATATCTTTTTCGGAATCTCCAGTGTCTGAAACGTATAAATCCGTCAAAAAAATTTTTAGATTTTTAAAACGATTACAAGACTTACCCTATACTACGTATGATGGGTAGGTAAAATCTGAATTGTGAAAAGCTGGCAGATGAAAATCAAACACACACACACACACACACACACACACACACACACACACATATATATATATATATATATATATATATAAGATCAATGTGCCTAAATGAAACGCGATTCTCCATAGTTTTATCACATTTAGGATAAAATTGGCATTTAATTAAATATATATTTTACTAAGCAGAAAATGAATATCGTGCTTTTAGTTCAAAAATAACTTGTTTTGTAGAAATGTAATTATTATCTGTAGTTTATACTCACAATACACTACTGTCGCATTTAGGTAATTTTTGTCGCATTTACGGCAGTTAACGCCTATATGAGACGTTTCAAAGTCCTAAATGTGACAATGTTTTTTATGCATGCCAGTTCATCGAAAAATATCCATTTAACCATTAACTGCAGTGACAGAAATTGTCACATAACAACTGTGAACTATCTGCGAGACAGTTCTGTCAAAGTTGATCAAAGGGCGCGATTAACTCATTAAATACTGTTTCTGAACTGAACTTTTTTTGTACAAGGTTAACTCTAATTAAATTTCATCCTTTCAAATATTTCTAACGATAGTACTAGAACTACAAACGAAAAAAAAATTCACAGTTAAACTGGAAATTACAAGTTAAACTGTGAAAATTTAAAAAAACAGTGGTCAGTGAGACTGCTAACAGCATTTGATGAAATCCTCTAAGTGTTTGGGGCGTAATATTCCGTTCACTAAGCTCCAGGTTTCACAGCAATACAAGCAATATTTAAGAAATTCTATTATTTCATTAAAATGAAATTTAAATTCATTGAAGAATGATTAATACTCTCAAGGATTACATTCATATTTGTAATTGAGCTTTTTTATAATGTTGAAAGAATCATATTTTCTTACCATTTAAAATAAAATTCAAAGAAAACAACATTACAATTTTACCCTTTTGCAAGACGCTTGGAGGGTTAATTTTTTTGGCAATATAGTTATAATGATATATAACCACATGATTCCTATAGGAAATTTATTAAGGAATATAACAAGAAATATTGATTTTTAACAAAAATCCTATATTGATAATGGAAAATACAAATTAATTTAAGATTTTTTTTAAAAAAATAACTCCGACATTTTAAATTTTGGCCGTTACGAATTTGCATTAGTCTGGAGGTCACTTTTAAAACAGTATTTATAAGATATTTATAACGTTGTTAAAATAATATTTATTACATGTAACTCTAGTTATGATAAAATGTAGCATGATAAAAATATTGGACATAAAAACAGATAAAATCGTGCAATGTTTCTTATAATTGTATTTAAGAGGGCCTTTTTAAACCAGAAAGATGCCCTGCCCAGGGTCTGGTATTCTGTTGGCCGATCCCCTTCATTTTTCTTGCACTTTCACAAAAAATTAAAGATTTCTATGATTCTGAAAGCATATACGGAAACATAAATACTCATTTAGATGAACACAGTTTTCGTTGTTGATCTTATAGCAATATGAAAGTAGAAAATGTTGATTATAATGAATAAAAGGTGAAAAAAAATTAAATATCAGATTTAGGAAACATGCAAAGAAAAATTGGGGAACCCTGCTGCATCAGGCTTTATTCGGCATTTAAGCTATAGAACCTTATAATGTTTGTAAAATTAATTTACGTAATCACATTGAAATGAACATAATTTAAGTGATTTCAATCTATACAAGATTTATCAGAATTTTTACCGTACTGCTAGTATTGCTAATCTAGTAATCACATATCTATATTTTTGGTCTCTAAATACATCGTTATTCTTACGCTATTATTTTTAATTAAACATTTTAAGGACTCCTATAATACTATTTTGATCATTTTAAACATATATTTAAGTAGCCTGCTAAAGGAAAGCGCTCTTGGAGGATCATTCTCGAATTCCTAATTTATTAACTAAACACAGCTTAATTAAACACAATTCTGCTTTAGCATCCTTTTAATAAAATATATGAAAATATCACATAAACTTACCTTAGTTAATCTCTTAAATTTTCTCCTGATTTAGGACATTCAGTTTATCGGTAATAGGTCTCTGAAGAAAACAAGTCACCTGAATGTGTAGGCGGTATTTTAGAATTTTAATTCAAAAACGTTTCATCTTTTACCGAGCTTACGTTTCAGGTGAATGAAACACACGTCGGATCGAACCCCTTGACGTCTCTAATTTTATGTTCAAGGTTTTAAAAAAAATTTAATTTTTCGCCGTATTTAGGGAATATAGGAGTGCTTGATTATGAACGATGTGCATTGTAATGAGAATTTTTTTTTTTTTCAGGAAACATTTTAAATGCAGATAAATGTTTCTAGATTTGTTCCTTAAGTTTTATTTGTATTAAAGTTTATTTGTGTTAAGTTGTATTTGTGCCTCAGTATATATGATTCTTGCGTTATGATTTTAAGTACAAGAATATAATCGCTTATTAAGGACGTCACATTTAGGCACAGTGACCTTAAGATGAGTAATTTTTCGAATATATACTATATGTACCATGTACAACACGTGAAAACTGTAAACTCTTTTTGTTTAAAAATGTAATTTAAATTAATCACGCGTTAAAAAATAAAAATGCATATAAAGCAATCATACGTAAGTAAATTTTAATTCTTTAAATCAAATTTTTCTCAATTTTCCAGTTTTACTCTGCAGGAAAAGCATTATTTTAATACGATTTAATACTAAATTTTGATAATAACTATTTAATATTGAATTCGTTTGCATGTATTTAACTTGATAAAACTTTAAAACATGCAATTCTAAAGCAGCATTGATAATTGTGGACTGTTGTGCGATGTCATTTAGGATATTAAAATGTAAGTAAAAAGGCATTTCATAATGTTGAGTTTCCCTGAAATGATAGCTTTAAATCATTTTAGGTTCATACCCTTGTTCGATATTTTGTTTAAAATTATTTTTGATTAAAAAAAAGACCTTAAATAATTTCAGGACAAGATTTTTATGATCTATTTATGGCCTTTGTAAAATATATGTTTCAAACTTAATGAAAAAATTATATCTATTTTGGCTGTTCAACAAATAATTGCGTGTATGCGATAAATATGCTGCGTTTATTATTAAGCTGCATAAAATACATAAAAATATGTAATTGATAATGATAATGAGTGAATATGATAAGCTTTTAAATTTGGCCTAGTTACCAATTTTATGGCATCATGCTAATATACTTTTGAGTTACATATTTTTCTTTTAAATATAATCTCTGTTATTGTGATCTTCATGCTATGCTTATGCAAATCCTGGCAGATAGGAAACATTTTTTAAAGCAATTATTTTTCTAAATTAAGAATAAGGTCCTAGTTAACCTTCTTGTAAAATCATAATTTCTTATTACGAAATCCGAATATATAAAATATATTTCGGAGATTATAAATGTTAAGGAGACAAGGGACCTTAAATCTCATTTTTTAATATATATATACAAGGTCCGGCTATAAATTTCCAGGACTGACGTAACTGTACGAGAACGAAAAGCCGGAAGATGGTGCTAATGATTGCATGTTGAAGAGCGTTTTCTTGCGCATGTGCAGTGCACTCGGCGCCATTCTGAAGTGGTTCTCGGGGAAAGGCGCATTAAAACGTAGCTCTTAAATTCCTGTTGTCGAAGTGAAAATGGAGCAAAAAATTAACATTAAATTTTGCTTAAAATTGGGTAAGACAGCTGCGGAAACCTATGAAATGTTAAAACAAGTTTACGGCAAGGAAGCATTATCCCGCTCAAGAACTTTTGAATGGTTTAAACGCTTTCGGGACGGTAGCAAAAGTGTCGAAGATGATCCCACAAATGTCGGCCGCAGTCCGTACGCACGCCGGAAGCAATTCAAAAAGTTCGCGATATCGTGAAATGTGATCGTCGATTGACTTTTCGAGTACTCGCCAATGAATTGATCATGGACAAAAAGACGATTCGGCAAATTTTGACGCAAGACCTAGGCAAACCCAAGATTTGTTCCAGATTCGTTCCTCACCATTTAAGGGATGAACAAAAGCAATTGAGACTGGACGCATGTGGCGAACTTATCGACAACGCTGAAACTGACATTGCGTTCCTGTATAGTATAGTCACGGGAGACGAGTCTTGGTGTTATCAATCTGACCCCGAAACCAAGCGTCAAAGCTCCGAATGGCGGTCTCCAGGTTCACCAAGGCAGAAAGAGTTTCGATTTGAAAAGTCCAAAATCAAGGTCATCGCTTTCTTCAATTGCGATGGACTCATTCATCATAAATTTCTTCCTCTTAACCTGACTTTCAATGGACAGTTCTACACAGAAGTTCTTGACCGACTTCGAAAAGGAATTCGTAGAGCGAGGCCTCATTTTCAACAAAATGGGAGTTGGCTGCTGCTACATGACAATGCCCACCCACACATTGCGTTGCCTGTGAGGCGATTCTTAGCCCAGCATGGTGTCGTTGAGATACAGCATCCACCATACTCTCCAAACTTAGCACCCGCAGACTTTTTCCTGTTTCATAAGCTGAAAAATTTGCTGAAGGGAACAAGATTTCAGGATGTCGAAGCCATCAAGAAAACTGTAATGTCACTATTAAAGAGCATTCCAAAAGAGGATTTTAAAACTTCTTTCCCAAATTTGTACAGCCGAGCACAGACGTACATTACGGCTGATGGGGATTACTTCGAATCATATTAAATAGCCATGTGTTTAACCTTTTTTTCTTCTGAGTTATTCCATGAGTTCTGGAAATTAATAGCCGGACCATGTATATATATAATTTTAATTGCACCTTAAATACTAATCACTATATGAATTAGGACATATATTTATCACACAAGAAATTAAAATCTTCAATATGTTTTATGCCAGTTTGGTTTACATATACAAGTAAAACTGTGCATCGAATTTTATATATTTGAATATAAAGTTTTAAAAAAATATCTTTTAAATTTTATGAAATTTTCTGCATTTTTGCATCACATTTATGCTCTTAACCACCTTCAACTTTCCCAATTATATTGAGTTAAAAAAAAAAAAATCTATGCACAGTTTTATTTGTATGTGTAAACCAAACTGGCACAAAAAGTATTGGCGATTTTAATTGATATGCAGTGAGGTTGAAACATTTTGTAAGTTCTTGATAACGCTTAAAATATTCAGAAAAATTTCTTATTTTTCACCCGATTTTCTTTTTAAATTTCTTGTGTGTGAGATATCTGCATAAATCATATAGTGTGCACTTGCATAGTATTTAAAGTGCAATTTAAAAAAAAAATCTAAAAATGTGTTTGAATGACCCTTGTCCCCTTAAATTAAAGTTACACCGCAGAAAAAATATACAATAAATAATTATAATATTAAAGTACTAAAACCACAAGGCTGGTAGGTACAAAAATTAAAACAAAACTTTGCTATTTTACGAGTGTTAGAAATTAACGTCAGCAACAAATATAAGAACACATACATTATAATGCATATCTTATCTTTGTATTAAAAAAATAGGTGTTGGCATAGAAGGAAAATTACATATTATAATCAAAACTAAAACATTCATTACTGCATCTTAAGTACCATATTTACATAAAAGACATCATTTTAACAAAACAAAATGTAGCGTCAATGTCTTACTGTTTAAATCTTGCACCGTAGTAAACAAGTAGATTAAAACTTTTCTAAAGACGAAAACTGATAATATTTGTCTTGATAAGGAAAACAAATGTCAGTAACTGTTGAATCTGTCGAAGTAAATGATTGATGAACGTAAGTATATGTAGCAACTTGGGAAACGAAATCAGGAATGTCCAAGTAACATTATTTCTAGTAATGTTGTTTTATTAAGTTTTATTATAGTAAAATATAATCGCTAATCAGTAATGAGAAGAAATAGAATTATTAAAATATATATAATAGTAAATACGTGAATTATCATATTGCTAACTAAGCATAAACCCAACAGAGTGGAAAATAAGATAATTCACTTATTTAATACTCAATATTTCCGGACCTAATTTCAGTGCTGTAAATTAATTTAAAAATTAATTAAAATTATACATATATGTGTTCACCAATGCTGGGCTTTATGTGCATCTTATGCTTCGCCGCAGGATTGTGTGCTCATGAAGCCATTTCCATCTTGTACTGCAGTCGCAGCCTTGCAAACATATGTGAGTGAGAGATGTAAGGCTATGTATTGTCCTTGTAGCCCACATGGCTAATCATCGGTACATTATTCCAAGGATTCGGGTTCGAATCCCGTGTTGGACATTTCCCACTCTGTTGGTTTTACGCTTAGTTAGAAATATAATAGCTAACTTATTTAATATTCAATAATTCCGGGCTTAATGTCACTGTTGTGGATTAATTGAAAAATTAATTAAATGTTAAAGACGTGAATTATCACTTTGCTAACTAAGCGTAAACCAACAGATTGAAAAATGTCCAAGCCGGGAATCGAACCCGGAAACATGGGATAGCGCTCGAGTGCTCGACCATTAAGCTACGAGGACGATGCCCAGCTAGGCATCTCTCACTCACATAAGTTGGTAAGACTGCTATCGCAGCTATAAGATGGAAAAGTCTTCACGAGCACACAATCTCGCGGCGAAACATGAGACGCAAATGAACCCAGCATCGGTGAATATATAATTTTAATTAATTTTTAAACTACTTTCCAGTAGTTAAATTATACTTGTAATTATTGAATATAAAAAACGTGAAATATCACTTTGCTAACTAAGCGTAGACCAACAGGGTGAAAAATGTCCAAGCCAGGAATCGAACACGGACCCTTGGGATAGCTCTCCAGTGTTCTACCATTAAGCCACGAGGACGATGCCAGCTTGGCATCTGTCACTCACATAAGTCGGTAAGACTGCTTACCGCAGCTACAAGATGAGCGATAGACCAACATAGTGAAAAATGTCCAAGTCGGGAATCAAGCACGGACCCCTGGGATAGCGCTCCAGTGCTCTACATTAAGCAACGAGGACGACGTCCAGCTTGGCATCTCTCACTCACATAAGTTGGGATGGTGCGCTATCCCAGGGATCCGGGTTCGATTCCCGTCTTGGACATTTTTCACTCTGTTGGTCTACGCTTAGTTAGCAAACTGATAATTCACATCTTTAATATTCAATAATTTCACTTTAGGAAAATACTTGAAAAAATAATTAAAATTGTATAATCACCTATGCTGGGTTCATTTGCATCTCATGTTACGCATCGAGATTGTGTGCTCATGAACACTTCTCCATCTTGTAGCTGCGGTAGCAGTCATATCGACTTATGTGAGTGAGAGTTGCCAAGCTGGACATCTTCCGCGTGGCTTAATGGTAAAGCATTGGAGCGCTATCCCAGCGGTCCAGGTTCCATTCCCGGCTTGGACATTTTTCACTCTGTTGGTCTACGCTTAGTTAGAAAAGTGATAATTCACGTCTTTAATATTCAATAATTTCAAGTGTAATTTCACTGCTGGGAAGTAGCTGAAAAATTAATTAAAATTGTATATTCACCGATGCTGGGTTCATTTGCGTCTCATGTTACGCCGCGAGATTTTGTGATTATGAAGACTTCTCCGTCTTGTAGCTGCGGTAGCAATCTTACCGATTTATGCGAGTGAGAGATGCCAAGTTGGACATCTTCCACGTGGATTAATGGTAGAGCACTGGATCGCTATCCCAGGGGTCCGAGTTCGATTCTCGGCTTGGACATTTTTCACTCTGTTGGTCTACGCTTAGTTAGTAAAGTGATAATTCACATCTTTAATATTCAATAATTTCAAGCACAATTTCACTGCTGGAAAGTTGTTGAAAAATTAATTAAAATTATATATATATATATACATATTCATATATAAAAGGTGGCCATAATTAAACTTGCAGTACTCGAAGAGTTCTGTTGCGTGATCTAATTGAGAGCATGGCGACAAATTTTATGAAAAGATTGAATAAGACGTGGGAGGAAGAATTCCACCAAAAAATTAGTTCCAAGCTTCACCGCTAGGGGAATATGTAGCGCTACGTAATAGAAAAGATAGTTTAAAAAATGAAGAAACAATACTGAAATATTTTTTTTTTATTTTGCAAATTTACCGATTTAATTCAAGATCAATATATCAACACTTAAAAAAAAAAGCTAAAACATTATGTAAGTACTCATAAAGGCTCTTTATCTGTAATTTCACTTACTGAGTCCCAAAAAAGCAGCAGTAGAAGAATTTTTTTATACAAAATTCACGTTATATACTTTGGCGCAGTGCTGTCTTGTTGGGCTTGTAAAGGCAATGTGTTACTTTTAGAAACCATTTGATTGAAAGTTACGTGCAATAAGGTCTCCCTCATTACTCGAGCATGTGCTAGTTGCAAAATTCTTTTACCTCAACTAGTTCAACGCGTCAGTCTCTCTTCGTGCTTTTAGAACTCACAAGAAATGCGTAAAAGGTGACAGTACTTTGTCAGTAAATGCTATAAAAGAGAGGATTGCGAAGTCTGAGAAAACAGGTTCTCTGAAGGTTCGATCAGGCAGAGGACGAAAACACGTAGCAGAGGATGTAATCGATGAAGTTGCAACGGAGATTATTGATGCTGCACATGATAATATTGTTGACACTTCCAGCGGTCACGGGTTGGCTCGGAATCTGGATATGCCTTACAGTGTGGTATGGAAAGTTATACGAAAGATTATTCATTTCTATCCGTACAAGATCAGCCATGTACAAAGTTACGTCACACCGACAATGATAAGCGATTGACTTCTGCTATCACATTCCTTGCCAGAATGTAGGTGGATGATCCTTGGCAGTGGAAAATCTTATGGGGAGGCCAGGCCCACTTTTACCTGAATGGAACAGTAAATGCCCAGAACTGTCAAATTTGGGATAACAAATCACCAATTGCATTCAAAGAAATTCCCTTATATTCAAGAAATGTAACCATTTGGTGTGGTTTCACATCTCAAAAGATCATAGGTCCATTCTTCTCTGAGATCATTACCCCGACAGCACCGGTAACCTCCTCTATTACCGGAGAGAAATATCGCCAAATGTTAAACAACTTTGCATTCCGGCACATCAGCAAATACAATGCCTATATAAAAGCATTTTCATGCACGATGAAGCACCTCCACTCATCGCTTTGTGGGTTTAGCAGCTGCTATGACGGAAATTCGCAACAGAAAGAGTTATTAGACACAGCTTTCAAACTGCATGGCCACCTCGGTCCCCTGATCTTACGCCATGGATTTTCTGCCTATGGGGTTAAATAAAGTGCAAGGTCTATCACGAGTTTGTCCAGGATCTTACTATATTGAAGGATAACATAACACTTAGCATACGGGATATTCCTACATACATCATACTTTCTGCTGTTGTGCATAACAGAATGCAATATGTGTTCCACAAAAACTCCGGCCACATTGTACGCTATTTGTATGTGCTAAATAAAAGGTAATTTTATTTGAGTATTGATTCCGCATTGTTTAAAACTCTCTCTTTTTTATTATACAGCGTCATATATTCCCCTAGCGGTGACTTTTGGAACTTTTTTTGGCACGGAATCCTTAGTCCGCCGTCTTGTTTATTCTTCCCCCGAAAAATGGCACCGTTCTCTAAATTAGATCGCGCTACAAAACACTCTGAGTACTGCCAGTTTAATTATGGCCGACTTGTATTATGTATATTTTAGATTAATGGTGGACCGTAACTAAAACTATTAATGGTACTGAGGAAAATTGAATCAAATCATATCTGAGAATATTCTAGGATATGCTATCATAAATTTTTAGGATTTTCACCGTAAAAGAAAAGACAAATGTTTCTTAATCTATAATAACCGTATACGAAAATAAACAATAAACTATCTGAGATTTCTACATTTCCGATATGTGATCTTTAACATTTGAAATCTCACAAACTAATTTACTTTCAAGATTTAAAGATGCATTTTTTTTAAGTTAATTTTTCTGCACATTGATATTCGATACGTTTCCGAGTAATTTTTATAAGTTATTGATCCGTTTACTGAAACCGAAATATATTTTTTGGATGCTATAAACTCTCAATTAAGCATGTTTAGCTGTGTAACTGAATTTATACTTGCAAGAACATCACAATAATATTAATTATGATGATAATTAAGTTAATTTATCATGTTTGTCTGTACAATATATTAGCTGAACATGAAAATGCGTACTAGAGAAGTGTCAAGCATCCCGAAAACCGACCTGTCAGGTTAAGAAAACTTCTTAACAGGACATTACACTTAATCTACTTTAATCCATAAAGTAAATTGATACTTTAGGGAGGGGCCGAAACCCCTAATAGGAGTTTAGGGGGTCATAAACATTAATGCTATTTAGGGATTAGTGTAATCCATAAATAGATTACACTACTTATGGGAATCTAATTATGTGATTCCCATAAATAATGATGGGAATCACATTTTTTAATGATTCCTATCACTAAAAAATGTGTGATGGGAATTTAGCTTTACAAATACGGATATAAATTAAGAACACCCTTAAAATATCAATTTAAATATCAATAACCTAAAATCATGCAGTACAAATTGAAGGCTTTTAATTAATTGAATGATCTACAGATCCTACGTTTTTTTAAATTCTAAAGCATTTAAGTTAATTATGAAAATTTCTTACTTTCAAAGGCACACTGAAGGAATGTATTTTGCAAACTCAGATGAAAATAACACCTATTTTATGAGGGAATAAGCATCAGTGCTGACATTTATTAGGTTTGATACAAAGTCAAAAACTTTCAGATGTACAGAAATAAAGTAAAAGGTAAAACAATATCAAATATAGTTTAGATTATATCCTCCTCGATTTAGAAGTATCACATATGATACTTCCGAACCGAGGAAGATAACTAAGAAAATATTTTTTTTTCCAAATAATTTTTTATGCAATATTCATTTTTTCAAAAATTCTTCTAATAACCTTCATTATAGCCGAAACTGTATTTCACAAAATAAAATAAAATATATTTAGTCACTTCCCTCCAATATCGAAGTAATAAACATAAATTTTCTTTTAATAAAACATTTCTACTTCATTATACATTTTCTTCCTGTAGAATCGTAATTCAACTATTTAAAATAACAAACTTCTTTACTTTTCTTCCAAATTAGATGACATTTAAGCAACGTTCTTTGATTGAAGCAATTACATGCGTTTCTTCTAAAGAATATATCAAGACATTTTACGAAGACGGAGGGATTTTCTCTTTTCATTAGGTTGATTATCACGTTTTTGCAAAATTGTTTTGTTCCGATTCACGAGAGTTTTACCTTAAGAGTAAAATATCAGATTGAACAAAACCGTGTAAAACTGTAATTTTATTGAAGCATAAAAGCTTATTGCTTCGTAAGCGAAATACTCAAGTTCACATAGCTCATGGAGTATACATGCTATTGATGTTTTAATCCAATAACCGGGGATTCCTTTACTACGATTACTTATTTTGCGACCAAATATCAACATCTCGGTTTACAGAAGGAGAAAAAATTATATTTTTGTGTTTCTCTACAAATATATTTTATTAAAATTCATTTATCATTTTTTTTTCAAGATTAAATGTATTTTCTTATATTTTCAAAAGAAACAAATAAAAGACTAAATATACATGAGGATTTGCATACTTTATTAATGTCGCAGGTATATCGGATTTCTCTTATTTAATTTTCATGGAGTTTTTAGATTTGTTTCAAATTATCGGTTGTTTGAAATTTTTCTTTTACGTAATATAAAAAAGAATATGTTCTCTAGACAATAACAAGAACAAAACAAAAATAAATTGAAGATTTAGATCATATAAATTATATTTTGTCTTTTTGTTGCGAAATTTAAAAAAAAATATATTTTTTTACCATACTGGTGCCAAATAAACAAATATTTCGTTTTATGGTTGTTTTATTTGTAACGATTAAAGAACAAAACCACAAACAATTTTTAATTTATTAAAGATTTATTTTTGGAATTTTTAACTTTAAAAATTATAGGTAAAATAAATACAAATCACAGCTTTTAATGATATCATTTGACACCGGTAGAAATTGTGTTAATTGAGTTGGCTGTCATTGTATGAAAATCTTCTACAAGTTGATTTTCAGTACAAACGAAATAGGGTAGACTGGGGTAATTTTCAGAGAAAAACATAACCTTTGCAATTACTCAGGAATCAATGACTATTGCTTTTAACTTTTTCCTAGTAAAATCATCAAATGTCTGGTGATTATTTTGAAGAATTTCAGATAATTGGCATTAATATTAAAAAACAAAATTAATAAAATCCTGTCTGAAAATTACCCGAGTTTTGGGGTAATTTCCAGACACCTAAGTACTAATTTCAGGCAGCTATTTGGGGTATTTTTAAGGATCGGAATTGAACAATGAATACGGTAATTAAAAACAACCATTGTAAAATGTTATGACACAAAATGGGATATGTATTAGACCATTCTGAATACAGAAAAAGGCATGAAAACGCAATTGTAACTGTACACCCGAAATTCATTTATATTTTAACGAATACAAGCAAGTTATATGGAACTTTTTTCCATACATAGCTACTGTAGCTATATCTGTTTTACATAGATTTATGTAAATCAGTAAAAAAATTCACACTTTTTAATATATGGTTGAATAAAAATTATAATAATGAATAAATAATTTTGATGGTTGAATAAAAATCCACATTAAGTAAAAACATAAAACCGACACCAATTTCGTTTAAGAAAAAAGAAAACAGAAAAAATAATAAAATAAATATTTTAGTAGCTAATCTGCTTTTTAGCACTATACAATAAATTTTTTACATAGCAGTAATTTCGACAGGCCTAAGCATTTTAGCTTTTTTTTACACTAAAGATATCACTGTAAAAAAAAAAAAAATTAACATTATTTTAGAATTCTTTCACATCTTCAATAGTTTCAACATGGAAAGGATCAACAGTCTTAATCTTAATAGGACCAAAAAACAAAAAGGATTTGGCAACAATTTCAACTTGATGTTTTTTGGCCACCAATAACGATCATTCCCAAGCCAGTTTAAAAATTTCATTTCAACTTCCAACAGATTTTTCTCATAGTCATTTTTGTGGAACAACTTTTGTGTCTGTCCCAGATAAAACGTTTGGTCATAATATGCAGCATGCATTATATATTTGATTCTGAAATGGCATTTCTAACTTTCTTCATAAATCTGATATTTTAGCTGTATCTCCACCCAGTATTTTCATTTTAACTTACAGATGGCCTTTGGAAGTTATATTTTAATATACAACCCGTTTTAATTTACTCACAAACACTTAATTTACCATGTGGTATCAATCAAAACACATTTAGTAACACATATTTGTGTCTGGAAATTACCCTGAAAGCTGTCTGATAATTAACACGGTCTTTCTTGAAAGCTACAGTTTCTTTTTAATTCGATTTTTTCCCAAATGGACATCCAAATAACGTTTTTTCGCTGTTTCCAAAAATATAACATATCCTAGTATCCAAAAGCGGAGAAGCATTTGTACTAGAATTTCCACACCCGAGAAATTGAAATTTGAATTCAGTGAAGCCAAAAGTCTAACAGGAATTTTTTTTTTTTTTTATAGCATTTAGGAAACCAATTTTCAACAAGACAGAGTAAGCTGCTAGTTACTAAGAAAATACTAATTTAAATAGAAAAAATAGTTGATTAAACTAAAATGAATTCTGCGTTGGCCAGATTCCAATTAGTGTGCAAGTAATACTGCTGTCTGTTAATTACCCCGCATTCCTCTGTCTGAAACGCAGGCTACCCTACCAAAATAAATAAAAATATCTAATTGTATAATTTATAACTCTTACATATTTCCTGAAAACGATTGTTTTAACTGGCAGTGATAAATATTTGTTTAACATATATCCAATTCATATACTAAACTTGCTTTTGTTACAGAATGTCAGACTTAAAAGCATATTAATATTTTGAATAAATATTTATAATAACATTTGATTAAAATGCTCAATGAAAAAAAGGTTTATATATTTCAATAATTTAGTAAAGAAATATTTTGTCAAATTATTTTCGAAATCAAATTATTAAATCAAAGCATAATACCCGTTAAAAAAAGACGATTCGCTTCAGAAATTAAAACACAAAATGACAAACTTAAAATAGCTGAAACATAAGTAATTTCTATACAAAAAAGAATTTGTGCAATAAAAATTGAAAGTTGTTTTACATACGAAAACTTCATTAAATGTTGAATTTGTATATCAAAAATATTCGGTTTAGTAATCCTCGAAATCCACTTAAAACACTCGTCCATTTATTGAGAAAGATATCAATGGAGAAAAGAAAAAAAAAATCACCGAATTTACATTGCAATCTAAAAACGAATATTTAACTGGTATATACTGAGAACCTCTTTTATAATGGTTGTGAAACGTTGCTGGAAATCTCAAAATGTCATTTAAAACTTGTTATTTTAAATATTTACTAGTTTATATTAAATGAAATTGCAATATTTCATTTGAATCAGATTTGGATTACTATTTGTAAAATTTAGCTTAAAGGATAATGAAAATTTTAAAATATTCTTTTTAGAAATTTAAAAAAGCGATTTCTTTATAAAATGAATAATGTTTAGTTAAAAATCATAACTAAACGTATGAAATCGAACCGCAGTTACCAAGTCATTTTAATAAATATTCATTTGGCCTTATTACTTATTATTATAGACGAATATAAAAATAGTTTTTTTTGTTATTTTCACATTCCTGAAAGAGGTTCTAAATATACCCAGTCTTAAAAAACTTCATATCCGATCGGTTTTAAGAATAATTTCCATGCCATTTTTAATTATGCATTAAACAATCTAATTACCAGTTAAATGTGCATACTTAGAGCGCAATGTGGTTTCCATGGATGTTTTATTCTCCACTGATATCTTTCTGAATAAATGGAGTATACTTTAAGTGGATTTTGAGGTCTGCTAAACAGAATGTTTTTGGTTTTCAATGAAGTTTTCGGATATAACACTTTGATTTTCTATTGAACAGCTTTCTTTTTATTGAAATTATTTACGTTTCTGCAATTTTAAGTGCTTCATTTGACGTTTCAATTTCTGAAGCAAATCATGAATTTTTATTGACCAGGCAATTAACTCTGATTTAGTCATTTGGTTTTTAGAGTTATTTGAAGAAATATTTTAAACATATTCAGTATAACTTCAAAAATCCGGCATCATCATGACCGAGACTATGCCGGATTTTTGAAGGAATATCAAAAGTAGTAACTAGGAATATCAAAAGTAGTACTATATTGTTAATGTTGCCTTTAGCCATAGTTTAATTCATTATTAAGTGATAATTATGTAAGAAAAAATAAACTTAAGAAAAAAAAAACTTAAAGGTATATATAAATATTTTACAGACATACATACAATAAACCCAACTGGAGTGAAAAATTAGCCAGAGCCAGGAATCGAAATCGGAACCACAGTATACAAGACTGCTGCTCTAACCACTGAGCTACTCCGGCCGATGCCTGAGTCTGCAATTTCTCACTAATAAACCATGTTGGGGGAGTCACCAGCCATCTATACTACAGCCTTGGATGACCGGACAACAAGGAATAGATTTTACTATTACATCGATCTACGATAATTATAATAAAGCACACATACTACAATATATATTAAAACACACATACACACATAAATAACGTCTGCATTCAACAGTTAAAGGTATATATAAATATTTTACAGACATACATACAATAAATACAATAAACCCAACTGGAGTGAAAAATTAGCTAGAGCCAGGAATCGAACTGTGCTCCCTGTGATATACTGTGGTCCCGGGTTCGATTCCTGGCTCTGGCTAATTTTTCACTCTAGTTGGGTTTATTGTATTTATTGTATGTATGTCTGTAAAATATTTATATATACGTTTAACTGTTGAATGCAGGCGTTATTTATGTGTGTATGTGTGTTTTAATATATATTGTAGAATGTGTGCTTTATTATAAAAAAACTTACTTTATTGATATTTTCTACGTTACAAAAAATAAAATAAAATAAAATAACATAAAATAAAATAAAGAGTGAAATTATTTCTTTTCTAGTAATTTTTAAAAAATCGATGTCGACTTCATTTCCTTTAATATTTTGGCCGTTCTTTAACAAGTTTTTTTTTTCTTTTTCTTTTTTTTATATACAATATAATACAATTTCTCTTTCGGAAATACAGTCTTGTTTCTCTAAAGTATATATTAATTACCCAGTTAAATTTATGCATTTTTCTAGTGGCACCTTTTCTTCCGCCGGTTATTCATTTGGTCTTCTGAGCTGCTACTAGCATTATCTGCGGTTCTATTTAGCACAGTGTCAGCGATCTCGCTGTCCGTTAAATTGTTCGTTGTTGGCGCATTTTCGTCAATGCTTAGCCAATCATCTATATCCCTTTTTTCAGCACTTAATGCATTTTCAGATTTTGCGTGTTCAATCAACCCATAAATTGAAGTCTTTTCACGGGAAATGTGAAAGCCTGACAATTCTTCCTCATCATTGTTGTCGCCGTCGCTGAAACTTCGTTCATATATTGTACCATGCATTCGCCAAAGTTGTCCCCAAAGTTGTTCTCGTTGCTAAGCAACATTGCAGCTTCCAGAAAATTTGTTCAGAAAATAATCGTCTCTGACATATAAAAAAAAAAAGGTCAAATATTCTTTTTTTTTTTTTTTTTTTTTTTCTTTTGCATTTTTACTTTCGATCTTGAAATTTTCCATTCATAAGGAATTGCCATTTTTCTTCTCCCATAACTTGAAAGTGTAAAAGAAAAAGGAAGGGAAAAGATGGTTTTGATGCCGGATTTTTGAAGTTGCCATATTTCTGAAGTCACACTGTATACATATTCCGGATGTTTTCAAGCTGCAAATAGTAGTTACTTGCAAATAGTAGTTACTTGCAAATAGTAGTTACTTGCAAATAGTAATTAGCTCTAAACTGTGTGATTAACGTAATATGAGCCCGTTTATAAATACGATTCTATTGTATCTTCAAGCATAGAAGTTACATTTGTGTTGAATCCTTAGCGCAACAACTTAAAGGCTCTTTCTAAAATTTTTATGTAATTCTAATACAACCCCGTTTGCTCTACTTTTATTGATCAGTTACATTATATGAAAGAGCTTCAAAATCTATCAACATTTTATAACAATTAGTAGAGAAAGGTTTTCTGTTTTATGGAATTCATGAAAGTTATTAATTAATAATATTCGAGATTTATATTATTTCATGTTTAGCAGATTTTATATAAATTGTGATTGACGCATTATTATACTATCATTAGAAATTCTGATAATATATATTTTAAGAAAAACTGTTTTTTTCCTTTTTATCGGTGTAGAAAAAAAAAAAAAAAAAAAAAAAAAAAACATGAAAAATGACTATTACCTTAGATTTTGCATTATTCACATCCTTTTCTTCCCTACATATTAATTCTATACCCCGATTTAAAAAAAAAAAAATATGCATCGCTACCTCGATTTGCCACATTTCCAAAGACATTTTACTAAAGGTATAATGTATTTAAGTAGTAGAAGAATACGATCCGTCAGTCATTTATTCATACATAACGAGGTGACACCTTTTCTCACGGAAGAGTATACAATGAGTTTCGAAAAGAGAGGAACTGAAACTACTCTTCTGCTTGACAGTATAGTGCTCGTTTAGTTTTTACGGTATGACTGGTTAGATCTTGTGTATTGTGTTCAGATTCTACAATACGTTAGTTGCTTTCGAAATGGTGCTGCAAGACTTAAAGCCCACACTATATACATTGTGCTTCCTATTATTATTATAATTTAATGCATAACATTGAAAATTATAAAAATGAAATATGGTTTATGAGACGCAAAAATTTACCGTGAGAATTAAAAGCACCTGAAAAACAACTTTCAGTTAACAAACTTTGTAAAAATACACTTTAAATTCCTTTATTATTTAAAATTAAAGAAAATGGATTTACATGTTACTCTTAAGTCTTTACTTAAGTCTTAAACTTTGTAAAAATACACTTTAAATTCCTTTATTATTTAAAATTAAAGAAAATTGATTTACATGTTATTCTTAAGTCTTTCTTTTACATTTCGCATTCAATCATAAAATTTCACTGGGATTACTAAAGTTTAGTTTAATGAGAGTTTTTAGTACATTGTCATTAAATTAAGAACAAACGAACTAATCATTCAACCAACTGACTAACGAACCAAGTAATAGGAATTTTGAAACTAAAGTTTAAATTTACGCTAAAACAAAACAAAAACCCATTTTTTTTGTATATATATAATTACACTTTTTTTTTAATTGTCCACAAATTAAAAGTATATACTTTTTATGAATTGTCATAATTTTATAATACCAATTTCATAATATGAAATTACTTATATCAAGAGAAATTTACCAGAGTCTGTACAAATGTTAAATATAATTTGGTTTATGTGTATATTCAATTAGATATGACATAAACTCTGAACCCTCTTTCCTACAAAACTGATATTATTATTATTGATTTACTTTATTTATTTTTATTTTTCAATACTATTGAAATGTGCTCCATACGCATTTTATGTGTTATAAGAATAAATAATAAAACTTACTGAACTTATAAAGCAAATTGGTATTCACATGTCCAATGATCAATTAACAACGTCGGAAAAAAAAAATTATAGTGATATTAGCTTACTTTCATCATTATTTATCAATGTCACCAGATTAGATTAAACAGAAACATTATTCTTCATAAGCGTGCTTCATTAATATTACTTAAAAAAACGAAAATTCTATTTCTTTTATGACCTGGTGTATCTTATCACGCATAAACGACAAATTAATTGTATAATTGAATGTAAAGTTTTTAGAAGAGCCATAGATATGACTGTGGTGCTTATTTAATTTTTTATTAACAAATGTACTCAGTATTTTGTTTAATTAAGGGGCCATCCACAAATGATGTCACGCTTGAAGGGGGGGGGGGGGCGTCGTGAAATTGTGACAGTTTGTGACAAGGGGGTGGGAGGGTGTAAGAAGAAATGTGACATCACACATTTTGGTTAAAATAAAAGCATTAAAAATCAGCAGATTAAATTTTGAAGTTATTTTGAAATTAAAGTATTTTTTATTGATAAAGTAGAGATAAGATTAAAGCCAAATATATTAAATTACATTTCAAATTCCAAAATACAGTAAATTCTCTGTAAGGCGGACTCTGTGTAAGACGGAAATCTGTCTAACTCGGAAAGATTTTCAAGTCCCTGCGAATCCATGGACATAGAGTAAAATTTGTCTAAAGCGGAATATTGTCTACTGCGGAAAATTTTCTTGGTCCCTATCGATTTCGCCTTAAACAGAGTTTACTGTACTACTGTTTTTAACTGATCTTTCATATTAATATTTTACTACTATTCGTATTAATTAGGTTTTTTGCTGTAAACCTTAGTCTTATTTCATACAAAATAAGTGCACGAATCATTTTTATTGTTATGCTCACAAATGTCATTAAAACACATAGTTAAAATTTAAAAATAAAAGTTGAAATATAATCTATAACGTAGTGCTTTGTTTCTGAACTGCAAGTATATGTTTATGTAATATAGCGTGAGATGTGACAAGGGGGGGGGGGAGGGGGTATGGTGAAGTGTGACCTTTGTGACAAAGGGGGGGGGAGGGGTAAAAAATATTGAAAAAAAAGTGTGACATCATTTATGGATCGCCCCTAAGTACAGAATCATAATTGTTTATATATGTATGTATATGTACAATTTTAATTTTTATATCGCATTGTTTATATCTCTTATGAGGTGCGTTATCAGCAAATTAACTAATACTCTGGTATTTATTATTGCGTATAACTTGAACGTATGCAATATTAAAGCAAACTTGAAGCATCACGAGCGCAATGCTTTTAGACCTTTAAAACAGAAAAAAAGCAGTCTGTTACTTTTCATCACTCAGGAAGCATCGACTGTAAACAGTCAATAAAGCAATTGGCTCTACTAGGCGTAATTGGAATGTTCAACAAATATCGTATAAACTAGTGTTTTTCAGTGTTACTTCCGGTGTACTTGAAAAATATAGTTATAGCACATTAAATATTTTAGTGCCTTCAAGGGATTAAATTCAAGTTTGTATTATTTCAGCATTCTGCAATTATTTAAATATATCAATACATTAGCATTTCACACATCAGCCTACTAGATATATATGTATATAGTGTTATGGTATGATACAAACGCATACAAAATTTTTTTACGTATTTATGAAAAACTACCTTAAGAGGCACAAATATGGTATTATTATTTATTATTTGTCATTATTTATTTGTTTATGTACGATCACTAATTCCCAAGAACATATTTTTGTCCTTGTGGTCACTCAATATCTTATTTTTAATGTAATCCACTCTAAATTTATTTAAAGTTTTGTAGCCGTGACATTTATTTGTTATAAAAGTCTATACTTTCGTTATTCATACACTATATGGTCAAAGGTGACAGGTCACTTGCGATTTTAGACGTTTTGTTAAATATCTAGAAAATTACATGAGGAATTAACCTGAAACTGCAGTTGTATAAACAGTATAGTATAGGTCATATATTTCCGCGAAGATTTTTTTCCCGAAACCTTATAGGGGACCGTAAACAAATTGAAAAAGAACGAATATCTTTTGGATAACCCTGTAAAAACTAATTTAGCAACAACGTGCAAGCTCGGGATTATTAATAAATGGCTTATTATAATATACAGTGTTCATTTTTATGAGGATAGCATCTACACTCGTGGAGTAATTAAGGTTTTTATAAAAACAGTCCTGAATTTTGCCAAGTTTTTTCATATAATTTGCAGATTTCTTAATATAAAAAAGAGTTCTCTATAGAAAATATGACAAACAACATTGTACACAATACTCTGTAATCAGAATTAAAACATAACAAAATTTGGATGAAAACAAAGCAGGTTTACTAAAAAAAGATTCACTGCACATGCGCGAATGCAATCAAAATATAATATACATAATGTATTAGCTAACTATATAGAGCAACTCTTGTGAAAGTCTCAGAATCATAGCTTGAAAATTCTGAAAATTATCATCGATAGAATAAGCTCGAAATCCATTGTTCCCAAAAAGAAGCAAAAAGATGAGGGGTTGTATCAAATATATGTTGATTAGTGCCAAGATAGCGTACACAATATTGCACGTGCTACTATATTGGGATAATATGAGTGGTATGAGTGATCTCATAGACCACTTCCTTTTAAAATTGTCACTGATTAACTTGAAATTTGCAGTTTAAATATAAATATTTGTAAAATTTTGTTTCGTTTGGAGCTCTAATAGCAATGCTGGAAACTTCTGAATAAGTGATATTAATCGATAATAATCCTGTAAATATGGTTTAGTACATAAACAGTATCCTGTGAGTTAATGAAGCCTTTTATCCATCTCTTATCAGTTGGCCTTCGAGATCGTTCACAGTAGTTATGCGGCAGCAGTTAAGGGTTCAATGAATTTTTGCTGGTAATTTGGCATTTATAATACTCAAGTGTTATATTTAGGGCTTTGCACGTCTCATTTAGGTTTTAACTGCCATAAATTCGACAAAAATCACGTAAATCGACAATCATATATTGTGGGATTATACTACAGATAATGATTTCATTTCTAAACAAGTGGGTAAGTGTGATCACAGATCGCACAGAGGATTTGTTTTAATATTACTTTCAAAACACTTTATCCTTTTGCAAAATCTGATAGTTCGACATTTCGCAACCAGGGGGTGCAAACAAACCATTATCCGAACGAAACTCCATTTTACAAATTATCCGTAGGTACAATAGTCGAGGGGATCGGAGCCATAGCACCCGAGATAGGCAGGCGCTCCCTGGCGGTATAAATTGTAACTAAAATGGCACATAATATGAAAGAGTGGTCAAAGGAGTGTCGGAAAAATTTAGAAAAGTGAACTTCGGGTGAAAAGGGTGGATATTAGAAAAATTGCTAAAATACCGAAGTTAGAGCACGGAATGGTAAATAATATATTTCTTTTTGAAAATTTAGCATTTTTTGTGTGATCGCAATTCTGCTGCTATAAGCGTGCAAAATTTCGCATCTCTAACTTAATTAGAAACTGAGTTAGAAAAAATTGCTTAAAATTCACAAGTTAGAGCCTAGAGGATAAATATTTGACTCTTTCAAAATTTTATAATTTGTCATTTGATGTGAGATGTTCAGCTATAAGTATCCAAAATTTCAAGACTTCAACTTGATTAGAGGCTCAGTTATTAAAAAAAGCTTAAAATACACAAGTTAGAACCCAGACGGGAAAATATAAGACTTTTTCAAAATCGTATGATTTGTCGTTTGATGAGAGGTGTTCTGCTATAAGAATCCAAAATTTCAAGTCCCCAACATATATAGTTTCTGAGAACGTGTCCTGTGACGGACATATAGAGAGATAGAGAAGAGAGACGAATAGGCTTTCGTCTGATGAACGAAACCCTAAAAACAAGTTCGTTTTCAACTAAAGGCACAGTATCCAATACTTTTTTGCGTAATAAAATACATATTTATTTAATAAAATACTAAATATACCCTAAATGTGACAAAAGTATGGGGAATTGCGTCTCATTTAGGCATGATCTTATCATTCAGACTGCAAGATAAAGATAGATTCAATGCAATACTCTATACTATTCATATATATAAACCTTAAAACGCACAATATAACAAAATGGTAGAAAGCAATTTTATAATAAAATTCTTTTAGGAGTTATAATAATTTTATTTAATTTTATTAATTGGATATTTATTACATTTTTCTTGTTAATTAATTATGTGGAATTAATATTTATATTTTATAAATTTTATAATTGGTTGATGTTTATTTAAACATCGTGGATCAATAAACGAATCAGCTGCGCCAAACTCAAAATAAGGTCATTTAAAAGACGTAAAAAGACTCAGAAGAAAGAAAATTAAACTAGATAAGGGGGAGAGAGAGTCTCCCCATTGATATGGTCAAACTACATTGCGATTATAAATACTAAATAGATGACAACGCATTGTACGCGGTAATAAATGCATGTCATATTATATCAAGTACGGATGCCTTTAAAAATAATGAAATATATATTCCTATTTTATTAACATACAGAAAATTGAATGCGTAACAAAATTCCGAATTACAAGATTTGTTTCATTTTAGTATTATTATATTTTATGATATGGCTATGAATCTATACAGAATTTAGCAAAATGAACACTTATTGAAACATTGTTTTGTTACTGGTGATCAAACATGAATAACACTGTTTTCCTAAGTAGTAAAATTAAATACATATACACACAATGAACTCTGGCATGAAGCAATCTAAAATCGAGCCGGGATTTCTGACTGCAAATATAATTTCTGATATATATTTCACATTTTGCATAAAGTGATATTACTATTTTACCAAAGCCCTTTGCCAAATATGTAAGTCATAAAAATATCTACATGAAATAGCAAAGAATAGATCGTATAAAAACTCTAGATGCATAAAAAGAACTGCTTAGTATCGGATGATTATCATAAAATGTCTGCGAATATCGTTCTTGAAATTTCTCAATATATATATATTTAATATGTTTTTCTTTTTACTTTTTATAAAGCCCAATCTATGTACACTCTAAATATTATTATAGGAATTTATAATGATATACCAATATGACTACATACTAGCAAATAAAGAATTGAATTCCTAGTCTAAAATTCTTTCGTATAAACTCTGTCATTATACTTATAAGCCAAATAATTCTGAAATTTAACATAACGTTCAATTAACACTTCACAAAGCTGGTGACACGACAAGCTGCAAAGCAATTTGTAAAGTGGTTATCTCTCAGGTAGAATAATTTTCACTAACAAAAGCTTTAAATATAGATCCAGTGATTAGAGTTATATTTGGTAAGTTCCTCAAAATTTCGAAGTTAAATAACTGGATATATTTTAACTCCGCAAACTGTAAAACAAACCAATTTTAAGTTATAGATATTTCTGAAGGCATCACCACAAAGAAAAAAAATTAAGTTTAATTTTTTTAAGGAAATTTCTCACTTAAGAAGTTACATAAATAAATGAAATATATAAAACTAAAAAAAAAAAAAAAAAAAAAAAAAAAAAAAAAAAAAAAGAGGAAAAAACTTAAATGCATTAGTATTTTAAAGAATTTTCGATATGTACATTTCTTAACAAAAGTAACTGGATGAGATCACTATATTTGGAAGATTCACAGCGACTAAAAACTGCATTGTATAGATACAATTAAGTCTTCTAAAAAGTGCATATTCCGTTCACAGCTCTTACACAAAGTCAAAGAAAAATTGGGATAAATTTGCATTTTCGAATAACAGTTTCTCTGGAAGCTTTTTAATGGTTTTATGTAATTTTATATTCTTTGAAACTTGTTTCTTATCAAGTTGTAGGTGATACATCAAAGTACATCAGGATCATTGTCGAGAATAATGTATGAAATATATATCTTTGTTGTACACTACATAAAAAAATTAGATATATTCCTGCGTATGACCAATTATTGTTCAAATGATGCTTAAATAATATTTCCTGCTTTTAAATTTAACTCGTTCCGGTCTGCTGTTAGTACACTTGTTATTTTGTATTGTTAGTACATTTGTTTTTATGGAATATGATTTTGTCGTAACAGGTACTTTTAATACTATCTACATACAACAATGACATACATATCTATTCATTTCTTATTATGACTTCAATTAAGTTTTAGCATTTAGTAATTATAATAATAATAACAAAAGCTTGCTTTATTCCCTTTGCGCAATTGTCGATTCTTTTATTTTAAACATACATTTCACTCTTTATATTTTAAATATAGGTTACTTTTCTGAAATAATCGTATGTGATAAAAGGTAAAAAATATTAAAAACTTGTAATATCTGTTAAATCCTGTTGAAATAAAATATTTTCGAAACGTCTCCAAAAAATCTTCTTTAGCCTTTAGTCATATGAATAGGAATTTAATAGTATAGCAAAATAATTACATTCATTAAACTTCAGTAAATCTACTTGGACAGCTAATATTAGCAGCATTAAAGTAAAAGTATTTTTTTTTCTAAAAATTGAAAAAAACTCGGACACGAAACGGTTAACTAAATTTTACTTTGCTGATTGAAAATACATATCTTAATATGGTGAATGTGATATACTGGACATGATTTACCAATCGTTCGATTTATTTAACCGAGGAACAACATTTCTCCTAAGTAAGGAATCTTCTTACATTAATTTTTTCTCCTAAAAATATAAAAAGGTTGTTATTACTTCATGTCTTTTTTTTTTTTTTTCGCGTATACCACAAATACTGTAAACTAAAATTATTCATATATTCAATAATCTGTATTTATTGACAGATTCCTGTACAAGAATATACATTTATTAAAAAACACTCGTGTCATCTTCTGAATTAAACCTGTTTATGAGGTCCTTAAAAGTGAAATGTTTCTCTCTATTCTAAAAAATGTAACTAACGCTGTCACTGTTGCTGTTTATGAATTTCTTGTGACCGGGGGTCTTTCTTCGTTAATATAAAGAAAACTACTGCATGCAAAAATATGAAAACCGGTGGTATTATAGAGACATGTTTGATAAACACTCTGATGCAGACAGTTTTTAAATCGAATGATTATTTTAAGCTATTTTTAATGTAGCTATTTTAGCTATTTTTGTCAAAATCGTTCCATTAAAAAAGTTTCATTGGAGTAAAAATTATACACGCGAATCTTTCTATTCTAAAAAAGTAACTAATGCTGCCTCTGTTTATGAATTTCTGGAAAACGGGGGTCTTTCTTCGTTAATATTAAGAAAGCTACTACATGCAAAAATATGTAAACTATCGGTATTATAAAGACATGTTTGTTAAATACGCTGAAACAGACAGTTATTAAATCGAATAATATATTTCAAGAGATGTTTAATGTAAAAGTCGGTAAAAATCGTTCCATTAAAAAAGTTTTATGGGAGTAAGACTTATACTTACGAATGTAATAATTTTTTGTATGTAATAATATACATGTGTACGAATGTAATAATATACATTAGACATTCCCGTGTTCACACTGCATTTAGTGTTTTAATTTGACTTATTTTTTGATGGTTTATTTCCATTTTAAATTCAAGTTTTCAGTGTTTTGTGAGATATATTTTACATCTTTTAGAAAAGGGTATTATTTTTAACTGTTGCTAATTTTAAAAACAGCGCAAATAATAGTATTTCCTTCAAATTAAAAACTTGTTTACATGTGACTCTTATAAATAGAAAAAAAAAACTTTCAAATTAGAATTAAATGTTTACTTATTAAGAGCAGGAAAATATTGAAAATTACGTCATAAAAATTATATTTACGCATGAATTTTAAAAGAAAAAGAAAATTGTAAAATAATGAATTCATTTATGTGCATTAAAAGTCTAAAAGGTAGGAAATTACGTCATATTTAAAATGGCCAAACAATAATATTGCCGAACAGTTTAAATTAAAAAAATATATTTGCTCGAGACATTTATTTCATATTTTGAGGTAATCTTTTAAAGTATTGTTGTGAATTCTAAGACAGCGCTAATAATATTTCCTTTCTAATAACACAAGTATTTTCGCGTGAGTATTAAAAAGAGAAGACAACTTTGGTGAAAATTACGTTATATTTCAAACGATGCGTTTAAAATATCTTATTTAAAAGTACTTTCTTATAGCGTTGTTAAAAAATACTGGGAGGCAAAGTCTATGTTTACTTAATAAGTTTTATATTAGCTCATTTTCATATGTTCCACTGATCTGATTTAATCAAAGACGAAAACTGCCGAACTGGGAAATCGCCACTTCAACAAAAAATCATATTTAAATCTTCCGATTTTTTTTTTTTTAAGCCGATCAAATTAGCATCATTTTAGAGAATGCATTGTCTGTACGGGGGTTGGCGAGCGTATGTCGTAGGGGGCAGTACCCCGTAGTATTTTAAAAAGAAAGCGCAAATTGTAATTCATAAAATAGATATACTATCCTATAATTGACTACAATCATCATTTTCATCTATTTTTACTTTCTTCTATCTGTACAAGAAGAAAGTATTGGATTTTCGAATTCCGGTTTTCGACGGATTTACACGTTTTATGGGTCAGAGATTCCAAAAAACTTGTTTTTACAAAATGTCTGTCTGTGAGTCTGTGACTGTCTGTCTGTATGTATGTGACACAAATTTTGTGGGCGTTCTAGCTCAAGAACTAATGCACGGAATTTAAGAAAAATTTATACTCATGTAGTCCCTGATATAAATTGGTGCTGATTAATTTTTTATGTAAATAGCTCAACAGGTGGCGCTGCTATGCTGCATTTCTCCTGATTTCCGCAATAGTTGTATCTCAAGAACTAATGCACGGATTTTCATAAAACTTCAGATTACGTTAGTCCTTGACATGAATGGATGTTGTTTACGTTTTGGTGTAAATCGCCCAACAGGTGGCGCTGCTATGCTGCATTTTGCAGGATTTACACGATTTCTGCAATAGTTCTATCTCAAGAACTAACGCACACATTTTCATCAAACTTCAGATTGATTCAGTTACTCTTTAATATGAAATGATGCTGACTACGTGTTGGTGTAAATCGCCCAATAGGTGGCGCTGCTGTGCTGCATTTTGCACTATTTCCTCAATAGCTCTATCTCAAGAACTAATGCACGAATATATAAAGTATAAATTTATTAATATTGCTGCTGATTATGTGTTGGTGTAAATCGCACAACAGGTGGCGCTGCTATGCTGAATTTGTCATGATTTGCGCAAAAGCTCAAACTCAAGAACTAATGCACGAATTTTCCTCAAATTTCATATTCAGTCCCAGCAAACACAGAGCTATCGGTAAGCAATCGGCTGACAGCCGCTTGCCACTACCGGCGGTATTGCACGATACCGGTTGCCGCTACTGGTTCCGTATCTTTTTTGATACGCCGCGCGAATGCGGCCCGATTCATGAGAAACGCAGCCGGTCCGGTATCGGAAGAAAACTATGCCGACAGTACGCCGATAGCTATCCATATGAATGCCGGCGCAGTCCGACATCGAACGTATTTCGGCACTGGAACAGGCGGGGTTTGATCCGACGTACCCAAGGACAGGAAGTAGACGCCTTAACCACTTAGCCACTGAGACTGGATCAGGAGAGAATTCTATGAGATAATAAGGGGGAGACATATCGATAAGTAACGGTTGTCGTCGAAGGTAAGTGGTAGATGGGAAAATTAGAATTTTGAAGTGTTTTTATTTTTTTTTAATTATTTATTTGTAATTGTTTTACGCGCATGTATTTAAAAGTCAATTTAATATTTAAATGAATGAAATAAGTATATTAGCGAAATTGTTAAAGCAAACGAATTTAAGAATAATTAAGATATAGATATAATTAAGAATAATTAAGAATATATATAAATTTAAGAATAATTAACTATTAAAAAAAATTTAGCGGTTTTGTTCAGTTAATCAAATTTTCTTTTTAGGAATTATAATGTAATTGCATGCATTGCGTTAATTTATAAAATATATATTTTTAACATGGAAAAATTTATTTTAATAAATAAAAAGTTGGTAATTAATAACTTTTAATTAGAATACGAATTCATTTTATGTCGTTTTGATGATTTAAAGAAGAACATATATTTAATGAGTATGTTGCAATATTAATTTATTACTTATTAATAGTTTTAATTTAAAAATAAAATAAAAATATTAATTTACATTTTTTTTTCTTCTGGAAGATAACTTTAAATGGGAGATGTTTCTGAATCATTCTTATGAATTTAAGAATGCTTATTAAATACAATAAGTGAATTTCAGAGGTTTTTCTCTTAATACAATTTGCTCTTTAGGAATTATAATGTAATTAAATGCGTTAATTCAAGAAATATATATTTGTAACATAGTAAAACTAATTTTAATAAAAAATAAGTTGGTAATTAATTACTTTTAATTAGAATAAGAGTTTATTTTTTGTCATCTGATGTTTTAATGTAGAATATATTTTTAGTGATTATGTAGCAATAATGATTCTTTTACTTATCTAAATCATCAAATAAAACAGAAATATTAATTTTTCTTTTTTTTTTTATTTTGGTAAATAATTTTTTAGAAGTGGGAGATTTCTGAATTTTTCTTTTAAATATTAATTCTAAAAAGATGGACAGTGTTCTTTTTTATATATTTCTAGCTTGTAAAATAATTTTAAACAGTTTTTTTTTAATTTGTTTTTTAAATAATATAAGAAACATAGCTTTTAAAATGAATATAATAGTTAGAAAATAAGTTCAATTAATTTATGAAGTTTTTTTTTCTACTGTGAAGTATATAATGAATAATAATTTTAAGGAGCGATTTAAAAAACTCTTTTGATGATTCAAATAATTGTAAGTCCTTTTTTAAAATAAATTCAGTAACAACTTTTTTTTTAAATAAAAATTTTTGGCTATCTTTGACATTTTTTTTTTTTTTATAATTGTTAGAATTTTATATGAAATACATGAAATATACGTATCTTATCAAAACTCAAACCAAATTAAGAAAAAAAAAATGCCGGCTAAGACTAAATATTCCGAATTCGGACCGACGTTGGCAAATCTAATCGGGCCACTACCAGAAATCACATATAGGTCCTGCGTCACTTGCCAGTGTAAGTCGCTTGACGATATATAACCATAAGTGGACCGATTACGGTAATTGTCAGTCGAAAAAGTAGATTTTTCAGTTTCAGTTGCCGACATACTGCCGACACTTCACCGAAACCACTGTGCCCATGCCGGCACTTAACCGACAGTGCCGGCTGCGGTCCAATCGTGTGCCGAAAGGTATGTGTTTGCTGGGTTTAGACGTTGACATAAGTTGATGATAATTAGGTTCTGGTGTTAATAACCCAAAAGGTGGCGCTACTATGCTGAATTTTGCTGGATTCACACGATTTCAGCGGCAGTCATACCTCGAGAACAAATGCACGGAACTTCATCTTTTTAGAATTCTCATGATGAGCACAGATTGCCTTTTAATTTGGCACTGTGATAGCGAATTTTGAAGTATTGACATGTATGAGATAGAAGAAAGTTTTGTGATGGCCACAACATACTAGTTAAATGTGGTCTTAGATTTATAAACTAAATACCCAACGGAAATAATGCTTTCACATATTAAAGTTACGCTGAATTTAAAAGATATTCGAATGAAAATATGTACTTTCTTTCAGAAATGTACAAAATTACAAAATAAAGAATGCATCAAAATAACGTAATTTCACTGACTATTGGAATCACATTTATACAGCTTTAAACTATGATCGTCCTAATTACAAAATGGCTGTATTCTTTTATTGTGACACTTACGTAAAATACAAATTTCATTTCATTATTTTCAAATTATAATAGTCTGTATAAAAATTGTATTATCGTGTCGAAGTAACATAATTGTAGTGTCTTAAGTTTGTGTCCTGGAGATATCTAGACGAACCCTAATATAGAACGAGCAAAGTGCTTAAACCGTGTCATACTCTCATAATCATATCTCGGTAAACAAATATATATATATATATATCTATATATATAAAGTAGAGCCATCATGCTGTTGTAACACCCCTGTGATTATAATAGAAATTTCTATTATTTGATGTAATTTCCGCTTTTTGATTTTAGACTTTTAGAAAATTTCGAGTTTTGGTTCGTGAATTGTCCTTGTTTTCAGGGTAAAATGACAACTTGAACGTTTCGTCTCTAATACGATAAAGTTACAGTTGCCGTGATTTCTCAAAAGTTGGTTTTAGATTGCAGTTTTTACAGGACTTTTAATTTATTCGTTAAATTGGACCCTTTTCTGTATTTCGGAAAATTTATATTTAGGAAAATGTCGAAATCAAAGTGAATATTTTCGTATTCTAAAGAAAAATAAGCAACGAAAAAAATCCTTAAATCGTTTAATTTACACATATTTCCATGATGCGTGTTTAAAGAAAGCGTGAATTTTCATTTAGAAAACTGAAACAAAGATGAAAGAAAACAAATTTGTGACTTAATAAATTTACATGAATTGAGGTAATTTAAATATTAACAAGAACGAAAAATCACGCGTCCTGTATTGATTAAACCCCTGCAATTATAATGAAATTTTACGAATTAATACAATAGGTTACTTTCGTTTTTTCTTGCTAAAAGTTATTTCCACTATTTGAAATCCTTTATTACACAAAATCTTTCTTTTTGTATTACATTAATTCTGTATAATATTAATCGTCTTTGTCGCACCATTTAAAGACATACAATAATAATTTATTTAAAGTAGCTTATCTAAAAAATGGTCTTAAATATAACTAAATAAAAATATACTCCGTCTCAAATTCTGCGTCTGAAAATAGCTTTGATCAAAAAAGTTATAAATAAGATACTTTAATTCTCTTCCATAATGTTTATATGCATAGTAAAAAAAGGATTTTCCGTTCTACATAAAAGTTATTATTACAATTATTGCAATTTTTTAAATGCAATTTTACCATTCTTTATAACACAATGTCTCTGTAGGATTGTATTAAATCTAGTGCAGACTATCTTGGAGGGGATTATAGAAACTCATATGTCTAAAAATGAAGTTCTCGAGATTTCTTTTCAAGAAATAGAACTATATCAATTGATTTCCCAGTGGGAAAGTTTTAATTTACGAACTTTGCTCTTCTTTTTGGTTTCATAGTTTTATCATAGAACGTCACAATAAATTCTTTGATTGTGTTACTGAAATGAAAAATATCAAGTAGATTTCTTTTATTTTTATAGTACGTAAGAAATTTCGCTTTTTAAAAGATAGCTATACATATAAAATTCCAGACAAATACGACACTTGTTTTGGGAAATAAAATAAATAAATTTAGAAAATGATCTTAAAATAATCTGAATACTGCATTACCATACATTACATTAAATATACCATGTGTGTTCTATATAGTTATGCTTGTTTAAACAAAATTTAAAATCAAATTTCTTTCAATTACTATAACCCGAGTGATAAGTAAAATATTTTTTTTAATTTAGATTATTACCCGGAATGGGGTTCAACTTGCGGAGCCACTCAATTTTTTTATTAAGCTCCATTTATATGTTTGAAGTAGCATATTTATTTTGAAATAAAATTCAATACAATAAAATATATTGAGCACTTATTTCAATGTCTCAACACTGTTAACAAGAGCGTGCGAAAATAATCAAAATTTTAATCCAATTTCTAGACAATTAGGTGCCATATAGAAAACGATAATAACCCACAAAAACTTTAAAAATAATATTTTCCCGAAAAGTCAATCTGTCCAAACATACGCAAATTTAACTCAATAGAAAATATTAGAGAAACAAATAACTCATTCTTAAATAAGAGATTTGTTTGAAAATTGTTTAAATTGATTGAATGCATCTAAATTGTGTGCAAACCTTTGGGAAGTATTTTTTAACGCAATATACAGTATTAACGCTGATTTATTATAATGGTTAACAATTTTTTTTATAACAAATGTGGTTAAAATTCGGGAAATATCTGCTTGCACGTGCGCCGCCCTAAACTGACATTTAATATGCTTAAATCCAATTAAGATTGGACATAGTTAAATATCTAAGCACTTAATTTCACATCCGCACTTTCAATTAATGCTTTCAAAGAAAATATATTTTGCTGTGGAAGAAAGAAAACAGATTCGCTGGAAAATCAAGATATTTCACAAATTGCAACGTCATTTATTGGTCTAAATAATTTTTTTAGATGAATCATAATTTCCTTTATTTGACCCTGATGAAAATGTTTTGTGTTCTACGTAGAAATAATAATATATATATAATGAAATCTTTAATTATAATTGCACTTATGGCACTACTCTTTTACGTTTCAGAATAGAATTACATACTTAAAATCTGGATATTAATCTTGAGAACTGGTAAACATTCAAATATATTTTAGACGCCTATATGCTATATTTGAATTTTCGTACACATTTATTGGACATTTATTTGAAGGCGATAATTCTTCTTTCCATAGGGTGTCTGTAATAAATTAATTTGAGATTTCAGAATTATATCGACCGTTTTGTGTAACTAAGCTCACTTATTAATGTTTTGTTTAACGGAATTATATTGTTATACGAAATATCTTGAAATTTCATCATACAAATGGTTTGTGGATAGAAAATTTTAAGAATAATTTTGAATAACTCAAATTTTAAGTTAGCGAAAAGAAATGTGAATAATATTACAAAAGTCTGAGACTTAATTTTAAAAGTAATTCGATTTAAATAATTAGAATAAGGTATACAAGTTTAAGTATGCTTTACTTACCCCATCTCTCTCTCTCAAAAAAAAAAAAAAAAAAAAAAAAAAAAAAAAAAAAAATCAGGCAGACTCTACTCAATAATAAATTATGGCACACTTCAGATATTTTATTTCTAACAGACGAACATAAACATAGAAAAATATGTTGAATAAAGAATGGTCAGCAATAATAATATTTTTAACTTAATTCGTCTTGCTGGATATGACGACTTCGTTTTATTGAACATTAACAATGATACTTTCGTAAACTAACTTGAATAAATGACGTTAATGACAATCGACATATTGTAGAGCACATAAATTTTAATACGATGAATAAACAAGGCTAGAAGAATGGTTCCATATTTAATAATATCACTTTAATATAATATCTAAACTCCTGGGACTCAAAATTCTATTTTTCTTATTTATAAAGATTTTGTTATGAAATTTTTTTCTGAAATATCTTTTAATATAATAAGAATATTGCATGTAAAAAAATCTGAAAAAATTTAAATATTAAAAAAAATTAAATTGTAAAATTTTAAACACATTAAGTTTTGATATAACTCTGGAAGTACTTACTCGATTTACAAATTTTTACACTTTTGTGTACAGAAAATGTGTCATTTTAATTTGTCTTCAGGATTTCTTAAAATATTGATTAGGAATTTAAAAAAAAATTAAGTAAAAAAATGAAGTTTTTTTATGAGTGAGTTTTACATTAATTAGCGTATTTTCTCAATTATCACTCAAAATTAAAAATTTCGAATACAATTTGTTGGAAATATAGCATAATACCTCTGTTAAAAATATCATACATATGTCTTGCAAGGAACTTTAGCTATATTATTTTAAAGTTGACAAATCGTGAAAAAAATCATTCTGAGATAAATGGAGCTGAAGTTCTCGTCAGTGGGTAGTTGATGCATCGCTTCTCAAGGCAAAAAGATGTTATAGGTCTGGATCTAATAAAGATAAAAGCATTCGGTTTGTGGTATTTAACGATAAAAACTCAGTATTTTTTTATGCCAATAAAACAAATTGCATTTTTTTGAGAATTTTTAGCTCCGGACCCCCTTATGATTTTGTAGAATAGACGTAACACATGAATTATAGTCAGAAATATTTAAATCTTTCATCTTACCTTCGTCATAGAATGAATTAGAAGAGACTTCATAACTGTCCAGCAGAATCACCTTGATTTAAACACACAGTAAAGAATTGGGTTTTCGAATTTTTGAATATTAAAACAATTCCTTTCCACCTTTCGAATCAGGCTGCTTTTTTTCCGAGCCATCGTATGTCATGATGCTCACGTAACACTTTCACGTCAGTCATTATATGTCTAGGTAAAGAGTTTTCCCTCAGCCGTGCGTTTGTATAGCCTGGAAAGACTCTAGATTTAAATTCAATACAAAATATTACAAACTGAAGTAGGAGGAACATTCCATTGATTAATCACAGAATTTTATTAAAGTAGGAAACCTTTTTTTATCAGTGTATTGTATGGAGTTGTTTGATTCTTCATGCAACGGTGGTTCAGGGGTTCGATGGTATTGTAAGATTTAAAAAAAAAAAACTCCAAAATTATAGGTGAAAGAAAATGCAGTCAATGTTTATTCATTTTCAAATGAAAACAGACAATTCGTAAAAAGAAAAGCATGAGATATGGAGATACGTAGATGTATAGTTATCCAAGGCAAAATTTTCCGTAAAGTCAAAAAAAAAAAGAAAGAAAGAAAATAACAGCGGTCCTTTATCGGACCTTACAGCGCAGGGGTAGAAAGCCAACTCAACCTTTTGCGTACTGAATCATATGGCTTGGTGTATTACATTATCGCCAATTTACAAATTTTTTGAGGCCGGAATTGCAGAGACAAAGCATCGGCGGCAGGTTTAGCAGAAAATAATGTAGCAGCCCCCCTTTCAGCACACACGCACGGGATATAAAGCAACCCTACTTATTTTAAGAGTAAGAGCGCCATGAAGTCGGGAATTGTTTACTTTAACAACAGATTGAGCTTAAATGTGATTGTTAAATCTTTAACGAATGTATGTAAAATGCAGAGGGCATATGTGCTAAGATTAATGAAATATAATTTGAAACCGCAATTCCCATAAAATACTTTTCTATTTTTTTTTATTTTTTTCTTTTTACCCGTCAAATTCTAATAGGAATTAAGAGTGACTTATTTATAACGCAGATGAAACACAATAAAAGAAAATGAAAATGATAAAAAGTGCAGATGCACTTAGGTTTATGTGTTCTTGATTACTTTTAAATACCGACCGTTAAGAAATAAAAAAATAAATATGCGAGAATGGGATTTTGAAAATGTGAAAAAATATGAAATCATAAATCTTTGCATTTGATCGTGTTAAGTTCGTTCTGAAAAGGAGAGAGAAAGACAAATATATATATATATATATATGAAGGTAGAAGTATGTACTGTTTTAAGAAAAAGAATTAATTTAATGATTTTACTTGTTTAAAGTAGATTTTGAGTAGCGGCGGGCGGAAACCGATATGATGCAGAGAAAGCTGCCACATATGGTGTAATGAAATATTTGAAAATTACTGAAAGAACCGAATAACGAATCTCCTGGTATATTTCTATAAATACAGAATAAAATTTGAAATATGAATTTTCACTTCTTTTCATTAAAATTCGTGGACAAATATATTTTTATAAATTTATATTTAATATGAAAATTTCATTTCATTCCATTAAGAATTCTGGAAGAATAAAATAAATAAGCTTTCAAAATTTTGGTTGGCCATTTATTTTTTTATGTTTTTTTTTTAATCATACGTAAATATATGTATATATATATATATATATACATATATATATATATAAACAAATAGTGGCTATAAATAGACATATCTGTAGAACAACATTACCTGAAAATGTTGTTTTGTCATTGACATTTATCTGAAACAGATTTAAAATGTAAAAGCTCAAACCAAAATTTTCTACCTTGCAGCTTCATTTATATATTTTTGTCCCGGTCTGTAATAAGACAAACTCTACGCTTCCGAACAGTATTTTTCTGAGTATTTCTGAAATGAACATTATATATATAAAACAGATGTCAAATAGTTTCTTATCAAATTATTTTTAATTATGCTTATTCAATAATTCGTTTACCAAAGAAGACTAAAATCGAAGTACCGATATTTGATTAAATATTTGTAAATAAAACGAAAAATATAAAAGTCAGTTTTTCAGAAAAGTATTATCTTTTTCTATAGATTTTTTTTTCACTGTGAATGAAGAATTGTTTGATTTATTAAGAAAGTGTAATAAACGGTGGGAATTGAATATTTTAACAACTCTTTCTTTGCCCTTATTCATTTTGAAATATAAAAAGAAAGGAAAATAATTCTTATACTGTTGGCATGTATTTATTATTCTAAGTGTTATATACTACATTACAGAATTACTTATTCACTGATTATCAAGTATTTCTATTACTGCTTCCTTGGCTATTCGCTTTTTTCTAAAATCGTCTGACCTAACCAAATTTTGTATCCCGTATTTGACAATTTCATATAGATGCACCATATTTTAACTAAACGGTAAACTAAAATACGAGTATATAAGAACATTATCACAATGTTGTGCTTAGAATATTTTATTTCACAGATGAATGTCTGAAAACAGTAAGAAAGATAAAATTTCCATTTATATGTAAGTGCCATATTAGCAACAGGTTCGCCGAACATAAAAAAAGCATAGGTAACAGATCTATCAAACAGGTGTGAACTGCCTGAATTCCGACGTAGACAAAATTCAACGACGACTTCACTATCACTAATCTGCTAAAATGAATAGCGTGCCGGAGTTTCGTTCGAAGATAATAAAATCAAGCCCCTGGCACACAGTGGAGTATTTGACCCAAAAACCTGGCGAAAAATGCAAAAATTAAAATTTCGTCAACAATTGTAAAAATCATATTTTATAATTGCTAACTAATTGGTGCGTCGTTCTATGTCTATTTTAGGAGCCTGAATTATATCCGGTGGCTCCTGGCCTGAGTTGAAGAGGAAGTTTCTTTGTGAGAAGACGTGTTCCTTTTTGGCTTTGTCGTTATGTTTAAATATATTTTTTGTGGCTCAATGAATAGTTGAATTGAAACTAAACAGGGCTTACGTGTTTAACAAAGGTCAGAGCTTAGTGTTAAACTATGTCTTAATTTAAATAGTCTAGTATTTAATGTAATAAAAAACATTAAAGGTATAAAAGGCTTATTATTAAAGTGTTTTTGACTTTGTAATTTAAACCTGTCGAAAGCTTTTTAAGTATGTGCCGGGCTGTGCCGGACCATGTTTGAATTATAATCGTATTAGTTATAGTCTTGAGTGCCAATTTCTGCAAAAACATCTTCCACATATTGTTGCCATTTTTTATACAATCTTTTTTTCCGTAGGACTATTTAAATCCCATTCTTTGCTGCAACCAAAAGAGATAAAAACTATATTTTTACTCTTAGTCCAGTCAAATTGTCAGGAATAGATGCGAAAATTCTGCTAGAAGATTTTATGCTTTTAAAGTGTTTATGGGGATGCTAATAACAGGAATTTTCAACAAAATATCTCCAGGCTAAACTTTGTGGAGCCAAAAAATACCACGAAATTTTCGGACTTTTTTCACTTTTTTTTTTGCTATAACTGAAAAATTATAAAATTTCTGTGTACCATACTTAATTAAAAAAAGAAACAACATTAAATTCTCTACAAATTTCACAACAAAAACGTTTTTCTGAACCCATTACTAAGTGCGCTGCGGCTTTCTGAAAAATACACTTCTTTTCTAATTTTGTGGAGAGTGGCAAAAAACAACATTTGACACCATTTTTTATTAATTTTATCCTCTTTAATGTAATTTGTTTATATTAAAGGTATTTGCATGACAGCAATAACGGTTAATTACAGCAGTAACATTATAAAAACTTTGACAACAGTGTATTTTTTTCCGTATTTAGAACTTAAGTGGAGAAAATTAATAATACGTATTTACATGAATGTAAATAAGAGTTACGGTAACATTTTTTTTAATGTATTTAGTAATTTATGGATTGCTTGCGTGTTAGTGGGTTTGGTCCGTCAACCTCAGCTTGAGGAGCAAACGAGTAGGTTGCTTCTTTTTCAACAACTTTGATCTTCTTTGAGCTTGTTGCGACATCGTCAACATGGTTGTCAAAGTCATCGTCGATGCTAGTTTGGTCGATGGCTTCCTAGGCATCAGCTTCATAATCCTCTTCTTCTGGGTGCATAATGTCGTCCACATTTTTTGCAGTTGACCGCGTTACAGTTTTTGGAAATTGTCATGTATTTGAGTCCTGATTTTTGACAAGAACATGCCTTGCCGCACCCTTTTACACAGCTACATGAGACAGCATGCAGCATGGATTAAGGTGCAGGGTTTTGGCACATTTAAAAACTGGCTTAAAGGGACCGTCCCAACCCCATTCTTCAGGGGGGTGTTGTTTCCTAGCCAAGCTTGTGCCTCATAACAATATGGGAGGAAATTATGCTAAGCAGCCTCTTGCATTGGTGGTAGCCTTGCAAGATAAAGTTAATTTTAGTGGCAACTGGAACCTCAAGGTGTTCGAAGTCTATGTGGTGTCTATGCATCCACAGTATAGTCCAAAAATGCATTTTTCTCCAGCTTTGATGATTTCGTCAAGGGTTGACTCGGGTTAATTGAACATACAGGTTATTTCCTTAAGCTGATGATGTTTTTTCAAAGTGTTACAAAACTTTGACTTTCCTTGCCCAAAAAGGACGATTGTTGTATCGCATCCTCTGATTTAATGAGTGAAAGGAACATTGCTGTAATTGTATTTATATGGCACGGTTGAAAACCACTTGGTTTTCGATGTTCCCTCTTCTTGGTTTTCGGAAACACATATTTTTGTGTTGACATCCCAAGCTGGTCATGATCACGAGAAAATCAACGCCTTTTCCGACAATACTACACTCTCAAAGGCTTCGGCTCTGAAATGGCTGAGGTAACAATCCTAACATCAGCGTTTGCTTCTGTGTGGTCAGCTTGAATTCTTTTATTTTGAAACTCTGTTTTAAGCAGTGAAATGAAGCGATTCTTGTTTTGGTCTCTAGCTAAAAATTTGTTGTGACGGAAGATTTTGATTGACACTAGTTATTTTTTTATCTTTTTTTTTTTCCCTTATCGAGCTATTATCATTTTTCGTACTATTCTAAACTATGCTGAATGTGTGAGTCGAATTTTTTTAAAAAGGTAGTTATTATTAAGTAATCGATGTAATCATTATTATCCAACTATATTTGTACTACATTATTCTGTTAACATTTTTTAATTAATTTTGCAGTCATATCACAGTATGAATGAAAATTTAATTAAATTGTAAGAATAAAGATAAATCAAATCATCCTACAATTTAGTGAGGATCATTAAAATTTTAGCAATGAACACCCCACAAAAATAATACTTTTTATTTAACCCTGTAATCGTCGCGATCGATACATACACGGGCAATTTGCCCATAATTGTATCAGGCTCGACGATTAGGGGTTAAGCATAAAGAGTGATAATAAATCAAACAAAATATCTAAACTTAAAATACAGTTATACTAAATTTAAAATGTTATGTTGTGGATATTTATAATCTATAATAAGGTCAAATTCATAGGATCTAATGCTTCAGCAAATGCGTAGTTAATATTACATAACTTTCCAAAGATTTTTGTATTGCTGATCTGAAAGAAGCCGTTTTTACATTTGATGTGTATGTGTATAACTTTTTTTTGGTGAAAGGTGAAATTTTAAAGCAAACTGGAAAATATTTCTTTTTAAACTATTGAAAGTAGGATGTGGTAGAAAAAAAGGAAGAAATTGTCGTAGGGACACATTTAAACGTACACCTAATACCTGAAAAGCGCTATAGACCTAAAAAGAACTAAAAATCGTACAACTTACGACAAAAAGTACAATTTGGCAACCATTCCTTCTGCCCACCCTTCTTGAAAATTTCTTTTCTCTCTTATATTATTTATTCAGCAATAGGTATATTTCATTTCCCCAGTTTGTGATGAAAAGAAATTTTTGAAGGATGGGAGACGAAAAATAAGTCACTTTCTGTGAAGTTGAAAAAAGGTGTAGTTTTCAAAAAGCCGTGGCGCGTTTAGTATTCGGTATAGAAAAACGTTTTCATTAGGAAATTTGTAAAGAATTAAATGTTTTTCCTTTTTATAATGAAGTATGGTGCACAAAAATTTAATAATTTTTGAGTTATAGGCAAAAATCTGAAAAATATTCGAAAATTTCGTAGATTTTTGTCTCCACAAACTTTAGCTTCGAGATATTTTGTTGGAAAACCCTGTTATTAGCATCCCCATAAACACTTAAAAAAACATAAAATCTTCTAGCAGATTTTTGCATCAATCGGCCCTATTTTCTGACTATTTGACTGAACTATCTGTATTGTACGTCTTTAGCTTACAGGATATTGTCTGAGAGCTTTTACCCCTACAGATTCTATATGTATGCATGTAAGTTCGTAGGTAGGTACGTACATACGTACGCAACTTGATATATCTTCATATAAATATTAGATTGGCTTAAAATTGTAAATACTTATTTACTGACAAAAGCTTCTTCAATTAATTTCGGGGGCTCATAGATTGAAAATAAGGGGAGGAAGTAGGAAATTAAAGAAGTCTGGAGTAGACGCAGAAATGATTAAAAGGGTGTAAGTAATATTAAAAGACATAACAAGTGGGCATCGCATTGACGAAAAAATTTCCAAACATCTGCTGATGAAGCAGCAAGACTGTATGTGAACCTTACAATAGGTACCCCATGATTCCAACAATGCACAAGGTTTTGATTCATGGTGGCGCTATAATTAAGAAAGCAGACGTACCCATTGGCCAACGGTCAGAAGAAGCTGCCGAGGCCAGAAACAAACAATTTAGACAGTACCGTACAAAGTACTCAAGCTAATGCAATAGAGAAGTTTACAATAGAGTTGATGCAAATTGGCTGCTTTTAAGCAACGATCCTTTTATAAACTGCTCTAGACAAATACCAAGGAAAAAGAGCAAGCCATACAGTAGTGAGGCCCTACAACGTCTTCTTTCAACTAGGTCTGATGGTAGTCCTGATAAAAGCCAAGAAGATTGGGATGAAGAAGATGAAAAACAGAGTTCTGAAGAATCAGATTGAGACTGATAATCTATTAAATACACTGAAGAACCAGCATCTCTATACTGCAGAGACTCCACTTTATTAAATGTATTATTAAATGTAACTTTATCAAATATAAATAATTTTTATTAAATGAAAACTAAATGTAACAATTATTATTAAAGTAAATTAAATGTAAATAATAAATTTTATAGATAGTATAATTAAATACATTTAATTAAACATTACTAGTAAATAATACAATCTATCAACAATTATTTTTCTCTTATAAACAGTAAACATTTAAAGCTGCTAGTCACTCAATTTCCAAACTCCCTTCCATAATGTTAAGACTATGGGCATGTGATGTATTCTTATTTTAAAATATGTACTTGGTAAATTAATATTTGAACTTCTTTTTTCTTTGTGTTCTTCGTAAATTATGTCTAAGGAGATTGTACGTACGTAAGTAAGAGTACTTAAGTAGTAATAGACGTAGTAGTAGGAGTAGGAGTAGGTAAGTAAGTAACGTAAAGTATGATCTTTTTTTTCTCTGTTGTTAAAATATTTATAAAATGCAGCCCTGTATATGATCTATAAAGTGTAATCACACCAAGTAATGTAAAAAAAAAAAAGTTCAATTTAAAAATGCATATCACAACTACAAACGCACTTCCAGCGATTATTGGTCATAGACTTCAATAGTTAAATTTATTCTTCAGCCAAATTCTTTTGTGTGTCCCTGTAAATGAATTATATATTCTATGCACACGATACTCTACAATAAGTGCCTTAGTACTCCTCAGTGATGTATATAAATTTAAGTACATTTAAAGTAGTGTGATATCATTAAAATACAGAGCAAACGATTTTTTCCCATAGATCATAATGTAAGGGAATTCTTTTGGGTGTCTCTCTAAATGAACCGTAAATGCTATGACTTCATTTATAATACCAAACATGCCATAGTGATACCCAATAACACCTAACAATTTCAAGGCAATCGGACTATAATTACATAGAAAAATATTTTTGGCCAGGATTTCGGGTCAAATACTCCACTGTGTGCCGGTGGAATGGTAATTAAATTATTTTTTGGCCAGTTTAAAGGACGCCCGAAATACCGGGTGTCCCAAAAATGACCGATGGTTTTTCAATTACATAATTGCAAACGGTGACAGATATTAAAAAATTTCTTGCAGGGGGTTATGTATAATAAAATGGAGCGTTGAATAAAAATTTTTGAATTCAAAATCGGCCCGGTTTGCGAAAGTTGCGTATTGTATTGCTGATCCTTCTATATACCGGGTGTCCCAAAAAGGACTGACTGATTTTAAAATTCAATAACTTGCAAACGGTGACAGATATTAAAAAAATTCTTGCAGGAGGGTTATGCATAAGGTCAAAAGTTTTATTACAGTGATTTTCAATTTTAGTTCGATTTACAAACAATAGATGGCGCTGTAAGCAATAGTCGCTAAATACAGGCTCGATTTCTAGTCCTTTCTCTTGTTCCATGCTGAAAAAGGAGATGGAAATGTATTATCCGGGCCACGAAGAACCAAAAATCGAGCCTGAATTCAGCGTCTATTGATCGCAGCGCCATCTATTGTTTGTTATTCGAACTAAAATTGAAAATCACTGTAAAAAAACTTTTGACCTTATGCATAACCCTCCTGCAAGAATTTTTTAAATATCTGTCACCGTTTGCAAGTTATTGAATTTTAAAATCAGTCAGTTCTTTTTGGGACACCCGGTATATATATAAAAGTAACGATTTAGAATTGGACCAATGAAAATCTGCGTAGATACCACGAAACGCATCTGATTGGTCAAAGCGTTCTGACGCTATAAGGGGGTCGGCTCTGTCGCCAAACGTCGCCAACTTAGCGATATATCGTCAAATTTGGCGACCAAAATTAGTCGCTAAAAGTGACGCTAACTTGGTGCTATTTCCATATTTTCGCCAAATTTCCATAGACTCCCATTGAAATCCAATAGGGTTACTTGCTTGCAGAAAATGAACAAATTGAGATATTTCAATACAACAAAAACTAATATTAGCTTATGAATAGAGCTTAATTGAACTATTTACATATTTTTAAGCACAAACACTAACTATTTACAACATTCGTAACACTATATATGCAATAATTCTTATAATTATGACACTCTGTAAGCTCTAATGATTATGTGCTTGGAGATAAGGAAATAAAATTGTCAGGAGTTGGAGAGGAGCGCGTTTTTACCAAGTGGAATCTAAAAATTGAATGCATAGAAAATAAGAAATCGCGAAGCGATCTAGAATGGAAACGCGAAATAATTACGTCTGTCGTTGGCTAAAAAATAGGGATTGCTTCGTGATACCGAATGAAATCGCGAAGCGTTTATACAGGTGTTTGGTGAGCGCAGCGTGCAGTGGGGCGAACCCTCCCTAGTTACGTAAAAAAAAAATTCCGCCCCCTGAATTGATATCTACATGCTCCCCAAGGGGCGCGAAATCCCAAATTTCAGCTAAATTATGCTAGTTTTCCTGAATTTTAATAGCTATTAAAAAATTAATTGGCTATTGACCCATTGGGGATACAATGCTATTATGTCTCTTTACCATATGTAAAAAAATTCAAATCCTTTGAATATCATCTTCATGTGCCCCAAGGGGCGCGAAATCCTGGAATTTTACCTAAATTACACTAATTTTTCTGAATTTTAATAGCTATAAAAAAAATAAATTTGTTATTGGCCCATTGTGGGTACACTGCTATTATGTCCTCTTACCATATGTAAAAAGTTCGAAATCCCTTGAACATCATCTTCATGTGCCTCAAAAGGGTTAAAACATTATGAAATCTGACAAAATGTGACTTATTTCAGGTTTACTGGAAGATTTTACTAAATAATAAAAATAAATAAATAATAAATGTTTGACATTTTTATTAATTTCGACAACAATATGATATAATTTGTGTTTTTTTCCGTGTTTACATTTAGCTCCTGAGAATAAGCAAATAATAATTATACTGTGTAGGATTAGACCCAGTTTTTAAATGCTTTCAGTTTGTAATTTGTAATCGCGTTTTGTATCAAAAGTCTTCATTTTCGAACCTGAAACAATTTGAGTCCCAATTTATCCTTCCTTTCATTCATATCTGGATACGGATTCAAACGGCTATGTTACTAATTTAACAGTTCTCTCAGTTACTTGTGCGTGACATGGCAATTTCAACAGGTTTAAAAGAATTTCAGTGCCCGCACCTAGTGCTCCATTCTTGAACCTTTCAATTTCTTCTTTCCCGAATCTCCTGGTAATTAGAGGCTCCACTCGTTCTTTCACACCTCTCTCTAATCTTTGATTCCCATCAATTAAATTGACATAATCTGCTGCTGCAAAATCTATTTTTGGAACCCTAAACTTCCTTTTATTCCTGTTTTGTAGCGGTCTTCTCTGCTGGCTCTCATTTTCTACTTTTATGCGTCTAAATGCGAATTCCCTACTGTGCTTCATACCATCTGCTAACATAGCAAGAAGTTTTTCTCATAAGCGAAATAGTTGTTTCTCTGGATCAGAACGTAAAAAATATCCCTCAAATCCGACTCCAGATACTTAAATTAATATAAACAGAATTGAACAGAACTTCAATATAAACAGAAACGGGCTCTTGTAACAGTGATATGTTTTCTTCTTTTCTTAATATGATCGGAATAATTTCCTATTTTTTCTTGAAACAACGTATTGTCCTTACGGACATAAAAAACACTGCAGTTAATCAAACATTCCACTGTGATGATGACATATCCTGCCTTAAATTCTCACGTGCCCGTCTGACTTTATTTCAGAAGTATCAGCATCAGCAACGTAGGTGATGTCAAATCCAGCAGCGAAGTCATATACAAAACAGGAATTTCAGGAATATTACGGTTCCAAAAAAGACTATGTCAATTCAATTGAAGGTAATCAAAATTTAGAGAGGGATGTAAAAGAACGACTGGAGACTCCAATTACCCGGAGATTGGGAACAGAAGAAATTGAAAGCTTGAAGAATGGTGCAAAAGTGCAGGCAATAAAATTCTTCCAAGCCTGTTGAAATTGCCAAGTCGCGCACAAGCAACTGAGAGAACTGTTAAATTTGTAACAGAGGCCTCTGAAGCAGTATGTGGATATGAAAGACGTGATGGGTACATTCGGACTCAAATTGAGTCACGTTCCAGGAGAGAGACTTTTCATACAAAAAATGTGATTTGTTTAAAAACTCATTTTACTCTTACCTTTTATAATTATTTAATGCTTATTAAAAGTGAGGAGTTAAATGTAAATATTTAAAAGGAAAATATATAGCCGAAATTCATAAAAATTTGTGTAAATCTTGATTTTTATTACGTAACTGTATCTTCAAGCAAATCTAAAATGAGTCAAATTTTGTCACATTTCATAATGTTTTAATCCTGTTGGGGCGCATTAAGATGATGATGTACGGATTAGAAACTTTTTACATATGGTAAGGTGATATGATAGCACTATATCCACAATGGGCAAATAACAAGTTATTTTTTTTAATAGTTATTAAAATTCAGGAAAATTAGTGTAATTTAGCTAAAATTCTGGGATTTCGTGAACCTTGGGGCGCATGAAGATGATGTTCAAGGGATTTGAAACTTTTTACATATGGTAAGGCGACATAATAGCATTGTATCCACAATGGGCCAAGAACAAGTTAATTTATTTTAATAGCTATTAAAATTAAAGAAAATTAGCGTAATTTAGCAAAAATTGGGGAATTTCGAGCCCCTTGGGGCGCATGAAGATATCAATTCAGGGGGCGGATTTTTTTTTTTTTTACATAATAAGCAATACAATACGCAACTATCGAACACAGGGCCGATTTTGTATTAAAAAAGTTTTATTTTACGCTCCACCCTAATGTATAATATCAGCCGTTTTTTTTTTACTGTGATTCTTTATTTTAGTTCGAATTTCAAAACAAAGATGGCGGTGAGACCAATAGGTGCTCAATCCATACCCGATTTTTGGTACTTCGGGATCCATTCAATACATTTTAATCTCCTTTTTTCCCATGGAAGAAGAGAGAGGTCGAAAAATCGAGCCTGGATTTATGCGTTATTGCTTGCAGCCCCATCTGTCAATGCTATTTGTAACTAAAACTGAGATTCGCAGCAAACTCCTGACATCTTGCATAACACCCCTGCAAGAATTATTTTAATATCTGTCACCATTTGCAAGTTTTTGAATTTTAAAATCAACGGATTTTTTTTTTTTTTGGGACACCCGGCACGATATCGTAAGCAGCATTGACTTTTGTAACTGCTGAGTGTAACTGGATAATCGTTTTTTTTTTTTCAAGTTTCCTATAAATTGAAGGCCCCGGTAAAATTAGGGGCCCAGTAGAGGGTGAAGCCAGCTATACATTAATTAATATGTGCCACGGGAAGTTAATTATGAGTTATATTCTGCCGTGATAAAATAAAAAAAACATTGTTTTTAAATCAGTTTTTAAAACAAAAAATTGTTATTTTTCATTTATGCTTTGTTATAATACTACGTAATTAAATAAAATCGTTGTTTTGAAAATATAACCAATTACATGTCAAATATTTTTTTTAAAAAAGGTACATCATATATTTTCATAATATTTTAGAAGGAAACGTATTATGTATTTGTATGATAAACTATGCGCAATAGTATATATTTAACAACGTGCAACATGTCGTCTGGTTCAATTTGTGTAAGATGTGTGCATTGTTCTGTATTGTTGTGTTTTCTGTTAAAGCCTTGTAAAAATATTTTTACAATTTCTATTGACTGAAATTAGTAATAAAATTATCAAAATAAGATGTTAATGTACACCGGTGGAAATTAATTTATGAAAACACCGTTTTTTAACAAAAAATCCTATAATATTCATTAAAAGTAAATGAAATTTCATATATCCTACATGCAATGTACAATAAATAATTTAGAAAAATGAAATTTCATACATATTGATAAACTAAAACGTAAAGTAAAAATTAGATTTTCGTAACGTGGAAATTGATTTATGAAATATCACATTTAAGGCAGTCCGGGACACAAAAATCTTCAAATTTTCAAAAAAAAAAAAAAAAAAAAAAAAAAATAATTGGATTAAAAGTTTCTCTGCCGTTTTCTGCTTAAAATGACGTTTAAATCATATTTCTAACTTAATTATAACAGGAATTATTAATTTTTTTCGTTTTTGTTCCTTTACAAAAATCTACCTTTTAAGCTATGGTTGTCAAGGAAACGACTTCTTGTAAAATTGCGTTTTTCTTCATGATGGATTTTTTCACCATTACTCATATTTAAATTGTTATAAACCAAAAATCGTTACAGATCAATGGTTTAAACTTGGAACATGTCTTTTTCAATAGCTTTATTTTAATTTTGATTCAGCAAAATAAAAAGAAAAAATTACTTTTTATAATATGATTAAAAAAACAAAGTTACATAATTTTTTTACTAATTTTTATTTTAAATATTTTTAATTTTTTTAATTAATATTTTTTAAAGTGCTAAATCTAAATTAAAGCTTATATATTTCTGTTTATTTAAATGAATGAAAAATGGAAATTACCTAAATAATATTCCGTGTTATAACGATTTTAAACTACCCGACGTTTTTAACAAAATTTAAATTTTAAATTTAAAAAAAATTATGAGAAGTTTTATCATGCGATTTTGTTTACAAATGATATTTTTAACCATCACAAAAAATTTCAAAATTTTAACTCAATAAATAAAAAAGATTTGAAAATGTGTCCCGGACCGCCTTAATTGAAATTAAAAGTTAGTAAAGCCACATCAGAGTTTCTTTTATTCTAGATGACATTGATAAAACAAGATTTTGAATGTATTTCTGATAAATTAATTTGCACTTTTGACCGATTGAAGCTTTCAATTCTACAAATGATGTGTACTGCATCCCATTTGCATAAACCATTTGAACAAGTTGTTCCTAAACGTTTTGGATGGGGTTGTGGACTAATAGGTGGATGATCTAAAAGAACAATATTTTGTTCGTCAAACCAATTTTTCATTGCATTTAAAATGTGAATACTTGCATTGCCTTGGATGAAGATGTAATCTAAACCATAATATTGCCATGTAAATGGAAGAAGTGAATTTTATAAAACTAAATTGTAATCAACGACTTCTTGGGACCATTTAAAAATACAATTTCACTTTTGCCATCATAAGCGATCGCTGCCCAAATCATCAAACTTCCGCCACTTCAATGTCTGCTGAATGTAAATTTTGGTTATTTTCTGAGGTCTCTCCAATAATGCTTGATGCCATCCGGGCTATCCAAATTAAATCTTTTTTCGTCGGAGAAAAGGATTTTCTCCGAATTGTCACCCATTGCCATGTACTTCTCGCTATATTGCAAGCGTATCTGGTTGTGACGCAAAAATAACTTTAAACCAGACTTCATTTTTGACCATCTGAAGCTTCGTGAAGAATGAAAAGTTTGCCTAACTCTTCTAGAAGTAACAGTAAGGGATAGATCTGCACAAATCTGCTTTGAACTGTGACCAGCTGTCGATGCAATTTGAAGAATCCCCTTTTCTCTCTCTTACTTAAACATGGATTACGTTTTTTGTTAACATTTTTGACATAATGTGCTGGATCTTTTCTATAGTTATATATCACACCAACTGATCTTTTAATCAATTTACTAATTTCCGGAACAGACTTTCCACATTCTAGATAAGCATCGATTTTAGCTCTTTCTTCATCAAAAACAACATCTTTCGTTTACCCATCGTGAAAAGTATGACTGAAACGTATTGTTTTCAATATATAACGCTTTTTATGTCTAATGTGCATGTCACGTTACCTTGCTTAATGCAAATTTTTGTCGCATTACTTCGGAATAGCCAATAAAATGTGATATTTCATAAATCAATTTCCATGTTTGTATTTAACGAAAATGTAATTTTTGACTTTTTGTTTATGTTTATATTATGTACGAAATTTTATTTTTGTAACTCATTTGTTATAAATACTATGTATATCCCATGAAATTTCATTCATTTTTAATGAATATTATATAAGTTTTTGTTAAAAAACCGCGGTTTCATAAATCAATTTCCACCAGTGTATCAGAGAATTTTGAAACCTTAAACATTATGTAGTACGTTTTCATATCATTGTATGTATAAATGGGTAACTATAATACGTGGTAATCATATACGGATGCAAAGTCACTCGTTTTAGCAATCGCGTCCAAGCAATGTTGTGAAAGTTCGTTAATGTTCATTTTTTTACATTTGAGAAAAAATCCAAATATGATCATTCTTAAATTATTTACGTATGTATATATGATGCTTACAAACAATTTTACCTCAATTAGCAACAGTCAAACATAAACCCTTTTTTCCAGCTGCACGTGACTTCATTATAACAATGGTAGAGCTTGATAAGGATAAGCAAGATTAACAAGATTATCTCCACAAATAAATCTGCTGCAATACAATTATCCGTTATTGGGAAACAACATTTTCCCTCCAAAGAACCACGCCCACATACCCAATCAAGTTCTATATGCCCAAGCGTTTTACGTTTGCTGTTCAAAAACTTTATAATACACTAGTTTGAAATTGCGCGTATTCCTGAAATACAGAAGTATGTCATTCGACAAGGTACGTGTTACGTTTTGCTGAAATATGTGGAGAATGGGAAGAAGTTGAAGTCATGCTGCGTTTCTTCATAATTTCATCTTCCTAGACGAGCTTAAAAATGGCATTCATTCTCCTCCTGTTCGAAGCTTTCTATTAGTATACAGATTTGATAAGCATATACAGATTTGAAAAATACGCTGTGCATATATGTATGTGCGAGTGTATGTTATTGAGATGATAAGTAAGAATAAAGGAGCAGATATTTCACAATAATTCTAAATGTCGTGCTGTGACTAATCTGTTAAAAAAATTATTGATTTTACAGGAAAATTATCCCGAATATAAAATTAACTTAAAATCATAAAGTTAAGATAAAATATTGAGTCTTAATTTTAAAGGTGTCATATTCTTTACACAAAATCAAAGTGATGTATTCAAAGTTTCTACAGAACTAGTAATTCCACTGATATGATCGACATACTGTAATTCCCCTCATAACTTCGCTTTTTCCCAGGAAACCTCGGCTAACATTGCAATAATCAGTGCAGTTTTCGAGCTATAAATGTTCATATCATTTTCATTTTAACAGGGGAAAAAGAGACATGAAAATGCTGGTTAATATGGCCTAGATTCCGGATTTAAAGAAATAAATAAGTAAACGTTATAATCTATGTCCCTTCCTTTCCATGGCTCAGTTTTAAATAGACTAAAATGGCGGTATATGAGACGTACTTAACTCTAACATCTTTATTTTATTGTTTCAATACCGCTGGGCGTTCGTTTAGACTTTCCTAGTTAAGTGGGCTTTCTTTAAAGTTGAAATTCTGTCTGGTGAAACTTATAATTTGCTGCATTTTGACAAACAGTTGTATAGTGGAAATAGTGTGGCTCAGAGAAAATAGTATTCGATAGGAAGGCAATTTATTTTTATTCTACACAACTTTTAACCGAAAATAACACTGAAATAGATAGATGTTTTGCTCTTATTACTGGGTCAATCCATTTCAAGTGGTCCAGCACTGGTTGCTCGACCATTTTTAAAAAAATCTGAAATTTTTTGTACAACAATCCTAACATGATGGAAGTTCAAAATGACTATTATTTTAATTTTATTAATTTTTGTTTGTGCATGGCGGCCATCTTTGTTTCATCGTCTGCAGCAATTTTCTCACAAGAAGGGTTTACGGAATTGTAAATAATTCATCGTTTATTTCTCCAATTCAAGTGCGAATTAAAGCAATTTGTACAGAATACATTGGGCTAAAAATTTGGTAATGGAGTAACTAAGTAGTAGTAGTGGGAAAAATTTTTTTTATAAGAGTATTGTAGGGTAGTGTTATGCACAAGAAATTTCAGGATGGAGATTTCACTACAAGCTGAAACATGGTAAGTAGCTACAATAAAACAATAGTTTGGCAGTATTGTTTTGACATGTTGCCCTTGCCATATCTCAGCTTGTAGTCAAATCTCCATCCTGAAATTTCTTGTGCATAACACTATCATACAATACTCTTATCTATAAAAAAAATCAGATTTTTACCTCATGCCACACCAGAGATATCAAAGCCTGAAAAGTGCGATTTTTGACATTTTTGAAAATTTTGGGGGTTTTTTTTAGCGAAGAGAAAGCAAGTCCCAGATCTGGAACTCGGCGTGCGAGTACAAGTACTTTCGGCCTATTTGTAAAAAAAAAAAAAAAAAAAAAAAAAAAAAAAAAAAAAAAAAAAAAAAAAAAAAAAAAAATGTGATGTTGACAGTATTCCTTGCTAGAAAAATTTCCTCTTGTAAACGGACAAATTTTGGAAAAAAACTGAAACTTTATGCTTAAATTTTACCAATAAGCAGTTAGTTTCGGAAACTACTCCATTACCAAATTTTTAGACCAATGTATTCTGTACAAGTTGCTTTAATCGCCGTTGAATTGGATAAATAAACGATGAATTATTTACAATTTCGTAAACCCTTCTTGTGAGAAAATTGCTGCAGACGATGAAACAAAGATGGCCGCCATGCACAAACAAAAATTAATAAAATTAAAATAATATTCATTTTGAACTTCCATCATGTTAGTGTTGTTGTACAAAAATTTGCAGATTTTTTAAAAATGGTCGAGCAACGAATATGACATTTTCTGGACCACTTGAAATGGATTGACCCTACTGGGATTCTGCTTTTGTATTGCGTAAAAAAAAGGAAAATTTTAATATAGTTTAAATGGTGAACCATTCTTAAGGTTCACATTGCTCATTTTAATCGTGTCCTAGTTTTAGCCGTGCACACATTAAAAATTTATTACATATTTAGTAGATAAGTAATAGAAGAATGCTCTTAAACCACTTAAATAATCACTACGAAAAGAGTTGCTGTAAGTAGCGAAATCTTAGTTGATTTCTTCAGTATTAACTGCTTAACTGTGGCTAATACGGGAGTTAAGATTTTAATAATTTTCAAAACTTTATTTCAATATCTTATAGATATTTTTTAAAAAATAAAATTGCTTGTCAGTGTTATCAGTGAACAACCTAAACAAAGATATTAAATTTAAAATATATATTATAGTTTTGAATTTGAAAAGATAATGGTTTTCAGGCAAGTTCTGTAACTTGATAAGCCCGGGATAAATCCCCTACTATAAAGTAAATGCAAATCATTAACCATATTCTTGTATATAATTTTGCGATAGAAAGATCTCTTACGCAGATATTTATCTCGAATGAATATTTTACACAAGAAAACAAGGATTCAGCTTTATCAGAATTTATTGTCACCACAGAGAAAAAATATATTAAAATAGTGCAAAAGATATTTCAGTCTTAAGATTTAAAATACACGCTATTATTTTATATAAAAAGACGTTATTTGCATCCGCTGAAGAATTCCACATTTGCGATCCAGTCTTAAGTAACATCTATATAAAAGTACGCATATGACGACACTATCACGGAATAATACACAAATCCAGCAAAACTCGATGTCGTCAATCAAGAAACTCGACAAAAAATCGGGTATCAAATGATTCATTAGCCTTCATTTGTTTGTAACATTAATATAGATACTGAAAATTAAATATAGTTTATAATAGCTCCATGTTTTATCATAAAAAATTCATTTATATTTTTAAAATTTTTCAAAATGTCATGACACACGGAATAATAAAATTGTATTCTTCCAGCTTTTTGATAGGAATTAAGTAAATGCGGAGAAAAAAAATCACACACATATACTTTAAAATACATTTTTATATCAGACGATATTCTTGGCACAGTACGTATTTTAATTATAATTTTCCTTTCAGTTTTTATGATAAAATAGCAACAAAAATATATTGTAATCCACTTTTTTCCCTTTACTTTTTACAGAAATGGATTACTTCAGTACTGCCATCATTACACTAATGGTTTTAAAAACTACAAAAATACATAACCCATAAAAAATAAATTGCGATGAAAGTTTTCAAGCAAATTACATGTAAAAGTAGCTTTTTTCCTATACAATAGTGTAAAAATCAATAATGTGCGTCGTTTAAAAGTTAAAAAATTTGCAGTAGATATTATCAGTATTTAACAGTACAATGATACATATACTTCATTTAGCAACTGGCTTATATACCGGAGCGTTACTTTTTATTGACGCCACTTTAATTGTTGCACGAAAGAAATAGCATATCGGGGGTAATATATTTTTAACAGATAATTCGGGTAAAACTTCAGTTGGTAAACATTTTGATTGTACGCTTAAAATGTACAATCTTGACTTGGTAGGATGCAGCATTTTGTGGAATTAATGGTATGTAACATACAAAACTATCAAAACTATCAAAACTATCAAAAACACAAACCTGATACGTCTGGATACTTAGAATTAATACGTTAAAACTGATTAATCTACAGAATTTTAATAAAATACTAAAATTCAATGTAAATACAAGTTGGAGGTTCCGGATTCAAATCTGAATAGCTCGTCAAAATACAGCATTACAGATACACAAATAATCACAAAAATAACCGAAGTCAATCAGTTAAAAATTTATTCTAATTATAATTTTAACTGATTGACTTTGTTCTTTTTGTGACTTTTTGTGCATGTATCTGTATATTGATGAGAGATTCAGAATTGAATACGAAACGTCTACTTTTTTGTTTTATTTACATTGTATTTTAATATTTTGTAAATTTCTCATTTTTTATCAATATTAAGGTATACAAAAAATAAATTGAATGATTGCACTTACGTTAAAATCTTTTCATGTGCTTCTGTCAGGTGCAAACAAAAATCACTACTTCAAAAATGAAAGCTCAAGTGATTAATATTGTTTCTAGTGAAAAATTAAATTGAATCAGCAATTATTTAAATGAAAGATTTCTTTTGAAAACAGAGGAAAAGCGACTTTTAAAATTAATGACTTCTTTTATGAATTTAAACTATTTCAGAGATTCCTAAAATCAATAAATGACACTGTATTCTGATATATATAACGAAAAATTTTTAATTAAGAAAGATAGTCACAAATCTGTTCTATTTTTTCAAAAAATAATTTTTAAGAGTTGTTTAAGATATATCCTATTGCAGCAATGAGCGTCAAGTACATTTCTTTAAATTTGTGCATAGAAATTTTTTTTTTCAGAATTTTTTTTTTTCAGAAATTTTTTTTCTGTTATTTCATCGCTTAAATTATGCTATAAAAGAAGAAGGAAATTTCTATTTAGAAATGATGTTGTCATTATTGAAGTGTTTTGCACTCTTTATACTCCACTTGTATGTGCCACTCGTTGTAAAGCGTCTAAGATTCAAAATCGCACAGTTATAATGTATTCGTGCGCATATCGCTTGAATTTTAATTGTTTTATAACAGAATTGAAATTATCTTTATTAATTTTGCACACACAAATTATGTAAATTTACACAAAAATATTATGTTGTACATTATGTTAATGCGTACTTAATTTTCTTAACAATAAATTATATTAATTTATAGTTTCCACATACAAAAATACGAGTTTTTGAAATGCACAGCTATTACACATAATGGAATTTTTTTTAAAAAAACCTACATTCAATGTTAACAACAGATTAGAATTATTTAAATACAAAATTAATGTATATATATAAATATAAAATTGCAACAGGGAATTCTATATCCGTTGTAAGTAGCAATCAATGTTAAATGAATTTTCAACAACAGAGTGAAATATATCTAGGTCACTTGTTTCAAACCGCATGACTTCTGGGTAGATAAGTGGTTAGAATACTGACGCTTACAGCCAAGGTCCCAAGTTCGAATTCTGGCATAGATACTTTTAACTCTGTTGGAGAATATTTATTCAAAATTGACCACCAATAGCAAAGAATATACTATTTCATTTAGACATTTCATATGTATATCCAATACAATTATTATCCATGATACTATGGAGTTTCATGTGTAAGTATTTTCATCTATAAGTAGATCCTATAAAACAAAAATGCGGCTCAACTGTGCCAAGAAGAATATCATCTGGGTAGTTCATGGCTGTAGCATTGGTGTGTATTGCCCGGATGCGAAATTCGAATCCTGTCTTGCATACTTTACATTCTGTTGGAGGAAATTAATTTTACTTTGATCTACCACTACAACAAATAAAACTATTACGTACATAAGTTTCGAAAATTTACAAATCTCATAACTGATGACTTTTTAAAAAATAAATTTCATTACATAGGTAAGTATATAAGATGAATATAAACACAGATCAATCTAAATTGTTTTGATTTTTATAATTTATCTTGTAAAACAGAGTAATTTATCAAGCATCTTCCTTATTATCATAATTACTGTTGTTAAGTAATAAAGAATAGTTGCAAAGTAGGAAAATTTTGGCGTGATTGTATAGAAATATCTTTCGAAATTAATCCTTTAAGACATGAAAAAATTACAGCCGTCGCGAAGGTTGATTGGGCGGATATTTTACAACCACTTAGAAGCATTTACAGTTTATTTCACTATATAAAAATAAATGCTTATAAATGAAAAGAAAATACCATGAAAATAAAATGTTATACCTTGATTTAAATTTAATCTTATTTTTTTCCAAACATTTAGAAATTAACATTTATGTAAACTTATAGCATATATGAATTACATTCACTTTATTTTATATATATTTTATGCCAGATATATACATGTATCTGAATTACATATATCAATGCTCATTCAGTTATTTCATAATTATTCGTTCATCTAATGTGTCTACGACGATTGAAGAATTAAAAGCTTTTTTTTAACGAACAAGCGTTACCCATTCATGCGTGTGATATTTAAATTTCTGCAATCCTTATAACATACCAGTTAGTTATTTGGCGAATGGCGACCGACCTTCGCAAATCTGGTTCGCACGTATGACTCCTGTTTACCTTTATTTTTCTTTCATGTTTCTTTTTTAATTGATTTCCTTTTTTTATAATTATTCGATCATTTAATGTGTCTACCATGATTGAAGAATTAAAAGCTCTTTTTACGAACAAGTGTTACCCTTTCATGCGTGTGATTTAAAGTTCTCCAATCCTTATAGCATACCAGTTAGTTATTTGGCGAATGGCAACCAACGTTCTCAAATCTGGTTCGCACGTATGACTCTTGTTTCCATTTATTTTTTTATGCTTCTTTTTTGATTAATTAATTTTCTTTTTATCAAAATTATAAAATATAGTTTTCTTTAATATATATAAAATATATTTTCAAAAACACACGTAGTAATAAGGTAAATCATCCTACTCATAATATGGAAATTAAAGCAACTTTACGTATTCAAGTCTATTTCATGACTAATCTTTCAAAAATAAAGAGAATCCGAATAAACATAGTCGAAAAAAAAAAAAAAAACTACGGAAAATACAGTGAGATTACCATTTTTTTGGCTTAATATTAATTGTAAAAATAAAGTGTATTGTTAGTAGGATGTGAGGTATGAAAGCAATAAAATAAAATAAGAAGATATATAATAACACCGTAACCTTCCAGAAATATTCAATTTTTTTTTTTATTTATTTATTTTTTTTTTGCCATGTTTCTCTTTAAAGAATATCTGAGGCAAAAATATTATTAAAACAGAAATTTACGTATGATAAACAATACACGTTTCTATATATAAAATTGATGTACAATTAAATTAAAAACATTAAATCTAATTTAAAATGTATACGATAAAGTATAATATAAATTCTATATTGTTTTGGTGTCTAAAAATATCATTAAAATCTAATAACATTTTTAAATTTCATTACACATAGACATCGCATCACATCCGCAAATACACACGCATATATGAGTATAAAGTCCAACAAGAATTTGTAACTCGAATAAAAAATTGTTATTTGTAAAATGGTGGTGGAATTCACTGCTCTGAAGACATAATACAAAATTTTGTAATTCTAGACCGTTTATTTCTCCTTCTCTTTTTCACAATATTGTATTTGTATGAATTTCAAACATATAAGTTTTATTTTTCTGACATGGATTACTTTCAGTAGTATATTTGTATCTACATATAATTTAGCATAGCTGTATAAATGAGTAGTGACGTATGTTTGTCAGTAATCTTACGTCAAATGATTGTATTAAAATGCTTATTTCTAAATACCAAATGTACGTTTCGTCACTTAAAATAAACTCAGTGATACTTTAGAAGTTTACTATTGGTTTTTGTTTTCATTATCTCCCATAACTCTAGTTTCCAATTTTATTTATTTTTTTTCGATATTAAAGAATTTAACGTTACCAGTTGTGTATATACACTGTTAAAAATTTGCAGCATTCTGGCAGGTCATTTGACCGTTTTTTCCGAAAACGATTACACAACCGTAATTTAACACTATTCTGACCATATTATTGTCCACTTTATGGTCAGAATATAGTTAAATTATGGTTATGAAACCGTTTTTTTTAAAAAAAAAACGGTCAAATGACCTGCCAGAATGCTGCAAAATTTTTTACAGTGTACATTCATATCTTTTTAAATACTTCTAGATAATCTTATAGATATTTTACAAAATTTGACAACTGGAAATTCAACGATAGCTGGTTAATTCTAATACAGTAAAATTCTGAAATTATACTATGGATAGTGACAAAAATATTTAAAGAATTATGCTTCTTGCAGCATAATTACGCATTAAAGTAAAACTCTGAACTTATTACACGAAATTTCAAATGCTATTTATGTAGAAATAAGTAGCTTCAAAGTACGCGTTTAATACACGGAATTTATAATATTTGATATATAATATAATTATGTGCCAAAAAGTGTTGTAAACAATTAGAACATAATGTCCAGATTGATGATGCATTGTCATATGACCCTAAGGTAACATTAACTCAAAGGCTGAAGAAGCTGGACAGAGGAATAATAGTTACGGTAATTTTGAATAATCCTAAAGGACGTTAGTTTAGCTTCAAAATATCAAAACACGTGCTTTATCTAGAAAAGACATACCTGTTTCATGAGGCGTTTCAAATATGTCTGTGAGTCTAAATAAGGATTACCTGTCAAGATATGAAATTTAAACAAATAATGTGCGTTTATTATTACATTTTAAAAGTTGAACCACGCAGGCCAAGAAAAAAAAAATATATATATATTGTTTTACCTATAAATTTGTCATAATTAAAGGAATAAAAAGAAAAATAAATTAAGGAAAAAAATATTTATTTCGTCGAATCGTTTTAAATCATCATTATTGAAATTTGTAAGATCTGAATATGACAGTACAAATTAATGTATTTTTACATGCCATTTTAATGCAAAAATACAACACTAATTTACACCTAAATATTTCACTATGTATTTTCGGTGAAAAATATAGTCTCATTATATGTAAATGTATATATATATATATATTAAACTTTCTAACAATGTAATTTATTTTTTAAATGCTATTATATAAAATCATAAAAAGTCATATATGTAAAAATACAATGTTTATTTTGTTCAGTATGAATTAAGTATCAACTTATAATTTGATATTGTAAGTTTATCTACGAAATAATTTTTTTTCGTTTGATTATTTCATAATAGCTATGCAAGACAAAATATATCTATTTCTATTTTGATATATAACATAAAAAATATTATGAAACCCTTATTGTTCATATGTCACTTTATTTGAATCTAATTAAAATCATATTGTTTCATGGGACGTAAGATATTTATATGAAATATAAGATTTCTAATATAAATAAGACAAATTCAAAATGTATTAATTATGTATGTATCTATTTATTTTATTTTATTTGTACTGAGTCAAGGCACAGAAATATTTCATATGATCTAATCAGTTCAAGAAAAAATGATAGATGAGAAAAAATAGATCTATAAAATAATAACATTTATAAAAAGAAGTTTTCTTTTGCTACCACCAACTTTTTGGAAATGATTTCGAGTAGTTTTTATAGTGTATTAACAACTTCACTGTTTGACCCGAGATACCTCGGGGGTAAAACCACTGTTTCCCCATACCTGTCGCCGGTGAAGTGGTTAATAGGTTTTCTGAAACTGAAATATAGGTTTTTTGGATACTATCCATCTTCATGTAAACATTTTCATTTTCAACGAACACATTTTATTTACAAACATGATAAATTAAAAGCATTCGCAATAGCATTAAAAAAATATTTCTTACTGTTGCATGTATAAAGCAAACATGTTGAAAAACTTATAGAGAAAACTGTTTAATACACTATAAAATCTACTCGAAAACGTTTCCGAAAACCAGAGGCAGCTAAAAAAATTGTTTTTGTAAATGATTCTTTAAATCTTGAAATTATATTTATTTCTGAAACTTTCAAAGGTAATGAACGCTTTTCGAATTCATGGGTAACTAGGGAGTAGCTATTGTATATTTTCTTTTGAGGTTATATTATATTTTCGTAGATTAAGAAATATTTGTCTTTCTTACTGTGTACAAAAATTTTCATTTATTTTAGAAATCCATTTTTTGTTGTTGCAAGCGTGTCCTTGAAGTTAGGCTCAATTGCGTAAACAAAAATTATATAGATTTGTTTATCCACAGTTTCTCAAAATTGCGGATTATTTCTAAAACAGCTTTAAGCTTCGACAATCTACTATATATATAAATGCAAACAAAATTTAGTTCCGGTTGCTTAGGACTTTAATTCTATTAAATGGATTTTGATGAGACTTAAAGTGTTCGTTAGAAAAGTTTTCAGGGAATGTTTTCTTATATTGCATATTGTTCTATGTTGCTTAGCTAACATAAAAAATGGGGAGAAGTTATATAATCCCGTGAACCCGTTTTTGAATATTTAGCCTTTTTAAAACGTTCTATCGGAGGAATTTAATGTAATTTAGACTCCTAGATAGCATTGCTGAACAACTTTTAACCCAATTTCTGTTGACTTCGATTTTTCAGCTGTTTTTAAGTCAAAAAAACGTGCTAGTTAAAAAACTGCAATTAGTTTTCTTCTATCACGTCGAGTTTTTTCTTTACAGCTTACATTAATGTGACCACTGAACGCTGAATTGTGCGTGAATTATGGGAAGAAAAAAGCTTCAGAAATCTTACCATAAAGACAGCACGAGAAACATTTACTTGAGAAGGGAGCTAATGTATCCTACTTTCGATCCAGAGAAAGTGAATTTCTTCAATACTTTCGAAGTAACAGTGGATTTGGTTTTTTTCCCATAACGTACATGGTTTAATGGACGAGTTGGGAACTCCATCCTATACCACAGACGAATGGCGACTGTTCATCGATGAGCTTGAAGTGCATGCTCCTTCACAATGGAAATGTATTTCGAACAGTCCCAATAAGCCATTCAGTTTATTTGCGCAAAGAATATGAGAACATAAAGAGAGCCATTGATTTATTGTAATATTACATTCAGGAATTGATCATCTCTATTGCCATATATATGGTGCATTTCCTTCTTGGCCAGAAACGTGAATATACCACGTATCCCTGTTTTGTGTATGTGGGACAGCAGATCTCGTGAAAAGCATTGTTTCCAGTCGAATTGACCTCCAAGATCTGAGCTTAAACCTAGTGATCCAAACATTTTGCATCAGACACTTGCCGACAGAAACAACACAATATTTCCAACTCTGCGTATAAAACTTGATCAAATGAAGCAGTTCGCGAAAGCTTTGTCAACTGAAGGAGGCTGTTTCAAGTATCTCATTTCGAAATTTCCAAACCTGTCTTTTGGAAAAGTAACGGCAGGTGTATTTGACGGTCCACAGATTCGGCAGCTCATTACAGATGAACATTTCATCAGAACGATGACAGAACTCAAAAAAATTACTTAGTTGGCATTCAAAAATTTGTCAAAGACTTTCTTGGAAATACGGGAGTAGAAAATTACACCGAAATTGTCCAGCAACTTTTAGAGAACTTCAAAAGGTTTCGTTGAAACATGAGCATCGAACTTCATTTTCTACATAGAGATCGTGATGACTTCCCAGAACATCTTCGTGCAGTCAGTGATGAGCAGGATGAACAATTCCACCATGATTTGAAGCTCATGGAAGAACGGTAACAAGCTAGATGGGATGCATATATGATGGTTGACTATTGTTGGAGCATCAATCGAGAATGTCCACAAATTGAACACTCCAGGGAAATATACAAGCGAAATATTTTTCCTTAATATGTATTTTTTTCATTTTGTAAAAGGATTTTACTACTTGTATGAACACAGTGTAGTGTATAGTAAGAATATACAGCAGTTGTATGAAATATATATTTGGTAATTTTTTCTTTATTTTCCGTAGTATCCCCATTAATTAAGATTTTGGGGGTATCCTGTAGCATAAAAAGTTGACGTGATAGAAAAAAATTGAGATCATTTTTGGATTTAGATGCCAAAAACAAGTGCCAGATCTAAGTCAACAAAATTTGTGTTCCCTAGTGTAATTAACGTTTCGGGGATGGTTTTACTATATTGCATTTACCTGTATGTTGCCTAGTTATAGAATTGTTGGAGAAAGTTCTATAACCAGATGAATCCGATTATGAAAGATTAGACTTTTTTAAACGTTCTACTGGATGAAATTTAATGAGATTTACATCGTTAGTTCAATAATTTCAAAGATGGTCTTAATATATTCTATATCCTTTTCTACATTGCTTAGCTTTATAATTATGGGGGAAAGTTCTATAATTAGTTAGAGCCCATGATAAGCGAGTAGCTTTTTAAAAAAAAGCCTCTACTTTACGGATTGTGATGAGACTTGCATTGTTAGTATCATAATTTTACATTAATGTTTTTAGTATATTCATATCGTTCTGCCATTCTTTACCATATCGTCTTATCATTTTTTTTTAATGCGGAACAGCTTTCCACGTGAAAGATTATGTAGCTTTAAAACACAAGGTCAAATTCGCCGATATATTTTGCTTGTTTCAAGGTTTCGTTTGAAACAACATACTAACGTAGCGGATAAGGCCTGTTGGCAGAAAGATCTATTACAATGGCCAATAATAGAACATAAAGAAAATGTGATCTATCATGCTGATGAATACACGTGCCTTAATCAATATGCGCGAAAGTTTAGAGATTTGGAACGCTACAGTGCGTTAAGAAATTATAAGACAACTAAGGAATTGGTGCACTTCTAAAGAGCAAATATGCAAGTTTTTCAAAATATGCAAATTTTTAGCGTGTGTATTTAAAATTGATCATAGAACGTTTTCTGTTATAACTGCTACAATAAAATGTAAGTTATATTTTATTAAAATCTTTTAATTTTTGTAAACGTAAATAAGGTGACTGTTAAGAAATTATAAGACCACATTAGCAAATTAGCATATTTACGTTACACCAGAATCATTATAAAACGTATGCGTTTGTATATCTTGAATATATTCCCGAGAAGAAAAGTTGCAGATTTAGATAGTGTCATTTACGGTATATTTGAAGATGCCACGTGTAAAGAGTTTTCTACGACCAAAGTAAGGAAATTTTGGTTTTATAAGGATGCTGGTAAATCTGAACGAGAAATATATCGTTTAAAGAAGCGTTCTAAAACTTCAATTCATAATGAAATAATTAGAAAAGAGGAATCCAATACAATTAAACTATCTGGATGAAAAAGAATTTTGACAGCCCAGGATGATGGACAAATATTTCAATTATCAACTCAAAAAGCTCTTTCAATTCGGTAAATTACGAACTACTTCAGGAAAAGAACCTCACACATAACAGTTTGGAAGAGTCTGAAATCAAATAGCAATGCAAAATGTATGAAACTGATGAAAAAAACGGAGGTTAATGAAACAGCATAAAGAAGAAAGACTAAAATTGGCTGAAAATGTCATGTAATGGGGCAAGAAATGGAAACCAGTGATATTTTCAGATGAAAAATATTAAACTTGACGGTCCGGATGGTTATAAACACTATTGGCATGATTTGAGGAAGGAACCGGATCAATGCTTCAGCCGATAAATGGGATGAGGATCAGTAATGATTTGAGAAGCTTTTAGTCATAATAGGTTATGCGATTTAACCCAAAATTCGGGGCATATGAATTCTACGCAATAACATGCTATGCTATATGAACATTTGATACCGTTTGATCCTTTTTTAGATGGTGCTAACTGGATGTTTCAGCAGGACAATGCTTCTTGACATGTGTCTAAATCCACCCAGAAATGGTTCAAAATAGGAACAAATCATGTTTTCTCGTGGCCAAGTGGAAGTCCAGACTTGCACCCTATGGAAATGTTTTTGGCTGTATTAAATCGCAAAGTTTATGCTAATAATAAACAGTTTTTTTTTCTGCCAATAAACTACAAGTAGCCATTGTAAAAGAATGTCCCAAAATTTCTTTATCTGTATTTAATAACCTGGTCACTTTTTTGAAAAAAAGAGTGTTTGAGGTTATAAGGAAAAATGGAGGACCAATATCGTATTAATTTACATTTTATTTTTGATTTTACACAGGTGGTCTTATAATTTGTTAACAGTTTATTTTTCAATAATTGCTTATATTTTTGTTAACATACATATTTTTAGCATTATTCAAAATTATTGCAAATTAATTTTAATAAATATGTTGTATTTTGATAGCTCAACTATATATGTTTAAACTATAAATATAAACCTTATTTACTTCATTAGTTTCAAAATCAAAGTTGTCTTATAATTCCTTAACGCACTGTAATTCTTACAAATAGTTATATGCACCTTTTTTAATCTCAGAATTCTGCATTTTATTAAGACGAATATTACTATTAGGGCATAGTGATTTTCAAAATTGGTAGTACTCGGTACTTCTGTAGTTAATTCCAATACTTGTGATGCAGAGGTAAATAATTTGTGTATATTTTATCAAATTCCTAAGTAAATATAATTAATGATTTTCTAGATTTTTAGTACACTAAGTCTCATTTGCTGCTAAACAACATATCCAAAATATAATAAAATATCCCAAACATACTCATATTAAAAAAAATATGTTTACTTTTTTAAAGAACATATAAAATAATTAGCTATTAAAAGACGTACATAATTCAAAGATTTAGGAAAAATATTGAGTACAGATTAGTTTTAAAAATATCTAGCATTTGTGTTTTGCTGAGTTTTTATTGATTCTTTAAAAAATTTAAACCTTGAACTTATATAGTTTTTGATGTCTCCGATTAAGAAAGCTGAAACGTGTTTATGGCTTTGCTTGTCTACCTGACGTTTGTTCGCGATCCATTTTCCGTAAATATACTTTAATTACCATGTCATTGGAATATGTTATTGAGGTTTATTATAAGATGTTCGCTTTTTGAAATAGTGTGTAGGATTTATATTTCGTTTACAGAGGTACACAAAAATATTGGATTACTTTATTCTCGATAAAAATGGGGTTTGCTGTAAATTTTAACGATATTAGTCGACCTCAAACACAGTGGAATTTGAAATGCATTTCTGAGGTACACTACAACATATTTTTAATAAAATATAGTGTATTAGGCTGCTTCAAACACAATGAAATAGAAATGCATTATAGAACCGTACAACAGCATACTTTTTTTTAAAATAAGGTGTCTTTAACTTTTATATTTTATTTCCACGGACAAACACAAGAATTCAGTTACAGTGCTGAATATCACCGATGAAATCTAGATGTAAGTTTTAACTTGTTATAGACTTTTCTGAGCTTCACTAAATGCCAGTCTACTGCTTGGTGCGCATAAATTCTATCGATAAAATAGAAAATATGATAAAAGAATTCGCAACTGTTATAGTCTATGGGTGTGAAAGACAGGTATTCCAAAACATCATTCTTAGACGACACACCATAAAGTTTTTGCCTCCGACCTATTATGTGGATATATATAATAGTTTTTTTATAATCGAAAAATGTCACATTTTGTACAAAAACACACACACGAAAATAGTTACACGGATTTAAATGTGTATAATCACCATAATAATAAAGCCTGTCATCATAATGCATAGCTTTCTAAGGTTCAAACGTTAATTTTGACCTAAAGAATCTTGTACAAATAAACTCTCTGTCTTTTACCGAAGTTGCTTATCTATATTTCTTCACATTCATTAATGTAACATAGTGTGTTATTTTAATTTTTACAGAAAATAAAAATAATAATACATTTGAATATACAATATGTGATTTATCACATTTCTAACGAAGCGTAGAACCAACAATGTGAAAAATGTCCAAACCCGGAATCAAACCCGGAACCTTTGGAATAGCGCTCCAAGTGCTCTCCAAATTAAGCTATGAGGACGATGCCCGGCTTAGCATTTCCCATATATGTTGATAAGACTGCAACTGCAGCACAAGATGGAATAGTCTTCATGAGCACACAATCCTGCGGCGAAACATGAGACAGAAACAAACCCAGCATCGGTGAACACATGTATAATTTTAATTCTTTTTTCAATTAATTAACAGCAGTGAAATTACGCTCGAAATACTTGAATATATAATATGTCTATTACATATTCATGAAATTAATCATGGAATTAAAAAGGAAAAATTGTTTAATGTAATATTGAACATGTTGATATAAGTTAATAGAGTGCAGTTGGTACCATTTTATTAAATAGCGTAAATGCGCCATGAGTTAATGAGCTAAATTAGTGTTTTATCGGAACTCCAAAATTTGGACAGGTATCTGTAATCGCTTTCTTTTCATGTCCTTATAGTTAGTTTAAAATAATTTCAGAGTGATATTGGAAAAGCGAAGGTCCTAAGCTTCTTTTAAAAGCGCGCCTTTAGTCTTGCACGTCTTTAGTACGACATGTCAAGGGGCCCATCTTTCTTAGTTGGGGTTGGTGTAAATATGGACCCCCTCTTTTGCGAATTATCATGATATACAAGCACATTTAACTCTAGCTGTGCTAATTCATGAGGCTGCTGAAACACCGCAATGTTCCCCGGGAACTTTAAATTTAGTTCCTTCGGTCGACATATCTCCTGTGCCCAACATGAAGAACAGAACCACTACTCTTGGGCGCAAAGCAGCAAGGTTCGGCGTCATCACTGGATCACCATGCAAGGATCAGTTGACAAAGTCGCTTGATAAAAGCGAACTCAAGAAGACATCCTTGAGTTTTTCCGGAGTAAGAGACAGGGCAGGGGGCCAGGGGTAGGAAGGCCAAACGTCTTCAAAGAAAAATCTGCCCGCGAAAGATACGATTTGTCCTCTGACTCATCACTGACCTTCCCCTTGTGGACAACGATGATGATATGAACCTGGATATCAACGATTGGACAAAACTATCCTCGAGTGATGCAACTTGCATCTTTTGTGATGGAAAGACACTCGCAGAGAAGTGTGTGTTAAATGTGCTATGTGCCAAATGTAGGCACACATAGATTGTGCCGGGCTGAAAGAGCCAGTTATGTTTTCGATTTCTGAAAATAATTTTTTTCTGTAATAAATAAATTCTGTACCCTTCTGTATTGTATTATCCTGTTTTAAAATATTTTACACTAGTTTTTATAATCTTTTTTGGAGACAGCCCATATTTCCACCCGATTTTTTCTGGTGATTTTTTTCAATGATTTTTGTAAATTTTCGTTTTTGAATTGAAATAATTGATATTAATCATCGTTTTGCATCCTCTAATTTAGTAAACTTGTTATAGTTGTTGATGAAGCTCAAAAATCTAAAAAAAAAAATTAAAATGAAAGCCAATTTAAGTGAATAACAAAAGAGGGTGCCCATATTTATATCTTTTCCTCTATATTTTAAGAATACAAGTAATTTTTATTTTGTTTCATGTGATTATTAAGAGCGTAATCACTTGCACCAATTTACTGTTTACTCCGTACGTAATGAACTTTTGATCAGTTTAGACGAACTAAAATATCTACATTTATAAATGGTAAAATTTATAAATTTAATGCTAGAAAATTATTTTGCTATATGCAAGATTTAGACAAAAAACAAAATCGCAAAACTGTCTTAACAATTAGGCCGTATCATGAGATCCACTACTTCAATATGAAATAGTTTTATGTAAAATTTAGAAAACAAAGAATATGTGGAAAATATATAAAGTGCTCTTTAAAAAATGTAGTTATGCGATTTCCTATAATATGGATGGAACGCTCTTCGAAACATCGAGTACTAAGATTTTAGTTATGTCAAATGCCAGGAAAATAAAAATTCTAATTTGTGTTAACTTATGCGAACTTTTGCATTATTGAAGAAGAAATTATTTAAGGATTTTTTGACACCATTGGTGGCATGTTTTAGTGGAAAATAAACAATAATTTTCAATGTTAGTCCGTTAGAAGAAAGAAAACACTAAAAAAAAAAAAAAACTGTGTCTAACTAAATGTTTTTCTTTCTTTATTATATATCCATGAAATATGTATTAAAGTAAAATAACTTATGGTGCTACGATTTTAAAGAACGAAATCAAGTAGTAACTATTTTACTATTGTTCTTTGGGAAATCATGATAGTAATCAAATAAAAATGTAACATTTCCTCTATTATGATATGGCCTATTAAAATTAATGTATGTTACAAACAAATATTTTATAAGATATAGTTTCTTTCAACAACAAATATAAAAATTTCAGTAGTTCTGATATATTAACTAAAAGAGAAATAATAATTTTAAGAAAAGGAAAGGAACGTCGATACCTTAAGATATGTATGTGCAATATACATTTATTTATATTATAATATCGGAAAACAAATCTGCAAAGATATATTAAATTACTGTATATTAGAATGTGGGTATTTTTCTTTATCTGAAAGAAAAGTCAGATAATAACGAATCTGTCAGAATAACAATTATTTAACATAAATAACTCATAGAAACTTAATACGAAATGTAGTTAAAATATTTTTTTGGTATTATGTTTTGACTTATTTGACATTTATGATAGAAGAAAACATATATACAGCTGTTTTTTAAGCATTTTTTTTATTTTAGCATATGAAAATATTTATAAAATTACGTACAGATAAATTACATACATGAAAAAAACTAACATTTTTATTAGTACTCCATAATCATTTTTACACCGATAAATTTAATTTAAACAAAGATAAAAAAAAAGGGGGGGGGCTTCGATGCCTTAACATTTACAACAAAAAAATGAAATGTGCAAAAAAGAAGTCAGTTTAAAAAAATTCAAAAGATAAATGTCAAAACTTTCCAAGTATAGAAAAAAAATCTGTAAATGATGAATGTGTTGAATAAGTGATGGATGAACATAAAGTTCCGGTAACAACTTAGGATACAAAATCATCCGAAAAGAACCATCAACCCTTTTTTCTTGGCGTTTCGTTTCTTTTTCGCTTTTACTTTCCTATTTCTTATATCAAGATAAATGTTTCTTTTATCAGTATCGAGAAGAAAGAGGATAATAAGATAATAAGTGCACTAGCTACTGTTGGCAACCAGATGCGTTGCATTTAACTTGCATGAGATTATTCGACTGTATGGGTGTAAAAGAAATCTAAATTTATTGTACATTTACAAAAGGCTTTTAATATACATGGTGCTTTGAAAATCCCTGACATATTAAAAAGTTCAATATAAAATCAAATAATTGTAGTGCAGGAGTGCTGCTTAAACTAAAATGCTTCTCAGGATGAAAAGTTTTTTTTCAAGCGAATAAAAAAAAAAAATAGTTTCAAACTTCACCCATAGGTACCTTACGTTATCGGAAAAAAAGCATCAGAAACTCAAGAAAATAAATTACAGTTACTTCAATTTTGTCAAAAGCAGTTACAAAAGAGTAATTTGTGCATCTGTTACCATAGTTGAATGCGTCCACCTTTCGCAGCTCGAGCCACATACAAACGGAACTCAAGTTCAATCCACGTATTCGCTAGCATTGATTGCGGATTTGACTGGAACACATGCGTAATTATTGTCTTCAATATTTCAGTGTCAGCCACAACAGAAGAATACACTTTGACCTTTTTCGGTGGGAGCCACTTCTACGTCACAGCGTCGAAACTAATCTGAAAATCTGTTAAAACGTATGCTTGAAACAAAACATACGGACAAGTTGCGCCATCTATGGTCAAAGTTTGGAGCTAACTTTTTTCATTTGCTTGAAGAAAACTTTAAATCGTAAGAAGCATTTTAGTCCAAACTGCACTCCTGTACGAAAATTAATTGATTTTATATTGAATTTTAAAATACGGTAGGGATTTTTGGGACACCCTATATATGTTATTACATACTACATTTCAAGTGAGAATTTATCTTTCTATGTTAAAGTTTTTCCGGTACTACTTGATTATCCAACCGACCAAAAAACTATTGCCAAATTACAAGATTAAATGCCAATACTGGTTGATCGTAAATGTCATAATCTCTTGACATTAAACACGATACGCGTGTTTGTTACGTCATCAAACGATTTTTAATTCAACTTTTTATCTGTATTTTTATTAATGGCTTTTTTATTTGTTCTTTCGTTAGTTAAAATAAAAATTATGTCAATTTGTATAATTTGGCGAATAGTTTGGCGATTTGTATAATTTGACGAAATTGGTTGACGTAGTAGTACACGACATATATACGACGTTGTGGTCCAAGTAGTTTTCTCATTACAAATTCATATTTCTAAAATAGTTACTTGTCAAAACACTTTGTTCCGTCATGATTTGTTTTCAAATTTCGAGATTGGAAGTGGAAAAATGACGTCATATAAAAGAACGTAAACAAGAATAATTCAGTTTTTTGATATAAACTAAAATACCATTTTTACTTGCTAAAATATTCCATATTAGCTACTTTGTGAAATACCTTAACTTCTTTCTTTTTAATTAATTACTTTTTTTTTTTTCGTGTGAATTAGGGTAAAACATTTTGCATGTGAATAGCAGAAGCATAATCTTATTTAAGAGGCAGTGGACATTAGAAATCAAATCCTTCCATTTTCGCTGGATTCGTATGAAAAATGAAAGACTTGTTAATGGCAAGCTCAAACAGTTATATTCAACATTTGGTTTTAAAATAATAAAATTTTTAAATTATTCAATATTTAAAATTTTAAAACAACAAATAATTATCCTATTTTAAAATGTCCCAAGCGCATTTCTTTTGCAGAAAATATTACAATACTTATTTATGACAGACATATTATTCATTACAATGAAAGCTTGCATGAATTGTAAAAGTTTGCTGAAAGTATAAGCAGAAAAATATATTTGTACTAGTGTAAATGCCCGTACTAGGACGGTGGGTAAAAATTGAGTTTTTCGCTTAAAATTTGAAAAACTAATAAGAAATAATTGACAATATGGAAGTGTTTAGATGAGCAAAGTTCAGCTAGCTTATGTTCTAATAAACACACAATTAGCATTTACAATATTTCTGGGTAAACCAGGTTTTCAGGCTAATATACTAAAACAAAATTAAGATTTCTTAATAAAACAAAAATTTAACAGATATGCTATAAAACCGCGTAATTAAAACAGTCTGCTGCAACTATTGAAATAATACTATTTTTTTAATAACACTTTGAAATTGTATTTTTATCGTTTACTCACCCCTCCCCCTACTCACAATTTTTTTTAGATGTATATTGATTCATAAATATGTATCTCGGGTTGAACCACATCCGAAAGTACGAAGGGGAAGCATTGTTAAAGTGTTCTTCACGCCTATTGATGTTTTTCTTCTGTTTACCCATAGTTGACGTCACGCAGCAGGGGTGGGACAGCTTGAAGTGATGTCATTTATGTCGTCTCCTTTAATCTTCATAGCTCCATTTTTAAATTTTTTTTCAATGAATCACAAAAGGAATGACTCTCTACTTCAGCTTCTTATTTACGTTTTACTCACGAAGTGCGCTACGTTTGTTTTCTGAAATGGCTGGTAAATCATTGAAATTTTGTTAGTTTTGAATATTTTATTTAAAATTATTTTGAACAGAAGGGATTTCAGGTAGAAAAGATTTGTATTTAGGCAGATAAGTTGTCTCATATACATCTCAAATCAAAATTAAGCCTAACGTGGCTCCATCTTATCGGGACTGGTAAGATTGATGAGTTCGCCCCAGATGCGTTACACTGCCTTTTAATATATAGAGATAATTATGCTTTGCTTTTTCTAAAAAAGTATCTGTATATTTCCATATGCATATAAATTAGACATTAAAATACACCTGAAATTCAGCATTTTATGCTAACATTTATTTAGTATCGCACAGAGGATATACTAAGTTTCAATATAATCTGATAATTAGAAAAGCGTCGGAACGTTTCAAATGTTATATGAGGCATCATCGAAATTTCAAGTAAAAAAAAAAAAAATAAATAAATAAATCTATGGACATATGTACAGTTTTCACAAATATAAAAGCTTATATCTCTGAAAAGTCGCGTGAGAATTGAAAAAATATTTTTTTTTCGTATAAATTTGAGCTTCTATTTTCATAATTCTCCAAATAAAAAAATCGATTTTGTCGTGAAATTTCGTGATTTTGAAAATCCATTTCCGTAGAGTAAACTGATTCATATCTGCTTGAATTTCTTTAAGCATGATTTAATTTTTTTGTATGTTCATGAAAAATATAATTTAATGAAAATAAATTGTTTAGCATTTCATTAAATTCAAAATATTTTTGTTTCATTTTTAATAGAACAGTGACGTCAGTAAAATATCAGATTTATTTTCCCCATAATACAAATTATAGAATCATATGGTCTATAGAAACTATTGCAGATATTGCTAATTACAATGTAGCTCTATAAATACACAGTGCAATTTCAATGTAATAAGTACTGTTTGATTATTAAAACGCATGACAAATATTACAGATTATTTGAGCAGCAGAATGTGTTTCGTTTTTATTTTCACACTTAAAAAGTCATACAAAACATTAGTCATTTACCAAAATAGATGTTCTTAGTATAACCTCTTACTGCAATAATTTTTAAATATAGTTTTGTAAATCTCATTTTCATTATTGTTATCGTGTGTACCACACATACAGTGTAGAATAAATACAAACCACTTCTTATTCAGATTTTACTTATTTAATCGGAATAAAATTTCTTAAAATAAATATAAAAACTTCTGTTATTGCGCGCTTGTGTAGTAATGATTATGTTTTTTCATTTACGATCATACATTATGTTTCAGCATTTCATAAAAAAATAAACAATAATAATAATAAAGTACTCACTGAAAACAAAATACAACATTTCTGAGACTTTAAAAAAATTATTTCATCCTTTAAATTTACACAAAAAAGAAAAATCATACATCAAAAATAGATTATGCATTGATTTCCAACGCATTCAGAATGCAGAAGTAAATCTCCAGCGTTTAAAATCGTGAAAAGTGACATTAAAGTAAATAATTTAAAAAGCGTTATTATTATAACTGGATTATATGATATAATATTCTAACATATCTTATTTATAACATATCTGAAAAACCAATCTCAGCGTGAACGCATCCCGAAAAGTATTCAAAATTTTTTATGAAGGCATGTATGCTATCCATAGATTTTTATATATACTGCAAAATTTGCTAAAATTCAGCTCAATGAGGAAACGCATTACACAGTTGAAAATTTCCGTTCAGCTATTACCGTCAAACAGTGGAACTGAATTCTTTCTTGCTACTCTGTATAGGGTCTATAGAATTTATACATAACGAGTAAAATGCAAAAAAAATGTTGAATACTGAAAAGGGTACCACAACTGAAATTGCACTTCTACCTATAATTGCTCATAAAGGACTGCATATTCTGCACACCTCATTTTCAAAACATAACATGCCATAGTAATCTTCATTGACATATATCAATTATATGGCAATCTGAGTACACATACTTTAGTTAGAAACGGACAGACGGGGAAACAAAACGAATTTATAAACATTTTTCAACTATGTGAGAAATTGTTTAAATAAAAAGAAAAGTGCCCAGTTAAACTAATGGCATTGAACTAAAAAATAATGTCCCTCGAAAAATAAATTAAAGAGGATTACCCCTTCCCCCCCTTTATAAACCAATGAACCTCCAAATCTAATCTGGGAAGCGCCTTATCAGAATAAACCTGTATACCTAATTTGATGTAAATCGGATAATTCTTTATGAAAAACCTATTTAGCTAAATTAAGGGGAGAAGCGATTAGTTATCTCATTTTCCACTTTTATACTTACTCAATGAACCTTCAAATCTAATCAGAGAAGCGCCTTATCAGAATAAAACAGTATACCAAGTTTGGAGCAAAGCAGATAATTCTGCATAAAAACTCATTTTTCTAAATTAATGGGGGATTAACCCCCGTTTATCCCCTTTATACTTAGTCAATGAACCACAAAAACTAGTCAAGGAAGCGACTTGGAATGAACCTAGAAAAAAATCGAAGCAAATCCGATATTTCTATCAAGATTTATCGTGCTATGTATATACATACATACGTACAAACTTATGTACGTATTACAGAAGCTGTGGGCACTTTAGCTCTCAGACTTTGACAGCCTGTGAGCTAAAATGAAACGCTCTTCCGAACCAAAAATGAATGATATCACATTTAAAAAGTAGTCTAGAAATTTGTAAATTTGTAATGTCAGTTTAATCCTCTTGTAATGCAATATTTTTAAATATCTTCCAAAATATTTAAATAGTTCTATTGTCATCCTAAAGGAATTAATACATATATATATAAAAGAATTAAATATAAATAAATTTTAGCAAATGACATATACTTGAAATTTTAGTAAAATAAATTTTTGTCATTTTTTTTCACGGTAAAATAGCTGATGCGTTTGAGATATTTCACAATGGTATGCGAAACAAAAACTGCTGAGCGACACAAACGGTGCAGGAAATGCATTTTTAATTACAAATGAAATTATGTTAATTTATTGTAGTGTTTATCAGCGTGATTAATTAATAAATTATATTAATTATCGTAAATCATCGACCAAGTTACAGGGCACAGACAATAAAAATTTCCCCCCAAAGTTAAGAACATCGGAACCGAAATTTTTAAATAATCAATATAAATATACAAATGCCTAAGATGTTTACTATTTAAAACCGTTCTTTTAAACAGCAAATACTCCCCTTTTAGGCATACAAAATACTATTAAAAATTAAAAACGCGTGTTAAGATAGAGAAATCAACAGGCATTGTTTTCTTTGGTGACGTCATATTTCCTTGATTAATTACATATCACCGAGTACATTAATATTCAGTACATTGGTCTACAATATAATAAAAATATAGAAAGCCTGTAAAAATCTGTGTTTTACATTAGTGAAAAAACAAGCAATTTAGTCTTTTTAAATAATTATACATAGTATTATCTTTGAGCGATGGAAAATTCTTATCACTTAAATAAAACCTTTGTAAAATTTTAAAGCGAGGTTTTGAGGGTGGAGGAAAAACAAGAAAAACATTTCATTAAGAAAACCATGAATTATATAGCAGTTTTTTTTCACAAGCTTGAAAAGAAATACACATTCTTAAAAAATTACGCCAAGTGTGAAATGTGTGAAGGAACATGATTTTTTTTTCTGCCGTTTGAGTAATGTTAGCAGATTAAATATATGACATATATATGATATATATACATATATATATCATATATCAATAATGTCACTAGTTTAAAAACGAAAACACTGACTTGCACAATGAGGCCAACATTTTCACATAACTGTAAGCAGCCATAAACATGTGCAGGGAATTGAAAATAAAATGTATGTAAAGGAACAAAAAATATCGATCGTTTCACCTATTTGGGGATTACAATGACTTTCAAATGTTGTTGCAGGATAGTTTCATTCCCAGGAGGGCTTATTAATTTTTTAGAAGGAATTTCGAACCATTGTAAGATGTTGTACAATTTACTTAAATTTAAGTGCAGCTATGTCTAGAATATACAGAAGTATTATTCTATTTTGTGGCGTAAATGTTCTGTATCTAGATGTACACTGTCAGAAAAACGCGTGAATTTACATTAAATTATTCCTCATTTTTTGACAAATAAATTCCATAATTTTAGAAAACATATTTTATCCACAAAAAATATCAATCGTTTCACCTATTTGGGGATTACAATGACTTTCAAATGTTGTTGCAGGACAGTTTCATTCCCAGGAGGGCTTATTAATTTTTTCGAAGTAATTTCGAACCATTGTAAGATGTCGTACAATTTACTTAACCCTTAAATGGTTAACTTTTCAAAAATCATTGTAATAATGTTTTTTTGGCTTTCATTTTTTAAATAAATCATGGGGAAAATACTTAAAAAAATCATATTTTGTTTTAAGTACGGTTTACGGCTAAAAAATAGTTTGTTACTATTCGGCAATACTGGTGTTTAATTTAAAAAATAATTTTCCTTGGTAAAATTCTATAATATTAAACACACAAGAATTTTAGGAACTATAATAAGAAATAAATTTTATTTGCTCACTGCAGGCCAAAATAGGATATTTCGCAAGCTTCCAAATAAACCAAAAAGATCAAGTAGCAACAATTGAAAAAATAAATCTATCTTTATTGTTAAACAGCACAAGTGTTGGCATCTACATGTTGAAAATAGATTTTATAATATTTTCAGAATGTATTTTATTGGCAACATTAGGTATTATAGCTTCAATATTATTCTAATAGTATTTTAGGGCCTAAATTGTGTATGTTGCCGAAAAGCAACATCCGGCATTTAAGAGTTAAATTTAAGTGCAACTATGTCTAGAATATACATAAGTATTGTTCTATTTTATGGCGTAAATGTTCTGTATCTAGATGACACTGTCAGAAAAACTCGTGAATTTACATTAAATTATTCCTCATTTTTTGACAAATAAATTCCATAATTTTAGAAAACATATATTATCCACAAAAAATATCGATCGTTTCACCTATTTGGGGATTACAATGACTTTCAAATGTTGTTGCAGGATAGTTTCATTCCCAGGAGGGCTTATTAATTTTTTAGAAGGAATTTCGAACCATTGTAAGATGTTGTACAATTTACTTAAATTTAAGTGCAGCTATGTCTAGAATATACAGATGTTTTATTATTCTATTTTGTGGTGTAAATGTTCTGTATCTAGATGTACACTGTCAGAAAAACTCGTGAATTTACATTAAATTATTCCTCATTTTTTGACAAATAAATTCCATAATTTTAGAAAACATATTTTATCCACAAAAAATATCGATCGTTTCACCTATTTGGGGATGATACTGAGTTTCAAATGTTGTTGCAGGATAGTTTCATTCCCAGGAGGGCTTGTACATTTTTTCGAAGGAATTTCAAACCATTGTAAGATGTTGTACAATTTACTTAAGTTTAAGTGCAACTATGTCTAGAATATACATAAGTATTATTCTATTTTGTGGCGTAAATGTTCTGTGTCTAGATGTACACTGTCAGAAAAACTCGTGAATTTACATTAAATTATTCCTCATTTTTTGACAAATAAATTCCATAATTTTAGAAAACATATTTTATCCACAAAAAATATCGATCGTTTCACCTATTTGGGGTTCAACAATGAGTTTCAAATGTTGTTGCAGGATAGTTTCATTCCCAGGAGGGCTTGTACATTTTTTCGAAGGAATTTCAAACCATTGTAAGATGTTGTACAATTTACTTAAGTTTAAGTGCAACTATGTCTAGAATATACATAAGTATTATTCTATTTTGTGGCGTAAATGTTCTGTATCTAGATGTACACTGTCAGAAAAACTCGTGAATTTACATTAAATTATTCCTCATTTTTTGACAAATAAATTCCATAATTTTAGAAAACATATTTTATCCACAAAAAATATCGATCGTTTCACCTATTTGGGGTTCAACAATGAGTTTCAAATGTTGTTGCAGGATAGTTTCATTCCCAGGAGGGCTTGTACATTTTTTCGAAGGAATTTCAAACCATTGTAAGATGTTGTACAATTTACTTAAGTTTAAGTGCAACTATGTCTAGAATATACATAAGTATTATTCTATTTTGTGGCGTAAATGTTCTGTATCTAGATGTACACTGTCAGAAAAACTCGTGAATTTACATTAAATTATTCCTCATTTTTTGACAAATAAATTCCATAATTTTAGAAAACATATTTTATCCACAAAAAATATCGATCGTTTCACCTATTTGGGGTTCAACAATGAGTTTCAAATGTTGTTGCAGGATAGTTTCATTCCCAGGAGGGCTTGTACATTTTTTCGAAGGAATTTCAAACCATTGTAAGATGTTGTACAATTTACTTAAGTTTAAGTGCAACTATGTCTAGAATATACATAAGTATTATTCTATTTTGTGGCGTAAATGTTCTGTATCTAGATGTACACTGTCAGAAAAACTCGTGAATTTACATTAAATTATTCCTCATTTTTTGACAAATAAATTCCATAATTTTAGAAAACATATTTTATCCACAAAAAATATCGATCGTTTCACCTATTTGGGGATGATACTGAGTTTCAAATGTTGTTGCAGGATAGTTTCATTCCCAGGAGGGCTTGTACATTTTTTCGAAGGAATTTCAAACCATTGTAAGATGTTGTACAATTTACTTAAGTTTAAGTGCAACTATGTCTAGAATATACATAAGTATTATTCTATTTTGTGGCGTAAATGTTCTGTATCTAGATGTACACTGTCAGAAAAACTCGTGAATTTACATTAAATTATTCCTCATTTTTTGACAAATAAATTCCATAATTTTAGAAAACATATTTTATCCACAAAAAATATCGATCGTTTCACCTATTTGGGGTTCAACAATGAGTTTCAAATGTTGTTGCAGGATAGTTTCATTCCCAGGAGGGCTTATTAATTTTTTAGAAGGAATTTCAAACCATTGTAAGATGTTGTACAATTTACTTAAGTTTAAGTGCAACTATGTCTAGAATATACAGAAGTATTATTCTATTTTGTGGGGTAAATGTTCTGTATCTAGATGTACACTGTCTGAAAAACTCGTGAATTTACATTAAATTATTCCTCATTTTTTGACAAATAAATTCCATAATTTTAGAAAACATATTTTATCCACAAAAAATATCGATCGTTTCACCTATTTGGGGATGACAATGAGTTTCAAACGTTGTTGCAGGACAGTTTCATTCCCAGGAGGGCTTATTAATTTTTTCGAAGTAATTTAGAACCATTGTAAGATGTCGTACAATTTACTTAACCCTTAAATGCCTGACTTTTCAAAAATCATTGTAATAATGTTTTTTTGGCTTTCATTTTTTAAATAAATCATGTGGAAAATACTTAAAAAATCATATTTTGTTTTAAGTACGGTTTACGGCTAAAAAATAGTTTGTTACTATTCGGCAATACTGGTCTTTAATTAAAAAAATAATTTTCCTTGGTAAAATTCTATAATATTAAACACACAAGAATTTTAGGAACTATAATAAGAAATAAATTTTACTTGCTCACTGCAGGCTTATTAATTTTTTAGAAGGAATTTCAAACCATTGTAAGATGTTGTACAATTTACTTAAATTTAAGTCCAGCTATGTCTAGAATATACAGATGTTTTATTATTCTATTTTGTGGCGTAAATGTTCTGTATCTAGATGTACACTGTCAGAAAAACTCGTGAATTTACATTAAATTATACCTCATTTTTTTTACAAATAAATTCCATAATTTTAGAAAACATATTTTATCCGTGAATTCTTCCCAAAAGTCTGAATGAAGAAGAAATGCCGTTCATTCTTAGCACACATGCGCTCTATTAACACTAAAATCCGAATTTACTTTAAAAAATTAGAAACCCAAAAATTCTGTTATTAAGATTTCTAATTTAATTAAAAAAGAAAAAAAAAGTTTTCGAATTTAAATCGGAATAACACTCTCAAAAATACTTTTTTCATATCACGGAAAATACCCTGGCAGCACTGCTTCCAAGGTTTTTTTCGTTAATTGACAAATATCCGTTTATTTCTTGTCCGTTAAAAGAGGTGAATTAAAGGAAGAGCGGGAAAAGTAAAAGTTCCTGGCCTGAAATCGAACCAGCTATATTAGCACTACGAGACGAGTACGTTAATCATTGGACTACAATTCCACAGCAACGCAGTACTTTCAAGCAAATATGTTTGCTTCAGATGGATAGATTAATTTCCTTTAATAGCTTTTAATTTTGAAGGTAATTTAGGGAAGATTTCGTCTTTAAAGAGATTGTGCGTGGTTTTTGATATTTTAGTATTAGTACTTTATAGAAATATGAATCACAAATATTTTAAAGTAGACTGAATATATGTGAAATATGAATATTATATTTTTATTCTATAAAACATTTTTTTTCTTTTTTGAGTAGATCGATTTTTTTCCCATTTAATATTTAAATTAAAATATCTTTTAAATGTGTTTATTTAAAATATCTTTTAAATGTGTTTATTTAAAATATATTTAAATAAATTTTTTATATAATTATATTTTAATTTTAATTTATTTATTTATTTTAATTAATTTATTAATTTATTTATTATATTTTAATTTATATTTTAACAATATTATTTCTAAACAACGTTATAAATCCAACTTTATTTAACTTTATTCAATTTATTCAACCTGAAAAAAGTAAATTACGAGTATTTTTTAATGAATGAGAAAATAAATTGTTAACACTTATTTTATAATATACTAATACTAAAATATTAAAACCCCAGGCACAATCTCTTTAAAGACGAAATCTTCTCGAAATAAACTTCAAAATTAAAAGCTTTTTAAAGAAATTAATCAAGCCATACCCATCTGAAGCAAACATATTTACTTCAAAGCACTTCACTATTGTGAAATCGTAGTCCAATGGCTAACGTACTCGTCTCTTAGTGCCAATGTAGCTGATTCGATTCCAAGCCAGAAGCTTTTACTTTTACCTCACTTTCTTCAATTCACGTATATTTTACCTCGTGTAACGGAGAAGAAATAAATGGGTATTCATCAATTAACGGAAAAACCCTGGAAGAAAGTGCTGCCTGTATAATTTCCGTGATATGAAGAAAGTTTTTCTGACAGTGTATCTGCACTGATAACTATACGTCTTTTTAATTGTTTTATGTTTTTTGCATAATATTTAAATTCTATGAAAACGTATTTTGTAAAATAAAGTTTTTGTTAATCCAATTTTGTTTTTGTTGTTAATTGAATTTTTGTAAGCATAATTTTTTTAAATTAGAATTAGTGCTCGATGAGTAGACAGTTATTAAATATGGATTGGTGTTTAGAAAAAAATGTATTAATAAGGCAGTCAAATTAAATAAGTTTATATGTTAAACGATAGGAATATAAAATAAAATGAATAATATAAAAAAGAGACTGACAAGTATCGTATATTCAATCAGAGTGAGCTTCTCAAAGTGTAACGGTTATGAAGCTGTTTTAACAACAAAATAATAATAATAATAATAATAATAATAATAATAATAATAAATATGTACTTAATAATAAATGTAAATATGTATATGTAATAATAATACGTGTATGTATTATGTATATGTAATAATAATAAATATGTACTATGCAGATAGGAGCGTGCCATATAATGTCATTTAACGGGATGTAATTTATGTTATGTACTTCTTTTAAATTTATGCAACATGTCGCTCAAAATTCCAGACAATTCAAAAGAGGCTGATTTATTGCATATGCTGGCATAACACACAAATGTTTCTGATGAATCACGAATAATGGATGGGGAACAAAATTTCATTGTATAAAATATTTTACTATTTTTAAAATTAATCTGCTCAAAAGTTAAATACTGTGTAGTCAAGATAATATCTTGTCTTCTTGTTTACTTCTTGGTTAGTCTATTTAAAAATATTAATCCTTTATTTTTATTTAATATAAGTACTTTTAGCATACATATATTTTGGTTTTTAATAATAATTAAAGTGATTTTTATCTGATATACTTCGATACTAATCTATGGACAAATTGGTAATGAAAGATATAGCTCAATGTTATTGATTTAAAATTTCTTTATTCAGAAAGACTTTCTAAGCATAAGATATATATTTAAGTAAATATTCGTATAATTTAAGTAAATAGTAGTATCGGATATTTTTTTTTCATTGTTACGCATTAATAAATTGTAGCCAGTTACTTTTTCGATACATATAAAAAGTTTTTTTTTTTTTTCAATTTATTTTAAGGTTTGGGGATATGGTGGAAAAGTGGTTGAATAATAGGTCAGATAACTCAACTTTTTATTTATTATTTAAATAATGGTAGTTGATTAACAAATCAGTTTCTTAATACAAATTTATCTCCAGTCTTAGACTTTGGATATTTGATTAAATTTATTCCATACAATCAGTTAAAATTCCGTCTGTGTATCCAATGTAAATAAAATAAAGTATGAATACACTTTATTAAAAATAGCATCAATAGGAAGAAAAGTACATGATTGCAAAATACTTAAATTAATTAGCGAATATCTAGAAAGATGAATGTAATTTACTTCTAGTGTTACAATACAGTATATATAATGTAAATAACACTTTTTAAATATATTTTTTCAGCATCTTTTAGCAATGAGTGATTTAAGAGTTCAATTTTATCGAAAATTTAAATGTTAATTTATTTTCACAGATAGGGTTCACTTCTTAATTGAAAACTAGTAGCGAATTCCGATATCGGTAGTTTTAGAAGTATCGTTGCAATTGCGAATATGTTTCGAGTGCTCTTCATTAATTAATATTTTTTTATTTCAAAATAGTTGCTTTTATAAAGTTGCGAAATTTACTTTTGTGTATAGTGCATAGTCGCTGTAAATTATATTTAGAAAATCCTTCTCTACTCTCTAAAAAGTAAAATAGTAACAAAATTATTTTTGTACAGCTAAAACTTGCCGAGTTCTGATACTTTGAATTTTATAAAATTTTAGCATTATCTGGCTCTAAAAATAAAAAACATATATATTAATTTAAGAAACTGCTGAAACATCTTACTCAAACAAATTATTTATTTAAATGTTTAAGTTCACTTTAATATTTATATCTGAATATATCTTTTGCTACAAACCATCAATAATTCGATTTCAAATAAAAATTTATAAGCAATAAATAATCATATGAGTATTTTATACTAACAGAATTTTTGTTTTCTTAATAAGAATTGCATTAAAATGTAAATGATTGATTGTAATTTTACTGGAATCATTTTATTTAGATAGCTACAAAATTTATCAATTCGTGAATAAAAGTTTTAGTCATTAATTTTGACTTTACAAATTTTAAAGCGTGGGAAATGTTATTTTCGAAAAATAAGGAGACAATAAATGGGAAATATTCTTTAATAAAGAAAAATATTCTTTGCTGTAAAATCGTTTGTTTCTTCTAATTTCTTAAAGTGAGTTAAAGTTAAGAAAAGTTTCGATATTTCTGAGAGCATTTAAACAATTAATTAAAAAAGTTTTAGTTTTTGGAAATTCATTAGTTTTACTGTCCGATTTAAATTATTTTAAATAGTTTAAGTGAAATGCTGTAATTAAAAGAGTTTGCATAAAATGATTTATACTATCTACTTATATAAAATCCAAGAGTAGGAATGTGTAGGTAACCACTCCGGGGCAACCGTGCCATCGCTATACATATTTAAAACACAAGGCTGTTGTTTTAGTCATCTATCTTGTGCTTTCTACCGAAGCAATTTTGGAAATCATTTTTTTTATTTGAAAGTTGTTCCTTTGAAGATGTGCTCGCACTAGCTATTTTTAAAAATATTCACATTTTTTTTAATTTTAATGTAAAAGTTTTTCATGAAATTTCTTCAAAATAGTTGCAATCGAATTAATGATAAATAATAATGTAAAAGATAAATAATAAAAAAATATTCAGACACTTGTCTTTTTGGACGTATTTTTTCATTTGTATGTTATTTTCGGTTTTAATAAAATGCACCTGTACTTTATTTTTATAAGCCAATAAAAATTCATATTTATTGCGACATCACGAGAATATTGTCTATTGGTTTTATTTTATCTTTATTCATTATTACTTTATCAGTTTTTTTCATTACAATTAAATGGAATATATATTTTTATTTGAATATTCTGCGGTTAAGCGTAAAAGTACGTATAGAAAGTACGTTTGAAAAGTTCGTCCCGGTGACGTTATCTTTAGAGTAACATGAATTTTTCATTAATAAAACAAAGGAGAAAAAATTTTATGATTCCATCAACATCGCGTAATTTTCATTGATTTTTCATTTCTTAATTCTAAAAATTACCATCGGAGTCTTTATTGATCGTTGATAAATAAATTTCATGGATGTTTGATTTATTAATTCAATTGATTAGGATCGGAGGCTTTATTGATCGTTGAACTATTTCAGAAAATTGATATTGAGTAAATATATATATATATATATATATATATATATATATATATATCCTCATTATTTGTATTTGCATTTGTATTTTTCAAAAGCTTCTTTTCTACGATGCAAACCTTTCATTAAAAAAATCTTCATGATGTTTGTTTGTATGAAGTGTTATGTAAATGAAACACAGATCAACATTTAGCCATTTTTGACGGGGGTTATATACCAGTTGTTACTAATAACAATTAGCATTTTATGGAATAAATAACACGAATTGTATTTCTAATTTACAATATACTGCCAAAAGACAAAAGTTCTACATAAATTGGAATAAATGCAATCCGAATAAGCTTAAAAGGAAATATATGTTAATTTTTCATGAGTTCAAAGCTAGGGGTAGTTTTAAATTTTGATGACATATTTAAACTTTTGTTATTTATAAATCTTTCAATATATTACAAGGTCTAAATGATGCTAGTGACTTCAAGATGTTCTTTCATTTTATCAGGATTTCAATAATGCATATTTGAAACATTTCTTTTTGAAACATGACTTTTAAAATTAGATGTCTAGGCGTACTCGGGTTAGTGAAAGCAACTAAATACTCCTAAAAATTACGAATTCTGTAAATTTTGCTTTTTTATGTGGGAAACTAGTTTAAAAATAGATATAATATACTTCTCAGTACTTTATTATTAATTTACCAAGAAAAAATATTCTTATTCATATCATTATACTCCTTCACGTCAAGTCAATCAGTTGTAGCTCGTCAAACAAACATAGACGTAAAAATTGATGTCTGACGTCGATAACTCCTTCATTATACTTTCTTTTTTTTATTTGAAATATCACCGGTATATGATGTGTGACTTGCTAAAAGTCTAATTCAGCTCAAATTTGTAATAGGAGATGAGAACTAGTCAACTGGTAATGTGATCTATTCCCTGGGCACCTGTTAATATGTCGTAGTCAGTAATATTCACAAATTTTCAGATTACGAAAGTTGTCCATTTTATAGAATCTCAGATGATGTTTTAGTTTTATTGCAGTTTACGATAGTTAACAGTTTTTTTGACTGAAAAAGGTGTAACAGAGGTTGGCACCTGCGGTTAATGAACTATAATATTTACTAAGAATCGGCAATAGGTGGAATATCTAAATTACTGGACTGAAGATTCTCTCTGGCTACAAAAAATATCTTTTTAATATGTACGTTTAGACTCAAGAAGTACTTTCAGAACAGCGTTGCACGATCGATAATTAAGATAAAATCATAAGAAGAAATCACGAATGCACACCTAGCAAGAGATGTTTCAGACAAATATCTAATATCATAAAAATATTAAAATTTCCCGAAAAGAAAATAATTTTGTATTTTCAAAACAAAATGAGAAAATTTACATAGAGTTTGGAAAATCTGGGAAGTGCGGGTATCCATTTTACCATCTGCATATGAACGCTAATGACACTGAACTGAAGAATGATTGTAAACCAACTTAAACAATCCCAAGTTTTTACTTAGTGAGGCTCTATGAATGAGTAGGATAACGATACCATAGTAGACAATTATAATGGGCGACCATTGTCCATTGGTGGTGTACAATAATGTTGAAATGCATTTGAAGTTTGTATCTGTTTGAGATATTTTAAAAGTGGACGAAATAAGGAAGGGAATAGGATTATCATAATGAATTAGTTTTCCTAATTATTTTTAAAAAATGTTATACCGTTAAGTTTATTATGGTACTCCGTAGACAAGATTGGTCATTTAGAAACTCATCAATTTACTACGGCACGATAATTTCAAAACTCAACATACTTAAAATTTAAAATTAAATTTATTATAACCCGGAAAAAAAGTTGAATTACAAATACAAAGTTCTTGTACAAAAACAATAATCAAATCACAATCAATAATTAAATCACAGAATCATAATTAAAAAAATACAATTCACAAAGCATTCTCAAAGTGTTTTACATGACCATCCGAGTATAATCAAGTAGATAGAGGACACACAAACATACAGACAATTAGTCGGTCAGACAAACCCAAGTTATAAGCACTTTTTATGTATGTTGGAAAGTCTTAAATAGATAGACATGACATTATTCGTTACAAAGAATATTTACAATTTTCTTTAAATTGTTATGTGTCTATATTAATGTAAATGAAAGAAAAGTAAAGAATACGTCTTAAATGAATTAAAATTCATTATTCTGAGAACTAAATGTACAGAAAATAATAAATTCATAAAACAATATGTATACTGATATATGGTAAAACTATCTATACATGATGATGTGTGTTTCAAAAAAGGTTTTCTCCAATGCTTTTCGTGATTCACACTTACATTAGGAACATCCATTTCCGGAAAGGAAAATGAGGAACATTCTTAATGTTTGGAGTAAAGTTGTGGAAAATAAAAGACAAAAAAATGAGACTTTTTCTAAAGACGAAAATATTAAGTACCAAAATTTTTCTGAGTGCGATAGAAAATGTCCTGGAGATGTATGGAGTTAGGTGAACAACTTGAGATCTCAACATGAAAAGCATCATCAACCCTTTTTCTAACATTATTTATTTTGCTTTTATTTTAGAGTAAAACTCTTTTAGTGGTTTTGCGAAGAAATGTGATTATAGGATTAAGTTTTGGATTATTAATGGGCTAAAAATATGTTTTTTCAAATAAAAGTTTATTATAAATAACTGACATTGCTTCATTTTTACCAGACATTTTAACATTAAATATAATCATTTTTTTCTAAAAGTGCTTTGTTATTACCATAAAGAAACTGTAAAATTCTAAATGCAATAATTTACATAAAGTAATATATTTCAACTATTGTTACTATTATATCGCCACGCTCTTATAATTATTCTTAACTAATTACTCTTAACTGAGGAAGAATGCATAACTATAAGATTACTTATAGTTTATTATTTACATTATTTACAGCAGCTGCTAAACCGCAGCTCTCAGAACAAGTCATTTCTTACAACTGCGTGGAATACTCTGGTAAAATGCGATACCTTACAAACAGATTGTGCAGTGCTGCCATCTATTAACGCAGATCTCAACTATTGTTGGATTGGGATATGACACCCCTCCCCTCATAGTTCAAACGAACTACAGGCAATCTTGTTCTATGACTTCTTCGAACTGGAGCACTTTTCTTACAGTCCTCGTCATAAGTTTCAGTCAAATTGTCTTTCGCAGTTTTCTTTGTCATAACATCATTTTTATTACACACAACTGTACCTGCCACAATATCATGCGAAGGCTCAGATTGGCTTGGTTCTATAGTATCATCATTATTAAGCTGATCTTTTATTTTTCCATTAATTCCAGAAAAACGGTTTTGGTTAACTCTTTCATACCTATCATAATTACTGTAATTTTTATCACTATGTCCCATATTTTCAACTTTGTCTGACATTAGTTTATCATTTCGATTCATCTCTACAACTTTCTTTGGTCTTTCATAACTTATCTCTTTATTTCGTCTAATCTGATCAACGTGACGCTTACTCATTATTCCGTCACATCTATTTACTAAAACCCATCTACTACCCAATAATTTCATAATTTTTCCTTTTACCCATTTCTCCCCTTTTCCAAAATTTTTAACTAAATCATGAAGCTGATATTTGTGAAGGGGTTGCTGTATTTTAGGTTTTGATGGTAATACAAAGTGAAGGGCTGTTCGAACTGGCCTTCCAAACATTAATCCAGCAGGAGTTTTACCAGTCACCGAATGAGGAGTGGAATGATCTCTCTATTCTAAAAAAAAAGTAACTACCGCTGTCGCCGCCGCCGCCACCGGTTTTGAATTTTTTGTGACCGGAGGTCTTTCTTCGTTAATATTGAGAAACATAATGCATACAAAAATATGAAAATCAGTGGTTTTATACAGAAATGTTTGATAAACACGCTGATGCAGACAGTTTTCAAATCGAAGAATTATTTTAAGAGATATTTAATGCTAAAGTTGGACAAAATCGTTCCACTAAAAAAGTTTTATAGCAGCAAAAACTATACATGGCAGTGTAATCATTTTTAGATCATTTTATGCGTTAGAATTTGCCGGAGTGCAGATTGCATTAATTTTTTTATTTTGACTCATTTTTTCAGGTTTTATTTCTATTTTAAATTCAAATTTTCTGCATTTCTAGAGATATTTTTTACAGATTTCAGAAAATTGTACTAATTTAAACTGTTGCCAACTGTATAAAAAGCGCAAGCAATAATGTTTGCTTCAAATTAAAAATTTATTTACACGTGACTATTATAAACAGGAGAAAAACTTTCAAATTAGAATTAAATAATTATGTATAAAAAGCAGGAACTTATTAAAAATTACGTCATAAAAAGTACACACGTGAATTTTAAAAGAGAAAGGATATTGTAAAATAATAAATTCATTAACATGCGTTAGAAGTCTTAGGAGAAATTATGTCATATTTACGTCACATTATAGTTATTACATAAAATGAACACAAAATAATATTGCAAAAAAGTTTAAATTTACAAATTGCGCTAGACATTTATTTAATATTTTGAGAGGATATTTTCAACTATTTTTGTTAGGAAACCGCAAATAATATTTCATTGCTAACAAAAGTACTTTCACGCGATTATTTAAAAGAGAAAGAATAGCTTGGTAAAAATTACGTCAGATTAAAAACGATTAATTTAAAATATCTCATTTAAAAGAACTTTCTTTTCGCTTTGTTAAAAAATACCAGGAGACAAAGACTCTGTTTACTTAATTCCTTTTATATTAGCTTATTTTGAAATGTTGTTACACGTGTCTACGTCATCAAGTTATTTTTATTTCGACGTTTTATTTGTATTTTTATTAATGTTGTACGAATTTATTTGTTCTTTCGTTATTTAAAATAAAAAATTATGTCAATTTGTATAATTTGGCGAATGGTTTGGCGATTTATATAATTTGGCGAAATGGGTCGTCGGGATAATCAAGTAGTACCGCAGCGGATTTGGCGTTAAAATTCCCCAATCAAAGAGAAATGAATTGAAATTCGTTTATAGGGAGATCGCCACTGTTTTTTAAATTATAATTCAATCTTTCGAAATCTTTTTAAAGCCGATCAAATTAGCGTGCATTTAGAGCCTGCGGTGTCTGGACGGGGGTTGGCGAGCGTAGCTCGTAGGGGGCCGAGCCCCCTAGTTTTCTAAAAAAATCGTCAAATTGACAATGTTATGTCACTTTTATCAAGCTTTTTAAGACAATTTTTAACATTTTGCACATACCTTTCCGCTTGTCTGTTCGAAGACGGATGATAAGGTGGAACAGGCGTATGCTTAACTCCATTATTTTTAAGATATTCCTCAAATTCATCACTTGTGAACGCGGGACCATTATCACTGACCAATTCAACAGGTAATCCAAATGTGGCAAAAATTCTCCTTAATACCTTAATTGTAGTTTTATTATCAGACCTGGGTACTACCTCTACCTCCAGCCATTTAGTATAAGAATCGACTACTATTAAAAACATTTTACCTTCGAAAGGACCGGCATGATCTATATGGATCCTTTCCCAGGGCAGTTCAGATTTCCTTTTCAAGGGTTCCATTTTGGGACAATCCCTCGCAAACATCTGATATCTATTACAAGAATTTACCATTTGTTCAATTTCTTTATCCATATTTGGCCACCAAAGTAGCCCCCTAGCTATCGCTTTCATGCTCGATATACCTTGATGAACAGAATGCAGTAATTTTAATATATATCCACGGCCTTCCTCTGGTACGATCACTCTATGTCCCCACAATACACAATTTTCTAGACAGGAAATTTCCTCCCTTCTACGAAAATATGGTTGATATTCTTCTTGTTTAACCTTCCGCGGCCACCCATGTAACACCCACTCTAAAATTTGTTTAGTTACAGGATTTTCAGTTGTCCACTTTGCAATAGTTTTAGACGTAATAGGCCAATTATCATTATGTGAAACGAACATTATTTCCGCAGGATTACTCAGTATATTTACAGTTTCTGGGAGAGGTAATCTACTTAATGCGTCAGCATTTTTATTATTTTTATCTTCGCGATACTCAATTGTATAATCATACCCAACTAACATTAACTACCATCTCAGCATTCTAGGGGATAATGTATCAGGTACCTTTTTAACAGGATCAAATAATCTAATTAAGGGTTTATGATCTGTTATAATTTTAAATTTTTTTCTAGCTAAATATTGGTGAAATTTAGTGACACCAAACATTACAGATAAAGCTTCTTTATCAATCATTGCATAATTTCTTTCAGTTTTCGAAGTTCTTCAAGTTCTCGAAGCATAAGCAATAGGTTTCTCTTTACCCTCAACAATGTGGCTTAAAACTGACCCTATACCATATTCAGAATCATCACAGTTTACCACTATATCTTTGTTAACATCATATAATTCTAAAACAGGAGATGTACATAATAATTGTTTCACTTTTTGAAACGCTTTTTCATGCTTTTCTGACCATGTCCAGTTTACATTATTATCTAATAATCTATGTAAATGTTCTAAAACATCTGAAATATTAGGCAGGAAGTTTCCATAATAAGAAAGTAAGCCTAAAAATGAACGCAATTGTGACACATTATTTGGAATAGGAGTATTCAAAATAGCATTAACTTTTTCTGGAATAGGTCTAATTCCTTCCCGAGATATTTTATGACCTAAATAAGAAACTTCCGAAACCATAAATTTTAATTTTTCCTTATTTAATCTTATACCATGCTCAGAAAAGCATTTCAGAGCACTTTCAACTCTTTCAGAATGTTCTGATTCATTACTAGCACTTATGATAACATCAACTAAAAATACACCAACACATTAAATTTTTTTTTAATATGTTCAATTTTTCTTTGAAACATACCCGGAGCACATTTTACCCCAAATGCTAATCGTAACACATTGAATAAACCTTTATGTGTATTTATAGACAAAATATTACTACTTTCGTTATCTACAGGTTGTTGTAAATAAGCATCTTTTAAATCAAAAACAGCAAAAAATTTACTACCTGATAATTTAGAAAATAATTCTTCCATTCTAGGAAGAGAATAATTATCATTTTAAGTATTTGCATTTACTGTTGCTCTATAATCACCACATATTCTAACAGAACCATTAGGCTTAGGAACAATTACTATAGGACTAGCCCATTCTGAATGATCAAGAGGTTTTTAAATACCCTCATTAGTTAATCGTTCCAATTCTACATCAGTAGCTTTTCTTACAGCAAAAGGAACAGGTCGAGACTTAAGAAACACGGGTTTTGCATCTTTTTTTCAATTTTATTGACACGGCAGGACCCTTGATTGTCCCGATCCCGTCAGCAAAAACATCAGGAAAATTTCTAATTAAATCATCTTTTGAAATGCTTTTAATCATATTTACATTAGGCCAAAATAATTTTGATGCTTTTAACCAAGTTTTTCCGATTAGACTCGGACCCTCCTCTTTAATTACCAATATTCTTAAATCAGGTATAGAATATTCATCAACAACAGCATTTACTTTTAATTCCCCCAAAACAGTTAAAGAGTCTTTAGTATAAGTATGTAATTTAATATTAGATTTAATTAAAGGCTGCTTACCTGAGAACAATTTATGAGCAACACTTTTACTTACAACAGTATGAGCCGCACAACTATCAATTTCAAATTGTATTTTTACACCATTTATTTTAACCGATTTTATCCATGACACCTTATTGGAGTTGTCGTCCATAAAATTTAAACAATGTTCTTCCTGCACAGTTTTAATTCTTCTGTTCTTAAAAGGTTTCTCACTTTCCATTCCAAATTTTCTATTTCGACAACAAATTTTTAAATCACCCAATCGATGGCAGAAATGACATTCTGCAGATTTAAAAGGGCATAATTTGGGATTATGATTTTTAGAACATCTGTAACACGGTTTCTCAGGCGCGAATTTATCTTCTTTAGGCTTAGGTGCATGAGCGAACTTCTCCACTTTCGATTTCTCTCCTATCGAAACACGCACTTGATTGACAGTCGTACTATCTCCGATGTGTAGGGATTTCACTCCAGCTTCAGTTATCTCAAATGGCTCGGCTATTACCACCGCTGGCTGTTTGAAACGTTAAATCTTTAGAATCCAGAATTTTTTGTTGTATCTTTTCATCCTGAATCCCAAACACCAACTGATCACGCAGGCGATCATTAAAGGTATTTCCGAAGTTGCAATATTCGGATAACCGACGCAAATCTTGTATGAAATCGGCTATATTCTCTCCTTGCTTCCTTAGTCGTTTCTGGAACTTAAATCGCTCCAGAATTTCACTAGGGCGTGGTGAAAAATGATCCTTAGCTTTCTTTAAAAGATCCTCGAAACTGATTTCTTTCAGCGTATTCGGAACAATAATATCTCGTAAAATAGCAAAAGTTGTTGTTCCAACAGAGCTTAGTAAAATATTCTTCTTTATTTCATCATTTTTTATGCTATTCGCTGAGAAATAAAAATCAATTTTCTCGACGTAAATATTCCAAGGAACATTCGCATTATGTTCTTCTAAGCGTCCCAGAGAAATTATTTCTTTATCAGCCATTTCTCGTTCTCTTTTTTCTTCTTCTTTTTCAATAATAATAAAAAAAAATTCACAACATTTCAATTTGGGTTAAATCCCATTCGTCGCCACTTTTATATCGCCACGCTCTTATTATTATTCTTAACTAATTACTCTTAACTAAGGAAGAATGCATAATTATAAGATTACTTATAGTTTATTATTTACATTATTTACAGCAGCTGCTAACGCAGCTCTTAGAACAAGTCATCTCTTGCAACTGCGTGGATTACTCTGGTAACATGCGATACCTTATAAACAGATTGTGTAGTGCTGCCATCTATTAACGCAGATCTCAACTATTGTTTGATTGGGATATGACAGTTACATTTAGTAAATATAATAAACTAGAAAGGTAGCCCGTCAAAAATGACGGAAATTTAGATATAAAGATATATACAACTCATGTGCAAGAATATGAGTTTTCTCGCTTGTTCCGCAGCGATAGATGAAAATAACACATTTTAAGAACGAAGCACATTTATGAAAAACTGTGTACAGTAGAAGACCACTAATCTGCACAGTTTGGTTCTAAGTGTTATGCAGTTTTGAGGCTTTTTGCGGTCATGTCTATTCAATCTTTGTTTACATTTTTTTAAATTCATATATTGGACAATTTAGATTGTTGAGCCTTAAAAATAAATAAATAACACACTTGAAGTAAGGTTAAAAGCTATTAAATTATCGTATACGATTTCATATGAAATGGTATTATATGGTATTATATGTGTGTGCTTCACGATCTTGGTTACGACGTTGGCGAAATTGAGTTTTTAGTAAAATTTCTGATATAAAGTAGCTTTCAAAACTTGTGTAAAATTGCAGGCCGTTCTCGTGTTATGTCAGTCCTAGGAATAATATTTCTAACACTGAAGATTTTCCATGTATATATGGAATTTAGAAAAGCTTCTCCAAAAGAAAGGTCCTGAAATGACATTGTAATTCCTCTAACTTCAAAGTTTAATCGGGCCCTGATGTTGAGTACTGAAATCTAATAAATACAGTTATTTTGAATAGTACAACAGAATTAAACAGTTAAACTTATTTAATTTAAACCCGCTGTAACTTCCCGATGTTATTTTTTAGTATTAAGAAAGAAAATTATTTAAAATTTTCAAATCATGCATTTATGATTTTTTTCCGTCTTTAATAACTAAATAATGAAAAATTAGGCTTTTTTTCTGAGCTCATAACTATGACAATAAAATAATGTAACTAAGAGACATTGCAAAATTAAATCTTTGTGATTACAAACCATAAACAAACGATACCGCCACCATTTTACCTACTATGACGTCATTAGAATATTGCCCATTGATTGTTAGAGAACTTACTTTGTATGGAGAGCTTACTTTGTGAATGATTACCTCAATGATTTAATATTTTTGACGTTTCACGATGAATGAATCACTTGTGTTTGTTTAGGTTTATGGAATGAGATATTAAGCTGTGAACCTAATTTCAATTGAAATTATCCAAGGATATAAGTATTTTTAATCGAAATTAAAAACAATGCTTTGATCTCGAAATAAAAAGTTTTAGTTTTGCATAATTTGTTATTTCTGTTAATTATTTATTTAAGTACTTTTCCATTATAGCGCATTTTTAAAAAAAGCATGGCGCGATTCGGGCATCAGAAAGTGAGATACGTTGCGAAAATATATAAACAGCTATGAAAACATATCTAATGAACTTTTATCTTTGTTTATATATGCACTTATATACATAAAAAAATCGTTTCTAAATATATATAATTTTTTTTTATATGCAAATTACGGCACAGATTTCAGATATGAACCGGGATACCTAACTGGCGCAAAAATGGTGTTATTTTGCCTGTCATGGTAACCCAGCTATTGTTTTTTATTTATTAATAAATTGTTTAATTACTTTTATTTTCTGTTTTTTAATTATATAAACTGCTTTGATCTATAGTTATTATTCAAACTTTTATTTATTTATAGTTATTTCCTTTTCAAAATGATAGCAAATAATTGAAAAATATGTAAGTAACTGGTATTCGAAAGCGAGATTTCTGCTAAATTGGCGTCATAGAAAAATCACGCCAACCCCCATGCGTATATGACATCTGTGCAAAAATTACTTCTGTTTCTTTATAAAAATGGGTAAATAGCTTTTTTTATATTAAATTGTCGGCACAGATGTCATATACGCCCATATTGGCGCGTTTTTTTTTTTTTTTTTTTTTTTTTTTTTTGACGCCGATGTCATATATGCACCGGGTACTTAACTGGCGCCAAAGTGTCGTTATTTTGCTTGTAATGGTAACCCGAATGTTGTTTATGCTGTTGATGTTTTCGCCAAATTGGCGTCGGAATAAAATCGCGCCAAAATATGATATCTGTGCCAAATTGTATACATATGAAAAAAATTGCTTGTGAGTATGAAGCAGTAAATAGGTTGCCAGAAAATACGTTGGCAAACTTCTTTCTCGCCAAGAAGGTGGTTAAAGGTGGTTTTTAAAGGAGTTATGCATTTTTACGCTGAACTGCATTTAGTTTCCTAAGAAATGTTTGTAGAATATAGATAAAATGATATAAATGGTCACGCAAAGAATTGGATACATAAACGTCTATGGATGATAATATCTGGAAATGTGATTTCAGTAGTTTTAAGAGTAGTTTAAATTAAATTTTAGCTAAATTGTGGCATATAATAACGGTACTATTGGCTATGGACGGTAACTGCTGAAATCAATTTTAAAATTTTTTTATGCGTTTTCTAAAATGTTTACTTAGTTATCCCGTCGACCAAATTACTGTCGCCAAATTGTAAGATTAATTGCCAATAATGGTTGCCATTAATTAACTAATTGTAAGATTAATTGCCAATAATAGTTGCCATTAATTAATTAATTGTAAGATTAAAGGCCAATAATGGCCAATAAAACCATTAATTCGATGTTTAATTTGTATTTTTATTAATGTTTTACTACTGATGTGGCGATTTATATAATTCGGCGAAATTGGTCGACGGGATAGCAAAGAAGTAACGTTATATTTACGTTATTTTCCTAAATAACGAAGTTTTGTTAAAGCATTCAGGATGTGTTGGAAAGTGTTTCATATTATATGCTTAACGCATGATTTTTCTTTCTTCTTTAGTCTTATTTTGCATTTATTTTATTCTTAATTTTTTAGTCTTATACTGCTTTATAGAAACTTTGGCACAGTTGTCATATACGTTATCATATATTGGCGCGATTTTTTTCCGACGCCAATTTGGCGAAAACATCAACAGCATAAACAACAACATCCGGATTACCATATCAAGCAAAATTACGACACTTTGGCACCAGTTAAGTACCCGTTGTGTATATGACATTGGCGTCAGAAAAAATCGCGCCAATATTAATGTTATGCGCGTATATAACATCTGTGCCGAAACTATAATATTTAATGTTTAAACTCTTCGCTCCACTCCCTTTGCATATAGTACAAACTATAACACGGATAGCGCAAAATAATAGACAGTTTGGTACTTTTCCACTGTAGAGGCTTTGGCATTTTTTTAAAAAAAGCTTGGTGTAATTTGGGCATCAGAAAGTGAGATTTGGGTACTTTTCCGTTATGCGGACACCATTGTCGCCAAGCGTAATAGTTGGCGCAAAATCGTGAATTGAAGCATTTGAAAAATAAAAGAAAAACCATTGTCGGTACTAAAGTGAGCATTTAAAAAATATTACATTTGAAAATTACAGACTTTTACGAACTATTTCATCAAATCACAAATATATACTTAAAATAAGTGAACAAATAACTGTTATAAAATAAAGCAATAAAATAAAACTCATATTAAACTGCTGGCATAAAATTACAAATATCTTTTAGCATTTTGAAATAATTGGCACATTAGCATACATTTTGGCATGGTGTCCGTATAACGGAAAAATATCGAGATTTGTTGTCAAATCATATAAACAGCTATGAAAACAAATTTAATGAGCGTTTTTGTTTGTTTTATATGTATATTATTGATGTTTTTATGTACAAATTACATCTGTGTCTGTATAAAATTAGAGAAACGGCTTTTTTATGTTAAATAAATCGTATAAATATCGAAAAAAATGCGTGTGTATATAAAACAAAACAGTGTTCCCGGAAAATATGTTACCAAATTTCCTTTTTCGCCAAGGCACCTATACTGGAAAAGTACCTAAAGCACATTAAAATCGCGCAGTTAGGAGCTCACACAGTACACCGTTGTCTATTGGCGGTTATTTTATTAGTAGTATCGGTTAGGAAGATGTAAAAATGTACTTTAAATTCTCACCTATAGATTTCGAAAAAATATCTTAAAAGAGTGGAGTTTAAATTAAATTTCGGTGACCTCCATTATGAAAGATTAATGGTTTTAAATGGGAATTTCGCCAAATTAGCCAGCTATCGCCAAGTTGGCTAACATTTGGTGCTACTGTGGTAACCCTGCATTAATATTTTTCAACAATTACTCATTTCAATGAGGCGGTCCTACCGGAATAGTGAGGGACACACAGAGACTTGGATTTTATATAAATAGATGTGGATAAATATAGTTACATTAAAACATTATTAATTTAATATTAACTGTATAATTTGAGGTTTGGAATGTTTATATATTATAAAGAAACATTTCCAGTCTCAAAAACATTCTTTCAATATGACAAATTTTGAACATATAATAAAAATGTAAAGCTATTTTATATTGAAAAATATTTTATAAGCTTAAGATAATTAGAAAAGCTAAACTTTTCTTAGCAAAAAATGCAGTAAATTTATTCGTATGCTTTAACAGAGATGAGGAAATAGTGTTACTGTTAAAGATTAACTTAGTTTAACACAAGTAAGTGCTATCATACAAAAGACGCCATCATATATTAGGAAATAAAAATAAAAATAACATAACTGTTGTTTTAACCCGTTAATAGTCGCGCGTTGGTCTTTTCCCCGCCCGAAATTCGTTATCTTCCTGTAACTCATTTCCTGTTAAAGTTACGATAGCCAAATTCCGTGTAGCTGACCTTGAGTGTTCACACTCTTGTGTAGTAAAATTGCAAGTCATTCCTGCTATTTCTTAGCATTTTATCACATTCTTAAGTTTCAATCGGTCTAAATGACCGCGTTGCGACCACTTGTGTTAGTTGAATTTTTCCCCCTCGTGTTCATCTTTTCCCATTCCCGCGAAATCTGCGGGGTAAAGTTTCTTCGAAGTACGGACTCTCTCTCTGTTGTTATTTCGTCTTTCTTCTTACTGCTATTTTACCCGTTCATAGAATACTTTTTTTTTACTTTTAAAATGTTACTTAAAATTGTTTTATTATATTAGTTGTGAAGTCAGTTCGCGCAAAAAACTGATTGATGGTCACTTACTTTTTTTCTTCATTGTCAAACATTGCGGGAATAAATTCTCAAATTGATAATCGTTTAAATATGGAAAAAAAGGGAAATTCATCACCATTATTTGAAAGAAGTTGCTTTCCATTTATTACCGGAACATATAAATGAAAAAAAAAAAAAAACAGACAATAACACAGCCAAACCATTAAAAAAAAAGAGAAGAGAATTTTGTGGGAATCAGTAAAAAAAATGCCGTATCTCCAAAATCTGAAATGTATCGTTTTTGTACAATAAAACAAACTCGAAAGATAAAACAGTTTTCTCAGAAATGTAGTATGTATATCTGCGAAGAAGATACATATAATTTATTTGCACAATAATTAGAATTTTATAATGTAGGTTAGAAATTACGCAAATAAAAATCTCTTTTGGATAATTCAGTGAATATTTATACTATGATTTTAAAAAATATTTTAAGTATTTTTCTAAAATTTATCTATAGTAAAAACACATTTTTTTAACAATGCCGCAGAAAATGTTTTTTTATTATTGTTGAAATCCAATAGAGGCTTGGGGACGGTATCTAACAAATTTAAATTTGTTGTCCATCAATTGTTCAAACTATTTTTCAGAATAATGGTTTTCAGAATACGAGAGAAAATTCATTTAAATAAAATTATTGCTGCATATTTATAATTTCGGAGAAAATTTCTTATTGTTTTTATTATTTTAATGAATGTTATTATAAAACAATAAATTATAATAATAATACCTTATTATGAAATGTACAATTGAATATTTATTTTAATTAAATAGTTGCTGTAAAATACATCCCTATTAAGATGAACCTATCAGTGATTCTATTAATTAAAATAATTTATCCATCTTAGGATTTAAATCTACAATTGCAAATGTATTTAAATTAAATATATAATTTCAATAACTGATTATTTACTTCATATAAGCGAAGTTCGTATCCAGAGTTTTTATTCAGGGGCGCTGCTCCCACCCTGAAATAAGTAGAAAAACTACAAATCGTGCATTTTCATTTGACAAATGGATTTAATCATAAAATCTCGAGAGCCTCACCCCCTCCTCTTCCCCATCATACACACATAGACACCCCACAAAATAAATAAATAAAACGTAGTTACAACATTTACATTTATAATTTCGAAATTAAGTATTTTTTTACCTTTTTCTTTATTATATATATATATATATAATATGCTGGTGAATTAATGGTATTGTATTTGATTTGCTGTTGTATGTCATAGGTTCCGTTTTTATTTTCAGTTTAATTGTTCAATTTAATGTCAGTGTAATATATTGATGCTAAATTTATTAATTTTATTTTATTAAATGGATATAGAGTACCAGAGTATCATAAAAATCTACCTGACTCTGATTCTGTCCTTCCAAAAAAATAAAAATACCCCTATCACGAATTTAGATTCATATTCGTAAATGTTTTCCTACTAATTATTGATTCATAGTAACATCAGAAACTCAATCAAATCATTTACTATTTACTGTTAAGTATTTATGCAAAACGAAGAAAGAGTTATTAAAAACATTTATCTAGATGCCAACTGAATATATACTTAAGCGAAATAAATAATTTGCTGTAAAAGGTTGTAAAATGAATAATTGCTGTAATCTTGTAAAGTTCAGTCAATATTTTCACCCTACGTTATCCGTTTTCGATCATCTGATAACACCGGCAAGTTTCCCCTTCGTTTTCGGCCTGCTGGTAACGGCGGCAAATGGACCGAACGCGACTACTAACGTTCTAAAAAGTGTCGCGACTACTCTCGGGTTAAATTATTAGCACATGAGGTGATACGATACACAAAATGATGTATGTTTTTTAAAATACGACAAAGCATGCAAAAGCTTCTTTTCGACTAGCTCATATTGGATTAACCAAATTTTATTTTTTCAGATTCTTATATTTTATATCGAAGACCAGGTTTATAAATAGTGACTTCGAAAACTACAGTTGGCAAGTTTATTGACAGGCTAATTAGTACTTAAAACAATAATTATTTCTCACTATAAAAAAAAAAATATTTTTTATTTATAAATTTTACTCGAACTAAAAATGACAATGGATTTGTTTTTGTATCTTGCTTTCAGCATATAATAATTAAAAGTAAAGTATAATGTATTATAATACATTAAAGTATATAGTATAAAGTATAGTATAAAGTATAATGCATTTAAATGTACAAATTCACAAATTTTCTTTCAGCATTGAAATTAAAGGAAACAAACTAGCCTCATTAACGCACATAAGGAAACTTTCTGTTGAAGCCTAAAGGTTATATGCATTTAATGTCGTTTATATAAAGGACGAGGAATGTGCTTTTCCTATTAGAAAGAGCGTCACGTTTCCAGAAAAGTTATGTTCTGATTTACAAAAGTTTGAGTAGTTGGGAAAATAATTTTCATTTGAAACAGAAACAAATAGTTCTGCCTTTTTATTTAAACATAAAAGTTCAGAATGAGATGACTTTTGATTCATTTATGGAATGGCTAAATAAATATAAATAAATAATGTAGAATTTGTGTTCAGCATTAACTGAATTTTCAATAACATTTGGCAAAGGAAAATTAAATTAAAAAATTTATTCGATACTGTAAGTTAATAGGGGTTTATGTAGAATATTCATTTCTGCGAATTAAGGAAAATATTTTACGCATGCGCTCCAAAAATTTCAGAATCATTTTGCAGGTCTAGCGTACCACGAAAATACTTTTAGAGAACTTTTGTTATTAAATTTCGTTTAACCTGCGATAAATTCTACTCCTAATTTATTTAACAGGCTGTATTAAACGCAATGCCTTAACAATTATGCTTTGTAATTTGTATTAATCATTAATAAATGAGAGTTCTCCCTGTCGTATATGTCAGACGTGGAATCTGATACATACATATTTCCAGTTTTTTGTTACATTAGTGCATAAGCTGGCTGATTCGACATGCCATTATTTAAACTAATTTTAATGAGTCAATTGAAAAAAAAATTGAAAGTTTGATATGAATTAAAATTTATTTTGATATGTAAAACACAATAAAAATAATATATATAATATAATAATACAATATAATAATATAATATAAAAACACAAATGTTGTTTAAAACGCTAGAAAAGCAATTCACAAAGCATTCTTAAAATATTTTCCATGAATACCCAGCACACAATTGAGCTTTTCTAAAAGTGCGTTAGAAAATATTTTATAGTCTTCAAAACTGATATTGTTGCAAGCATCAACTGTATTTTGTTTATGATCAACTGGGTTTAGAACAGTAAGTAGTTACTAATATTCGAGGCAAACACGAATCGAGGGAAAAATCGATTTTTATTCTTTGCCGAAGTTTAGTTACTTTGTTTTCATGTTACATAAAATATCGAAAATCTACCGAAATTCAAAGTGTAAATCTCATAGCTAAACTACAGTTAAAAGTAAGCAAAAAAAAAAAAAAAAAAAAAAAAAAAAAAAAATCCGCGAGCTTAATTTTCAAGAACGTCGTTATTTAAAATTGCAATAATTTAAAAAATCAACACGTGCTTATTTATTATTATAATTTTAAATAAATAAATGGCTTACTCAAATGTAAAAATTACACAAGTGCCTGCAATTGCATCTTGTGTCTAAACGTGATTCGCAAAACTTTGTCCTACGTAGGGGAAGGTCGGATAGTTCCGGACACATAAACTAAACTTACGAAATTTTAGGAATTATCAGAATTAACCTTTCATTTTCAAACTAGAAATTAAATGCAACATATCGCTTATAATTCTAGTTAAGTAACAATCAGATAGTTTCTTTATCTTAGCTTATATCACGTCTTATTGTAAGTCTTTAATTTTTGTCGAGTATTTTTTTTTTGGCGAATAGCCCCGGACGTACACAATTAACATTAAGTTAACCAAGTCTTCGTTTGGCCCTGAAATAGTAGTAAGGCTGCGACTGATCGATGTGTACATGCTTCATGCGCGCAGTCTTTAACATTTATGATTTTGTATCCAGTCTTCTTCAAAAGTTTCGTCACAAATGATGCACTCTGTTTCCTGGTCTTTTGTTAAACTCTGAATGTTTTTCTTTGTTTCATTTTTTTCTTGTTATTGTAGCTTTTACTAGCTATTAAATTAACAACTAACAAGTCATTCTCTCTACCCAAAAGGTATCTGAGGGTACCCAATGGAGTTGTGCCCGATAGTATCCGATGACAATAAACAACCTGACGTATAAACTAAAACAATCACCGTACAATATAATTAATAAATGATGGTGAAGTACTTAAATTTAATATACAATAACTGCATTCCAAAAGTAAACGGCATGCACAAAAAATCTTCTCCTAGGTAAATAAATTATGTTCACTTGTTGACCACTTGGTGATTTAGTCTGTACTATTCACATACGTATATGCGCTGTACTTCCGTTATTTTAAGGTGTGCGTTGTTTGTTTATGTGTGCGTGATTGTTTAAATTTGATAGTGGCCGAGACTACCGGCCGGCCGGGGATACCCGATCTTCCCCTATCTATTTTTTTTTATATTTTGTGATTTCTCAACGATCTTCATGCCATTTATTTTTAATTTGATATATGATCACAATGTTTAATTCTTAAATAATCATAACAAGCTCACTTCTAAAAATACTGGAATGCGATTTATTGTAAAGAGCATATTAGATCAAAGACAAATATTTTCTGTTTGACCAATTTCTTCTACTAGGGTTCCAGGAAAATATAAAAATTTTAACTTTTGAAAACCAATGGATGACTATTTTATTAATTTTCCTTTACTTCCTACCTTATTTTAAACATTTTTGCAGTTTCCATTAACTATTTATCTCCCGAAGGTATAAATGTAATGCGAACTGAAAGCGTTTGAGAGCAACCTCAATATACAGATGGATAATCACAAATTTATTAGACTATTTTCAAGGTATTTGGAGAACCAAAACCCAATTTCAAAACCCTTATTCTTATCTAAGTTTCTACAGCGTAATTTCTATCACAATAATACCTTTTATAGCTTTGCAAGTGGTATTTTGGCCCATTCATTTTAAAAAACTTTGCAAAGTCCATGAAGTGTTATAGGTTCATACTGGATAGCGCAATTTTAAAAAGCCCAAATTCGCAAAAATCCATGCGTCATCTAACAGGCGATTTAGCAGGTATATCAGTGAAGGATACTCTGGTACCCCTAGCGGTAACTATTTATCCTGATACTCGTTTCTTGTTCCATTCATTCCAATAAATTAGCAGTGAATTATGATGTGCATTTGCTTTCTACTTATCTTTATGCAATGAAGAGACTGATGGCACTTGGGATAAAGTGATGGTACTTCATGTTTGAAGATTGAGAGTAAAATATGTTTCTGATAGTATAAAGAGTTGATATTAACATCATTCCACTCTCTTAATTTTTATTTTGCCGTTATGTGCACAGCGGGCAACAATCATATTTCCTTTGCTAAAACTTTCTTTATATCCATTGAACCATGTTTTAAGTTTTTTATCTACTCTATAATATTAATAAATGGATACGTTTTTATTAAAATAATTAAAATAGACACAAGCTTCATCTATTGTAACAAAGGTTTTCTACTTTTTCTCTGGATAAATGTTTCTCATAAAGAATTATGCCTCGTGTTATACATTCGGCGATATCTCGTGGAGTAAGACGGGGAACATTGGGTTTTTTGTCATTTTAAAAATTCAAATCAGAATTAACGATTTTGTTAACAGCTGGCAGTGAACATTTTAACGATTTACCAACAGTACTTCGACTTCAATGATTTCCTTTTAACACAAAAGATCTTAACTTTGCAATATTCGAAGAAATCCTTTTTGTTCTTGGGTATATATTAGATACAGATTTGTCACTTGAACCCAGTCCTTTTTCCTCTCCCTTATTGACAATATTACCTACTGTGGTTTTAGATGTAGAAAAAGAGCCCTTTGCATTGTTTTAAAATAACCGAATATAAATAATTTTCTTTGGAAAGTGAAGAAATTTAGACTTCCTATTGTCGATTTTTGAAAAGCACCATTTTGCATGTAAAGAAAAAATTGAGTTTTCAGACAAGAAAATGTACTTTGAAAAACATCTTAGCCTGGAAAATAATTCCGATATACCGACGATTTCTGTGTACCAAAACAAACTCGTTTAAAAAATGTGCGAGCTTCCTTTGTAAAGAATTGAAAATGGAAGTCAATCAAAACGCTTTGCTGATTATCTATGTACCTCCGATTTAAACTGAGAGTATGCTTTCAACTTTGCTTGAAAAATTAAAACAGACACCATTTCCTCCGAGAATTTAATTTAAAATACCTTAAACATTGCTAAAATTAACATCTAAATCTAATACTAATTATAATTATTATATATAGTAGTATTAGATAACTTTCTGTAATCATGTCCAAAGCCAAGATTAGCATCAAACATGAGCGATACTGGAATTATTTGGTTTCAATAGTACGAGAGTTTCAACACAGCGTATAAATAAAAGCAAAATATAACCTCCAATACAACAAGAATAAATGAACGACAAGAATAATAATATCACAAACATTGATAGATAAAAGTTAAGTAACAGGCTTTTGAATAATTTTACGCACGATAAACGGTAATAATTCAAAAAAGTGACCATAAAAACATTTTAAATTAGTTATTATTTTGCTTTTTTACTAAAATGTTATTTTTAAGTGCGTGATCTGCAAAGAATACAAATATTTCTGTAAGTTAAAAATGTACTACCATCATGTAGTAAATAGTATCAATTTTATATAGTAAAAGTTTTAATGGTTTTACATATGAATGTAAGACACAAAAGTATTTTTATAAAAGTTGTTAGTGAAGATTTTTACAAAAATTTGTGAATATATTTCAAATGTGGTACTTAAAAAAAGAAGTCGTTCTTAGATATCATACCAGTTTGAGGTTTTGAATATTTAATTAGTAGTTTTCTTTTCAATATATGCATTCTCTTTACATTCTGGCTAGAACTTTATCATGAACTACAATTATTACTCAGAAAACTAATGTACTAATAATATAATTAATATAATTAATAATTTTTGTAGTTTTTGTAAAATTCTTTTATGAATGTTTAAATATAATATTTAAGTAATTGAGCAAAAGAAGAAAATAGTATTATTTCCTGCACCTTATAATTTTATGATAAATATGTAAGAAGAGCAGTTTAAAAATATTTTTAAATGTTTTGCATATAAATATACGGAACAAAGATACATTAGTGACAATTTAAAAGATTCTGTTTTGTTTTAAACACAATTTTAAGATGAAATTCTATTGTAACTGAAATGCATTAATCTAGGAAAAAGTATTTGAAAATGAAATATGTTGTTTAATTTAGTCTTGGAATTTGCATGTTTGATTAAATCTTTTATCAAATGCATTCATTTTTCACTTTTTAAAGCTATTTATATTTCAGTTCTGAAATTAATCATATGATATACACGCTATAAATTAAATGAAATTTGTTATTTTTATAAGAAAAGTTTTATAAAATTTTGCCATTTAACAAATTGGAGGATAACAGTAAAATACATGATTATCATGATTAAAAATACGTTATATTTCATTAAGAAGCATCTAAAGATGTTTTACATATTCCTATTGGTTAAGCTTATGAATGAATGTGAAAGAAAGATAATTTTGGATATAAAAATAAATGTTGCTTGTTTAACTTTGTAAAACAAAAATCTATAATAACTTTAAAGCTGAATTATTATTTTTCATTTTCTCCTCGGTAGTTTAAGAAGAAAAATGTTCCTAAATTACTCTCCAGTCTGTCAAATTCGGAGTATGGATCTAATTTTCATATTAATTAGATATTGGTCTTGAATGCCCTTTTATTTTGAAATAATCTATTTAGTAACGAAAAATAAAAATCCGTTTTGTTAAAACAAATTTCTGTAAATTTAATTTTAATATATAAGTAACTAGGATGGAGAAATATAATAGATTACAAGTAGCCCATTAAAGAATAAATATGTGCGTCATAAAATTTTGATTATTTTATTTGTTTGTGCATATGGATCTACGGCATAAAAATATATTTTCCGGACTACATCTAATTTATTTGTTTAATTTTCTTTAAAAAAAATTATGTGAAGTTGAAAGTTTAGTTCATATATTTTTGCTGTAGTTTAATAAGGAAAACAGTCTTAAATTTCTCAATTTCCAAGTTTTTTATATTTAATTTGTCTAATTCGATATCCATATCTTTCAAAAATTTGTCTTGAATGGCCTGAATATACCTGCAGTGTATTGCCGAATTCGACCGACAATTTAAGAGGGGTCATAGCATGCATCAAAAGGATGAAACAGTACTTTAGCACATTAGGTTGCAAACCGCGTTTATTCGGTGAAAATCGCAAAAATAGACATCGGGAGGACAGGAAGAGCCAAACGAAGAGAGTGGTCAAACAAATGCACGAATTAGGAGCATTGCGGTCGAGAAGAAGAAACCTTCTCGTATGCTGGGGAAAATAAAAGCAGCTTGTAATTATTCAATAATGGGTATTGCAGATTTCGTGGGAATTAAACTTCATTCCGAAACAGCATGTCTTATTACACAAAGGAGGAATATTGGGATATGCATCTGATTTACGACCGAACAGGTGGCAATGGGCGCCTAGCACATAAAAGGTACTAAGAATAATATGAGGGGATGCGTTGTCCGCATCATACAACCTTCACGAACATCAATAGGATGCTGGGTATTGGTCACGAAATAGTGGTTCGGGGTGCAGAAAACATGAACACCTTCCACGCATAGATGGTCCAATACCTAAGCTATGCTGAGTGCCCACATCGGGTAGAGTTCATACACTGGATGCTTGATGCTACGCAGAATTATTCACAGCTTCCTTCCACAGTTTATCAGTATTATCAGAAGAATCCTACTTTAGGACAGAAGGCGTAGTCAACACGCACAATGCGCATACGTGGTTGTCCGAAAATCCTCACAGCACTGTCTCGTCGGAAGTGAAACACAACTTCTGTATTAACATCTTTTCAGGATTTCTCGGAGATCATCTGATGGGGCCGTACCTTCTGGCCGAACACCTCAATGGTGCAAATTATCCTGTTTTCCTACATCACGTTCTCCCGAATTCGATGCAGAGAATACTGCTCACTGTGCGATAGAACATGGGATGCATAATAGTGTACCAGCATTAGGGCTGGATTTTTTATCAATATATCGTCAGATATTGATATTTTTAAAATATCGCAATAACAATATCTAAACCTTGACTCTATTGATATATCCCAATAAAATAATAATGTTTTGTGCTCACTGGAATTTTGAATACGAGCCTCGAAAAAATACCGTAGAATATCTCAAAACCAAATAAAATAATAACGTTTTGCTCACACCACCACAGACCCGAAAATGTAGCCCAATATTCCTTTATAATGTTTTCATTCTCCATCCACTCCAAAACACAAAATCTACCTCGATTATCTGTCTTTCCGCTGATTATCTCTAGAAATATCCCAATTATTGCAATATTTCTTCGCTCAAAACTTTGAGTTTATTCCACTGCTTGGCTGCGCAATACTGAATAACACATATGAACTTTCTTCTCTCGTCGTTGTCTTTGGTCCACACCTATTGATATAACTACAGTGATTGATATGTTATGAATAATCAAACGAACTTTGATTATTGCTGAGTTACAATTGATACAGAATATAGCTGGTTATCATTGAGTTCATAGCCCAAAAGTTGCGATGCTCGACGCTCGACTTGCGAGCAACGAATCAGTGTACTTATAGCTGAAAACTTGCGATCACAAGACAAATCATAAAAATTTCGAAAAGTCTTATATTTACCACTCAGGTCTCTAACTTGGGTATTTTAAGCAATTTTTCTAACTCATCTCCTAATTAAGTTGGAGACTTGAAATTTTGTATACTTATAGCTGGACACTTGCGATCACACGGCAAATCATAAAAATTTCAAAAAGTCTTATATTTACCACTCAGGTCTCTAACTTGTGTATTTTAAGCAATTTTTCTAACTCATCTCCTAATTAAGTTGGAGATTTGAAATTTTGCATACTTATAGCATACTTTGCTTACTTATACTTTTGCACACTTGTGATCACACGACAAATCATAAACATTTCAAAAAGTCTTATATTTACCCCTCCGGTCTCTAACTTGTGAATTTTAAGCGATTTTTTCGATCGCTTTTAAAGCATTGTTCAGAAAGACGTCACATTTATTAAAATACAGCATAAATTTTACTTATTCAATCTAAAAATTTCAAAACTGTTGATACCACTATTTTCGAAGAGTAATTCCAGTAAATGTCTTAAATTCTTGCTTAAGACCATTTTTAAACTGTAGTGTTCTCTATCGTTTTGCGTGCGGTTTTTTTGACGGCATGATGAGATAAATATTACCTATTTAATATAAAAAAGCAAATATCATAATTTGATGTTTAAGACCGCCACCCCCTCGACTAATGTATCTACGGATATGTTGTAGAAAGGAGATTCGTTCAGATACACTTTTGTTAAGAATAGAGTACGTCCCCTTGTGGTAGAATGTGGAACTAACAGACTGCGATTTTATTTAAATTAGGAAATCTAACAAGGCGATCTGTTTGAAACTTTAAGGTAGTTTATAACATATAATAAAAGTTTAAAAAATAATGCCGCGAGAAATTTCTGGGGGGGAGGGGGGAAGCGTTAAAAAAATTTTTAAACCTTAGCATTTTTTACCGTTTTATGTAAGTTTTTTTGACGGAGTCCTGAGATAAATGCTACTTGTTCAATATAAAAATTTCATAAGTGTTAATACCACTATTTTCAAATAATAATTTCAGAAAATATCTTAAATTGTTGTTTAAGACCTTCACCCTCTCGACTAATAATTCTACGGATAGGTTTTTTAACGGAGTTTCGTTCAGATACAGTTTTGTAAGAATAGAGTGCGTCCCCTGGTGGTGGAATGTGGAACTAAAAGAACACGATTTTATTTAAACTAGGAAATCTAACACGGCGATTCGTTTTGAACTTTAAGATAGTTTATAAAACATAATAAAAAGTTTTTAAAAGTATGGCAAGAAATTTCGGGTGGGGGGGGGGGGGAGCTCAATTTTTTTAAAAACTTTAGCATTTTAAACCGTTTTATCTGCGGATTTTAAGTATTTAATAATTATAAATTACCAATTTGGCTTTATTAATTTATGAATAAAGTGTTTTAAAAGTAATATTAAACGAAACCCTCTGTGCTATCTGTGACCGCACTTACCTACTTATTGTTTCTCGTCAATTTGGAGAAAAGTCAATGTCGAAGCACTCGTTTACTGTGACGATTCGTTGCTTTTAAAAAGAGCTTCCCAGTCTGTAACGCTACTATGCTAGTGAATACAATACATTATTCATATTTTGTATTGCTTTCCTTTCTCCTGTGTCGTTTGTTGTATTTTCGTTAGAGCGAAGTTTTCTAGAATGAATTTAACATATCCTGTTTTGATATTTTAGCTTCAAAGGAATATTTATCAAAAACTCAATTTAAATTAGTATAAAACTATTCCGAAATGTGATTCGAATATTTATATTTAAAAAAAAGGTTTAGATGTTGTTTATTTGTAGTAAATAGGTCGGAAGATACAAATACAGTAAATTTTTTCGATTAAGAATGCATTCATTCCTTAGAGAAAGATTGAAAAACAACATGTCTGCTGCATCTATCATCCACTGAAACCTACTTAATTGCAAGTACATTAGCATGACGTAGCATTAAATTAATTTTAGTTTTTCCCATGCTTTTATTTATTTTATTTATATTAAAATCGCCACTGTCCTAAATTTAGAAATATTTTATATTAATTTTTTTTAATAATATTCTCAGTTATACTTGAAGTAATTAAATAGTTAAAATGTTATTAAGAAAAATAATCCATAAAGCAGGAAGAAAAGGAAACATACTATTTTTATAGAAAAATACTATGCAACAAATGGTATAAGTGCTAACAGATATCAAACATTGGTTTCTTTTTCTAAAATATTTCTATTTTGCTTATTTATATATATATATATAGTTTTAATGATGCTGTGCGAATATATATAGGTATAAATGATTGATGCGTTGCTTTCTACATCTGTTGATACTTAAATTGCTGCTACTGCACCATTTTTTTTCGAAATTAGTAATATTTCTATTCTTACACAGTTTAAGGTTGTTATCGCGATATATCTACAATATCGATATTAAGTCGTTGATATATCTCAATATTAAGTTTCTGATATCGTCCAGCCATAACCAGCGTATTTTGAGATTACGGTGTGTAATCACCTCGAGGGTTCATCACCTCCACCCATATCCGGACGGTTTGTTTGTTTGTTTTATTGGACACATACATCAGACTTGTGTGCTTGACACCAAGGCCCGCTTATAAGTCATCGTCGATATGCAAGGACGAGATAGCACAATGAAATTTACAACACAGAGAATTTTTACATCCGGGAGCTCCACAAAGAGTGTGCAATGGAGCCAGCGGGAGTCGAACCCGACAAGCCTCCTACGCTCTAAAGCTATTAGCAGCGTGGTGTCTTAACCGCTAGGCCACGGAAGCCCCATCCGGACGGTGGAAATGGACTCTGCGAAGCTGTTGCTTGACATTCACACGCTTCCCGGGCTTCGATCCCTTGACTTGGTTTTCTGGGGCCACCTGAAATCGGTTGTTTATCAGACGCCTGTGGATACACTGGGAGATCTGACAGCATGGATCGTCGTCGCTTGAGCACACTGGGAATGTTTGAACGCTTCTGACAATTCTTCGTCAGTATGTATCGCCTGTGCAATGATCTTCGCGGCCGCAATTTAGAACAATTCCTATAAAAATATCTCATAGTTTCATTTCATTATTGGACTATTTTTCCATTCGACGTCACACCCTTCATAACTATTTTATGTGATTTTCTTCCGCTAAACGTGGTTTGCGTGCTCGTGTTTTATGGTAACATTTAATCTTCTTGATTCACACCCTTCTGAATGTGTAGGTGGAATTCGGTAACAACCTGTATATATAAATATATATCTATATGTATCCAAGAATTAGAAAATCAGTTAATAACTGCCCAGGCGACTCCAAAGCCACAGAGAGTAAAGGATCTTGTGGAGCATGAAACTGAAGGATCATTTGATTCCAGTATATCAATACACTCAACACCAAGATTAAATACTAAAAACCTTCCAAAAAATCTGACAACATATTCAGAACCCATGGCAAAATTAATGTCGCTGGAACAATTGATAGATAGCTACAGCAAGACGAAGAGCACTCATGCTAAAGGAGCGTCTAGTATGGCAGAAAAATATCTCATCAAAAAATAAGAGAATTAGATGACAACAAAAATAATCTGGAAAAAAGAGCGGAACAGCAGGAAAAGATGATTAAAGAATTAAAGGAGAAGAGTAGAAGAACGGTGACAGAAAAATCGGGCAGACATGACTTAAAAACTACAGAAGAAAGAGCAACTCAAATATCTATACAAGAAGACAACACACAAAATTCCTCAATGTCGACTCAAGATCCTCCGGAGGAAGTAGCCACGCCGAGGTATGGTGAACTTGCTATAAAGAAGATGACAATGACTCAAATGATAGAGATTTATAAATCACTTACAAGAAGTAGAAGAAGAGGTGATTGTGAAGAAGCTAAAAAATACCTAGACAAAATTATCTTTAAAGCAAGTGAAATGGTGAAAGACCTTGAAATACAAAGAGAAGAAAATGATAGAATAACGGCGAATCTCAACACCGTCAATAAGGTGACGTTAGATCAACGTCAAAAAATCCTTGAACACGAACAAATCATAAAAGATCAATTAGAAACGATTAAGAAGTTGCAAGAACAGCCCACTCTAACAAATGAATTGGAAAAATGCAATAAAGAATTGAATGAACTACTAGAAAAAGAATTAAAATACAAAGAAGAAATAGAAAAACAATTAAAAGAAATTAGAAACAAAAATAAAGTAATAGGAGACTTAATTCAACAGCAAAATACAGAAGAAACGATACCTTATACTAGAATCATCTTGGAAGAACTTAAAAAGATAAGAGAAAAAATAGAAACAGTAGAGGAACAACAACCAATCATAAAATGCAATAATATAGAAGAAAACATACAGGCAAATACAGATAATTCACTATATTCGGAGGTGGCTGCAATACCTAAGAAGACAACAATTCCAACGGTACATGCACAGTATTCAAAAGCAGCTATCCTGATAACTCGGCAGAAAAACACGAATATGTCGCTCAATGACATAAAAATCATGCTAACAAGAGAAACTAGAAACACAATTGAATATAAACAAATATATTGTGAACTTGCCAAAAACAAAAATACACTAATAATTAAAACGATTAGTGATGAAAACACGAATAAGCTGCTTGAGGCGATTGAAAAGATACAAACCCTAAAAGACATTGTGGATATAGAATATAAGGCTGCGGATCTGCGAAAACTGATTATTTTAGGGATCCCGACATATATGGATCCACAAGAAATAATAACCAATCTAAAAAATCTTTATGATTCAGATATTCCAATAAACTACATTAATAGAAAACAAAGAGAAAAAGCTTCAACATACCAACTAATTTTTGAAGCAGAAGCTCCAGTTGCGATTCATCTACTGAGACAACGAAAGATCGTCATGGGATTTACATCGGTCAGGATTGCACCTTACCAACCTATATTAAGATGTAAGAACTGTCAATCTTTCGGACACGTGGATCAGAATTGCCGACAATCTCCAACGTGTGAATACTGTGCAGGACGCCATGATCAAAAATATTGTTATTACAGAAATGAACCACAACAACACAGATGCAGAAACTGCATGGGGAGTGCGAGTGACTTCACGCATGCAGCTAGTTCTAGTGAATGTCCGACTTTACAATATTTAATACTACAGCGAAGCAATCTAGCACAAATAAATAAAATAAATTCGATATAGGCAGAAACTGTGCTGGAACAAATAGCGACTTCCCGCATAGATCGAGTTCATCAGACTGTCCAACACTACAGTACTACCTGTCACAGAGAAATAAAAATATACAAATTAATCAAGAAAGTTCAATCCGATAAATGAAGAAATAAATAATTCTAATAACTCAACAAACTCAAACAACTCCAATACTCAAAATGGAAATTTAACAGTAAACCAAGAACAAATAATAACAGAAATTCTGAATAACCCTGCAAAACCACAGAAAATATATATTCCAAATGAACTAACCTTTATTCAAATTAATCTACAGGGATCAAGTTCTGCAACATCAACCCTAATGGGATTTGCAAATCAGCATAAAATACTAGTTCTTCTATTACAGGACTTTTACTACTTTAACGAAGCCATATGGTCAATTCCGTCAAATTGGCAAGCATTTATCTCAAAAAATAAAACAGCGGCAGTTGTGGTAACTCGAAAGGACGTGGAAGTGATAGAGACATATAAAGACGATAATGCAGTATTCGTCAATCTTACTACTGAATCCGGCAAGATCACAATAGGCTCTGTGTATGCCAGACCAAAAGGTGATTTCAGACGTGATATGAAGTGGCTGGACTTCTTCGAACCATTGAATCACATCATAATGGGGGGAGACCTCAATGTCCACTTGTCACTTTTAGGATATCAGAAAGAAGATGAACGGGGAAAAATTTTGACATACTTACTATTATCTAATAACTTAACTCTGATCAATGATATAGAGGCACCTCATTCATTTATAGGACAGCCGAATCGTCCCATGAAGGGGAATCCAGATGTAACCCTTTGTACACAAGACCTGGTGGACTGCGTGGACTCATGGTATGTAGATGACACAGTAGAGAGCACGTCGGACCACAGGTATATCAGATTCTCATTAAATCTTAAACCAGTTATTCTAGACCTTAAAAGATTTAAAACAAGATACTCAAATTTTAAAAAATTTAATTACATCTTGAAACCGAAAATTAATAATTTACTTAAATCCTTATCTGATACTAAAACTCGACTAGAACTGGATGAATGGCTTGATGGTTTTAACCAAGTAATTCTAGACACCTGTAAATCCTCACTAAAAACAAAAAGTTTCAAATTATATCCAACATTTGACTGGTGGACGGCAGAGCTGAAGGTCCAGCGAAATAAAATCTCAGCATTACGGAAAAGATTTAAATCAACAAATGACACAAAGTGGAGAACCCTCCTACAAGGAGAAAGAGCAATATACAAAAAAAAACGTATAAAATAACAAAAAACTAAATCATGGCAGAGTTTCTGCTCTAAAACAAAAGACAAATTTGGCCAAGCCTTTAAAATAGCAATGAATAAAAGACTCAAAAATAATCATTTCATACACACAACACTACAGGGTTCAACCCCATATACTACAAAATTAGACACTTTCAACATATTACTTAACCACCATTTCCCAATACATCAAAACCCGCATCCACCTCTCATGGACCCAGCGGCAGAGGAAGATCTTTCCCCCCCTCCCCCCCTAATATCTTTTAAAGAAATAAAATCAGCACTTAATGAGCAAAATAATTTAAAAGCCCCTGGATTTGATAAAATTGATGCATTTATTATTAAAAACATATACAATAATTTTAAACATCTAATACGTGACTTATATAACAAATGTCTTACTCTTAACTACTTTCCTAAATCATGGAAAATAGCAAATGTGATCTTCTTCGCAAAACGTAATAAAAATCCACGCCAACCTTCTTCCTATAGACCCATTTGTCTCCTTCCCATGCTGGGAAAAATCTATGAGAGGATCCTAAAACGAAGAATTAATCACTACTTAGAAAAATTAAATGTTCTTCACGGGGCCCAGTATGGCTTCCGTGAGAACAGAAGCACAATTCAACTATTAAACAAATTAAAACATAAAGCAAAAACGTATCTTGAAAAATATAAATACTGCAGCATTATCTCATTCGACATTGTAGGGGCGTTTGACAATATCGATTGGGTCACTTTGGGTCAACAAATTAACGAATTACCGATTCCCCAATATTTAAAATGTATCCTTCTTAGCTTCTTATCCGAACGAGAACTAATAACAAATTATTTATCAAATAACATTAAAAGACCAACTTATCAAGGCTGTCCACAGGGGTCGTGCCTTGGGCCACTTCTGTGGCTAATCATAGCAAATATAATCTTAATAAACTTTTACAGTAAATTCGAAGACCTGTATGTTTTTTGCGATGACTTCAATATGGTTGTCAAAGCGTGGAGCAGACTCATCTTAGAGACCGAAACCAACCAAAAAATAAAACTTTTTTATAATATTTGCAATAACTTAAATTTACAGATTTCAAAGGAAAAAACGACTTTTATTATGTTGGGGAAAAACACTTTGGATAAACGTCCACCAACCTTTAAATTGGGTAACTATACCATCAAGCCATTAAAGGAAATAAAAATTTTAGGGATAATATTCCAGAGTACTTTAAAATGGGACAAGCACATAACTAGCATAAAAAACAAAATTTTACAGCTAACCTCATCCATTAAACGGGTCTTCTCGGCTACTTGGGGGGTGGACAGAGGCTATCTTAGAACCTGGTACATAGCAGTACTAGAAAAAATTATAGACTATGGTTCGGAGGTGTGGTTTGGAGACGTCAGGATAAAAGATAAACGCGCTCTCCAATCCACCCAAAGAACTTGTCTCACGTCAATAACCAAAACATATAAAAATGTTGCAACACATACGTTACAGGTCCTATTAGGAATACCACCAATCTTAATAACACTGGAATATAAAAATCTAAAATACAATATTTTACACAAAAAAAACTTATTACTTAAAGAACCCAAACCAATATGTAAAGATGATATAGAAAATAAAATCCTAAAATATGAAATAAATCCGGAAATTCATTTAAATAACTTAATAGTTACAGACAAAATTATCACAAAAACTAATCTTATTTCGATTTACACAGATGGTTCTAAGGTGGACTCTGGCACAGCATATGCAATGGTAGCCTACAATCATAACATTAAAATTTATGAAAAAACAGTCAAACTGAGAGCAGAAAATTCAATCTTTCAGGCGGAGCTGCACGCAATAATTTCGGCAATTAATTGGGCCATTAACTCCCCTTATACAAAATTCCAAATATTAAGTGACAGTCAATCTACTATTAAAGCCTTAGACAATTTATTTCCAACTAACCCTTCAATTTATTACATCCATAATTTAATTAAACAAAATCAAAATAAATTTTTTTTTACATTACTTGGATAAAAGGCCACATTGGCATAGCGGGTAATGAACTGGCGGATGAGCTGGCGAATGATGCCGCCCAGTACTGCGACCTACCAGTGGATCGAGGAGTTAAATTGCCTCGGTCCTATCTTATAAAATGTATTCGAACCCAATTACTGGACAGGTGGCAGTACAACTGGGATCACTCAGGGGGTGGCAGATATACGCACGGGCTGGTACCAAAAGTTCAGAACCAAATAATTTCAAAAGATAAAGTATATATTTACTTTTTAACAGGCCGCGGCAGCTTCCCGTCTTTCCTTTATAATATCGGCAAAAAAGATGACGACCTTTGTAAATGTGGTGGTCGAGGAGACCCGATGCATTACATTTTCGGCAACTGCAAATTCATGAAGTTTAAATTTCACAGAACAGAAACGACAATCCTTCAGGACATCCTAAAAATAATTAATGACCCGGCACAACTTAAAAAACTTTATGCTAACTACGATATTCTCAATAGCCATTATTCTTTTATTCAATATAAATACATTCAATAATTACCTCTTCCGATTGCCTGTGGTGAACATGTCATGGGTCCACGTGGTGTATGGAAGGGTGTTTTTGAGATTGTTTTATTTTTAAGAACTTAAATACCACTAGAAATATTGTAAATATGTATAAATATTTTTGTTTAAAAGGGTGAAAAAAAGGGAAAAAAATATTTCTTATCAAATGAAAAGATGAATGTAAATACTTAAATTTTTTTCAAATAGTACGTAAATTCCAAAACATATAAATCATAATCGTAATATATTTCTAGGCTCGCCCTGAAACAATAGGGTAGCCAATTGTGATTGGTAAAGAATCGCCATCTTAAATAATCATAAATTTTCACAGGCGGTCCGGGGACACGGCACTTGCCTCTTGTGCTCTCTTCGGCGTGTCAGGCGGGTCGTTCTGAAGTCTTCTTTCCCGGAGACTGGGGTTCTGGGCTTGTTTCCGCAGGTAGTAAAACTTTTCCCTGACCTGGGCTTGGGGGTTACACCTAACCATAAGCCAAAAGCGGGTTCCCAGGGTGGGTGCTTACTTACTTACTTATATATGCGATGTAAAATAAATAAAACTCGAATTTGTAATTTTTAAAAACAAAATCTTAAGCTAAGTTGGAGGTTTAATTGATATTTCTTTATTTTGACAACGGTAGTTTAAGCAGGAAAACGATCTTAAAATACCTATTAGTTGTGGATACATAATTTGTCCATTTCCCTGAGCGGCACTGATTTCCATATAATTAAGACATTTTTAAGCATGTTTTTTTATATTCTAATAGCGTATGCTAAATTAAAAAATTAAAACGTTTTCTAAAATGTCAATTTAAATATGTTAGAAACAAGGTTAAAAAAAAAAAAAAAATTCATGATTACAACTAGCCTATAACTGAATGAATATGTGAGTCGTAAACTTATTCATATTATAATTGTTTTTGCATATTAAAATGTGGTATAGAAAGTCAGATTTGGGACTATATAAAACTTATTTGATAACTTGTTTTAGTCAATCGTTGGTTAGGTTAAAGTCTTAATTCATATACAATTTTTTATTTTAACAATGTTAGTTAAAGAAAAAAAAAACAGGTTTGAATTTTCTTTTATATTTAGATGCATAATTAGTCTTATTGGATGCTCGAATCGGATTTACGAATTTTTAATACATTTGTCATGAATGTTGCTTCATATTCAGATAACTTATGCACAATACAATGAATAAAATTCAATTTTGTAAAACACATTTCTGAACGTTTAATTTTACATGATAAGAAACTGAGCTGAAGAAAAATAACGTAATTACTGATTGCCGATAATTGAATAGATATGTGCTGCATGAAATTGTAATCATTCTTACTGTATGTGCATATGAATATTCGGCCTACAAATACGTAAGAATGTTTTTAAAAAGTTGCCCGTTATTTGTTTTAAGAAAACATGAGAAAATGTGAAAATGCGATTCTATCTTCTTCATTTTAATAATAATAGTCTAATAAGAAGACTGTTTCATTCATCAGTTTCGGCATTTGATCATTTTATTAGGATTATTTGACGCACACATTTAGTTATAATATCTCTCAGAAATCGCTTCAAGAAGCGTACTTTAAAACCCACACACTATAAGATGAAGAAAAATCGTAGAATTAGCAAATGCTGTTTCGTGAAAGTTTTATTTTTAAGTATAAGAAATTGGAGAGAAATGTACTGGGTGATTCATAATGAATGGGCCAAAAAGAATAGCGCAGTGTGACTGCCATAATAGATTTATTCAGCCGAAACAAATTTATTCTGCAATTACAATTATACAGGTTTTATTTGGCAACAGGGAAAAATCATCGAATAACGAACTTGCCGCTAGAGGCGCTGTTAAACAAAATGTTGTCCATGCAGGAGAAAGCGTACTGCGTTTTCGAATATGCCAAAACCTCCTCGGTAACTGTTGTGCAAAGACATTTTCGCACGAAATTTCGTAAACAACCACCGCATCGGCATAACATAAGCAGGTGGGTGAAGCAGTTCCAGGATACCGGCTGCTTATGCAAGAACAAAAGCCCAGGACGAAAAGAAACAAAACCCGAAGTGGTTGAAAGAATTCGTGAACGCCCTGCGATTTTTTTCTCTGTGGTTTCGTTAAAGACAAGGTGTTTGTGCCACCACTTTCTCAGGACTTAGAGGAACTGAAGAAGCGGATAATTGCAGTGTTGTACTCCATCACAGGTTATATGCTATCACGAGTGTGGCAGGAGCTTGATTACCGTGTTGACATTTGTCGTGTCACCGGAGGGGCACATATTGAACACCTGTAGAAACTTGAATAAATGTAGTTTTGAGGTAAATTTGAATTTTCTAAATATATTAATTACAACGTTCACAATCATGTTTTCTTTTTGTTCTATTCATTATGAATCACCCTGTATATAATTGCACATAATGTAAAACTGATTAAAGATACTATGCAAGAAATTTTCTTAATTTTTTTGCACGATGACGGCAGCATAAAGGTTCATTGTATCCTTTAGTTGGATAATGAAGAAACTATAAATACGATTCTTATAATAAGTTAAATACGCAAAAATCATCTGAAAATGTCAAATTTCTTTTTCTATTAAGCATACTTAATTGTTCTTTTAATTTCCCTTGTGGGAGTTTTCGGAACACAAATTCATAATTTCAAATGGAGTTTATTGTATAAGCTACTAAAGAAGAGAGTACTTTAAAACATTAATGCCTATTTTGCGTGAGGATAACGAAAAAGTTGTTTCTTATTTCGTATTTCAAATTTTGCGAATTATGCACGCAAGGATTCCTGTAACATTGTAAATTATCTTAAAGAGTTATATGCACATGTATATGAAAAGTTTTTTGTACATTTAAATGTTAGATTTATTTCGTATTCCAATTTATAATGTTTCTTTTTCATTTAATTATTGTTAACTAATATGTATAAATAAAACAAATATATATATATCTATATTTCCATTTTTTAATCGGTCTTTTCCTATCAATAATATGTACATTTAAAAAACAAGTAAAAAGAAATTTCATTCTAAACAGCCTTGTTAATTTACCTGGGCATTATTTTAAAAACACACTTGTTGGAAATAGTTTAAGAGTTTTAATTATTTTAAAATAAGTTTTCTAAAACGGATACCATTTTTATTAATATAGCTGTAATTTTTGTAATTAAATAGTGTATGGTGATATTTATGAATTTATACTGAATATGCATAATGTTGGCTTGAAAAAACATTCAATAAGTCATTGATTTTAAAACAGTTTATTATCGCTTTATTTTTTAAGCGTAATTAAAAAGGATATGTTATTACAGTTTAATAAAATTTTCTTTTATCCGTATTTTACAACATTAACATTACGAACAAAATTGACATTGCAGTCTATGAGCTGAAATAAAAAAGACACAATTTATATATAAATTTGTATATATAAATATATAAATTTGCTTCGTTTTCATAAATTGCCGTATACATACTACGAAGATGAAATTCACTAGAAGTCTGCGGAGTCTAGGGACAATAAAAATGTTACATTACTTCTGAAATTTTATTAAGAGGAACTACAGTGAATACAAGATAATTTTAAAATATGGCTTAAGCAAGCAGTGCTTCTGATTAACTATTACGATTTAATTTTTAAGTGTGTAGATGATTTTAACATCGCTGATGAGTTTAACTGGATTTAATTTTCAGTGACTACTGAATTTTCCAATTGACAATTAAGTATGTACGGGCAGTGGTGATGAAACCATTTCTTGATCCAAGTTAAACTTAATTTCTGAATTACTGGGAAAATTTGATTCTATTTCAATATATGCTAGACCATTATCCTGTATCGTGGTAACATTTAAAAAAGACGTCCTATATTGTTGACGTTTCCTGTATATATGTCGTATGCTAATTGAGAAATTCGGCTCTTCTCAAAGAAGAGTCTAGGTAGCGCTAGGCTAAATGAAAAGTGACCACTTGTTTCAGTTCCATAGAACCGTAACTCGATCCAATTAAGACAAAATAATTTCCGTGGAAATGCAACACGACTAAAACCTGAAAATTCTTTTTGAATTCAACCCGACACCCTATACGAACCCGAATAAAAATCCATTGAACCGTAATCTGATTCGAAAAAGACAAAATAATTACCGTCGACACGCAATGACCAGAACCTGAAAATTTCAATTAAAGTCTACCTAAACCTTATCCGAAAATGACAAAAAAATAATTTTATTCCACTGCAATCCGATCTTTCCAAGTTAAAATAATTTCCGTCGAAATGCAACCCGAGTAGAATCTGAAAATCCCATTTGAATTCAACCCGAAACCCTCTTCGAACACAAAAAAGTAAAATTCCAGCGAACAGTAACGCGATCCGAAAAATAGAAAATAATTTTTGTTGACACGCACCCAACAGAACCTGAAAATTTCAATTGATGTCTACACTAAATCCTATCCGAACCCGAAAGAAAATTCTATCTAACCGCAACCGGATCTTACTAAGAGAAGACATTTTCCATCGAAACGCAAGTCGACCAGAATTGAAGATTCCATTTGAATTCAACACGAATCCCTATCCGACCCCCCCCCCCCCCCAAAAAAAAAAAAAAAAAAATATATATATATATATATATATATATTCCACCGAACCGTAACCCGATCCGGAGTAGACAAAATAACTTCTGTGAACACGCATCGACCAGAGCCTGAAAGTGTACCCGAAACCTGATCCGAACACGAAAAAAAGAAAATTCCAACCAACCGTAACCCGATCTGTCGAAGACAAAATATTTCCGTGTAAACGCAACTCGACAGACCTGAAATTTGCATTTGAAGTCAACCCCTTTGAAATTATACGTAGACTCTTAGTCATTGTCTTCTCTGCGCATTTTTTTTATATATCTCTACTGAGGGGTGAAAGGGGGAATCATTTTTTGCCATACAAAGAAGTGTTTATTAACGTTAATTATCAATCAGTTGCATACATTAAATCTCCCAATAAGACGGTTTTCTTTTTCTTTTCTTTTTATCAAATTAATTCAGCAATCAATCAACTCTTGGTAAAATATTAAAAATCTTCTTCGTTTGCTGATGTAATTGTTACAGCACTTTTCTTACTTATTTCTATATTGTTTATATTCATCAACCCAACTTTCTAATACATAAAGGTGAAACACAACAAGTCTGTCTTATCTGCAAATGCCATTATTTTAAAATTTTCCTAAAATATATTACTTATTTTTCAGTAGATGGGACATTCGCACAATCTTTTGACTTTTATGTCCATGAATAATAATTTTTATTTTAGTACATATTTTTGTGGTTATTTTTTATTTCATATACTGGGAAACACCCCATTTCATGGCTGCATAATAATATTAACGAGATAAATAAGTTTTGGACGAAGTTGGGGGTCGAAATATCCAGGAAACTCCTATACCGTCCCGTGCCCCTGATGTTAATTTTTAAGTTTGGAGCTGCCTGTATAAAATTGTTTTAATAAAAGGAATTCAATGTAATTTTTTTTCGAAACTGGGACAGTTTATTTATATAAATATGTCGCAAAAAATTAACCTGGATACATTTTTACGGTTGATATTATCTTTTTAACTCTGTCCGTGTGTTTTATATTACTTACCGTCCCTATTGTTAAATTATACAGAAAATCACTTCAGATGCAGTCACAGAATTTTTGTCAACTTTTTTTCTCATGCAAAAAAATGCTAGAGAAAGAATGGCTAAAATTCTTTGACAGGAAATTTACTGCAGAATGTAAATCAGCATATAAATATCCATTTCAAACATCGTGATTTTATTATCGTTTTATTATCGTCTTACCATCCATAAGGTTTATTCCTGCACTTGTCGAGGTAAATTAATAACGGTAATAATTAAATAAATGTTTCTAAAAATCAATTAACATTGTGGCTATTATTTGGTCTTAACATGATTTGCCTAAAAATAGGTGGTTATTTTTACCGTTTTATCTTTACCATCCCTTTTTCTTCCGTTACTGCCCCTTTTTTAGGTAGCTTTCTTTACAAAAAAGCTACCTATTGCAGCCGTTCGGAGGAAAGCGATTTCAAAAAATTTTGGTATATTTTCATCGATCATGACCCCCAGACCCCGAAACCACCCTCCGTTCAAAATTGATATATATATATATATATATATATATATATCTGACCTATGTCACACTGTAACTCCCGTAATTATGAACCGATTTCGATGTAATTCGGTGTGTACATAGTACATACCAATGTCTCGACCGAGTTCGTTGGCCAGCTTCATCCGCCGTTTTGTTTCAAAATGGCGGCCATTTAAAATTTTTAAAAAAATTTAAAACTTGAAATTTGGTACCAAAAAATTAAAAATGGAAAAATATTTTTTTCTTATGTATTTGACCTTTATACAAAGATTCCGGAGCAGTTTTTGTTTCGTCTATATCTTAAAAAATGGCTGAGTTATAGCATTTTGAATTTCTAGCGTGGCTGACATTTTGAAACGTCCTGAAATTTGTCACGCGATAAAAGGCGTATTTATGAACCGAATTGGATGTAATTCGGTGTGTACATAGTACATACCAATCTCTCGACCGAGTTCGTTGGCCAGCTTCATCCGCCATTTTGTTTCAAAATGGCGGCCATTTAAAAATTTTTTAAAAATTTAAAATTTGAAATGGGGTACCAAAAAATTGAAAATGGAAAAATATTTTTTTCTTATGTATTTGACCTTTATACAAAGATTTCGGAGCAGTTTTTGTTTCGTCTATATCTTAAAAAATGGCTGAGTTATAGCATTTTGAATTTCTAGCGTGGCTGACATTTTGAAACGTCCTGAATTTTGTCACGCGATAAAAGGCATATTTATGAACCGATTTGGATGTAACTTCGTTTATACATAGTACATGCCAATGTCTCGACCGGGTTCGTTGGCCAGCTTCACCCGCCATCTTGTTTAAAAATGGTGGCCATTTAAATTTTTAAGAAAAATTTAAATTTGAAATGTGGTACCAAAAATTGAAAATTGAAAAAATATTTTTTTCTTATGTGTTTGACCTTGATAAAAAGATTCGGGACCAGTTTTTGTTTCGTCTATATCTTAAGAAATGGCTGAGTTATAGCATTTTGAATTTCTAGCGTGGCTGACATTTTGAAACGTCCTGATTTTTCTCACGTAATAACGGGCGTATTTATAAACCGACTTGGATGTACCTTGGTGTGTACATAGTACATACAAATATCTCGACCGAGTTCGTTGGCCAACTTCATCCGCCATCTTGTTTCAAAATGGCGGCTATTTAAAAAAATTAAAAAATTAAAATATTTAAATGAGATACCAAAAAATTGGAAAATGAAAAAGATTTTTTTTTTGTATGTGTTTGACCTTAATACAAAGATTCCGGAACAGTTTTTCTTTCGTCTATATCTAAAAAAAAATGGCTGAGTAATAGCATTTTGAATTTCTCTTGTGGCTGACATTTTAAAACGACCTGATTTTTGTCACGCGATAACAGGCGTATTTATGAACCTATTTGGATGTAACTTGGTCTGTGCATAGTACATACCAATGTCTAGACCGAGTTCGTTGTCCAGCTTCATTCGCGATCTTGTTTCAAAAGGGTTGCCATTAAAAAAAATTTAATTTAAAATTTAAAATTTAAAATGAGGTATTAAAATATTGGAAAATGAAAAAGGTTTTTTTTTATGTGTTTGGCCTTGATACAAAGATTCCGGAGCAGTTTTTGTTTCTGAAAATTTGTTCTTTTGTTGATATCTTAAAAAATGGTTGATTTATAGCACTTTGAATTTCTAGCATGGCTAACATTTTGAAACGATCTTGTATTTGTCACGCGATAACACACGTATTCGCCTATTTCGATGTAAGAAGGCATGTGGATAGTATACATCAACACCTCGACCAAGTTCGCTGGCCAGATTCATCAGCCATCTTGTTTCAAAATGGCGGCCATTAAATTAAAATATATATATATATATTTAAAGTGAGGTGCAAAAAAATTAGAAATTGAAAAAGGTTTCTTTCTTAAGTATTTGATCTTGATATAAGTATTCAGGAGCATTTTTTGTTTGTCTTTACCTTAAAAAAGTCCTTCCGGCCAGTGCCGGGAGGAAGAGGTAGCTTTCATAATCCTTATTTTAAAAAAGCCAACTTATATCATGCAAACACACGAAGCTCAATTTAGTGGAAACCGAATATAGGAGATTCAATACTAATTTTTATCAATATAATGAATGAGAATTTCGCGAAATTAGTCAACTTTATCCAAGCTGCTTTTCTTTAAAGTAACTTATATTTGGCTGCCAAATTCGGCAATTTCTTAAAGTGCCTGTCATTTTAGACCTTAGACCTTAGTCGAGACCTTAGTAATTGCTGTGCACATGCTCACTCACATCGGAATCGGTTAATATACAGGAGTGCTGTCGAATGCAAAAAATCAGATTTTTCAAATTGTCACCCACAATTGATATTGAAACTGCTATATCTGAGCCATTTTTTAAGGTAAAGACAAACAAAAAATGCTCCTGAATCCTTATATCAAGATCAAATACTTAAGAAAGAAACCTTTTTCAATTTCTAATTTTTTTGCACCTCACTTTAAATATATATATATTTTTTAATTTAATGGCCGCCATTTTGAAACAAGATGGCTGATGAATCTGGCCAGCGAACTTGGTCGAGGTGTTGATGTATACTATCCACATGCCTTCTTACATCGAAATAGGCGAATACGTGTGTTATCGCGTGACAAATACAAGATCGTTTCAAAATGTTAGCCATGCTAGAAATTTAAAGTGCTATAAATCAACCATTTTTTAAGATATCAACAAAAGAACAAATTTTCAGAAACAAAAACTGCTCCGGAATCTTTGTATCAAGGCCAAACACATAAAAAAAATCTTTTTCATTTTCCAATTTTTTAATACCTCATTTTGAATTTTAAATTTAATTTTTTTTTAATGGCAACCCTTTTGAAACAAGATGGCGAATGAAGCTGGCCAACGAACTCGGTCGAGACATTGGTATGTACTATGTGCAGACCAAGTTACATCCAAATAGGTTCATAAATACGCCTGTTATCGCGTGACAAAAATCGGGTCGTTTTAAAATGTCAGCCACAAGAGAAATTCAAAATGCTATTACTCAGCCATTTTTTTTTAGATATAGACGAAAGAAAAACTGTTCCGGAATCTTTGTATTAAGGTCAAACACATACAAAAAAAATCTTTTTCATTTTCCAATTTTTTGGTATCTCATTTAAATTTTTTTATTTTTTAATTTTTTTAAATGGCCGGCATTTTGAAACAAGATGGCGGATGAAGCTGGCCAACGAATTCGGTCGAGATATTTGTATGTACTATGTACACACGAAGAAACATCCAAGTCGGTTCATAAATACGCCTGTTATTACGTGAGAAAAATCAGGACGTCTCAAAAAGTCAGCCACGCTAGAAATTCAAAATGCTATGACTCAGCCATTTCTTAAGATATAGACGAAACAAAAACTGCTCCCGAATCTTTTTATCAAGGTCAAACACATAAGAAGAAAATATTTTTCCAATTTTCAATTTTTGGTACCACATTTCAAATTTAAATTTTTCTTAAAAATTTAAATGGCCGCCATTTTTAAACAAGATGGCGGGTGAAGCTGGCCAACGAACCCGGTCGAGACATTGGTATGTACTATGTATAAACGAAGTTACATCCAAATCGGTTCATAAATACGTCTTTTATCGCGTGACAAAATTCAGGACGTTTCAAAATGTCAGTCTAGCTAGAAATTCAAAATGCTATAACTCAGCCATTTTTTAAGATATAGACGAAACAAAAACTGCTCCGAAATCTTTGTATAAAGGTCAAATACATAAGAAAAAAATATTTTTCCATTTTCAATTTTTTGGTACCACATTTCAAATTTTAAATTTTTAAAAAAATTTTAAATGGCCGCCATTTTGAAACAAAATGGCGGATGAAGCTGGCCAACGAACTCGGTCGAGAGATTGGTATGTACTATGTACAGACCGAATTACATCCAAATCAGTTCATAAATACGCCTTTTATCGCGTGACAAAATTCAGGACGTTTCAAAATGTCAGCCACGCTAGAAATTCAAAATGCTATAACTCAGCCATTTTTTAAGATATAGACGAAACAAAAGCTGCCCCGGAATCTTTGTATAAAGGTCAAATACATAAGAAAAAAATATTTTCCCATTTTTAATTTTTTGGTACCACATTTCAAGTTTTAAATTTTTTTTAAAATTTTAAATGGCCGCCATTTTGAAACAAAACGGCGGATGAAGCTGGCCAACGAACTCGGTCGAGACATTGGTATGTACTATGTACACACCGAATTACATCGAAATCGGTTCATAATTACGGGAGTTACAGTGTGACATAGGTCAGATATTATATATATATATATATATATATCAATTTTGAACGGAGGGTGGTTTCGGGGTCTGGGGGTCATGATCGATGAAAATATACCAAAATTTTTTTAAATCGCTTTCCTCCGAACGGCTGCAATAGGTAGCTTTTTTGTAAAGAAAGCTACCTAAAATGGCTCAGATATAGCAGTTTCAATTTCTATTGTGGGTGACATTTTGAAAAATCTGATTTTTTGCATGCGACAGCACTCCTATATATTAACCGATTCCGATGTGAGTGAGCATGTGCACAGCAATTACTAAGGTCTCGACCAAGTTCACTGCTTGGCCTCATCCACCACGTTGTCTTAAAATGACAGGCACTTTAAGAAATTGCCGAATTTGGCAAACAAATATAAGTTACTTTAAAGAAAAGCAGCTTGGATAAAGCTGACTAATTTCGCAAAATTCTCATTCATTATATTGATAAAAATTAGTATTGAATCTCCTATATTCGGTTTCCACTAAATTGAGCTTCGTGTGTTTGCATGATATAAGTTGGCTTTTTTAAAATAAGGATTATGAAAGCTACCTCTTCCTCCCGGCACTGGCCGGAAGGACTTTTCCTATATCATCCCCCTTTTTTTCCTTCCGTCCCTTCTTTCACACTATTTTAAGACAATGCTATGCCAAACTTTTGTACTAAAAATACTACATTATTGTTATTTCTTATTTGAATTTTCTGTGTGTACTATTAAAATTCATTATAAGTAAAAATTTAGAAGAAAATAAAAAGTTATAGTGGTAAAAGGGTAAGGAAAATTAAACTCGCGAGTTTAACATAAACTTCAGTTAAATAAAAAAAAAAAAAAAAAAAAAAAAAAAAAAAAAATTCGCTGCTGACCATTTTTTCTTTATTTTCAATCATTAAGGCATACAACTATCACATTAAAATGCTATTTTTTCAAATTTAATTTCACCAGATTTTTATTCCCGAAAGTCAAAACATTGTGAGGCTGACCCAGATACCGCCAGTTTTTCGCTGCATAATGCCGTGAAAACTTTAAAAATCTTCCTCTTCTGCAGATTTAACTATTGCAGAAATCTTATATATTTTTCTAATCATTTTCATTAGCAATCGACCTTCTCACCGTAATGCTGAAAAAATATTAAAAATATGCCTCACCTGTAGATGTTATTGTTTTTGAAATTTCCTTATTCATTATTTTCATTAGAAACACATCTTACCAGCGTGATGCTTGGAAATTAAAAAAAAAAAAGTCTGCCTCATCTGAAGATTTAAATAATGAAAAAAATCGCACGCATTTCATTAGCAATTTATTTTCTTTGCGTAATTCTGGTAAGAAAATAAAAATCTGCCTCATCTGCATATTTTATTATTACAGAAATTATTTTATATGGTTTTTCTGATTGCTTTTATTAGTAATCAATCTGCTTGTTCTCCGTAATGATGGAAAAGAATTAAAAACCTGCCTTATCTGCAGATGTCATTGTTGCAGAAATTTTCATATACATTTTTATAATTATTTTCTTTAGCAACATATTTTCCCTGCTTAATACTGCGAAGTCATTAACAATCTGCCTCATCTGCAGATTTAATTAATATAAAAATTCATATATATATATATTTGAGAATCATTATCATTAGAAACTTATCTTCTCTGCGTAATTCTATGAAAAAAAACTTAATTAATAAACTTAATTAATATAAAAAATTTATATAATTTTTCATAATAATTTTTATTAGCAAATCCTCTTCTCTATGTAAATTTTGGAAAAACATAAAAAATATGCTTCATCTGCAGATTTAATTCATATAAAAATTTTCATATATATTTTTCACAATAATTTTCTTTAGTAGCCATCGACTCTGCGTATAATTCTGGAAAACCATTACAAATCTGCCTCACTTACGGATTTCATTCATACTCCAGCATACAATATGTCCATTTTTAAATATAAAAGAAAAAAAATAGTATTTGTAATGTAATTATAGACTACATTTCATAATTGCATTAAAATATGATTTAACCTCTTCGGTTCCTGGGTCCTTGAACGGGGAACTATTCTCTTCCTTATAAAAACCAAAAAGTCCGATTTTCACATCACTTCTTAATAGACGAATGTTTTTTTGCGTTCAAAGCAAACGAATAAATGGCAGCATCTAAGCTGATTCCCACAATAAAATAAAAGTTATATTCATCTGAGTTTGCAAAATACCTAAAAATACCGAAAAGACAGTATGACCAAGAAAGTGAGAAATTTTCATAATTATTTAACTTAAATCTTTTTCAATAAAACATTTTGAGGATTTGTAGATTATTTACTTGTGTAAAGCTCTTAAATTTGTGATTGCGTGAATTTCGATTAATGGTTATTAAATTGATGTTTTAAGGGGGTTTGTAGTTTTAGATCCATATATCTGAAACTAAATTACAAAATGCATAAAGAATCAACTTCAGAAAAGATATTGTTTTCGTCATTTACGATGTCATTTTATTTGGAAAAAACCAATGAAAAAGCATTTGTATTATTATTTTAACTTCGGAGCTGAAAAGGTTAATTTCCTTTCAATTAGTATTTGGGTTGAAGGATTTTGGGTTATGGTGGAAATTTGCCAGGTTTAGGGTAGGCTTAATTGGAGTTTTCAGATTCAGGTCGGTCCATGTCGACTAAAATTGTTTTGTTTTTCTCGGGTAAATTCCTTCGGGTAACGTTTCGGTGGATTTTTTTCGGGTACGCATCTGGTTCCGAGTGGACTCCAAATGTAATTTTCAGGTTCTGGTGGGGTTTGGTTTCAGCACAAAATATTTTATATTGCACAAATCTTGTTATGGTTGGGTGGAATTTTCTTTTTTGTCGGGTTCGGATCGGATTTAGTATTGGCTTCAATTCGAATTTTCAGGTCGTGCTCGGTACGTGTCGCTGAAAACTATTTTGTCTTTCTCGGACCGAGTTACGATTCGAAAGGTTTTTTTTTTTTTCATCTTTTGTCGGTTCTTGTTTCGGATTGACTTCAGATGGAATTTTCAGGTTCTAGTCGGTTGCATTTCTACGGAAATTATTTCGTCTTGCTCGGATCGGGTTATGGTTCGATGGAATTGAAATAAGTGGTCATTTTGCAATTAACCTAATGCTATCTAGGCCCTTTGCAATGAGCCTAAGTATTTTAGGCTGTTTGAAAAATAAATTGTCTTATTCCAACTATCCTAACGTTCTTTAGGGTCTTTGAAATAAATCTGAAAAATATCAGGTTGATTGGAAAAATGAATATAATTATTAAATTAGCCCGGCACTTTTCAAAGAGCCGGATTTCTCAATTAGCCCTACGACATATATATTTTAGAGTGGTTCGAAATTGTGAGTATTGGTAGTGATGTATTCTTTATCAACCGCTGAAAATAAACACTTTTACAAGGACTTGACTGCAGTTTTTAGAACATATGTGATAACAAAAGGCTACAATTCACCGATTAAAAAATAGTGTGTCTCCAAAATTCGCATGAAAACCGATATATATATATCGCCGCCAATGAAATTCTCAGCACGCGGTACTCCATCAATCTTGACTGTTTTCACCCAAGTGGGACAAAATGTCTGTGCCAACTTTGCCTAGTTGTTGGTTAATTGTAATTTATCGTTGGCCCATAGAAAGAAATGTCCGGATTGTCCTAAATAGCCAACTAATTTTTTCCAACAAATTCAAACAATGCTGCAACCCTTTACGTCAGGAAACCATGCTGAGACAAGCTGCGAATTAGAAGGCACCTACCATTCCAAAACCATTTTCCTACCTCGCCAATCCTAATCCCACCATTTCCCAACGGTTTACATATACTTCAAATAATGGTTCAACAAACTTATCTACATGGGACGCCTACCTTGATCGCATGTCTGTTCAACATTTGATGGAAACAGGCTATCTTTATCACGTGACAGCTAAAGTAGTATAAATATCGACGTCTGTCTCTTTCGTTGGCTGTGATACAAATACAGGATATCCGTTGTTATGGTCGACAGATAGTTATCGTTTAAACATTTATGTTAGAGATGTAGTTCACACAGCAAATATCATTCAAGTGTTGTCTTTATCAAAGAAAAACCAATTTAAATCAACACAGTTTTTTTTTTTTTTTTTTTTTTTTTTTTATTATGAATGTGATGATGACATTATATAATCATCACATATCAGTTATTATTCCCGAATTGAAAACGAAATTCTCCTCTCAAAGATCTATTTAGATAAAAATTTCCTTCCCTTTTTATATAAGGATTAATTCCTTTACCTATTTTACAGTTAATAGAGTAAATCTAGGATAGATGGCCATAGTTTCAAAAGATTAAAATAAATTTTTTTTGAATGCAAATACGAGAATATTTATGCATATTTAAAATTCTTATACACTCATAATATTTTAATCAAAAATTTATTAAATATTGAAAACAAAAAGTGTTAAACAAAATTGAAATTAAAATGGCAGATGGTCATTTCTCCTTAAAGTCGAGGAGAGATGGCCATCCAATATAAGAAAAAAAAAAAAAAAAAAAAAAAAAAAAAAAAAAAAAAAAAAAAAAAAAACATATTTCATTTAGTTAATCATGAAAAACATATAGCAATTTGTAAAGATGCCATTCTATGATGGAAAATAAGTGAATAAATCTCGAATAAACAAAGTAAGTATAATTTCAATACATCACTTTTCATAAAATCTTACCATATGTTTGGCAAAGGTCTTGATAATTTGTACACGTTTCATAGAACCACTTAAGGTACCTTATCCATTGTATCCAGACACCCTTATTGGATGTGGCACCAACAGTGGCCAAGGCCTAATCGTTCGGAAATTTCGTGGTTTTCTTCGGACCATGGATTTCCATGCGTAAATACGGGTTAGGTTCCCTTAGAAACAACCCCACGGAGGGCACTCCACTCCTTAGGGCCTATATATCTAGTGCTGATAATTGGCCGTCATAAACACAACCAACCAACCAACCTTATTCGATGTGATATTATATTATTTTGCACTGCCAACACAGTGATCCTAATCCAATTCCATTTACTAGGAATCTGTAGAATCCGATAATTTTAAATGTACCTTCGCTACTGGAAGTGCCTTTTTTTTTTCCTTGAGATAATTTTAGGTTTATCACGATAATTAATTTATTTACCAACTTTATCAGTTTTTGTTATGAAAGTTTCCAACGCTTTTCAGTATTTTCTGAAACAAATAAATCGTTATGTCTTATTGTATTATTATTATTATTATTATTATTATTAAAATATTTACGTTAGTTAAAATAACACACATATATATATATATATCAATTAATATATTTATAAAAATAAACGTTATATATTTATTTTAAATTAAATTATATTTAGTTAAAATCAGCACTCCGTATAATTTTGAAATAATGATTAAAGGTGGCCATCTCTCCTCGATTTCATGTGGCCATCTCTCCTGAATGAAAGACTGATAGTCGCCAATTTTAAAGTATCAGTAGCCCTTGTACGTCCATGTTTCAGGCTTAGAAATAAATATTAAAATATATACGCGCCTTAAAAGTCCATATAGTTAATATATATATATAACGTACGTACTGCAAATCATTCAGATACCGAAGTAAAAAAATATATATATATATTCAACCACTAAATTAAATAAACATTAAATTACACTTACTTTTTATAACCCAAAAACACATCTTCACGTCGCAATAAATAAACTCGTTGAATTATTTCATATGAACAGAGTTCATGTTGCAATCCATGATCAACTTTTGGAAATATTCAGACTGGCCATCTCTCCTCTATGGTTATCTATCCTAGAGTTACCCTAAATATAATTCTTTTAAACGCTTACCAGATTTTCACCCGTTTACAAAATAAATAAACAAATCAACTTTCTCATTATAAAAATTCTTAACAGTGCAATTCTATTATTTTATTTTCCGTTGACGAAGAAATAAAAAGATATGCTGTGATGATCTGCTTTTATCCTGTAGTAATCTAAACGCTTATTAATTCTCACATGTACAGTCAATACAAACGATTAATTTGCTCTTAATTATCTACTCCTATTCCGATAAAATACGCCATGTATTCATATTGCTGTCTGATGTTAGCATTATATGGCGTCTCCTATTTATAATAGTATAAATTGTGACTCTCCTTATGGTCGAATATTGGTTTTCCCAACGTTCGATTGGCATCTTTGATACGTAAGTTAAAGTTTTATTTACGCAATTAATATATTACTTGGCTTGATTGCAATTAAAAATTAGTATTAAATGTGTTATCCTTTAGGGTTATCTTAGATCGAGATTACCATCTTTGTCATGGACACTTTGAATCGAAAAGCACAACTAGTCGTAACTGTTGAGAAGATAGTCATGATACTCTCTCTCTCTAAATTTTGGCTTAATTAACTACTGGCCTTTTGTATCCCTCTCTGACACTACTGACTTTTAACTGCAGTTATAATCTGTTTTTGCTCCGTGTGAGCTATAAGGTATTCTAAAGCATTTTCTATGCTCTCAAGATATTTTGATAAATGCTATTAAAGCTGTTGAAGAAACAAATATGGGTGTTAATCAAGACGGAAAGACTTTTAGCATGCCTAAAACTACTTTAAAGGGAAGAATTAAAACACAGCCCTTCATAAATACTGGGTTGCGAAAACGAAAACAAAATACGTATAAATGCTCATATAAATAAAATACATAACCGGTGGTTTAAACCGTGCAAAGAATCTGTAATGTCTATGGCATACAAACTAAAGAAAAAACATATCATACCTCACACTTTTAATAAAGAAGTCAAAAAGGCTGGTTATGACTGGTTACAATCATTCCTTACTAGAAATACAACATTCTCAATAAGGAAAGCAGAAGATGTGCTATCTGCTTGAGCAAATAGGGAATGCACAAAAAAACTGTATATGAATATTTTAAATTGTTCGAATGTGTAGTTAAGGAACTTGATGTTTTTGAAAAGGCCCGTTGTATTTTCAATATGGACAAAACTGGTTTGCAGCTGAATAATAAGCCCTATGACGTAGTGGCGATTAAAGGCTTAAGAATATGACATCAATCACATCGTCAAAAAAGGTAGAAACTATGTTCGTTTTATCATGTTGTAATGCCGAAAGGACATTTCTTCTTCCATATAGTATTATTAAAGAAAAAAAAACATAAAAAATGAAATTTTAGATGGAATTCAAACTGTAGCAGAATTAAAATGTCATCGAAATCTGTTTAAGTTAATTCTTATACAGTTTTGGATTGGTCAATCTTTTTAGAGGCAAGGCACTTCTATTGACAAAATGTTGAAATGAAGAAAATACACCGGAATTTACAAACAAATTTATTTTGAAATACGTAAAAACTATACTTCATATACATAATAAACGCGAAATTTTATAGCCAAAATTCCGGTGCCATTGTAGCCCTTCGGAATAGTGGTTTCATAAATGTGCCACCTCCCTTAAAAAAGGTTAAAAAACTACTTCACTCATAGGTAATCGAAAGGCAAAGTTTTGATTACTCCTGCCGGCCACACTTCGCACACAAGCTGTTTTGAAATGTTAGAGTACAATGAGAGAAAAAATGAGATACATTAGAGAGAATATTCGAGAGAAACAATGCTGAAGAGAACGACATAATTATATTATGCTTGTCAGCTCATACCACTCACGGGCTGCACCCTCTTAACCGTTCTTTTTTCAAGTCCATAAAAAACTACGATGCTGCGTACAATAATTTTCTGAAGTATAATCCTTCTAGAAAAATAAACAATCTTCAGTTTGGTAATTTACTTAATTCTGTTTGGGTAAAATCGGCAAACGTTGAAATTGGGATCAAAGGTTTTCAGAAAAGTGGAATATTCCTGATGTGATACGATACCACATTATGCCTATTTATCAGACGTTCTAACTGAAGTTAATGTCAATCCACCTGCAGTAAACAGTAGGTGAACTTAGTTAACGGAATATCTTTCTTCAGTAAACAATAGTGCTCATGAAGTCAATCCTGCTGTTCCAAGTACATCTAAGCAAAACACTTGTGAAACCTGTAAAGACTTTTGTATCAAATATCTCTCATACCAAACGTGAACTAAGTTAAGACACTGACGTGAAATTCCCAAAATGTTGCCACCCACCATTTTAAATACTCCACAAACATTTTGAAAGTAAAGAAGAAGAAGAAAGAAAAACTGGAAAAAGGCAAAAAAGAGACGAAACAAAGAAGATATCAGGAAACAAACAAACCAGGATGATCAAAGGAATAAAAAAGTTTTGATATTCGTCTTCATCGGACTCTGACATAGATATAAACATTCAAGAAGTGTGTGATGACGAGGATGACTGTTTCGAATATTGGAATGAAAGCAAATGTGCGCGATGCGGCGAAAATTACAATGAGATGAAACAAAAAATAGATTGGATACAGTGTGTGTCTTGTTTGAGTTGGCTTAATGAAAGATGTTCAACGTTTCAAGTAACGTCAAATAATTGTAGGAAGAAATTAAATAGCAAGAAAGACGTTACTTCAAAACATTCTTTAACTCATTTCAAACTTTTCATAAATAATCTTTAAAACTGTTACGGTTTTAAGATTTCAAGAAAGAAAAATTAATTTTTGTAGGTGTATAACAAAATGTCAAATAATAATTCATATAAATTTAATGTTGAGTAATTTAATTGTAAGTAATTACATTTAAGATTCATGTAATGAAATTAAACTTTTATAAATTTAATATGTGTGAAATTATTTCAATAATTTATTATGGTTAATACCTCTCATTAAAATGTTCCATCGCATTCGGAGTAGTACGGGTAAGGTGGACCACATAGCACAAATTAAAAAAATATATATAATACGTTCCTTTAAAGATATGAAATTCTGCATCACGACTTTTTTTAAAAAACATCATGCACTATACACATATACTATGAAAAGTAAAATATATGTAAATATATGACTTTTTGACCGCAAAGAAAGAAACATGGTCCATCTCTTCCATAATTACCCTATCGATATTTTAGCACAGCCTTGTATATTATTTTATTTATATGCTACAAACATCTCTTAGTATACGAAATGTAGTTGAGATTGAAAATGCATAACGCAAAATAAAAACTACATTTAAGCAATTCACACTAATTCTCAGTAATGCTTACGAATTCTTTGTTGTAGCCCTGTATATGGTCTATAGAATTTATGCACACCAAGTAGTATGCAAAAATTTAGTGTAACCGTCTTTTTGTGCACCTAAATAATTTAAGTAATCATATAAATTACATTATGTTTAAAATAATTGTAACACTAGTAAAATACATCGCAAATGATTTCCTCGTATACCTTAATGGAATGGAATAATTTTGAGAGCCCCTGTAAATGAACTATGAATGGTACACACTTCATTTTCAATACCGAAGATGCCATGTTAAATCTCAATGGCTTATATCAATTACATGGCAATCCGAGAAAATTTACGTGAGTTAGAGCCCGGACGGATAGATGGTTATGATGGTTATAATATACAGACGCCAGATAGACGGATAGAGAAACCCAATTAATAAGAACTTTTCAACTAGATTGGATAGTGTTAAAAAAAGAGGACTCTGATTGTTTAAAAATAAATGTATGAAAGATTATACATTTTTCTTATAAAAAATGTGTAACAAAAATTCCATAATTCTACAACGGCGTAATATTTTTAAATAACATCTTTATATTTATAAAAATAATAACAGATCTTTGTAATAAATCATTATTTTTGACAAAATTAAAAAAACATAATTTAAAATTAGAATCTCACAAATATTTTTGAAAAAAGTTCATGTTATTTCTTCAATATAAGATTCATCGTTCAAAAAGGCTCCTGAACTTATTTCAGAAAGTGTGACCTAACTATTGAAACTTTTCATATTATCCGAGGGTAGCTATTATCAGAAAAACAAAATTCTACCTGAATTTCTGTATTTGATTTTTTTCTGATTTTTCGTTGATTTGATTGAGGACTCATCGTATATATTTAAAATATCAGATTCTTTTTAGTATGTAATGATAAAATAGTATTATATTAAAATGGATATAAATTTTTACTATATAACTGCAAAACTATAAAATTTCGATAATTTATATTCCATTTCTCCCTTTGTCAGTCCTCATCTCTATTCTAAAATTTCCTATACGAATATTTATATATTTTAGGAAATATATAACGAAAAGGTGAATTCAACTGCTAAGGCTATTGAAAGTCGCATTAAGTTTATACACTGTTAAAAATTTGCAGCATTCTGCCAGGTCATTTGACCGTTTTTTTCCGAAAACGGTTACACAACCTTAATTTTAACGCTATTCTGACCATATTACTGGCCATTTTATGGTCAGAATACAGTTAAATTATGGTTATGAAACCGTTTTTTCAAAAAACGGTCGAAATGTCTGCCAGAATGCTGCAAAATTTTTAACAGTGTACCGTGAGCAGGTTTATTTGCATAACAGAGAAACGAGTTTGCTCCTTTTAAAATTCGGCTTGAAAATCTAAAGGAAAATATCATCCCATAATAGATTGGATAATATATTTCAGGCAATGTGTTATTTAGAGAGAATTATTTTGAAGAGTATTTTAAAGAGTGATTATTATGAAACTGAAAATGTAATTTATTTGCAAAATAGTAGAATTTCAAAACGTTTGAGATTTGAAATATTTAAATTTTACTTGAAACTATAAGGCATTTCTTTTTATATTTTTCTATCATCAGTTTTATTATTATTTTTTTGCTGCATAAAATTATATTAAAATTAATATTATAACTAAATGAATTTAAAACTATTGTTTAAAATTAATATAGCTTTAAAAGTAGTTTACTCAGTAGAAGAAAAATCATAAAATTCATAAAATTCATATTCCTTTTCTGTCTTTTCCATCATGTCTTTATTCTAAAACTTCCTAGACTCATATTTATATATTTTAGAAAATATATAATGAAAGCATGAATTCAACTGCTAATGCTATTGAAATGCACATAAAGTTTAGACCGTGAGCTGGTGCATTTGCGTAACAGAGAAGCGCGTTTGCTTCTTTTAAAATTCGGTTCAATATTCAAAAGGAATATATTATCGCACAATAGGTTGGATGCTATATTTCAGGCAATGTGTTATTCAGAGAGAAATTTTGAAGAGTATTTCGAACAGTTATTATTATGAAACAGAAAATATTCTATCCTTGCAGAGTAGTCGAACTTCAAAACATTTGAGATTTTAAATTGTCGAATTATACGTGAATCTAAACAACATTTCTTCGTATGGAAAAACGTTTGTATATTTTTTTAATATCAGTTTTTTTTTTTTTTTTTTTTTTCTTTTGCTACATAAAATTATATTAAAATTAATATTATAACTAAATACAATTAAACTTTAGTTTAAAATTTATATATTATTTTTATAGGTATTTTACTCAATAGAAGAAAAATAATAAAATTGATATAATTCATATTCCATTTCTTTGTCTTTGCCATCATCTCTTTACTCTAAATCATCCTAGACGGATATGTATATATTTTAGAAAATATATAATGAAAACGAGAATTCAATTGGTTATACTAATGAAAACCACAAAAGTTTAGACTGGGAACATGTTTATTTGCATAACATAGAAACGCGTTTGCTTCTTTTAAAATTCGTCTTTAAATTCAAAAGGAATATATCATTTCATAATAAGTTTGATGCTATATTTGAGGCAATGTATTATTCAGAGATAATTATTTTGAAGAGTATTTCAAAGAATTTTTATCATGAAACAGAAAATATTCTGTCTCTGCAGAGTAGTGAAACTTCAAAACGTTTGAGTTTTGAAATTTTCAAATGTTACATGAATTTAATCCAGATTTCTTTTTAGGGAAAATCACTTATTTTATTATTTATTTATTTAGTTAGTTTATTTTTTAAAAATTAGTTTTATTTTTTTACGACACAATGAAGATATTTAAAATTATATTAAAATGAATATTAAAACTGATACATTTAATGCTATGGTTTTAATGCAGTATATAGTAGTTTTAAATATGTTTTACTAAAATGAGGAAAAACTATAAAAGTAATATCTTTCATATTCTACTTCTGTCTTTGTCATCATTTTTATTCTAAAACATTCTAGACATATATTTATATATTTTAGAAAATAGGTATATACTGAAAACAGGAATTCAACTGTTAATGCTATTAAAATGCACATAAATTTTAGAGAGGGAGAAGGTTCATTTGCATAACAGAGAAGTGCGATTGCTTGTCTTAAAAATCGGCTCAATATTCAAAAGGAATATATCATCGCATAATAGTTTGGATGCTATATTTCAGGCAATACGTTATTCAGAGAGAAATTTTGAAGAGTATTTCAAACAGTTATTATTATAAAACAGAAAATATTCTATCTTTGCAGAGTTGTGGAACTTCAAAATTTTAAGATTTTAAATAGTCAAATTATACATGAATCTAAACCTCATTTCTCTTTATGAAAAATCACATGTATATTTTTTTAACATCAGTTTTATTTTTTGCTACATACAATTATATTAAAATTAATATTATAACTAAATACATTTAAAACTATTGTTTAAAATTTCTATAGTTTTAAAGGTATTTTACTCAATAGAAGAAAAACAATAAAATTCATATAATTCATATTCCATTTCTTTGTCTTTTTCATCATTTCTTTATTCCAAAACTTTCTAGACGTATATGTATATATTTTGGAAAATATACAACGAAACGGTGAATTCAATTGGTTATGCTATTGAAATGCACACAAAGTCTAGACCGGGAGCATGTTCATTTGCATAACAGAAATTTTACTTGAATTTAATCGAGATTTATTTTTATGGAAAATCACTTGTATATTTTTTAAACATCATCTAAATTACATCATTATATAATGAAGATATTTAAAATTATATTTAAATGAATATTAAAACTAAATATATTTAAAACTACGGTTTTTAATGTACAGTGTAACCTCTGAATAATGTTTACCCATGGGACCGGCGAAAAGTGACCCCTTTTCAGAGGTGGGTGTTATTCAGAGGTTTCATGTAAAAAAAAAATCAAAATTACATAAATTTGAATAGATAAATTCGAATACACAGAGTCATTTTAATTAATCTTCATTGTTTTAATACATTAAAATATAGTGATTTGTAGTTGCTTTGTTTTTTGCTGCTAATATCTAGCAGTGTGAGTTGTTTTGCTATACAACTCATCATCATTATGATTTAATGCATAATCTTGGATTTTAAGAAGGTTCATGAAATCTTCGGTATATGTGTTAATACTGTAAATTTTGGGTGATTCTATATTTCCTCTTCCTCATTACTATCTTCCACCATTTGCTGTATAGAACCAAATGTGGTAGTAACTGCCAAATATTTGTCCATACATACAAACTCGCTGGCCCTTATGTTAGTTATGCCTGCTGTTCTAAGAATATCATCTAAATTTTCCCCATCATTATTAATGTCTTCATTTTCAGTTTGTAGACATATCAAGGAATGTGCTTCACAGATTCACTGTTTGATCTGCTTCATATTTCGGTTTGCAAATAAATATGAAATTGTACTAGGAGCTGTAATTTTTCTTTATCGTCGCTTTTGAGTGGCCGTTGTATGGAATTCCTTATTTAGAGGTTCGTCGGTTAATGATATGGTACTTTTTGGTTCCATAAACATGTGGCCGGTATTCGGGGTTGTTGTTATTCAGAAGTGTCCGTTCAAAGAGTTTTCACTGCATATAGTTTTAAATATATTTTACTAAATTGAGTGAAAACATAAAATTCATGTAATTCCTGCTCCTTTTCTGTCTTTGCCATGATATTTATTCTTAAACTTCCTAGACTCATATTTATATATTTCAGAATATATATAATGAAAACATGAATTCAACTGCTAATGCTGTTGAAATACACATAAAGTTTAGACAGGGAGTATTAAAATTTTGCTCGATTCTAAGCGACATTTCTTTTGTTGTTTTTATGGAAAATTACTTTTTCTTAAATATCAGTTGGAATTTTTTGATACATAAGGAAGCTATTTAAATTATATTAAAACGGATTTTACAAATAAAGTTTAAAACCATATCTCAAAATATATATGCTTTTAAGTATATTGTTCATGTACAATATAGATGAAAAGTCATAAAATTCATATTATTCATATTCCATTTCTGTCTTGTTATCATCTTTATTCTAAAGCTTTCGAGACGTATAGTTATTTTTTTCAAAAATACATAATATAAGGGTAAATTCAATTGGTTAGGCTATTGAAATGCACACAAAGTTTAGATCTAGTCAGGGTCATTTCTATAACAGAGAATGCAATTTGTTTCCTCTAAAATAATTTCGAAATTTAAAAGGAAAATATCATCTCATAACTGATTGCGCAGTACATTCAGCAATGCGCTTTCAATAGGAAATTTTCAAAACTTTTTAATACAGTTATTATTGTGAAATAGAAAATATTATATCATAATAGAACAGTGGAATTTCAAAACATTTCATATTAGAAATATCAAAATAATACTTCGATATAAACAAAAATTTCTTTCTAAGGGTATGAATAGCTATACGTATATTCTAGCAAGTAACGCAAACCTATCTTTCCAGACTATATTTCGTTTTTTTTTTTTTTTGGTATATTCATTGTATAAAGTGCACATTTTTTATAAAAGAAATTTTTGTAAGATATGTTGTAAAATATAAAACAAAAACATCTTGAAATGTAAAATAACTGTTACATTTATGAAATCTAATACCAGTTTTTTATATTTATTTTTGTAAATTAATATAGCATATCGAATTATGTGGAAATCTTAATATTTATCATAGATTTCTTTTTCTAATTTTTTCATCTTACATTTTATTCAACATGTAAATTTCGATTAATTTCTGGTATCAGTGTGCGGCATACACCAGAATATACAGTATGCGCAACATAAAAAGTGAGATATATTACATACATAAAATAAAAAATAAATTCATTTTGTTATATTTTTTATAAACCTTTTTATTCAGTGTGCCATTATTATATCGTAAAATAACAGATTGTTCCTAAAAAAAATAAAAGTATAGATTTTACACTTGTCGTTTTAAATGATACAATTAAAGCTTTTTATAGATGTACTTATCACGCATTATATTAAAAATAGAATATGTTTTATAAAAAATACTAATTTGTTTCATTAGTTTCAATATACTTGCAAACTAGATTAATATATTATGCTGACATAGAACGAAAGATATGGAAATTTATCATCTTTAACAATTACTATAACAATCAGTTAATGTATATTATTTAATTTTGATGGCAACCTCAGAAGCAGAAATCCGTACAATAAAGCAAAAACATGTCCTGCGTAAAGCTTATGCTTCTTCGATAGCGAAAAGGATATAAGCAACTCACTTCCCCTTCTTTGCAAATTTAATTACTTCTAAGCATGGAATAATTTAAATGTTAATACCATCAAACAAGAAAAATGGTATTTGGAAAACTGAATCTCAATTAACTGGTTTTTTTATGGTTGTAAAATAATTTTCAAGCATAATTATTTTTTAACTCAATTACGGAAGAGTTATCCGTCCGCATGTAAAATAATATAAATAGTTTAGCTTTAGGTTCCATCTAACACTTCATAAAGAAGTTAACATTCCTACACTAAACTAGTAAATAAATAAAATAAAAATAAAAATAAATCAAACTCAAATTTAGCATATATGTAATCGAACTAAGTTTTTAAACACTAAAATAATTATAATCAAAAATCTTTCTGGAAGTAGCGAAATCGATGACGATTTCTTCAGTTGATAATCTTTCGCATGTCGCCAGTACGAAAGTATCGCTTTTAGTTGAACACAAAACAATTTTGATATTTTTCATCTAAAAAACATCTTGGTATTTTATTGCGTAATCAAATATATATCTATATATCTATATATATAATGCAAAACAAAAATCTATAACAGTTTTTTAAATGTTTTTCACCTATGTTATGTAAACAGGGAAGCCCAGGGATCAGCTGTTTTTAATAAAATTAATTTTTACATTAGCAGGGACAAAATTTAAAATGCCATTTCGATGAACAATAATTTCAAAATATACATAATTTCAAGATTAATTTTAGAAAATATCATTATTTGTAACAGATCAGTTCTTTAACGCAAATCCCATATTACATGTTTGCGAATGCATACATTTGTGCGAATCTAAAATTACAGCTGATTAGACCCTTTCCTTTTTGTATTAAGCGGAAAAAGCTACTCTCATTGTAATAGGTTTTGAAATTATTGAAAATAAATTTAGGACTAAGTATACATAACATGCATAATTCCTGAACCGAATGTCTGCCCATTCGATATATGACGGTACAATTCACGGTCGAGTTCATATATAAAGTCAAAATTGGTGTTAGTAGTTTTAAATTTCCAAGTGGTTGAAAAAAGTCCGTGCCTGGATTCGAACCAGGAATTAGTCCTCCAGATTCGTCTGGGATGGCTAAGTTTGTAGAACATTGGCACCTTCAGTCAAGACATCCTCGGTTTAAATCCTGCCCAGATCCTTTTCACCCACTTAGAAATGTATAACTGTTATGATTTATTTACCGAATTGTTAAAAAAAATCTAATTATGTGTTAGTATTGATCGTTTTCTAGTTTCATATAATTTCTTCATGTCGACGACCCCTTAAGCAACTATTAAGAGATATACACAACTATACTATTAAGCAAACTATAAGTATTACTAAATAATAAGTAAAAAGACGTTATTACTAATTCATTGGTATTAGGCTCATTTGTGGGATACATTTTTTTCAGACTACAATATCAGCATTAAATAAAATATAAACTCCAACAACAACAACAAAAATTCTGATTCCTTATATTTCATAAATCGAAAATTCCAAAATATTCTTAAAACATAAGTAAGCTTTTTTTCAGTACTATGAACTGAAAGATCATAACGTTTACAGTTTCATATAGATTCTTTATCATACAAGGTGTTGCAATGTCAATAAAATCTTTCTAGCTATTATAAAGAAATTCTGCTGGCAAGTTGCAAAATGACTTTAAAAATATAACATTCTTCCGTTGTATAGTATTTGTATGGAAAAAGCGAAAGGTCTCTTGTGCTATAAGTTTTGTCCTAATTAAATGTTTTCATGTGCTTTTTCTAAAGCATAGTAAATTACTGTGACTTAAAATTGAAAGAATAATAATAATAATAATAAAACGGTTTTCCTTTTTTTGTGGGGGGGGGGGGGGGATTGGGAAGACATATTAAATGTACCTGATTCCTTAAATAAGAAAGTTTAGATGGATATTGCGCTCATTTAAAAAGAAACAGGACTATATTTTATATCTTGTGATTTAAATTAAGTATGTATTTTCAAAATAAATGATAGACGATAAATTAATAAATGATAAACTACAGAATCTATAGAGCAGTCCAATAATAAATAAAGTGGAAAAGAAATCGGTGGAAAAGAGTACAATAGCTAAAAATATTTCGTCTGATATATAATGTAAGATGAATTTTAGAAAATCAATATCTGAAGTTTATGAAATCCAAGTTGAAATCGAAATATTGGAAAATGAATTTTCTCCAATGATATAGAAATTGCCCGATGTAGTATGATTTATGTCTTTTAAAAGCGCACTTAAAAATTAATGCGCATAAAAAAATAATACACTAGCTAATTAAACTATCTATATTATAAAGGACAAACATGTCTGTGCGTAACGCATACGTCATTCTGCGAATGGCAACACTTTGAAATTTGAAATGAAATTTCGGTTTTGCAATTTTCGATACTGCAAATTTTTAAACTTCTAAACATTCCACATTTTAAAGGTTTACACATTCGTATGCAGAAAAAAATGCACTTTTAAATGCAATTTGTTTGAAAGCTGTATCTCAATTTATTTTTAAGATATTAATTTTTTTATAGTTTTTAATAATAATTTTCTAATCGTGGCAACTGAAATACTTCATTTCTTTTAAAAGTGGTTTAGTTATATTTATTGATTATATTCTTACTGATGCCATTTTCGCATTACAATTAAAAATATCTTTTTTTTTTTTTAATTTGTACATAAAATGACGTTACACTTTAAAAAAGACATAATTTCCCTGATGATGCTGTTATATTTCACTATTTTTTCATTTCGCTGATATTGAGTTTGAGACAATAGGCTAAATATTTCAGCGACTGAAAATGGCGTCATATTTAAAAGAAAACGATAATTTTGTTTGATAAAATGAGACATTTCTCATTGAATACGTCTAAAAGTTATAAATTTCTGGAATTTTTACGCGCAGGTACAGAGATTATACCAAGACCTCAAATCACGAGTGGGAATTTTAACATGGAAAGTTGCAATAGTTGACAAACATGACTTCAAGCTTGAAAATATATTTATTAATAACCTATTGCGTGTTAAAATGTTTTTAAATGGTTAATATGGATGTGAAAGGTGGAAAATGAGTTGATTCGGTTTAGATTTAAAAGGGAAAAATTCTATGATTATGTCAAGGTGAAATCATTTTTGCTGATTTTTCATTGCGTAATGCCATCAATTGATAACTTAATCAAAATTACTTATCTTGATTATATGTTACTTACTGATTGCATATATGAATAAAGTTTAATTTTTCAATAATTTTAACAGCTGAAGTTTATGAAAAAGGTATTTTGTTAATCTTAGGTTAAAATATGTCTTTGGAGAGTTAAACTAACAAGTGTAAAATGGATATTTTATTGTAATTATTGTTGTCGATGTGTTATAAATTTGATGCTACAGTTCCTTTGTAAACATTTTCTTTCGTCGAAATTCGACGGGTTCCACCTTGTTTTTATAAAGTCGAAATTGTGTGTTTAAATAATACGATTATCACTGTTAAAAATTGTGATCATTTCATGATGGGGCGTAGCACATGCCTTAATCTGGCCTTGGTCATGGGCGATTTCATTCACAGAGCTCCGCTGCGAAATAATATTTCTACATACTAACTCAATTGTCACGATTTGACAGTACGAAACACGTTATGTGTGTACAAAAGTTTCTTGAATTAAAGATATTTTTAAAGTTTAAAAAGAGCTTATTTAGAAAGCATTTGATAAAAATCTGTAAACTTGAATTGTTTTAAATTATCACGGAAATGGAAGAAAATTACCTGCTCTAAAATGTATGCCAAAATCTACATACGTTTTATCTATTATATTTAAGCATGCCTGTCATTTTGTATTTCTCCACTACTTCTCTTAGAATATCGAAAATTGGACGATGAAATTAACGCCACTTATCTACATAGATAGGATGATATCATATAAGGTCTCAGAATTAAGACTAGTCAAAAATTGTACGTCAAACGTGACAGACGAGATGCGTTCGTACTATAACTAATTTTATAAATATTCATATCTTGGTGCAATAGCTGTTGCAATCTTTTTCAAAAATGCATGAATACAAAATTTATTACAATTATAGATATTAAATTTAATAATAGGGAAATAATATAACTCCATTTTAAACAGGACATAATATCCCATGGAAATCTAGAATCATTACCTATCATGGGATACCATTGAATTAATTACGTACTATAGAATTTAATAGAATGAAGATAACATTTATTATCATCTTTTTAAAGTTTGATTAGATTTTAATAAAATTTGAAATGACTCGACAAATTCTGCAATGATTATATATATTAAATTTCAAACTATTCGGTTGGATAGCTTGTACGCTGTTATATGCGGACAGCTGGACAGACAGACGGAACGACCAGGCAACGACCATAGGTGTACGTATTTATATAATTACGAACGCACCTAAAAATACCGGGTGATCCAAAAGTCAGGACGAAATTTAAAGATGAATAATTCAAATACGAAACAAGATACAAAGATGCGGTTTGCACCAAACGGATGGAAAAGAAACCGGGTTAAAGTGTGACAATGAAAAAAAAATAGTTCTGTTGGCGACCAACAGATGGCGCTTTAGTGTTTTATTGCACCAAAAGGTGATTTACAAATGAAAAAAATGTTGACATCTTAAATGTCAGCTTAATTACAGTTAATTAGAACTACAGTAAATGTTCAATGTGCTGTCCATCCTGTCCATCATTCAGAAGTATAGCTGTAAGACGAGGCACCACACCGTTCACAGCATTTAGTAGCATTTCTTTCGTTATGGCAGACACATTTTGGCGGATGGCATCTTTCACTGCTGCTAGTGATGTCGAATGGTTGCGGTACACTTTTGCCTCCAAGAATCCCTACAGCCGAAACTCAGAAGCAGCACTTAATAAATTAGTTTCTATACAAAGGATGTTTCTCTTGCAAATTTCTAGGGGATATAGAACCATTTCCAGTGATGCTCTCAATATCTTGACAGGTATTCCTCCCATTTCCATTACCATTAAATATGAGTTCACTAAAAGCAACATCATCCATTTGGAGAATGAAGCTATCTCACAGCAATTTTTTCCACAAATGATGATTCAAAGTAAGACTCTTGGATGGCAGTTTCATCCGGCAGATGAGACTTCTCACCTACAAGTAAACCCGACTATAAATTCTTACTCTCCCACTCAAAATGTTATGGTCTTCACCGATGGCTCACGCACTGTTACCGGAGTAGGTGCAGCTTTCTGCGCTACGAAAGGGAGTGAAGTGACTCGTCGCTGGTCTTGCAGGCTGGATAACAATAATTCCATTTTCCAAGCCGAACTCTTTGCCATCTTTAAAGCTTTAGAGTGGATTTCTCAACAAAACCAAAATTTTTTAATTCCAGTTTTTAGCGATAGTCTTTCAAGCCTGCAGGCTATCTGTTCGTTTGGCTCAACAAATCCCCAGGTTATTGAGATTAAATCACTTCTCAAAAATCTTCTATGGAAAACCTATTTAAGCCACGTTTCAGCCCATAAGGGTATCCTGGGAAATGAAACGGCAGATATGTTGGCAAAGGAGGCAACTGCTAAACCATCAGTTGATTTTTCACTTCCAGTACCGCACTCACACATCAAAAGACATCTACGCGCTCATTTTATGAAAAAATGGCAGGATTACTGGGACTACTCAGATAAGGGTAGATATACCTATGATCTTGTCCCAGTGCTATCTTTGGATCTTCTGCTGCTCACTCCATCCACCATAGCTTTCCTTACCGGTCATGGTCCTTTTGGAGCATACCTCTTCAAGTTCAAAAGAGCCCTTTCTCCTCTATGTGAGTGCGGTGATGATGCTGTTGCCTCTCATTATTTCTATAATTGTCCTTTAACAGCTCGCTGGCATATCCGCCGTCCTCCTGTTCTTCCAATTGGTTGGTTAGCAAATATTTTATCGCGCCCGATTTTGCTCTCAAAGCTTAAAAACATCTTCAACTTCTTATGTAACCTTTCAGTTTTACTCCATCACTGAGACAGAGACTTGGATTCTCCCTTATTCAGTACCCAATGTTGGGTCGGAGCAACTTGTATAATATTGTCTAACTTTGTATAACACTGCATTATTTAATGTCCTTATGTTTGTTTCACAAAGCTTGCTAATGTAACATTTTTTTTTAATCTTATATATACCACTCCGCCCTCTGTCGCGCGTATTGGCGGGCTCAGCCTCGGCTGAAATTTGTAACCTTTTTTTTTTTTTTTTTGACCTCAATAAAGGGGACCGGGAGGGACAATCTATACTCTACAGACTCACTTCCTAGTCTGAGCAGTCTCTCTCGGGCAGTAAAAGTAAAAAAGGTGTCAGATCGGAGATCTTGGAGGCCATGCGTGATTAATGTAGCGACAGATAATGTGATCCTCCCCAAATGTTGAGCGTACCAGGCGTTGCACGGATATGCACAATGAGAGGTGTTGCTCCATCTTGCATAAAGGTGATTGTTTGGAGTGCCTGTCGCGCTTGCAGTTCAGGAATAATGTTGTTCTGTAACAGTGATACATATCGCTGACCAGTCACAGAAACTGTTTTGAAACCCGTCTGTGTGACTTCCTCGAAAAAAAATGGACCAATTAAGAAATCAGCAGTCAAGCCACACCAGACTGTCACTTTAGGCTTTTGCAAGGATACCTCAATAAATGCATGTGGATTTTCTATGGTCCAAACTTGACAATTGTGGGTGCTAATAGCGCCAGAGAGTGTGAAATGCGCTTCATCTGTCCAAAGCACAGTTTGAAGCCAGTCGTGCTGCTCTGTCCTCTTATTGAATACCAAATTCGCAAAATCTCAGCGAGAGTCGAACTCAGGAGGTTTCAGTTCTTGTTTATGTTGCAACTTGTAGAGATACCGCTGCAAAATTATTCGCAGTGCTCTCCAGACACTTCCATATGACACTCCTGTCTGCCTTGAAACTTCTCGAGCACTGCACTCCCCATGTGCAGCAACCGCCGAAATGGATTCCACCGTCTGCTCCACTGTCGTGGCAATAACAGCAGCTGTTGAGGGACGTCCACTTCTTTAACGTAACGCCAAAGAACCTGTAGCTTCAAATTTCTTCATCATTTTGTTCAATGCAGGTCCGTTGCTATTTCGCATGCTCTTCATGTAGCGATATGCTCGCAATGCCGCAATGACTCTTTCCGAATTCTTATAATACAGTTTAACTAAGAGGGCTTTCTCAACTATGGGCAGCATTTCGATGCATACAAGGTTCGACTACCATTACCTGCTGCAGTTGCTCTTTTTTATATCGTTTGTTACTTTGCATAATCCTACATTAGAAATCCGACAGCGCCATCTGTTGGTCGCCAATAGAACTATTTTTTTTTCGTTGTCACACAAAACCCGGTTTCTTTTCCCTCCGTTTGGTGCAAACCGTACTTTTGTATCTTGATTCGTTTTCGAATTATTTATTTTTAAATTTCGTCCTGACTTTTGGATCACCCGGTATTCATTAGTTTATATTTCTGTAATGGTAGCTACAAATTTAATTTTTTTTTATTTTTTTATAAAAGAGTAGAAAAAAGAAAAACGATAGTGTTTATTATTTTTTTTCTGTCATTTTGCATTAAAATTGTAGGGAGAAATATTTTTAGTTCAAAAGATGGTGATATAAAAATAGCAATTAAACTAAAGATTCCGAAACATTCGAAGAAATAAAAGCATATTTTTGCGTTAAAGACATATTTTCGCGTATTTAAATTTCAATGGACCAGTTTATTCTACGCAAATAAAAATCGTCAGCCCACATTTTGACATTTAGATATAATTACATTTTAGATTTTTTTGTTCAGCGTTACATTCAACCAAAGAGAGGGGTTTAACCACATTACATTTAAATTGAGACCATTTTTTATAAGAATCGGATGCATACAAAATGCATATATTTCCAATTAATTAATTTTGAATGATGGCGGTTAAAACACTTCACAGAGGTACTAAATGTTGGAGATTTTAACGGGTAAAAATTGCATACTTTTATTTCTTGTAAAGCATTTATTTTAATTGAAAAAGCTGAAATATTTTTTACAAGTTTGTCAAAGTAGAATTATTTATCTCCCTAATTCTAAACTAAATCGATAAAAAACAATATACTTTTGACAAATAAAATTTTACATAAAAAAAAAACATGCTCTAGAAAATGTAATTTTTGCAATTTTTGTATAACCTGCATTGTAAATATGATTTATTATATCGAGTTTAGTATTTAATAAAAACAATTATATAAAATTTTGTAAATATACAATAATATTGAAATTAGTTTTCCCTTAAGAGATCAAAAAATCGCATGCAGTGTAAATGTAACATATCGGGTTACCACGCAGCTAGGGCAAAAAAAGAACAACCCCCCCTCAAAAAAAAGAATATATATATATAACAATGGAAAGTATGAGCCTGAGTTACATAAGGGATTAATTTTAATCTTATCAAGATAAAAGTATTTGGAAAGGTATAAATACAAATGAAGAAAATCTAAAAAAGATTTATAACTTGTCAAGTCAATTTTAAACTCAGAAAATCATGCATATGCTCAGACATGTATTAGTTGATAATATATTGATATTGATTATATATTTATTTCAAGACTAAATATGTAATTTATTGAAATGCGGTTTTGCTACGAATTACTCAGAACATACTGTTAGAAAATCTTAAAATTTTCGTTTATTTTTTAAATTCAAATAAAATAACGGAAATAAAAGTACTAAAAGTTCTTGCAGGTCCATACATATAATAAAAAATTACTTAAGATACATTAGAAATATCTTAAAATACGTTAAAAATCATTAAAAAACTAAAACGTTTTCAGCCATTACACGGCCATCATCAGTGATCATTTTAATGCTGTTATTTTCCTTTATGCTAATTCTAGAATCTTCTAGAAGAGATCATAGTAATTTAAAGGCTGTACAGTAGATAAGATGATAGATAAAATATTCAAATTTCTAACTAAACAAGTTTTTATCTGTTATGCAGCAATTCTATCCCAACTTCATGGATATCGTATGATAGTGCATTGTTACAAGCTATATCCTTATTAGTAATTTTTTCAATATATTATCTGAAAATCGCTACCTGGTAATTATTTGTACGAAAGATAATCTAGGATTTATTAAAATCTACATTTATAGGTTGAGTTTAATCTGGTTAAATATGATGTAAAATTAAACGCAGCCCCACCCTCAAAGTAAAACATCTTTTAAATACGAAAATTGATCCTGTCCAAACAAACACACGTCAATGGTTGCACGTCAAATGTTTTCAAGTCTGATGGAAAGCTGTTCTCATCAAGAAAGTAACTTTATGTAATATATATTTTTTGGAATTATCTTTTTAAATTTTGAGTGCATTTGTATCTGATACAAATAAAAATAATGTATTAATTAAAATACGTTTACAAACCGAATTTCATTGCTGTAAAATTTAATAATTATTTGCCCTTTGGGGGTATCTCATATACTGATTCTATTGGTAATTGCACAGCATAAAATATTTTTATGCAGTAATATTTTACACTTAAGAATATTAATAAAATCAATCTTTAAGCTTACAATCTACTACTTCTCTTTAAACGTAAATGACGCATGACGGTGCAAAACTAAACATGTATTAAAAAAAACTGGGTATTTATATATATATATATATATATATATATATATATATATATATTCAATTAATAAATTTATACGAATTTTTTGTGTGTCTTTTGCAATAGGTTTAGTGTAAGTCCATGATACCTGTGATATAATATTTATTTTCATGAAGATGGATAATGTGTTATGCAGTCAAGTATGAAACTTCTGATTACTAAACGACCAGATTTCCAACTGGGCAAATTTCCACCAATATATTTTAATAGATATTTTCATCTTATATAAACGCTGTATTCAAAGGAAATTACTGTAATGATTAACACAACCTGATATTTCTATTTTTTATTTTAATTATTTCATTTGTCAAGCAAATATGGCTTTAACCAACTGCATTGTATCACTTTAAACGAGATCACCATTATCAATAGTGGTATTTATGGTGCTTATTGAAAAATATATTTAACATCTTTATTATAATACTATGAAAAAGCACAAATATTAACATACAAGAAAGTTTATTCTCATTTTATATTGTGTAATTAATTTTAATTTGCGTCAAATAGTGACTGATAACGCCGGACTATATTATTTACGTATTTCGCTTATTTATGATTGTTAAATAATGAAAAGAAACATTTCATTCGGCTACACATATATACGTTATACATGATCGATGTGAGAGTTAGAATTATAGCATTATACCTGTCAAAGATACAAGCACGTTTTCTGCATTTATTCTGTTTTCATATATAAAGTGTCATATCTTCATAAACATTTTACAGATGAATAACTAAATATATTACACAGAAGTACGAAACAACTATATAATTTATAGTCAGCAGGTATGCTTAACAAAAGCTATAATTTTGCTTTTCGATATATGAAACTTTTACTGCAGTATATCAAGTTACGAAGATCATAATAAACTTTTAATGATATTATATCTACATACGACAGGAGCGGAATATATGATGTCGTAATGATAGCATGTTAAAAGAGAGCTAAACCATGGATAGCATAACTTATGACGTGAAAAAAAGGTTATGAAATGCATAAAATATTTTCTGCATATTAAATATTTTTCTGTAGCATGATTTTTCTAAGATAAAAGGAAAATATGTTTCAATGCTTAAATATATTTTCTAAATATATATTAAATACAATTTCTCGGAATATTGTTTGCATCAAGAAATAAAAATTTTTGACATGGAATTTTTTAAATAAGCAAATTGAAAATTTAATTAAAAAAAAAAGCAAAACTTCCATTAAACTGCGAAGCATAAAACATGTATAGAATTATTATTGAAGATGAAATTATAATGCCTAGTGTTTCGGAAAAATTTTGCTCTTTGGTTAAGAAAAACATTCCAAAAATAGTTACAAAGATTACTATACAAACATGATTATTATTATCTCTAAATTTAGTGGTATGTTAGCTCAACTAATAGCACTACTGAGGTTTACACTATCATAAGGATATGCAAGCATACATTAGTAAGAATTACAAACAAGTCGGAAATGTACATCAAACGTGACAAATGAGGTTATATTCGTACTAAAACTAATATAAATAATCAGATGTTGGTGCAATAGCTGTTGGACTCTTATGCAAAAATGCATGAATACATAATTTATAACGATTACATATATTAAATTCAGTAATACCGGAATAATATGACTTCATCTGAAATATGACGTAATGACCATGGCATCCTAGAATCATTGCCTATCATGGGATATCATTCAATTAATTACGTATGATAGGATTTAATAGAATGAAGAAAACTTGTATTAATATCTTTTTAAGTTTTGCTTCGATTTTTATAAAATTTGAAATGACTCGAGAAAATCCTGCAACGATTATATATAATAAATTCCAAACCATTTGGTTGGATAGTTTTTGAGCTGTTATATGCAGACTGACAAGACGACGACTATAGATGCTACGTTATAATTACTAAAGCACCTAAAAAACAATTAATAGGATGCAGAAGTCAAATTGAGTATTCACATCGCTCTTCTAATTTTACATTCCTAGATTTTTATGCATAGAAAACAGTAAAGGGTAGGTTGTACCACATCAAACCTGACAAGCAGGATATACTGAAGGACGAGAAAGAAATGCCTTGAGAAAATTATCACTGTAAAAGTTTGTGAACGTTGCTAAACTTGTATATAAATTACGTATTTCGTTCTCAGAAATAGAGGCTGACTGTCCATAATTTTATACCCTTTTTTATATATCTCATTGAAATCCTAAATTTGAATTTAAGCAATAATCTAAATTTAGTAGCATATATTTACGCACATTTTTAAACGTTTTATCTTAAATCAAAGCATTCTTCTAAAACACGCTGTATTTTTAAATCATTTTCTACAATATCTTTTTTTCCAATTCTCTAAAAAGTTTAAAGTGCAGTTTTGCAGAAATACAACCGACTAACTTCGATGTTGGAGGCAGCATTAGAAGGAAATGTTGTGTCTATCTTTGTAAATGATTATTGATTGATATAACAATTTTGATGTTAAGAATGTAAAGTTTATTGAATATTGAATATTTATTTTTTTGCAATTTTACCTTATGTTCTCCTGATATTAAAAATTATTTTCCGTTTACAAAATTTATACAAAATATGTATTAGCATTGTACTTCGGTGACCAATGTCTCTTTTCGATATCTGAATGCAGCACCAATTTTCAGATTCAAAGCCACATATTGTGATTCACTTTCAAGAATGCAGAAGTTATCAATCAATTTAAGATATGTTTTTCAGCAATATCGAAATTTAAGCTTTTAGATTAACCGTCAGGTACACTTTTTGTATCTTTTGTTTATTTATTTTTTTTTAAGAGGAAAACAAAACATATTAACTTTTCTTTTAAAAGTTAGATAAATGTCTTTTGAAGTGTGTGTCACCTTAAAAAGGGTTCTTAACTTTGAAAAAAAATAAAAATATACAATATATATTTTGAAATATACTAATTTTTGCATCTACATAAAATAAGAAAAATATGTTTTTAGGAGATTTATTTTGAAACGCACAGCTAGTTTACTTATCCCCCCCCCCTTTTTTTATAACTTTCCAACGTAGTTGAAAAGTATTATGACTTCGGTTTGTTTGTCTGCCGTCTGTCTTTCTGTGTTCTAACTCCCGTACATATACTCTTAATAACATGTAATTGATAAACTTAACTGAGGTTTCCATGCCATGTTAAACATTGAAAATTAAGTGCATAGCAGTCATCGTTCATTTACAGGGGCACTCAAAACTATTCCGAAACATTATGGCCTATGGGGAAAAATAATGATAGTGTTTCATAATATTTGCTTGGCGCATGATTTTTCTCTTTTGTTTTATGTAAATCAGAGAAAATGTTTAAAAAATATATTAAAAATATATTTTAATTTAACAATGATACATAATAACCTCGAAAATAATTTTGAATAATGCTTAAATTGTTTAGTGCAAGAGATCCAGAAATTTCTTACAATTTCCGTCTGTGTTCTGATTGCAATACTTTACTCACATACATATTCACTATATATACATTATTCACAATTTAGTTTTCAGTATTTGATTAATTTTAATTAGATTTTGATTATACGTTTAAAAAACAATTTAAAAATTCTAGGTAGTTTAAATAGTTTTCATGCATGATTTTTTTAAAATATTTATTACACGTCATTAAACAATAAATATTTGTTAATATAGTGTGACTTATTTTGTTTTAATATGATATTCTTTTATTATTTCTTGTTGCCATATCTTAAAAAGAAAATGAGAAAACATTTTTTTTTTAACAATCCGCTTATTTTGAGACTTTAATACAGTGTTCTTACACGTCAATGTGACATCATACACATACACACACACACATTTAAAAAAAAAAAAAAAAAAAAAAAAAAAAAAAAAAAAAAAACGTAAATGTTTATTTATTAATGATTAGATTTAATTTCCTAGAACTTTTATTTTTGACTTAATTATTTTTATTTTTATTTTAAATATGTTTTTCGCATCCATTACATCATGTTTCCATATGTATGAATTTTAAATGCACTATACATAAAAAGTGAAACAGTGATGAGAATGTATTTCTTAATATTTATAAATGAAATGTTTTAGAGCAACTGTATAATAGTGTGCGATTAAATTTAATTTTTATTTTGTAAAATCCCTAGTTCTGTCTATGTACTTATAGTGCAATCTAATGGTAAGCATTATGAGTTATGTCTTTGCTTTTTTTATTGTAGAAAATGCTTTACCATGTGATGCTAATTTCATTTCGAGTTTTCATTTTTATTATCCAAAGAAATTTATTCACTCTTCCAAATTGAAACTTTTAAAAGCCTCAACAGATGTTTTTAAACTTAATTCGTCAAACAACAACAATAATAATAAAAAGAAAGCATTTAAAAGAAAATGAATTAAAAAGATTTTTCTGTATACGCTTGTATCTCGCTTGTTAATATTCGGGCATACTCTTTCAAAATATGCATAATGTTAAGGAATATCATAAAAACATTAAGAAAATTCTTTATATTTTAGAATGAATGAAATAATTTTTATACAATTACTTTTTTCTATTTAGGAGTTAAATTGATTTAGATAAATGTATTATAAAATGAATATATTCCCTTTTTTGACAGGAAATTTTAATGAATAACTCTATACATATCTATACTCTTCAATCACTTATATGCAATTATCATTTAACGCCTAATTACGTAGAGTGGAAACTAATTACCATTAACGAGGCATTTATTAAGTGCTTTCAGGACATAATAGTTTTTATAAGAGCAGGAGAAGTGACTGTCCTTGATACATGGTGACAACATTTATAATGCGGTTTTGTTTCTGTGAAGTAAGTTGTATTAAATAAAGGGAAAATGTTACTTCCTGTTTAGATCCATCACGCATACATTTTACCACAAAATGCATTCCTTCTTTTTTACCGGACATGATTATTTTTTGTTATTAGTTATAGATATAGGAATTCATAAATTGTTAAAATAACAGTACAAATATTGTGGCTGTAAAGTTCACACATTTATTTCCTTTAATAGTTTTAAAAATTCGAAAAATTATGTTTTCTAAACAACATATTCGCTTTTATAAATGCATCATACTCTATAAAATGGATTTAAATTTGTATTAATAAATATAACTTACTGTATACATTATTCTTGCCTAAAATTATGCATGAAACTGATATTGCTGAAAATCTGAATAATTTAAGTTAATATTCTGACAATAAATATATGCACATCTACTTTTAAACTTTATACATTTTACATAAAGCTAAATGGAAAAAAATAGAGAAAATTAATACTGAAAACATGGCATTTTCACTAAATTCAAAATTAATGTTATTATAACATTTTTAATTTATGTTTTACGCGTATTTAGTGGTCCGTAGTAACACGATTAATTTTTACAATAAATGATATGGGAATATTTTCTTGTGATAATATTTCTCTTTGAACTATTCCAAAATACAGTGTAAATACAATACAATAAAATGCAGTATAATAAAAATATAACACATTTAAATGTCTGTTCTAAAAATACATTGGATAATACCATGTCATTGTTTTATCTGATAAGAACATTTTTTACAATTCAGTTGCGAAACTTTTGTTAGCACTGTATTGTATTATTTTCGTTTTCTTAGAAACTGCGTAGAAAAAGGAACTCGTATGCAGATATTTCTTCTATTTTACTCTGTTTCCGTTCGAAGTACGCACATATTCCTCAAGCCCACATCCATTCTAATACGTAAATGGACTTTTGAATTCGTTGCATACATATGACGTTTACATATCATCTAATATTCGTTGTGGTTCACAAAATTTCCGTTAACATGAACTTCATATTTATGGTTTATTTTCGATTAATTACATTGAGTACATGAGTTGAAATATGTATCTAAGACCCAACATTACATTAATTTCTTTCATGTTCCAATCTCGTATGAACATGAATGCTGTAAGTCTAGAAAAAAAATGTGTAAGCATCAGTAGTCGGACAATTTGAAAATTATCTTCCACGATTAAATTCCTATTATAATAATATAAGCACATTGAAATCGGTTGTCATACCTAGCGATACTTTGGAAATTCTTAAAGCTAGACGTCCGCAATAAGAAATGGTTAAATATGTAGATTATATATAATTATGTTGAATCTTCAGAATGTACATTATTAATTTTTATTTTATTGTCTCTCTTCATAATTCTGTTGGGATGGAGATTATAACTTAGAGCACCTACTTCTGCCATTACTATATACCTTTCATTATGTTTATGGTACTGTTCATTTTTTATTTTGATAACTTTCTTAGAACAAATGACCAACTTAGCAACACAACTATTAAAGAATTAACTTCTGAAATTTTGCGAATTGCTCATGCATTCAGATAACCAAGTGAATGAGTTGAACTGGCCTATCTGACAGATGACTTATTTTTTAGCGTATTTGTGCATGCCCTATATAGTGACTCATTGGTTTTGAATGTGCTAATGTTTAGAGTGAAGGATTTTTAATTCTGTTTTAACTATATTTCAGAGATTTTTGTTGGTATTTACTATGTATAAATCTGTTTGCGTTTTAGTACACAGCATGAACGACTAAATTGTAAAATAGAATAAATCTTTAGATTACAGTGCGAAAAATCGGATAGGCAAAAAAAGAAAATGCTATAAAATAAGTTATGTATAATTTCTATCTTTATAGATTTTTCTTTCTTTATAATTATTTTCTTTATTTATTTTTTATACTTAAAATATCATAGAAGAAAGGTAATATGCAATTGTTAGAGAAATGTTGTGCTGGCGATCATCTTTCTTATGATTTACGAACAAATCTTTATTTTTCAGTTTCTTTTTCATGTACAAACATGTAAATGTCACACTGTAAAGCAACATTATATGATTTTAATGAATGGTGTTAAAGATAAAATACTCACTTGTTCAAGCACATTCCAGGAACTGCTTTAAATAATTGGACACAAAAATTTTAGTAGTGAAATGTAACTTTGTATAACAACCTTACAATCTAACAATCTTAATTATAAAATTCTAGTTTACAAATGTAGATATTTACCAAGATAACTTTATAATATACATTAAATTTACATTATTCCCATTTTTAAACTACAATCTACTAATATATTGTAAATTGTTGCAATTTAAAATTATAATTGTTTTACTACATTTCATTAAAAATAGTGTATGCTGTCTTGTCTCTTCTTAATATGCATTCTTCTAACTCCATGATTCAATTGAAAATGCAAATATGTAGAAGTTTATTAAAATGCACTTTCGAAACCCTTAAAGTGTTTAAAAATTACCCTTAGAAAACTGTTCATACCCTCCAATATTTAAGTGATGACAACCAATTTATCAGACCTCTCTCAGGCTTAGTAGGAGTGCTCATAAAGCTATAAAGATGTATTTCTTGAAACAAGTTTTTTAATCGGTATACCTTCTTATGCTTACACCGTCCAGACGATCGAAATTTTGTTTTTCTCAAATTAAACTTTAATTTAATATTTTAAAATGGAGAACAAATCTTCAAAAGAATAAAATTTTTAATTAGTGACGAAAATAAACAAGAAAAAAAAAACATGCGTAAATAAACCTTTTTCAACACTTCCAGAACACTTTACCAAACCTTCGTCGTTTAATAATGTAAAGAAGATACCTAAATACGCATTTTAGAACAGTATAACACATTTGAAAACCAGATTTTAAGAATCACTATCGATACTCTGAAAGGTACTCTAGCTCTTTTGCGCAGTTCTGTATATGATCCATAGATTTGTACAGATTCTACATATTATGCTAAAAATTTTTTTAGCAAGAAAATGAAAAACACGAATGAAATTCACCTAAAACAATTTCTACCAATAGACATAAAAGTACTTGTACAGCCCTGTATATTACATACAGGTTTTTATAAACGCCACATATTAGCTGAAATTTCTTTCAGGCTAAAATATGCTTAAAGCTACTGAAATAACACTTCCGGGAATGAATATACATATGCGGCTATGCATCCAGTACTTTGCACAGCCCTGTATATCATTTTATTTTTGTGCTACAAAAATCTCTTAGTATATTAAATGTAACTGAACTTAAAAATGCGTCTCAAACTAAAAAACACCTATAAACAATTCACGCTCATTCTCAACAATATGACTTATTTTGTGTAGCCCTGTATATGGTCTATAGAAATTATGCATTTCTCGGAATATGCAAAAATTAGTTAAACTTAAAAACGCATCCCATAACTGAAAATTCATTTTCAGCAATTATCCTTAATAGACAACATTTTGAATACACTATTGCATCCGAAATATGTTATGTGTCCCTGTAAACGCAATGTACAGCACATTCCATTGCAAGCATCTTGTAGTAAATCTCAGTAATATTTATCAATTTTTTTTTTTATATCTGAAATAGTGGAACATAATTGAAATAATCTACGAACAGTTTTTTTCTTTGGACCATTACAAAACCGAACAATTCTGTGTGACCCGGTAAATTAATAACAAATACTTTGAAGCCCTTCATTCTATATAAATCATGTGTACATCAGATCATTCACTTCAGAAATGCATATAAATTTCATTATGTTTGTAACACAGTAACATCACTGAAATATGCCGAAAACGACTTTTCTTCATATATCATAATATATCGGAATGCATTTGAGTTTCCCTTTATATATAATTCATGTGTTGCATATGAAGTATTCTATAATAACCATCTTCTAGTGCACTTTATTAATGTACATAAATTTCCTTATTTTTAAAATATTGTAACACTACTAAAATACACCACAAGTGTTTTTTCCCCATATACCCTAATGTAACGGAATACTTTTGAGTAAACTTGGGTACTTTTTGAGTTTTCTGTAAATGAAGCATGCATGGTACACATTTAATTTTCAATATCAAACATGCCATGGTGAACCTCAGTAACGTATATCAAAAACACGGCAATCTGAGTATATTTACGAGACTTAAAGCACAGACAGACAAACCCAATTAATAAACACATTTTAACTATGGTGGAAATTTTTAAAGATGAGTTACAAAAATAAATCTGAAACTTCAGCTTAACCCATTGAGACGATTTTTTGATGGTTAGAAAAAAAAAAAGATTATTTTTTTTTACGATTTTTTCATTTTATAGTTCATTTTATAGTAATAGGATTTCAAAAAGAAAAAAAAGGGAGGGGGAAGAATAAATATTCACACACACACACACACAAAGAAAAAAAAAAATTCTACATTTGTCGTCGCTGAGCGTTAGTGGTAATCTATATGAGTGAAATGATTTCTTATGAAATAAAAACTAACAGTAAATTTCTTTCTCACATTTCGCCAATTTATTAAAACTTAAAATATTTAATAAGTCTGATATTATTTTTATTAAATATTAAGAATTTGTTCAAATAATCCAAGAACACTGGCTGCCAAAAAATTAAATCGAAAATAACATTATCAATGCAGCCAAACCATAAAAATTTTACATCTCTTGTTGAGGGATTCTGTAGTGAATAAGTTATTATCAAATATTTGTTCTTTTTATTATTGACAGTTATTATAATTATTAAAAAAAACTAAACATTCACATACGTGGTCAAAGGCGTGGAAGAGGTTAATGAACTGTGACGTGGTTTCTATCTATTCAAATGCTAACTGTAATATTGCCTATATGACAATATTTACACTGTCAGACGAAATTGCAATATTGGAAACTTGGGGGGGGGGAGACTCATTTTTTACAAAAAGATTTTTTATTTTTTAAATATTGAACCTATAATAAAGCTTCATGTATCATTTTATTCGTTCTACAATCAGTTTTCAAAATAATGTAAAAGAAACTTGAAAAATAATTGATTTTAATCGTAAGAAAATAATGGGTCAAGGCTCCCCACATATGGAAGTCTTAACCCGCTTTATTTTATGTTGAAATATTTTTTAAGGGAAATGAAACCAGTTATAAAAAAGAACTAACTTTATAACGAGTACGTTTATGCTACATGGTTTAAATATTATTAAAAAATATTTGGGAAAAATGTGATGCGTGAACAAACCTGATTAGATGTAATTCAAGGCACATAATAATTCCATTTTAAACACTCGCTATTTGTGACTCTCTACCTGGCAACACTAGTTTCTACATAGTTTGGCTTCGTCTCATTGTGTTCATCGTAGTGAAATTTGTCTACATACCTTCCTATAGTGTTTTGATGAATGTTATGTTCTTTTGCTGACGCATTAAAATTTAACATTTCTTACGCTTACTGCTTCTTACTTTCTGATTTTTTCCATTTTTTATATAACTTTATGAGTACTATTTAAATAAAATGCAATTTCCTCTCAACTTTCCAATTTATTTTTCCTTAAATTTTTTATTACTTCTATACGAATTTTTCACATTTTCTTTAATCCGTTTTAAACATTTTCCCTTCATTCACTCTATTTTACTGTATCTTTATAGTATAAATTTATGTTATTTTAGAAATGTAACCATTAACCCTTAGGATTTTCAAAACAATTAAGAGAGATTTGACCATCTGGTCAACCCCACCTCACATTGATTGAATCAAGCCTCCTCACATAGCCACTTTTTTAAAGTATAGCCCATGGTTATTTTTAGCTTAATTTACTGTGCAATCGTTATTTCTGGAATGAAAGCTCAATATTTCTACATTACTTAAAACTTACTTACCTAAATTTCTATTTCCTTTTACCTGAGAAAATCTTAATGTTTCTAAAAATAAACTTTATAAGCTGAAAACTCTTTACAATTGATTTTTCCACACCTGTTTCAGTTATGTGCATGAAACAAAGGCAATTGTTTGAGCATTTCAGTAGCTTTAGTTGTCACCCATAGGAAAAACCCTGAAATTCTTTTAAATATGAAAACTGAAGGATGGCCAACCCTTCCCAGTCTCCCCTATATTCGGTGCTAATATCCATGTTCGTCCATGTACATTATTTAAGAAAGTAAAATACCTCAATATGCCTGAAAAACAAACAGTATACATAAACCCCCTTATAAAAAATCACTGCACTTTTACGAAAACGCACAACGTGAAATTGAAATAAATGTTTCAAAATGTTTCCACTGTTTGACTCAATCCTTGCGGTTTGTTATTTTTGAAAGTTTGTTTAGTGTATACACGAAGAATTCTTATTTCAACGAGTTTTTCTTTTCTTCTTTTTCTTCCAATTCAAAATTCTAAAATGTGTGTGTTTTGAAAATTTTTAATATAAAAGTCACGAACTTTATATTTTCTTGAATGTATTGGTCATTTTCATCGCAAAAATAACATATGTTATTAAATAAGTAAATATTAAGGAGAAAAAAAGAAGATAATGATTCAGATACAGTATATATTTTTTACTAAAAAGTTGTTAAAATACAATTTGAATTCATTCGTAAAAAACGGGTAAAAAATAGTCTAATTAAAAAAAAGAAAAATGTGTTACATAAAAAATAAAAATACATACATTTTCATAAAGATTGTACGCACAAATGCTATTGAATGTTTTTAATGTGTGCTTGGGTATGTGACTTGCATAATCAATTGTTATAATGAACCGAAATAATATTACACTTAAAACTGAGAAGCAGATTGAAAACCAAGGAAATTAACCTTTAACTTATGTGACTAAAATTTGTCACACAACTAATGTGATGCGGTCTCTCAGACCGCTTGAATAAAATTAATAAAAATATAACTTAAATGGTTGAATTTATTTAAATTTTGTCCAAACAAGATTTTAGTACTTCTCTTAGGAGAGTGTGAATTAAATTGCATGAAAAAAAATTTTTTTTTCATATTATTTAACTTCAGTACAGAAAAAAATATTTTTTTTTTTTTTTAAATAAACGATAGTTTGTTAATTTTGCTAATTAAATATAAAATTTAATCGTGTGCATTTTTTTTTTACTAATTATCGTTGCAACAAAGTATACAAATTGAAATACAGTGCTTACTTAAAAAATAATAATATTTAGCCTACGAATATGCAAGAGCCAAAGTACATCATTATTGCAGTCAATACATATTTTTCGTGTACATTGAAATTATTCTGACTTTTGGTATATAAGGCATAACCATTTTTTATGATATGATGTCGTCGCAACCTCGAAAACTTTCTATTTTCCTCAGTCAGAATGAAATATAAGATATTATGAACAACTGGTCAGATCAAGAATTTTCCGATATTGAAAATTCTGACGATGCAGACTGTACTGACGGAAGATATCACCATACGAATTCTGAACTTTCCGATGATGAAAAAGTAAATATTTCTCATGGAGTTAATCAAAATAAGATGTTTTTCTCTAAACTATTATTTCGGTAATTAAAATTATGTTTGACTCCTTGAGAAATATTTACTTTTTCATCATCGGAAAGTTCAGAATTCGTATGGTGATATCTTCCGTCAGTACAGATAGTACAGTCAGTACCATATCATCGTCAGAATTTTCAATATCGGAAAATTCTTGATCTGACCAGTTGTTCATAATATCTTATATTTCATTCTGACTGAGAAAAATAGAACGTTTTCGAGGTTGCGACGACATCATATCACAAAAAAGACCCTAAAGAAATGAAAAAAAAGTAAAGTACAATTAATCACGAGTATAGTTTCAAGTAATCACACAACTGATGTTATGCTGTCTGACAGACCCCAGCGTAAATAATAACACGTTTAAAATCAATTCACACAATTATCGCTTTGTTTGTGACCTTGGCAAGCTAGTAGTAGAAGGTATTCGTACGGGCAAGTAATATTTGTACTTTTAAGGGGTGGAAGTGGGTATAGCTGGGAGTTTGAGGGTCTGCGAGACGCGTGACATCAGTTAAAGGCTAAAAAAGTGTAGTAAGAAAGAGATAAAATAGTAGATGTTGGAATAAAGGAATTTTTTTTTTTTTTTTTTTTTTTTTGAAATTTGTTGGTACAAATGGCGTTCCGTAAAAAACTGAGATTAAAATCATAAAAAAAATTAAGAAATACATTTGCAACAAAAAATACATTATTTTTTTTTTAAATACTATCCCTCAGATGGAGAATCGGCCTTCGTTTGGTTGTGTGCGGACGTGTCCCAGTCGCGCTCCCAAAATATGCTTGGCTAAAGGCGTCCCAAGACCCGCGGGCCAGGGGCCCTCTATGGATTCTGATGTGTGAATGTCCCTGCTACAGTTTAAGGTATGTTGCATGTTTCTCGGCCTTTTAATTATTAAGTTATGAGTAATTTATTATTTCATTCCTCAGTCATTTAATTCTGCTGGCCCTTGCATTTGCTAGTATTTTAAAATATAACTTAATATTAGGCATTTCACCTTCTAAATCGCCGACAATCTAATCTAATAGCAACAACAAAGCAGCAGTTATTATTCTAATTTAATTTCTCATGTTTTCATTAAAATGTTCATTCCTACTTAAGATTAAATCATTATTATAGCTGCTTTTAAACCCGGACCATGTGCTTCGAATTCGCTGGATTTACCCTAAGTCCAGCCTCCTTGGGATGTCTATTAAGATAACTATATTCCATGCTGGCGTCTTCTCACCCCTGCCAGCAGCTAGTTGGGCCATACGCAAGGTTCTGGAAGGGGGGGCGGGGGTCGCAGTCGGGTGGGTTGTATCCGCCCTACTGGTCGTGTGTGTGAGTGTTTTTTTTTTCTTTTCTTTTAGAGAGAGAGATAAGTGCGAGGTTTACCTCTACTTGGTTCTTTCTCCGTTTCTCTATCTGAATTTTGAGGGGAGTGAGGGGCTAGTAATTTGGAAGCGATTGATACCTTCTCATCTTGTCTGCAATGGGCAATCAATCGGGACTGGCTTGGGATATTGTACAGCGGGGGTGGGGGATTTGGTTTATGAGATGTATAGTAAAGCCCTTTTTTCCAGACTTTACTTTCGGATCGTTTATGTAAAAATATACTTTTAAAAATTACAATTCCCATTAATGTATATGTGCATATATATATATATATATATATATAAATCAGCGTAAATACACATAATTATTATTTAAAAAATTATTCAAATAAGTTAAAATACAGAATTTAATGTTTAGGCATTAAAGGGGAATAAATAAATAAATAATTAAATCCTTTATAATCTCCTTCTTTTAATTTACGATTAGAAGCATGAACTAGTGCATTTAGTTTTTTAAAAAAGGCAATTTTCCCTCTGCTTCTTTCTTTATTATTTGCTAAAGTTAAAAGTACAGTTTTAACTACCTCCCAAGATATTTTTAAATGTTCCATTTTAAATTTTAAAATCATTAATAAATAAATAATTTAAATAATTGTCGAATAAGTGCATTTAAGAAATATATATTACATACTTTATACTTTATTTTTTACATTTTAATATTTACATTTTCGTATTGTTGCAGTTTCATAGCAAATTGGCATATTTTAGCGTACATGATTTGGCATATAATTAATTGCATTCTTCTTGTAACTCTAATACAATTTTATCCATAAGCATTATTTAGAATTTTTCACCTGGAACCACCTTAGGAAAGACATTATCAATTTAAATTAAATTATCAAAATATTAAAATGTTATTTTGTCATCGAAAACACACAAGCTTGCACAATTTGTATAACCTTTGCTTACCAGGAAGTGAATGAAATATCTTTGAAAAAAGGAAAAAAAAAAAAAAAAAAAAAAGTCCATGTAAAAATACATAAACCACGTTAAAAAGAGTAATTATCTTGGCTACGGTCTTTTTATTTTCTTTTTTTTTATCTATTTTCTTTTATTGTGTAACATCATTAACTTAAAAAACTTAAAGCCAGTAGAAAACCTAAGAAATCAGTGTTTATGACTAGTAGTGTTTATGAGACAAAAAGGTATTCAAATAAGATTACACTCACGCCACTTAATGTAATTTAATAATGGGGAGGGGGGGGGGGAATGATTTATAACAAACCTTCTACAATCTAATTTCAATCATTCAAGTAACCGGCTTTATCACAATTTTAAAAACAATGTTTAAATATTAATTTTACCTCCGCATGTATATGTGTATGTATACATTAGGGTGGTGCGAAAAAAGTCAAGTTGATATTTCCGAGACGCTATAGTGCGGAAAAGTTGCGATTGGTAAATACAAGAAAAACAAAAAAAAAAATTCTTCAAATCGGACTTTATCTTCCGATCCCGCAAACCGCCTAAAAATTCCAAGAAATTGAAAATTTCCGATTTTTTCAGAATTTTTCTTTTTTTTTACGCTTATATATTTTTTTATCGCTATAGGAAAAAATATTTGCAGTTTGTACTGTTTAATAATAACAATAATAATGATTGTGTTTAGAGAATATCTTCCGATCGCGCAAGCTCTATAAAAATCGGCAAAAATTCAATTTTGAGTGATTTTCATGCATTAAGAATATAATCAACTGAGGTCAGTTTGCAGTCTCAGGTTAAGATTTAAATGTTAATTGATACTATTGAGCATATTAAGTTTTTTTTAAACAACCTAGAACTTACCACGAAGAGTTCGTTTCAGGTCTAAAAAGATTAGTAGTGCACCCAACTGCCGTTAGCCACGTTTTAAAACAGCGCTGAAGTTGGCGTACGCGCTCCCACCTAGTCTCACCTAACTCCATAAAATTTACAGAAAAGTCAACTGGATTCAGATGAACTACATGGCATATACTATTTTGACGGAAGAAAGGACGATACCCAAGTTAAAGAAAGTATTGCATCTAAACAGGTTCGTCGAACTATTAAAGAGGAACACTTTCCTGTCATAAAAGAACGTGACTCAGTTTATTTAGGCCATGTGCCTCCAAACTCCGGGCCTGCTAAGGACATTGTAGCTTTCATAGTATCATGTCTTACTGAACAAGGGGCTTCACTAGAATACTTAGATTTGGTAGGCTGTGATGGTACAAATACCAATACTGGATAGAAAGGTGGTGCTATCAGAAAGCTTGAAGTTTATCTCTGACGACCACTGCAGTGGGTTGTTTGTTTATTCCATTTTGTTGAATTACCTTCCCGTCATCTTTTTCAACATTTGAATGTTGAAACTACTGGCCCAAGATCATTTAGTACCACCATTTGGACACAATATCATTGTTGTGTAAAGCTCTCGGTGATAAATTTTCAATTGACTGATTGTGAAATTCCAGAAGTGGACAGGCAACTGTTGAGCAAGGACTAAAGATATCTTCTTGGCGTAAGTCAAGCAATTAACAGTTACAACTTTCCAAATGACTTATTAAAGTGTGACTCCGGGCCAATTTCACATGCCAGATTGCTCACTTGTGCAAATAGAGCCCTTCGACTTTACGCGAGCGTGGAAAACCCATCGGATGCCTTAAAGCCATATTGACATTTATTTTAAAATCTTACTTGCCAATTTGTTTTGAAATAAAATGCTGTAAGTACATTACAGACGGGCCTATTCATCTGTACAGAGCAATTGAAACATCTCGATACTTTCGTGACAACCTGAAGAAAGTGTAGTCTTTGAAACTGAACGAAACTCGTTCTTTGCTCACCCGGAAAACCTACTGATGGCAATGGTCTTTTATAAGAGGAGGCACATAAGAGAGTTAGGGCTGTTAAAAGCCAGGCAGAATGTTTCAAAGGGTAAAGACATCTGAATCTTTATCACTACTACAATCCAGAATTAATTTATTGTAATGCAGCAAAATTAACATTTCCACCGCTTTTTCGGAGATTAACCCATGAAGAAATACATTTCTTCGTTCAATCAGGTCATATCTCAGTCTGGGATGATAAAAAATTTCCCAACCACACGTAAGATGTCCATCGGTGCATTAAATCGGTAACGGAAGCATCATTTAAGGTATGTGGGCCCCAATCAAGATAGCATCAGGGCCACACTGAAATCAATGTCCATAATACCAGACATTACCACCAAATCGCAGTACAACGTTGCATCTAAAAGTCAGACTTAAACAGATGACATAACGAATTGTAAATCTTATACTGTCACTCTACTTTTTTAATAGAGTGTTTTGATTCTATTATAACAAATTATGTATTTAAGTAATGTAAATAGCAAACACTCTCATTGGTTGGATGGAGGATAGGGTGTGGTTTGAACTCGAAGTGCAGCTACCTTCCCGTGGTGAGTTCTGGTTTGTTTAAACATTATCAAATGTCTAAACAAGCAAAGAGTTGTACATTGTACAATTTATATGCAAATGTTAATATTGGAACGTAAATTGATCTCAGGTGATTATTTTCTTTATTCATCAAAATCACTGAAAATTGAATTTTTGCCGATTTTTATTGAGCTTGCGTGATCGGAAGCTATTCTTTAAACGCAACTGTTTATTTTTATTATTATTAAACATTACAATCTGCAAATATTTTTCACTATAGCGATAAAAAATATATATACGTAAAAAAAGAAATAAATTCTGGAAAAATAGGAAATTTTCCATTTTTTTTAATTTTTAGGCGGTTTGCGGGATCGGAAGATAAAGTCCGATTTAAATAATTTTTCTTTTGTTTTTCTTGTATTTACCAATCGCAACTTTTCCGCACTATAGCAACTCGGAAATATCAACTTGACTTTTTTCGCACCACCCTAGTATACATGCAGTATGTATGTGTGTATATGTATATATATATATTAATCTTACTTTCCCCCCATAATACTCAGAGTGTCTTTAGCTTTCCACTGCACACTTTCCTGTATGTCCAAGCATAATAAGATCGTTTGGAAATAATACTTTTAATTTTCAATTACCACTAGACTCATGTTAAATCAGCGTTTATAGAGATGACGTTACAAATTACTTATTTAAAGCAGATTAGTAAAAATAACATAACCTATTTATTGGACTGCATGTAAATAAAATCTGGTTTGTTTTTTTTTAAGAAAAAGTAAAGGGAAAAAAAAAAAAAAAAAAAAAAAAAAAAGGTAAAGAGAAGGAAGGGGGGAAAATTAAAAGGAAAGGAAGGGAAAAGAAAGAAAAAAAGAGAAGGAAAGAAAAAAAGAGAAGGAAAGAAAAAAAAAAGGGGGGGGGGAACTTTAAGACTTTTCTTTTTTTTTTCTTCCTAATATGTTAAACTTTTATTTCTGATGGACAGCGCAACATAAACAAAAATAACTTATTGTACATACTTTTTCAAAATAGTTCTTGTATTTTTTTTATGTTCTTTATATTCTTAATGATTAAAATTGGTTAAAATCTGACATTTTTCTTTTTTTTTAATTATTTTCCATTAGGCCAAATAAGGGGAGGGGGGAAAAAAGGGAAAAAGCAGGGAAAGAAAGGAGAAAAGAAATTGCATTTTTTTTTTTTTTTTTTTTTTGAAAGTTTATATTATTCTGGGATAATTGTGCAATGCGGTTTGGGTTTGGAGTCTTTAATTCAAGTTTTTTAGGGAATCGTCGGGGTGTCTAGGGTTGGTTTTGGTGGCTTGTTTTGAATGGGGCGGTGGGGTTCTCTTCAAAATTGCCGGCTTTTTTTCTTTTTTAAAAAAAGGGGGGGGGGGGAGAAGAAAAAGAGGGATTTTTTTTTCATTAAAAAGAAGTGTAGAAAGGGAAATGGATTTTTTTTTCTTCCGTAAATGGAGTATTGGATGTTTCCCATACCACTAGAGATTGCTCACTGTAGGAGACGCGACCTGGTGACCAGTGGGATGTCTGGGCTTCGCCTGGCTGTGGTTTTCGCCCTCCATTTTGGAATTTCGCGGCCCATAGCGAGCACATGGTTCGGGTTTTGCTACACTTCTTGATTGTCTCATCCTAACTCTAATAGCAGGCCTAATGCGGGTTAATTGCTGCTGATTTCAATCGAGACAATGCTGTCTAATTTTACTCTTAATTATCTAATAAGAAACATTTTTTTCCTACAAGCTTATTGCTCAATTCGGACTCTAACTTATTCTCAGTTTTCCATTTATTTTTCAAAACTTAAAACTTTTTTTTTCTTTTTTTTCCCCCATCTGACTTTAATTTCTATTTTATCTAACCACATATTTATTTAAATTAAAAGTGTTTGTCATTTTATTGAAATTTTTTCTCAATTACTGAACTTTGAAATTATTCCCATATTGCAAATAAAGCTTGTATTATTTTTTTTTCCTCACCATTTCAACAAATTAGAAAAAGTTGTTCTTGAGACTTGATTTTCTAGAGACTCAGCCATATCTGTTCAATTCCCCCGTGTCCGGCGGTGGTCTCTGGACGGGCTTAGCAGCCAATTTGTTTACATGTCATTTTTTTTGTATGTCCCTTCTACCTGTAATTTGTCAAAATCCAACAATATTTCAAAAATGCTTCATTCTCCCACCCCTCTTTTAAAGATTTTTCCCTCATTGTCCCGTGTTCTGCTGGACTCTTAACTTACTTCCAGTACAAATACTAAATTCCTCATGTTCAACAATAAACATGATTTTTCATCTCCAAATACATACTTTCGAACTTTACAATACAATAACAATACAACAATTCGAACTTTAACTTTCTTTTTCCTTTTTGCGAGAAAAAAGAAAAGAAAAAATCACTAGGAACTTTGAATCCAGCAGAACTTATTAAATTTTTAACCTGTGTTTTGCTGGACCCTTATCTTATTTTCAGTAAGAATTTTAAATTCCTTATTTTCAACAATAAACTTATTTTTTCATCTCCCAATGCATATTAAATTCGAACTTTAACTATCGTTTTTTTTTTTTTTTTTTTTTTTTTACGGGAACTTAGAACATTTCGGCCCTTATATCCTAAATTTCGTCAAAGTCCTAACCCACTTCAAAATTCATCTAAGTCCAACCCCCCCCCCCCCCATACTTTCTTCAATGTCCAGTCCCCTATGTTCCTGTGTCCAGCAAATTTTTAAACTTTAACCTGTGTTCCCGTGTTCTGCTGGACTAACTTACTCAGCAAAAATATTAAATTCTTTATTTTCAACAATAAACGTGTTTTTTCATCTCCTAATACACATTTAATTCGAGCTTTAATTTTCTTTTTCTTTTTTTTTTTTTTTACTGGAAACTTAGAATATTTCGACACTCATGTCCAAACCCACCTTAAATTCATCTTGTCCAGTACCCCCACGCCCTAAAATAAAATTACAACAATTTTATCCAAAAACAACTCCTAACATATCTAATTACAGTGCTGAGCAGACGCAGGGGCTCACAGACTAAATGCCTCGTTACCTTCCCACCCACTATTCCAAACCTAAACATGCAACAGGCCGGGACGGCGCACAGGGGCCTGTAGATGGGTTCCCACAACCCGCGGATCATTCTTCTGACTTATAATATTTTTTTTAAACTATATCTGCCATTCTAGTTCTCAAAGCCATTTTTTATTTTTTCTCACATACCATCGCTGCTCACAATGGGAGAAAGCCAAACATATTCCATTGCCGAATTGGCAAACAAGGCTAAATCCCTCGTTACCTTAGTCCTGTCATAGGACGAAAATACATTCACAGAGGAATCTGCTGACCACATGAAAAATGTGAAACTGATCCTCCAATCGATCAGAAAACAAGACCACGCCAATCAAAAATCAGTACAGGAGTCCAAACAGGAGTTTGAAAAGCTCCGCTTAAAAGCAGATCTCCTTAAGGAACAGCTCACCACACTAAACGAGAACATTGCCAGCCAGATCCAACAGATCCCAAAGACTGAAGAAATAGTAGCCAGGCTTGAGGAAAGTCTCCATAGCAGACTAGACAAATTAAGAATTGATAATGATAGGGACGCATACCTTCGTAGTCAACAACCTTCCCTGCTCTATAATGATCAGGACGGCAAGTCTCAAGAGTTCCCTTCACCGACAGAGGAGGTAGTACCGGCGGAGCCACGGCGGAGGCCAGGAGAGGAGAGGCATCTTCGAACAATTGTGGTCAGGGGCAAGAAACGCTCCATGTCCGGACTGGCTATTAGAAACCTGCTCGAAAAACAAAATATCGCCTGTCCAAAAGTAGTATTGGAAATCAAATGCCTTCGAAGACAACTGGAACTCTTCTGCCGATCCGCCGAAGAAACGAAAGTCGTCCTAAGTGATCTAAAATCGCATGCTAGAATTGCTGAAGATCTATTCTTTAGCATTAAAACCCTCCCATTTCACAAAACTATCCTGTTTGGAGTTCCCGACGGAACAACACTAACTTATATTACCTCGACGTTGGATGAAATTTACGATTATCACCCAGACGAAATCCGATTCATTAAAGCCGTTCCTTCTAAAAGACCCTCATGCAAAGACTGGCACCTCATTCTGTCAGAAAAATTAGCCATGGCAGTAATCCAAGATGGAGGCATACCACTGGGATACAATCTCTGCAGACTGCGGCCACACACCACAGTCCAAAGGTGCAGAAATTGCCAGCGATATGGCCACGTAGCAAAGTACTGCCATAATGATGAAACCTGCGAAATTTGCGGAGAACTCCACCCATCCTCAACCTGCAACAAATCCCCCTCGTGCGTGAACTGTAGACGCGCAAATAACCTTTTCAATACACACTGCAGAACTGATCACATAGACTCTGCCTCCAACTGTCCAACCTTCAAGTTCGAGTATAACAGAGAGCGGGCAAGACTGAACGATCTCTTCCAACTTCCCTTTCGAAATCCCCAAGCACCTCCCCCGGCGGCTCCATCCTCCCACTCTGGTCCGGGACTCCTGGGCGAACATCCTCCTGCACATCGGGGTTATTTTCCTTTTCCGAGTCATGCTCCACCTCCGAAACTCTACCCACCTTACTACCAGGAGGACTACTTCAGCCAGCAGCAGAACTTGGGCTTTCAAGGTAGGAGGTTTTAAACTTTTTATAACATACACAATACAATGTCATCCTCAGCACCTTCTCCCCACCCACCCCTTCCTTTAGGCCGTCTAAATTTTCTCCAAGTAAACCTCAATCACTGCATAGCAGCCAGTGTAAGCACGATCAACCACATGGAAGAGAACGAGATTGACATCGCTCTACTGCAGGATGCTTACTGCTCCGATGGAAACCTCGCTATCTTCAGCAAGGACTGGAGAAGGTTTTCCTCTCGGAATCTCTCCGCCCACATCGTTGTCAGGAGCTCGAGTCTTGTATGTACCCATCTCTTTACCGGCGACAATAGCGTCTTCATCTCCATAACGGCGAAGGAGTGCGAGATTGTCGTCGGATCCTGCTACGCAGCCCCCTCGGCAAACTTTGGCCTTTGTCTCTCGGAATGGGAACACACCATCACAAACAGGAAGGCTTTCATCTGTGGTGGCGACTTCAACGCGAACTCATCGCTCTGGGGATGTCCGCGTGAAGACGCCCGGGGTGACTTGCTGTCAGGACACATAATTATCCATAACTTGGCACTTGCAAACATGCACAACTCTGAAGCCACTTTCGAAAGACGAGATACAGAAGACAGAGTCATAGCAGAAGGCTGGCCTGACCTAACAATTACAAATTCCTTCACCCTACCACGAATATCACAATGGTCCGTATCAGACAAACACAGTGGCTCAGACCATAAATACATACACTTTTCTTACATGACCTCTCCACTCTACACGCAACGTAGACGCTACAACACAACTCGCGGAAACCTTCGCAAATTTAACAACGTTATCAAAAGTCATAAGTCATCCCTTTCAGCACAACTCGAAGGGGTGCACAGCGAAGACACACTCAACTCTTTCACATCTAATTTAATCGAAACCATGCAGACTGCGGCGAAGGCTTCCTTTCGACTGAAAACAGTCCAAAAATCACACACTTTCTCATTCTGGAACAAGGATCTTAGAAAGCGGAGAACCAGCTGACAGCCCTCAGACGCAAGATTAAAACATTGCGCCTGCTCAATCCTATCCCCCCTGAAGTAAAGACCCTTGCAGCACGTCGTACGAGACTTAAAGCAGTTTACAAACGTGAGATTCTGGCGGCGAGACGGGCGGCGTGGAAGAAATTCTGCAGCAACAATGAGAACCCTTTCGGCATCACTCAAAAATTTCTGACCGGCAAGTTCTTCACTCCGGATGAAATACGTCTAGAAAGACCAACTCACGAAACCTCGCGACAAAATAACCTGGAATTCCTGACACACACTCTCTTTGGCCCCTCGGCTTATCCCCAACAAGACAACCAGGATATCCTTTTCACAGCACACGAAGACAAACGCTTCACAAAGGCAGAAGTAAAAACAGCACTATACACATTGAATGACAAAAAGGCCCCAGGGCCGGATTCAATTGACTTTCGGATACTAAAACTCACTCACAAACAACTTCCACACATATTCACGCGCTGGGCTAACCTCTGCCTCACCATGAGGTACTTTCCTTTAGTACTCAGGCAGGGAGAGGTAGTTTACTTTCTGAAGCAAGGCAAGTCTCCTTCCGAACCCAAGTCATACAGACCCATCTGCCTTCTTCCCACTCTGGGAAAGCTTCTGGAAAAACTTCTGGTTATGCGGTTGACACACTTCTTGGAGTCAAACAACCTTCTCCACCCCAGACAATTCGGGTTCCGCGAGGGCCACTCATGCGAGCTCGCACTTCATGCCATAATGACTGCCTGTACTGAAAGCATAGCCCAGGGCAACGCAACATCACCCGTTTCACTAGACATACAAGGCGCATTCGACAACGTAGAATGGCGAGACATTCTCTTACAACTACAAGCACTCAACTGTCCGGGGAACATAGCTGGTCTCATCGGCTCCTACCTCTCACAGAGGAGCGTCCTGATTAACTGGGGTGCTGGCACATCTACCCACCGATTACAGAAGGGTTGCCCCCAGGGCTCGTGCCTTGGCCCAATCCTCTGGTTGCTTGTAGCAAATGTGCTACTAACAGAACTAAATCGGCTGGGATTTAAACTATTTGCCTTCGCCGATGATTTCAGCTTCATTTTCTCCGGTCGTTACAGACGTCATCTGGAGAAACAGTTTGCCGTAGCTCTTCCTATTTTCTGCCGGCTCCCGGATTTACTGCACCTCACACTCTCACCACAAAAGTCTCAAGCACTAGTATTCACCAAACCACACAGATATGATCCAAAACGCCCTCCAGTGATGAGGATCAATAATGTCTCCATTCGACACGTACAATTCATAAAACTCCTAGGTATAACCATTGACGCAAATCTTAACTGGATCCCACACATTAACGACCTAAAACTTAAATTGACAGCATATCATAATAATTCATTAAGACTAACTTCTAAATTGGGAGGGGTAGACAACAAAACACTGAAGATCTGGTACCTAACAATAATCGAAAGAATAATACTTTACGGGGCCTGTATCTGGGGGGGGTAATTTATCATCCATAGCACAACCTAAACTAAAATCAATACAACGCACTTTTCTCCTACAAATTTCAAGAGGCTACCGCACAATCTCCACAGATGCACTACATATACTTACAGGTATTCCACCCATCACACTTCAACTAGAATACGAACACGCCAAATCCTCAATCCTACAGCTAAAACGTGACACAGTAATAGATTCTCTTTTTCCAAACACAACATTGCAATACAAAGTCAGGAGCTGGCAGCTCCACCCCGCTGAGGAGACTTCACATTTTCAAGTAAACACAACACGCAACAGCTACACACCTGCCCTTAGCACCACACTCTTCACTGATGGTTCAGGCACAGAGACTGGCGTGGGCGCAGCCTTCTGCGCCACGGAGGGCACGGTGGTGGTCCATCAGTGGTCTGCAAGGCTAGATGATAATAACTCCGTATTCCAAGCGGAGCTGTTCGCAATACTAAACGCATTAGAGTGGGTGGAATCCCACTCTAGCAATAGTATTATCATCTACAGTGACTGCCTCTCTGGCCTGCAGGCAATACAGGCACACAGGACAAAACATCCTCTAGTACTGCAAATCAAACTAAAACTTAAGAATCTCCTACATCGTATCTCACTAGGTCACGTCTCGGCTCACAAAGGTATCTTTGGCAATGAACTAGCAGACAACCTAGCGAAGAAGGCCACACAGAAAGAAACAATAGACACACACCTCCCAGTGCCCCAGTCATACGTCAAAGGGGTCCTTAGAGCAAGGATACTGACGCGATGGCAGGAGCACTGGGATACTTCAAAAAAGGGCAGGCACACATATAAGCTAATTCCTAAAGTTTCTCTCACACTATATAACTTAACGCCCTACACCACTAGCTTCTTAACAGGACATGGCCCTTTCATGGCATATCTGGACCGCTTCAAAATAAGATCCACTGCCACTTGCGTCTGCGGTGAAGATGGCACTATAAGTCACCCGTACTACAGTTGTACTCTCACGCAACGCTGGCACTTGAGGCGTCCAGACATACTGCCAGTCAACTGGCTCCAAAACGTCCTTTCCCGCACCCTCCTACTCAACAAATTAAAACACATTCACAATTTCCTTACATACTTAACAAACTTAACTTAAGCCCTGGTTCTGCTTATCTGCTCGTGCCATCTTACTTGTGCCACACAAAGCATTACATCTCCAATGGACGCTGAGTATTTGCTCGTGCCATCTTATTTGTGCCACGCAAATCATTACATCTCCAATGGACGCTTGAGTATTTGCTCGTGCCATCTTACTTGTGCCACGCATTCCATTCTTTTCCCTTCCTGCCGCCCCTTGTCGCGAGAGGGGTTCCTACCCCGGCGGCCAGGATCAGTGATGTTTATTATTATTATTTATTTTATTTTATTTTTACTTTGTTCTCATACTCCCGCCCTCTGTCGCGAGTAGGCGTTTTCCTGGCGGGAAGGCATTCGTCTAATTTTTGTAATCCCACTTTGTTCTTTTTAAAATAAATTCTGGGTTCTGTGGTCGGTGGTGCATAGACGCCCTTAGCGGGTGAGCGTCGCCCCTTGAGCATCTTGTGTTTGTCCGTCTGCATACGGCCGGACAGGGCTGTACTCACTAACGAGCCCCAACGTGTCGGGGAACATACCGGGAGAGACGTTAAGCTCTAAGGCGCAGGCCTAGCCGGCCCTGAGCAGTCTCTCTTAGGCTGCCTATCCCTCAGATGATATGCAACGGTCCCATCTTTCAACTCACATTTCAAAACAATTAAGGAACCATTTTTCTTGAATTTGCTTCAAAGAATCCTGTACTGCTGAAATTACTTTAGAATCTGTATTAAATGACACTTGTTGCGGGCTTGGAATGTCTATCAAAATGATGCAGCCAAGTTTCATGACCAGTTATTATAATCGTTAAGAAATTCGGATCATTTTCAAGCATATGTTTCCACTCACAACACTGGTGAATTCTTGTTTGCATTTGTTTTTTAGTAACGTGAGGAGGGACCCATCTGGAACAAATATGGCGAAGCTGTAAATTGTTGTGTAGAATGCGAAATATAAACGTTTTCGAAATGTTAGTTGATGCCGCTATCTTCTCGCATGTTATTTGCCGATTTTGTTGCAAGATTACTCACATAGTGTTAACATTTCGATCATTCACACCACTCTCTGGTCGTCTACGCTTAGGGGGCCAGTTCTGCAGACAAACGTCCTTTTTTAATATCACCATGTCATCTAAATTCGTAGACTCGCCAAATCATTTGTCTTTCTAAGCATCTTTCATTAACGTAACTGTTTCTGAAGCTGTTTTGCCCCAAATGAAAGCAAAATTTTATGGCACAAGGCATTTCGTTTTTTGACTTTGAAACACTCACATATCTAGGGCAAAAAAACAGTTCTTCAAACAAGCACGAAACTAGGAAAATAAAATCGTCTGCTTCGTTTAGAATATTTATAAACGTACAGTTAAAAGTTTGAAAAAATCGCCTGCAGTATTATATTTTTACTTTCTTCTATCTTTAATAGAAGAAAGTATTGTAATCGAAATATTTTTCGACTTCCGGTTTTCGACGGATTTACACGTTTTAGGAGTCAGAGATCCCAAAAAACATGTTTATAGAAAATGTCTGTCTGTCCGTGTGTTCGTCTGTCTGTCGCCATTGTACCATTAAATAGTGTATGAAGTTATGCATAGAATTGATTCAAATTTTTATTTTAAGTTTTTGGCTAGGGCAAGCAGATCCTCCCTGAATTTGGAAAAAAAATCTCCGGTAGGGGGCGCTGTAACAGCGATTTTTGTGCGATTTTGAATATTGTACCATCCAAAAGTGTATGAAGTTATGCATAGAATTGAACCAAATTTTTATTTTAAGTGTCTGGATATGGCAAGTAGGTCCTCCCTGAATTTGGAAAAAATTCGCCGGTAGGGGCGCTATAACAGCGATTTTTGTGCGATTTTAAATATTGTACCATCCAAAAGTTTATGAAGTTATATATACAATTGAACCAAATTTTTATTTTATGCTCTTGGCTACAGCAAACAGGTCCTTCTTTAATTTGGAAAAAATTGCCGATAGGGGGCGCTGTAATAGCGAATTTTGTGACATTTTGAATATTTTACCATCGAAAAGTGTATGAAGTTATGCATAGAATTGAGCCAAAGTTTTTGTGTTTGTTTTTGGTCATGACACGAAGGTCCTCCCTGAATTTGGAAAAATTCCGCCGGAAAGGGGCGCTATAATTGCGATGTCTGTACCATTTTCATTATTGTACTATCGAAAAGTGTATAAAATTATGTATATAATTGAACCAAATTTTTTGTGTATGTTTCTGGCTATGGCAAGCAAGTCTTCCATGAACTTGAAAAAAATCCGCCAGAAGGGGGCGCTATAATTGCGATCTCTGCGCCATTTTCATTATTGTACCATCGAAAAGTGTATGAATTTATGCATAGAATTGAACCAAATTTTTTGTGTACATTTCTGACTATGGCAAACAAGTCCTCCCTGAATTTGAAAAAAATCTGCCAGAAGGGGGGCGCTGTAATAGCGATGTTTGTGCCATTTTCTTTATTGTACAATCAAAAAGTGTATACAATTATGCATAGAATTGAACCAAATCTTTTGCGCATGTTTTTGGCTTTGGCCAACAGGTCCTCCTTGAATTTGGAAATATTGCGCGGTAAAGGGGCTCTGTAATAGCAATTTTTGTATGCTTTTCTTGATTTTTCGTAGTTCTATTGTCCATCGGCGACTCGTGCAAAGGCGTGAACTTGCTTCCTGCTAAGCCGGCTATTCGCAAACATCTGATAACAACAGAATAAGGAAAAACTATTAATTTTAAACAAATATCATGATATAGATTATCTCGTTTTTAGTTCGTTTAATTGACTGAAGCAGAAATTTAAGATGAAAATCAAAGTTGGTAAAGTATTGAACTAATGATATTGAAGTATTAACATGTGTGACTAATTTTGAAATATTAAGATGTATAAGATAGAAGAAAGTTTTGGGATTGGCACATCCAACTAGTTTAGTTTTGCGATGTTGCCACTACGTAAACAAATAAGACTCAGTTTTTGTGGAATACCCTTTGTATATAATTATGTAAACCAAAGCGTCGTCGTTTGACTTGAAATAATGTCTTCATTCCTAATATAAAATCTATTTTTGTATTCAGGGGGATCTACATATAAAATATTGTAGCAATTGTCCATTTTCAAACACAATTACATATTTTTGGCTTTTTATGGATGAAAACAGCACTGAAAAGTAAATAGTTTATGCCTTTCTTCTGTTTCAAATTTTATACGCACACGAACTCGTATGCGAAAAATGCATTCATGTTTGAATCGAAGACATCATTAAAAGTCCATTAAAAGATTTTTGTCGCTTTTATTTTAAACATTCTGCTAATAAAGCGAGTATATCCATTTTTTTATTAAACAGACTGTGCGAAGTTAAAGTTTTATGTTTATATTAAAATAAATGAAAATATACTACACTTTCTTATTTAAAAGATACGAAGCTCGTTTCATAAAAGGTTACGGATAAAATGAAAGAAATAAGAAAGATAAGTACAGTAAAAAATATTTTATGGTTTCTCAATTTGTCTTCTTTCAAATAAGTTGTCTCATCATTCACGCAAAATTTCGAAATGATAGCCAAATAATTTTCCAGGAATCCATTTCCATTTTTTTCTCTCATATTTTCATGAGCATTTCTCTTTAGAAAAATGATTTTAAAAAGTCCTTCCGGCCAGTGCCGGGAGGAAGAGGTAGCTTTCATAATCCTTACTTAAAAAAAAGCCAACTTATATCATGCAAACCACACACGAAGCTCAATTTAGTGGAAACCGAATATAGGAGATTCAATACTAATTTTTATCAATATAATGAATGAGAATTTCGTGAAATTAGTCAGCTTTATCCAAGCTGCTTTTCTTTAAAGTAACTTATATTTGGCTGCCAAATTCGGCAATTTCTTAAAGTGCCTGTCATTTTAAGACAGCATGGTGGATGAGGCTAAGCAGTGAACTTGGTCGAGACCTTAGTAATTGCTGTGCACATACTCACTCACATCGGAATCGGTTAATATATACGAGTGCTGTCGCATGCAAAAAATCAGATTTTTCAAAATGTCACCCACAATAGAAATTGAAACTGCTATATCTAAGCCATTTTTTAAGGTTAAGACAAACAAAAAATGCTCCTGAATCCTTATATCAAGATCAAATACTTAAGAAAGAAACCTTTTTCAATTTCTAATTTTTTTGCACCTCACTTTAAATATATATATTTTTTTTAATTTAATGGTCGCCATTTTGAAACAAGATGGCTGAAGAATCTGGCCAGCGAACTTGGTCGAGGTGTTGATGTATACTATCCACATGCCTTCTTACATCGAAATAGGCGAATACGTGTGTTATCGCGTGACAAATACAAGATCGTTTCAAAATGTTAGCCATGCTAGAAATTCAAAGTGCTATAAATCAACCATTTTTTAAGATATCAACAAAAGAACAAATTTTCAGAAACAAAAACTGCTCCGGAATCTTTGTATCAAGGCCAAACACATAAAAAAAATCTTTTTCATTTTCCAATTTTTTAATACCTCATTTTGAATTTTAAATTTAATTTTTTTTAAATGGCAACCCTTTTGAAACAAGATGGCGAATGAAGCTGGCCAACGAACTCGGTCGAGACATTGGTATAGATGAGGGGTTCATCTTCCGGTCCCAGGCCCTTGCAGGCCCATGTGTCTACGTGCGGAAAGACCCCCGTTCGAAACCCCGCGGCGCGTCCCGAAGGTCGCCGCCAGGAGTGGCCCGTCAGGGCCGATCCACCCGCAAACTCCGGTCAAGCCGGTGCACTGCCCAGCATGTACTATGTACAGAACAAGTTACATCCAAATAGGTTCATAAATACGCCTGTTATCGCGTGACAAAAATCAGGTCGTTTTAAAATATCAGCCACAAGAGAAATTCAAAATGCTATTACTCAGCCATTTTTTTTAGATATAGACGAAAGAAAAACTGTTCCGGAATCTTTGTATTAAGGTCAAACACATACAAAAAAAATCTTTTTCATTTTCTAATTTTTTTTTATCTCATTTAAATTTTTTTATTTTTTAATTTTTTTAAATGGCCGCCATTTTGAAACAAGATGGCGGATGAAGCTGGCCAACGAACTCGGTCGAGATATTTGTATGTACTATGTACACACCAAGGTACATCCAAATCGGTTCATAAATACGCCTGTTATTACGTGAGAAAAATCAGGACGTTTCAAAATGTCAGCCACGCTAGAAATTCAAAATGCTATAACTCAGCCATTTCTTAAGATATAGACGAAACAAAAACTGCTCCCGAATCTTTTTATCAAGGTCAAACACATAAGAAAATATTTTTTCAATTTTCAATTTTTGATACCACAATTCAAATTTAAATTTTTCTTAAAAATTTAAATGGCCGCCATTTTTAAACAAGATGGCGGGTAAAGCTGGCCAACGAACCCGGTCGAGACATTGGTATGTACTATGTATAAACGAAGTTACATCCAAATCGGTTCATAAATACGCCTTTTATCGCGTGACAAAATTCAGGACGTTTCAAAATGTCAGCCACGCTAGAAATTCAAAATGCTATAACTCAGCCATTTTTTAAGATATAGACGAAACAAAAAGTGCTCCGGAATCTTTGTATAAAGGTCAAATACATAAGAAAAAAATATTTTTCCATTTTTAATTTTTTGGTACCACATTTCAAATTTAAAATTAAAAAAAAAAAATTTAAATGGCCGCCATTTTGAAACAAAATGGCGGATGAAGCTGGCCAACGAACTCGGTCGAGACATTGGTATGTACTATGTACATACCGACTTACATCCAAATCGGTTCATAAATACGCCTTTTATCGCGTGACAAAATTCAGGACGTTTCAAAATATCAGCCACGCTAGAAATTCAAAATGCTATAACTCAGCCATTTTTTAAGATATAGACGAAACAAAAACTTTTCCGGAATCTTTGTTTAAAGGTCAAATACATAAGAAAAAAATATTTTTCCATTTTTAATTTTTTGGTACCACATTTCGAGTTTTAAATTTTTTTAAAAATTTTAAATGGCCGCCATTTTGAAACAAAACGGCGGATGGAGCTGGCCAACGAACTCGGTCGAGACATTGGTATGTACTATGTACACACCGAATTACATCGAAATCGGTTCATAATTACGGGAGTTACAGTGTGACATAGGTCAGATATATATATATATATATATATATATATATATATATCAATTTTGAACGGAGGGTGGTTTTGGGGTCTGGGGGTCATGATCGATGAAAATATACCAAAATTTTTCGAAATCGCTTTCCTCCGAACGGCTGCAATAGGTAGCTTTTTTGTAAAGAAAGCTACCTAAAAGTGTCAAGTATCTTTTCGACTACTATATATAAATATATGTTTTTTGTTTTACTGTCAGTTTTTATGAAACGGTCCTTGTATTTATATAAATAATACGAGGTGTAAAATGTATGTTAGATTAAATAATTATATTACTTTTCTTAATGTAAATATGAAATATGTCCCTCATCAGTTTTAATTACAAAAAAGAAAAATGATTTTAACTGACATCGAATACAATTATCATATTACTATAATAATTACAGTTACTCTAATTAGTGAAAGGACAAGTAAATGAAAATAATTTCCTAATATATATTACGTCAATAAGCTTATTTAATTAAACAATTATAAGCATAATTACACACATAACACTTCTGTGCCTTAAGTAAATTTCTCTACGCTAAACAGACAATGTTTAGTTAAGATATATTCTGTAGTATATAAAAAATTGTTAACAATAAATGCTGAATAGTTAAATGAAAGTATACTAAGTGTTTTATAATATCAATAATGTAAAATGTGGCAAATACAAATATCTTTGAATTTCAATTTTTAGAAGCAATATTGTTCTTGGAACGAGGTTTTATTTTATTAATTTTTCTACTACTTTTCCTGTTGGCTTATTGGTAGAGCATTGGAGCGCTATTCCAGGTGCCCGGGTTCGATTCCTTGTTTGGACATTTTTCACTCTGTAGATTTACGCTTAGTTAGCAAAGTGATAATTCACGTCATTAATATTTTTAAATTTAAAATTGTATTTGAACATGAAAATAGAAATCTATCAAATATTTTTAAACATCTCTATTTATATACTAGAAGCCACCTACGAGGGTGTATCAATAAGTTTTTCCTCTCACATAGACAGAATTGAGTAAAATTTATGAAATTGCTTCGTTGTATTAGACCTTTTCTATATAGTCACCGTGCAAAGTAACACATTTCTGCAAACGGTGCTTCAAAAAGAGGGGGAAGGGTGTATTCCAGGAGAGGCGAAGCTATGCTCAAAAAGGGTAATTTTTCTAACTTTTACCGACCCTCGCCAGTGACATATTGTTGGAAAGGGCTGTGACCACTTATTCATGATACGCACATCCTGAGCCCCTCCCCTCAATTTAACCGTCGGGGGTGCACTTTTCTAAATTTGGAGGACACCATTCATGTCCCCTGGGCTTCAAATTTGGAGGGAGGGGCTTGGGAGTACATAACCGGAATAAGTGGTCGCAGGACTTTCCAAAAATGTGTCACATGTAGGAATTGGCAAAAGTTAGAAAAATGCCCCCTTTGGGTCTACTATTGCACGTCCTGGAATACATCCTCCCCCCTCTTTTTGAAATACCGTTTGCAGAAATGTTTTACTGTGCAGGGTGACTATACAGAAAACGACTAATACAATGTAGGAATTTCATAACTTTTACTCAATCATTTCTATGTTAGAACAAAAATTTATCGGTACCCCCCCCCCCCCCCCCCGTAATGCAAAGCTGACAGAAGCGTGAAAATTATTCTTTACACACGAACTTCATAAAAATATTATTTTATTTAACATGTTGTGATTTAAGAGTAATTACAAAAACTATGTTTATCTGGTGTTTTACATTTAACCAGAATCATATGATCCAGTTCGTACAGTGTAAAAGAATATATATATATATATATATATATATATATATATATATATATATATATATATATATATTACTTTATCTTCTGTGTAAAAACATGCAATTTTGCATACATTCGATCGTGATTATTAAGTCATTTTTTCAGTTGAAAGATTCACTAAATTCTTTTTTCCAGTTTTTTATAAACCCTAAAATAAATAAAACATTTATGAGAAAAATAGTTTCATGATTTTAACACAAATTTTTATTTTGTAATTCAATCTGATATTTAATTTGTTCTATAGTTCTTTATGGAGCATTTCAAAATTGAAATGGGCGGTGTGATCGTAACTTCAAATTACCCATTACGTTTAACAGCACTTTTAAATTAGTCACACTAATAGTCAATACCTGTGAAGACATGTGATATTGTTGGAATGTTATGCGCTAATTTTCACTGTCATTTATCTTTAAGTGTCACTTCATTAGGACAGAAGTCATCTTTCCTTATCAGTATGTACTCTGATGCTATCACTAGATAAAATGAGAATTCCCGAAGCTTAATTGTTGTTTATACCCATTAGTATTGCTAATAGGTATTTGTTAAACATCATTGCCTTGCTTAAAACATAATGAAAGTGCTGAATAAAATAATAAGTATTTACAAGGATAAATAGTATTTTTTGTATTATAAATCCATTACGGGAGTTTACTTTTTTTTTTACAAAATGTCTATTTAGTTGACTTTACGAAATAGTTTTATTAACTAAGTATAAATATTAATAGTGATATTTATGCAAACCTTGATCAAGTGATGAATATTTCATGAACACTTTCTAGTGAATTTCTCTATATAACTCTACAAATTCCAAAATTATTTTCTGTAAAACATCATTCAGGGTTTGCTCTGTTCAGAATTCTTTAAGCCATCGATAATTTCGTAATGCAGACAAACTCAGTCAGACGGACTTATAAAGTAATTTTACTAGTAAAGCGAGAAGACCAGTGGTGTAGTGGTTGACACGTCTGACTGCTACTCTTCAGGTCTTGAGTTCGACTCCCGGCAGAGCAAGGTTCACTCAACCTTTCATACCTTCCGTGTCGATAAAATGAGGACCAAGCTAGCTTACGAACTAAACACCGAGGGTTCAACGTCAGCTGACCACCTGAAAAGGACATATGCACTATAGCACCTGGGGACCGAGAATAACGAAAACAGGATTGAGCACTGTAGGCCGTGACCTTTCATGGATCGTATGGTCACAGGTTTAGTTTTAATAAAGCGATGTAATAAATCCTTACATGCGTATATCCGTAATCAGACAAATACTGATTATTTGACTGAAGGATACGGCCAAATCCCATACTACTTTGGCACAAATGTGTAAAAAATTAGAAATTTAGCAATATTACTATAGAAATATATCCCCAGCAGTCTGTAAAACATAAATATCAAGTGTCACCGGTATGTAATTATTTAAAACTATTTGCCTATAGCTCTGCGTATTGTCAGTTTAATTATTACCATTTTGACTATTTGGCTATTTTAAAAAAATACTTATTATTTTTACTACGGATTTAAATGATATGAAATATTATCAATTACATCACATTTAACTGATACCAAATATGAGATCAGATGTGTTTTACGAACATATATAAACAGTTGTGAAGAAAAGGGCCATTTATTTGTCTTAATTCAGCATTGTTATTCCAAAACATATCTCCCAACACTCTGTGTAATGTACTATATTTCATGTGCTAGTGACGCCTGAAAATCAAAACGGTTAGCCCGCAGACTCTTAGTATGGTCAGTTTAATTAATAACCTTCCGGTAGTTTGCACATGAGGCAAATGCTTACTTTTTTTAGTAAATTAAAATAATTAGTCAAATAATCTAAATATGTTTATTACGTTTTAAATATTGTTCACTGAAGAATTTTTGAATATATATATTAAAGGAGAAGAAATTATCCTACTTTTCAGATATCACTTACTTTAGTATTATTTTATAAAATAGTCTGATAAATAATTACAATTATTTTAATTTGTTTTATAAAAAGTAAAAGAGATATCTCATAATATCAATAAATATCTGCAATAATCACCGATAAATTAAATTGAATGATCATATGCTTTCGTGGATTGGTTTTATGATATATCAGCTTGTAATCAACATCCCAATAACAAAATTTCAAGTAGCAATATTGAAATAAATGTATGCACTACATTCTTATATAAATACTAGGGGCCCTGCTCCCTACAAGCTATGCTCTCCAACCCCCGTTCAGACACCGCAGAATCTAAAATCACGCCAATTTGATCGGTTTTTAAAAGATTAGAGAAGATTTAATTATAATGAAAAAACCTATAGCGATCTCCCTGTAAACAGGTTTCCATTCAATTCCCTTTGATTGCGAAAATTTAAGGCCGAATCAGTTGCTCTTAAGACATCCAATGGTTGTTTTCGTATTTGAATAAATCCGTTAAACATCGGAAAAGAAGCTAAAATAAAATGAATTACCGATCGGTATTTTTTAACAGCGTTATAAAACGTTTGACATAATACAATTCACTACAATTGCTACAATTTACTGCTATAACCCTTTCAAGGGCGGTGGTTCATATTTGAACCACTTAATTTTAATTCTTAAATACCACACTGGCACCAGAATATTGGAATGAAAATTTTCTTTTATTAAGTAAGTGAACAAAAAGCATTTTCGTATTTCGAAAGTTGTTTGTAAATTCTGGTGCCATTCACTGATGTCAACATTTTACGAATAGAAGTGCCTTCCCACTGAAAGGGTTAAACGCATATTAATGTATTTATTATTTTAAAGCTTCGTTTTTCTTTTAATATTCACGTGTAAGTACAATTTTCAAAACATAATTTCAATGTTACCTATTTTTAACACAAACTCATTTAATAGCAATTTCAAAGTTTTTCTTTTCTGCTTTTAATAGCCATGTGTAAATAAATTTGTAATCGATAGGAATTAGGATTCTTTGCGCTGTTTTTAACACTTTCCAACAAAGTTGAAAAGTGTTTATGATTTCGGTTTGTCTGTCCGTCTGTCCGTCTCTTCGTCTGGCCGTTTGTGCGTCTGTCCGTCTGTCCGTCTGGCCGTCTGTCCGTATGGCCGTTTGTCCGTATGGCCGTCTGTCCGTCTGGCCGTCTGTTCGCGCTCTAACTCCCGTAAATATACTCGGATTGCCCTGAAATTTTTCGCTGTTATTGATGTTTACCATAGTACGAACCCTATTTCAAACGAAGTTTGTAGCCTCTTTTGTTCATTTACAGGGACAGTCAAAAGTATTCCGTTACATTACGGCCAATGGGAAAAAATCAAAGGATTTTTAATGATGTTACACGCATCCCAACATAACAAACTTGATATGCATTTATGAAGTACACTAAAATATGCATTCTCTAGAATATTCGGTGCAAAGAATAGTTATTATTCATTCACAGGGCCCAATAAAAGAATTCCGTTACATAATGATATAGGGAGAGGGGATTTGTTTGGGGCGTATTTTAATTATGTTAAACTATTTCATATATAATGAATTTGATATACGCCTCTGGGGTTTACGATAAGTTATTTTATGTATAATACGAATAGCATAGCATTTACAAGGACGCACAAAAGATTTCATATAATATGTTGTATAAGAAGTACTTTACATTAGCAGTGATTGATGGAAATGCATTTTTAATTATGATATGCGCTTTTATGTTTCACTATATTTATGCATACTATATGGTGTGTATAAATTCTATAATTCATGTACAGGCTACACAAAATAATTCGTAAGGGTTACTGTGTATTATCGCAAATTGGTTAAATGTGGTTTTTAAATGAGTTATGCATTTTTACGCTGAACTGCATTTAATTTATTAAAAAGAGTTTGTAGAATATAGATAAAATGATATACAGGGTCAAGCAAAAAATTGGATACATATCGTCAATGGATGTTAATTTCTGGAATGTGGCTTCAGTAGTTTTAAGAGTGTTTTAGTTTGAATTAAATTTTAGCTAAATAGTGGCGTGTAATAAAGGTACTACGTAAATTACAGGGCTGTACAAAAGTATTCAAGTATTTTTTCAATTAATTGTATAAATTGCTGAAAGAGAAATTTCAACCTGTTATACGTTTTCTTGCTAAACTAAATTTTCCCATTATATGGAATATATATCAACATACAGATCAAATACAGGGCTGTTCAAAAAATAATTGGAATGCATATTTGGCTATGGGCGGTAACTACTGGAATCAGATTTTTAAATGCTTACTTTGTTATCTTATTTATCTTATTTCCCTAAGTAAGGAAGTTTCGTTAAAGCTTTCAGGGAGTGTTGGAAAGTGTTTCATAATCTATGCTGTACGCATGATTTTTCTTACTTTTTGCAATTAAATTCGCCATATCTGTTCCCGACTTCCTTTATTTTATTTCTATTTTTAGGAAAAAAAAATCTGATTTCATTACGATTTCACAAATAGAGAACAATATTTATATTAATTCTTCCGATTTAAATATTTTTAATCATTTATATACATTTATATATTTTTTTCATTAAATAAATTCTATCAGTCTAACATTAAACATTCTTTTCTTTCTTTTTTAACACTTTTCAACGAAGTTGAAAAGTGTTTATGACTTCGGTTTGTCTAGCCGTCTGTCCACGCTCTAACTCCCGTAAATATGCTCGGATCGTTCTGAAAATTTTGGATGTTAGTGACCTCTACCATAGCCCGTTCCCTTTTTCAAATGAAGTTTGTAGCGTGTTTAGTTCATTTACATGGACAGTCAAAAGTTTTCCGTTACATTACGGCTAATGGGATAAAATCGCTTCAAATGATTTTTAATGGTGTTACACTCTTTCAAGCATAGTAAAATTGATATTCATTTATAAAGTCCTCTAAAATATGCATTCTGTTGAACATGCGGTGCAAAGAATAGTTACTGTTCATTTATAGGACCACACAAAATAATTCCATTCATAATGGTATAGGGGGGATTGTTTGCGGTGTATTTGAAAAGATTTCAGATACGATGTTGTATCTGAATTACTGTATATTAGTAATGATTGCTCGAAATGCATTTTTAATTATGATATGCGCTTTTTTCACTATATTAACATACTATAAAGTGCGTATAAATGCTATAGTTCATATACAGGGCTACAGAAATGAATTCGTAAAGGTTATTGAGTATAAGCATAAATTGCTTAAAGGAGGGTTTAAAAGGAGTTATGCATTTTTACGCTGAACTGAATTTAGTTTACTAAGAAATATTTGTAGAATATAGATAAAATGATATACAGGGCCGCGCAAAGAGTTAGATACATGGCAGTCTATGGGTGATAATTTCTAGAAATGTAATTTCAGTAGTTTTAAGAGTGTTTTAGTTTGAATTAAATTTCAGCTAAATAGTGGCATGTAATAAAGGTACTAGGTAAACTACAGGGCTGTACAAAAGTATTCTAGTATGTTTCCATCTGTTAGTATAAATTGCTGAAAGATGAATTTCAACCTGTTATGCATTTTATTGCTAAACTAAATTTTCTCATTATATAGTATATCAACCTACAGATCAAATACAGAGCTGTTCGAAAGAATTGGAATACATATTTGGCTATGGACGGTAACTACTGAAATCAGTTTTCCAAATGTTTTATGCGTTGTATAAAATCTTTACTTATTTATCTTATTTACCTTATTTCCCTAAATAGCGGAGTTTTGTTAAAGCATTCAGGAAGTGTTGGAAAGTGTTACATAATCTATGCTTAACACATGATTTTTCTTACTTGTTTAGAATTGAAGACAATCTCTATAATAATAGCCTAAGTCATGTGACTATCATCAACAATTCATTCGCTTTTCATAAGAAAGGTTTTCATTTTGATTAAAGATTTAAAGTTATTTTTTAGAATAAAACTACATAAAAGTGGCCATGATCGCAAAGAATTCTTGGTACTTTTATGTTAGCCGGGTGAAAATCCCGCCAGTAGCTTTTTTTTTAACTCGCGAGTTAGCCTTTTTTATTTTTCGAGTGGTAAATTAAAACGGTATTACTTGGTTATCCCATCGACCAAAAAATCTATCGCCAGGCTATAAGATTAAATGCCAGTAATGGTCGATCTTAAATGTCACATTAACTTGACTGTAAGGAAGTTACACGTGTTTACGCATCAAGTGATTTTTATTTCGACGCTTTATTTGTATTTGTATTTTTATATTAATTTATTTGTTCTTTCGTTATTTAAAATAAAAATTACGTCAACTTGTATAATTTGGCGAGTAGTTTGGCGATTTATATAATTTGGCGATATTGGTCATTTGCTTTGAATTTCAAATTAAATGTGATGATTTGCTGCATTATTTAATATTTAACACAGATGTCATATAAACATCGGGTTTGGTGTGATTTTTTTACGACAATTTGGCGAAAACCTCGTTTTCGAATGCCAGTTACATATGTATTTTTAAATTATTTTCTATTATTTTAAAAATGAAATGACAATAAATAAAAAAAATAATTAATAACTATAGAACAAAACAATTTATAATTTTTTTTAATAAAAAAAAAAATAAATGTAAATAGACATTTATGAATGAATAAGCAACAATAGCCGGGTTACCATGTCAGGCAAAATAACGCCAATTAGGTACCCCGGTGCGTATATGACATCTGAGCTTAATATTTTTATTTTCGTTTCGTTAAAAAAAAAAAGTGAAAGCCATTAATTTTAAAGAAATGTTTCAGTTTTAAATGAAAGTTTTGCATTAAATAGAATAATAATAAAATACAAAAAAAAAAAAAAAAAAAAAAAAAAAAAAAAAAGCATTGTTCTTAGCATACATTTAAGGGAGGCCAAAATTGTCGCCAAATTAGTTTAAAATAATAGCCTTTTCTAAACTATGAAAAAAACCATCTGTTATAATTAAAATTTGAGTTACCATCATTAGAGAACAGTATTTAAATCAGAAAATAATTTATATTTCGAAAACTTATTCGAATTTAAAACTTCTAACGCCTGTTTTCAGATCTGTGGACCAATACGGATGTTTGGTGTTAATTTCATCGCAAAGTATTTCATATTGTAGGAGAAATTACCGTGAAAAATAATCAGTTGATAAATCAGTCGTTTCATAAATTCGTTTCAATTCAGTCGTTTCATAATATCCGTTTCATAAATTCGTTTCATTATAATTTTATATTTATAGCGTAGATTAATTTTAAAAAATCATTAAATAGTTTTACTTTACACTAGTTAGTCATGATTTTACTTAAACACAATTATCTGGATCCATTTTCAAGTTATCGCGATGTTATTTCTTTTTAAGAGAACAAATAGATACCAAACAAACATATTTTCTTTTTAGATGCTTCTTTCTGTAGAAAAAGTTCGAGATAATGTTCTGTTCCATTTCTAAACAACCTTCTATTTGTATAATTCAACGCAGGAATTAGAGCAAAACAGCTACTAGATTTATATAATGGTTCTGTTTATCGTTCCACTCTTAGTTAACGACTATAGGAGCAGCGGATAAAATGAAATATGGAAGGTTAAAATAATCCTTATATGCGAATTTTATAAGGCTTTTTACTATTTCATCGCCATAATAATATGAAATAGCAGTAACCTTGCCTATTTCTTTAATATGATCGTTTATGTGTAAGTATCTTGTTCCTTTTTAAACGCCCATTTAAAGATTTTATAGATACTAGGAGATCCAACCCAGACATCCTAAATTACACAATATATATACAGAATATACTATTTTTTATATTAATATATATATTTTAGCTTGCCCACTAACAACACCAATAGCATTTTTATTTGAAAATTACCAATTTTGCATTGAAGTAATGTTTTAAAAATTTATTAAAAAGATACTTTCGAATGAGATAATAGCCGAAGAAAGCGGAAAAAAAGTGCGATGTTTAGAAGTTTAAAAAAGTGCAGTAAAAGTGAAATTTAATCGTCTGCTGTTGGCAGTATCAAAATGACGTCGCTGTTAAGGCGGGCACGTTTGTCCTTTATAATATAAATAAGACATTCATGTGTTAATTTAATGGCCGCCATTTTGAAACAAGATGTCTGATGAAGCTGGCCAGCGAACTTGGTCGAGATATTGATGTATACTATCCACATGCCTTCTTACATCGAAATAGGCGAATACCTGTGTTATCGCGTGACAAATACAGGATCGTTTCAAAGTGTTAGCCATGCTAGAAATTCAAAGTGCTATAATTCAACCATTTTGTAAGATATAAACAAAAGAACAAATTTTCAGAAACAAAAACTGCTCCAGAATCTTTGTATCAAGGCCAAACAAATTAAAAAAACTTTTTCATTTTCCAATTTTTTAATACCTCATTTTAAATTTTAAATTAATTTTTTTTTAAATGGCAACCCTTTTGAAACAAGATGACGAATGAAGCTGGCCAACGAACTCGGTCGAGACATTGGTATGTACTATGTACAGACCAAGTTACGTCCAAATCGGTTCATAAATACGCCTGTTATCGCGTAGCCGTGATATGCATTTATTTCCTTGAGTAAAATTACTTATATTTTTTAATCACATAAATTATGGTAGTTCTTTATGAAATATTTCCATCCAACATTTTGGTAAAAATATAATCTGTATGAGAAAAAAATAGCTCTCAAGCTCTTAATAAGTGGACTATTCTTGAAAATTGTTTTTTTTTTTTTTTTTTTTTTTTTTTTTTTTTTTTTGTGTGTGTGTGGTTGGTTCTTGTATTGAAAAAAAAAATAAGTGCTTGACGTCAAATTGTGCTGACTAAAATCGTCAATAGTTATGTTGCCAGAAACAAAATGCGGCTGAGGCATTAGAATGTTAAGCACGATAACTCAAAATAATGTACTTTTTATCAGATGACTACGGGATTTACTTGTATAGCAAGAAGTAGGACACCATGTATGGTTTCATCAGAAGCTTTTATATTTTAATAATTTGCAATAATGAGTGACTTCTTCTATGAATCGCGAGTCGGATGTTGTTATACAACAATCGACCACAAATTTGTGATGTTTATTAAACCCTTAAAAACAACAAAAATAAATTCAAGCATACGGCAGAAATATACATTTAAATAAAATATAATTTTTTAATAAATGATTAACCATTAACTCAAGTAAAATAGCTGACAGCCAGCATTAAATAAAGATCAATACTTTCGAAAGTTTTGTCTGTCTATATTATTTTTCTGGTCACTTCATTGATTATTGAATTTACGTTACATGCGTTCATATTTGATGTTAACTTAAAGATATAAAATTTATTGTTTAAATAGATCATTAAAAGTGTTATAAATTATAAATAAAAAAGTTATTTTAAGAATTTCGTTGAGACATTACACCCATCGAAATATAGCACTTACTGAATGTCGATCGTTATTTTCCGCTTTGTCTTTTAGTAACTTAGTAAGTTGAAAGCGAAATTTCATTCGCTGCCGCTAAAGCGTCGTTTTGAAGTCAAACTCCAAAGTTTGAAAATGATAAAAATTTTCATTTTTGACTCTTTTCTTTCATTTTCTGTAAAAGAAAAACTTTTATACCGTTATTTTATACAAAACTTACAATATCCTTTAATTTTTTGAACAATGTATTGTGTAGTATAGAAGCAAATTATAATAAAATGTAGCAACCTTTTGTTTAGAGTCAGTTTGTCGTCACACCGAAAGTGTCTCATTGACATCTTATTTAGCAAATCATAATTATTATTTTTTTATTTATGAATTTTACTCTTTAGTTTAAAATTTTTGTATGTTTTAAGTAAAATACATTTAAATGAAAGTAGTTCTTTACTGCAATGTACTTACTGAATTTGTTTTTATTTATATCTGAAAACTGCGTATTATCTGGTCAAAAGTATGAGAATTACAAATGCAAAAAAGATAGCGAGTTGGCCATGCAGTGTAAAAATAAAACATAAAAATTTACATGATGGTGTATCAAAATAGAGAAAAGAATTCGTTAATAAGCTATACCTATTCCTGAAAATATCCAAAACTCGATTAAAACATGTAATATAAGCGCAAACACAATGGTTTTCAATACCGTTGTTCTTGAAAGCTATTCCCAAACAGACGGGGTTTTTTAACCTCGAACATAAAGGAAGAATATTGTCCATAGTGTCTTTATAAAAGTCAGAAAGATAGCGACATTTTTAATGTACTATTTTATACAAGCTGATTTTCAAATGTGTAATTGATCTTACTTATCAACCACACAGTCATCAGTTGTTACAACAATGATGTATGAGACTATGGTAACAGAAAAATGTCGCATTCAAAAGGAAAAGCATGGCAACCCGATTACAGATGATAGCCGCCGCTATGGTAATAATATCATTCAATCTTCCTTAAGCTGGTAATAGTTTTTAAACATGGCACATTACCATATTTTAGAAGGCTGCGAAGTCTGAACAGGAGTTGGCGAGCTTAGCTCGCAGGGGACTGAGCCCCCTAGTTTTCTTTTAATAATACAAATATAATTTTTATTCTGGAAAAGCGAACTGAAAAAGTTATCGATGTCCGAAAGACCGCAACATATACTTTATCGCAGTTATTTCGACTCAGAAATGTTCATTCTAATTTACAAAAATCATGAAAAATAGTCTGAAATTTAAAACTTTTTCAAAATATGTTTTTATTAAAATGTTTAAATGCTTGTTTCAATGGACTTATATATATTTTTTCAAAACATAAAAAGGCAGTTTGCTAAATTGGAATTTCTCTTAGAGCCAATCTTTTATATTCTGAGGCAGCGCTCGATTTTCTCTTCTCATTACACTGATTATCACGTTTACGAGAAAAGTTCTACTTCAGATATATGAGAGTTTTCTTGAATAAAATATAATTCGTAAGAGAAAAGGAGTAAAAACATAAATATGAACTGCTCACACTTAAAAAATACGATACGAAAATCATGTTTGCTGCTTTGCAATTTTATTATTAGGGAATACGGAAAAAAGAAAACAATGCTCAACATTTGTGCTCTTGCTTACATTTTGAATAATGAATACATATATTTGTATTGACATTATTCAATGTAACTGAAGTTGAATTCTAATATCATGTAACAGGATTAAAAATTATTTAAAACTAAAATAAAGAAAGTATTTTTACATTAAAACACACACTGCAAAAAAATCCGAACAGTATTCCTGTAGGAATCGGAAAAATAGTTGCCCTTATCGAACCTGAAAATTTTCCGACCCAAGTCGGAATAAAATCCGTAAAAAAGGGAAACATTCATTAAAACGGTACTTTACGGATTTTATTCCAATTTTACGAATTTTATTCCGATTTTACTGGTTTTATTCCGAGCTGGGACGAAAATTTTTCCGGTACGATAAGGGCAACTATTTTTCCGATTCCTACAGGAAATCTGGTCCTATTTTTTTCACAGTGCAAACATTAATTCCATATTATAAAGAGGTGGAATTGAGGCAAATTATATTACAAAATTACATAAGATTGAATTGTTCTGTATCTGAAAATCTGTTCTGTAAATTTCAGACGTATAAAATGCTTTATTCGTCACAGTGTTCCTTATTACATGAGTATTTTAATAGTTCTAATTTTAATTGTTTCTTTAAAACGTGCATACTAACATAGACTTTTTGAACTGTGTGGTTAACAACTACAGATTAGGATTTTCCTATTTCTATGCTTTTCAATTTCTAACCTTCGTATTTCGGTGGAGTTCCACCCACGCATTTCCTTCCATCCAAACGCAATGAACACTTGAACAGCGTGTGCTATCTATCAACAATGTATAATATGTAGTACATACATTATTACTTTCGGTAGAACATTTTAAATAATCATAAAAATGTCCCTTTTTAAACCACGAGATCTGCCATTTTAAGCTATGTTTTTTGCAGAACAACTTTAAAATTTAGATAGAAATAACTTTAGAAACAACATTTGTGTGTTTCTTGTTAAGGGATTTCACCGCATTGAAAATCCGCATTTCAGAAAATCAATTTTTTTAAATACATGAATTGTTTATACTTTTAAGACTATTTTAAGCGTTTAAGCCATTTCAAAATTCAAATTATTTCCGGAGTTATAGCACTGCGATTATCGAAGAACTTGGATTCTCAGAGAGTGTATATAGCCAACATGTGATCCCAGCAAAAGACTAAAGAGGCCAAGAAATGAAAAGAAAATGTGCTCAAAACAGTCAGAGACATCGCACCAACACTGGAATGCGTCATGTACGGTCTAGGAATCCGAGATCGAAGATATTAAAAAATATAGTTGTTTTTGCGGATGCGGTACTTTTTTTTGTTGTTGTTTTTTTCGAAACTACCTTTTTCAAACTGGTGTACAAGATATCTCAAGATGTACTGAACCGACGTTGATCCAATTTAAACCACATATTCTTTATAATATCATCTAAGATTTAGCATTTGATTTTTTTTTTTTAATTCGAGGACGCGATAATTTCTTTTATAAATTTTTAAAACAAAAAATTGTGATAAAAATCAGTTTGTTTTCAAACATCCGACAATTCTACAAAAAAAAAAAAAAAAGTCTCCATGCTACATCTTAGCTATCACGTTTCTAAATAAGAAATTTATTTTATTTTTATTTTTTAGATGATGCCTCACAGAGAAAAACAATTACCCCACCGGCAGGGATATTCAAAAGATGGTCCTACCTGATGAATCACATCTCCACTATTTTTTTATTTTTTTATTAGTTTTTATTTAATTGTTCATAAAGCTTCTACATATATGTGTAAATTAAAGATTATTATATATATGTAATAGCTGAGTAAAAAAAGATTATACTTTTTACCTATATATCTAGCGCCAAGATGGTGTAACCCTTTAAATTGAAAGTATAATTCATACGGATTGCAGCGTTACTTTAATGTAACTATCCTTTGATTATGGTCCACAAACTTTTAATGATAATTCTGAAACTAGTTTAACACATCTTTCCACTTTCTGAGTGTGGAAGATAACCTTTGTTGCATTCCATTTTGGTACGTGGCAAGATTGTACCTATAAAAAATTTGGTATGATTGTTGATTATTTTTCGAAATAGGGGTGGAGGATAAAATTTGGCTAGTTCCAATCAATGAATTGAGCGTAATCAGAGGCCTTGCAGTTGAGAGTTGAAATAATAAATTCGCTGATTGTTTACGCTTTAAGGGGGCACAGGTCCTTTAAACGTTAAAAAAAAATCAGTTTTCAGTTTTTGCTTTATTCTGAATGTTTTGAAAATTTTCAACAATGTGCAAAAAAACCGCATTCAAAAATCTGCATTATTTCCTGGGTTATAATCATCTTCATCTGATGAGTATAATAGAAGGTCCATAGATATTGAAACTTTGAAAAGTGTTTTCTCAGATTAGTAAATCTGGAGTTTGCGCGCACTGTTACTTTTAAACTATGCAAGCTACAGCTTAGGAAAAATTAACCAAATATGCGTTTCTGTATAGTCTACAGGGTAAAACCAAAAAAAAAAAAAATCAGATATTTTGGTTTTATTTTTTTGCACTTGAAAAACTTGAAAAAAAAAAAATTGAGATTTTAGAACTTCTTTTTATATTGTACTAAAATTAAATTTTAAACAAAACTTTTTGCGTATATTTTGGTTTTAAGTTATAAGTAGGTATGTTATGATTCTATTTTGTTCTAAAATTGTTTTCTATATGCATATTTTAGAGTTTTTGTTTGCGAGCAGCACTTAATCACACATTAGTGAGCTGAATTTTTAAATTTAAAATTTAAATAATAATTTTGTACATACAACATTTTTTTTTCTGGATAAAGTACTTAAGGATTTATACTTTAGGCAGGAAGGGGAGAAAAAGATCTTAATTTCATATTGTTTGTGTTTTGGTACTTTGAAAAATGCGATGTTTTTGATTGTTTCGACAAACTCAAAGGTCCTATGCCCCCTTAAAAACACATTTTCTGGCGTTTAAAAATCTTTTCTCACCAAGGTATCTTGCATGTATCCTGTTCTCAAAAATCACAGTCTCCAATAAATTTTCATTGTGGGCAAAGAACGCAATTTGTTCCACCAGGGGTTACATGGGGCCACAACAAGTTTCAGGTAATCAGTAAAATTACGAGGAGATTCATGCGCTCTGCAAACATGAATAGGGCCATCTGTGAAGTTGTTGTTTATTTTAATTTCCAACCAGAATAGCATATAATTAGGTAGCTTTCATTACAAAAACTACCTATTGCAGCCGTTCGGACGAAAACGATTCGGAAAAATTTTGGTATATTTTCAACGATCATGACCCCCAGACCCCGAAACCACCCTCCATTCAAAATTTATATATATATATATATATATATATATATATATATATAATCATCATCAAAAACCGTTTTCAATCCACTGCTGGATGTAGGTCTCCAACAGATTTTTCCAATGTTTTCTGTCTAATGCTTTAGTCATCCAATTTACAACGGCTACTTTTCTGATTTCATCACTCCATCTTACTTGAGGTCGTCTTCTTGGCCGTTTTACATCTCTGGGATACCACTCTAGGGTGTTTGTGCTCCATCTATTGTCTTGTCTTCTTGCAATGTGCCCAGCCCATTTCCATTTTAGCCGTTTAATTCTTTCAATGATGTCAAAAACTTTTGTCTGACTTCTTATCCAGGTTATTCTTTTTCTGTCTCTGCTAGTTATACCTAGCATACACCTTTCCATACTTCTCTGTGTTATTTGTAATCTTTGTACCATCCGTTTTGTTAGCGTCCATGTTTCTGCTCCATAAGTTAGTACAGGCAAAACACATTGGTTAAATACCTTTCTTGTCAAACAAATGGGCATGCTACTCTTCATAATAATATTGTTCTTCCCAAAAGAACTCCATCCATTTCTTATTCCTCTATTGATTTCATTCATGATACTATTATCCGATGATATTTCCTGCCCAAGGTACACATAACTTTTCACTTCTTTAATTTCAGTGTTGTTGTGGACAATTTTCTTTTTGATGCAAATGAATTGAACATAACCTTGGTCTTTTCCAAGTTTATTTTTAATCCCATATTAATGCTAGCTTCTGCCAAAACTTTTAGCATATTTTCCAATTCTTCAGGACTGTTACTGAAAATTAAAATATCGTCCGCGAATCGGAGATGACTTAAATATTCCCCATTTATTCTAATCCCTTTGTTTTCCCAATCCAGCTTCTTGAAAATATTTTCTAAGACAGACGTAAAAAGCTTAGGCGAAATGGTGTCTCCTTGTCTTACCCCTCTACCAAGCTTGATCTTTGCTTTTCCTTTGGGCTGTTTAATGGCCTCTGCTTATTAACCAGGAGAAGACCCTTTAATTGCCTTCGAGGAGGACTTAAATGAATCGACTGGGAGTGGAGACTTAATGTCCAATCCGCACCTTCCACCGGTGCAGCCTGTTAGTACCCTTGCCTAGTGCATGGGGAACGAACGCGGATGGGCTTCCTCCAACCCGCTTGGCCAGCGTGGAGAAATTTGTTCACCTACCCCCCTTATTTTACCATGAAATTTACCACATATATATATATATATATCTGATATTTGTCATTCTGTAACTCTCGTATTTATGAACCGATTTGGATAAAATTTCGTGTGTACATAGTACATACCAATGTCTCGACCGAGTTCGTTGGCCAACTTCATCCGCCATCTTATTTCAACATGGCGGCCATTTAAAATTTAAAAAAAAAAATTAAATTTAAAATGAAGCACAAAAAAATTAGACATTGAAAAAGATTTTTTTCTTATGTGTTTGGGCTTGATACAAAGATTCTGGAGCATTTTTAGTTTCGTCTATATCTTAAAAAATGGCTGAGTTATAGCACTTTGAATTTCTAGCATGGCTGACATTTTGAAACGATCTGATCTTTGTCACGCGATATAACACGCGTATTTATGAACCGATTAGGATGTGACAAGGCATGTGCATAGTACATAGCGATCTCTCGGCCGAGTTCGTTTGCTAACTTCATCCGCCATCTTGTTTCAAAATGGCAGCCATTTAAAAATTAAAAAAAAAAATTAATTTAAAATGAAGTACAAAAAAATTAGAAATTGAGAAAGATTTTTTTCTTATGTGTTTCATCTTGTTACAAAGATTCTAGATTTTTTTTTGTTTTGCCTTTATCTAAAAAAAAAGCCGAGATATAGCAGTTTGAATTTCGAATGTGTGTGACATTTTGAAAAATCTGGTTTTTAGGTAGCTTTCTTTACAAAAAGCTACCTATTGCAGCCGTTCGGAGGAAAGCGATTTCAAAAAATTTTGGTATATTTTCATCGATCATGACCCCCAGACACCGAAACCACCCTCCGTTCAAAATTGATATATATATATATATATATATATGACTTATGTCACACTGTAACTCTCGTATTTATGCACCGATTTGGATGTAATTCGGTGTTTACATAGTACATACCAATGTCTCGACCGAGTTCGTTGGCCAGCTTCATCCGCCATTTTGTTTCAAAATGGCGGCCATTTAAAAATTTTTAAAAATTTTTAAATTTGAAATGTGGTACCAAAAAATTGAAAATGGAAAAACATTTTTTTCTTATGTATTTGACCTTTATACAAAGACTCCGTAGCAGCTTTTGTTTCGTCTATATCTTACAAAATGGCTGAGTTATAGTATTTTGAATTTCTAGCGAAGCTGACATTTTAAAACGTCCTGAAATTTGTCACGCGATAAAAGGCGTATTTATGAACCGATTTGGATGTAACTTCGTTTATACATAGTACAGACCAATGTCTCGAAAGAGTTCGTTGGCCAGCTTCATCCGCCATCTTGTTTAAAAATGGCGGCCATTTAAAATTTTAAGAAAAATTTAAATTTGAGATGTGGTAGCAAAAAATTGAAAATTGAAAAAATATTTTTTTTCTTATGTGTTTGATCTTGATAAAAAGATTCGGGAGCAGTTTTTGTTTCGTCTATATCTTAAAAAATGGCTGAGTTATAGCATTTTGAATTTCTAGCGTGGCTGACATTTTGAAACGTCCTGATTTTTGCCACGTGATAACAGACGTATTTATGAACCGATTTGGATGTACCTTGATGTGTACATAGTACATACAAATAACTCAACCGAGTTCGTTGACCAGCTTCATTCGCCATCTTGTTTCAAAATGGTGGCCATTTAAAAAAAATCAAGAGAAAATTAAATTTAAAATGAGATACCAAAAAATTGGAAAATGAAAAAGATTTTTTTTGTATGTGTTTGACCTTAATACAAAGATTCCGGAACAGGTTTTGTTTCGTCTGCATCTAAAAAAAATGGCTGAGTTATAACATTCGAATTTCTATTGTGGCTGACATTTTAAAACGACCTGATTTTTGTCACGCGATAACAGGCGTATTTATGAAACGATTTGAATGCAACTTGGTCTGTACATAGTACATACCAATGTCTCGACCGAGTTCGTTGGCCAGCTTCATTCGCCATCTTGTTTCAAAAGGGTTGCTATTTTTAAAAAAAAATGTAATTTAAAATTTAAAATGAGGTATTAAAAAATTGGAAAATGAAAAAGATTTTTTTTATGTGTTTGGTCTTGATACAAAGATTCTGGAGCAGTTTTAGTTTCTGAAAATTTGTTCTTTTGTTTATATCTTAAAAAGTGGTTGAATTATAGCACTTTGAATTTCTATCATGGCTAACACTTTGAAACGATCTTGTATTTGTCACGCTATACCACACGTATTCGCCTATTTCGATGGAAGAAGGCATGTGGATAGTATACATCAATATCTCGACCAAGTTCGCTGGCAAGCTTCATCAGCCATCTTGTTTCAAAATGGCGGCCATTAAATTAAAAAAAATTATATTTAAAGTGAGGTGCAAAAAAATTAGAAATTGAAAAAGGTTTCTTTCTTAAGTATTTGACCTTGATATAAGGATTCAGGAGCATTTTTTGTTTGTCTTTATCTTAAAAAATGGCTCAGATATAGCAATTTCAGTTTCTAAAGTGGGTGACATTTTGAAAAATCTGATTTTTTGCCTGCGACAGCACTCGTATATATCAACCGATTCCGATATGAGTGAGCATGTGCACAGCAATTACTAAGGTCTCGACCAAGTTCACTGGTTAGCCTCATCTACTATGTTGTCTTAAAATGGCAGGCACTTTAAGAAATCGCCGAATTTGGCAGCCAAATATAAGTGACTTCAAATAAAAGCAGCTTGGATAAAGCTGACTAATTTCTCGAAATTCTCATTCATAATGATTTAGTATTGATAAAAATTAGTATTGAATCTCCTACATTCGGTTTCCACTTAATTGAGCTTCGTGTGATTGAATAATATAAGTTGGCTTTTTAAAAATAAGGAATATGAAAGCTACCTCTTCCTCCCGGCACTGGCCGGAAGGACTTTTTTGCCTGCAACAGCACTCGCATATATCAACCGATTTAGATATGAGTGAGCATGTGCACAGGAATTACTAAGGTCTCGACCAAGTTCATTGGTGAGCTTTGTTGCACCCATTATGTTGTTTTAAAATGGCGAGCTATCACCGATAATTCGGGTTAATATAACTAGTAATATAATTCGGGATATCACCGAATTTGGCGACAAATATAAATCACTTTAATAAAACCAGCTTTGATAACGCTGACTAATTTCGCGAAATTCTCATTCATATTCAATATTGACAAAAATTAGTATTTAATCTTCTATAATCGGGTTCCACTAATTCGAGCTCCGTGTGTTTGAATAATATAAGCTGGCTTTAAAAAAATTAAGGAATATGAAAGCTACCTCTTCCTCCTGGCACTGGCCGGAAGGACTTTTTTATTAATGAAACTAAATATGACATTTAGCTCATCTGATAGACTTACTGTACCCACATAAAGTCTTTTGAAAAACATCTAGAATAAAAAACAGGTGCAGGGTTACGATGCCTCAATTAATTTGGACAGTTTCTTGTTCTGATACAAGGCAAAGGTCTAGAAAATATTTCTAAACTTTGATTAATTTATCTCAATCCACTTCAGTGGTCGTGCAATCGGTTGGTTCAAAGGCTATCCTCTGCAGTGTTTAAAATCTTATAAGTTATTCTCCGCAATATGAAATAGGTCTCGTAGTTGCTCTATCTGCGCGTTTAAACAGATGGTGCAATAGCAACTAGATGAAATGTAGGAAATAGATTGTGCATTTTAATGGATGTCCAACATTAATTTTCATTTGACGAATCACGCCAATTTTACCAGGCAGTACTGGTTTTAGTACCATCAAAACTAACAACATCTACGTCTTTTTGCGAAAACTCGTTTTTATGATGGAATCAAGTGATTTTTTCTGTAACTATTCTTGTCAGTACATAACTATTCTTCATAACTATTCTTGTCAGTACGTCGGTCGGGAGTCTCCGTTATTGCTCGATACTATCGACGATCTTGAACGTTGTTCGGTGGTGGTTGAGTAAACAATGAACTAAAGCTACTGCGAAATTCTTTGAAAGCTTTAAATAATTAATTAACGAATCATAACGGAAGTTTCTGTATTCTAAAATAACATGAAGGCTTTCCTAAAACTTTTGAAAACATAACTTGGCTTCAAATTAGTAATATATATTTGATTTTGGTTTCGAAAAATAGCAGAAAAACCTTATTAAAATTTTTTAGAAATGAATTTCAGGTGATCAGATGATGTTATCTGATTGGAAAAATGTATTTTTTTATCATTTTTGTCAACGCCATAGGCAACATTTCCATGATACAGTGTGTTAAGTTTCTACTAGAATTAATTTTCCCTTTAATGCAAAAAAAAAAAATTAACTCGTGAATTTTCCAGCGGTATACACGATCGAAAGATGTTATGCAATTACAAAAATATTCCTGAATCCTTTTTTTATCAATGCAACTGACAGCCTTTCCACATTATATCTTGCGAAAATATTGCCGGAGTTACTGTTCTTTTTCATACCAAAAATCCTTGAAATTCGTCAACTTTATTACATTTTCGACATCATACGCAATCGGAAGATATTATCCGATTTTAGTTTTTTTTTTCCTTATCAATGCCACAGTCAACAATTTCACCCATTAGTGGATCGGAGATAGGTATTTCAGTTTATTTACACCACCCTAATACGACTCACCAGTTGATAATAAATGTTCTACTAAAAGAGAATAACGTTATAACTAATAGAGTTGCACTGCTTAAAAGCAGAAGGACGGGCAAACCATGCACAATTTGGCTTGTTAATCTTTTTCCAGGAGATAATTTTGATGTATTTTTTTTTAATTAAATAACTGTATTGTAAAATAACTGTACTGTCAATTTTCAACTATATTTAAACTATATTGTAACTTTCTTTCCTTCATTTTCCTATAAAAAATGCAGTAAGGTAAAACGAGGAGAGTCTGCGCACATTTCAAAAGAACAGTAATAAAAAATCTAAATATTAATATTTTGCTAAACTATGCATGAATAATTTTGACTTTATTTGTTTTTTATGCATTTCCATTGTTATTTTGTTTTTATACTGTAATTTAATAAAACAGCAGAAATAAAACCAAGAAAACTATTTTGCGCAATCTCTCCTTACAGGGTAGGTGAGAACGCGCACATGGGTAGGAGAGATTGCGCACATAGGTAGAAGAGATTGTTATTAATAGTAACTACAATTAAATTGTTAACAATAATAATTACACTTAATCGACATTGTTGAAAGGTTTTTGTGAGTAAATATTATTGTATCAGGAGTGAATATTTCAACCAAATGTTTAAATAATAAATAAAAGAAAGAATTTAAACAATCGTTAAAAATTTTAATTTAAGAAGATTAAAATATCAGAAAAAGCAAGCCCTACTAAGATTACAAAATAACATTAATCTAGTTGATAATATGTTTTACTTGAAAATTACTTCATTTCCATTTCCACAATGTCATTGTGTTTTGTCTTCTAACCGAAGTTGTCGTCGCCCGCAATCGATGCACTTATTGTTGTAAATCGTGCATATTTCGTGCAATCACCTGCAACAAGCAATACATTGAATCCATTCAGTTGTCGAAGTTGTCTCCTTGTAAAGTTACAGACATTCAGTGCACTCATCCTCATTGACATTCGGTTTTTTTCCTTTAGTTTTTTATCTCACTTTTTGTGGAAGCACCTTATCTTCAGCTGTTTTTTTTTAATAGCGGAATCCTTCTTAAATCTTTTTTCATGTATATTTTGTGGATTAGAACCATTAGTTGCACTCTGTTTCATTTTGATTTCGATAGCATTACACTACTTGGAATGGGTGAAAGCTTTTCCAAAACATTGTATTAGAAAATTTATTTTAGTTAACAAAATTAATTTATTAGCAAATTAATTGCTCATAAATTAAAAAAAATATATAAATATTTAATTAAATTATTAACAAATATATTATTAATTTATTAACAAAAATATTTTCATACAATTTATTTAATAACAACTGTATTATTAATTTATTGATAAAATTTTTATCTGCAAAATTATTTTTTTTTTTGCAAATTAATTTGTTGCCAAATTTAGTTTTGATAATTATGTGTTTTTCCGAAATTATTTTAATATTGATTCATTCATATGTTTTACATGTAATTTCCAACTCATGCAAATTTATCAATAAGCTGTGTAATCTCTCCTAGCACTAAACTTATGGGGAAATGCGTCATCTCTGCTAAGTAGCAGATGCGCAAACTCTCCTATTTTGGTAGGAGAGATTGCGCGGCCTTTTATTTAAATACGGACACTTCTAAAATGAATTTCTGGTTTTCGCATACTTAGTCCAGGTTATTAGTTTATAAGAAATTGTTTATGTTCAAAATATTTTGTATTATTGACGCTCTACAAAAATTCTGACAAACAGTTATGAATATTCAAGCACTTACTTTGGAAAAAAAAACAAAATAGCACTGCTTTATCCAAGACGCTTGGAAAAATCAATATGCACATTCATGTAGACACTGCAATAATGCTGCTGTACAACTACCTGGAGTCGCTGGGCGTGCACTCTACTCCTTCCCGTCGAATCTCTTTGTGCGCAATCTCTCCTACCGCGCGAACTCTCCTCGCTTTACTATATATAATGTACGAGGTGTCCCAAAAATGACTCAAGGATTTTAAAATTCAATAACTTGCAAATGGTGACAGATATTTAAAGAATGCTTGCAGGAGTGTTATGTAAGACGTCAGGAGTTTTTATGCTGCGATTATCAGTCCTAGTTACAAATAGTATCGATAGATGGCACTGCAAGCAATAACCGCTACTTTTTTAGCCTTTCTCTTCTTCCATGCGAAAAAAGGAGCTTAAAATATATTGAATAGATCCCGAAGTACCAAAAATCGGGTCTGGACTGAGCACCTAACGCTCTCAGTGCCATCTATTGTTTGCAATTCGAACTAAAATCAAGAATCACAGTAAAAAAACTCCTGACACCATACATAACCCTTCTGCAAGAATTTTTTAATATCTGTCACCGTTTGCAAGGTATTGGATTTTAAAATCCATCAGTCATTTCTGGGATGCCGGGTATACACACATTTACAGTTTGGAGGCAAATGTATAGTGATATTTCTTTGTAAGTTGCAGACTTATTATTATTATAAAATCAGCTACATGACATTATTATAAACTCAGCATTTAGCTTTCGGATAAATTGCCCTTTTTTCTTATGGCATATAAGGGATAACGAAGGTCTTTTTTATATTGTTTGAGAAATAGTTAATTCTTTTTATAAATAAAAACGGGCGATACTTCACTGTAATAACGAAAGTAACCCCCTTAAAATGTACACAAAATTATCTTTTCATTACACTTGTTAAGAGTAATTTTTATAAATGCAAACTCTTTTATAAATGCAACTGTATCATAAGAGCAGTATTGTTTTTTCTAAATATATATACTCTTTGAAATGTAAAATGGTCTTTTTTATATAACAGTTTTCTACAAAAACCAACGGAATACGTATTTAATTCTTCCGAACTTCAAAAGTTTTCTCAAAATTATCCATTCCAAACTTTATGCTATTATCTGTTTCTCGATATGTACACTTATTCTGAAATAGTTCAGAAAATGCTTTCTATTCCCGAAGAATATTGATTTCATTCTTTCAAAAATATACACTTCAAAGATGAATTCAGTTTCTAATGCTTTTGAGAAGTACATACTGATAGCTCTAATGTAGATTCATTTGCATAACAGAGAGAAACGTGTGCTACTTTTAAAACTGGTTTCCATATTAAAAAAAGAATGCAAAATATGTTTCAAAAATAAATTTCAAGTAATAATTCTTGTGAAATCTATCTGTGCTGATCTTTATTTATAAAAACACTAGCTGACCCGCCCGGCGTTGCCCGGGTCCGTGGTAATATTTATAAAGAAACCTTTAATTTATATGATTTTATATGTAACTCGATTTTGTCTGAAATACGTACCCAATCACAGTGTGAAAATGGGGGAGAAGCAGTTGCAAATTGTTGAGATGTTGTGCAAATTTTATTCATAAATTTTTGTAAAATTGTATGCCATAGTCATGAACAAATTAAAATTTTAAAACACCCTCTACTGATGAAAAAATTAGTTGAGAGGAGTGAGTGCCTAGTAATGTACAGGTCAAAAGCTTTAAAACGACCTTTGTCAGAAAACAACATATAAAGGATACTCATCGTAGAAAACGCTACAGTTGAAAGGGCAATTATTGTCACCTGCCTTCCAAACTCGAAATTCAACTCTCTCACCTTTAAAATTTTAAAGTGTTATCATTCACGTAAGTTAATTTAAATTGTATTCGTTCTTCGTGTTAATGGCAATTTACATATGCATAGTCGCCCAAGCATGGAACGTGTTTCTTGAACTTTCTGTGAAGTAAATAATTTCCGTTCTTGAGCGATAAGAGTCCATTCACGTGCGATTCTTATAAAACTCATAATATATCACAAAATGCACACCATATTAAGTATTTAATGAACGCAAGGATTTTTCACTCAGTTCTTATTCTTTTGTTAATATTCTCTCATCCTAATGAAAACATATGTTATACTTTATTGAATGTTTTCACATTGAAAGGGCAATGCAAAGTTTAGGCATAATTCAATAAATCAAAAATGTTGAGTGTTTGTTATTTATAATCTATCTTCCTGTTAATGTTGTTGATTACATTTTTAGACACCCATGAACAGTGAACATATAACATGCGATAAATTGTCACAAATTTTAAAAAAATCACAAATTTTGTCATAGATCGTTGAAAAAAAAAGTGAAACGATCTTTAAAAAAAAAAAAAAAAAAAAAAAAAAAAAAAACGAATTTTATTCAACGATCTTGGAAAAATAATCATGAATTTTGTGAAACAATCGAAGAAAAAAATTGCAAATTTCATCAAAAGATCGCAGAAGCACATGTTGAATTTTGCCAATCTGTCACTCAGGAATATCAGGAACTTCGACAAATAGTCGCAGAAAAAAAAGATCAAATTCATCACAGATAATTGAAAAAAAAAATGCAAATTTCGCCAATCTTGGGGAAAAATTATACATTTCGTGAAACGATCGCTGAAAACAGCCCTTGAATTTCAGTAAACAATCGAAGAAAAATATTGCAAATTTCAGCAAAAGATCGCGGAAATGCATAGCAAATTTTGTCAAAAAAATGCAGAAGCATATGCCAAATTTTGCCAATTTGTCGTTGAAAAATATCAGGAACTTTGGCAAATGGGCGCAAAAAAAAAAAAAATAAATAAATAAAATCACAAATTTCGTCATAGATCGTTGAAAAAAAAATGGACGCGGAAAAGAAAAACAAATTTTGTTACTGATCGTTGAAAAAAAATTGCTTAAAAATGCAAATTTCGTGAAACGATTTGGCGGGGGGGGGGGGGGGGGGGGATCGTGCCTTTTGTGAAACGATCGCTGAAAAAAAACCGTAAATTTAAGTAAACAAAGAAAAATGTTGCAAATTTTATCAAAAGATCGCAGAAACGCATAGCAAAGTTTGTCTAAAGAGTGCACATTATGTCGCTGAGAAATATCGGGAACTTCACAAAATCAAAATGGTTAAAAAATCATCACAAACTTCGTCACAGATCGTTGAAAAAAAAAACGCGAATTTCGTCAAATAATCTTGAAAATAACAATCACTATAAAGAAAAAACAAATTTCGGTAAACAATCGAAGGAAAATATTGCAAATTTCATCAAAAGATTGCGGAAATGCACAGCAAAGTTTGTCCAAAGAGTACAGATGCATATGCCGAATTTTGCCAATCTCTCGCTGAGAAATTTCGGGAACTTCGTCAAATGGGTGCATATAAAAAAAATCACAAATTATGTCAGATTGTTGAAAAAGAAAAAAAACACTAATTTCGTGAAACGATCTTGTAAAAACAATCACTAAAAAAATAAAACACAAAATTCGATTAAAAGTCGAGGGAATAAATTGCAAATTTCATCAAAAGATCGCGGAAATGTATAGCAAATTTTGACAAAAGAGTGCAGAAGCGCACACTGAATTTTGCCAATCTGTCGCTGAGAAATATCGGGAACTTTGACAAATAGTTGCCAAAAAAAAAAATTACAAATTTCGTCATAGATCGTTGAAAAAAATGTCAATCTCTCGCTGAGAAATTTTGGAAACTTCATGAAATGGGTGCAAAAAAAAAAAATCACAAATTTTGTCACAGATCGTTGAAAAAGAAAAAAAAAATACACGAATTTCGTGAAGCGATCTTGTAAAAACAATCACTATAAAAATAAAACACAAATTTCGATAAACAGTCGAGGAAACTGCAAATTTCATCAAAAGATCGCGGAAATGTATAGAAATTTTCTCAAAAGAGTGCAGAAGCGCACACTGAATTTTGCCAATCTGTCGCTGAGAAATATTGGGAACTTTGGCAAATAGTTGCCAAAAAAAAAAAAAAAATACAAATTTCGTCATAGATCGTTGAAAAAAAACGTGAATTTCGTCAAACGATTGCTGAAAAGACCCCGCGAATTTCAGTAAACAATCGAAGAAAAATATTGCAAATTTCATCAAAAGATCGTGGAAATGCATGGCAAATTTCGTCAAAAAAGTGCAGAAGCATATGCCAATTTTGCCAATCTGTCATTCAGAAATATCGGGAACTTCGACAACTGGCCGCGGAAAAGAAAAACACAAATTTTGTCACTGATCGTTGATAAAAAAAAAAAAATGCAAATTTCATGAAACGATTTGAGGGGGGGGGGGGGAGGGGAAGAATCGTGCAATTTGTGAAACGATTGCTGAAAAAAAACGTGAATTTCAGTAAACAAAGAAAATTATTGCAAATTTCATCAAAAGATCACAGAAACGCATAGCAAAGTTTGTCTAAAGAGTGCACATTACGAATTTTGCCAATCTGTCGCTGAGAAATATCGGGAATTTCGACAAATGGCCACGGAAAAGAAAAACACAAATTTTGCAACTGATCGTTAAAAAAAAAAAACCCGCAAATTACATGAACGATTTTTTGGGGGGTGGGGGGGAATCGTGCATTTTGTGAAACGATAGCTAAAAAAAAGTGCAAATTTCAGTAAACGAAGAAAAATATTGCAAATTTCATCAAAAGATCGCAGAAAAGCATAGCAAAGTTTGTCTAAAGAGTGCAGATTACAAATTTTGGCAATATGTTGCTGAGAAATATCGGAAACTTCGACAAATGGCCACGGAAAAGAAAAAAAAAATTGTCACTGATCGTTTAAAAAAAATCATGAAAAAAAAAACTGCAAATTTCGTGAAACGTTTGGGAGGGAGGGGAGATCGTGCATTTTGTGAAACGATCGCTGAAAAAAACGTGAATTTCAGTAAATGAAGAAAAATATTGCACATTTCATCAAAAGATAGCAGAAACGCATAGCAAAGTTTGTCTAATCTTTGGATAATGGTTGCAAGAAAAAAAAACAAAAAAAAAACACGAATTTCGTCACAGATCGTTGAAAAAGAAAAACTCGAATTTCATGAAACGATCTTGTAAAAACAATCACTGTAAAAATAAAACAACAAATTCGATAAACAGTCGAGGGAATAAATTGCAAATTTCATCAAAAGATCGCAGAAATGTATAGCAAATTTTGACAAAAGAGTGCAGAGGCGCACACTGAATTTTGCCAATCTGTCGCTGAGAAATATCGGGAACTTTGGCAAATAGTCGCCAAAAAATATAATAATAAAATAAAATCACAAATTTTGTCATAGATTGTTGAAAAAAAAACACGAATTTCGTCAAACGATTGCTGAAAAAAAAAACCCGCGAATATCAGTAAACAATCGAAGAAAAATATTGCAAATTTCATCAAAAGATCGCGGAAATGCATGGCAAATTTCGACAAAAAAGTGCAGAAGCATATGCCAATTTTGCCAAACTGTCTCTGAGAAATATTGTAAACTTCGAAAAATGGCTGCGGAAAAGAAAAACTCATATTTTGTCACTGATTGTTGAAAAAAAAAAATTGCACATTTCATGAAATGATTTGGGGGGGGGGGGGGATGGTCGTGCATTTTGTGAAACGATCGCTGAAAAAAAACCGTGAATTTCAGTAAACAAAGAAAAATATTGCAAATTTCAGCAAAAGATTACAGAAACGCATAACAAAGTTTGTCTAAAGAGTGCACCTACGAATTTTGCCAATCTGTCGCTGAGAAATATCGGAAAATTCGACAAATGGCCCCGGAAAAGAAAAACACAAATTTTGTCAGTGATCGTAAAAAAAAAAAAAAAAAAAAAAAAAAAAAAAAAAAAAAAAAAACCGCAAATTTCATGAAACAATTTTTGAGGGGAGGGCCGGGGGGGGGGAAATCGTGCGTTTTGTGAAACGATCGTTGAAAACAAAAGCGTGAATTTCAGTAAACGATGAAAAATATTGCAAATTTCATCAAAAGATCGCAGAGAAGCATAGCAAAGCTTGTCTAAAGAGTGCAGATTACAAATTTTGCCAATATGTCGCTGAGAAATATCGGAAACTTTGACAAATGGCCACGGAAAAGAAAAACAAATTTTATCACTGCTCGTTTAAAAAAATCGTGAAAAAAAAAACTGGAAATTTCGTGAAACGGTTTCGGGGAGGGGGGGGGGGGGGGGGAGATCGTGTATTTTGTGAAACGATTGCTGAAAAAAACGTGAATTTCAGTAAACGAAGAAAAATATTTGTACATTTCAAAAGATCGCAGAAACGCATAGCAAAGTTTGTCTAATCTTTGGCTAATGGTCGCAAAAAAAAAACAAAAAAAAAAAAAAACGCGAATTTCATGAAAGATTTTGTAAAAACAATCACTATAAAAATAAAACACAAATTCGATAAACATTCGAGGGAATAAATTGCAAATTTCATCAAAAGATCGCGGAAATGTATAGCAAATTTTGACAAAAGAGTGCAGAAGCACACGCTGAATTTTTCCAATCTGTCGCTGAGAAATTTCGGGAACTTTGGCAAATAGTTGCCAAAAAAAAAATTACAAATTTCGTCATAGATCGTTTAAAAAAATGCCAATCTCTCGCTGAGAAATTTTGGAAACTTCATGAAATGGGTGCATAAAAAAAAAAAATCACAAATTTTGTCACAGATCGTTGAAAAAGAAAAAAAAATACACGAATTTCCTGAAGCGATCTTGTAAAAACAATCACTATAAAAATAAAGCACAAATTTCGATAACCAGTCGAGGAAACTGCAAATTTCATCAAAAGATCGCGGAAATGTATAGAAATTTTCACAAAAGAGTGCAGAAGCGCACACTGAATTTTGCCAATCTGTCGCTGAGAAATATTGGGAACTTTGGCAAATAGTTGCCAAAAAAAAAATAAAATTACAAATTTCGTCATAGATCGTTGAAAAAAAACGTGAATTTCGTCAAACGATTGCTGAAAAAAACCCCGCGAATTTCAGTAAACAATCGAAGAAAAATATTGCAAATTTCATCAAAAGATCGTGGAAATGCATGGCAAATTTCGTCAAAAAAGTGCAGAAGCATATGCAATTTTGCCAATCTGTCGTTGAGAAATATATGGAACTTCGACAACTGGCCGCGGAAAAGAAAAACACAAATTTTGTCACTGATCGTTGATAAAAAAAAAAAAAATGCAAATTTCATGAAACGATTTGAGGGGGGGGGGGAGGGGAAGAATCGTGCAATTTGTGAAACGATTGCTGAAAAAAAACGTGAATTTCAGTAAACAAAGAAAATTATTGCAAATTTCATCAAAAGATCACAGAAACGCATAGCAAAGTTTGTCTAAAGAGTGCACATTACGAATTTTGCCAATCTGTCGCTGAGAAATATCGGGAATTTCGACAAATGGCCACGGAAAAGAAAAACACAAATTTTGCAACTGATCGTTAAAAAAAAAAAACCCGCAAATTACATGAACGATTTTTTGGGGGGTGGGGGGGAATCGTGCATTTTGTGAAACGATAGCTTAAAAAAAAGTGCAAATTTCAGTAAACGAAGAAAAATATTGCAAATTTCATCAAAAGATCGCTGAAAATCATAGCAAAGTTTGTCTAAAAAGTGCAGATTACAAATTTTGGCAATATGTTGCTGAGAAATATCGGAAACTTCGACAAATGGCCACGGAAAAGAAAAAAAAAATTGTCACTTTTCGTTTAAAAAAAATCATGAAAAAAAAACTGCAAATTTCGTGAAACGTTTGGGAGGGAGGGGAGATCGTGCATTTTGTGAAACGATCGCTGAAAAAAACGTGAATTTCAGTAAACGAAGAAAAATATTGCACATTTCATCAAAAGATAGCAGAAACGCATAGCAAAGTTTGTCTAATCTTTGGATAATGGTTGCAAGAAAAAAAAAACAAAAAAAAAACACGAATTTCGTCACAGATCGTTGAAAAAGAAAAACTCGAATTTCATGAAACGATCTTGTAAAAACAATCACTGTAAAAATAAAACAACAAATTCGATAAACAGTCGAGGGAATAAATTGCAAATTTCATCAAAAGATCGCAGAAATGTATAGCAAATTTTGACAAAAGAGTGCAGAGGCGCACACTGAATTTTGCCAATCTGTCGCTGAGAAATATCGGGAACTTTGGCAAATAGTCGCCAAAAAATATAATAATAAAATAAAATCACAAATTTTGTCATAGATTGTTGAAAAAAAAACACGAATTTCGTCAAACGATTGCTGAAAAAAAAACCCGCGAATATCAGTAAACAATCGAAGAAAAATATTGCAAATTTCATCAAAAGATCGCGGAAATGCATGGCAAATTTCGACAAAAAAGTGCAGAAGCATATGCCAATTTTGCCAAACTGTCTCTGAGAAATATTGTAAACTTCGAAAAATGGCTGCGGAAAAGAAAAACTCATATTTTGTCACTGATTGTTGAAAAAAAAAAATTGCACATTTCATGAAATGATTTGGGGGGGGGGGATGGTCGTGCATTTTGTGAAACGATCGCTGAAAAAAAACCGTGAATTTCAGTAAACAAAGAAAAATATTGCAAATTTCAGCAAAAGATTACAGAAACGCATAACAAAGTTTGTCTAAAGAGTGCACACTACGAATTTTGCCAATCTGTCGCTGAGAAATATCGGAAAATTCGACAAATGGCCCCGGAAAAGAAAAACACAAATTTTGTCAGTGATCGTAAAAAAAAAAAACCGCAAATTTCATGAAACAATTTTTGAGGGGAGGGCGGGGGGGGGGGGGGGAAATCGTGCGTTTTGTGAAACGATCGTTGAAAACAAAAGCGTGAATTTCAGTAAACGATGAAAAATATTGCAAATTTCATCAAAAGATCGCAGAGAAGCATAGCAAAGCTTGTCTAAAGAGTGCAGATTACAAATTTTGCCAATATGTCACTGAGAAATATCGGAAACTTTGACAAATGGCCACGGAAAAGAAAAACAAATTTTATCACTGCTCGTTTAAAAAAAATCGTGAAAAAAGAAACTGGAAATTTCGTGAAACGGTTTCGGGGAGGGGGGGGGGGGAGATCGTGTATTTTGTGAAACGATTGCTGAAAAAAACGTGAATTTCAGTAAACGAAGAAAAATATTGTACATTTCAAAAGATCGCAGAAACGCATAGCAAAGTTTGTCTAATCTTTGGCTAATGGTCGCAAAAAAAAAAAAAAAAAAAAAAAAAAAAAAAAAAAAAAAACGCGAATTTCATGAAATGATTTTGTAAAAACAATCACTATAAAAATAAAACACAAAATTCGATAAACATTCGAGGGAATAAATTGCAAATTTCATCAAAAGATCGCGGAAATGTATAGCAAATTTTGACAAAAGAGTGCAGAAGCACACGCTGAATTTTTCCAATCTGTCGCTGAGAAATTTCGGGAACTTTGGCAAATAGTTGCCAAAAAAAAAATTACAAATTTCGTCATAGATCGTTTAAAAAAATGCCAATCTCTCGCTGAGAAATTTTGGAAACTTCATGAAATGGGTGCATAAAAAAAAAAAATCACAAATTTTGTCACAGATCGTTGAAAAAGAAAAAAAAATACACGAATTTCCTGAAGCGATCTTGTAAAAACAATCACTATAAAAATAAAGCACAAATTTCGATAACCAGTCGAGGAAACTGCAAATTTCATCAAAAGATCGCGGAAATGTATAGAAATTTTCACAAAAGAGTGCAGAAGCGCACACTGAATTTTGCCAATCTGTCGCTGAGAAATATTGGGAACTTTGGCAAATAGTTGCCAAAAAAAAAAATAAAATTACAAATTTCGTCATAGATCGTTGAAAAAAAACGTGAATTTCGTCAAACGATTGCTGAAAAAAACCCCGCGAATTTCAGTAAACAATCGAAGAAAAATATTGCAAATTTCATCAAAAGATCGTGGAAATGCATGGCAAATTTCGTCAAAAAAGTGCAGAAGCATATGCAATTTTGCCAATCTGTCGTTGAGAAATATATGGAACTTCGACAACTGGCCGCGGAAAAGAAAAACACAAATTTTGTCACTGATCGTTGATAAAAAAAAAAAAAATGCAAATTTCATGAAACGATTTGAGGGGGGGGGGGGAGGGGAAGAATCGTGCAATTTGTGAAACGATTGCTGAAAAAAAACGTGAATTTCAGTAAACAAAGAAAATTATTGCAAATTTCATCAAAAGATCACAGAAACGCATAGCAAAGTTTGTCTAAAGAGTGCACATTACGAATTTTGCCAATCTGTCGCTGAGAAATATCGGGAATTTCGACAAATGGCCACGGAAAAGAAAAACACAAATTTTGCAACTGATCGTTAAAAAAAAAAAACCCGCAAATTACATGAACGATTTTTTGGGGGGTGGGGGGGAATCGTGCATTTTGTGAAACGATAGCTTAAAAAAAAGTGCAAATTTCAGTAAACGAAGAAAAATATTGCAAATTTCATCAAAAGATCGCTGAAAATCATAGCAAAGTTTGTCTAAAAAGTGCAGATTACAAATTTTGGCAATATGTTGCTGAGAAATATCGGAAACTTCGACAAATGGCCACGGAAAAGAAAAAAAAAAATTGTCACTTTTCGTTTAAAAAAAATCATGAAAAAAAAACTGCAAATTTCGTGAAACGTTTGGGAGGGAGGGGAGATCGTGCATTTTGTGAAACGATCGCTGAAAAAAACGTGAATTTCAGTAAACGAAGAAAAATATTGCACATTTCATCAAAAGATAGCAGAAACGCATAGCAAAGTTTGTCTAATCTTTGGATAATGGTTGCAAGAAAAAAAAAACAAAAAAAAAACACGAATTTCGTCACAGATCGTTGAAAAAGAAAAACTCGAATTTCATGAAACGATCTTGTAAAAACAATCACTGTAAAAATAAAACACAAAATTCGATAAACAGTCGAGGGAATAAATTGCAAATTTCATCAAAAGATCGCAGAAATGTATAGCAAATTTTGACAAAAGAGTGCAGAGGCGCACACTGAATTTTGCCAATCTGTCGCTGACAAATATCGGGAACTTTGGCAAATAGTCGCCAAAAAAATAATAATAAAATAAAATCACAAATTTTGTCATAGATTGTTGAAAAAAAAACACGAATTTCGTCAAACGATTGCTGAAAAAAAACCCCGCGAATACCAGTAAACAATCGAAGAAAAATATTGCAAATTTCATCAAAAGATCGCGGAAATGCATGGCAAATTTCGACAAAAAAGTGCAGAAGCATATGCCAATTTTGCCAATCTGTCGCTGAGAAATATTGTAAACTTCGAAAAATGGATGCGGAAAAGAAAAACACATATTTTGTCACTGATTGTTGAAAAAAAAATGCACATTTCATGAAATGATTTGGGGGGTCGTGCATTTTTTGAAATGATCGCTGAAAAAAAAATCGTGAATTTCAGTAAACAAAGAAAAATATTGCAAATTTCAGCAAAAGATCGCAGAAACGCATAGCAAAGTTTTTCTAAAGAGTGCACACTACGAATTTTGCCAATCTGTCGCTGAGAAATATCGGAAAATTCGACAAATGGCCGCGGAAAAGAAAAACACAAATTTTGTCACTGATCGTAAAAAAAAAAAACCGTTAATTTCATGAAACAATTTTGGAGGGGAGGGGGGGGGGGGGGAATCGTGCGTTTTGTGAAACGATCGTTGAAAACAAAAGCGTGAATTTCAGTAAACGAAGAAAAAAATTGCAAATTTCATCAAAAGATCGCAGAAAAGCATAGCAAAGCTTGTCTAAAGAGTGTAGATTACAAATTTTGCCAATATGTCGCTGAGAAATATCGGAAACTTTGACAAATGGCCACGGAAAAGAAAAACAAATTTTATCACTGCTCGTTTAAAAAAAAATCGTGAAAAAAAAAACTGGAAATTTCGTGAAACGGTTTCGGGGAGGGGGGGGGGGGCGGAGATCGTGTATTTTGTGAAACGATTGCTGAAAAAAACGTGAATTTCAGTAAACGAAGAAAAATATTGTACATTTCATCAAAAGATCGCAGAAACGCATAGCAAAGTTTGTCTAATCTTTGGCTAATGGTCGCAAAAAAAAAAACGCGAATTTCATGAAATGATCTTGTAAAAACAATCACTATAAAAATAAAACACAAAATTCGATAAACAGTCGAGGGAATAAATTGCAAATTTCATCAAAAGATCGCGGAAATGTATAGCAAATTTTGACAAAAGAGTGCAGAAGCACACGCTGAATTTTTCCAATCTGTCGCTGAGAAATATCGGGAACTTTGACAAATGGCGACAGAAAAAGAAAATCACAATTTCTCTTCATTGAATTACGCCTAAACTTTAAACTGCTATGCCTGCCACCACAGTTGCAGAAAATTCTCCAAGTGCCTGTGACAGATACTTCAGTGGCAGAAAATAATCTGCTGGTAAAATATTTTACAATTGAAGCATTAAATAATCAAACCACCACTTACCTGCAATGTCTTTAAGTATTTTATTAATTTTTATAGATAATAATCTTAGTTTTGTATTAAGTAATAAAGAGATAAACATAATTGTAAAGCGAAAGTTTAGTTTTCAGGTGAAAAAGTTTGTAAAAAGCCTACTTTTATGACAAAGAATTTTGTGAAGGGTCCTTTTTTTTAAGGTGAAAAGTTTTGTGAAGGATCCTGCTTTGATTTGAAACAAATTGTGCAGGGAACATTGTTTTGACATAAAAAATGTTGTGAAGGGTCCAGTTTTGACATGAAAAATGTTGTGAAGGGTCCTGTTTTGAAATGAAAAATTTTGTGAGAGGTCCTTTAATGAACCCAATTTTTCCTAAACAGATCCCTGTGCTTGTTACATATCATGACTTTGATAAGAAATGAAAACATTCAGTAAAGTGTAAAAAATATGTTTTCATAGGGATTTGTTATGAAACTCATAATATATGGGGAAGTGAAAAAAAAAAAATATAAAAGAAAAACCCAAATAACTTCATTCATTTCATTCTGAAAAGAAATAGTTGTTTTATTCCTATTCTTGGGCGATGACAACATACATCTCTTAATCACCCAAGAACGGAAATTATTTACTGAATGCTTCCATTTCATAGAAAGTACAGTTTTCATCTTACACTAAAATGTACAGTTATATTTTTACTAAGAAATGAAAACATTTAGTGAAGCGTTGATTTAGCAAATTTGAAAAAAAAAAAATAATTACTTTAAGTTCCCAGAAAGTTCAAGAAACATTATACTACTTCATTCTTGGGCGACTACGCGTATGTAAATAGATATTTACATGAAGAACGAATACAATTTAAAGTAACTTACGTGAATCGTATTAGTTTCTTATATAAACAATGTAAAAAATATTATAAAATAATGTCAATAAAATTAAATCTTATAGTAACAAAAAAAAATAAAAATAAAGCATGGGAAATAAACAGTGCAATTTCCCGCTACAGTTAGGATAGGAAATGCAGCCGCTATATCTCATATTTACCACCTGCTCGCATTGGCTGGCTTCTTCATTGCCGCGGATTGGCTTAGAGCTGTAAATAGCCTGTAACCCATAACGTTTTATTGCAGCGGATTGGCTTAGAGCTGTAAATAGCCTCTAACACATAACGTTTTAATTTTTTTAAAAATATCTAAATTGAAATTTTAAAATCCGGCTGCGAAGTACACTTTCTGAGGACAGCATCAACACATGACAACAATTTCAGAGGCCTAGGTGCTATAATTTCGGCGCTTGCCTCAGTCAGGCAGGCAGGCAGGCAGACAGACATATCTTGTTTTATATATATAGATAAAAATAAAAGATCAAATTGTAAACGACATAAGTTTATTAAATGATATTTAACTAATAATACCGATAGGACACGTAAACAATATTTTTACCTTCTTCTATCTATAATAAAAGAAAGTATTGTAATCGAGATTTTTTTTGACTTCCTGTTTTTGACGGATTTACACGTTTTAGGGGTCAGAGATCCCCCAAAACATGTTTATACAAAAAGTCTCTCTGTCCGTCCATTTGTCCGTGTGTTCGTGTGTCCGTATGTCGCCTTTGTACTATCGAAAGGTTTATGAAGGTATGCATTGAACTGAACCAATTTTTTTGTGTATGTATTTGGCTATGGCAAGTAGGTCCTCCATCAATTTAGAAATAGTCTGTCGGGAGGGGGTGCTGTAATAGCTATTTTTGTGCCATTTTCATTATTGTACCATCGAAAAGTGTATGAAGTTATGCATAGAATTGAAACAAATTTTTTGTGTATGTTTTTGGTTATGGCTAGCAGGTGTTCCCCGAACTGGAAAAGTTCCGCAGGAAGGGGGCGCTTTAATAGGGATGTCTGTGCCATTTTTATTATTGTAAAATCGAAAAGTGTATAAAGTTATGCATAGAATTTAATCAAATTTTTTGTGTATGTATTTGGCTATGGCCAGCAGGTCCGCCTTCGATTTGGAAATATTCCGCCACAAGGGGTATTGTACTACAGTTGTCAGTTCCATTTTCATTATTGCACCATCAATAAGTGTATGAAGTTTTACATAAAATTGAACCAAATTTTCTGTGTATGTATTTGGATGTGGCCAGCAGTTTTTTTGTTTTTTTGTTTGTTTGTTTTTTTTATTTGAAAATATTCTGCTGGAAGAAGTAGCTGAAATAGCGATTTTTGTGCCATTTTCTGTATTTTCCCATCGGAAAAGTGTATGAAGTTATGAAAGGAATTGAAACAGATTATTTGTGTATGTTTCTGCCTGTACCCATTAGGTCTTCCCCGAATTTGAAAATTTTTCGCCGGAAAGAAGTGTTGTGATAGCGATTTTTGTATAATTGTCTCGGGTTTTCGTAGTTCTGTGGTCCATCAACTGCTTGTGCAGCGATGAGACTTCGCGTCCTGCTACGCCGGCTATTCGCAAACAATTTATGTATAACAGAATAACGGAAACCTATTGATTTTAATAAATATCATGGTCGAGATTAACTCGTTTTTACACCGATTAACTGACTGAAGCCGAAATTTAAGATGAAAATCAAAGTTGGTATAGTATTCAACAAATAATATTGCAATATTAACATCTGTAACTACTTTTTCAAATATTAATATATATGAGATTTTGGGGTTGGTACATGCATTTTTTTTTTTATTTTAAGCTGGTGTAAATAATATGAAAATTCCATCAAATATAGACGCTATTCTACTATTCAAATTATCGGATGCATTAATATGTTATCGTATAATTATTATTTATTATTGAGTGCACTGCGGTCTGGAAAAAAGGCACGGCTTGGGGGAAAATGGCAAGGAGATGATGTAAATAACATCATGAGATGTAAAAAGCGCATAGAAGAAAAAAATAATAAAGATAATGCTAAAATAATAATATTATTTCGCCATGTATCCAGGTTCGATTCCTGGTTTGGGCATATTTCGCTCGGTTGGAATAATTTTCAACTATGCTACTCCACCCTTGTATGTGATTTAAAGCAGTTGGATAAAATATTTGCTCTCTTCATTATGAGCTAAAAAATATGTTTATCTAAGCAATATTGCAAACGCTCTTACTATATTGCAAAACGTACTTACCACTTAATCATTATTAGCAATCCGTGAATGGTTCTGTCTCGGCAGGTACTTAGAGCACTCCCCAACTTCCCCCGCAGAAAGCCCGTAAAGTAAAGTTTGCGTGTAATGGAAAAATGTGATTTTCTCAAAAATTATATGACCTAGAATAATTTCTATAGTTTTCCTGCAAGTTTTAAATAAGCTTCTACTACCCATAACTTAAAAAAAAAATTCAGATTCAGTACATTATGAAATAGGTGAACGGGTTTCATTTATCTTAACAGTTTCAAAAATCCCCTTAGAAGAAAAAAAAAAAAAAAAAAACCTCGGTAAAGTCTAGTTACTCGCCTTGTTACAGGACTCAATTTTTTTTCAACTCAAGGATAATTATGAATTAACACTAAGATGATCATAAACATTCTTATGGAAAAAAAAAAAAAAAAAAAAAAAAAAAAAAAAAAAAAAACGACCCGTGGAGAAATCTGCTTGTGGGTCTCGTTTCAGGAAATTTATGATTTTCCCCCACAATCGTTTCAACAAACAAACCAAACAACAGAATAAAAAAAATCGGCTTCCTCGAAAATTAATAAGATTCCAGAAGAATCACATACCTGTTAAAAAATTAAAGGGCAGAAAATGCCACACAGCATTTTTTAATGTAAGGGATTTTTCTATTTTGTGCGGAATTTGCGCAATCCCGCACACTGTTGCAAACCCCTACCTATTAATGAAACTATCCTCGCCCCCCTCAAAGAAAACCTCTTGAAGTAGACCCCCTGCATCTTAGAAGGATTAATGAAGAAATTAATTAGAATTAATGAAGTAAATATTCGCAGAAATATGAAGATATCGTGGTGAATACCCATTATGAAGGTTTTTAGCTAATAAAATATTATAAATTTTTATGTCCGAATTTTTTAAAATGGCTTTTTCTCCATGTTCATATTTTCGTCACTTTCCTGTTTTAAAAATGTTAAGGCTTTTTTTCTTCTTCTTTTTTTGGTATTTGAATTAGAAGTTTAAAACCTTTTTGAAGTACTTTTTTACATAAATGATAAATCTGCTTATAGAATTAGCCATCAGGTTTTTTGTTATTTTATTAAGTTAAAGTATATGAAGATGTGTTACATTTTATCATTTTTTAGTATATATATATCACCAAAAATTACATTAAATGTAATACGTATTAGATGTATCTAAAAATCCATACGCAATCTTGTCTAATTCAGATTAAAAAATCTTTAAAAAAACTTTGGTCAAAAATATCGATATTTAAAAATGTAGTAGAGATATTTTTAAATATAATTTTTTTCTAAACATTTCAAAAAATTTAATTAAATATGCAGTGATTTTTTTTTCAAATTTCTCTGTTTTTCGAACATTGAAATCAGTGAGTTGAACCAACCATATTTTAAAAAATAAATAAAATTATTGAAAAGGTAAACTAACCCCTTTACAGGAATATTTAGACTTTAAACCAAAATGACATTTCATACATTATAATTAGTTATACTATCAATATGTTAATATTTTTGCATGTTGCATGTAATATATTCCTTTTTAGGATATTTTTTCGTTGAATTAGGACGAACTCTTTTTGTGTTTAATTATTTATACTACTAATTTACAATGAAAAATATTCTCATTTACATTGTTTTCTAGCTATAAAAATGATATTCATTAAAATTTCTCATTATACTAAAATCGTGTTTTCTTTTCTTTTAATATCTAAATTATTATTTTAATGAATATTTTGTTCAGTCATTTATTTTTTTTTTAATTTTTAAAAGGCATAAAATGGAATATCTTTTCATATATAGAAATAAGATTATCTACTTTTATATAAAACTGCTTACATTTGGACGTTTCAGAAAAATTTCTCAAACATTTTGCCACTTTTGTTTTTAATTGATCTATTTCATTTATTTACACGTCTAGTCTTATATTTTCCTAATTCTTGAAATTTTAGCAGAACATTTTTAGTCAAAATGGATTTTGTAACAGTTTAAATTTTATATATTATATGTCAGATTCTAGATTTTAAGTTTATCTGTCTAAAAAAATCAAGTTTCTCCAATCACCTTTTTAAATACAGCAGTTTAATTTATTAAGCTTCATTTAGCAAAGTACATTTCTAAGAATGCTTAACTATTCGTAAGCTCATAAAAATAATCACAGTTTATTGATTTAATTGTTTTTTACGCTACTTATCGTGATACCTGTAATTTTTTATGAGATTGAGGTTATATAATTTGTGTCGAAAATACCAAGAAAGCTAGTCTCAACAAAAAGATTTCTTAGCACGTATTTTCTCTTCTATACCATCTTCCGTATGTTCGTATAGATGTTAAGGGCCCTTGAAAGATAAAAAAAAAATGCATTTTAAGGGGTGGCAAGATAATGATCTTGGATTGTGGTGATGGATTTTGTCCATTTGATAAGATCAAACTACTATATTCTAGCAAAGAGAAAAATAGTCGAAAATTCATTGCCTTATGATACCAGCCCTATAATATTTGTTGCACACATACCGAATTGTCGAATCATTCGGTTAGTTATATTTCCTACCAATAACAGTTTTAACATACTTGGAAAGAGTTGGTATAATTAATACCATAATAATCACTAGGCGATTCGAACAGACAATTACATAGTATGGATTTAACTGCATGATTTTTTACGCTATCTGTAAATTTTTATGCGATTGAGTTTAAGTAATTTGTTTGGAAAATCCTAAGCAACGTCTTCTCACCAAAAAGCATTTCTTAGGTCTATTTTGTCTCCTATACAATTTTCCAAAGTCCATTTATCCATTAGCTGTCCTTGTAATATGAAAAAGGCTTTTTAAGGGGTGGTGAGACATGATCTCCAATTGTGGTGACGGATTTTATTCATTTGATACGATACTGTAATGAAATGTTTGTGGAGACAGAAATTGTCGAAAGACCTTATGAGGTGAGACCGATAATATTTGAAGTACACATATCAATAGCTCAAATCTCTCAGTTATTTAGATTTCCAGCCAACAACAGTTTTGATCTACTTGAAAAGAGGTGGTATAACATTTAGCACGAATAATTATTAGAAGATTCTAACGGACAATTAAAGATTATAGATTTAATCGTTAGATATTCTCCCTGCGTATCGTGCTATGCGTACATTTTTATGAGACTCATTTTAAGGGGTCCCAGGACTTTTAAATTCGAAAAAAAGACCATTTTCAACATTTAATATCTTAAAATGTGCATGCTTTTAAAGCACAATTTTTATTGGGAGGAAAGATATAAGTATGCTCATTCATTTCATGTATTTAAAAAATTGCAATATGCAGATTTAGTATTATAGGGGCTCCAAAATGACAGACAATTGTCGAGCAGAAAATTCGTATAACAGTTTAAGCGCAGGATTACAAAATAAATTTTAAAAGTAGAATGAAATTTTTTATGCCTAATTAAACTCCACATAAAAATAATTAACCTGAACCTAAATAAATTTATATTTAAAGCATTTTTATATTTTTATTAGAAAGGTGTATTTAGCTAATACAAAATTCTGAAAATTTCAACAGTTTAATCATCTCAAAAAGGCTTCTTTTAACATAAAAACGAAATTTTAGGTTCAGCTTATACAGACTAACATGAAACATATGTTTTAAAAATTTCATAAAGAAATATTCAGAAGTTTTGGCGATATCCTGATCGTTATGGCGAAAAACGTCATTTGAAAAAAAATGACTTCAAAATTTCGAAAACGTCGCTTCAGCGGCTGAGTGGGTGTACTTCTAAAAGCTATAACTTCTGCTCTAATGGGAATTTCAAGGAAACAGCTATATGAAAATGTTCGGACAAAATAGGGGCATTCTAACAGATAGGGTTATTCTAACAAAATTAAAATTTCGAAAATGTTGATGCATTAAGAGTCCAAAAACCCCTTAAGATTTTTTTGTGGAACATCCTGAGCAGGTTATTCTCATTAAATAATTTCTTATCTCTATTTTCTCTCCTATACTATCTTCGGCTGTCTATTTAGTAGTTAGCTGTCCTTGAAACAGAAAAAAGCTTTTTAACGGGTGGTGCGATATGATCTTCAATTGTGGTAATGGATTTTATTCATTTGATACGATCACAGTACTAACATTTTAGTTGAGAGGGAAAGCGACGGGAAATTCATCGCCTTATGATGGTGGCAATACAATGCTTGTGGTATCCATATCAACTACTCAAATCCCTCGGCTATTTAGATTTCCTATCAGCAACAGTTTCGATCTACACAATAAAAAGTCACTAGACGATTCAAAACAAACAAATTCGAACTGACAATTCAATTAGTCATCCAATGTTAATTACATATATTATGATGTTTGAGAACTGTTTCTAAAACCGTTACAAACAACGAATGATTTGTTTTTGCTTTGTATTTTCTTTCGGTATGATGCCAAGTAAAATATGGGCTCGTATCGCGTAAACAAGTTCTCAGACATGTAGTTCCTATACAAGTCTTGGTCATGACAAGAGCTTTCCAACGGTCGTGACAAGAACTCTTCTTACGATAAGAACTTTCCAACGAATATAACGAAATTGGACTTCCTTCTTTATTTATCTTTATGTGTGTCGTCGGATTAAATAGGATTAACACAGGGATGCCCTTGAATGTGCTCCCACACAAACATATACACTGTAGCAGATAATTACTTAAAAATCCTCAGATAACTAATTATTTAATAGTTAACGGTATACAATTTTGGAAATAAAAAATACATAACAATGTAATAAAGCATGTTAATTTTGACATTTTATGCAATTTCCTAATGCATTAGTCCTAATGCAATGAGGATAAACTATTTTTATATACTGGTATTTAAATGAATTATAAATTTACTTTTGCTCGTTGCTTAGAATAAGTTTTCTAATATATACCAATGAAAAATCTTAAAAATAAGAACAATTTTTTTTTCAGAATCGAAATGTATTTGTCTACCGTAACTTAGTGATAACCAACTTAGTCGGTCAAGTATCTATGCTGCATACGTAGTTACCTGTACTTCAGAATTTAGGAATTAAATTCCTTTTGCATTTATTAATTATCCTCTCTAGGGATCATCGTAAAAAACAGCACATGTTTAAGCATCAAGCCTAGATCTTTTATCATCATTGGAAGTGTGTATGTGTGTGTGTGTGTGTGTGTGGGGGGGGGTAATATTTCCCACTGTGCATTTCGTATACCCAGAAATTACCCAGTATTAGGACTTAACACAAAGTCTTTTACAAGAACGTATTTTGGTATACACTGCGCAGTTTAAAAAATGGAATAATGTAATGAAGCCCCTCTCATTAGAACCTCAAAGCGCTACAAATACGATCTCTGAGGACAGTTTTAACTCACTTAACCCCTTCGGCCCTGATTTAATTTGGAAATAGATAAAAAATAAATTGCAGATTAAATAAGCTTGAATAGACATAAATAGCTATAATATGAAGTATTATATCATTTTGATAATTAGTAAACTAATTAAAAAGTGTTCCAATAATAGGACACCAGGGCTTAAATTACGCAAAAGGAGCAATTTTATTTTCTGTGCATATTTACAATTATGTAAGATATAAAGGACATGAGAATGAATAAAATAAGTTTATTTCATAGTAAATCCTTTAAAACAATTTCTCTGTGTGCGAAAACATAAAACTACTTGCTATTTTTCACAAAAAACGGGTACTTTTATATGTACAACCTTCCATTTTGCATCTCTGTGGCCTCTTACCCCTTTCAGTCATATGGCTCATTTCATCAAATCTAATATTAGAAGGCCTAACAGCAGTATTCATTTTGTTCTTTAGCAAAACAGAGCTTCTTGATGACGGCCTTGCACGTTTGATGCGGATTAGTGACTGTTTTTTGAGTGATAGAGCTTCTGCTATTTCAAATGTGAAATCCAAGAAATCCATTTGATCTTGCAAAGGAACTTCCAAGCATTTTCCATTATTTTTATACTCTAACCAAAAATTAATAATGGCCATACTAAAATAATGAGATATGACTTGAAGTGCCCATTTTTTACACTTTATAGCAGTTCGATCCAATGATGGTAAGAAGTCATGTTTATATCGACTCCCCCCATGCTTTTATTGTAAAACTTCACAAAGTCTGGCCTATATACATAAATATAATTGGAATCTTTTTTGCTCCGTCTTTTAACAATATCCTTTCTCCTTTTCTGACAGAAATTTAGATGCTAGTATCACGACTTTATTGTCATATCACTTTACAACAACGATTTTACCATATTTGCTAGAACAAGTGTCACAAGTACCACGCCCATATATATTTTTAATTCGGCATCACTGTTTAATGGACAGTTTGTCAGCCTGTTTCTGCGCACAAAGCTGGCAGCAATAAAATAAAGACGCTGATGCTTGAAAAGCATCGTATGTGTCTTAAAGAGAGTTGGCTCAAGATATCTCACATATCTTTTTTAATTCCGTTCATAAAGATATGACCAATATTTTGTATTTGAAACGCATGTATTTGTTCTGCAAGAGGATTTGGCCAAAAACGCAACTAATGTCATCAACCGAGGACTGAACACGCCCATTTTTCTGCTCACGAAGCTAAAATTATCACTTCCAGGAAAATGTTTTGAGTCAATTGAAGCCATAAGCGAAAATTCGCAGAATGAAATATAAGCCATACCACAATTTACCGATCTAAAATGTATGGAAGATTGGGACCTGGGCTGGAATAGTTGCATTGAACTCAGTAGGGTCTACTTTGAAGATGGCAAAATAATTTTTTTTGAAAAAATATTTTGGTGTGTGTTTTATGTAGCAGTTCTGGGTACTCTTTACACACACTTTGTTTGCCCTAAGGCCTCATATCCTAATACTAGAACAAATGTTTGATTCTTAGTTATAATGTGATTCTTCACTATTTTCTAAGTTAGAGGACTAATTTAGGTAGATAATGCCTTATTCTATAAAAATATAATTAACAAAACGTCACTAAATTATTATTAGTATTTTTATTAAGAAGGTTAAAAATGTGTACTTACGTTTTGCCCTTAAACTGGTAGAAGCCTCCATTTTACTGCTTACTGAGGCGTGTGCTGCCATGTATGAACACAAATGAGATTAAATTGTTAATCTGCAATATATTATTAGTGGAAAACTGGGTTTTCAACTTAAAATTCTTAAAAACGAATAATTTAGAGCAATGTAATGATGTGTTCTAATAGTACGACGCCAGGGCCGAAGGAGTTAATATAAATACTTTATTGCTCTATCTAAATCAGAATCTTCGGTTTTTATATGTAAAGGATAATCGTTTTCTTAATCAGCTTACTTATAGCTATTTTATACATATCTTTTTCTACTTAGTCTGTAGCTATTACTGCACACTTCAAAATAAATCTTCGAAAATAATAGCAGAAATAAAAGTTTAAAAGTAGCAATAAATCTGACTTGAGATTTACAAAAGCATTAAAGTGAAAATATTCGCTTGTACATGGATGATAAATGGATAATTTATGTACTAAAAAGTTGAAAAGTATTTTGAAAGTCTGTAAAATGTTGAGAAAAGCCGAGCGAGATTTATTATTTAATGAACCTCTTTTAAATCGCCATACTTTAAGTAGGTGCTCTCTTGCCAAAAATTTTTAACTTACTTTTAGTATATTCCTGTTAACCAAACCTCGGATAAAATATATATTTCAAAGACTTTCAAAATTTGTTTTAGTTTAGGTTCACTTTAAGTAAATAAAAATATTTTCTGAGTCTAAATAATCTTCCAGTATGAAATTCCATTCAAGAATATAAACTATTTTTATAAATTGAATCATCGAAGTTTTAAAGTAATGATAATATTTGCGTTACAAAATTTTTCCTAACATAAACTTTGATTACTTTTATATGTATATTACGAATAACCCCACATTTGAAATAATATAGCACATATTTAAAAATTCATTGAAGGTTATATTCAAATTTATATAGCCAGTTTTATAAAGGAGAATAGAAAGGAAGCTTAGGAATCAGGATAGTATGAGGTAACTGAGACTGCTGTGTAATTTTTTTAACCATATGAATTAGACGCTAAATAATACAAAAAGATAAAGCTTTTATTTTATACTTTTGTTTACTATATATTGTTTTTCAGAAATATGTACCAGTATTTAAGAATTTAAAATCGTACAAACTAACGATATATTTTTGTTGTTTTCAAGCGACAAACATTTTTGACATAAACTCAGTCTTATCGTAAGCAGGAAATTTTGATCCCAATGCCATTCTGGTCAATAGCCATTTCACTCCCTTAACCATTTCGGTCCGTTGCCATTTAGGTAACTTGTCATTTTGGTACATAGCCATTCGGCCCTTTTTCCAGCAAGATAAAATTTCGTGTACAAAAAAATGTGACAATTTTATAGGGAACATTATCGAGATTTTTAATCAAAGCTCTTTAAATTTTAGCATAGCACGAATATAAGTCTGGATAACAACTACCACTTAAGAACACGGATCCAAATTTTTGCTACCCACACAAATTTCGTATGGTAACCGTACTCTTCTTAGAGTGCATGTGTGTGGGGGGGGGGGGGGTGGCGGGGGAGGGGGTGTTGGATTTTTTTAAAATTTTTATTGAAGCCCCCATATTCTAGTCTATTATAAATGAAAGGTACTGATAAATTAAAACCTTTAAAATCGAGCTGTAATCATCGAAAAACACTCATATTCTGTACGGTAAAGGTAATTTTTATAAATGAAGAATATTTTATGGATTTTAAGCGAATCCTCCCAAATTTTAGAATGGCGCGAATATAGGGACCAGAAAACCTCACACTTATAACTTGGATCCTAATTGTAGAAGTTATCTTTTTCAGAACGGGGAGAAGATGAGTTCTGTATTATGCCACATTTTATTGTATCGTAAACATAATGTCCTGGCAACTTAAAACGCCTATAACTGGAGCTGTAATTATCATATGGTAAAAGTAATCTTTAATAAATGATTAAATTTAAAAATCAAAAAACCCGACTGCTAACTAATAGTTTTTTCTCTGTAATTCTTAAAATCTTTCTTCAAATTTTCAAATTTATAACATTTTTCATATCATTAGCAAGAAATGTAGAAGATACACGATATTAAAATACACTGCTCAAAAAAATTAGGGGAGCAAGCAAAAAAGCAAAGAGAACAGTGCAAGACAGCCATGTATGGGCATAAAATGGATAGTACACGGGTATCAATGCGAAATACAGAAAAAGACGCAAAAATTTATAAGGGAGCTTTTATTCTTTGAAAAGATGGAAAGAACATGAAAAGATGGTTTAGGGCAACAATTTGGTTTCATCTAAATGATAAAACAAATGTACTGTTTAGAAATGATGCAAGATTTTAATATGGTGTGTGGTCTCCTGTAACATCTAAGACTGCTGCACACCTGTTTTCCATGGATGCGATTAGATTATCGATAAGACATTTGGGAATACTTTTCCAATGCTCAAGAATTGCAATATCCAAGTCCGGACAGTAAAAGGGGGCCTTGGTCTCACAGCAATGCGTCGTCTGAGTATGTCTCGAACATGGTCGATCGGATTTAGGTCAAGAGGGCATGCTGGTATTTCCAATCGCTGTACTGTTTTAGTTTCAAGCATGTTTTCCAGAAGACGAACTGTATGAGGTCTGGCATTATCATGCATGGAAAAAAGGAATCATTAATCGCTGCAACATAAAATACGACGTGAGGTTTCAGTATCTCGTCTGTATAACTTCGGACCGTCAAAGGGCCATTCCGAATTATATGCAAGCCCGTACGTCCACCTATGCAGATTGCAGCCCATAGCATCAACCCTCCTCATCTGTAATGTGATCTTTCACGAACGAATTGAGATTACTTTGAGTACCACTTTCTCTCCATACCAAAACACATCAGATGTCACATCCAGACTGAATCGGGATTCGTCTGTAAACAGAATTTGACTCCAACAACGATGCTTCCAAACTCGATGTTCAGTTGCCCACCTTCTTTGGGCCGCACAGTTGCTTAAGATCAACGGAATACAGACCATTGGCTTACGTGCATAGAGATGACCCTGATGAAGTCTATTTCGGACTGTTTGGCTGGACACCCTTCATCCTGTGGCCAGGAACAACTGTATTTTCAGTAGAGTAACATTGTCCGTTCCATCTCGGCTAGCCGTTAACATGATATATCGGTCATCAGCTTCTGTGGTAGCACATGGACAACCTTGCCCTTGTCGATTTCTGTCATTCCATGTGTTTTCGAATCGATTCCACAGCCTTGCATTGACACTTCTTGCTACCCCAACAGCATCCGTTACACTTCGTTGTGTTTCCCAAGATTCAACATTCCCGATAACACGCCTCGCCATGGATTTCGTTATATCGGTTTTTTGTGACATTTTCAAGTCATCTTTTCTCAAAACACAAGCTGAGCAATTGAATTTTACAACTGAGACAGTGAAACAGACGTTTCTGCAAAATCCCGATTTCTACACTTATCTCCTTTTTCTACTTTCTGGCGTCATAAACTTTAATTTGCATGTGAAGGTTTTTTTATCTGTTTTATATTATGCTTTAAATTATGGATGTTTTATTTTACGTTGCTTATCGGTGTAAATATTTGCGTAATTTTGTTAAAACCACGCGCTCCCCTAATTTTTTTGAGCAGTGTATTTTTATATCGTCTTTAAAGGCCAAGGGACCTTGAAATAATTTTTTTTCACTTTAAATACTATTCAAGGGCACACTATATTTTAAAATGTATCCAGGAATTTCCGGACACCCTGTAATTCAATTAATCCAAATTCCCACTCATTTAATTAAATATTTTTCACTTATATATATATATATATACTTGCATACGAAAATATAGATTTGGTCAGATATAAGCCCAGCATATGTGTGTCTATATGTGTGCATGGTTTTTTCTGATTTTCAGATTACTTTTGACGCTGTGACACAAAAATGATACATCCAGAGCTTGGGTCGTCATTTCTGTTTCACAGCTGCAAAGTTAATCTAAAAATCAGAAAAAAAGTCTTGGAAAAGAAACATACGGACAAGTTGCGTCATCTATGATCGAAATTTGGAACTAATTATTTTCATTTGCTTGAAGAAAACTTTTCATCCCGAGAAGCCTTTATTCCAAACTGCAATCCTGTACAACAATTACTTGATTTTATATTTAATTTTAAAATCTGACCAGGGATTTTCCGACACCCTGTATCCAAATTCTCTCTCATTTAATTAAATATTTCTCACTTATATATATATGTATGTATGTATGTAAATATATATAATGCTTTCCAAAGGTACATAAAGAAAACAATCCCAATGCATCAGGCGCAAAGCAACTCTTATATGCATTAAGACAATATAGTTTTGAGCTGAAAAATATGAGAATTATGAAAAGAGGGTGCAAAACATTATAGCAATAAAAGTATTGAACAATTGAAACAATAACAATAAATACACACGATTCCTAGCCATTCGGAAGGTGGGAGAAGTCAAGAAGTAGGCGCCAAGCAAAAATTGAGTCCTCACAGGTTTCGCAAGCTCTGGCCAACCCACATTCTCCATTAGTGTAACAATATCAAATAGGTAAACTAAAACAGCTCAAAATTAATAATTAAAAATTATGTAATATAACTTAAAGCCAACTGCTGTATAAACAAAAACAACCAACCAATTTATAACCAAAACTAAATCTGTTTTTCTGAATTTAAAATTTAAAAAATATATATAATCAAAACTAAAACTGTTTTTCTGAATTTAATAAAAAAAATCATGCAATTAAGTAAATAGTTAACTTAAATCTTTAAATAGCAAAAAATTACCTGCAGGTAATTTGAAGACCTACAAAATGCTGATACCTCTTAAAAATCCACAACACTCCTCTTCCGCCATTGACCAGTAGGAACTGCATTCGTCTTTCCATTAATTTGATTCAATATTATCTTTCCAGTCTACCCCAGTTTCATCTTCAGAGTTCATTACAATGCAGACTTTCTTGAAACGGATTTAAAATCTGCCTCCTCCATATATTGAAAATATCGGTTCGGCTTCTTTCACGGTGTTTAGCCGTTGAGTTGTTGCCACTTTAAAAACTTTTCTTGAGCTGATTTACATAATGAAAAATAAATTGATATGGATATAACTTGTTATAAAACAGATTTGCAGTAAATTTAAAAATCTGAGAGCTTAAAAATTCTTTAGTGCTACAAATTTTATATCATCCCCTAACTTGACCCAGTATAATGCTGATGAAAACCCTCTTACTTAAATTTGAAATTTAGTGTGGCATTGATTGAGTATTAAAATTTAAAAAATCTCGTTTATCAAAAGTTAAATTTGTATATCATTATCTGTAATCATTAAATCCAGATCCAAAAAATTAACATGCAAATAATCATCTGAAGCGTTATTTAATTTCAAACATGGGAGAAAGATATCGTTAATCAATACCAAAAGCTTATCATTGAAAATAATTAAATCATCGATATATCTTAAAACTGCAAAACTTATATTTGTATTTAAAACATAAATCAATCAAAAATATTTTTAATGCATTGTAAAGCAAATCAATTGGATTGTTAGAAAAAAGATTTTGAAAATCATAAGTGAGTAATTTATTAGGCGTTGTGGGCATATTTTTAAATTTATTTAAAACTTTAGTGTTATTGTCAATATACCAAAAAAAATAGTATCTCTATATTTAAATATTAAAAAAAAAAATTGTATATATACAGGGTGTTTCACTACCAAACAAACAAACTTGCAGGTGGTGGAGGGGCACATAGATGACTGTGAATCACATAGCAATGCAGGGTTGAAAATGTAATCCTAATGAGATAGAGGGTTGTTAGGGGCTGAATCATCGTGATAGCAAATTGATATTTTAAGACGATAAGCTTAAAATAAGTCATGGTTTTCCTGATAATGAAGTCCCCGAAGTGTTCGTCGAAAGCTTTTCATTCCATCTTTGTTTACCCTTCAGCTTATCAGAGGTAGTAGGGGTGTTTTCAAATTACTTATCTTTGTTGCTACCGCGAACGTTCGACGGATGCGCAGCGTATTTTAAAACACCCGACATTCAATGCGGTGTCCACGTTACGAAACTTCGGGCAACTTCATTATAGGAAAGTCATGATTTATTTTAGGCTTATGGTCTTTAAACGTCAATTTTTGATTACGATGATTCAGCCCCTAACAACCCCTCTATCTCGTTAGTATTACATTTCCGACCCTACATTGCTATGTGATTCCGAGTCATCTCTGAGCACACTACACCTCCTACAAGTTTGTCGGTCTGGTAGTGAAACACCCTGTATACATGCATACGAAAATATAAAGTTGGACAGATTGTCCTAGATTATGAGCCAGTATGTGTCTAGGTGGCTGGCGTTATCTGAGTGCTGCTCTCAGATTTGTTCATGTTATTACATTTTTCATCTATATAAAAAACGCAGTTTTTCATATTGTTTGTAAAATATTATATTTTACAACTTCTACAGAATTGAGTTAATTTCGGAAACAAACAAACAATAATAATTTACCTAATAATATTATATTGTATTATATTAAGATATTAAATTATATAACTTAAAATATTTTGAACATAACATAACAATTGTATCATTAATTTAACAATTATAACGATGATTTAACAATTAAATTGCGTCTTTTTTTTTGTAATAGAAAGCAAATTTTTAGATTATCAGATTGCATATTTATATAAAATACATCCGTCATTTTCTTGTGAGATTAATTATCCATAACGTAAAAATAAAAATTACGATATCGACACTCCAATTGCAATTAACAAAAAATCATAGAAAAAAATACATTTGAAATTTTCCATTGAAGATAAATAAACCTTTAACAACGAAGTACCATTCAATTTCAAATAAATTTAGAAATACTCAATTCTTTACAAAAGATTTAGATAGGAGACCTTGTATTTTGAATACAGTAACATTTAATACTTTTAATTGGTTTTATCACTTTATTCTATAGAAATCAGGTCTTTAGGGGAAAAAAATGTGGAATAAATAATACTCTTTTAACAAAGAGAACCAGAATTTGCAACCAATTCGCAAAATTTGAACTAACAAAAGGTATGTTTTTTTTCTATGTATTTAGCAATAATAATAATAAAATATGATTCTACCGTGGAATCATCACAATAACTACATTCTCTTTTGATGATTTGGATATGATAGTCTTTTTGTTAAGCTTTGTTGCTTTTATTTTCTCTTTTTTACGGCAAAGATTATATTTCTACACCTTCTTCAAATAGCAAGTAAAGTTTGAAGCTTGATTAAATCTTTCACATAATAGGGCTTCTACATGTAATTGAAGTTGGCTGGTAGATAGTGCGGCATGGCGGGCGATCTTTTGTGTGCAAATAATGCGAATGTTATCTGTGAAGTCTTTAGAGAATTTTCTTTTGTTGAATATATTTTTATGGGCACAGAATACAAAGATTAGAATGATTGCTATTTCTCAGAAAATTTTGTCTGTAATGGGCAGGAAATTGCTTCTATTATTAAAATCAGCACTATACACATCACAAAGAATGTTACTGTTTCTGTAAATATCATGAAAATATTATCTTACTGAATCAAATAATCGAAATTTCGTTTAAAACAAAACGTTTAAAAGAATAAAGGATTATTAAAACAATATTATTAAACATCACGATATCAAGAAAATAAAAATGGTTACATATAAAAAATACTATTATAAAACTTTTTATTTCATATTAAAGCAAATTGCTTTTGAATTTTCTGTAATTCTCTTTATTGCACTGATTTTAGAAACCGAGTATGCTATGAACAATGTAAAACGGAATTCATTCCAGATATATAATGAAAAATGATATTTTTAATGTCCTTCTAGTAAAATGTTTTTGACGACTTGGAATGCCCTAAAGCTTAATAGATAAGTTACACACGATTATAATGTATATTATGTGTTTGTTCTATTTTATGTAGGTACTCAAAAAATTATATTAGTCATCAAAACCTAGAAATTAAAATACTACACATACTATATAGACGAAACAGCTTCAAATATACAAGGTCTTCTATAAGGTTAGGTACAAACTTTGAGAGCACGTAAAATAAACTAGAACAAATATTTTTGTTTTTATTGTGTGGGAAGCTGGTATCGCCATTCATATTCAGTCAGTAAAAAAAGGCGTCGAATAAAGTAAGTCAGTAAAAAATTCAGTCAGTAAAATAAGGCGCAAAACAACTCGGATATTTATTCCTGACTTTTTACTTTCTTCAATCTTTACAACAAGAAAGTACTGGATTCGTGAAAATTTTCAACTTCCGGTTTTCGACGGATTTACACGTTTTGGGGTCAGAGATACCGAAAAACATGTTTTTACAAAATGTCTGTCTCTAACTCTGTCTGCCTCTATGTATGTGACACAAATGTTGTGGGTGCTCTATCTCAAGAACTAATGTATGGAATTTAATAAAAAGGCACTTTTCGGTTAGCCGGGCGCCAGTGTTATATATACACATATATGTATATATACATGTATGTATACATATATATATATATATATACATATATATATGTGTGTGTGTGTGTGTGTATACAATATATATAAACATATATATATATATATATATATGTATATTTACACTTATATATATATATAAATATGTATTTATAACACTGGCGTCCGGCTAACAGAAAAGTACCAATAAAATTTATATTCACTTAGTCCCTGGCATAAATTGGTGCTGATTAGTTTTTGGTGTAAATCGCTCAACAGCTGGCTTTGCTAAACAGCATTTTTTACGATTTCCGCAATAGCTCAATCTCCAGAACTAACGCTCAGATCTTCATCAAACATCAGATTCAATTAGTCCTTGACATAAAATGACGTTTTTTACATTTTGGTGTAAATCGTTCCACGGGTGGCGCTGCTATGCTACACTTTTTGCTATTTCCTCAATAGCTCTATCTCAAGAGTTAATGCACGGATTTTTATTAAACTTCAGAAGTGAGTCCTTGATATAACTTTCTGCTTTTTACATTTTGGTTTAAATCGTCCTACAGGTGGCGCTGTTACGCTGAATTTATCACTATTTCCGCAATAGCTCAATTTCATGGACTAATCTCAAGAACTAAGAAGTTTTCATCTAACTTAGGATACATTTAGACGTTGACACAATTTTTGTTGATTAATCTTTGGTGGTAATCGCCCAATAGGTGGCGCTGTTATGCTGAATTCTGCAGTATTTATTTGGTTATAGCAATAGTCATATTTCAAGAACTGATTCACGGAATTTCATATCTTTAGAATCCTCATGATGGGCATAGATCGTCATTTAATTTTGGCACTGTGATAGCGAATTTTGAAGTATTAACATGTATGAGATAGAAAAGGTTTTGGCAGAAATGAAGTATACTTACCCTCCTTTGTGTAATGTGTAACTATATCAGAAAAGGCGGTAGAAGTGGCCGGAATCCTCATCCAAATATACTATACTCATAGTATATTTAATAATATTAGTAATAGCATATACTATACTTTACTTATGTAGTTCATATTACATACAAACTCACTGATCGATTTATTATTCTTCCAACCTTTTTCGTAATGGGATGGTGTTACAAACAAAGTAATGTAAGTCTGTTGAAAATTTCTGCAAAATATCTTCATGCATTTAACAGAAATGCGAAATGGTTTTAAACGCCCTGTATTTTTCTTTGAATAAATTGATTGTTATGCTAGATTAAATCCTATGTATAATCATATCAACATTTTTTTTTCTTTGTAAATTATTCTCTCTCTCCTCAATGCCTGTACTTTGTACCGTGTTTTAGACAACAAATATTGCCGTAAATATAATTAAATATTATGTTAGAAATTAATTTAGAATTTCATATGAGTTTAATTTAAAAACTTTAAACACGAGTATTGAAAATTTTATATATCAACAAATGCTATTGTAAAGCTATTGTTGTGCGATCCTTTAAAACAAACATTCTGGATACATCATTTTATTAACAAAAGGTTGAAATTTAAACTTCTATAGAAAATGATGCCGATGTTGGTAACAAATTAGTGCATATAATAGTAGTACAGGTAAAACAGGGTTTATCAGAGACAACAGATGGCCATTAATCAAAATTTGGGAAGAACTTCCTTTTTGAACCAGAAATGAAGATCAGATGAGTCTCCAAATTTTTTTTTTTTTGGAGGGGGGGAGGGGGGAAAAAGGGGGCATTTTATCTTGGGAAGTGTGGAACATAATTTTTTTTTTTTTTTAACTAGGCCAAGTGGGATATACTTTATTAGATATATATTTTATTAATTCTGAATTGACTGACACAATTCGAAAGTCGATACGATCATTTGTTATACACTTACGGCAGGTTTTTTGAATGCTACGTCAATTAAAAAATTTAAAAAAACCAATTGCGTAAAAAGCGAACTAATTAATTATTTTTCAGCAATGTGAAAAGATTTTTTATATTACTTACCTATTTTTTTATTCACTTGTATTGAGACTTTTAAGTTGTGTGTGTTTAACACGTAAATGCCTGATTTTTCAAAAATCATTGTAATGATATTTTTCGGCTTTCATTTTTTAAATAAATCATGGGAAAATTACTTTAAAAAATCATATTTTGTTTTAAGTATAGTTTACGGCTAAAAAACAGTTTGTTACTAATCGGCAGTACTGGTCTTTAATTGAAAAAATAATTTTCCTCGATAAAGTTCTATAATATTAAACACACAGGAATTTTAGGAACTATAATAAGAAATAAATTTTACTTGCTCACTGCAAAATAAAATAGGGTATTTCGCAAGCTTCCAAACAAAACAAAAAGAGCAAGTAGCAACAATTGAAAAAATAAATCTATCTTTATTCTTAAACAGCACAAGTGTTGCCATCTACATGTTGAAAATATATTTAATAATATTTTCGGAATGTATTTTATTGGCAACATTAGGCATTATAGCTTCAATATTATTCTAATAGTATTTTAGAACCTAAATTGTGTATGCTGCCGAAAAGCAACACCCAGCATTTAAGGGTTACTTGTTAGTTCCTATCTATAAACACTGTTTTGAAGAGGCCTATAGGTTAGAGTTGCAGTAAAGCTAGAGATCCTGCCTACGCAACTTCCAGGTTGTGTAATATTTAAACGGAGCTTCTGACAGTAAAATAGTCAAGGAAACATCTTCATTTTGAAAGACCTATCCAATAATATGCCACTCAATATGGTGCTTAAAAATTTTTTTTCGTCTCTACCGCCATTTTCTATTTTACGACCGCCATTTTGAATTTATAAAAAATAAAACCTAGCCTATAACCGTGGAACGGTTAAGAAGAATCGACAAAGACATCATTCATCAAAATCCATCCAGTCGTTGGGATGTTTCGAGGTTATAAAGTAATCGACATACCCAGATACGCGTGAAACACATAATCCTTCTTGAGAGTTGGGTAAAAAATACAGTTTAGTCAGGTAAAATAGGTTTTTACAGCAACAACTGATGGCTATTCTCGAAAATATGTGAAGAGCGTCTTTTTGGCACTAGAAATTAAGATCCGACGAGTCCCTAAAAATAAAGTTGCATTGCCTATTTTTTTTTTCGGGGAAAAGGTGCATTTTAATTCATTGGAGTGGGGTGGGGCTCAACCTTTTTAAATATCTCAGGTGGGGTGTCATTTACTATGCATTTTTAAAGTATGATAGCGTCCGTAAATCGATACGACCATTCGTTACAAAGTTATGGCAAGTTTTATGAATACAAGGCCGAAAACTATATTTCATTATTGAGCACAGCCTTGTTACTTTTATTTTATGTTCAAAACCTGCTCTTTTATCATGATAAATAATCGCAAACTTATCAAATGTACTCAATATAGCATTAATGAAAATCAAAGTCATCTGAGTCTTCTTCAAGGTCATAAAAGTTGACAAAATACATGTATTAATAATTTTGTACTCTTAGAACATTTCATCCTTTTGTATACATAAAACCTGCCGTAACTTTGTAACAAAAGATCGCATCGACTTTCGAATGGTGTCATTCGATTCAGAAATAAAAAATACGTAACATATATCGCTCGACTTATTTAAAAAATGTTGAATTACCTCCCCCCTCCCCCGAGCAGCCTTTATATTTTTGACATTTTGCTCACCAAACCACTGTAAAAAAAAAAAAAAAAAAAAAAAAAAAAAAAAAATTGGAGACTCGTAGGATTTTTATTTCTATTGTCAAAACGAAGTTCTTCTCAATTTTTTGTGATTGGTGATCAGTCGTTTCTGTAAATACCTATTTTACCCCTACTAAAGTTTAATTTTCAATTTTTTATTCATGAAGCCTGATGTAACTTTGTAAAATATGATCGTATGGGATAGCGGAGAGTGTCATTTGATTCAGAATACAAAAACTAATAACCAAAGATATCCCACTTCACTTATTTAAAAATATATATATTGTCTTCTCTCCTTGATTTAAAATTAGCCCTTTTTCACCCCCCTCCCCCCTCCTTCCCCAAACTAACATAAAACTTTAAAAGGTATAAAAAAACTTTATTTTGGAGGAACTCATCGGATCTTCATTACTAGTGCCCAAAACGAAGTTATTCCTAAATTTTTATGGATGGCCACCAATTGTATATTACTGTATTGTACTTAATCAATTTTTCGTCTATTTAACCTGTACTTTATGTAAACAAACTTGTCCAACAGTTAGTTTCAGCTCTGTGTACCTTATTTTATTGAAATTTCAAGCTAATTAAATTTGCAGAGATATACCAGTGTAATTTCTAATAAGAAACAAAGTAATTACTAATGTCTAAAATTTAAACAGTTACGCATGCCTATATGCTATATTATAGTTTCAAATTAAAATCCCTAAAAGCATATAATTGATGAAGATTTAGGAAATGCATTAAAAAATTATGTTTCTAATATGTTTCTATTAAATAGATGTAAGGCATCATAAAAAGGTTGAAACGCACTTCAGTTTTTTTAAGTATTGGGGATAAGTGGACAATGTAAATTACAAAAGTGCTTAATGTATAGAGAAGAAAATCAAGTTTAATGAGTTAATTAGTTTTAACAATCACGAATCTAATGTAAACTTCAGGTTCATATGCAGACTTTAAGTGTATGACCTTTTATCTTACTCGTTGATCAGCTGTATTGATATGTGTGCTCCACGAAATCACAATTCTTACTTTTATCAAACTTTTAGACTTCTTTTTCTTTAACCTTGTTTCGTTCAATTATTTTTTCTGTTTTAAATATCCCGTGTATAATTTAAATAATCCGTGCCAATATTTTCTTAAAGTATATTAAAATATTAATATTCGGAACTAGTGGTACTAAAATAACAGTTACTTGCTAAGTATGGGATAATTTGAATATTTATTATACTATTCGAAAAAAAAAATACTAAAATGATCCTGACTAACATTTTAATACTAAATTATATGACTAAAAAAGCCGGGCCAAACACTTGGATGGTAAAACATTATTAATAGAAAGTTTCTTACAATTCTAACGTGTACCAGATGTAACATCGGAACGGATCAAAATAGAATTTTAAACTATATAAATATTACTATTTCTTGGCCAGAGATATACGATGTTACGAGACAAGTAACGAGTTTTTAAATTTAATAATCTTTTGCTGTGGTAATAAGTTAATATTTAATGTAAACTTCCCTTTTGATGTCAAGCCTAGTAAATCTTTTAAAGGTTTGCTAATTGCTTCTACTGTTTATGATACAAGGTACAAATAAATCTAAAAGTGCCAGGAGATGTATGATAGTAGAAAACGTACGTATGAATATTGATAATATTTGGAAATCAGATTGTGATATGTAAAAGTAAATTTTGTTAAAAACAATCAATACTAACAGACAATGCCGGATGAAAATTTCACAGTTCCAAAATGAAAATAAAAATAAATGATTATATAGGGCAGTAAAAGGCATTCAGGAATTTTATTAAATCATCAAGCGCAAGATAATAAGGGTCACCTAAAAGTTGTTTCAAATCAGGCTTGGTGTAGAGTGGTAAATATGTACAGATATTTGAAAAGGGTGTATTCCAAATTTTTCATAGTAGGACTGATGTTGTAATTTTTTTTTTATTGAACTGTATATTGCACTAAGATACCCATTTATGTGAAATTGTGGTTTTAAAAAGAATTATGTCCTATTGCATACGATTTAAAGACTTAAAATACTAGTAACAAATAGTCTGCTCTAGGTGACACCGCTTCTATCCGCTGTCAAACAGTCTGATACGTTTCACAAATATATATGAAAAATCATCTTTATATATAAACAACTTTTCGGAAAACATCTTTATATGAAAACACATTAAATTATGCCCTCTATGCAGTTGACACTGCAATTGAGTAAATCGTAGAAGATACTTTTTTTTTTCTCGTAGAACAAACTTAGTCCTTAGTTCTCGATCATCAAAAAGTGTCTTATAAAGAAAGAAGACATTGTAGTAGAAGTTGTACAATCATGTGTCTCTGAAGTAAAATGATGCACTAAAATTCTTAAGCTGACATCCTATCAAATGTCATGCGAAACTTGAAATGTACTCTATTAAAAAATAATACATATTTGCATGCACATTATGTAATGTATGAGCTTTCGTAATAAAGATATAATTATAAATTTCAGAAATTATTACTACTTTGATTTCACAAATGATGTTTTCTTTAATCAAGCATTTTTTTTTTTAAATTCGCATGTTATAGGATAAAGAAAACAAATAAGTAACCTATTTGAAATTCTGCATGGTAATTTTTTATTTATTTATTTAGAAATGCATTTACTGCTTTTCAAATGACAAAGGAGCTGGTCTATATATGTTTCAAAAGAAAAGACCGATTTAAAAAAATACCAATGTGATTTCGCCAAATCTCGGATTTTTTGAAAAGTATAATAAATAAAGATCCGAATAGAAAAATAATTTGATGTCGGTTTCTGCGAAAAAATATATCTATTTTCAATACATACCACAATACATCTTTATATATAAACAACTTTTCTTGCAACATCTTTATATGAAAACACATTAAAGTATGCCCTCTATGCAGTCGATACTACAGTTGAGTAAATCTTGGGAGATACATATTTTTTTAAATGTATTCTTCTTTCCCCTTCCTTTTTTAAAAATCATATTTTATAGGATAAAGAAAATAAGTAAGTAATCTTCCTGGAATTTGAAATTATGCATGGTAAAATATATTTACTGTTTTTCAAAGGACAAAAGAGCTGGTCTATATATCTTTCAAAATAATAGAACTATTTAAAAAAATACCATTGTGATTTCGACAAGTTTCAGATTTTTTAGAAAGTATAATAAATAAAAGTGATGAATGTATAAATGTAATTCAAAAAAATATATCTCTTGCGCATGTTAATAAAACTGATATATCATGGAATCACGTACAATAATGAACAATCAATGCAAGATGAAAAATATTTGTTAAAAGATATATTGTTTGTGGCATCGTTTATCTTTTTTTTCATTTAAACGTTACTTTACGGCTGTATGTTCTGTCGTGTGGAATATAGGAATGTGAATGTTTTCACTTATAAACAATATACGATCATAGATCATAACAATTACAAAAAATGAGAGAAAAAATAAAAATTGTTTAGTATACTTAAACCAGAAAATTCACTCTTAGATTCTATATTTATTTTTTCATAAGTTGCTAAATTAATTTTATTTACAGACATTTTTTGGATGCCAGATACGTGAATATAATATATATTCGAATAAACGAATAAGTAAATTTAATGTTTTTCTTACTCAAATTTTCATTTAGTAAAAATATTTATTCTAAATTCCTCGTTTTTAAACATAATGTATTATTTTATGGATAATTCTGTCTAATAAATGTCTGTAAAAATTATGTTTCAGAAAGATTTTTTTTTTTCAAATCATGTTATTTGAATTCTCTATATTTTTAAAAACTGTCTCTGTAAAATAATTCTATAAGAAAAAAAAATTAATTCAATTGCTGCCGCAATGTAGCATAAAAAAATTAATTCTATTAAAAATATTATACATCTGTATTTATATTCTATAAATATAGAATATATAATCATTTCATCAATTATTCACTTATTCATGTACTTTTTGTATGATATATCAGCATTAATGTAATATGCATATTAATATAAATCGTATGCATGTAACTATGTAGTTGTATGTAATCGTATATAATTATGTTTTCATATTTTGACCGTTTAAAGAGCTGTCATATTTACGAATTTCTTGAAAAAGATAAATTGCAATACTATTTCGGATTCTAACAAAACAATGAAACTTATCTAATACTATTCAAATTCAGTTCATGAATAATTCAATTCCGATGTAATTCTGGTAAGCATGGAATTTTTATCTTAAAAGAAAAATATTAATTCTTTTAATGTACATTAATATAATATATACTTTATGCACATTGTCATATGAAAGGTGGAAACCTAAAAATATTAAATTTGAATTGTTTTAAAAGTCATGATGAATTGCTGCAGTGCATGTTGTTTTGTCTCTAAGGGAGTAAGACAAAGATAGCTGTTTCCGTGTCACATATTTGATAAATGTGCGATTTGATTAAATCGGCATTGGTTTAAAAAAAATCTAGAATAGTACTAAAATATATCATATTTGATAAAACGATTTTGCAATAATTAATGTATATGCATATCGTTGAAAAATAATTATGATTTTACTATTCACAATCATATATTAAAGCAAATTTAAAGATGCATAATTTAGATTTTTATTTTTCATTTCATTCATTTGGATCAAAACGGAAAACAGAATATTATATGGAGATTTACAAAGCAACATAAAATGGCAATATTTGCTCCTTTTTAAAGTTTTAATTAATTAGCTGCACAAATGAATTATTACAGATGGCTAAATAAGGAAAAAGGAAGATTTTTTTTTTTTTTAATCTTCAAATTGTCGCAGAGAAAAGTGCAAATAGTTCATTTCATAAAATTCACATTTTGAAAATGAGAAAAGTATTTCCACACAGAAACAATAATTTAAAAAAAAAACATCATAAATAAACTTTTAAGCTTCCAATACTACCACACAGATTTGATTTCATATTTATTTTCTAGAATGGACTTAACTTTAGATACCAAATTTGAAACAATGCGGTGATGGCTTTTAAAAATTATGATGCGTAATAATAAACATCTAACAATGGATTAATTTTTATGTATTTTACTTAATGTCTGGTTATTTTTTTTTCACTTTTATTTATTTATTGTTGCAAATATATAGTATTTCAAATGTATGAAAATATTCAGTGCTCAAACATGATTTATAACATTTTTTTTTTTTTAATTGGGAATTGTGGCGTGCTATATAATCATATTATGTATAGAATGTACCTTATATTTAACAGTAGAGATTGATTTTTAGATAATCCTCATATAAATACAGAAAACATAGCTATACAAAAAAGGGAATTTTCACCATTACGCATCACCACCTCTTAGTATATGAATTTTTGTACCGGTTGTTATAGGATTGATCCAGGCGACTATAACTGTCGCATAGAAAAGTGCAAATAGCCATAGGACTTCAGTAATTGCTGAAAATTCACATTTCAAAAATAAGAATAGCATCGCAAATTATAGCATAAGCATAGCATAGTATAGACAAAGGTAAAGCCAGGCGAGATTGCGCGGTCAGAGAGATTGAGCACAAAGAAGTTGGAGAGGAAGGAGTAGAGTGTGCGGGAAGCGATTCCAGGTAATTGTACAACAGAAGTAATGTAGTGTCTACTTAAATATGGACTTTGATTTTTTTCGAGCATCTAGGGTAAAGCATTGTAATTTTGTTTTGTTTTCCCAAACTACGACCTTGGATTTTCGTAACTATTCTTCAGAATTTCCATAGAATGTCAATAGTATAAAATATGTTAAACGGTTTCTTATAAGCTACTAACTTGGACTAATGGTGTGAACACTAACGATTCGATTTAGAACTTACCATGTTTAACTAAAACGCTGAGTAATCTCTCTTACGAAATTGGGGAGTTTGCGCATCTGCTAGTTAGGAGAGATGGAGCATCGTTCGCATTTGTTTCCATGCAAGGAGAGATTACGGTGCTAATTACTAAATTTGCATAAATTGAAAATTACATGTAAAACGTATGAATGAATCAATTTTGAAATAATTTTTGAAAATCGATAATTATAGTAACTAAATTTGGTAATACTTTAATTTGATAAAAAATTTATTCGAAGATGAATTTTTAATTAAATGAATCATACAGTTGTTATTAAATTAATTTCATATAAATATTTTTGCTAATAAATAAATAGTACATTTCTTAATAAATTAATTATACATATATACATTTTGGTAATTTATGAACAACTAATTTGTTATTAAATTAGTTTTCTTAATTAAAGATAATTTTTCTTATAAATGATTTTTTTTTTTTTTTTTTTTTTTTTTTGCTAATAAGTTAGCAGGAAAATTTTGTGTTCCTCGTTTATGCGAAAACATCCTGGGTTAAGTGTCGGGAAAGCTCAAGGTATTAGCAGAGCCTTATACCAGAGCAGATAGTTATAAAGATAAATTTTCTAATAAATGATTCTTTTTTAATTTTGCTAATAAGTTAGCAGTAAAAGTTTCGTTTTCCTCGTTTATGTGAAAGCCTCTTGGGTTAAGTGCCGGGAAAGCTCATGGTATTAGCAGAGCTAGAGAAGAACGATAAAAGAAAAAAAAAATGAAGGAATGAAACCGAAGGGCAATGAGAATGAGTACCCTGTATGTCTGGAACAGTACCAGAAGACAACTTCGACCAGTGACTGGATTCAATGTATTACTTATAGCATATGATTGTACAAGAGCTGCACCATTTACAACAATAAGTGCAACTTCTGTGGACGACGACAATTTCGGTCAGCAAACAAGAAAACATTGAAACTGTGGAAATGAAAATAAACTAATTTTAAATGAAACATGTTATTAAGTAACAATGTTATTTTGCAAGCTTATCTGCGCTTCCTTTTTCTGATTCATTAATTTTTTTCATAAACTAAAATTCTTTCATTGTTCTTAAAATTCATTCTTTTTTTGATTCTTTAATCATTAGTTTGAAATATTCACACCTAATACAATAATATTCGATCATAAAAAACTTACAACAATGTATTTAAGTGTAATTGTTATTTTTAATAATTTAATTGTAGTTATTATAAATAACAATCTCTCCTACCCCTGGGAGTAATCACACCAAACTTGTAAGGGCAGATTGCGAAAAATAGCTTTCTTGGTTTTATTACAGCTGTTCCATTAAATTACAGCATGGCAACAAAATAGCAATGGAAATGCATAAAAAATAAATGAAGTCAAAATTATTCATTGATAGTTTAGAAAAAAAATAACATTTAGATTTTTAATTATTATTCTTTTGAATTGTGGGCATACTCTCCTAGTTTTGCCTTAAGCATAGCATAGCGTAGCAGAACAGGCAAATATTTCTTTTTATCATTTTAACTATCATTATTTTCATACAGTAAGGTTTATGATATATTTCACGTAGAAATTTACTAAGACTATAGTTTTAAAATAATGTTAGAAAAATAATTAAGAATATGCCTAATCGACTACCACAAATGGTACACTGATGTGACGTTAGTAGTCAACGGGTTGGAAAACCAGATGTTTTGCTGTTAGATGAACCACATAATCATTAAAAAATATTAATTTCAGCAAATCTATTATACAATGTAAAAAAATAATATGAAACTTAACTCTTTGTATATTATTTATTTGTACCAATTATTGGAGGATAATTTCAGGTGGCGACTGCATTTTGCTATTTTATCTATCATTATTTCCAGAAGGAATTTTCACGATATATTTGTCGTAGAAATTTCCCAAGAAGATTATTGTTTGAAAATGGCGGTCCAAATAATAAATAAAAGCACTATTTTTTTAACTACCCCACATATGTAACATTAGGAGTGAATGGGTTAAAAAACCATGATCATTACTTACGAATAAATCGTATAAACATTTATTATTTATTATTTTCATAAATGTATTAATAAATGGAAGAGGGATCTCAATTTATTGTCAGAATATTTAAATATTTTTTCATAAATCTTTAATACTTATAATATTATTTCCCACTCAAAAGTATAAATAAAATATATATTAAATCTGAATCCTGTTACACAAATGATTTTCATAATAACTCAACAAAACAGCGGAATTTTAAATACTGAATAACTCGGAATCTTTTAATAGAAATATCGAAATAAATATAGAAAAAAAAATTACATCTAGAATAATTTGGTGTCCGAAGTATTTTATTGTAAAAAGTATATAATTCTTTTGAAAATTGTATATTTTTTTTCAAAATGAGATTCTCTAATACATACAGATCAGAAGATTTCATAATTATATCAATAAGATGATTTCATTAGAGAATCTCATAACATTTTTCTTATAAATCAATTTAAAAAAAGTTCTACATGCACGCCTTTTTGAGTATTTATTTAAATATAAAATTAAAGAATCCATAATTTCCTATCAAAAACGCACTTTAGTTTTATTTTGCGTCGATTTGATAATTAAAATAGTAATTATGCATTGGGTGTGGTTTCTGTGTGGTATTGTGTGTTATTATGTGGTTTATGTGGAAAATTGTTAATTGCGGACAGTTGAACTACAGAAAAGTCTACAAGTTTACACCTCCTTCATAGGAAATATTTCAGCAAAATTAAATATATTGGATATGTCATACGTTTAAGAATATGTAAAAGAAGAAAAAAATGAATTTAGAACTTCGTGTACAGAATAGCTGCCTAATTTTGTTTAAAGGAAAATGTCATTACAGTTTCTACACGCCTGCAGCACTACAGTTTCATTTACAGAATATAAGTAGAAAAATATATGTCATGTAACAAAAAGTTTTAATTGATTGTGGATTCTCAAATTTTTTCCAAGACATTTTTTACATTACATTTTTTTCCAAATTTTTTACAGTTTTACATATTTGTAATTCAAATTTTTACATTTTAGATTCGAATTTAATCATTTTTTTTTTAAATATTGTGTTAAAAAATAATTTTTAATCTATATGCAATTAAACCATGAAAAAATATCAGGACCTTCAGTAGCGATAAAAAAAATACTTTAAAGAATGGGTTTTAGAAAATTTATAACATAGACTGGTGATGAGTTATGAATTTATAACAGAATTAATAATAACTGTGAGATATCATCCGAAGACATATATTTCCAAATAAGATTAACCTATTTAAGTGTATATCTTCGAGAATGGAATATCTTCATAATTACATTTATAGTAATTTAAAATCAGAGTGCTTTAACCCCTTGAGGGCAAGCAATTGCGTTTGCGTAATGCTGAATTCCTACCGGAAATTTAGAAAAATTTTATTTCAAAGTAAGGAAAAGCAATTTTACGTCTTTTGTCAACCAAAGTTAGAAAAGTAAAATTTCATAAAACTTTTCTGGTGTAAATATTCATTAATTGTAGGTGGGATAAAATATATCCCACCGCCCCTCAATGGGTTAACCCTTTCCGGCGCAGTGTGTCCAGTCTGGACACACCTAATTTTAATTCCAACCTTGCAAATGGCACCAAGAATATTTAACAAAATTTTGATTTTACAGTGAAAGCTTGATTAAAGGAGTTTTTATTTTCTAAAAGAAATCGTTTGCAATTTCCGGTGTCAGTCATTATTTTCTCATTTTGCGAATAGAATTCGTCTGCGCCGGAAAGGGTTAAACAGCAGAAAGAATGTAATGTGTAAATATATGCCATTTGAAGATAAATTGATGTAACTCATTTGTTTCTGCATACTCGTTTTCTTTCGTTTGTTGAACACGACATGTGTAGCTTGCATTATTGATGTTATAACAGTTTGTACTTATTTTTTTCTTTACACTCACATAGTTCTTCCATTGATATTTGTTTAAAAAATGAAAGAAAAAATTCGCATGCCATTCATTCATTAGAAAATATATAAAAATTAAAAGCTTTTAATGAATAATTGGAAGTAGTGCCCTACGCAAAATATATTTTACACATTACTGATTATGCATCTGTAAATGAAAAAAAGTAACTGCTCTTATTCTGTTTTTTAGAATTTTATAAAAATTTAGAAAATTTGTAAAAAAATATACACTATATATCTATTAATCATTGGACACTTTCAATTTTAGACATTTTGTGGAATATTTAAAGATATACTTATCGGATTTTTCTGGAACTTCAGGATTACGAAAAATATGTTTGACTTCATATTCATCAACGGCGATTTGATCAGAAGAAGTATTAGGGGGAAAACAAAAAATCAAAGAAAAATAATAATGTTAGGGATCGCCTTGTAACATAAAATGCATGAAATGATCTATTGCTATAGCTTACGAATATATGGATATTGTACAATACATGTATTCATTTGTGAAACAATAGCACGTACATTCGTGGAACTATATCGATTTTCTTTTAAGTTCAAAAAATTACTGCAAGTTTTTTGTTCATATCAAACAGGGTTTTTTTACCAAAACAACGCCAGTTTCAGAAATTTTGAAAAAATGTAGTTGAAATAATATAGTGCAAATGGAATGTAACTATATTAAATATTTGATGAAATAGTTTTTTATCTGCGCATGCGTGCACGATATTTTTTTTTCGTGATTTGTTAGTCGACTCTATGGAACAGCTCACCAAAAAAGCCAGTCAAATATCGTAAAAATTCAGAAATATATCGGCGATAGAGTCTCTCTAAAAACAGCTAAATGATAAGCGGTTTTCCATTAATTATCGTTTTTAATTTTATTTTTTTATTAATCCTTTAGCTCTTCTTGGAAAATCAGCAGAACGAGGCCTTTCCAAGAAATAAACAAGCATCAAATTCTAAGCATTTCTTCTAAGTCTACTCGTTGACATTCATTAAATACGAACTGCTTTGTTGAAGGCCAATTAATAAAAACTGGCAATTTGTGTAAAATATTTTATCATTCAGCAGCTTTTATGGAGCAACTGAAAATCAGCTCACTATATCGCCGATATCTTTCTGAATTTATACGATATTTGACTGGATTATTTTTATAGGTTGCTCCATAGAGTTTATTATCAAATCATGAAAAAAAAATATTTTTTATCGTGCACGCATGTGCAGATAAAAAACATTACATACAATTGCTCACCTTTCCTCAAATATTTAATATATTTGCATTCCAATTACACTACGTTATTTCTACTATATTTTATCAAATTTTCTGAAACTGGCGTTAAATTGTTAAATTTGGTAAAAACCCCAACATGATATAAACGAAAACATGCAAAATATTTTGAACTTTAAAAAAATCAATATATCTCCATGAATATAAGGTCTATTCTTCCACAAATGAATTACATATATTGTATAATATCCATATATCCGTAATTTATAGTCATAGATCATTTTCTTTATTTTATTTTACTGGGTGATCCCCAAAATTTTTATTTTTCTTTGATTTTTTGTTGGTCTCCTAATTGTCCTCCAGATCAATTTGCCGTTGATAAATATAAGGTTAAACATATTTCACAATCCCGAAATTCCAGAAAAATCCGACAAGTATGTCTTTAGATATTCGACAAAATGTCTAAAATTAAAATTGTTTTGTGATTAGTGGCTATATTTGTATATGAATTCGAAGACAGGAGGCCTAATTTTAAAAATGTTGTTTTTATTATAAATAAAATAAAAGAAGGATCTGTTATTACGTGTAAAGACATTTTTACAAAAATATGGTAACAAATAAAGAATATACAACTTGAATTCTATTCATGAAGAAGCATTAAATTTAAAAATTATGTATTTTAATATAAAATTATTGTTAAGCACACAAACCAAGAAAACGCTCTTATATTTCCCCGAAGGGCATATGAGGCATCTAACAGTAATTAAAGAACATGCCATGATAAATAATGTTGCACCCTGAAAACATATTATAATTTCTGGTACTTTTTTTGTAACATGCAGTCGTGTAGAAATTGATTTTACACGTTTTAACTTTTTATGAACTTGAATGCCCGTTTTCATTAATTATGACAGGTAAATTTATGTTCTATAAATCATTGTACATAATTTTTTACGTCCCACAGGAATTCTATGACTTAAAAAACCTGCAAAGGTATAAAAAACATCTATATAGGAAAATTTTCTGAAAACTGAACTCCTTCAGACGGAGTATATAGATTTTATTTTTTTTATAGTTTTTTATGGGGCTTATTTTTTTCTATATATTTGTAAAATATGTATAAAACTGGAACAATCAAACATACAATTCTCTGTTTTAGGAAGGTACATTGAAAAATAAGTTTCCCTAGGCTACAATGGAGATATTATTAAGTCTTGAAAATTCGAGATGAGAAACAGACTACCGGGATAAAGACATAGTCTTCCTTAATTTTTTACATAATCACCAAGAGCATTCTAAGAAAACCGTTGAGAAAAAAAAAATACGTGTTCTACATATCGGAGAACCGTTTCGCTGTCGTTAACACTGTTTCATTGATACAAAAATGCTTTCCTTTTTTATCTTTCTGCAAGTTCTTTAAAATAGGTGAAATTTGCTTGTAAAACGGTTAAAGCTGTAAGTTGAATGGGCAAGTGTAATGAAGTTTAAAGACCCCGTGATTGCACAGAAAAAATAAAATACACTCCAACTATTAATTTGCTGGAACAATGATTTTATTTAAAGCATTTTAGAGGGGGTGGTTCAGCTAGTAAAATGGGAGAGAGATGACACATGGGGCATGAAAGCGCCCTTCTTTGACCAACTTTACATCTCTAAGGCCAGAGGAGAAGAGAAATTTTTTGCTAGAAGTCTAGAAATCACAGCGTTGCACAGTATCGCCAATTTACAAACTTTTGGTGACTGTACTTAGGTAGACAAATGTTTTTTTTTTTTTTTGGCGATATACATTACAGCAAATTATCTGGTATCCCTAGCAGATGGGAAACGCCTAGGTTGCAATAACCGCTTCTAATTGCGATGAGAAAGGCGACAGAAAATCTGGAGATATTTATATTACAGACCGGCATTCGCTTAAATGACTGTTACTTAAAATTGCACAATGAAGACTGCTGCATGAAAAAAATGCCGAGAATCAAGGGCATCTGGTTTAGCTCGACCATTATTCACGATAACGTACATAACTCCCATAAAATACATTATTTTATTTTTGTTGTTAATACATTTTCAACGTCAAGAATTATCAGAGATTAAGAATTGCTTATGAATGCGGTGGGCGAAAGTCGATGCAATTAAATGAACACATACTGTTACCAGCAGCTACCTATATAATTTTTTTATTTACTTTTTGCACTAGAAGTAGTAACGGACAGATAAATGGTTCAATGAGAAAGGGAAAAAAAGTAACTGAATATTTGAGCGCACTTGAATTAAAGATGTTTTAGAAAGGAGAAAAACACTTTAATAAAAATCCGTATGGTTTTAAGAAATGAATTTAATTACATATTTCAGTATGAAAAAAAGGGGGCGGGGATGATAACATGTTTTAAAAGTAATAAAGCTATGTTTTTAATTAATTTTGAATAAAAAGAGGAACATGTGACAGAAAATCTGTCACAGCAAGGTGCTCCCAACCAACTCAGGTAATGAAAACTCGGGCATAGATTTTTACGACCCTTTTCAGGATTTCAGTATATTTTGTCACACAGGATCGTCTTTACCAGTCAGTAGTTCTCACTTGCTTCCTTGTTCAAGATATATAAAGAGGCTTCCTCTCCATATCTGATGGTAGTTGGCTGGGCGGCTCGTCTGAGATTTCTGCGAGCAAAGCGTAGATGCCTTTTCCCTTTAAGACTCGGTGTACTTGTAAACAAAGCTAGTCATGTCTGTAGAAAGTAAAACATAGACTGCAACAGCTACCTGTTGATAAAAATGATACTTTACTCTATCTGCAAACCAGAAAGATTGTTCGATTCTAGTTTTTATTACATACGACTCAGAAGAAAAAATTTAAATGAATGTCTAACCCACACGATCGTGCGGGTTGTGTCTTAAAGGGTTATGCAGCCTCTCTGTCGTACGTCATCATAAGACATATGGAATGGATAGTTCTCGGATTAAATTATTGTATTATTGGCTGTATGTATGAAATTTTGTAATAAATTAATATCTTATTTTCTGCATTGATTTACAGTTTCTATATTGAAAAACAAAGAGGAAATTTATTTTCCGATTTCCTCGCGTATATTCCACTGAACATTTTACTAAGCAAATTAAACACATCAATAACTTAAAATGAATTTATTTTGAATTTGGAAAGCAAATTTTGATATTTTTCTATCTTTTGCAGATATACAATAACAAAAGAAGTTCTGAAAACATTTATGTAATAAGTTGTAACTTTTAAAAGTACATTTAATGGAAGATATTCAAGTAATTTAAATTTTTCTTTTTCGTATCCTCAATCATTTTTATTAAATTAGCGCTTTTTTCTATTTGTCAGTATGCGTGACAGCCATTACATTTGAAAGATTGCACGTAGTCTTCTGAAATCTCCTATAACAGCATATTATCTGTGAAACTAATACTTTAAGAAATATTTAAGTGTTTTTCGATTTGTTAGAAACAGATAATGTGTCTTTATTTTCTAATCTCATAAGGTTGCTCTAAATTGCTGTCATTGAGTACAAGATCCTTTACGATAAAGGAAAAGAAATAAAATTATTTTTAAGATTATTAATTTTCTGTGACAGGGGTTTTGTTAAATGGCTCCAAAAATACAATAGGACTATTAAAGATTCTACATTTGAAGACTCAGACGAATATATGTGCATATATATATATATATTATCAATCAATCAGTCAATATATATATGTATGTACATTTTTGAATTTGTCCTAAAATTTAATGCTAATATCTTAAAATAACATTGAGAGCTAAAGAAATGTTTTCATTTTAAAGTTATTTGTAAGAATTTAAAAGTTAAGAAGCTTTTCCATTTTTTCAACAAAAGTGTATTATCTAGTTTCTAGCAACCGTTTCGAAAAAAAAACAAAAATCTTAATTATGATTACTGCTACGTTAATATGGAATAAAAAATAAATAAAGACAAACATTAATTAATTCAGAGAATGGACATTCTTTATCGATAATTAAACAAGATTTTATCAACGATGGGCATCCGTTAGTTCATTCACATTACTTTCGTTTTATTTCTTGTATTTTTCGTTATTCAAATTATGTGAACTCATTTAACCCTCTAGTTCCCATTGCAACCCCCAGTGTTCGCACCTTTTTTACAGCGCAGTTCTTAGAAGAATCGCCACAGGAATGATAAGCACTTTTTTATGAATTTTAGGGGAACTAAAGAAGATTTTGTTATCAAATTAATACTTGCTTTTATAATTAGCCAAACTTACTCAAGCCCTGTTGACTCGAAGCAGAATCTAAATGAAGCAGGCGAGTTAACACTTTAAATAAAACTATGTATTTTAGTAATATTTTGTAAAAAATAAACAAGTTGGAAATTGCTCGTCAAACGTGGCAAATGAGGTGCGTTCGTACTATAACTAGTTTTTATAATAATTTTTGCACCGCATATTATACTAAATGTATATTTTGGTGCACTTCATAAGAGCATATCAATTTCATTCTGTTCGAAAGGTTGTAGCATCATTAAAATGCACTTGCAATAATTTTTTCCCATTGGCCGTAATGTAATGGAAAATTTTTGACTGTCCCTGTAATTAAACTATACATCTGATTTTCATGAAATTTGAAATGACTAGACAAAAGTTTGCAACAGTAATATATTTAAAATTTCAGACCATTCGGTTGGGTAGTTTTTGCTCTGTTACATGCAGACAGACAGGCGGACGGACAGACGGACAGACAGACGGACGGACTGAACGACAACTATAGGTACTACGTATTTATATAATTACGAACGCACCTAAAAAGAGAAAAAAATGTAACATCCTTTCAGAAGATCATACAGAAAAAAGGAATGTAAAAATTTAAAATTTCAGATGAGAAATTTGAAAAATACGCATGCGATCGAAGCCCGTAGAATTTAACATTAGATAGTAGGATTTGCGGTGTGACTGATAGAAAGTCTTTAGCCTTGAAAATCTCCAAGGATTTCAGTAATTATAGCAAGTTTCAATATTCTAATTATTTCAGAGTTTAACACGTTAAGCGCCACGTCAGTCACCGGTGACTGACAATGAACTTTCAGTTTAGAACGCATCATTCACCGATAACTGACGGTATAAAATATGATACGAAACTAAAAAAATACGTATTGTTTTAAGTAATTACTGAAAATTTATTTAAAATTTATTTACCTTTTATTTATTATAGTATTATACTTTTTTAAAAATTACTTAAAACATTGTAAATTTTTCAGCGTCAGTGTCAGTCATCGTGGCACTCAACGTGTTAAGTGCTTATTTCTACTATACATCTTTTAAACATGTAATTTATTTTTCTATTTGATTGAAGATTTTATAATTTTGTTATGAAATATTAGCTTTAAACAAATCCTGAATGCTGAACTATGCACATTACTTCAAGAACAAACGTGTCAGTCTTCTTCAATTGGTTTATTATAATCAAGTGAAGTAAAAAAGACATGCCTCAAAGTTACGCTAAAAATCTCAAATCTGAGAAATTCTGCAGTTTCAAAATAACTGCATTTCAAATCACATTTTTCTTTCTTCTTTTAAGGTGTAAAAATCGAAATTTTCTGATGTACACTGTAAAAAAAAAAATTAAAAAAAAAAAAAAAAAAAAAAGAAAAAGGAGATTCTACTGGCAATCTAGACGCCAGTACTAATTTCCGTTTTTTAGTGAAATTTTCCCCCATACATTACAGAAAAAAATCCGTTTTTAATCAGAAAACGGAAAATTTCTGTAATTTATGGGGAAAATTTCCGTAAAAATACGGAAATAGTACTGGCGTCTAGATTGCCAGTAGAATCTCCGTTTTTTAGTCATTTTTTTACACTGTAGTTATTAAGCAATCACGTTAATGAAATCAGGTGGAATTTAAAAGAGGTGCTTCAAAGTTATTTTAAAAATCGTCAATCTGAGATACTGAGGAAAAAAAAATTGTCAAACGAACTGCCTTTTAAATTACAATTTCTTTTCTTTCTTCACGTTGTAAAAATTGAAATTGTTTCATGTTTAGAAATTAAAAAGTTGCAGTAAAAGCGAAATTTATTGTCTAGATGTCAACTTTAATATGAAGTCAGCATTACGTATGATCATATTTTACATTTACAATATAAATTTCGGAGTGATTTTGTTTTCTTCGCCCTTCTTTTTAATTTATATTCTCTTTACTTTGAAATAAATTTATGCAAAATTTTTAGATGTACACAATGTGAAGATACACATTTTTTAAATACTAGAACTATCCTGGTATTTTAAATACATATAAACTTTGCAATTTATTACTGGAATATAAATACACTTAGTAAACATTTTTGAAACAATTTATAAAATAAAAGCAGAAAAGTTTTAAGATAGTAAAACTAAACGTAGCGATAAATCGGTCTATTCCCTTGAGTAAAAAAGAAAACATTATGGAAAGAATGTCGGCTTATATATGCATGATAAATGAGTAATTTATATGATAAAAAGTTCAAAAGTATTTCGGTAACCTTAAACATATGTTCGTAAAAGTTGAAGAAGATTTATTATGGTACGAAGCCATGTTATACCATCCATATAAAATATATTGCTGATTTTTTATTCATTTCTATCATATTTTTCACATAATATTTTTAAAGAAAATTTCGTCGCTTATAATTTTCCAACACGATTTTCATTTTTAAGTAATATCGAAACGATTCGTGTATAAAAATCAGAAACTGTAACGTAAACTGTAACGTAAAAAATAATTATTCTTATTTTGGCTTCATGTTACAAGCAATTAATATTTCGAAATATTTTTAAAGAAATAATTTCAAGACAATTTATTTTGCTTTTTTAAATAAAGTTTTATAGGAACAATTCAAATTTCAAATTTATAATATCAGAACTTCAAAACAGCGAATGTCGCAAAATTCTAAGCTTATTTTAGGGAATTTTTTCAATTCCAAAACAAGCAATAATAATCATATCCTATTTACTAGCATTTTGTTCGTTTTTCATATTTGCCTAACTTTAAATATACAGTGATACCTGGACTAACGAATGGCTCTGCTAATACATATTTTGGGCAAACGAAGATCGCATTCACTGATTTCCTAATTCAGCTAAAGAATGTTTGTTTTCATTCCTACGTCAAAACAACGTAGCCATGTTACATATTAATTCTACGGGAAGTCATGTGCTTCGACTACAATGATTTCACCTAACGAGGCTTTGAAAAGAATTCTTTTAACTAGCAGAAGTATCACTGTAATTTCAAGCATTTCCGTGCGTGTGCGTGTGCACGCGTGCGATCGCCATAGAAAGCAGTTATACATAAAGTTCAGCAAAGGTTTTATGAAAAGAAAAGTTGCTTTTCTATAATTAAGAAGCAAGGAGAATTTATTTTTCTATGACAACTAGAATAGATTATTTCTTTCCAAAAAGGAAATACAATGGATTCCAATTATTTGAGACACTGTTTAATTGGGACAAAATAACATTTAATTTAATTCTTTTAATTGGGGCGGGAGCTTATTTTTTGGACAAATCATACAGAAGAGATGTGACCAAATTAACCGGAATCTATTGCGTTTTCTTATTTTTTTAAATTTCAATTGCTCTTTTTTTTATTTTATGTTTGCACAGTTATTTTTTTACTCCAGGCGCCGCCCTATTCTGCAAAAACAGAATATTGTGTATTTTCAGTATGATTCTAAATTAAAACGAATGAACCAGTATAGTGAGGGACCTTCTAATAGTAATTGCCATATTAAAGGTTTATTAGCGAAAAGTGTTTCGGGACCCCATGAAGCGAGGGTCTCCGTCATAGGAAATGGCAATTTAATGATTTATGTAGTGCGAAGCACACAATATCACATTGTAGGCAGGGCTTCTGTGTTAGTAATCATCTTATTCTAGTTTATCTACGCGAAACAAGCAGGTCCTCGTTATAGCGATTGCAGTTTTAACAATTAATAAGACGCGAAGCGCACATTATGAAGTTACAATTATCGGTGGGTTTTTTTTTTCTTTAAGCCTCCAGGATTAGTATGGATTATGCAAAGAGTGACTGGTAGTTTTTTTTAAATTAAATTCAATTTCAAAAATGTGATGTATAAATAACATTATACTGAATTTTTGTAACATCAAGAGGCTTCACTTTCACTTTGGGACAAAAAAACAAAAAAAAAACAGCAATTAGAAGTTGTCTATTTCACTAATTTTACTTTTTTGGGGGGGATGGGGAATAAGGGGGCGAGTATTTGCATAGTCTTTAGATAGGTAAATGTGACATTACGAGGTTTTCAGTGGGAAAATCTGATTTTTGAATAGTTTAATTTTCAAATTTAATCCTTGACAAATTAAAGTTAAATTTGCAGTGATGGAACATGGAACAGTGTAGCACCAGAGAATCAATTGACACCGCTAAATTTTAATTGCATTCTTTGTCTTATTTCAAGACGGAATTTTTGAGATTTTTTTAACACGATGAATACCATAAAAATTTAGTGGTGACAATCGCATAACTGCTCCGTCACTGTTCCATCACTAAATTTGTGAAAATGACGGATTTATTTATATTTTCTAGACAAATAATATATTCATGAATAATATATTTATGAAAAAATAACTAATAAAAAAATATTTTCCTACATGATGATTTAAAAGCCTATTTGAGGGATTTTGAAAAAATAACAGAAACATAACTGGGGGAGGAAAATGTAACTATTTTACATGAGCGTATTTATCATTTTAATGAAATAAAATATGAATTATAAAATTACAATTTCAAGAAAATATCATTCTTAACGTGTAAACAGAAGTTGCGTTCAATTCCTGACTAATTTCTATATAAGCGTACACTCTGTTTAATTTAAAACCTAGTTATTACGCAGATTAAGACATCATGTGGGAGTTGAAAAGTAATACATTTGATTAAATTATAATTTAATATAATAGACATACAAAGTGTTTTAAAGATTTTTAACGTTTTTCAGGATGAATTCCCATCCAGCTATATTTTAAATTCTTCCTTCGCATTGTATTATTCCTTTATTTTCGGGAAAAAAATTATAAATATTTATGGTGTCCACATTTGTGAAAATAGCTTAGTTTTGTCTATTTGAAAAGTGGGATACAGGGATGAATATATTAAATTAAAATCAAAATTATAAGAATTAATGTAAAATTTATTTTTCAATTTAAGAACCGACATGTACAATGCATGAATTCAGTTATAAATATATAAAGCAATTTTTTAAATATATTTGAAATTTTATTTTTCAATTCAATATTAATATAATTTAGTTTTTAAATGAATTTCGATGTTCCCATTTGCGAACGTTGACCTGTAAAAGATTACTCGCATATTAAAAAACATATATAGAAATAATTTGCTGCATAATTGAGTTCCAGAAAAGTAAAATTTGGTAATAAAATGTTTAAAACATACTCAGTTCTTGCACCATCGTACAATTATCATTTTTGTTATCCTTTATACACACGCTCTTGTAAAGCGAGTTCAAAATGTTTTAAAAAGATATTTTTACATATTTAATATTTTAAACTAGCTGGCATTGTTTTGTTTTCTTTGTTCCATATAAAATTTATCAAATTGTATGTGCAATTAAAAACTTTCATTGTAGCATTGAAAGTTTTATTCTTAAGAATATTCACTATAAGTACAGGATCTTTATTTGCTGATAAACATTGAAACTGAACTTTTTTATTATTAAAATTTTCTGAATACCAAACGTATGCATTAAATGAGCAGTTTTAAAAAAAAATCCTAAAAAGAAAAGAATGCAACCTACATATTTCTCAACAAAAAGAAAACAAAAAGTTGATTTCATGTGAAATAAACCAGGAATAATTTTATTTTGAATATTCATAATATTTTATAACATTTTATGAAGAAACTATATGTTATCTACTATCTAAGCTAATTTTGACCCTTTTAATAGCGGATCTGGAGGATTTCTTTTGTGATGAATATACAAGCATATGCGTTTGTTAATGTTTGGAATTTATAATTATATATTTTTCGCAGCACGTATCATATTTCTACACCTTCTTTTGAAAATGAGTAAAGCTTTAAATATGTTTAAATGTTTCCATATGTGCCTTTTATTAGTAATTGAAGTTGACTGGAAGATTAGCGGGGCGCATAACAGGTAATCTATTGTGTGAAAATAATGTGAGTGCTATCTTCGAAATCCCATGAAAGAGAATTTTATTTTGTATATTTTTATTGAAGAGGAATATAAAGATTAGATTGATAGCTATCTCTACGGATATATATATATTAACGGTAAGAAAAGGTATTTATTATTAAAACAACCCTTAAAATGATTTTATGCAATACTACAGGTTTTTTAAATTCAAAGCAGTTAATACGTATCGATAACTAAAATAAATTCCATAAATTTATTTTTAGGGTTCCGTACTTAAAAAGTAAAAACGGAACTATTATAAGATCACTCCTGTGTCTGTCTGTCTGTCACAGCCATTTTACTCGTAAACTATGGAACGTAGAAAGTTCAAATTGGGGGGAAGTAATAAAGACTATTGACCCACATATTTTCAGATTATTAAACATTCATAAATATACTAGTTTAATTTTAACACAATTATTCTAATTGGTAAATAAATCATATTAGATGTAAATTTCCAACTGGGCGAAAAATGTCCGGACCAGGATTCGAACCAGGGATCTCTTGGCTGAAGCCGCCAGTGCTCTACCATCTGAGCTATCCCGGACTAATCTGGTGGAACTTTTTCGCCCAGCTAACCTTAATGATTATAGCATATGATCTGAAACCTGGTTCAGCTCAACAGAATAAACCACAGATAATGGAACTCCAGAAATCGCAGGATGCGTAATTACACTAGATTATTTTTAACACAATTATTCTAATTGGTAAATAAATCATATTAGATGTAAATTTCTAAATGGGCGAAAAATGTACGGACCAGGATTCGAACCAGGGATCTCCTGACTGAAGCCGCCAGTGCTCTACATCTCAGCTATCCCGGACTAATCTGGTGGAACTTTTTCAATCAGCTAACCTTAATGATTATAGCATCTGGTCTGAAACCTAGATCCATTGCACCATGGTGCAAGAGATTGCAGAATTTCAACAATACAAACAACTGATTTAGAGAATTTCAACTGTATAATCACCTAAAAAATAATTTAATTGAACAATAAAAATGAAATTTTAGGAATTTTCTTAGATATCGTGCGTGTTATGCCAAAAAATGTCCTTTGGAGAAAAACGACATCAAAGTTTCGGAAATGCCTCTTTAGCTACTGGGCGGGTATAATTCTAAAAGCAATAACTTTTTTTCTAATGGGAATTTCATAGAAACAATTATATCAAAATATTTAGAAAAAAATAGCAGTTTAACATCTAAAAAAAGTTACAATTTCGAAAATTTTAAGGTTTTAAGAGTCTTGAGACACCTTCAAACTTCCATATCCTACGCATGCCTGCATGTCGCCAAGCAGTTCATATTTACTGTAAATCACTCCGACACGTTTGCAGCAATTACCAATGGTTAAAACATTTTACACGGTACTCATATGATATATCACTTTTTTATGACCTGTTGGAACTATTATCAGCATTTACCGCCAATTCTTTTGAATAAATATTGCCATCATTTGAAAGTGAGATATCACTGTATACCGAACAATATTTTTTCTTTGCGCTTTTTGCTTCCAAGAATAAACGTTGTGTTTTCAAGATATCAATAACTCCTTTTTGCAAGATAATCAGTTTATGTATTTTATTGAAATGTCATTCAAAAAATGGAAAGAAAAAATAAATAAATGTTCCTTTTAATGTGTGGTTTATTTGAAATACATACCAATTAATGAATTTAAAAAACGAAAATTACTTTAAATAGAGTAACAGTAAAAATAGTAGCACACAGAATACATTTAGAAGTTTGAATCCCAAAGAACACTGGAGTTGGCTGTGCCTTGATACTAATGTATTAATAATTATATTTATTTATTTACATTTCTCATTTACTTTTAACTAACTGATTTCTACTACTTTGACTGCCCCCACAGTGATTTCACTCAGTCATGCGCCCAAGTTGACTTATAAATAAAAATAAAATGGTATTCTATAATAACAGAACTTCCTCTAGAGAGAAAAAAAAGAAATTATTAATTGAATTTTTTTAAAATAATCTTCCTTGCAAATTTAATTTCTCTCCAAAATGAGGGAAAAAATAACATTTCTTTTATATCAGTATTAATACATTACGCTTAGGAATAATAATAATAAAAAAAAAAGCAAACGAAAACTAATGACTATTTCAATTTCTAATAATTAAATCTATTGTTCATTGGGAAAAAATTATTTTTGTTGTATATGAATACTGTTTACTTTTGGAGTTACATGCGTTTGAAAATTTAAAAAAAATCCATTTATTTATATTTATCTAATCGCACAATATGTCTAGAATATTTTTTTCAAAATTTCAAATCAATCTAAGTAAAATTTTACGAGAGAGAGCCTTTGGAAATTCCATTCATTAGGCTAGACCGACGGGAAGTGACGCAGGCATATCGCTTTTTTCTAAAAACACTATTTTTGAGCATGGTGGACATGATTTCTCAAAAGTTAAAGCACCGATCTTATTGACATTTTGCGAATTTCTTCAAAATAAAATTGACTATTGATTGAACGAAGGATTTTTTATTTTTTCAATAACAACTAATTTTATAAGGCTTATACTACATAGTTTAAATTTTACTAAAAGTTGTACTGTGTTGCATACAACTCTGCGAAAAATTCAAATTTCAATTTTTAATTAACTCCTTCGTTCAATCACGAGCTATACTTATCTATTAATAGCAGAAAAAAAATTTTTTTTTTCTTTTAATTTCAGATAAAGCTACCAGGAGTTATACTGCACAAGGCGAGAACGCCGTTTTGTTTTTTTTTTTTTTTTTTTTTTTTTTTTTAGACGGAAACCAGGTCCTCGGCCGAATTTTCCAAATTTTTGAATGAAATTAAAAAAATATATATATATTGTTTAAATTTTTATCTTTTATATGCTTAAACGTTTGAATAAAATACTTTTTTTATTATATATAAAACAAATAAAGAAAGTATGTTTTTTTTTTAACCTTCGAAACCCTTGTAACTCTTATGAAAATCACTCAAAATGAATATGAACCAATGACCGATTTAAAAACACCGTTTTTCTTTCTTTAACTATGGCTTTCAGCCCCGTGCGAGCTACGCTATTATTTTGTAAAATAATAGACTTTGAAGAAAATATCCGGAGAGTGAGATGAAAAGGATTAGTGTCTTGTTAATAACTCATATTAGTTAGATCATATGACTGATAATATAACCTGATTGTTGATAGATATTCAGAAGGTATGAAGGGGGGAGGCATGTAATGTCAATTACGTCACTATCTGCAATGCGATAAGTTAAACGTTTCTTTTCTCAGTTCAGACATGGTAAATTTATTATTTTTTGGCATGCATATATCAAATTTTTGCTATCTTATAGTATTTTTGAATACTTTATTAAGTTAATTTTTTTAAATATTTTTAATTTTTTAAACTAAAGAACTTATTATTATATCGCTTTTAACGTTTCGAAGTGTATAATTATAGGATATAATGAGGGTAGGATGATAACATAAAGAAGATTTATAATTATTTAACTAAAGCATAGTGAATGTTACAATACATATATACTAAACGAAAACATAGTGAAAGTTTTAAAGTCTTATATACAGATAGATACGCAAACTCACTTTTGATAAATTGTAATTTTTTCTGCTAACTTGTACTACTTGAATTGACTTGAATTTGAATTAATATGATTGATTGATTACTTGTATTTGAAATGTTGATTGGTTGATTGATTGATTAATATGATTGAATACTTTTATTTTAAATCTAATTGAACTTTTAAAAAACATTTTTGATTTTTTTTTAAACTAAATTTTTATTTTTTAAATTTTGGAAAACTTCTTTATTTATTTTTTAATTTTAATTATTATAACTTTTTTTTTTACTTAAAAATATTTTTATTAAGTATATATATATGTATGTGTGTGTATATATATATATATTAAACTATAACATGTTGAAAGTCATGTACATGTACAGGCAGGTAAACTCGCTTTTGCAAACTTAATTTATGAAGTTTTTAAATATTATTTTAATTTTGATAACTTAATTTTGATAACTTAAGTTTTTTTAATTTTGTAAACTCTATAATTTTTTCAAAGTTTTAATTTTAAATTTTATAAAGTTTTTTTTTTAAGTTTTAATTTTAAATTTTATAAAGTTTTTTTTAAGTTTTAATTTTAAATTTTATAAAGTTTTTTTTTTCAAAATTTAAATTTTTAAATTTTATAAAGTTTTTTCATGGTTTTAATTTTCGAATTTTATAAAGTTTTTTAAACTTTTAATTTTTAAAAAGTATAAATTATAGTATTAAGATTATTAGTTTAATATTTTAAGCTTATATTTTATTTTTCAATAATTAAAGAATTGTTGATTTCTTAAGTTATACATATGCAAATTATACTCTAGCACTCTATTAAAAGTTCTAAAAGGTATAGCAAAATAAACATACATATTAGTAATGATATGATTGATTGACTGATATGACTAATTGATTAATTGATTGATATGATATATATTATGTTAATGGTTTTATTCTTTTTCGAAGAATAGTATTAACTTTTTTTAATTTTTGAAAAGTATGAATCATAGTATTAAGATTTTTAGTGGTATATTTTATAGATATGTTATACATTTTTAATTATTATAGGATTGTTTATTTCTTTAGTTATACATGTACAAATTATAAAATTCCCATTAAAAGTTGTAACAGGGGTATCATACTCTATCACTTTGAAAAAAAAAATAAACACATAGATTAAAGTGTATAGGAATGCATTTTATTTTAAACAATTCATTTTGAATGGTGGTTTTATCCTTTTTTGAAGGGTTGTGTGATAACACAAGGTAACAGTTTTTATATACAGGGTGAATGATTTATATTATGTTCATTGTTTTATACTTTTTTGAAGAATATTTTGGTAACACAAGGTAGTAGTTTTTATATACAGGGTGGATGATATATATTATGTTAATGGTTTTATCCTTTTTGAAGAATTGTATGGTAACATATGATAATAGTCATTATTAATAAGCGAATAACAGTTGCTTATACAAAAGGTGGGTGATACATTAAACGTTCTAATATATTAAAAGTACTGAAAATTTACTTATTTAATGGATAAGTTCTGGAATTTAATATGAAATTAATAAAATAATGTTAACTCAGGATTCATTTGATAATAAATTGAAGAAAAAAAAATTAAGTGAAGTTGATTCAAGAGTAATGTAATTAAACTACCTGTTTAAACACTTTGACTGATGTCTTCACTATTGTATGATTTCTTTTAGTAAAATGTTATATGGATACTTAGTAACTATTTACTTAATTGAACACCATTACTTAGAGAAAATTTGAAATATTATACATTTTTCTTTTTTAGTATAGTATTATATGAATACTTAGTAATTGTTTACTTAATTGAATACAATTTTTAGTAAAATGTTATATGAATACTTAGTAAATATTATGTAGAAATATCAATAAATGTTATACAATTACTTATACAAACTTTGAAATATTATATATATATTTTTTTTAGTATAATATTATATGAATACTTAGTAAGTATTTACTTAATTGAATACAGTTACTTAAACAAAATTTTGAAATATTATATTTATTTTTTGTTTTTAGTATAATATTAATTTAATATTTAGTAAATATTATGTAGAAATATTACTAAATGTTTTGCAAACAAAATTTGAAATATGATATTTATTTTTTCTTTTTAGTATAATATTAGCTGAATACTTCGTAACTATTTACTTAATTGAATACAATTTCTTAGACAAAATTTGAGATATTATATATATATTTTTTCTTTTTAGTAAAATATTTTATGAATACTTAGTAACTATTTACTTAATTGAATACAATTTCTTAGACAAAATTTGAAATATTGTATTTAGTATAATATTATATGAATACTTAATAAATATTTACTTAATTGTATACAATTACTTGAACAAAATTTTGAAATATTATATTTATTTTTTCTTTTTAGTATAATATTAGTTGAATATTTTTTAGTGAAATATTAGTTGAATACTTAGTAAATATTTACCTAATTAAAAATAATTTCTTAGACAAAATTTGAAATACTAGCCGTCCTTGGCGACCAGTTTGCTCTCCCTTAAAATTTATGTTTGAGAAAACATTTTGTATGATGTTACTTTTATTCATAATTTAATCTGTTTGGACTCCCTGAAATATAATTAATACAATCCCTTAAGCAAATACAGTTTTTGTTGCATTAAGATATCTGAATTTGTTGATTTTCTGTAAGCAAGTAATCCCTATTGGTTCACAATGAATGTCTACAGGAATTTGGCGAAATATTAGAGATATCGCCAAGTTGGCCTCACTTTCGCTGACTAATTTTGGTTGCAACCCTCTTTTTAGTATGGATATGCATAAAATGCTGTTTAATAACCCATGAGTATTTTCTATTTAGTAAAATATTATATGAATATATAGTAACTAATTTCTTAATTGAATACAATTTCTTAGATAAATTTTGAAATGGTTTTAGAACAAAAAAAATAAAAAGACAAAATATGTTTCACTTACATTATATTTATTAATCATTTTCAGTAGTTATAGAAAGACAAATAATTTTAGAAAGGTGTAGATATTCAAATCAATTTATATGTTTAGACAAAGTTTTCATTTATGCAATTTGATAAGATGATGTATAAACTCAAAGTCGAGATAAAAGATAATGTTACAGTTATTACATTTATATTTCTTAGATGATTTTTTTTATGTTTAGTTAAAATAGACTTTCATGAAAATGAATTGGAACATTTATCACAATTGTATGAGTTGAGAGTCTTTTCGTGAGACTTCATATGAATTTTTAACAAAAACCTGCTTAAATAGTCTTTTCCACACTGTTCACATTTATATGGAGTGGTTGTCTTAAAATGAGTTATACTATGCTGTTTTAAATAAGTTTTTTGCATGAATGTTTTATGACAAATTTCACATTCAAAGGACTTTTTCTTCAAATGGGGTGTTTGATGTGCGATTAACGTATGACTTTTTAACAAAAACGTGCTGAAATAGTCTTTTCCACATTGATCACATTTATATGCAGTGGCTGTCTTGGAATGAGTTATACTATGACGTTTTAAATATGTTCTTTGCATGAATGTTTTATGACAAATTCCACATTCAAAGGACTTTATCTTTAAAGGAGGTATTCCAATATCCGAAACATGTGTCTCTTGGTCGTATAAAGCTGGTTTCATTTCGCTACATTTATCCAGCTTGGAGGACTTGTGGATCTTCTTGTGTTTTAATAAGTCAGACTTTTTTGAGAAGGCTTCATCACATGAATCCCATTTATGCTGAGAAGGTATCTTTAAATGAGATAATTTATGACGAATCAAAACAGTCTTTCAAGAGAATGTTTTTTGACAGATGTCACATACAAATGGCCTTTCTCCTGAATGTATGATCAAATGTTGGTTTAAATTACCTTTTTCGTAAAAAAGACTTGCTGCAAATAGTACATAAAAAAGGTGATTTAAGTTTTGATACAGAGGATTCCACTTCATTATCTGAAACGGGTTCTACTTTAGGTTGTACTGTTAATATCATGTCTTGATCATTTAATGTTGATACATCATCGTTTAACATAGTATAATATCCATCTTGAGAACCAGCCATATTATCTTAAGTGTAAAAACGTCTTCACACATTCAAAGAAAAGCAAACACTAATGAAAAAAGTCTCGTTCCATTCAATTTCATATAATCATAGAAGGCGCATGTTAAAAAAATTTAATGATGGTGCATAAATGTGAGAATAACACGTGACATAAAGTATAAAGTTCACGGGAAGTGGATCAATCAGATATTGAAAGATACTTTTGTAATGTCTAGAAAGTATATGATTATTCGAATTACGAGTTTGGATTCATCGTTCTAACGTTTTACAAGTTAATTTTATTATTTCAGTGAAATATATGTTAAACCAATGTTTAAACTGCTACTGAATTTTATTAAACTCTACAAAAGAATGAGTAGAAGTGTAGGAGTAGTTTTAAAATTCATTAGAAGTAATGTAGAATCATTAAATAATTATCTATTGCAATAACGAACTAGGAGCTGATTTAATTTATAATAATTGCTTATTGTATAACTTTCTCTCAAAATGGGCCCTTGTAATCTCTAAACTTATTAAGAAAAAATAATAGTTCGTCCTTGACCGGACTCGAACCGGTAACCCCATGGTTAACAGCCATACGCGCTATCCAATTGCGCTACAAGGACATTAAAATAGAAAATTAAAAAACTGTCAGAATGTTAAATGTTGTGATGCAATTATAACTCCCGTTAAGTTAAATTAATATTAAACGAAAGCATAATAAAATCATAAGTATTTAGAAAAGATAGTGTTCAAATGTATGTTAGTAAATGATGGGGCATGGTTTGCCCAGTGGATAGCGTATCACCCACAAAAAATGAAATTTGACTCATAGTTCATAGGTTCGAAACCAGGGTTCGGTAAAATGAACCTACTCTCACGCGCAGAATCGATAAAATATGTTAAAATGAAAATCGTATACATTAAAGTAATTCTCAAATAGTGCATAGCATATCAGTTACAAAAAATGAAATTTGTTACGAAGTTCGAAACTAAGGTATGGTAGAATGAGCCTACTCTCGCATGCAAAGTCGATAAAATCTTATACATTAAAGTAATTCTCAAAGTGTAGTAGTAGTTAAAATAGGTACTGTTGACTTATCCTAAGTAACCGACAAACCAACGCACATAAATGAGAGGGCCACAATTTTTGCCTTGAAACATCTAAAGTCTCGACTCACAGGTATAGTTTTTTGGCTTGATCAGTTAAACCTACTTCAAATTATCAAGTCAAGAGACTATTTTGTCATAGGTTCGATTCCAAGTGAAATTTTTACGAAAAAACCTAATTACAATACTTCCCAATTCCTGCCACTACCTAGCATTTTCATGTTCAAACCCTAAGTCGATTCCAAAAAATAAGCTTCCTCTCAAGAAGACCTAACCCCTTATGTTATAGTATAACATTACCTTATATGGTTATTCGTTTAAACTCTAAGATGCTACGAAAAATTAAGCCCCGTCTAAAATTTAGCCCCCACCTACCCTATAATACTATAGTATGATCTAGATCGATTCCTTACGTTCGAAAACTATCTATGATTTTCATTTAAACTAATACTCTCCTACTATAGCATGATCTTTTCACACTTTACTCTTATCTCATTATCAGATTATCTTTTCTTATCTCCTTTCCGACTGATAAGAACTTAACACACGTATCTCTCAAACCCCCTCGTACTATAGTACAATTTCCAGTTCCACCCACCACACACCATCCACCCTCGGAATCGAACTCTCTTTTCCCCACTACTCACGTGTAAATACTTTTCTTGTTACGTAATTTTAAATATCTTTCTGCTTTTAATGCGTAATCACTTAATTCTATAGCTAAAGTTTATTCTTCTTTTTATAATAGTTATACGTAAATAAATTTTTAATTTAAAGAAAATATTCTTTGCGCTGTTTTTACAACTGACAACTATTTTAAAAAAGAGCCTTTTATAAAATATGAAAAAAAATCTCTTAAAAACATGAGAATGTGAATAATAAAAAAAAAACCCACTAAAATATTAGGCAAATCGAAGAAAATAAATGCAGCCTTCACAACAAGCTTATAATGAATAAACTTTAAAAAAAATATTAAATACCTATGTACAGTTTTGACTCCTACAAAACTTTTTAATGGAACGATTTTGACCAACTTTATCATTAAATGGATCTTAAAATAATTATTCGATTTAAAAACTGTCCACTTCAGTGTGTTTATCAAACATTTATGTATAAATCTATCAATATTCAGGTTTTTGTATGCAGTAGTTCTCTTAGTATTAACGAAGAAAGACATCCGGCCGCAAAAAATTCATTTATTGCGCGGTGACAGTGTTAGTTACTTCTTTTAGAATACACTGTTAAAAATATTTACGGGCAGAGGACGCCTGCAGAGATTCCAGTCATACTCCGTAAAAAAACAACAACAACAACAAATAAAAGAAACAATCCGTGCCCATCATTTTGTGTCAACGTGTACATTATAGCGGTGTAAAATGTATGGTGTCGTACCGTATTTCATGGTTTTTTATTTTACCGTTGACGTAAAAGTTGGGCTAGAACTGCAAGAATATGTGGATTGCCCTTAATTTTCTAAGTATCTAAGTATCTATGGATCCTGTCATACCCCCTAAAAAAAATTCCATGCCCACCATTTTTTGCAGCCCGCCATTTTACTCGGCAAAGATATAATGCACTTCAAAACACAATAACACTTTACTTACTGTTCCATAGCACGTAGAACGTTAGATAATCATCATTCATCACATAATCGCTATTTTGGCGGGTTAAAAAATATGCTACAGTCGCGGTTAAGTGACATTATTTTTCGAAACACGACTAAAACGAAGGGTTACGCCGTAGCGGAGGAAAATGTATGGGGTCGTACCGTATTTTTTAAGTGGATCAGACCGTTTTTCATCCAATAAGGCTATTGTTCGTGAAAGTTGAGCAGCAAAGGCTCGTGAATTTACAGTTGTTTTTTTTTCTGACAGTATAGGGAGATTTAAAGCTATATATGAGTCTTGTTGAGCGAGAGAATTGATACACACTGGGACGTAAACAAAATAAATCTTCGGTTTAGGTGGGGTTTTCTTACTTTATTTTATACATTTCTGTTTATAGTTAATAAAATAATGCGCTGTGTACAAAATTGTTTATGGAAAGGAATGAAATAGAAAATAAAATGAAATGCGAAAATAAAGGCACGGCATTACTGTTTTATCTCATAAAATAAATATCACTTGTGATAAATTAAATTGATTTATAATGCAATATGTAAATCGTATTATTTAAAAGAAAGGAAACATAAAACTAATAAAAGATATTTCGATTCAAAAGTCATGATGAATTACTATAGTAAATATTGGTTTTGTGAAATGCGATACTCCAGTGAGATAACGATTTCTATGTCAGACACTTGATAAATGTGGTACCTACTTTAGTCTTCATTTATTTTAAAATGGTTTTCGAAAACCTAAAACAAATGTCAAGCAATGTAGAAGAAGATATATTACTTCATAAAACTTTATTTTAAATGACATTGATATATATATATATATATGGGTAAAGAAATGTGCATTTCTTATATGAACGCAATACTACATCTTTAAAAGCAAGTTAATTATTCTTTGATTATGAAAGTTATATTTTTTACGATAGTGTAGACTATTCAAATCGGGAATATAAGACAGTATGCAGAATATAAGCACATAAACAATGTTTTTAGCACCAAAACTTTTTAACTTACAGCAGAATAGTTTCACTAGCATTCACCGTACTGCCGTCAGTGCCAAAAGCAGGGCACAATGTATCACATCAGTTTCCTGATGATGGTAGCTGAATTCTAACAAGACTTTTATACTATAAGTTAAAATATTCTAGTGTTAAAAACGCAGTTTGATCTCCTTATATTGTATTTCGCCAAGTATCATATCTGTTGTCACAATATGCAGATGTTTAAAAAAAGTTTCAAGTAGTTCAGCTTTCATAACTTTGCAATTATATTATTGAGTAAATGTTTATTATCATACAACTTTGTCAAATGCATGTTTTCTTAAATTTAAATGTTAGAACAGCAAGTAATTTCAAATCTTTTTTCAAAGTCAAAATACATATAATGTTTATAAATACACATTAAATATGATCATAAGTGCCAGACCAGGAGGCGGTTGCACTGCACAGTCTCATCGAGTTGCAAGTTGAAATTCCAGGATTAGGCAAAACTCGATTAGCCTATGAAAATGCAGCTGGTCTGCCAAGTTATATCTTGGTGGAAACCACCCGAATGTAGGGGTTGACACGTAGGTTTAAAATTCTGTTTTCCTGCGCCCAAGGTTATGAAAACATGGAGGTCTAGGAGCAGTAAAACACAATGGTAAACATACGAGTCAGCCTCCAAAATCGGGTTTTTGGGTGTTTTCCACTAAGATATGACTTGGCAGACCTATATTGTGTTTTAATATTCGAATTAAGTTTTAATTAATTCTGGAATTTCAGCCCCCAACTCGATGAGGTGATTATCTGTGCTGTCACCTCCCGGCCTATGTGTTTCCTCTGTATATGTTAAGACTGTGCAATCATATTTGTTTCATTTTAATGCAAAATAGGATTGAAACGACTTTGTTTAGTAAGTAAAAATTCCATTTAACATGAAATAAAATTGATAATAGAAAAAGCCGAATTTTCTGTGCAAAAATAGTTCAAGGAAAACATAACTACTTTTGCATTTGCCACCAAAAACCGGATACTTTGACGAGTCTCATAGCCTCACTCCAATAATATTATTTGCGATTTTTTATCAATTTTTAAATTTGAAAAGATTTAACAAACACCTTGGATTTTGTTAAATCTTTCCAAGTTTTGACGCTTTTGTCAGCTAATTTGAAATATTTGATATAACATATGCGATAAAATGTCTCTATCTAAAAACTGAAATAAATAAATCAATTCCATACCCTTTTCTCTGTATACAGGTACAATCGACATTAGACAGCAAATGCCTTATTATTTGTAAAAAATACATCCATTTTCATTTTACTCGTAAAAGTAACTCTTATTAAATAAAGGAAAATAATTATAATATTTAACCATTTATTTATTTATTTATTTTTAACGGAGACATAATATTCTACTTCCTTGTCAAAATTTGATATATTATATTCACTGATTATGGACAACTGTTAATATTCTGTAATTTTTTAAATAGCTAAGGAGCTTAATCTTTTCGGAACTTAAGACCAATGTCATAATACCTCATAATCCATCAATTCATGCTGTTATAATCGTTTTTTAGAAAAATTAATGAAATTTTGCTTATCGGATATCGTACATTTAAAATAATTAATTATTATTTCGGAATTAGAAGAGATATTTATTGCATTTCGTATTTTTATTCTTTTGTGTGTGTGTGTGTGAGGGAGGGATTCCTAATTACTATCTTTATTACTCTGCGAAATATGAACACGAAGTGGAAAAATATAATAAATTGAATTATTTAAATGACTAGAAGTTGAACATAAAAAACACGAGCTAAAACATTTAAATCTTAGCACATCAAATAATTAAAATATTATATTTTTTGTAGAATCTCACTGCTTTAAATTTTTATAAAAACGCTATAACATGTTTTCTAATAAATGAGAATTACAACAAAATGGTCGGGAAAAATGTGGTTAAAAATATTTATTAAACTAATTTTGTATAGGTACTTTAGCGTAATAAGAATGCAATAAAATGTTAATATGAATATGATAAAATTATGTAAAATAAACCAATGTTGTGAAATATCACGAAACATTTCATCCCAAAGATATTTTTCATAAGAAAACATAATTTATTTAACGAAATCATTTATATAATAATTTTATGTGTGAAATAAATTATTTAGTATAATTTCAATAATAACGAAACAGAACGTTATAATTATTCAATATTTTAATTTGTTCTAAAAAAAGTTTAACAGTGAAAATAAATTTAAAAATAGTAAAAGGAAACTGTTAATGAGTTTTGCTCCTCATAAAACCAAGAATTATTTTAAATGCTTGTTTTTTTTAAATGATTTAAAATATAAAATATAATATTAAATGAATGAATTATCTAATTTTAATTCGTAAAGTGAGCTCGATTAATAAATATTTCAACTAAAACTTCCATCCTATTGAAAAATAAATCCTTACGGTTCAACAAGTTTCCAGCAAACCACAGTCAATTTTAATGATTTTATCCAATTTATTAAAAACTTGAATGGTAAAAATTATATTGGTTATCCGATATTTAGTTTGCTTTCATTTTTTTAGGAATAATATATTTTGAAAGCTTTGAGACAGACTTCCTAAACATCTATTATTTATATTTTATCAATATTCTACGAATTTTAATTTAAAAAAGAACTAATTTAAAATTGCATATTTTGATGAGATAATCCTAAATTTATTTTTAAAATTATTCTCTTTTTTTTATTAAATTCAAAACAGTGTGTATGAATTGTAACACGTGGAACATAATTTAATCAGATAAATCACATAATCCTCAGAAAGATCGAACATCTTCTTCGAGTTATATTTAATGCCATTAATCTACTGAGGTAAGCCATGCTTAGTACCCCAGCAGTGTTTAGATTGCCAAGGAAAAAAGAGGATTACCCAGGATTTTCTCGAATGCATAGTTACCCCAGTTTTCTGTCAAATATAACAAAAGTAAATCCTTAAAGGTTAAATTAGACTGCGAAAAATAAATATTTCCAAAGCCTCCTTTGTTTAAAATCCTGGTTTATTTGTATACAAATTTCTTTTTTTTTCCTCTTGCATTTTTAGTTAGTAACTTCAAAAGCTGTCTATAGATATAAGGCCATAACAATTGAAAAAAAAATTATTGCATTAAAAAGAATGAGGTTTAAAAATAAGAAAAATATGCGAAGTAAATAATCAAAAGGTGCTAGGTAATTATGAATGGTAGTATCTCTCTCTTACAAGGTCTAATGTTTGTTGGGTTTTCGTCAATAAAGATTACCTACAAAACTAAAGTAAAATTGCGGTAGCTGATGAAAAATATACTTAAAAGGCAGAATAAATTTATTTAGATAGACATATGTTTCATCGCACAAACAGCGACATTTTTAATATCCTTGTTGATATTTGTATCAAGAAGAATCTTGAAAATGTCGCCATTTGTTTGATGAAACATATGTCGAATGTCGAACTAAATAAAGGTATTATGCCTTTTAAGTATATTTTTCAGCACTTTTTGTCATTTAGTTTAGTTTGGATGATTATAAATGTTTATCATGCATAATTTTAAAAGGTTATATAACTGCACTTGTTCCAATTTCCTTTTTAGTTTTTATAATTCTTACGCGTTGATTATGTAATAACTTACTTTACTTAAGCTAAAACTGAAATTTTCTAAAGCAAGGAAAAGCTACAAGTTTTTAAATAAGGATTTATATTTGGCTTCTTCTTAAAACAACTTGTACAAAAGCTGAGATTCTACTATGATGGGGTGTAAAGAGATGAATAAATCTATTTTTCGTTTTTATTGTACAATATTCAAATACTTTTTTTTTTCTATGAAATATTTTTGATTTTCTATGCCGCTTTCCATTAATTCTTATTTGCTTTTTATCATGTGCGTTTGCTATTCATATATTCCTTAAGGGGGCCTCAGGGTTCTTAATATTGGAAAAAAATGAAAAAAGAGACCATTTTCAACATTTAAGATCTTAAAATGTAGATGATTTTAAGACACAATTTTTCTTGAGACGAAATCTTTAAGTATTTTCTTTCATTTCATGTATTTAAAAAATTGCAAGATACAGAATTAGCATTTATAGGGGGTGGGGGTTCAAACTATCACACATTTAACGAGCAGAAAATTGTTACAACAGCTTACGCGCATGATTACAAAATAAATATTCACACTAGAGTAAAAATTTTTGTGCCTACTTATGCTTCAGATTATAATAATTACCCTGAATCTAAATAAATTAGTTTTTAAAGCGTTATTATATTTTTTGTACAAAGTTGTATTTAGCTAATACAAAATTTTGAAAATTTCAACAGTATAACCACCTAAAAATATTTTTTGGAACAATAAAAAGGAAATTTTAGGTTCAGTTTCTACAGACTAACATGAAACATATGTTTTTTAATTTTTATGAAAAAAAAATTGAAGTTTTTCAGATATCCTGTGCGTTATCCCAAAAACATCATTTGGTAAAAGTGACTTCAAAATTTCGGAAACTCCACTTCTGTTATTGGGCAGATATAATTCTAAAATGCATAACTTTTGTTCTAATGGGAATTTCAAAGAAACAATAATATCAAAATGTTCAGAAAATATAGTAGTTTACTAAAAAATATAAAATTTCGAAAATTTTGAAGCTTTAAGTATCCTGAAACCCCTTAATTATGTCTATGCTTTTTTTTACACAATGTCTTACTTATACTCTTTACACCCACACTGTAAAAAAAATTCCGCAACGTTCCTGGGAAAAAATGGGCAGCTGAGTTGCCCATTATTTCCAAGAAATATTTCTTGAAAATGACTGGAACTTTACTGTATATGTTAAAAACTTTCTACAGAAATGCCAGTAAGTTTCCTGCGAAATAACAGGAATATTTCTGTTGACAGCAAAACATTACTGACATTTCACAGCATGCGGGATCCGCAGGCGATTTTTACATTTCCAGTTGACAATTTTCGCTTTATTATCATTATTTGTTAGAATGAAAAAATATTTTGAAATTGACATCAAAATTATTATTTATAATTTACACGAAAAAATAAATTTTCAGTTAAAATTCAATAAAGTGAATATATATATGATATATTGTTTCTAACTTTGCTTAAAATATAAAATTATATAAATGTAAATAATAATTAGAAAAAAAATCTAGACATAAAATATTTTGGATTTTCGTCAGTAATTATGTTAGTTAAAATTAGATAAAATAGATAAAATACTTAGAGTATAATAGTTAGATAAAATACATATAAATTTTCATGAAAAAAAAAAAAAAAAAAAAAAAAAAAAACTAAACGTAATTGTATATTTTTTCCGAAAAAAAAAATCAAATTTGCAGCAATTCAAAGTGTCAAATATATATCAAATTTAAATCAAATTGTAATAAAGTGTTAAAATATAAAATTAATTAAAAAAGAAAAAAAAATTCAAGAGGTAGCATCGAACTCGGACCGTACGGGTGGCGTGCGAGCTTTCTGCGTCCACACCACGAAAGACACGTTGAGAGCTGCAAACTAATGGGTATTTGAAACGTATGCTAAACCTCGGCATCTAATTTCTCAAAATCTAAGTCCCATTTGAAGAAATCCTTTCACAAGAATAATTAGAGATAAGAACTCTAAAACATACTTTAAATTAATCAAAATCGGTGAGAATCATGTTTGATGGTCCCCTGGTTAATGGAGATCCAAATAATAGGTGTATTTTTTTTTACACGGTCTGCTCGTTAAACGTTCACAGACAAGTACGAGAGATAATCTCTTAGGGATGTCACAGAGGTATTGTATTTTCATCCGAATTGTCTTGATAATAGAGACGTAAAGGATTATGTCGTCTATTGATTTATTTGCATTCCATATTGATTTTTTTACATTCATTTAAGGAATTCGTTTTCGACACTCGCGCGCGAGCAACGGATTATAGCAAAAAATAATAAATGGCGGCCGCAGCGTTTTGCTGTTTCCAACTTTTGTTCAGGGTTCAGGAACGTTTCAGATTAGAAAACCAGAATTTCACAGGAAAGAGCTAAATTATTCTGATAACCTGAGAAAAGGCGAAACGTTCCTGGATTTTACATGGAACGTTACCATTTTTTTTTACAGTGCAACCTGAAATGAGCTGCAATTTTGAAAAGAATTTTCAAAAATCATAACGGTGATTTTTAATATTTACCCTTTGCGGTCGATGCCGACAGTGTCAGCATTTAATTTTAATCCACAAACGTCACATTGACACCATTTTATAGTTTTGAATAAAGGACACACCGTGAATTGTCTACCGGTCTAAAGTCTGTAAAGATCTTATTGATAACTTCAAGTATTTCAGTTCGCAATTATCTATTAAGATAAGCATTTTATTAATATCCAGATAAATCTTAAGTCATCAAAATAAAAAGAGGATTATGACACTTTAAAAAAAATGAAGTTACCTCAGTTTACTGTATAACATGATACCAGAAGCAAACTATTACAGGATTACAAAATATATAAATATTTTTTGTTCTTGCTTTATATTGGTTCTTATATTGATTGTTCTTGGTTTTGGTTTATATTTACACATAAATAATATATTTTAATGTTTTTTTTATTTCCTTATTCCGACCTAACACGTCCATACAGATTATATAAAAACTAATAAAATATAACTTCATTATAAAAAAAACATAGTATCGTTTCAAGTAATATGAAAATTCTAAAAAACTTATCAAAATGTTGTCAATAATGAATAAATTAAAATCTTATATTCTTGCAGTATAGTAATCATATTTTAAAGGATTACTTAAATGATGTAGTGTATGTTTAAACAAATAATTATACTGGTCGGCAAAAATATTATTTTTTTTTCCTCCCTGCAATCTAAATATGTAAAGTGTACAGATCTAATATTCCTAATTTTAAATAAGATATCCAAATTGCTCCGCATGTACCATTTTTCCGAGAAATAGTTTTATAATAATACAAATAGTGAAGGATTATTATAATTATGTACAAAGCTAGATAAAATTGAAATCATGAAAAATGTGCTTTAACTGTCTTAGCTATGAAATTAATAAAATATAGCATAAAAACCTAGTTTATTGATACTTGTATCGTGTATTTTTATTTTTATGTCACTCCCCCCCCCTCCCCTTTCCTGTCTGAATTTATTATTTGCTATCAAGTTATATGTTTTCATTCCTTCTGCCGCTGTAACTCGGGTAATCATATTTATACATTTATTTACAAGTGATTTACATATTATTATCTACATTTTATTGTTCACAAAATTTCTACTTATGTTTTAGCAAGATAAAAAAAAAAAAAAAAAAAAAAAAAAAAAAAAAAAAACCTTACTTTTAAAGCAAACCCTCCTACCAAAAGAATGGTACGTGATGCAGTAATTTCGATACCATAGCTTTATTTAGCAGAGTAAAATCTATAGGAATCAACTATTATTTTTACAGAGAGGATTTTAATGCCGAGCAGTGTTATTATTCTTATTTACCTTAATGCTTTTACCAAACACAAATATCAAAGTAAATTTCAAAGTTTAAGACATTTGTGTTATTTAATTTGTTTACATTTTACCCATTTTTACGTTAGTCGAACGATATACCAAATATCTCTTACAAGATATAAAGTATTATGGAGATCCAGTGCAACAAATATACATTTCACAGTTCCTGTTGTTCTTTAAACCACTTATGTCAAACGCACATTTGCTTAAGTCTTTATCTCATTCCTTTCTAATTTATATTTTGTACCTATTACGTCTAACTTAAAAAAAAAAAAAATTACCTCATAATAATCACCAAATATTAAAAGTTCGAAAAAAGTTTGTAAAAGAATGCTTGTGTATTGCTACAGTTAGAACACTTTTCTCTAGAGCAAGCAATCCAAAATTATAATCCCACTCAAGACAAAAACATTACATAATAAAAAAGAAAAGTGCCCAGCTAAACTGATGGCATTGAGCTCACAGGCTATTCACACTATTGTATATCATACTCTTATTTTAAAGAATAATGCCCCTAAAAAAAATAAGTGAAGGGGAATTAGCCCCTTTTTCCCCCTTTATACTTAACCAGTGAACCTCAAAATCTAATCAGGGAAACTCCTTATCATAATAAACCAGTATACCAAATTTGGAGCAAATCGAATCATCCTGCAAAAAAACCATTTATCTAAATTAAGGGGGTGGACTAGCAACCCCCCCTTTATCCTTAACCAATGAATCCCCAAAACGAATCAGGAAAGCTCCTTAACATAATAAACCGGTATACCAAATTTGGAGCAAAGCGAATAATTCTGTATGAAAAACCCGTTTATATAAATTAAGGGGGGTAGACTAGCCCCCGTTCCCCCTTTATCCTTAACCAATGAACTCCCAAAACTAATCAGGGAAGTTCCTTAACATAATAAACCGGTATACCAACTTCGGAGCAAATCGAATCATTCTGCATGAAAAACCCATTTATCTAATTTAAGAGGGGCGGCCTAACCTCCCTTTTCCCTCTTTATCCTTAACCAATGAGCCCCCAAAACTAATCAGGGAAGTTCCTTAACATAATAAACCGGTATACCAAATTCAGAGCAAATCGAATCATTCTGCCTGAAAAACCCATTTATCTGAATTAAGGGGTCGGACTAGCCCCCCTTTATTCTTAACCAATGAGCCCCCAAAACTAATCAGGGAAGTTCCTTAGCATAATAAACCGGTATACCAAATTCGGAGCAAATCGAATCATTCTGCATGAAAAACCCATTTATCTGAATTAAAAGGGGTGGACTAAACCCCCTTTATCCTTAACCAATGAACCCTCAAAACTAATCAGGGAAGTTCCTTAACATAATAAACCGGTATACCAAATTCGGAGCAAATCGAATGATTCTGCATGAAAAACCCATTTATCTGAATTAAGGGTGTGGACTAACCCCTCCTTTCACCCTTTATCCTTAACCAATGAACCCCCAACACTGATCAGGGAAGTTACTTAACATAATAAACCGGTATACCAAATACGGAGCAAATCGAATCATTCTGCATGAAAAACCCATTTATCTGAATTAAAAGGGGTGGACTAAGCCCCCCTTTCCCCTTTTATTCTTAACCAATGAACCCCCAAAACTAATCAGGGAAGTTCCTTAACATAATAAAACGGTATATCAAATTCGGAGGAAATCAAATGATTCTGCATGAAAAACCTATTTATCTGAATTAAGGGGTTGGACTAACCCCGTTTTTCCCCCTTTATCCTTAACCAATGAACTCCCAAAACTAATCAGGGAAGCGCCTTATCACAATGAACCTAGAAAAAAAATTTGAAGCAAATGGGATGTTTCTATCAAGAGTTATCGCGTTACGCACATACATACATACATACATACATGCATACATACGTACGTACAGTCGTGGAAAAAAAAAAAAAAAAGTAAACATCCCCTACTAACTCCTCAAGGAATTATCGTAGAAGAAAGTTACTGGTACCGAACGATTGGAAATATAGTCTACTTTTAAATAATGAATATAAAATTTGCTTAGGGGGCCATCTACATATTAAAACGAAACCAAACTTCATTTTTTTCAATGACAATACCCAATTTTAACAAGATTTTCAAATCTCCGGTTCAAATTATGCCTAAACACCGAATTTTAAGTCATTAGAATGATAAGTTTTTGAATTATAAACATTCAAAATTGAGTGCTTCTAATGTTAAATTACATTTTCATATTTTTATTAATATCTCCAGAAATTATGCTCCTAATGTGCTAATTTTTTTTGCAGCAATAACACTAATATACCCAAACATAAATACGCTGAATTTGCAATTTTTATAAATTTATGATATGAATTATGAAATTAATATTCGAAAAAATTATGAATTGCAACCTACAATTGTTTGATGGATTTAGTTTTATTAAGTCCTGCTTTATGGAAATCCAAAATTTCACATTTTTCTTCTAAGTAGTTTTCAAATTATGCTTAAAAAACGGCAAAATGATGGTTTAAGGGGCCGTCTATAAAAGAAGTGACTAGATATTTTGAAATTTCTCCTGCTGTATTGTAATCTAGCAGCTTCATTGACTTCTTAAGGTGCCTTGATCAAGATGGGGGGCTCTCTCGGTTAATAATCGATTTCCGAACTTCAATTTGGATACAGCCCTTAAAATACGCTTGTTTTAAAATAATTAATTTCTCGGAAACTTATGGTACGAATTGCATAAAAATTCGTTTTTACGCTAATTGGAGGATGTAGAGTTCATTTATGATGTCAGAATTGTGTAATGCTATTGAAAAAAACAAATTTATGGTTCGTTTTAATATGTAGATGGCCTCCTAAGCAAATTTTATCTGTATCATTTAAAAGTAGACTTTATTTCCAATCGTTCGGTACCAGTAACTTTCTTCTACGATAATTTGTTGAGGAGTTAGTGGGGGGTGTTTACTTTTTTTTTCCACAACTGTACATACATACAAACAGAACGGGCAGGCACATTAGCTCTCAGGCTTTGATAGCTTGTGAGCTAAAAATTAGTTAAATCAACATAACTATATGATAATATAAATTGTTAGTATACATTTTTGAGAGAACCCGTGAGTCGCCTGGAACGTCACATGAGTAAAATGTGCACCGCACACGGGCAACACAGGTCAAGGCACGCTTCCGGAATTTTTATAAAATTAAAAACACGTGAACATTCTCACAAAATATTTAAACATGCTACAGAAATTTTAAAATCTTAATAAAATATATCCGTAGACATATGTAAATTCTAACCAAATATTAATCAACAAAATATTAAATTTAATCATCGAAGAACAGGCAAACTTCACAGATGGGGCATTTTTAGTACTTTATATAATTAATATTAAAAAAAAATCTTGAATTTTTGTTATTCAATTTTTCCTGTATTATACAGCGATTTTTCGCACATTTTGTAACGAAATTCACATTTTACATGATTCAAATTTAAATTAGGAAAAACTCTTTATGGCATCAATTCGGAATATGGTTTAATTATCGTCTGCATCATTTTCACTGAAAAAAAACGTGGATCGAAGACTATGTAATAGGGCATACTCTTATTGGATTATAAAAAAAAGAGGTGTGAAAAGCATGGTATTTACATTTCTACACATCAAAATTGTGACATAATTAATGGAAAAGGAAATGAAACGCCAAAGTTTACATTTGACTTTAAAAACGGTAAAAAATACACACCTAGGAAAGGTACGTTCACCATTTATTATATCTAATGTCGCATCTTATGTTTTAAAAGAAAATCCAACCCCACTAATCAATATTGCACTATCTGTAAACATATCTTTAGGAATTGTAAACAAGCTTATAAAACTTTATTTAAAGATAATCAAACAACAACAAAAAGTCACTATGTTCACTGCCTAACGCGAAAACATGATTACCTTGTTTATCGATGCACTTAAATCGTTCCCTCGTCATGTACGAAAAAAGAATAGTATATGTCCGTGCATGAACATAGAATATATATTAGATTTATAAAATAGAATATCTATTCAATGTTTATGTATCGGAGTAATATTCTATTGAAAACGTAAACATGCAACATTAAAAAAAGAAAGATCATAATAAGGTAGATATTCAATAGTAAAAATATTACAAGGATGGGAAGTTTCTTCCCCATTGTCAATAAAGGCGATGCGATCGCATTTGCATTACCATTACGCTCTATGGTAATGTCCCATCTTGTACAATAATTTATGCGTCTACAGATTTTCCCGTTATTTAAAAATATTCAAATGAAAGTATAACTTTTTGGAACGGTCTGAAAAGAGTACCCTTGGGCGTAACTTCTCCATACCTGAATGCTATGCATTTCAGACTTTGGGAAAATGATAGATACCATAGAAAATGAATTTAAAAACTATGATTAGTGGAAACTTAGCTCTGAGATCATTGCACTCAAAAGTGTTTGAATGGCACAACCAATAAAATTATATCAAGTGGCATCATTATTATGAAGACGTTTTTGCTAGAAAAGAGATGGCCGTTTTGTGTTGACAAGGCAGTGAAATTAAACACCAGGTCCTATTAAAAAAAAACTCCAATTCGGGTAAACGAAGACTTCGTTTATTTCATGATGAAAGTCGAAAGGAGAGGTACAAGGGGAAAGCAATAAGGAGCCTCTTTTAAGACGTCATCACGAGGCTAGAGACAGAGCAGGAATGTCGAACATACAGGTACAACTTTCTTGCTTGGCGGACTACAATATCGCCAATCTAAAAGTATTTTTGCGCCATGCACAAGAGGCGAGGCTAAGGGAAACATTGGCTGGTATGTTCGCCAAAAACATACGGTAGGCTTCTACCATATTAATTGTGTAGGGGGTGGGGCAGATTGTGGGCTGCAAACATTCTTGACTCATGATAAGCGCAGACTAATCTGTACATTGATACAGCTGCGGTTAAAAAAAAATTGTTATCTGGATAGGGCATAGTAACAGACCGAATTCATTAGGCGAAAGGCATGAGAATGTATTTTTCTAGACCAGATGTTAGATCAAAGATAAACCGCTTTAGCCCAAAAATGCAGAATTGCCATACATCTGAACAAAAGGGTGTGAAGCGAAGATAATTCTAATGAATAGATTGCATGTAAAGGGATTTTAAATGATGAGTTATATTCATGCCCAAATAAGGAAATGACCGAAGTTAAAATGCTTTTGAAACTAACAGTCAGCCGTAACGAATTTTCTACAAGGTTAAATCGTAAGTGTGTGAGACTCACAAAGTGAAAATGGAGAGTGATTCACTGATTTCATTTTATTAAAGAGATGAGTAACTAGAATAATTTAATTTAAATGTGAAGGGCTGTTAATACAATCGATTTAGTTTTTAAATGTTGAATTTAATTTAGGGGCTGCACTGTTTGACTATAGCGCACTAAAATAAATAAATTCTTAGAATTTTAATTAAAACTGCTGGGGGGGGGGGAATGGAATGTAAACATATATAACGAGATAATCGTTTTAAATGCAAATGACTCACTTGATTCGTTTGTTTTGAAGACACAAACACGCGTTCACATATTTCACACAGTGAGGGCTCCTACAAATTCAGGCACTTATCACAGACTTGTGTAAGCACTGGGGATGCCTTTTAGGCGAGAAGAAAAAACCCCCAAAAAAGCACAGGCTTCTTCTTCATCGCGCGGCATTTTTTTTCTTATCTTTCTAATTAAACGGAAAGGCTTTTTTTTTATTCTGGAGCACACACAAACGCACTTATACTTGTCATATTTTCACAAACAGGGAGTCGCAGCGGTTCGGTGAAAGACACATAGAAGTTTATATTCGAAGATATCACAGAATTCAGGGCGATGCTCCGATTCAAACAAGAGGGGGAAGCAGGATAGCAGGAGCAGGCAGGCACGGATATTTCATCGGCGAAGAGCAGTCGTCCGGGGCGAAAAGTTCACTCCATGATGAAATCCACGCAGCCGGTAAGCGAATATAAGCAGCGCGTACCTCTGAGAAACGAAGAAAATCAGCGTGTCGTTGTTTCCTTAGGTGACGGGGGCAAGATACTCGAAGCTCAGAGCAACAGAGCGGTGCGACCGCTGGGAGGAATCCATCGCTCCAAGAAGTCGATGCAGAAAAATAAGATTGAAAGCACGTACCTCTCCCTTACATTTTTTTTTAATGGAGAAAAAAAAAACTGGTCAGACGACCAATGTATATGAAGACGTTTTTGCTAGAAAAGAGATGGCCGTTTTGTGTTGACAAGGCAGTGAAATTAAACACCAGGTCCTATTAAAAAAAACTCCAATTCGGGTAAACGAAGACTTCGTTTATTTCATGATGAAAGTCGAACGGAGAGGTACAAGGGGAAAGCAATAAGGAACCTCTTTTAAGACGTCATCACGAGGCTAGAGACAGAGCAGGAATGTCGAACATACAGTTACAACTTTCTTGCTTGGCGGACTACAATATCGCCAATCTAAAAGTATTTTTGCGCCATGCACAAGAGGCGAGGCTAAGGGAAACATTGGCTGGTATGTTCGCCAAAAACATACGGTAGGCTTCTACCATATTAATTGTGTAGGGGGGGGGGAGATTGTGGGCTGCAAACATTCTTGACTCATGATAAGCGCAGACTAATCTGTACATTGATACAGCTGCGGTTAAAAAAATAAAAATAAAAATTGTTATCTGGATAGGGCATAGTAACAGACCGAATTCGTTAGGCGAAAGGCATGAGAATGTATTTTTCTAGACCAGATGTTAAATCAAAGATAAACCGCTTTACCACAAAAATGCAGAATTGCCATACATCTGAAGAAAAGGGTGTGAAGCGAAGATAATTCTAATGAATAGATTGCGTGTAAAGTGATTTTAAATGATGAGTTATATTCATGCCCAAATAAGGAAATGACCGAAGTTAAAATGCTTTTGAAACTAACAGTCAGCCGTAAAGAATTTTCTACAAGGTTAAATCGTAAGTATGTGAGACTCACAAAGTGAAAATGGAGAGTGATTCACTGATTTTATTTTATTAAAGAGATGAGTAACTAGAATAATTTAATTTAAATGTGAAGGGCTGTTAATACAATCGATTTAGTTTTTAAATGTTGAATTTAATTTAGGGGCTGCACTGTTTGACTATAGCGCACTAAAATAAATAAATTCTTAAACAGAATTTTAATTAAAACTGCTGGGGGGTGGGGGGGAATGGAATGTAAACATATATAACGAGATAATCGTTATAATTATATTTATTTTTTCCGACATTAACACACAGTTTTTCTATCACGCATTTTCTCCTGCTCAGTTGTATACTACTAGGGATTCATCCCCCCTGCTCGATAACGCACGCGAGTCCCCGTAAATCGCAATGCACTTCACATTTTGACCGCTATGCGATCCCAGATCGCTTCGCTCGATTGCCAATATTTACAACATCTCTAGCCAGAATGAATATTAACATAAATCATTTTAATATATGAAATTTAAAAATATTTTTTAATTTATAAAAGGTTAATGGAAAACTTCGTTGAAAAAATAAAAATTCCCTTTTTCGCCTATAATATTGCACAGCATGGCATACATTCATTTAAAACTCTTTGAAAAACACTACGGACCCGCTAACGAAATGTAAATAAAACGTTTTCTCTTGTGTCTAAAAGACAGTCTTATCAGGAAGCTAATGTGCTGAATACATACGTCAGATTAAAACGAACCAATTGCACTGCTATTCATACATAAATCATTGTTATACGCGGAATCAGTTGTGTTTTCTGGAGCATGGTGGACATATTGAACACACGGTCACCAGTTAGGGGCAACTTTTGCAAGCTGCTATTATGTTAATCGTGTATGCTTTTTAGATGGTTTTATTCACATTTCTGCGTGATCGAAATTTATTGTGTACATGGTGTGAAAGAATATATCTAAATAATGTCATTTCGTACGATGGATTTTATTGTTAGATCCAACCGCATAGCGTTACCATTTTCCCGTATTGCTTAGTTTTATAACTATTTATTTTTGTATGAATCATTTTCCCATATTGTTTATTTTTATAACTATTTCTTTTGGTATAAATAATTTTCCCATTGTCTCAAATGTATATCGTCAGAATGTAGAGTGGTTATATACGAGAGTTGTCATTCCAGATCGATTCAAATCGGGATTTAAATTGTTGATTCAAATAACTATTTCAATCAATCTGGATCTAAAAATTATGAAGATTCAAAATTTTGAATTCATACTGTTAAATTCATTTTTATTGGTTGCAAAACAGTTTATAATGAAGGAACTTTTTCAGTACAGGTGAAAACTAATGGGCGGAGTTAACTGCAATTATGGAATAACATGTTTGGAGATTCATAAAATAAACTTTTGTTAAAAAAATTTCGATAGGTTAGATTCCATATATATATATATATATTTATAAAAATCAATTTTTCAAATAATATGAATTGTAACCAAAAAACCTTTTAATAGAAATTAATTTATAAAAACTGGTAATATGTGAATCCAAAATTACAACTCATTTCGTTTTTGAGTTATGCTTAAAAAAACTAATTCGCATTTCAGTTTGGTTTTCACCGATTAGAAAAGAATTTATCGCCTTCTGGGCCTGGCGTTCTATTGAGTATATTTCCATAGATTATTATTTTGTCTTACAGCTGTTTTTGTTATTATCTATATATCGGTATGTAGTAATGAAAGTATATATCTATACATTTTCAATCACTTAATTTATACTTCAGTGTTAATTAATAAATATAAAAGTTTACTTAAATATCTTTAAACCATTTGCGATTCTTCTAATTTAAAAATATCTTTCAGTCTTTAAATTTATAACTGGTGTTACATTTTCAAACAGATAATTTATGATAAAAAATAAGCAATACTAAACAGTTAAAGGTATATATAAATATTATACAGACATACAAACAATAAATACAATAAACCCAACTGGAGTGAAAAATTAGCCAAAGACAGGAATCGAACCCGAAACCACAGTATAATATTTATATATACCTTTAACTGTTGAATGCAGGGGTTATTTATGTGTGTATGTGTGTTTTAATATATATTGAAGTATGAGTGTTTTATTATAATACTAAACAGTTTTTATGTCTGTTTAATCCTGTTAGAGCGCGATATTGTCGAAGTGTCTTAAAAATATATATTCATTAGCCTATTGGTCATATGAATCAATTCACTAGTCATATTAATATTACGCAAAAATAATTATATTCGTATGATTTCACTAAAAATTTCAGAAAACATTATTTTTTTTATGATTCAAATTTCTAATTTTTACTTTAATGATGTAAAAATATTCTTCTTTTTTCAAAAAAAAAAAAAAATAATAATAATAATCAAAACGGAAGAAATAACCGTAAGGGCTCAAAGGTTTATATATGTATTATTCTAAAACTGTTTGACCGAATAACTTTCCGTTTAATATCAAAATGTAAAATTTTTCGGAGATTCCAGATCTGATATCAATATTAAGTATTAAAATTGGAAATTTTAAACTTTGGTAAAATTTCAGTGTTTTCGATGAAACCCCGCACCCCCCCCCCCCCCCCCAAAAAAATAAATAAAATAAAATAAAATAAAATATATAAAAAAGGAGCTTTGGTGCAAACAGATTTGTTTTACGACATTCAGATTCATAGTACAATGATCGTTCAGATTTTTTTTTTAGGAAGGGTGATTGGGCTGGGGGGGGGGGGGGGGGGGATGTTCTGTGCACTTCTAAAAATTATAATTACTGGGAATTCTTTCTTACTTTCTTTTATCTCTAAAAGAAGGAAGTATTCGATTCATGAAAATTTTCAACTTCCGGTCTTCACTTGAGTTATACGTTTTAGAAGATCCTGAAAGATTGTTTTTAGAAAATGACTGCCTGTCTGTCTGAATATCACAAAATTTTATGGGCACACTATCTCAAGAAAAAATACACGGAATTTAATAAAATTTTAAATTCGGTTAGATCAGTGGTTCCCAACGTGGGGCAATTTGACTTTTTACAGGGCAATTTCATGATAATTTATTTGTTTGTTTATTTTTAAATAAAAGACATGTCGTAGACTAAAAGTGGAAAACAGTACATGAAAATTTAAAGCATAACTAAATAAAAATAAAGTTTCAAAAAGTTTCCAATGAAACGTTACTATGGGCACACTATCTCAAGAAAAAATGCACGGAATTTAATAAAATTTTAGATTCGGTTAGATCAGTGGTTCCCAACGTGGGGCAATTTCAGATTTGTTATTATATTGCTGTTATGATAATTTATTTGTTTGCTTATCTTTAAATAAAAGACATGTCGTAGACTAAAAATGGAAAGTAATGCATGAAAATTTAAAACATAACTAAATAAAAATAGTTTCAAAAAATTTCCAATGAAAAGTTCAAAACAAACTATAACCGGAATAATTATACGACATTCTTTTTAAATATTTAGGCACTTTATATGTATAAAAAACGGTTTAAAAAATTTCTGCTTCCGTAATATTATTTTAGTATTACAGACCTTCTTTTTTAATTATTTATTGAAAGGAACTTGCATTTCTATTGATAGAGCAATAAGTCACATGAAAAATCTTTTACATATGAAATTAATAAAAGGGATATCTAAAATTGACTGTGTTGAACTCATTTAGTCGAAAATATATTTGAAATACCTGCAGTAGAGTCCCGCTTAACCGAGTTATATTCTTCTGATGGACTGGTGGCTTCTATTATTATGAAACAGACATTATAAATGAAGTGTTAGGTGAAGATGAAAGATAGAAGCCGTAAAAAACAATTATGGCCATTTCTTCCCCCCATTCTGACCAGAAAACTTTTTAAGGCTGCTCTTTCATCTCCACCTAACACTTCATTTATAATGGCTGTTTCATAATAATAGAAGCCATCAGTCCATCAGAAGAAAATGAAGTAATGGAAATGCCGGAGGCGACACTAAATTCTGATAAAGCAGAATTCCTGTTCTCTAGTTTATCTCATTAATATTGTTATACATTCATGCAAAGTGATGTTTTCCAGGATAAGGAAACCCCCCCCCCCCCCCCACAAAAATATGTACAAAAATAAAAATTATTATTCAAGGACTTAAAAGTCAAAATTATGTGAGTATGCCCCATATCGCAATAACTGATACGCGGAATTTTATCAAACGTCAAATTCTGTAATTCCTCCTGACATAAGTTGGTGCTGATTAAGTTGTCATGTAAATCTTATAACAGTTGACTCTTTTGTGTTTCATTTCTCACGATTTTCGGGATAGCTACGTATATCTCATAAGCTAATGCACACAACTTAATGAAAAATTATATACTTTTTCATAAATATATCTTTATTAGGCCTGGGTGTATACTGCCCAACTGGCACCGTTTTTATGCTGTTTGGGTTTTCCATATTTATCCATCTAACCTGACCAATTGCGAAAAAAATTACATTCAAAAGCATTGTTCAAAAATAATAATGTTAATTCAAAAGTCGTAATGAGTAACTTTTTTTAATTTAAATAATAAATATAAGATAATAACATACGTAATTTATTTGGAAAAATATATATTATAAATGTTTTATTCCTATGCAAAAAAAAAGCATAATTAGAATTTTTTATTAATAATTGAGATTTCCAAAGAATCTCTCTATTCTAAAAAAACGTAACTACCGCTGTCACCGCCGCCGCCGGTTTTGAATTTTTTGTGACCGGAGGTCTTTCTTCGTTAATATTAAGAAAAATATTGCATACAAAAATATGAAAATCGGTGGTATTATAGAGAAATGTTTGACAAACACGCTGATGCAGACAGTTTTTAAATCGAAGAATTATTTTAAGAGATATTTAATGCTAAAGTTGGACAAAATCGTTCCATTAAAAAAGTTTTATAGGAGCAAAAACTGTACATGGGAATTTAATCATTTTTAGATCATTTTATGCGTCAGAATTTCCCGGTGTGCAGATTGCGTTTAGTTTTTTAATTTGAATCATTTTTTGAGGTTTTATTTCTATTTTAAATTCAATTGTTCAGCATTTCGAGAGATATTTTTTTAGATATTTTAGAAAATTGTATTAATTTAAACTGTTGCCAACTGTATAAACAGCGCAAGCAATAATATGTGCTTCAAATTAAAAATTTATTTTACACGTGACTATTATAAACAAGAAAATATAAAAAGCAGGAACGCATTGAAACTTATTATAAAAACTATGTTACACGTGAATTTTAAAAGTGAAAGAATGTTGTAAAATAATAAATTCATTAACATGCGTTAGAAGTCTTAAATAGGAGAAATTACGTCACATTTACGTCACATTACACATTACGTAAAATGAACAAAAAATAATATTGCAAAACAGTTTAAAATTAAAAATTGCGCGAGACATTTATGAAATATTTTAAGATGATATTTTCAACTATTTTTATTAGGATAGCGCAAATAATATTTCACTTCTAACAAAAGTATTTTCACGTGAATAGTAAAAAGAGAAAGAAAAGTTTAGTGAAAATTACATCAGATTAAAAACGATACATTTAATGTGTCATTTATAAAAAAAACTTTCTTTTCGCTTTGCTAAAAAATACCGGGAGGCAAAGATTCTATTTAATTCATTTTATATTAGCTTATTTTGAAATGTCAACTGATTTTATTTAATCAAAGACGGAAAAAGCCATTATATCATTTAACAGCCCGCTGATTTGGCTTTAAAATTCCCAAATGAAAAAGAAATGAATAGAAACCCGTTTATAGGGAGATCGCCACTGTTTTTAAACTTATAATTCAATCTTCCGAAATATTTTTTAAGCCGATCAAATTATCGTGCTTTAATTAATTAGAGTCTGCGGTGTCTGAACGGGGGTTGGCGAGCATAGCTCGTAGGGGGCAGCGCCCCCTAGTTAAATTAAAAAACGTTCATGAGCATTATATTTTAAATTTTATAGTATTTCGCATAAAGTATAAAATTTTGAATAAATTTCTTCGATCATTCTTTTATTTTACCTATAAATAACAGGCATTTTTTCTTAACTTTCATCCCTTTTACCAAGTATTGAAAATTGTTGTAAATTCGTTTATTCACCATTTCTAGCTTCAAGAACTGAAGTCTCAAAAAGAAGTTTGGTGCTGCTACTGAACTTTAAAAAATCCCTGCCGGCCCAGTCTACAGGCGGAGGTAGATTTCGAAGTTAAGTATACTAATTTCTCCAACAAAAACTAAGTCATGATTAGATATAAACCAGCTTTAACAATTTTATCTGGCTTCTTTTGATGAGTTTTTATTTCATTTTTATATAATAGATGGTTTTATCAGAATCATGTTAAGGAGGTATTAAAAAAATACTCATTTTTAATAGAAAAATTATGAAACTTGCTGACGTGATTTTTGAAGAGATTTATAAGCGACCCGTGTTTTTATTTTCGTTCAATGAATTAAAACGTGATTAAAAAACAATTATTTTCTCAGTAAGACAATATTTTTTTTTTCTAACACAATCGCTTCAAGAAATTGTGTTCAAAATGCCCACTTTCACATCATTATTTTTAAATATATTCTGCCTCTATCAATAAATCGATCATTACGGTACATTATATAGTTTCTGAGTAAGAGAATCTACCAATTCGATGCGTTTGAGAGCAAAAATGAATTTAAAAATGAGTAAGAAACGAAGGAGTATGGATATGAATGCACCCTTAATAAGATACTTTTTTTCTTCAACCGCTATGTATTTTTAATTTGCTTTTGCTGTAATAATTGGTCCTATCAAAAACGTGTCTGTATAAATGTTGAAGACAATATTAAGAAGATATATGATGAATTCATGGGGATTTTATATCTTGTGAATTGACGGAGTTATAGATTTTTTTCTTCTTCAACACCCTCCCCCCTTTTTGTTTTTGTTTTCGTTTTTATTTTTTATTTTTTTATTTTTTTTTTTGCGGTAAGAATTTGTCCTATGAAAAACTTGTGAGTATGAAAGTTGTAGATAATATTAAGGAAATTTATAATAAAATAAATTGGATTTTATATCTTGAGAATTGACGAAGTTATGAATTTTTTTTCTCCCCAAAACCCTATTTTTGCGCCCCTTGAGCCTATTTTTAATTTTATCAGAAATTTGTGATACATAATTTTTTGTCCCTATTTTTAGAAGTAATAAAAATTTTAGACTGATTTGACATGTACAAAATTTAAGACGTTATGGGTTTTTTTTCGGTTTTCACAAAACCCCTCCCTATTTCCATCCCCTTGGTCCGATTTTACCAATTAACGAACTTGACCGAGATTTTATGTATCAGTTTGGAAGAGATTTGTGCGGAATTGTGGAAGTTATCGTGTCCAGAACAGAGTGATATATATATATATATATATATATATATATATATATATATATATATATAGAGAGAGAGAGAGAGAGAGAGAGAGAGAGAGAGAGAGAGAGAGAGAGAGAGAGAGAGAGATAGATAAAGATTTTTACTGAGGGTGGTTTTGGGTTCTAAGGGTCATGATCGGTGTAGATCTGAAAAAAAAAATCAGAAATTCCGACATAGGGGAGAATGTAATAGGTAGTATTACATACGAAATCTACCTAAAATATGTTCATCTTTCTTACGAAGAGGATTATGACGGAAGAAGACACAAACAATTATAGAACTGTACTGACATAAATCTGCCCTTTTTTTCCTAACCTTGTTTAGACTGAAATATCGCTCTATTTTTTTTCTCCTGATATGGGTACATACAATTTCGTGTCAGCGTGTGTGTGTGTGTACCATATAAGATATAAAGTTTGGATCTCTGGTTTAAAAAAAATTCAAATTGTCCTAGCAAGCTGCCGAACAATAATTATAAACAAAATGACTTTGTTTTAATATACATTTTTTATATTTCATGTAATAATAGCTAAAAGTATTTCTATCACAGATTTTGTTGCACTTTGTTTAATTATAACTACATATATAAATAACAATTAATATTATATAATAACATTTATAGGAATTTTAGATTAATTTTTGTGAATGTAAAAGTTACTGATATTTTAACAAGAAATATGCAGTATATACCACTGCTATTGCAACAAAAATTATATTCCGTTGGTTGGGATTGGAAATTCTATACCTTTGTAAAAATGTGCGGCTTTATATTTCTTTCTTTTTCGTTGAGAGGTATATTTTTACACCTTGCTTAAAAAAATAAGTAAAGTTTGAAGCTTGATTAAATTTTTTCAATAATGTAGCCTATACTATGTAATTGAAGTTGACTCAAAGATAGCGGGGAGCATTGCGAGTAGCTTTTTGTGTGAAAATAATGTCGGTGTGATCTGCGAAACCTTAGAGAATTTTCTTTTCTAGAAAATATTTTTATTAAGAAAGAATATAATGGCTAGAATGATAGCTATCTCCATGAAAATACTTTGTTGCTGCCTGGAAATAGCGTCATTATTAAAAAAAGTCATTTAAAGAATCGATAGTATGCTACAGGTTTAATAAATATCCGAACTATTTAAGATATTGCCGGATAGAAAATAAAAGTAAAGGTTTCATATTACTGTTAATGCCAAAATTCAAGTTTAGAAAGAGATTTATATTGAATAGTTAACTTTTTGCAAAAATTTTTTTTATTAAGTTTTTGGTTAGTGACAACATATTGGTTGTGCATGATTTTTTAGCTCACCGGTTATCGAAGCCTGAGAGCTAATGTGCCCGCAGTTCTGTATGTACGTACGTATGTATATATCGTAGGCTAATTGAGAAATCCGGCTCTTTGCAAACAGCCTAGGCTCTTTGCAAAGAGCCGGGCTAATTGGAGAATCCATCTCCCTTTTTCCAATTAGCCTGATATTTTGCAGGCTTATTGCAAAGAGCCTAGAAAGCGTTAGGCTAATTGAAAAATAACCACTTATTATCCGATCAGGGTGATATTTTTAGCTCACAGGCTATCAAAGCCTGAGAGCTTATGTGCCCGCCGATTCTGTCTGTACGTACGTACGTACGTATGTACGTAACGCGATAACTCTTGATAGAAAAATCCGATTTGCTTCAATTATTTTTTCTAGGTTCATTCTGATAAGGTGCTTACCTGATTAGTTTTTGGGGTTCATTGGTTAAGGATAAAGGGGGAAAAGGCGGGCTAGCCCCCTCTTAATTTATATAAATGGGTTTTTCATGCAGAAATATTCGATTTGCTCCAAATTTGGTATACCGGTTTATTGTGTTAAGGAGATTCCCTGATTAGATTTGGAAGATCATTATTTAAGTATAAAGGGGGAAAAGGGGGGCTACCCCCTTAATTTAGATAAATCCGTTTTTCATGATGAATTATTCGATTTGCTCCAAATTTGGTATGCCGGTTTATTAAGTTAAGGAGCTACCTTGATTAGATTTGGAGGTTCATTAGTTAGATATAAAGGGAGGAAAGGGGGGCTATCCCCTTCCGTAATTTAGATAAATGGGTTTTTCATGCAGAAATATGCGATTTGCTATAAATTTGGTATACCGGTTAATTATGTTAAGCAGCTTCCCTGATTACATATGGAAGATCATTTTTATGTATAAAGGGGGAAAGGGGGGCAATTGCCTCTCCCCTTAATTTAGATAAATGCGTTTTTCATGTAGAATTATTCGATTAGCTCAAATTTGGTATGCTGGTTTATTATGTTAAGGAGATGGCTTGATTAGATTGGAGGTTCATTAGTTAAGTATAAAGGGAGGAAAGGGGGCTAGACCCCCACCTTAATTTAGATAAATGGGTTTTTCTTGCAGAGTTATTCGATTTGCTCCAAATTTCGTATACCGGTTTATTATGTTAAGGAGCTGCCTTGATTAGATTTGGAGATTTATTGGTTAAGTGTAAAGGATGGACAGGGGCTAGTGTCCCCTTAATTTAGATAAATGGGTTTTTCATACAGAATTATTCGATTTGCTTCAAATTTGATATACCAGTTTATTACGATATGGCTTCCTTCATTTGATTTGGAGGTTCATTGGTTAAGTATAAACGGGGGGAAAGGGGGGCACTTGCACCTCCAATTAATTTAGATAAATGGGTATTCATACAGAATTATCTAATTTAGTTTAATTTTTTTTCTATGTTCATTCTAATAAGGAGCTTTTCTGATTAGATTTGAAAGTTCATTGGTTCAGCATAATGTGAGAAATGGGGGAGCTAATACTCCCCTTTAATTTAGTGAAATGATTTTTTCATGCAGAATTATCTGATTTGCTTCAAATTTGGTATACCAGTTTATTATGTTAAGTAGCTTCCCTGATTAGATTTGGAGGTTCTTTGGTTAAGTAGAAAGGGGGGCAACGGGGACTAATCCGTTCATTTATTTTTCGAGGGGCATTATTCTTTGAAATAAGAATATAATATACAATTAGTGTGAATAGCCTGTGAGCTCAATGCAGTCAGTTTAACTGGGCAATTTTCTTTTTATTAGGTTTATTAACGCATAACCCTACCCAAACCCGAAAAATAAATTACAACAGACCGTACCCCGATCCGAGCAAGACAAAAAAATGTCAGTCTACATGCAACCCGACCCGAACCCGAGAGTTCCATTTGAAAAAACCCGAAATCCCGAACCAGATATCATAACCAACCAAAAATATTCCAAAGATCCATAACCGGATCCGAACAAGACAAATTAGTTTCCGTGGGCACGCAACGCTACCAGAAGCTAAAAATTCCATTCGATGTCAACCTGAAACCCGTCCCGAACCAAACCTTAACCGACAAAAATATTCCAAAGAACTATAACCCGATGCAAGCCAGACAACATAATCTCCGTCCACCGGAAACCCGATCCAAACCTGAAAGTTCTAATTGAACTCAATCCGAAACTTAGTTGTGGTCGGTTTTCGGGTTGACTTCAAATGGAACCTTCAAGTTCGGATCCGGTTGGAAAAAAATTAAATTAAATTAGATAATTCTGCATGAAAACCCATTTATCTAAATTAAGGGGAGGGGCAATTGCCCCCCCCCCCTTTCCCCCTTTTTATACTTAACCAATGAACCTCCAAATCAAATTAAGGAAGCCATATCGTAATAAATTGGTATATAATATTTGAAGCAAATCGAATAATTCTGTATGAAAAACCCATTTATCTAAATTAAGGGGACACTAGCCCCTGTCCCTCCTTTATACTTAACCAATAAATCTCCAAATATAATCAAGGCAGCTTCTTAACATAATAAACCGGTATACGAAATTTCGAGCAGATCGAATAACTCTGCATGAAAAACCCATTTATCTGAATTAAGGGGGGGAGGGAGGGTAGCCCCCCTTTCCTCGCTCTTTACTTAACTAACGAACCTCCAAATCTAATCAGGGAAGCTCTTTAACATAATAAACCGGTATTCGAAATTTGGAGCAAATCGAATAACTCTGCATGAAAAACCCATTTATCTAAATTAAGGGGGGGGTCTGGCCCCCCTTTCCTCCCTTTATACTTAACTAATGAACCTCCAAATCTAATCAGGGAAGCTCCTTAACATAATAAACCTGTATACCAAATTTGGAGCAAATCGAATAATTTTGCATTAAAAACGCATTTACCTAAATTAAGGGGGGGGGGGGGGGTAGCCCCCCTTTCCTCCCTTTATTCTTAACTAATGAACCTCCAAATCTAATCAAGCCATCTCCTTAACATAATAAACCAGTATACCAAATTTGAGCTAATCGAATAATTCTACATGAAAAACGCATTTATCTAAATTAAGGGGAGAGGCAATTGCCCCCCTTTTTCCCCTTTATACATAATAATGATTTTCCAAATGTAATCAGAGAAGCTGCTTAACATAATTAACCGGTCTACCAAATGTATAGCAAATCGCATATTTCTGCATGAAAAACCCGTTTATCTAAATTAGGGGGCGTAGCCCCCCCTTTCCTCCCTTTATATGTAACTAATGAATCTGCAAATACCGGGTGTCCCAAAAAGGACTGACTGATTTTAAAATTCAATAACTTGCAAACGGTGACAGATATTTAAAAAATTCTTGCAGGAGGGTTATGCATAAGGTCAAAAGTTTTTTTACAGTGATTTTCAATTTTAGTTCGAATTACAAACAATAGATGGCGCTGCGATCAATAGACGCTGAATTCAGGCTCGATTTTTGGTACTTCGTGGCCCGGATAATACATTTCCATCTCCTTTTTTCAGCATGGAACAAGAGAAAGGACTAGAAATCGAGCCTGTATTTAGCGACTATTGCTTACAGCGCCATCTATTGTTTGTAATTCGAACTAAAATCGAAAATCACTGTAATAAAACTTTTGACCTTATGCATAAACCTCCTGCAAGAATTTTTTAAATATCTGTCACCGTTTGCAAGTTATTGAATTTTAAAATCAGTCAGTCCTTTTTGGGACACCCGGTATAATCAAGGCAGCTACTTAACTTAATAAACCGGTATACCAAATTTGGAGCAAATCGAATAAGTCATCATGAAAAGCCGATTTATCTAAATAAAGGGGGGTAGCCCCACTTTCCCCCCCTTTATACTTAAATAATGAGCTTCCAAATCTAATCAGGGAAGCTCCTTAACACAATAAACCGATATACCAAATTTGGAGCAAATCGAATATTTCTTCATGAAAAACCCATTTGTATAAATTAAGGGGGAGGTCTAGCCCCCCTATTCCACCTTTATCCGTAACCAATGAACCCCAAAAACTAATCAGGGAAGTACCTTATCAGAGTCAACCTAGAAAAAAAAATTGAAGCAAATCGGATTTTTCTATCAAGAGTTATCGCGTTACGTACATACGTACGTACGTACACAGGTACATACAGAATCAGCGGGCACATAAGCACTCAGGCTTTGATAGCCTGTGAGCTAAAAATATCACCCTGATCGGATAATAAGTGGTCATTTTTCAATTAGCCTAACGCTTTCTAGGCCCTTTGCAATAACCCTGAAAAAAATCAGGCTAATTGGAAAAAGGGAGATGGAATTAGAGGTCTGCACGGGCTCGGGCTTGGCCCGAGGCCCATACCCGGCCCGGCCCGCGGGCCGGGCCGGGCCGGCGGAATGAAGGCGAATTTTCAAACGGGCCGGGCCGGCAGAATTAGGACAATTTTTTCAACGGGCCGGGCCGGCAAAAAAATTAATCGGGCCTATCGGCCCGATATCAGAATTTCAGCGAAGCATATAAAATACGAGTAAAAGCATGATACTTTCAGACATGCTGGTTGAAGTGATAATAACCTCAATACAACCTCATCTCTGTTTGAAACAATAAATCCTTATCAAATTTTCGTTCTTCAAAGATAAATTAATACTATCAAAACTTTATTTGCGGCCCCGTGTCCGATCCATGTGGTTTTGACTAATACCAACACTGTTTGTAACCTGTGTTATAGGTCTGCACGGGCTCGGGCTTAGCCCGAGGCCCGTACCCGGCCCGGGCCGGCGGAATGAAGGCGAATTTTCAAACGGGCCGGGCCGGCAGAATTAGGACAATTTTTTCAACGGGCCGGGCCGGCAAAAAAATTAATCGTGCCTATCGCCCCGATATCAGAATTTCAGCGAAGCATATAAAATACGAGCCATTTTCAATGAATATGATTTTCTCGAGAAGTATAAATTTGCGTCACGAGCGGATCCGAGTTTAACAAAATCAATACAGAAATGTAACATGTCCATCGTAGAGATCGGCATCGTACAGTTGCAAGATGTCTGTCCGAGTTTAACTTTTTTTTCAGCCGACTCGTGCCGGGACGGAACTGGTCTTAATAGATCTCAGGATGTGTAGAACAGTCATTGTGTTTTGCTGTATTAATAGTGATAATGAACTTCTCTTAACAGTATCTTTGGAAATATACCTTAAGGTGGTTCTCATATTCACTGCTCAACAATGTGAAGCTTTCAGACACATTTTCTGACAAAATTTTTAACTATAAAGGCATAAAACTGACAGGCCTGCCTATTGAAGGCTTTTGGAAACGAATAGCTTTTTCCATATTTGATAAATTACTTACAGAGATAACAGAGATTATTGTCACGTGACTGTACGTTTTTCTCCTTTCCTGTGCCATCGCTTCCGGAAATTCGATTCAAAACGCTAACTTTGACAGTATTTTCAGAAAGATATATGGCTTTTATCCATGAAAAAAAACGACATTTACATAGCTTCTGAATAAAAATACCTGCCAATCTTACGCGTTTCCGAAAAGAAAAGAATTCATAAATGTGTCGAAATGTAGCTCCTTTGGATTTGAGAAAGCCTTAAAAATGAGAGAAATATCTTCCCAAATCTACTTTTTATTATACAGCTTCAAAAGTTATCATGTTTTTAATTTATTCTGGTGAACTACCTTAATCTTTTAATGAATCCTTATTTCCATTTTGAAATGTCTGTAGACGCGACGACTAAAACACTGTAAGTAATCGTTAATGTTTACTATTGTGTGTTTTTTGTTTTGCGAACATCATAGTAATGTAAAATATACTGCAAAATGTTCGCATAAATATGTATGTAGTATTCATTAAAAGAACCGTAATTGTATGTTGAGAAAAAACGGATTTTTTTTGTAGAAATTGTGTCGGGCCGGGCCTGTTTTCACTGATTTTTGTACGGGCCGGGCCGGGCCAAGATAGCTTTCGTTCGGGCCGGGCCGGGCCCGGGCCTGGAAATTCCGGCCCGTGCAGACCTCTAAGATGGATTCTCCAATTAGCTCGGCTCTTTGCAAAGAGCCTAGGCTGTTTGCAAAGAGCCGGATTTTTCAATTAGCCTACGACATATATAACAGGATAATTCTTGATAGAAATATCCGATTTGCTTCATATCCAAATTCTTCAAATCCAATTTTGATAAGGTTCATTCTGGGTTCATTCATTAGCAGGTCCCTAATTAGTTTTGGTGTTCATTGGTGAAGTATAAAGGGAAGAATTGGGGCTATTCCCCTCCCCTTAATTTAGATAAAAGGGTTTTTCATGCAGAATTATCCGATTTGCTTCAGATATGTTATACCGGTTTATTCGGATAAGGCGCTTCCCTAGTGATATTTGGAGGTTCATTGGTTAAGTATAAAGGGGGGGGGGATGAAGGATCTAATACCCCTTAATTTAGCTCAATATAATTTTCTTTTCGATTTCTTTATTTTTCGAGGGGCATTATTCTTTGAAATAAGAGTATAATATATAATTTGTGTCGATAGCCTGTGATCTCAATGCCACCAGTTTAATTGAGCACTTTTATTTTTTTATATTATTACCCCAATGGATTTTTTTCCTAATATGGGTACATACAATTTCGTGCCAGCGTGTGTGTGTCTGTGCCATACACGATAAAAAAATTTGGATCTCTGGTTTAAAAAAATCAAAATTTTTCTCGCAAGCTGCCGAAAAATAATTATAAACAAAATGACTTTGTTTTAATATACATTTTTTATATCACATATAATAATAGCTAAAAGTATTTCTATCACAGATTTCGTTGCACTTTGTTATGTGATTTTGTTTAATTGTAACTACATATATAAATAACAATTAATATTAAATAATAACATTTATAACAATTTTAGATTATTTTTTGTAAAATAAAAGTTACTGATATTGTAACAAGAAATATACCGTATGTATCATTGCTATTGCAACTAAAATTATATTCCGTTGATAGGGATTGGAAATTCTATAGCTTTATAAAAATGTGAGGCTTTATATTTATTTTTTTCTCGTTCAGAGACTATATTTCTACACCTTGCTTAAAAAAAAAGCAAAGTTTGAAGCTTGATTAAATCTTTTCAATAATGTAGCCTCTACTATGTAATGGAAGTTTACTCAGAGATAGCGGGGCGCATTGAGGGTAGCCTTTTGTGTGAAAATAATATCGGTGTGATCTGCGAATCCTTAGAGAATTTTCTTTTGTAGAAAATATTTTTATTAAGAAAGAATACAATGACTAGAATGATAGCTATCTCCATGAAAATACTTTGTTGCAGCCTGGAAATAGCGTCATTATTAAAACAAGTCATTTAAAGAATCGATGGTATGCTACAGGTTTAATAAATATCCGAACTATATAAGATATTGCCGGATAGAAAATAAAAGTAAAGGTTTCATATTACTGTTGATGCCAAAATTCAACTTTAGAAAGAGAATTATATTGAATACATTGTAAAAAAAATTCCGCAACGTTCCTGGGAAAAAATGGGCAGCTGAGTTGCCCATTATTTCCAAGAAACATTTCTTGAAAATGACTGGAACTTTACTGTATATGTTAAAAACTTTCTACAGAAATGCCAGTAAGTTTCCTTCGAAATTCCAGGAATATTTCTGTTGACAGCAAAACATTACTGACATTTCACAGCATGCGGGATCCGCAGACGATTTTTACATTTCCAGTTGACAATTTTCGCTTTATTATCATTATTTGTTAGAATGAAAAAATATTTTGAAATTGACATCAAAATTATTATTTATAATTTACACGAAAAAATAAATTTTCTGTTAAAATTCAATAAAGTAAATATATATATGATATATTGTTTCTGAACTTTGCTTAAAATATAAAAATATATAAATGTAAATAATAATTAGAAAAAAAAATCTAGACATAAAATATTTTGGATTTTCGTCAGTAATTATGTTAGTTTACAAGTTAGATAAAATACATATAAATTTTCATGAAAAAAAAACCTAAACGTAATTGTATATTTTTTCCGAAAATAAAAAAGAAATTCAAATCTGTAGCAATTCAAAGTGTCAAATATATATCAAATTTAAATCAAATTGTAATAAAGTGTTAAAATATAAAATTAATTAAAAAAGAAAAAAAAAAGTCAAGAGGTAGCATCGAACTCGGACCGTACGGGTAGCGTGCGAGCTTTCTGCGTCCACACCACGAAAGACACGTTGAGAGCTGCAAACTAATAGGTATTTGAAACGTATCCTAAACCTCGGCATCTAATTTCTGAAAATCTAAGGCCCATTTGAAGAAATCCTTTCACAAGAATAATTAGAGATAAGAACTCGAAAACATACTTTAAATTAATCAAAATCGGTGAGAATCATGTTTGATGGTCCCCTGGTTAATGGAGATCCAAATAATATGTGTATTTTTTTTTACACGGTCTGTTCGTTAAACATTCCACAGACAAGTACAAGAGATAATCTCTTAGCGATGTCACAGAGGTATTGTATTTTCATCTGAATTGTCTTGACAATAGAGACGTAAAGGATTATGTCGTCTATTGATTTATTTGCATTTCATATTAATTTTTTTACATTCATTTAAGGAATTCGTTTTCGAGCAACGGATTATAGCAAAAAATTAATAATTGGCGGCCGCAGCGTTGTGCTGTTTCCAACTTTTGTTCAGGAACGTTTCAGATAAGAAAACCAGAATTTCACAGGAAAGAGCTAAATTATTCTGAAAACCTGAGAAAAGGCGAAACGTTCCTGGATTTTACATGGAACGTTACCATTTTTTTTTACAGTGTAGTTGACTTATTGCAAAAAAAAAAAAAAAAAACTTTTTTGTTAAGTTTTTGGTTTGTGACAACATATTGGTTGTGCATGATTTTTTAGCTCACCGGGTATCGAAGCCCAAGAACTAATGTGCCCGCAGGCTCTGTATGTATGTACGTATGTATGTAACAGAATAATTCTTGATAGAAATATCCGATTTGCTTCATATCCAAATTCTTCAAATCCGATTTTGATAAGGTTGTTTCTGGATTCATTCATTAGCGGTTCCCTAATTAGTTTTGGTGTTCATTGGTGAAGAATAAAGGGGAGAAACGGGGGCTATTCCACCCTTAATTTAGATAAATGGGTTTTTCATGCAGAATTATCCGATTTGCTTCAAATTTGTTATACAGGTTTATTCGGATAAGGCGCTTCCTTGATTATATTTGGAGGTTCATTGGTTAAGTATAATGGGGGGGAATGAAGTATCTAATCCCCTTAATTTAGCTAAATGGTATTTTTTTTTTTGTTGATTTCTTCATTCTGCGATAGGCATTATTCTTTGAAATAAGAGTATAATATAGAATTTGTGTGGATAGCCTGTTATCTCAATGCCATCAGTTTAAGTGGGTACTTTTCTTTTTTTATATTACTACCCCCAATGGATAAAGATTGTGTTATTAAACATATACAGTTGTTTAGTATTTTTTCCTTCATAAAAACGGACGTTTGTGCATAATTTACATATACCTTTTTAAATATGAATATAACAGTTATTTAGTAAATTCAAGACAATGAATATATGAAGCGTTATATCCTTTGGAAGATAAATAAACTTCCTGTTCAAAACAAGAGGATTATGGAAGTGAACTTTTTAAAATCTACATTGTACCGACACTGCAAATATATTGTAAAGCAATTCGGTAATACAATATATGGCCAAAGGTGACCGGTCACTTGCAATTTTTGACGTTTTGTTAAATATCTAGAAAAATACCCGAGGAATTAACCTGAAACTGCAGGTGTGTAAACAGTATAATATAGGTCATATAATTCTATGAATTTTTTTTTCCCGAAACCCCATAGGGTCCGTCAAAAAATTGAAAATGAACGAATATCTTTTGGATAACCCTGTCAAAACTAATGGAGCAAAAGCGTTTAAACTCGAAATTATTAATAAGTGGCTAATTGTAATATACTGTGTTCATTTTTATGAGGATAGCATGTATACTCGTAGAGAAATTAAGGTTTTTATAAAAACAATCCCAATTTTCGCCAAGTTTTTTACTTATAATTTGCAGAGTTCTCAATATAAAAAAAAGTCATTTTCAGAAAGAAAGACAAAAAATATTGTACACAATACTCTGTAGTCAGAATTAAAAAATAATAAAAATTGGATAAAAAATAGGTAGGTTTACTACAAAATGTTTCACTGCGCATGCGCGAATGCAATCAAAAAATAATGTCCATAATGTGTTAGCTAAATGTATAGATCAACTTTTGTAAAAGTCTCAAAAACATAGTTTGAAAAGTCTAATAATAATCGTTTATAAAATAAGCTCAAAATCCGTTGTTCCCGAAATGAAGCAAAAACATGAGATGTTGTATCGTTATATCCATTGATTAGTGCCAATTTAGCATACACAATTTAGAACGTACTACTGTATTTGGATACAACCCCTCATCGTTTTGTTTCACCAAAAAATTTTTATTGGGATTAAAATATATAAGCATGTTTGTTGAATCCATGTATTTAAAAAATAACAAGATGCAAAATTAGTATTTATAGGGGACTCCAAACTGACAAACAGTTGTCAAGCAGAAAGTTGGTGTAACAGGCTACGCGCAGAATAAAAAATAAATAAATAAATAAATAAATAAATAAATAAATAAATAAAACTTGTATTTAAGGCATTTTTATATGTTCAATACAAAGTTATATTTAGCTAATATAAAATTTTGAAAATTTCAACAGCATAATCTTTAACCTAAAAAAATATATTTTTTGAACAATGAAAACGAAATTTTAGGTTCATTTTATACAGATTAACATGAAAGATATGTTTTGAAAATTTCATGAAAAAATATTCAGAACTTCTTGAGATATCCTGCACTCTATGCCGAAAAACGTCATTTGGAGAAAAATGACTTCCAAATTTCGGAAATGCCGCTTCAGTTATTGAGCGGGTGCTATTCTAATAGCATTAACTTCTCTTCTAATGAGAATTTCAAGGAAACAATCATGTCTAAATCTTCATAAAAGATAGAAGTTTCACATCTAAAAAAATTAAAATTTTGAAAATTTTTAAGCTTTATGAGTCCTGAGACCTTTTAAATAAATAACGGGCTTAAATCTTTTTGGAACGATTAGAAAGGAATTTCACTTTAGTTTAAAATGAGTTTCAAATTTTAAACGTTCATGCATCTTAAAATATTTTATCAGATTTTTCCCAATGAACTTAAAACTTAAAATGAAATTTACTTTAACATTCAAATATAATGCAAAAGTAGTTATGAGATTGAGAAATTGTAAGGTTTTTTTTTTTTTTTTTTTTTTTTTACAATTTATATGTGTATACGACCAGTGAAGGATAATATATGAAATGCATTTAATACATTTTATTAATTTTAGTATAATTATTCTAAAATGTGTCCAAGACATCAGGATTCGAACCAGAGACTTTTCTTTGGCTTAAGCTGCCAATTCTCTGCCAACCGCGCTGTCCTGGACAAATCTCGCACACAATTCACCCAGAGAACCTTTTTGATTATCACATCTAGTTTTGATTATTTGATTATCACTCAAAAGAATAAATCGCAAATAGTGGAATTCTAAGAAACGTCAGATACGTAATTAAAATTTATTAATTTAAACAAAATTTTTCTGATTTGTAAATACATCGCACTAATTGTAATTTTCCAACTGAGGGAAATGTTAGTGAACATTAATTAGTGTAGGTTATTAGTAATCGGATGACACCGGTATAATTTTTATACGATAATTTGCGAGAAAGTTATTAGGGGTGTATTCTATTTTTTTAATCAGAACCGCATACAAAATAACTAAAATATTGGATATTCTATGTGAATTTCGAAAATATACAGCTTTAACATGCCTTTGCTCATTGAAAATAATATTGACGAGTCATTCTGTAAATACTTAAAAATATTTCTTTTATTCTGGAGTAGATCTCGGATTATCCGTACCGGTCGTGACCGAGGTCGATCCGGTTAATTAAAAATCCGGATAATTGGACAACTTAAAAAAACGGCTATGACAATGTTTTCTTGGTAACTTTGGAACGCGGGAAAATTATGCATGGGACTGATAGAAGTGAAACTTCTTATGTTCTAGAAACAGTTGATTTTATGCATCGCTCTCTTTGCATTTGATGGTGATTTTAATATTTCAGGATTAAGTAATGGTTATTTGATGGTTAACTTTCGAGACATCCATCTGAATTTACCCTACCGCGCCTAAAGAAATTTCACTTCAAAAACTTTAGAGAAGGCGAGAAAAACACGTATGGTCCTTGATCTATCTGGTTAATTGATCTTTTCGGTTAATCAGCATCCAGATAATCGGCGCTCTACTGTACTCTTCGATGAATAAAAGTTTAAATTGATAAGCTACGTACTTTTAAAATTAATATATTTCCTGCTGATTGTGCGAAAATGCATCATTTTAAAAGGATTTTAGATATTTTTTATGAAAATAAATGTTTGCATAATCAACATTATTTTTATTTAAGACTAAAATGACTATTTTAAACAATGTCGCATATTATAAAAAAAAAAAAAAAAAAAAAAAAAAAAAAAAAAAAAAAAAACATGTGAAATTATATATTATGACTGTTCTGTACATGCTAAGGGCTTTGAAAAATTTCATAACTACTTAAAAGTTCAATTTGTGTAATTTTCTTTTGATATTTTGAAGAAATTAATGTAAGTCATGCTTTAGTTTTTAGGTTTCACCATTATCCATTTGCATCTAATTTTTTCAAAATTGCTGCTGATGGTATTTTTTTCCACCGTTTTTTAATTTTTAAATTGATAAAGCTAATAATTTTTTCACAAAGTTTTGCCTATTTTTCATAATATATTAGTTGAAAACAAATTTTATTGCAGAAGTTAATGTGTTCATGAAGTTTTAAAATTAATGCACCGAATTAAGTTAACTTAATTCATTAAAAGTAATGAACCATGTCCGTGTTATTGAAAAGTATTATATGCAAATGAATGACATAAAACGTAAAATTGAATGCCCTCCCTACCTCCACCTAAAAAAAAAAAAAAAAAAAAAAAAAAAAGATATAAAGCATTACAGTTTAAGTTCATAAATCAAAGAGCAGTACGGCTAAACTAGTTTGATTTATAACGCAATATGCAAATCGTATTATTTGAAAGAAAGGGACATAAAACTAATAAAAGATATTCTGCTTCAAAAGTAATGATGAATTACTATAGTAAATATTGGTTTTGTTGAAGACACTATGCCAGTAAGATAAGGATTTCTATGTCAAAAACTTGATGAATATGGTATCTACTTTAGTCTCCATTTATTCTAAAACTATTTTAGAAAGTTTAAACCAAATGCCCAGCAAAACATGAATTATTACCCGATAAAAACTTTTTTAAAATGACAATGATATAAACCTCTACGATAAACAAAATCGTATTCGTTATACGATCAGTTACCTACCAGATTTTTCTTTAAAAACAACAACAACAACAACAAGAAAAAAACATTTAAATAAAATTTCGAAAGTTTCTTCTAATTTTTAATGTTTTGTCATTTAATGATATCAGAGCAGTATCAAATCAAAAAGACATGCAAATACAGTCGAACCCCGATTTAACGAGTCTTTCGGGACTAGCAACTATGTTCGTTAAATCAAGATTATTCGTTAAATCGGGATAATCAAAGGAATATTTCTATATAACACAACAACTTAAAAAATGGCAATAAATAAGAAGAACAATGTTCACTTACCTTAACCCTTAAATGCCGGGTGTTGCTTTTCGTCAACATACACAATTTAGGCTCTAAAATACTATTAGAATAATATTGAAGCTATAATGCCTAATGTTGCTAATAAAATACATTCTGAAAATATTATTAAATCGATTTTTAACATGTAGATGGCAACACTTGCGCTGTTTAAGAATAAAGATAGATTTATTTTTTCAATTGTTGCTACCCGTTCTTTTTGTTTTGTTTGGAAGCTTGCGAAATACCCTATTTTGTTCTGCAGTGAGCAAGTAAAATTTATTTCTTATTATAGTTCCTAAAATTCTTGTGTGTTTAATACTATAGAATTTTATCAAAGAAAATTATTTTTTCAATTAAAGACCAGTATTGCCGATTAGTAACAAACTGTTTTTAGCCGTAAACCATACTTAAAACAAAATATGATTTTTTAAAATATTTTCCCCATGATTTATATAAAAAATGAAAGCCGAAAAACATTATTACAATGATTTTTGAAAAATCAGGCATTTAAGGGCTAAGGGTGTTCTCAAATCCAAAAGGGCAACTTTCTGACATAAGTTTTAATTTATTTTTGTTCAAAAATGCATGAAACTAGCAAGTGTTGTTGTTCAGAAACTATGTCATCGAGCTGTTTTTCCAATTTTTTGCAAACGCAATAGATCTTTCAGAAAACAGCGTCAAAGTGGACGTTTTGAACCGAGTTTCCGCGCGAGCGGAGAAAAAGCACTCAAGAGCGGGCGGAAAACGTGTTTGTCACGTGATCAAAAATGCTTATAAGTCAATAGGTAATTAATTGATCAGAAAAAGGAAAAAACAGTTCAATTCCAAATCGCTTCTAAGGCCAGGCTTTCCAATTTTATACCTTTCCGTTAAAAAATGAATTTGTAAATGTTTCAAAACGTTTTGCGCTTGTTGAGCAGAGCAGTTGTGAACAGCCTTAATAATGATGTTAAACATTTGTTGCTCTAAGAAAGCGCTCTGTATAAACATTGATTCTTTTTTTATGTACTACTACAAATCAAAAGCATTGTAATTCACAAAAAAAATTATTTATTCAAATTTTATCGATAAATTGTCAGACATCTTTTATAAATGTTTCTTTGCTTTGTTTCGATTTTGTATTCCAAACTTCTTTATAGATTTTTTTTTCTGAAGCTGTGAAAACAATGTCACCAACATCATGAGCCATCAACTACCATTTCAAAGTATCCAAACTGCTAACTGCTTTTTTGAACGTTACATGCTTCATTTCTATTTCATCTTCTTCATCCGAACCACTACTACTGCTATTAATAACCTCGGTGTAACGTGCATTTTTGCATGTACATATTTCTGCATCATAAGATACATATTTAGAAAATTAACAAACAGAGACATTGAAAATTTATAAAAATATTAGAAAATTTATTCAATTTCTCATTTTTTTTACATCGAAAATTATTCGTTAAATCGGGATATAAATTCGTTAAATAGAAGTATTTTTGTTCCATTTTCGCTGGGACCATAAAGGAATTCGCTTAAGCGAGAAATTCGTTAAATCGCGATTCGTTAAATAGGGGCTCGACTGTATGTTTATTTTTTAAATAAATTAAAACATTTATTTTATACATATTATAGTTAAAATATTATAAATGCGTAAATGCACTTAACTTTAAGTTTTGCGCAGCAAACTGGGACATATTATTAAATGCGCATTCTATAATAGCAAGTGATTATTTTTTTTCAAATCGGGGTTTATATCTTATTTATAAACAAAATTTAAAATATGGAATTGCTAAATAAATTCACAAAGTGATGACTATGGATTACCGCATCATTATAAAATTAAACTGTAATTTAATATATTTAAATATATATAAAGGATGGTTAAAAAAAAAAAAAAAAAAAAAAAAACGCTTATAGAATGACATGTCAAATCAGCCATACAGCAAGGATAAAAAATCACATAGGAACATTGGGTCGTAAACCACTTATTTAGCCACAAACACAGGGTGTTTCATCCTAACTGATCCTGGGTTGACGATAATAATTTCGAGAAAAATAAAAACATTGTAATGAAAATTCAACGATATGTCCCTTGTTTTGTGTGAAATGTGATAACATCACGAAAAGATCTGGAAAAACATGTTGCTCAAGCAGTCGATGATACCGTATGGATTGATAATCACAGTCAAAAATGTGAGGCGTCAATTACGCGTAAAGTGCAAACTTCTACCACTTTTGTTAGGTGTTATCACATTTACAACAAATATGAGAATGTCTATTAAATGATATTCAAAGCTGGAGTAGCACAGTTGAAGCTTATTCCAACAGAGCGAAAAATGTCCAGACCAGGGATCGAACCTGGATACTTGGCGTGCCGTGCCAATGCCTTACCTGTTAGGCTATCCGGACCGATACCTGGCTGACATAATTCACTCTTATTAGTTGGACTTGGCTGCGAACTGCAGCGCTATTTCATTCATCCGAGCTATAACTATAGCATTTACATGATGAAACTTCTTTAACACGGAAACTCCTGTATACCATGTAATTAGGTCATAATTAAGGGAAAGAATATTTTTTCCAACTGGATTATATCATATTCAAAGCTGGAGTAGCACAGTTGAAGTTTATTCCAACAGAGCGAAAATTATGTCAGCCAGGTATCGGTCCGGATAGCCTAACAGGTAAGGCATTGGCACGGCACGCCAAGTATCCAGGTTCGATCCCTGGTCTGGACATTTTTCGCTCTGTTGGAATAAACATCAACTGTGCTACTCCAGCTTTGAATATGATATAATCCAGTTGGAAAAAATATTCTTTCCCTTCATTATGGTCTATTAAATGTTTTATTTTAATGTACTTCAATTTTCTGAAAGTTACTACCGTATGCTCAAATTGAGTTAAGATGAACCACCCTATATTTATGACTAAATAAGTAGTTTGCGACCGTATGTTCCTATGTGAATTTTTCATCCTCGTTCTATGGTTGATTTCCAGTGCCATTTTGTAAACTTTTTTGAATCCCCTGTATATATACAGGGTGATTTTTTTTTTTTTTAAGTTGTGAAAGTAAAACTCTATAACAAAAGAACCACTGATCCAAATGACCAAAAATTTCACCAGTATCCTCCCAAGACAATGATAATATTTTAGGCGTGGTAAAATAAATAAATAAATAAATAAATAAAAAAGAAATAAAAAAAGTCCTTCCGGCCAGTGCCGGGAGGAAGAGGTAGCTTTCACATTCCTTATTTTAAAAAAGCCAACTTATATCATTCAGACAGACGAAGCTCAATATAGTGGAAACTGAATATAGGAGATTCAATACTAATTTTTATCAATATAATGAATGAGAATTTCGCGAAATTAGTCAGCTTTATCCAAGCTGCTTTTCTTTAAAGTAACTCATATTTGGCTGCCAAATTCGGCGATTTCTTAAAGTGCCTACCATTTTAAGACAACATGGTGGATGAGGCTAACCAGTGAACTTGGTCGAGACCTTAGTAATTGCTGTTCACATGCTCACTCACATCGGAATCGGTTGATATATACGAGTGCTGTCGCATGCAAAAAATCAGATTTTTCAAAATGTCACCCACAATAGAAATTGAAACTGCTATATCTGAGCCATTTTTTAAGGTAAAGACAAACAAAAAATGCTCCTGAATCCTTATATCAAGGTCAAATACTTAAGAAAGAAAACTTTTTCAATTTCTAATTTTTTTGCACCTCACTTTAAATATATATATATTTTTTTTAATTTAATGGCCGCCATTTTGAAACAAGATGGCTGATGAATCTGGCCAGCGAACTTGGTCGAGGTATTGATGTATACTATCCACATGCCTTCTTACATCGAAATAGGCGAATACGTGTGTTATCGCGTGACAAATAAAAGATCGTTTCAAAATGTTAGCCATGCTAGAAATTTAAAGTGCTATAATTCAATCATTTTTTAAGATATAAACAAAAGAACAAATTTTCAGAACCAAAAACTGCTCCGGAATCTTTGTATCAAGGCCAAATACATAAAAATTTTTTTTTTAATTTTCCCATTTTTTAATACCTCGTTTTAAATTTTAAATTTAATTTTTTTTTAAATGGCAACCCTTTTGAAACAAGATAGCGAATGAAGCTGGCCAACGAACTCGGTCGAGACATTAGTATGTACTATGTACAGACCAAGTTACATCCAAATCGGTTCATAAAAAGTCCTTCCGGCCAGTGCCGGGAGGAAGAGGTAGCTTTCATAATCCTTATTTAAAAAAAGCCAACTTATGGCCAACTTAAAGCCAACTATCATGCAAACACACGAAGCTCAATTTAGTGGAAACCGAATATAGGAGATTCAATACTAATTTTTATCAATATAATGAATGAGAATTTCGCGAAATTAGACAGCTTTATCCAAGCTGCTTTTCTTTAAAGTAACTTATATTTGGCTGCCAAATTCGGCAATTTCTTAAAGTGCCTGTCATTTTAAGACAACATGGTGGATGAGGCTAAGCAGTGAACTTGGTCGAAACCTTAGTAATTGCTGTGCACATGCTCACTCACATCGAAATCGCTTAATATATAGGAGTGCTGTCGCATGCAAAAAATCAGATTTTTCAAAATGTCACCCACAATAGAAATTGAAACTGCTATATCTGAGCCATTTTTTAAGGTAAAGACAAACAAAAAATGCTCCTGAATACTTATATCAAGATCAAATACTTAAGAAAGAAACCTTTTTCAATTCCTAATTTTTTTGCACCTCACTTTAAATGTATATATATATTTTAATTTAATGGCCGCCATTTTGAAACAAGATGGCTGATGAATCTGGCCAGCGAACTTGGTCGAGGTGTTGATGTATACTATCCACATGCCTTCTTACATCGAAATAGGCGAAGACGTGTGTTATCGCGTGACAAATACAAGATCGTTTCAAAATGTTAGCCATGCTAGAAATTCAAAGTGCTATAAATCAACCATTTTTTAAGATATCAAAAAAGAACAAATTTTCAGAAACAAAAACAGCTCCGGAATCTTTGTATCAAGGCCAAACACATAAAAAAAATCTTTTTCATTTTCCAATTTTTTAATACCTCATTTTGAATTTTAAATTTAATTTTTTTAAATGGCAACCCTTTTGAAACAAGATGGCGAATGAAGCTGGCCAACGAACTCAGTCGAGACATTGGTATGTACTATGTACAGACCAAGTTACATCCAAATAGGTTCATAAATACGCCTGTTATCGCGTGACAAAAATCAGGTCGTTTTAAAATGTCAGCCACAAGAGAAATTCAAAATGCTATTACTCAGCCATTTTTTTTAGATATAGACGAAAGAAAAACTGTTCCGGAATCTTTGTATTAAGGTCAAACACATACAAAAAAAATCTTTTTCATTTTCCAATTTTTTGGTATCTCATTTAAATTTTTTTATTTTTTAATTTTTTTAAATGGCCGCCATTTGGAAACAAGATGGCGGATGAAGCTGGCCAACGAACTAGGTTGAGATATTTGTATGTACTATGTACACACCAAGGTACATCCAAGTCGGTTCATAAATACACCTGTTATTACGTGAGAAAAATCAGGACGTTTCAAAATGTCAGCCACGCTAGAAATTCAAAATGCTATAACTCAGCCATTTCTTAAGATATAGACGAAACAAAAACTGCTCCCGAATCTTTTTATCAAGGTCAAACAGATAAGAAGAAAATAGTTTTTCAATTTTCAATTTTTGGTACCACATTTCAAATTTAAATTTTTCTTAAAAATTTAAATGGCCGCCATTTTAAAACAAGATGGCGGGTGAAGCTGGCCAACGAACCCGGTCGAGACATTGGTATGTACTATGTATAAACGAAGTTACATCCAAATCGGTTCATAAATACGCCTTTTATCGCGTGACAAAATTCAGGACGTTTCAAAATGTCAGCCACGCTAGAAATTCAAAATGCTATAACTCAGCCATTTTTTAAGACATAGACGAAACAGAAACTGCTCCGAAATCTTTGTATAAAGGTCAAATACATAAGAAAAAAATATTTTTCCATTTTCAATTTTTTGGTACCACATTTCAAATTTTAAATTTTTAAAAAATTTTTAAATGGCCGCCATTTTGAAACAAAATGGCGGATGAAGCTGGCCAACGAACTCGTTCGAGAGATTGGTATGTACTATGTACACACCGAATTACATCCAAATCGGTTCATAAATACGCCTTTTATCGCGTGACAAAATTCAGGACGTTTCAAAATGTCAGCCACGCTAGAAATTCAAAATGCTATAACTCAGCCATTTTTTAAGATATAGACGAAACAAAAACTGCTCCGGAATCTTTGTATAAAGGTCAAATACATAAGAAAAAAATATTTTTCCATTTTTAATTTTTTGGTGCCACATTTCAAGTTTTAAATTTTTTTAAAAATTTTAAATGGCCGCCATTTTGAAACAAAACGGCGGATGAAGCTGGCCAACGAACTCGGTCGAGAGATTGGTATGTACTATGTACACACCGAATTACATCGAAATCGGTTCATAATTACGGCAGTTACAGTGTGACATAGGTCAGATATATATATATATATATCAATTTTGAACGGAGGGTGGTTTCGGGGTCTGGGGGTCATGATCGATGAAAATATACCAAATTTTTTTGAAATCGCTTTCCTCCGAACGGCTGCAATAGGTAGCTTTTTTGTAAAGAAAGCTACCTAATACGCCCGTTATCGCATGACAAAAATCAGGCCGTTTTAAAATGTCAGCCACAATAGAAATTCAAAATGCTATTACTCAGCCATTTTTTTAGATATAGACGAAACAAAAACTGTTCCGGAATCTTCGTATTAAGGTCAAACACATACAAAAAATATCTTTTTCATTTTCCAATTTTTTGGTATCTCATTTTTATTTTTTTATTTTTTAATTTTTTTTAAATGTCCGCCATTTTGAAACAAGATGGCGGATGAAGCTGGCCAACGAACTCGGTCGAGATATTTGTATGTACTATGTACACTCCAAGGTACATCCATATCGGTTCATAAATACGCCTGTTATTACGTGAAAAAAATCTGGACGTTTCAAAATGTCAGTCACGCTATAAATTCAAGATGCTGCAACTCAGCCATTTTTTAAGATATAGACGAAACAAAAACTGCTCCGAAATCTTTGTATAAAGGTCAAATACATAAAAAAAAACATTTTTCCATTTTCGATTTTTTGGTACCACATTTCAAATTTTAAATTTTTTTTTAAATTTTAAATGGCCGCCATTTTGAAACAAAATGGCGGATGAAGCTGGCCAACGAACTCGGTCGAGACATTGGTATGTACTATGTACACACCGAATTACATCGAAATCGGTTCATAAATACGCCTTTTATCGCGTGACAAAATTCAGGACGTTTCAAAATGTCAGCCACTGTAGAAATTCAAAACGCTATAACTCAGCCATTTTTTAAGATATAGACGAAACAAAAACTGCTCCGGAATCTTTGTATAAAGTTCAAATACATAAGAAAAAAATATTTTCCATTTTTAATTTTTTGGTACCACATTTAAAATTTTAAATTTTTAAAAAAATTTTAAATGTCCGCCATTTTGAAACAAAACGGCGGATGAAGCTGGCCAACGAACTCGGTCGAGACATTGGTATGTACTATGTACACACCGAATTACATCGAAATCGGTTCATAATTACGGGAGTTACAGTGTGACATAGGTCATATATATATATATATATATATATATATATATATATGGATATATATATATATATATATATATATATATATATATATATATATATATATATATATATCAATTTTGAACGGAGGGTGGTTTCGGGGTCTGGGGGTCATGATCGATGAAAATATACCAAAATTTTTTGAAATCTCTTTCCTCCGAACGGCTGCAATAGGTAGCTTTTTGTAATGAAAGCTACCTAATAAACTTAAAATTGCACTAAGAGATGGCGCTGTAAGTTAACAAAAACAGAGAATATCATCAGCGGGAGGAAAAACAATGGACGGTAATTTGAGAAAAAGAAAACTTCATTACGCATATCAAAAACATGCAGAAAGTAGTAATTGGGAAAAGGCACTGCGAACACATTCGCAGGAACAGAACGAAACAAAAATATGGAGCAAAGCATTCATACGGAACATCACGACTAACACAAGAGATTTTCAATGTGCTGTTCACCATTTTCAGCTACGAGTTGGAAAAGTGAAACCGCATGTTCAACAACAAATCAAAGAGTATCCTGCTGAATACTGTGTATCCGGTGCACAATGCGTGCCTTCAGGTCAGCTAAGTTCATAACACCAACACAATACACATTATTCTTCAGGTACCCCAGAGACAGAAATCGCAGAAATTGAGATCAGAATAATGAACACGAGGTGTACGTACTTTACATTTTTATTGCAACTGTGCGTGTGTCATGCGCAAGTTCGTCTCCCGACTTTACTGCATGTACAGCGCCATCTGTCGGGGCGATTTTAATTTTTTTTTAACCACGGCTAAAATTTGCCATTGCTTTGGGAGCATACTGGTGAAATTTCAGGTCATTTAGATCAGTGGTTCTTTTGTTATAGGATTTTACTTTCACAACTTTAAAAAAATCACCCTGTATATGTTTTTAAAATATAGTAGGTAATACAAAATGTTTACTGTATTAATCAAACAATTTTTTTTATTGTTGTCTTCAAAGATTTACAGATAATATCGCCCTTAATGATACCATCCTCATAACTACTATTTTAGAAATTAACTCGGTAGTACTAGCGCCGGGTCTAACAGATCCTGGGTGCGTATGTTTTTTTTTACACTTGTCATCACTATTTTTTGAAAAATAATCTTTAACTTACTTTATCGCATAATATGTATGAATTATCTTCGACTAAATACGGTGACGATTATTATTTGTATTTATTGGTGTCAAAGTAAAAACCGCTCATACCCTGGTAAGTCGTGATTTCTCACGTGTTATACGAGAATTTCAGTTAAAGTTTTAATAATTTGTATGAAATTTTAAGAGGAATTATATTTGATTTCAAAGATTTCTGTACACTACAGTGCAATTTTGCGTACTGATGCACTATTAAAACATAATAATATACTTTGACTTTGGCTTTTATTCCTGAAATATTGATCATAGACATATATTCTAAATTGCAAAGTTACGTAAAAAAATTACAGAATTTTATGAAATCGATTAAGATTTTCGTGGGATTAAGTTTGAAGAAATACAAAATTTAAATTTTTATACGAACCCCTACAAAAAATTTCATTTTGAGTAAAATTTGTCCTATACACTAATAAGGTCATGCACAAAATTTCAACATTTTATCATAAAAAGTCGCAGAGATATGTTTAAACAAATTTGGTGATGAGTTAATCCTAAATTAAAATGTAAATGCTTACCGCTAGAGTAGAAATCATTTTTTCCTTTCGTAATTTGTGTACGACTCCTGAAATGCAAACATCGGTATTATATATCCCCTTCCCGATCTTATATACCGTCAGTGAAAGATGGTAGACAGAATTTATGTATTTTCATATCTCTGTGACTTTTTATGATAAAATGTTAAAATTTTGTACTTATCTTTATTAGTGTATGGGGGGGGGGGTCATTTTACTTGAAAGTAAATTTTTTTTGGGGGGGGACGTATAAAAATTTAATTTTGTATTTCTTCAAATTTAATCCCCTGCAGATTTTAATCGATTTCATAAAATTCTGTAATCCTTTTTTACGCAACTTTGCGATTTACAATATATCTCTCAGATGAATATTTCAGGAATAAAAGCCGAGGTCAATGTTTTTGGGAAACACTTTATAAATTCAATATATATATATAATAAGCATGTGGCGGTAGTGACACAAACAGGAAGAGATTTCATAGCAAGTTTCTCATGCACAAAGTTAATTTGAGCGCTATTTTTGGGCGAGAAAGTTGTCGTTATGCGTCTTTTAAGAAGAAGAAATTCCTTCCAGCACGTCTCTCTTATAGTTTCATCGAGGTAGAATTGTAGTCTACCGGGATTTTGGTATATCCTACCGCAGTATTGCTGGTCGCGTTGGTCGAAATACCATGACTGTCAGTAGAATATGGAAAAGATGGGTTCATAACAGCTATACGGAACGCCGTGAAAGATCTTAGCACCTCCCCCTTCACAAACAGCCGAGTCTACAGACCTGTTATACGAATTGGCTTAAGGGATCGTATAGCAACGTCACAAACCCTGAGTCAAGAAATGGCATCGTTTGCACAAGAAGTGTCTGCTCGAACAGTGCGACGATGTTTACAGCAGCATAGACTGTCACGGCGACCATGGTTTCGGCTGTCCTTCACCCTGCCTCATTGACAGAAGCGCCTCCAATGATGTGATCAACATCGAATCTTGACGAAGGAATGGCGTCACATCTTCTTTTCAGACGAATCCAGGTTCTATATACAGCATCATGATAGCCTCTATCGTGTTTGGCGGCATCGTGCAGAGTACACATTGCCAGCCTGCGTTCGACATCGTCATACTGGCTTATGACCCGCGGTGATGGCACGAGAAGCCATTATATACACGTCCAGTTCACTTCTTTTGCGTATTGCCGGCAATTTAAATAGCAGCCGTTACCATGGTTCGTACGCCGCCTTGAATTTTTCAGGCCTTGAATTTTTCGGCACCAGTATTATCTTATAGAAAATCTGTTCTTAAAAGAATGTGAAATTTTGCGCGTTTAACCTAGATTTTTTTTTATATAAAAATATACTGGTGGTTTTCCTGGAGAAATAACGGTATCCGTAAGAACCATGGTTACATTTCTGAGGTCTTACGGCCCGTGGCTTTGAACTATCTTTGAAGCCTCCGTAACTCTACCTTTCATGAGGACAATGCACGAACGTACTATCCTGTCCTTCCTTGATACAGAACGTGTTCTAATGTTGCCCTTCTTTGGCACATTCTCCTGATCTCTCATGAACTAAAAATATCTGGTCGATGGTTATCGAGATACCGTCACACCACCACTCGCCTGTCACTACAATCGATTTAATGTGGCGTAGTATTGAAGCTGCTTGGACTGTTGTAACCGTACATGACAGTAGCCATACTGTTCAACTCCATGGGCGATAAGTGTTGTTATTGCTGACAGGAGTGGCTGCTCTGGGTACTAATTTCTCAGGATCTATACTTCCAAATTTCATGAAAATTTGATGACATATTCTTCCCACGATAATGTATTTGTCCAATAAATACCATTCTGTTATTTGCATCTCCTCCCTGGTGTAGAAATTTTAATGGAAAGTAGTGTATATTATGTATTTTTGTTATAGTTTACTTTCAAACTTGCATAATTTCCATATATATATGGAAAATATGTCATATGTCATTCATATATATATATATATATATATATATATATATATAATATACACAAATGTCAATGCCGTTATTTACACGTACATGTATGTATTATATTTATACATTTTTATTCATTTTATAATATCCAGTTTATTAATAAAAATAATGATTTAAATGTATATTTTGACAGAAAGTGTTAACTTTTATTATTTTTTTAATTTAAATTTAAATTTATTTTTATTTATTTATTATTTTAATTTATAATTTCTTCTATTATAACTGGATGTAGGAATTACAATCCAGCTCTCTCGTTTATCAGATAAATCACATAATCCCCTAAAAGATCTTTGTGATAACTCCAAGTTATATATAATCTCATTAATCTACTGAGGTGAGTCTTTTCTTAGTAGCCAGCATTCCCTAAATCGCCAAGTAAAAAAGAGGATTACCAAAGATTTTCTCTAACACCTAGTTACCACTTTTTCAGGTCAAACATGCTAGCAGAAGTAAATCCTTAAAGTTAAATTTCAGTAGGAAAAATAAATGATTAAAAGACAACCATTTTTAGAAATCTTAGACTTTTATTCAAAGGAAAAATTTAGTTGAAAAAAATGTATTAGCATAGACAGCCATAAAAAATAAATCAAAATACTCGTAATTACCATAAAAAGTCACTTTTCAAGCAAACAAATATGTTTCAAAATTTAAAAAAAAATCTAAATATGATTTTCCTTAAATAAACTTTTAAATACTTTGCGTTATAAATAAAAATCTGTGTATCATACATAGGGCTACACAACATATTTTTAATTTAGATAACTTTATGAAAGGAAGCTTAGATTAATTTATGAAAAGCCTTTAATTTTTTTCCGTTCTACATTTGTTCTTTCAAATTTTAAATATCCTTCATATCATTTTACAGCACTATCTATATTAACAAAAGAACATTTTTGTCTATAACTCCGTTTGTCTGCCTGTTTCTTTTTTTTTGGCGATGGCTATACAAATTTATCGGAAGTCGGGGTCTGCAAACTTGGACAAGAATAGACGAGGACAGTTCTGAATTTACCTGTAACTCAGGATTTTCATGTTTTTATTTAATCTAAAACCTCAATGAGCTTCCATTCTGGCTTTAAAATCGCTTCTACGAGTATTTGGGGGGTAAATGTACAGTCGTGGAATAAAAAATAAATACACCCCTTCTAATTCTGCAACAAATTACTCTAGAAGAAGGTTACTGGTACCAAATGATTAGAAATAAAGTCTATTTTTGAATGATGTATGTAAAATTTCCCCAGGGGACATCTACATATCAAAACGAGCCCAAACTTTGCTTTTTACAAAAGCAATACTTAAGTTTGACACCATAAATAGTTTCTACACCCTTCAATTAGACTAAATCCAAACTTTCATGAAATTCGTATAATTAGTTTCCGTGAAATTAATTATTTTAAAATGAGCATATTTTAGAGCTGTATTCAAATTGAAGTTCGGTACTCGATTGTTTAAATTCTGTGCAATTACATTGTCACTTCTATTGATATATTATTTCTTGCCAATATGAATATTTCGCTCACTTAATATGTTTCGACTATTGCCAGACTAAATGTTTGATTATAAAGTGAGTAAAACATATATATTTTTTTCAAATTATGCTTTTCTTGACATAATAGATGGCTCCTTAAACAATCATTTTGATGTATTTTACTCATAATTCGAAAACAGCTTGGAAGAAAATTTTGGAAATGAGAATTCCCATTAAGCATGACACAATAAATATAAATCTATTAAAATATTTGTAGGTTGCAATTCATATTTGTTTCGAATATTAATTTCATAATTTGTATTATAAATTTTTAAAATTACAAATTCAATGTGTTTATGTTTGGGTTTTTTAGTATTTTAAACAAACAAAAGAAATATCACATTAGGATTATAATTTCAGGAGATTTTAATGAAAATATGAAAATGTAATTTAACATTAGAAACTCTAAATTTTGAATGTTTAGAATTCAAAAACTTATCACCCAAATGACTTAAAATTTCGTTTCTTTGCATAGTTTGAACCGACTATTTAAAATATATTGTCAAAATTGTGTGTCACCACTGAAAAAAAAACAAAGTTTTGTCTAATTTTGAGTTGTATATGGCCCCCTGAGCAAATTTTACATACATCATTTAAATGCAGACTTTATTTTCAATCGCTAGGCATTAGTAAATTTATTCTATTAAAATTATTTGCAGTCTTGTACAGTCGTGGACAAAAGAAAAGTAAAAAACCCCTACTAACTCCTCAACAAACTATCGTAGAAAAAAGTTACTGGTACCGAACGATTGGAAATAAAATCTACTTTTAAATGATGTATAAAAATTTGCTTAGGGGACCATCTAAATATTAATACGAGCCATAACTTTGTTTTTTTTTCAATAGCAGTACACAATTCTAACAGCATAAATGAACTCGACACCCTTCAATTAGTCTAAAAACAATGTTTTTGGATATTCGTACCATAAGTTTCCGAGAAATTAATTATTTTAAAACGAGCGCATTTTAAGGGCTGTATCCAAATTGAAGTTCGGTACCCCATTGTTAACGGAGAGAGTCCCCTTCTTGATCAAGGTAGCATACAGGATAGCAGGATACAGGATAGCATAAGAAATTTCAAAATATTTAGTCACTTGTATCATATATGGCCCCTTAAACCATCATCTTGCCGTTTTTTAAGCATAATTTGAAAACTACTTGGAAGAAAAATGTGAAATTTTGGATTTCCATAAAGCAAGACTTAATAAATCTGAATCCATCAAAAAATTTGTATGTTGCAATTCATAATTTTTTTTAATATTAATTTCATAATTCATAATTCATATCATAAAAGTATAAAAATTGCAAATTTAACGTTATGTTTGGGTATATTAGTATTATTGCTACACAAAAAATTAAAACATTAGGATCATAATTTCAGAAGTCATAAATAAAAATATGAAAATGTAATTTAACATTAGAAGCACTAAATTAAATGTTTATAATTCAAAAACTTATAATTCAAATGACTTGAAATTTGGTGTCTAGTCTTAGTTTGAACCAAAGATTTGAAATATCTCGTTAAAATTGTGTATCGCCATTGAAAAAAAGAAGTTTGGATTCGTTTTAAAAAGTAGATGCCCCCCTAAGCAAATTTTATAGTCATTTAAAAGTAGACCTTATTTCTAATCGTTGGGTACCAGCAATTTTTGTCTACGATAATTTTTGAGGAGTTTGTAGGGGTTGTTTACTTTTTTTTCTACGACTGTACACCTTGAAGTGCAGAGTTTTTTTCTGCATTTTAAAATCTTGATCACCGAAAAAGCTATGGAGTTAAAAAAAAACCGAAAAATACGACGATCTACAAGTTACTTTTCCGGTTCTTCTGATACTTTGATTTTTAAAAAATCTGGAGATCGTTTTCATATTTCAAAATTTTTCGATAATTTGAATTTCTATTCGTGTGACAAGGATAGGAATACAAAAATAAAATAAAAATATAAAAATATAAAAACAATAATAGATTTCATTTCTAGAAAATTATTTTTCGCATTAAAAGTTACATTTCATTGAAAAAAAATTGAATTTTCTATTACTATTTAGTTATTGAATATAAATATTCACCGGGCCCCAAAAATGACTGATGGATTTTGAAATCTAATAACATCCAAACGGTGACAGATCTTTAAAAAATTCTTGCAGGAGGTGTATGTATGATGTTAGTTTTCATTTTAGTTCGAATTTAAAACAATAGATGGCGCTGAGAGCAATAGGCGCTCGGTCCAGACCCGATTTTTGGTACTTCAGGATCCATTCAATACATTTTAATCTCCTTTTTTCACATGGAAGAAGAGAGAGGTCGAAAAATCGAGCCTGGTTTTAGCTGTTATTGCTTACAGCGCCATCTATCGATGCTATTTGTAACTAAAACTGCGAATCGCAGCATAAAAATTCCTGACATCTTACACAACCACGCCTGCAAGAATTTTTTTAATATCTGTCGCATTTTGCAAGTTATGGAATTTTAAAATTCATCAGTAATTTTTGTGACACCTGGTATAAACTACTTCAAAGGAATATTTTCTGGGAGTAATTTTTGCATTTTCTATATTTTATTCACTTTTAAATTAACATCCGAGTTGGAATATAAAAAAACAAACAAAAAAATGTCATTAATTGAAGGTTATATTTTTCTCTCAACTGTATCTTTCATTTAAACAAATATAAATAATTACTATTTAAATGAAAATTTCTGTAAACAATCCTCTATCATATTAGCCATTATTCTGACAATGACGGCTTTACATAAATCATTGGTGTTATGGGACGTTCATTTACCTCTCTTAAAAAAATAAAAGCCATATACACCGTAAATCAAAGAATTGAGGCCTGAAGAACTACAAACAATATGTTAAGATATATATTTTCGTGAAAATTTTAAGCTGATCACTACTGCGTTATTTAAATCTTTTGTGAGGGCGCCGAGACTTGGTGAAACGCATATAGCTTTTAATTCCATGTGATGCCATACTCATAACTTCAATTGAGGCAGAAATGTTAACCTAATAAAGGCTTGTGGAAAGTCGTAAGGAGGCAAACGAGCTTAGGTTTTGAATATACCTAAATCCTTATACCCCAAATACTTGTAAGAATAGCATGAAAAATGTTGGAATAAATTCAAATTTGTAGAAGGGTAGTTAAAAATTTTAATATATTTTTATTGATTTTTCTTTTAATTTGATCATTTTATTATGCATTGGCTAAACCATTTTTGTGCATAAAACGATTTATTGTTATTTGAAAAAGTTAAAACAGTGTTATAAAATACTAAAAAAAAAAAAAAAAAAATCAACGGCTACAGATTTCTATTAACTGATAATTAAGAAATTCTTTTAACAAATGTTACATATATATATATATTGAAAAATCCAAATTCATATAATTTAGTACACAAAAAAACATCTAACAAACTGTAACTAAAACAATAATTAACAAAACCAAGAGTAACTAAGAAAAAACTAAATATGGAGACAAGTGGCCAAGGCTTATGACTTGTACTGCGGTATTAAACATGTTTTACGTGCACAACATTCCCCCTCACTTGCCAAGACCAAACAAAGAGAGATTGAAAAAATGAAAATCACAAACTAACCCAAAAGCTGTCAAATGAAGTCCGTGAATAACCTCACCGATAAGCTATTTTCGATAGGAATCACATATCGATAAATCACCATCATCGAACAATTCCAATACCTTATTTCGAAAGCATTTTTTCTTGATAAAATTGAAAGTTAAATTATTCAGAAAATGTATTGGGTAATTTTTTTTACTGGCGTTTATGTAAAGGTTAAAAATTTCACCAACCAATTTATCAACATTTGAACACAAATTTGCAATACGATTTAATCCATTTAAATATATATTTCTAAAAATTGAAACATGCACGTTACTATTAAAGTTTAATATTTTTATTGTATCAAAATCAAAATAGCTTCTTTTATCATAAATACTGTATACTAAAATTCCGTTTTTAATCTCCAAATTAACATCCAAGTAGTTGACACTGCTTTGATTATCCGAAGAACTCTTTAAATTTAAAGTGAGTGGATAACATTTAAATTGATAAATTTCTTTATTGTTATTCAGCTCAACCACCAAAACATCATCTATATATCTGTATATCTTTAAGTCTTTTTCCAGCAATAAACCGGCTTCATATGTAAAAAGATAAATATCTGCAAGGATGGAGCTACAACTGCCCCCCATTGGAATACCTCTCACTTGTTTATATATTTGTTTCCCTTCAAACAGATAATTTTCGTAAACAACAAATTGAAATAAATCGGTGAATATTTCAATACTGATATCCTTCTCTTTAGATTTCTTGAAAAAATCCATAACTCTGTACTTCAAATTATCTAAATTTATGCTATTATACAAATCCTCGAAATCATATGTATACAATCCTGTAATGTTTTCAGCTTTTTAAAACTTTTTATAAGTGCATAGCTATTTTTTATTACTATCGAAGAATATTAATTTATAACCTGATCAAAAATCTTTTGTAATATATTCAACAATTTTTTATTTACACATTCCAGGTAAGAACCAAACCCACAATTTACGGTTCTAAAAGTAATTGGGTTTTTATGGAATTTTGGAATCATTACATGATAAGGAAATTCCGCACTATTTTGCTTTGATTTTATTTTTTTATAAAACGCCTTCACTCTGTTTACAATAACTTGTTTAGTAGTTTTTAGTAGTTGATAATTTCCCTCATTATTGTAGGTTTCCCTTAGAATAATTTTTTACATATTATAGCATAGTTGGTGTTAGCTTTATCCACATACGTAATTATAAAATCATCCTGTAGATTTTTTACTGATTTAATCAAATCTTTGTAAGATTCACCCGAGACACCTTCAAAATCTTTATGGTAATAGCCTTGAAATTCTTTTAAAATATAGTGCCTCCATTCCTCAAAAACGCTTTTTGGTAAACCATATTTATATATTAATTTTTGAATGAAGATATCTATATTATTTGACAAACGTTTTATAGCTAAACCTCTACTCACGACACTCCTCAATCTGTATTTTGTACCATACCTCATGTAATTTCTGAGATTTATGTCTGCCACTATAGTAAGATCACCGGTAAGAATATGTCCGTAATTAGAATTAACGTATTTATTATATTCAACTTTATTACAATGACAAATACTGTTCTCAATACTGCTCTGCAAATTCCTAGAGTAACTGTTGTAATTAAATATAACTCTGCCTAATGGTTTATCGTATTTGTAAGCTTTAATTATATTTATGTTTTTATCCGGCAGGTATTCATTATACTTATTTAAAATTCCCTTAAAATTAGCACCCCTAAAATGGTGCCCCATGTAATCCAATACAAAATAAATCTTATTCTCTATATTATCTTTGTTGTTTTTCAACTCGATATAACAATTAAGTTTCTGCTTACCTATTCTGAATCTCAACAGATCAAACCCTATATCTATATTTCCGTTACCTGTATGTTCATATAATTCTCTCAATAAATCGGGTATTAACTTCTTTTTCACATTGAAAATTATGTATTTGATTGTTTTAACAATATTGCCGGAATTAATATTAAGAATAGCATTTTTAATATCCTTACTGCAATTTAGATCATTAACTTTGATATTTTGTATATTGTGTAACTCATACTCGCAACTCAAATCGTGATTATTTTTTTCATAGACTGACTCTTCCAATATTGTATTTTTAAAATTCTTCAAAACATTATTTTGATCAAACATAACATTTAAACCATAAGGGTACACTGTTCCGGTTGTATTTGTATTTATGTCGGCCAATTATCTGCACGTGGGATATAGGCCCTAAGGGGGGGGAGTGCCTTCCGTGGAGGTCTTTCTAAGGGAACCTAACCCGTATTAACGCTTGGAAAACCAAGGTTCGAAGAAAACCACGAGAACTCCGAACGATTAGGCCGACGGGCGCGATTGGGATCGAACCCAGCACCTCACGTCTACCAGCTTCGAGAGCAGAACCTCTCGGCCACTGGTGGGGCGGTACACTGTTCCGTATTTAACCATCATATTCCTTTCACATATTAGTCTTTCAGCCTTGTTTGCAACTATATGCAAAATCGATATTTCAATATTTTTAATTCCATGTTTTGCGAAATGTACTATTTCAATCTCCCGTTCTTCCCTCGCACTCGTTATCTTTCTAATATCTTTTTTGTGGTTGTTAAATCTCTTATTAAAAGGACCAGACGTTTGTCCTATGTAAGACATGTTACAAATTTTACATTTTAATATATATATATATATATATATATATATATATATATATATTTGATACAAAATGTATTTGACAACTACGATTTTGATATACTAGTGATCAACAAGTAAATCAATAATAATCATAGGATTTAATGTCTATTTAATCCATACATATATATTTAATTTTTCTGTAATCGGTTACTAAACCTGATTTGTATTTGTGCGATATGAAAGTTTAGGATAAATTTCATCTTCACTTTTAAGCATTTTCATTTTTATAGGGTTGTAAAAATTTTTGCTTCACAATGTTTTCTTATGCGTCACAATGACAGCTTTTTAATTGACAGGTATTCGAAATTTCTTTCTCGATATATATATATATATATATTTGTATGCTCAATAATTCTGTACCTATTTGATGAAAAAACGAAGTTAAAGGTTAAAATACGGCGAACTTATAAACTTACAATAGGGAACGTCCACTGTTACTCTTGTGACCATCAGAGCAAATTTCAGATATATTTCAAATTCTTTTATTAGAAAATACATATAGGATAAATTTGATGCAACTACTTAAAAATACACATACTCTACTTTCATAAACCGTATACAGTTTGTAACAAAAAGCATTTTGCTTGCCTTGATAATAAATTAAAATTTTGTTCCTCTTCTGACCACAAAAAAATGCAATTTCTAAAAATTGTGTTTGATGTAGAAATTCTGTGAATTATATGAGACTACAGAAATACAATTTACAGAATATAGCAGAGTAGTTATATCTTTTTAAAAAGCATTAATCATTGAACTCATCTGATAACGCATGAATTAGTTACATTTGATTTTGCCAAATGCCAAGTTTTACTCTTGTGACATTTTGTCCATAATGTAATTTTAGCAAAAATTCAGTTTAAATACTAAATAAAATAATATTAAAATAAGTTTTAAAACATTATTTTCCATAGAAAACAACTGTTAAGTATGGTTTAATTTAAAAATAACATAAAATAATGTAAAAAATTCTAAAATTAACAAACACTATAACCACATAGCAACATCTCAGTTTCTGCTATTAACAGAATAAGTCATTGTCTTCATTATCAATAATATCATTTGCAACTTCTCCTGTATCATGATTTACTTAATGAAACACAAATTCTTTGTACGAATCATGTTAGTGTAAGGTTTGTAGTAGATAGTATCATTTTTCATGGTTTTAACAAATTGTATTTGTTGAATGCCCTTCGCTGATGGTATTTTCTCGCAAATTAATGAAACTTTATTGTTTTATTTCTTTTGGCAAAATAAACAGTGTATCTTAGAATTGCTTTTTTAGCACGCACTTCATTCCATATATATCATTATACAACAACACAAAATAAATCTACAGCATCTATACCAGGAGTATTTGAAAAAAATATATGGCCAATTAAGTTAATTGAGAAAGGAGTCTGATTCATTGCACGCATATTTGCATAGTTATATTTTTGTTTAAATTGGTAAGCACAATCATCATATAAAAAAGTAAGACAGGTACATTTTAAAAAAATACAAATTCCCTTAAAGATACAATGTTGAAATTTTACATACAAAAGCATTTACAAAAAATTGGTTATGATTACATTGTCTAAAATAATAGCATAAAGTTTTAGTTTATTGGGATCATACTAAATAAAAAGCTGAAAATACTAGTCCAGGCAATAGAGACCGTATAGGGGCTCTACCTAGCAAAATTCATGGTAGTTCTGGAAAAAGGCTTACTGTATGTTTTTTGGGTCGCTGAATCCGAATTTTTAACTTCCCACCAAAATTCCCCCGGCAACACCCCCAAATTTTGATAAAAAGACCCCCAAAAAAGGTTTTTATTATAAAAATGTTTTTTTTAAATTGTTTTAGGGAATGTATTTTCTTAGTATCTAGAAATTCAGAAAGTAGACAAAATTTACAACAAATTAGATATATGACATTATGAGTTAGGATGAAGGGGAAGGGGAGATCTACTTCGGAACATGCGCGCGGTGTTGCGTGAACTAAGTTGCGCAATTCCACTTAACCACTCACACGATTACACTCGCCCTCCCATCTCCCCTCCGAACTTTCTCTATAAGGTTTACTCTAAGTTTTTTGGGTCGCTGAATCCGAATTTTAAATTTCCCCCCAAAATCCCCCCCCCCCCAAATAGTTGTTTTTAACTTAAATTTCTTATTGTTTTAGGGGAAAAGCATTACGAAATTCAGAAACTAGACAAAATTTCAACAAATAGGATATATGACATTATGACGTAGTATCAACGGGGAGTGGAAGGTCTGCCTCTCAACACGCACTGCGGCGCTACGTTCACTAAGTTATGAAGTCCAGGCAATAGGGGATTTTACCTGGAAAAATTAATACTAGTTCTGGATTTCGACTCACTTTATATTTTTTGGGTCGCTGAATCCGAATTTGTAACTTCCCGCAAAAATTTCACCCGGCAACCCCCAAAAAATTGATTTTTTGAAAAAATTTGGTTTTTGAGAAAAGCGCGTGGGGAATGTTTCGAGGCAGCGCCCTCTCTCCTCGTTTATCATACGTCATAATGTCATGTATCCTATTTGTTGCAAATTTTGTCTAGTTTCTGAATTTCATAATGCTTTTCTCCTAAAACAATAAGAAATTTAAGTTAAGAACAACCACTTAGGGGGTTTCGGGGGGGGGGGGAATTTGGGGGATAAGTTAAAAATTCAGATTCAGCGAACCAAAAAACTTAAAGTAAACCCAAGGAAAGTTCGAAGGGGAGATGGGAGGGTGAATGTAAACGTATGAGTGGTTAAGCGGAATTGCGCAACTTAGTCCACGCAGCTCCGCGCGCATGTTCCGAGGCAGATCCCCCCTTCCCCTTCATCCTAAGTCATAATGCCATACATCTAATTTGTTGCAAATTTTGTCTACTTTCTGAATTTCTAGATACTTTTCCCCTAAAACAATAAAAAAATATATTTTTATAATAAAAACCTTTTTTGGGGGGGCTTTTTACCAAAATTTGGGGGGTTGCCGGCTGAAATTTTGGTGGGAAGTTACAAATTCAGATTCAGCGATCCAAAAAACATAAAGTAAGACGATTTCCAGAACTACCATTAATTTTGCTAGGTAAAATTCCATATTGCCTGGACTATACAGTCGCTTGTGGATTTGACCAGTAATGTAGTATTTCATACCAAAATTTCGTCTTGGCATGAAAATAAAACAGTTTCCAGAAAATCCACTGGCATAAATATTCTTTGAGAAATGGTTATTTTTTGGCATTACGAAAATAATCCCTTGTACAAGTTTCAATGAATGTATGCCATAGAAATGGATTTAGTTGCTTTCGAAAAAAATTTTAAACAATCAGAAATGGTTTCTTTAGCTGTTACTTTTTCAAAACGTTTACGAACGTTTTGTAAAAGTAACAGTATTGATGAAGATGTTGATAAAAGCTTTGTCAATAGCAAAACGCCTATCAACGTTTTGCTATTTACAATAACTTATAAGAAGTTCTGTATTATGGACTTCTGTTTCAAGTAATTCTTTGAAGTTATCTCCGCAAATTAGACATTCTGAATTCCTAAATTCTAATTATCATGTATCTCGGAAGACAAAGTCATTAAATCCATCACTGGAATGTTTAATGCAGGAAATACACAAGTTACTACATTAAGAATTGCTTGAATGTTTTCGTGACAGCAACAAATGGAGATATTCTGATGCGTTATTTTCTATTGTTTTATGAAACTAGGCTTTAAAGCTGCAAAGGAATCTCCAATTTTTTAATTTAGGAAATCTTCTTTAAACAAAAAAAGTATTCTCTTTTTAAATGTCCCTAGAATTGATGAAATTATGTGACCATTTTCAGGCTTAACTAACGTAGATTTAGCTGAAGAATGACCTCTTCTTAAATCTTCGTCGACATAAAATTGTCCAAAGCTGTGAAATTAGATTTTTTTACATTACAGTATCTGAGGTTAGCTAGTTCTCTACTTTTTCCATTTCTTAATATTTCCATTTTCTTGCTGAAGCTTTTGCTGTTTCTAATACTTTTCTTCATCTTATCGTAACAACTTTTGTTTTGTTTCTTTCTCACAACAACATATTCAATTTCATTCTTATTTTTTCTCTAAAACTTTTGGCGCTTAGCTGAATTTTTCCTGCTCTTTAGAACAATGTAGTGTATTAGAAGCAATATTAAAATCTTTCCTTTAAAATATACTATCAGAATCCTTTCCATAATAGTTACTATAAGAACCTCTGTAGGTTATACAGCATAATTTAGTAAACGAAGCTTTACAAAGCCTATAAAATATCTAATCAAAGACCATGTGCTTTAAACCAAAAGAAAGCACACAAAAATGACACGAGTTGAGTTGTTTTATTAGATCTTAAATTACTTGTCATGATTATTTTATAATCTTAAGTAATATAAAAAATGATTAAAAATAAATCCACCCATTAAAAAAACACTAATAAAGATAATTTATCGTCCTTAAAATTTACAAAATAACCTTAGTTATAGCTAAAACTATTTCAAGAATTGCTCTAATAACAAAGAAAAAACAGCAAAACTTTAAGCATTCTGTTTGTTTTGGTTGCAATCTAGTGTTATATCAAACTATCGGCAAAAGTATTATGTGTTACTCTTGTGACACAGACGTTTATTACTCTTGTGACAACTCCCCAGAGCCTATTCCATGCGTAGCATAAACAAAATATTTAATGTAAAATATGTCTTATACCTCGAAATCAGAGAATTTGAAGTTTTGGGTAAAAATTTTAAGTACTTTTTTTTTTAAATAAAACTTTTGTATGTTTTCCGTTACTCTTGTGACATTTAAGTATTAACGTTTAAATACAGTCAAAAATATATCAAAGACATTATCTAAAAGATTTTATCTATCTAGATCTTAAAGATATAATAATTGTTTGTTGATTTGAACGCATAATAATTTTATTGAACTCTAAAAAGCAAAAAAAATCATGCATTTCAAAAAATTATATTTTAAGCTCAAATGTAAATGTAGTTTTATACTGTTAGTATCCAGCTCCTTTTCAATAAACACTTCCTTTTATTGAATTAAAACTTACAAATTCATATACTTCAAATCAAATGTAGTTTTATACTGCTCGTATCCAGCTCATTTTCAATAAACACTTTGCTTTTATTAAATTAAAACTTACAAATTCATATACTTCAACTCTTTAGCTATAAATTAATGTATCACACTTATATTTCCGTTTAAAAAATTTTTTCATCAAAAAATTTTTTCTGCCGTGGACGTTCCCACCTATTAAAACATGAATAACCACATACAGAGATAATATCTTAAATATAAACTATAATCTTAAAAATATGCTCTAGAAACTTTCAAATAAATAAATGTGAAATTAAATTTGAAGGCAGGTGCATGGAATGTGACATGCAGGCATGGTTGTACATGTTTTACACTAGCAATACACCAAGTTCTATCACAAATATAACAAGAAATAGACGTTATTGTACAGTAAATTGCCTAAAATCAGTATTTCTTATGGACGAACATCCACTCGATTGAAAAAAATGACTTCAATTATCTTCGACAGCTTTATTTTCCACAAAAATATGAATTAAGTTGTTCAAAACGTTCACTACTTAACACTGGTGGAAAGCTTGATCATGATCGTGCATATGAAAAATAATTATTGTTTTACTACTGTCTTTCAGTAAGTTATATACCATTAAAATATATGTTTCTAAAAATCTAAATATAAGTATTTGATATAAATTGTAAAATATTTTTAGTTTCAAATTTAAGGTTATCTTTACAAAATTTAAGTTATCATAAACTTTAGTAAACAGATTATTTCCTTTAATTTCTATATTGACATCAAAGCGAATAACGTTAGTTTGATTATTGGATGAAAGGTTTAATTTTAAAAAATATGATTATTAACTGAAGTCAAAATTAGCGTCTGTATCTTTGAATTGCACCAAGTTAATAAGTTACATATCATACTTAACAATAAATGTTCTAAGGTAAACGCATCGGTATTGGTTTACTTACGGACATTTATCTAATTATTATTAAAGTATTAATCAATTCCAAAATATATATACACTGCTCAAAACAATTAAATGATATTGAGGTTGTAAGTGGATCTTGCGAGTAGGGCATTGTTTAAATGATTAATTCATGATCCATAGACGTGGTAGGCTGTATGAGAAGAAATTACACATGTTTGGCAGAAAAAATGCTTTGTATTGAAGGAGACATGCATTGTATTGTCCAAAAGGAAAAAGAAACACAGTTTGTGCATATGAGAGAAAACGAATATGGAAAGGTTTTTCCTTTAAAGAAAATCATTTTTAGTAGGGGATAGGACTCCCCTGGACGGTCAACAATGTTGAACACCTTTAAGGTATGGAGTCAATGAGGATATTAATGAGGATTTGGGGTATTCTGTCCCACTCCTCCTGAAGAGGTTTTTACAGTTCTCGGAAATTCTTCTTCAAGTTCTTCTGAACACGTCTGCATGGACTGTCCAAAACATGCTCTATTGGGTTCATATCCAGAGAACACACTGGCCATTCCAGTCGTATGATTTCTTTCGTCAAAAGGAAATCATCCACCAAGTGAGCACGATATGGCCTGAAATTGTAACCAGTCATCTCCAATTGCTGCAACGTAAGAGACTACAATAGGTATCAGGAAAGACCCCTATATCGGTAACCGGTCATAGCTCCTTTTCGAATGATGTGGTGTCGGTGCGTCCATCAATCGAGATGCCTGAGTAGATCATACACCTCCCACCTCTAAATCTGATACTTCCTAGCACGAACGCAGGATTGTTTATAGTGCTACCTTTCCTCCAGATGAAAATTCGCTTTTATCATGTTGAACATAAAAACAGGACTCGTCGGAGAAAATAATATTACGCCATTCATTTCTAACCAGTTCACATGCTCTGTTGTTCACTCCCCGCATGCTTTGCTGTTAATGTAACACATACCATTGGTCTGCGAGCATAAAGACCTACAGTGCTGAGCCGGTTTCGGACAATTTGTGTCGAAACTGTGGTACCAGTAGCCAAACAAATGTGTTGTTGAACAAAAGTGGTATTCATATTTCGGTGTCTCCGAGCCGTCAACGTTAAATAACGATCTTCATTGGCCGTTGTTGCACGTCTACGATTTGGCTCTGGTTTTCGGCCTGAATTTCCAGTCTCCAGAAAACGGCTCCAAATTCTGGAAAGCACACTTTGTGAAACTCCAGTGGCTTCTCCTACTTCGGCTTGTGTTCCCCCCCCCCCCCTGTAACCGACGAACAGCTCTCCAAGCTTCTGATTTGTTTAAATGATTTCGCTGACACGTGGCACACCTCGAAACAAAGCCATTACAGGATGTCGATCATTGTGTGATGTCTTTACTCCAATAACGACCACTACAGCTAATATAAATGTTGAATTAATACTCAATCCAATATCACAATGGAACAATTTTAATAAAACAACACTGTATTTACATATGTACACGGAAAATAATCTATACAGCTTTCTTCACTGGAATTTACTAGCCGCATTCCAGACTTATTCTGTTAAATCCCAATCAGAACGTTCTTATAACAATTAACAAAAGCATTCAGCTCACACCAAGCCCAAGCGCACGACTTCCCTCGTCGCTTTCCGCGCCGTCTATCCCTTCATTTCTTTTCTCTCCGTCGACATTCGATTGAAGAAAATAACTGCTACTTCGCAGGACGATGCATTCGATTAACTTGTTTTTCCCTCTCGACATTCGATGAAAAAAAAAATACTTCAACTTTTCAACTTCGCCGGACGCTATTACAATTGTTTTCTGCTTTGTCTTTCAGTAAATTGAAAGCCAAATTTCATTTTCTGTCGCTAAAGCGTGTTTTTTGACACCAACTCAAAATTTGCATATTCCGAATTTTCAAAATGAGTAAAATTAGCATTTGTGACTCTTTTCTTCTATTTTCTGTAAAAAAAAAAATCACTTATACCGTTATTTCATATAAGTCTTACAATATCCTTTAATTGTTTTGAGCAGTGTATTTTTAAGCTCGTCCTAAACGTCATGTTACAGAATAAGCATTCGAAGGTTCAAAATCTATTCATTGAAAAAAAAATGAAAAATGAAAAAATGTGAAATTCCTCTATGCTCCAATAGTGGGCATAGAAATTTCGGTTGCACCAGTAGTGGCCCCTACAGAGCTGGGCAACCCAGTCTTAACAGTTTAGTGTGTACCACATTTTTTTAGAGCTCTACAATTAAATATATACAATAATAAAATCTTATTTAGAAGTTAGGATGAAAGTAATTTCAATGGTAAATCTGCAATTCAGAAACTTCAGCTTCATTTTTTAAAATTAATTTTATTTTTGTACGAATGATTTTATTTATTTCGCATGAATGTTGAAAACTGATTTTTTAAAATAACTATTTTAAAAGATTAACTTATCTAACTGAATGATTTACATTTTCTTAAAGAAATAAAAAAAATCTTACGAGAAAAGATCTCTTAGGATCCAAAACATGCCGAAATTTTATTGTTAGGTGCGTTCGTAATTATATAAATATGTAGCACCTATAGTCATCGTCCAGTCCGTCTGTCTGTCTGTCCGCATATAACAGAGCAAAAACTACCCAACCGAATAGTCTGAAATTTTAAATATATGATTGTTATAAAATTTTGTCGAGCCATTTCAAATTTTATGAAAATCGGATGTATAGTTTAATTACAGGGACAGTCAAAAGTTTTCCATTACATTACGGCCAATAGGAAAAAAATATTGCAAGTGCATTTTAATGACGTTACAGCCTTCCGAATGGTCTGAAATTTTAAATATATAAGTGTTGCAAAATTTTGTCGAGCCATTTCAAATTGCATGAAAATCGGATGTATAGTTTAATGATAGAGACAGTCAAAAGTTTTCCGTTACATTACGGGGAATGGAAAGAAAATTACTGCAAGTGCATTTTAATGATGTTACAGACTATGCACTTATGAAGCGCAAAAAAATATAGATTCAGTACAATATGGGGTGCAAAAAATAATTATAAAAATAGTTATAGTACGAACGCACCTCATTTGCCACGTTTGACGAGCAATTTCCAACTTTTTTTTAATTTGAAGTCTTGTGAATTTGTATCTATATTTACCGCTGAACCAATTACAGAGAATTCTTTTTGTTGAATTTGACATATTTTTTCTGTCCATAGAAAAGTTTTTTTGACTACTTAATATTCTTATTCTTTTGCATATGATTAGAAGAGAAATAAAATAAATTATAAATTTTAGTGGAAAAAAAAATTAGTGCAGCTATAACCTAATGCAAGTTAATATTAATAGGCTTTTTCCTGTTATCTTATAAGTATTTAGGTATTTAAAATGCATCTGTAAACATTCTATTATTAAAGTTTAGTCAACCAAATAATCAACCAACTTTGACGTACATAATATTTCAGATATTAACTTCTTTTGATAGTCACATGTCTGACAGTTTAGTGATGCTATATTTTCGCTGCTCCAGAAGTGGGTCACTTGTGACCAATAGTCCGTACCTGGCCCACTACTGGTTATGATGAACAAAAAACTAAATATGATATATCCAAATGCTTAGAGCCTCAAAAAATACTTAGTTAAAATAAACGTAAAAGCAAATTTTGCATAATCTCCAATAGTGGGCCCCCATGCCCACTATTGGTATATTTTAAGAAACATTTGCTCGGAAGTTGACTACCCCAGCCATCTTTAATATAATGCTCAATTTTTAAGTTTCTGACTTATCTAAGAAATTGTTTACAAGAGCATTCACACGCCAATGTTCCATAAATGGAACATCAACTTCCGAAAATCAAATTCTCCGAAAAATACAATTTTATTCGTAATTCCTTAAGGCCGTTGCAGATAGCATAAAAGGAATGGAACAATAACCAGACAGGTTCGAGTTGTATACAAAAAAAAACTTCAATATGGTATATGAAGAGTACTTTATTGTTTTATGACGAATACCGGGGAGAGGTACAAGCAGGGATTACAGAAGACGCCTATTTTTTAGAGCAGCATTCAGAGAGAGCATCAGAGAGAAAGCCTTTGATTACGCAGTTAGAATTCACGTGCTTGGCGTGATACAATATCGCCAATATACAAGTATTTTTCGCCATGCACAAGGGAAACAAAAACATTGGCTGGGAAAGAAGAAGCCAAATACATGCGGTGAACTTATATGTATTTGAATTGCGTAGAGGGGTACCAGATTCTGGGTTACCGGATTCTTGTGGTCTGGGAAATGAAAAGATACTCTGTACTTTGATACAAATGCGGTTAAATAAAAAATGGAAAAATGTTTCTGAAGAAAGAGATGGGGTGAAGAACTCACAGAATTGTTAGTCGAAAGGGCATGTGAAATTCCAGTTGCTGAGACAGATGCAGCCTGCAGCTGTTACAAAAATATGCCGCATTATAATACATTGAATATAACGATCTGGATTATAAGATGCAGTGCGAAAATAAAGCTAATGAATATATTACATGTTAAGTGATTTTTAACACTTTCCAATAAAGTTGAAAAGCGTTTATGACTTCGGTCCGTCTGGGCGTCTATTCACGCTCTAACTCTCGTAAATATGCTCGGATCGTTCTGAAATTTTTGGATGTTAGTGACCTCTACCATAGCACGTTCCCTATTTCAAATGAAGTTTGTAGCATGTTTAGTTCATTTACAGGGACAGACAAAAGTGTTTCATTACATTACGGGCAATTGAAAAAAATCATTTCAAATGATTTTTAATGGTGTTACACTCTTTCAAACATAGTAAAATTGATATTCATTTATGAAGTCCACTAAAATATGCATTCTGTTGAATATGCGGTGCAAAGAATAGTTATTATTCATTTACAGGACCACACAAAAGAATTCCGTTCATAATGGTATAGGGGAAATTGTTTGCGGTGTATTTGAAAAGATTTCAGATACTATATTGTATCCGAAATACTGTATATTAGTAATGATTGCTAGAAATGTATTTTTAATTATGATATGCGCTTTTTTAGGGTTTCGTTCATCTGGCGAAACCCTATTTGTCTCGCTCCTCTGTCTGTCTGTCTATCTGTCCGTCTGTCACAGAGCCTGTTCTCATAAACTATACATGTTGGAGACTTGAAATTTTGCATACTTATAGCTGAACACCACACATCTTACGACAAATCGTAAAATTTTGAAAAAGTCGTACATTTAATCCTTTCGGCTCCCACATGCGTATTTTAAACAATTCTTTCTAAGTGAGCCCCTAATTAGGTTGGAGGCGTGAAATTTGGCATAATAGCTGAACACCTCACATCTAACGACAAATCATAAAATTTTGAAAAAGTCGTACATATACACATATGGGAGCCCAAAGGGCTCCCATATGTGTATATGTACGACTGGTCCATATGTACGACTAGTGTATATATGTACGACTAGTGTGTATATGTACGACTGGACCATATGTGTATATGTGTATTTTAAACAACTCTTTCTAAGTGAGTCCCTATTTAGGTTGGAGGCGGGAAATTTTACATACTTATAGCTAAACACCTCTCATCAAATCACAAACCATAAAATTTTGAAAACGCCGTACATTTAACCCTTTGAGCTCCCACATGTTTATTTTAATCAATTCTTTCTAAGTGAGCACCTATTTAGGTTGGAGGAGTGAAATTTTGCATACTTATAGCTGAACACCACATATCATACGACAAATCATAAAATTTTGAAAAAAATCGTACAACCCGTATAATCGTACAAAACCCTTTGGGCTCCCACTTGCGTATTTTAAGCAATTGTTTCTAACTGATCCCCTTATTAAATTGGAGATTTTAAATTTTGCATACTTATAGCAGAACACCTGAGGCCAGGCGATAAATCATAAAATCTTGAAAAAATCTTACGTTTAACACTTTGAGCTACCACATATGTATTTTAAGCAATTCTTTCTAGGAGAGCCCCTAATTAAGTTCGAGACATGAATTTTTGCATACGTATAGCTGAATACGTCAGACCACACGGCAAATCATAAAATTTTCAAAAAGTCTTATATTATTTACTGCTCCGGGCTCTAACTTGTGTATTTTAAGCAATTTTTCTAGCCTCCACCCTTTTCACCCGGGGAGCACTTTTCCAACTTTTGCCGACACCCCATTGACCATTCTTTCATATTATGCACTATAGCCTTACATATTTTAGTTCCACTTTTTAACGCCAGGGCCGCCTACTTATCTCGTTTCTATCGGCCCAATTCCCTCGACTAATATATCTACGGATTGTCTATAAAACGGAGTTTCGTTCGGATAGAGGTTTGTGTAGAATAGAGTACGATCCTGGTTCCGAAACGTGAATTAACAGATTTTTCAAAAGGATAAAGTGTTTTGAAAGGAATATTAAACGAAACCCTCTGTGCGATCTATGATCACACTTACCTACTTGTTCTTTATATTTATGCATACTATAAAGTGCATATAAATGCTATAGTTCATATTAGAGATACAGAAATGAATTCGTAAAGGTTACTGAGTATGAGCATAAATTGCTTAAAGGTGGGTTTTAAAGGAATTATGCATTTTTACGCTGAACTGAATTTAGTGTACTAAGAAATATTTGTAAAATATAGATAAAAAGATATACAGGGCCACGCAAAGAGTTGGATACATGACCGTCTATGGGTGTTAATTTCTGGAAATGTAATTTCAGTAGTTTTAAGCGTGTTTTAGTTTGAATTAAATTTTAGCTAAATAGTGGCATGTAATAAAGGTACTAGGTAAACTACAGGGCTGTACAAAAGTAATCAAGTATGTTTCCATCTATTAGTATAAATTGCTGAAAGATGAATTTCAACCTGTTATGCATTTTCGTGCTAAAATAAATTTTCCTACTATATAGTATATATATCAACGCACAGATCAAATACAGGGCTGTTCAAAAGAATCGGAATACATATTTGGCTATGGGCGGTAATTACTGAAATCAGATTTTTAAATGTTTACTTAGTTATCTTATTTACCTAAGTAACGAAATTTAGTTAAAGCTTTCAGGGAGTGTTGGAAAGTGTTTCATAATCTATGTTGTACGCATGATTTTTCTTACTTGTTGATGATGTGCTGGATTAATTAATGACCAAATAAGGAGAGGCGAGAAGTTAAAATGTTTTGTATAAACTGATCGCAGTAACGTTTTTCTACGAGGTTAAATCTTGTGTGCGAAAGTATCTCAAAGTAGAAGTGGAAGATTGAATCACTGGATTTATTTTATTAAAGGAAATGAGTAACTAAAATAGTTTAATTTAAATGTGAGGGGCTAATAATACAAGCAATATAGTTTATAAATTTTAGATTTAATTTAGGGGCTGCACCGAGTGACTATAATACACTAAAATAAATAAAGCATTAAACTGAATTTTTAAGTGAAACTTGTGGGGGGGGGGGGGCAATAGAACGAAAATATACACGAGGGTTACTCTGAAATTATTGAGATACCCGCAGACGAGAATTTACAAAATAAAAATAATGGTTTAATTTTAAAATACGAAGTATTTTAACACAGCAGAGGATTTTTTACTGACTTACTTCAACTTGTTTAGCGTAGAATAAATTTTAAACAGAAGAGAAAATGGAGTTGACGCGAGAAGATTTTCACGCTATGATTTTCTACGATTTTAAAGCAGGATTAAATCAAGAAGAATGCGTTCAGCGGTTCAAATTAGCATTTGGTGATGGATCTTCAGCTCGCGCTACTGTATTCAGATGGTTTAAAGAATTTAGCAAAGGTCACAATTTTCTTCAGGATGAAGAACACACAGGAAGGCCGCCGTCGGCAGTAATCCCGGATAATGTGTCTGCCATACGAAAAATGTTAATGAATGATAATCGCTATACCTATCAAATGATACAGAAGGAACTTAACATTGGATCCGCAGCCATACACAAAATTATTCATGAAGAATTGCATATGAAAAAAGTAGTTTGCCGTTGGGTTCCCCATAATCTAACTGAGCACCACAAAGAGGAGTGTGTCAGAATCAGTAAAGAAACTCTTAAATTGTTAAATGATGGTGGCCACCGCATCATTTCGAAAATTGTAACGGGTGATGAAACGTACATACCGTTTTTTGACGTTCCAACACGTCAAGAAAGCAAAGTATGGGTCTTTGAAGAGGATCCCACGCCGACAATGGTGAAAAGACAACGCACACTGAAAAAAGTGATGTATGCCGTTTTCTTCAGAATTACGGGATTGGTCAAAGCCATCAAGTTGGAAGGACAGAAGACAGTAACAGCAAAGTGGTATACCACTAAATGTCTTCCAGAAATTTTACAAGAAGTGAATGTTAGGGGACTAATGCTTCACCATGACAATGCATCTTCACATACAGCCGGATTAACAACTGAGTTTCTTAAACAAAAACAAATTAAAGTGATAATACATCCACCGTATTCACCAGATCTAGCTATGTGTGACTTTTGGTTATTCTTCAATCTAAAAAAGAACTTACGTGGACGTCGTTTTCATTCAGAAGAAGAGATTGATGTGGCTATAAATGCATTTTTTCATCTATTCCAAGAAATGAATGGCTTGAGGCATTTAATCTGTGGAAAATTCGTCTACAAAAGTGCATTGATGCTGGAGGAGACTACTTTGAACAAACCTAAAATTTTATAAGTATAAATTTAAAAACCTAGCTGTATCTAAAAAATTTCAGAGTGACCCTCGTATAACAGGATAGTCGTTATATTGCTCTATAAAAATTATTATTTAAAAATAAAATATTGATTGATTTTTTGGCGTTTATATAACTTTAATAAAATAAATAGAGGCTTATATATAACGTAGGTACTGCAAAACATTCAGATACCTAACTCAACTAAAATATTCAACCACTAAATTAAATAAACATTCAAATTACACTTATTTTTTATCATCGGAAAACACAGCAACGTCGCTATGAATGAACTCTTTGAAATATTTCCTGCGAACAAAGTTTATGCTGCAATCTATGATCAATTTTTGAAAATATTTAGATCTATCCTGGGTATATCTAATATTTAGATCTCTAAATCTATCCTAAAATTATGGCCATCTATCCTACAGTTGCCCTATTCGTAGATAATATAAATATGACGCAAGTTAAAGTTCAATAATATTTTAAAGAAGCTAATATTTTAAATTTAAATGAGATCTGTATTGTTTAAAAAGTATACATATAGTTTTATGTTAATCTTTTTATATCTATGTTGTTAAATAAATCATTAAAATGAATTTGTTTTTGTGTATTTTACAGAATTAATGTATAACAATTTTTTTTGTTTGCATAAAAATATTTATTAAACAGTATTCATTGTCTTTATTAATCGTTATATTATATATCTGAGTGAGAATATTCAGTAATAAATTTCTAGGAACATTATTAGATACAGTCAAACAATATTAACAGTATGAAATTTTATCGGATTTTTATGAAATTTTGGTATAATAATAAAATATGGATAATTTTTATTAAATTTAATTTAATGTTTTGGTTAAATATTTTACGGGTTTTAAAACTATTATGAAGTAATTGTTTACAGTATAAATTACAAATAATTGCATTATTGTTTGATGGATTTATCTACATATATGACTTAAATTTATTCCGTGGATGGTTAGTGTTTTGTTTATGTTTTAATATCTATATTTTTAATGTATTAAATATAATGTAATAGTATTTTTTTTTTTGCTTTATAACAATAAACTTCCGTCCACTTCTTTTTAATATGCATTTAAAAAAAGTAATTTGCAAGTACGTGTACCTAAAATTATGGAATCTCTTATTAAAAGATGGCATCTAATACAAAATTTTGTTGATAAGGTAATAAATGAACTTGAAAGTATATGGTTCAATACATACAATATGAATTTAGATACGATTTAGAGATATTCCATTAAAACTAAATACATTTATAACCATTGTAAAGAAATATATAAATAAATACGTAATAAAATCAGCAAAGCAGTTACCTTTTGTATAATATTCCTAACAAAAGCTAATAAATAAATATATAAGAATCACAATTAGGCTATGAAAATAAATCTCAAATGATAAATGCAATGGAACTATACACAAAATATTATATATATATATATATATATATATATGTATGTATATATATATATATATATTTGTATGTATATATATATATATATATTTGTCCAATTATTATTATATTATTATTATATTATTATTATATTTCCAAAATAAATTATGCTTTAATTATGAAATGTCAAAGCTTGATTCTTTATTTATTTTTGTTTTATTTTCCATTTTTTTTTCTCAATTCTATTGATCAGAAATTTCACTTAATCCGAGCTATAAATTAATTAAACTTGCTCTATAAAATTAACTTTAAGAGTAGAATTATGTATGCAATTAATTCATTAAATGACGTCAAATTCTTAAGTGAGAATTAAGAAATGCTTTTAACGAACGTTTTTTTTTTTTTTTTTTTTTTTTACAAGAAGAAACATGAAATGTAATTATGAATTTCATTTTTGCTATGTTAGCAATTAATAAGGGAAACAATAGTAACCGTGAAGGTTTGTGAAAACAATAAGTATTTTTAATTAAATCTTAATAACAAATTAGCAAATATTGTATTTTATACTGATCGATAAAAATATGAAGAATTAGAAAGGTGCTATAGATCAGCTATATTTTTTACAGAATTTTTCGTTTTAAACGTTCAAATTGTAAAAATCTATTTAAAAATCTTTTTTACAGGTTCAGGGAAAACGATTTATATACTTTTGAAAATAATAAGATTATGTAGTTCACGTGTCTTTAGCAGTGATTGATAGCGGACGACAGAAAAAAAAAAAAAAAAAAAAAAAAAAAAAAAAAAAAAAAAAAAAAAAAAAAAACTAAAGCGGTAAACAGAAAATTTAAAAATCAGATTCGTAAACTTACAAATGTTGCTGTAGCATTATGATTCAATGTATGCAAATGTATGATAATGTAAGCAAAATGTGTAAGTACTGTGAACGAAACGAAACTAATATTTTCCACTTTCTCTTCATGTTCGTTTGTCCGATTTTTTTCGCGATTTCCAAACAAAATAAAAACTGATCACGGTGATTGCTATGTGAAATCACTAGCATTTTTATACCTGAGAGTAAGAATGTTACGAAATAAATAAAGTAACCTTCTACTTTTCGTCGCTAATAGGACCAACTGTGTCCATTATGTTGTTATATCGGCTGGCTGCGTTATTAGATAATTTCGAAAGTAATATTGTTTTGAGAATTGTATGATATTACATATTATGTAGAGAAAGATAAAAATAAAAATGACTTGCACAACTGATGTGTAAATCACTGGTCTGTAGACGTAGTAGATTTTATAACATCTTGAGCAAATTATGCCTTTATACTGTATGTTTTTAAAGTAACTTTGAATAAGTTCAATAATGTAAAAACAATTTTTCTCGAAAATTTAATAGGTGCAACGTCTGTTCCACTCATTAAATTTGCATTAAAAATCGTTACATTAACTTTGCCATACTGAATGTTATTCGTCCATCAGTACTACAAAACTTACCAAATACACAATCTTAGTATTAAAAAACGTTGTCTCATCAAATAAAAATCATAAATAAATATGACAATGTTTTCTTATTATTTTTATTGTGATCAATTTTCAATTGATTAGTAAAAAAGTAACATTTTTCCTGATTTCTAAGGCATTGTAACATGTGCGCTGTAAGTGTTTCTGAAAATGTGTATAGAGTATTAAAAAAAATATCCACAAATTATATAATTTTTAAGTAAGATAGTAAAAATTTTGCTAAATCAGAAATGCTTTTACAAGTTAATCAAATTGGTTAAATCACAACAAAAGTCAGAGCACCTGTCTCTTTCGTTAAAAATAAGACCGACTTGCTCTGTTTTTTTTTACCGTGACCTTTATATTTTTGTATGCAAGTTTAAGCTTAAATGAAACAATACGTACTTTCCCTAAATTATACAAATTAGATTTCCGAATGTAAAAAAAGCTATAAAATAAAAATTTGTGATAAAAAAACTATCATTTTCGTCACTAAATAGCTCTTTACAAGTAGTGAATGATTAAAGAAAGGTCATCATCCAGTTGCCTGGCGCAATCGTATAATCTTTATTATCACTTTCAGGTGATTTTAGGTACAGTCGTGGAAAAAAAAGTAAACACCCCCTACTAACTCATCAAGGAATTATCGTAGAAGAAAGTTACTGGTATCGAACGATTGGAAATAAAGCCTACTTTTACATGACGTATATAACATTTGCTTAGGGGGCCATCTACATATTAAAACAACGAACCATATCTTTGTTTTTTTCAATAGCAGTACACAATTCTGACAGCATAAATTAACTCTACACCCTTCAATTAGTCTAAAAATAAATTTTTATGCAATTCTTATCATAAGTTTCTGAGAAATTAATTATTTTAAAACGAGCGTATTTTAAGGGCTGTATCCAAATTGCGTCCGGTACTCGATTGTTAACCGAGAGAGCGCCCTTCTTGATCAAGGCACCTTAAGCAGTCAATTAAGTCTGTTAGATTACAGGCTGGCATAAGAAATTTCAAAATATTTAGTCACTTCTATCACAGACTTCTATCATTTCTTAAAGCATCATTTTGCCGTTTTTTAAGCATAATTTGAAAACTACTCGGAAGAAAAATGTGAAATTTCGGATTTTCATAAAGCAGGACCTAATAAATCCGACTCCATCAAAAAAATTGTACGTTGCAATTCATAATTTTTTTTAATGTTAATTTCATAATTCATAATTCATATCAGAAAATTATAAAAGTTGCAAATTCAACGTATTTATGTTTGGGTATATTAGTATTATTGCGACACAAAAAAATAGGACACTAGGATCATAATTTCAGAAGTTATAAATAAAAAATACGAAAATGTAATTTAGCATTAGAAGCACTGAATTTTGAATGTTTATAATTCAGAAACTTATCATTCAAATGACTTGTAATTTGGTGTGTAGGCATAGTTTGAACCAAAGTTTTGAAATATCTTGTTAAAATTGGGTACTGCCATTGAAAAAAATTAAGTTTGGATACGTTTTAGTATATAGATGGCACCCTAAGCAAATTTTATATACATCATTTAAAAGTAGACTTTATTTCCAATCGTTCGGTACCAGTAACGTCCGTCTACGATAATTTGTTGAGGAGTTAGTAGGGGTTGTTTACTTTTTTTTCCACGACTGTACATTGAGATGATTTAAGATAAATTTCAATAAAATCGAAATTTAAAAAAATGAAAGAACAGATACTAATTTAAATCGAAAACTCTTTTTTAACGGTCAGTTGTAATACCTTCATTATAATTCTTCGAAATTCAATTATTGGCATGTGGAAGTAGAAAAAAATTTTTTTATTGTAAATTTATGTAAATTATGTTACATTTATTTTTATTGTAAATATAATATAAAAAATAAAATGATACTTGTAAAAAAGAGACTGCAATTTCTGCAACTCAAAAAACGTTCATTATAAAAGTTGCGTAAATCCAATCACATTATTATAAGAAATAAATGACGATGAAACTTTTGTAGAAAAAAGCAGTATCCACAATAAACAAAAATTTCTTTTCAACAATTTCTGTGGAACATAAATGAGAAAACGTTTCTAAATGTTCCAATATCCAAGTCCAAAGAAAAGAATAAAGTGTGGTTCAAAAACAAAATAATGAAAAATATCGAAATAAACGGCAGATATACTGTTGCAATGCGGGAATTTGATTCTGGCACATCGTCTAATAAGTGCTTCTAGATGACACTTTTATGTATAGTTTTTGAAAACTTACGTTCAACTGAAGTACATTAGTATTCCAGTCTTTATCCATGGCTGACTATTTGAAGAAATTTATTTCGGGAATGATAATAAACGCTTTAAATATTTATTTTTGTACAGTGTGTCATTAAAGAAAATCGAGAAAGAAAATATTAAATATAAGAATTTACAGCGATATATGTGAATAAATAAAATTCATAAAAACTAAAAACGTATCATCCATAATTTATTTATTTCATACAGTCAAATATAGTATAAATAATTACCATTCGGCTGTACAATAGGATGAAACTAAAAAACGAAGTATCGAATTTTATATTCTAATAGTGATTATTTTTTTTCCTTTTTAACTTTTATTAAACTTCCCTTTTATTAAAATAAAATATTTTTCTTTTAATTTTAAAAGGATATATTCCGTCTCCTCAAAGCACCTGATTGTTCATAAAAACCAATATAAAAGGAATAAAAGCCAATAATTGCATGAAGAGTGTTTTAAGCTTATTGATAAATTTATATTTTGCAAAATTAAATTAATGAAGCGTTAATGCCTTGTAGTAAACAGAATAATTTAATTTTAATGCCATAGAAAAGATCGCCCCACTTTATTCGACTTCAGGAGAATCATGCGTCCGCTTTCATTATCTCTGATTTATTTTGATGCGACTTCATAACAAGTTAGTCCAATTTAGCATGTGTCAACAGTTTCTTTGATTATATTTCAATAAACAGTCGGTGTCAAATGTGACAATGTCTGCTAACGTACCTAAATCTAGAAAATTGTTGAAGTGCCTTCTATTTTGCGAACCAAAACAATTTTCTTTAGACTATCATTTTTGGCGAACATATGAAGATGTTATGAAACATTATTTATGGGTTCAATTTAACTTAAAATCAACCCTTTGGAAACTGGAACACACTGTTTCTGAAATATCTAAAGCTGTTGCTGATACAATTAAAAGTATATTGCTGAGACCTTCAATTCCAACTGTTTCTGATACACAAATCAGAAAAAATGACTATCGTGATAATGTCAAAATTTGAAGAAAAATATTAAAATTGGGAAGAAGAATCCCACATCTAATATAAAATTTAAAAAATGTTAGGTAATCGTGCAAAAAACTTTTCTTTGTGTAAATGCACTAAATATTATCGTATATCAGAACGAGAACGTCACTTTCTAAAAGACCAAGAGAGATGGGTTGATGGCAATAGGATCAATAGACTGGAAAAGGAAATATCAAGGAAAGAAAAAGTTATTTTAAAACAAAAAAGTGATGTTTTGATTGAGTGATCATCAAGTGAAAAAAATAGTTCGGAAGGAAATAGTTCAATCGGTTGTTCTTCTAAACCTGAATTTGATAGTCAACAAGGTGAAAGAACCGGAGTATTAGACAGAACTGCAAATATTATTGCAAATGGCACCCTAAAAGATAAGGGTATTTCTGATGATAATAAAAAAAAGGTAACTGGGAGAAGGACTTGAAGACGACAAATGAAAAAGAAAAAGGAAGAATTTGGAAGAACAAGAAAGACGAAATGAGTTAATTTTAGAAGGTTTGTATTTTGATGGCAGGAAGGATAACACTATCATAACTGAAGCAAAGGAAAAAAAGTACAACTAAGAATCATTAACCCCTTAACGGTCGCATTAAATTACGGTTTAAAAATTCAAATTGCTTATTGGCACCAATATTTTGAAAAAGAAATGTTCACCTTATTTTACGACAGGTAAAATGATACCATATTAAAGCCAATTACACTATTCTATAAAACTGGTGTGAATCGAACAAATCTGAATAATCTGAATAAAAGTCACAGCCCGTGAATATGACGGGGACGAGAATTAAGAAGTTAAAAAAGAACACATGGTCTTAGTTCAAAAGCCACGATCAAAATATATTGGTCATATTTCATTGGCATCTTCTTTATAGCAACTGCAATTTTGGTGTATTTTCAAAATATTAATACAGACATTTCAACTGTGAAATTCATTTGGTGAAACATGAACGCCGTCAAAGCAACACGAAAATCTGGAGTTGTCAAAACATCGGAAGCATGACTCTAAAAACTTTACAATGGATAATTTGCTTATTACATGCAAATGAACTTTTTTTAAAATACGTATTTCAACATCTGAAAGGAAAAACTACGGATACTAAAGGATTTTCTGGACCAGTAGAAAAGAAACTTGAAAAAATGCGAACATATTGAAATTACATATTATAAAAACATGGATCCTGTCTTGACGGACTGATCGGATGAAGATCTTAAAAAAAAAGTACAAACAGAGGATACACCTGAATTTTAGGTTTTCCTTGTCATACTCAAACAGAGGAAGCGCTTGTCAAAATTGTCCGAGAACTGCGTCAACCGTCTTTAGATATTAATCAAGAGATTGCTTTATCTTGGAAAAGTTGAATCCCAGCAATTTAATGACAAAGTTTGCCTAAGAAGCCTGTAGGTTGAATATCCAATTGACTTAATGCATAACAATGAGAGGTAAGGAAGGTGGAAGTCGATATTTCGCCATCTCCTCTTGATGACTTCTGAATAGTATTTGCTTAATATAAGCAGATATTAGTTAACAGCTACGTTGTTACTTTAAATTATTTATATTGAAATTTTAAAACATTGACGTCCTTGAGGAACCGGAAAACAAATTAATTTTAAAAAACCTTTTCAGTCAAAAGTTTAGACATCCAAAAAGGAAAAAAATATTTTACTATTACACTATAAAATATTTTTTCCCCTATACTTAAGTTCCACCCTACTGAACAATCGGTCAAAAAAAAGACAAAAATTTTCTCCTTTACTCTTTTATTACCAAATTATTCCAGAGAGATGTGAGATGTATCATTCGTGTGGATATTCTGTACATTATAATTCTTTATAATTGAAGAATGATTGAGAGACGGTCTCTAAAGTGAAAAATCGATACATTTTATTTATTTCGATATTTAATATTTAATATTTTGATTCTTCGGTAACTTTTACCTTCGGGTTTCAAACGGAAAGTCGTTTGTAACGAAATATGGGTTTTATGAAAGTATACAATTTTGAACACAAGATGCGTAATTCATTTTATAATTAGCGAAATAAACTTGAATTTAAGTAGCGTTCTAAGTATGAATTAAAAAATACTTAACGGAATAATCTGGAATTTTTTATTTGCATATTTGAAGTCTCTAGAAATCGATTATTGCATTTTAAACAATACTGAAATTTTATAAGTTATAATATAATTTATTTCAGATTTTAATTTCAAATATTAATATTATCTTGGCTTAAGGCTGCTAGCCACTCAGCTTCCGAATTTCCCTCGGTAATGTTAGGTCTATGGGCGTTTGATGCATTCTTATATTTAAAATATCTTCTCAGCGAATTAATACTTTAAAATTATTTTTTCAATGTTCTATTATTAAAGAACATCACTTTTTTTTCTTAGTTGTAAAAAAAAACAAAAATATGCCTAATTTCATATTTTATGTTTAATAAACTAACGAACTGGGAGTAAAATTTTAACACTTCATATGAAATTAAGCATAGATTTTAGAAATATTTTGAAAACTAAGAAAAAAAGCGATATCCTTTAAAACGTTCACGCCGGAGCGGTGGGTCACACTCGACTGTCTCAGAGCTGCCAGGTCTCCGGCTTTGTGGCTACCAGTATTTTAATACAGAAAATGTTGTTTCATTTAATAAGAACAATTGGGCGATTTAAATGAACAACATTTTCTCTAAAATAACAGTGGTGTGTAAAAATCCGTAGACTTGTCAACTCTGAGACAGTCGAGTGTGACCCACCGCGCCGGCGTGAACGTGTTAAGATGAAAACCCAGAAAACATAAGTTTAAAATATTAATTTCCTCAGCAGATATTTTTAATATAAAAAGGCATGAAACGCCCATAAACCTAACATTACCGAGGGGAACTGTGAAACTGGGTGACTAGCAGCTTTAAATATCTAAATATTTTATTTTTGTTATTTAAACTGTTAAGAACTGTTGTAAAAAAAAGTTTCATTCCAGTTAATAAACACTGTTTTTATTTACATCGTATGACGAGTTATTGTTGTCAAACTAATAAGAGACAATTTTATCTCAGATCAGGTAAAATTTATGTTAGTTCCACCTCATAAGATTTTTAAAATTTTTTTTCCCTAGATATTTTTCTTAATGATTTATTTTCGTACATTGCAGCCAAACATAAGCTAACACGTCCAAATCTGCTCCTTATATGTTGTGTTTCTTCAGAATCAAGTTAGGAGTCAACTATTCCATTTATATATAAACTAGCTTGCCTTCTCCAGCCGCCTTTTTTAGTAGAAGTTGTTGTCTAATGAGTAATTGTTGATAAATAAAATGTCCTACTTCTACGTTATATATATATATATATTACCATTTTCTGCTTGTTCGGTGCAAATAAAAAACAAATAACGTATTTTTTATATTAAACTTTATCTATAACGTTTTTATTTTAAAAAACTGTGTAACCATATCTTACAAAGATCTTAACCTGATAAAAGTGAAAGATACAATTATATGCTTGAAATATTTTTTTATATGCAAACATGATTATGAGGGTATTTCAGTTAATTGCGATAACGTTTTTTATTTACATTTAATTCTAAAGTTATAATAGAAAATTACATATATATTTATAGTGGATTATATTTTATTATAAGTATTTCGCAGATCCAACGCTCCGCACCATAATTAAACATTGGCAAAGATAAACGAGCAATAAAACAAAGAAGAATCTTAACTAATGAACCTAAATCCAAGAAACAAAAACTAATAAGATGCGGTCTCATCGGCGTTGAGTATATTCTAAAATAACAAACATGTTTCAAAACTTCATGTAAAATAATAGCTATGTTTCAGAAATTATATATTTTACATTAGCGCAATAGTGACAGCGGGTTTCTGCCAGAGTGTCGCAATGTGTAAATTTAATCCCCAAAACTACCCAAAGCAAGTTACAAATACCCGCCACCGGACCCAAAGCCACATTAAAGAGTATATATGTTAACCTAAAAATTCAACTGAAATAAAACACTGATGTATTATCTACAGTAAATAGCAAATATAAAACACCATACACCCACAGCACAACCAAAATCCAATATTCCATTCAGACTCACCCATACCCGTTGTCACGCAATCGCAAGCATAAAAAATATAAATATAAAACATATAAAATACTATATATATAGTTTGTGTGACTATTTGCAGCTAAAGTGTTTATCACAAAAATGCTTTTATTATTTTTTAAACTTTATTTAAATTTTATTATTATTATATACGAGGACGTGAATTTCAAAGCACACCTTATTCTCTATATCACTCTATACTATTGGTGAACCAGCATCGAAAAACACTATAATCTACAAAAAAAGAAAAAAAAAACTAATTTTATCCTGCATTTCTGACACTATAAAACCTTGTTTTACAATGTCAGAAATATAATAAGAAATGTCAGAAATATAATAAATGTGTGAAACCTTGTTTTACAATGGAAACCAATGGATGCAGTTAGAAATTTTCCGCAATTTCCCAAAATTTGATTTTCTTGATAAGGCGAGTTTTGAAACTCGCGTCCTCATATATATCAATATTGTCAATAAACTGGAAGATATCATTTCGTGCTTCAAAAGGGCGATTGGATATTGTGCGTTTTATAATATTCAGGTTTCTTCCGAATTGAAAGTTTAATATTATATATTTGTCAGAATTTAAACTTGAATCACAATGATGGTGCCCCCTTAGATCGTTTGTAAAAATTTCTGGTTAATAAATACAAAATCATACAAACCTGAAGTTCCTTTGCAAAAGTTAGCCAAAGCCTGGGTAGCGCCATGGTGTACACTGTCAAAGACAGAAGGGACGCTCAACTCTAGATTAGTTTGTATAGATATTCGTTTAAAAATATAAAATCTTACACATCCGAGGGTGTATGTTGGGGAAGGCAGTGTGCCAACAAAATTAAGATTCTTTCGGAATAGTCTCGTTTAAAAATATACATTTAAAATAGGCCGAAACGTGTGTAGAATGCCTGCTATACGTTGCCGAAGACAGTGAAGTGCCTCCTGGGTCATTCCACGTAAAATGAGCAAAAATTTTAAAAAAGTCGTGGCCACATACTAACCAATTTTAATAAAATTCAATGCACAGGTTCAATTGATATTCAAGTAATGCTCTGCAAAATATCTTGAAAAAATTTTTTTTAGCAGTTTCGGACATTTAAAAAACTTGTGATATAGAATGGCATGAGCGCAATCGTCCAAAGTTGCAAGTCTGAAGTTCTGTACCTTGAAAACTATTTAACGGAAAGGAAATTTTTTTATAATTTTGTAAAATCTGAAAAATTATCTTCTTATTTACTGAGTAATAATTATCTAGTAACACCATGATTATTTATAAATTGGTTGTAAAAATTGAAAATTTGAGAATTTTGAGAAAATTAGAAACGCTATAAAAATAAAAGGAATTAACAAACATATGGAGATCGAATTCTCCAAGTTTGTAAGTCGCCTTTTATTTCCTTCATATATTAAAAAAAAAAATTAGAAACTTTTTTAAAAATTACAAAATCATGATTTTTCCTCTTCTGTATGAGCACAAAATAAATAAAGGACAGGTCCGACATTAACAATATTGCACAGACATAAAGATTGATGGTCCATAATATGCTCAAAAAAATGCAAGATTGCCTTTTGATTCCTAACATAACAAAAATGGGTTCAAAATAGTAATGTTTTCTACATTCTATTCGATATTCCTCTTTGAATTCGCCCGCGTTTCTTAAAATATTGCACGATTTCATGGAAAAACAAATTTAGTGCTCACTTCTAGTTTTTTTATTCGAATTTAGAATTAATATATAGTTTTTCGTCCAACTCAGTCATTTCTCTCTATTCTAATTTCAAATTCTCTTGATTAAAAAAAAAAAAACGAAAGCAAGAATAAAAGTTTCTATATTTAAAATATACACTTTTATCTATAATATCAAATAATTTAAAACTTTAATAAATCTTTCCTTCTCTTAAAAAGATGTGATAGAAATATTGCATTTTACCCTCAACATTTTTTATTATTTTTTTTTTCTCATTAAGGAATAAAAAGGCAAGAATGAAACTTTCGATATTTCAAATATATACTTTTAGCTATAAGGTCAAGCAGTTTTAAACTTGTCAGAGCTGTCCTTCGTGTGTAAAGGAGGAATAGAAATATTGCTTTTTTCCCTCAAAATTTTTCAAAAACATTTTTTTTCTCAATACAGAATAAAAATGCAATTACTAACTGACGCCAGTCAGTTAATTATTTTTCATTCCTAATTAGTATATATGATTTTTAATATAGTCTTTCACTTCCTAAATCTAATAATCAAAAATTAAATTTTACGCATGTAGACAAAACCTCGATTTTGCATTCGCTTTTAATGTAAATTTTAATACTTAAATAAACAATCCTGAAATCTATTAGTTTACATTCTGATAAATACATATGATCTACTTATAGACTGATTTTCATTAAAATCTGTGACATGTCTGCCACAGCTGATTTGCTCATTTTGCATGGAATGACCCTTCTATCTTTAGGTTTGTCTAGATAGATAATCGGTTTAAAAAATAAAATCAGTGTACGTTAAAAATGGCTGTGTATTCACTAATATTAGCTTCGATTAAAAAGACCACCATAAAATGAATCAACACTGACTTTAGGTATATTATGTGTTTGTCACGGGCACAAGGAACATCGGGCGAATTAGCGAGTAAATAAAGAAAATAAGATAAATAAAACAAATATTTTCTGTCAAACTGCAACTTTAAACACTGAAAAAGAATCAAACTGGAATGCTTATGCTATGGTCATCACAAAACTTTGATGTATGTGAATAAAATCTTTTGCAAACAAAAATAAATTGCGATTTAGGAAAGGTCAAGGCGGAGGTCCAGAAAAACAAAGCACAGCAATAAAAACGGTTGAGTGGTATACATCCAAGCCTAATAAGGTTCTATTTCTGACTATATCTAACTGAGCATGATGTTTGATGAAATTCCGTGAGTTACTATTTGAGATATAGCATCGCAGAAATCAGGAAAAATACAGCTTGGCAGCTCCACCTGTTAGGAGATTTGCACCAAAACTTAATCATTGCATATTTATGTTAAGATCTAAGTGAATCGGAAGTTTGAATTAATTATGTGCATCAGTTGCTGAGATAAAGGGCCCGCGAAATTGTCACTTACAAAAGACGCAAACAGACAGACATTCAGAAACACGGGCAGGCAGACTCTTAGAAATACCTACAGACAAATGCTAAAAACACTAAAAATGTGTTCATTACCTTCTTAAGCGTTGGCATCAGTCAAAAACTGGAAGTTGAAATTTTCTTACGAATTCGATATCTTCTGGTAAAGATAGAAGAAAGAAATTGGTAAATACTCGTCAATTTTTTCGGCTCTTATCCCTTGGCATGAGGCCATTACGAAAGTATCACTTTCAATAACTTTCAAAACTTTATTTGAGTATTTGATTCATTTCGTATAATTTTTTTATAGCACTCACCATCATTGTTCAAAAATGTTTATGAATTAGGTTTGTCTTGTCGTTTGTCTGTTCGAGTTCTAACTCGAGAAAATACAGAAGTATTGGCATGTAATTGATATGTTTTATTGAGATTAAATATGGCATGTTTCATATCGAAAAAAAAAATTGTAGTAGATAAAATCATTTCAGGGACATTTAAAAATTTCTATTCCATATGGTCAATGGAAAAAAAAAAGTTACAGTGTATTTTAATGATGTTACACTATTTCAACGACAACAATGACGCACAAAATATACATCGCTGAGTTTCACTACAAAATGCTTACTGTAGAACAGGGTAAGCATAGCACTTATCGTTCATATAAAGGGTCACACAAAGTAACATGGTTACAGCACTGTATATTAATAACAATTTCAGGAATTGGTTTTTCAGTTTTATTATATGCATTAAATTGTAACTAATTTTTTCCAAGTTAATAGGCGTATATAAATGATATATATCATATACAGGACTGTGCAAAAGAAATTCGTAAGCATTTCCGTTTGTTGACGGAAATTGCTGAAAGTAAAGGGTCACTAATATTAAGAGATTCCTAACTGAGCTATGTTTTTCTTTAATAATATATTGAATGTAAACAAGTTGATCGATCATATCGATTTTGATTCACAAAAGAAATTAAATTCTTTTCTGTCTATAAATGGAAATTTCCAAAATTAATTTTCAAATGTTCTATGCGTTTTCCACACTGTTTACTTACAGGGGAACCACTTTTTCTGCTACCCACACTTACAATTGAAGAGCTAAATGGAAGAACATGTTAAGTAGAAAAAATTTCATTTGAAGTGAAAGTTTTTGCTATAAATTTTAATAATTTATTTTCTATTTGATACCATGTGTTTAAAATATTAACAGGTATGGTACTAAACTCTCTCAGAAAAATTTATTCATATTTAATTTTCAAATATTAAAAATTATTAATATTATTGACATTATTAAATATTAAAATATTAAATATTAATGATTAATGTCTTAAATCTTCAAGACTAAATGGAATCTTAGTGTTTTAGCTTCGCAATGGGATACAATACCTCATAACGCTTTCATCCAGAAGATAAAAAAAAAGAAATAGAAAATGTGGCATAACATGTTCATCCACTCAGCTCTTCTATTGAGACCTGGTACATGTTAAAGCACTATATCAGGCAGTTTGAGAATCGATAGAAGTTTTCTGTTAAAATCATATTTTTATGATTTTACAGCAGCATAACATTTTGAATGCAATTTTCGAAACCACTCATTGGACTATTACAATTCATTTTTAAAAAAGAAAAGCATTTAAAAATTCAAATTACTCAATAATATGTATAAAATATTGAGAAAAATGTCGAAATTCCTTCTAGAACCTGCGAATTTGATTTTGAAAAATTATAATATTAAATTCACATTTTTGGCGGGGATAAAGTTGGTGTTTTTTTTTTTTTTTCAAAAGTAGAGCTTTCCGGCAACCCTAACCTAATGTTATAGCTGCTTGCCCTGTTTGAGCAGTGGTTTGGACTTCCCTAGAAATCGTTTTGTCCGACATAACTAAGTACAGTAAAGTTTCTAAATTGAGTAATAATATTAATTTATGGTTACTTTTACCTGAATACAAAATTTTTATCACAACAACATTTCATTTTAAACATTCGAAACATTATTCCATCCGACTTGAAAAGAAAATAGCTTGCTTATTTTGTATTTCACTAAAAAAAATGGCTTTCCATGATCTTGAAAGTTTTTAAAAGAAGTACATTTGCTATTTTTACTTTTATCGTCTGCATAGGAAAAAACAAAATTCTTGTTTTTTATGCTATCAATAATCAAACAAATCGCAATCTGATTTAATTCTAATACAGACCATACATAAACTCGAGGGATAAAGCGGCGAAAATTTGGAAGCGTCATATTTTGTGACTTAACTCCCTTTTGCGCAAAAACAAACAAATAAAAAACGAATAATAAAAAATTAAAAGTATACAAACGTATATAAAATATGATTTTAACAGAGAAATTTTTTCGGTTCTCTAACTTTTATGCATATGGCTACAAAACACATCAGGTCTCGATGCTAGGTGCGAGCAGCTTCAGAAGTGGCTTCCTTGTTAGATATTGTCTTTCAACTTATTAAACGAGAAAGTTTTGTTAGAGTATTCTAAATGCGTTGGAAAGTGTTTCATAATCAATACTTGCATCACGGTTTTTCAGTGTTACATAGTTCCTTGTGGGCAACTAAAAAATACATTTATTGTAAGAAATGTAATAGATGTTTAATTAAAAAAGGTTTCACCACACGAGGAAAGACAGGTTGGATATCCTGGTTTATATAATCCAAATAATTCTTTGCTTAGTTGTTCGGAAAAGTGTTACAAACAAGGAGAAATTCATTTTTCTGACAAAAATAACATGAGAAATTGTGAAATATCTATTTGTCTTGCTCCTGATTATAGCGACAGATGTTTTCAATTTCATACTTTACTGTTACACTGTTTGGAAGAAAGAAATGCGACTATTATTTATTTTCTGATCTAAGGTTCAGATGAAATCTTTTTGTGTTTCAAAATCCAAAATGAATTTTTTAAGATAGTTTAAAATACTACTTTAAGAATTCTAATATGAATATTTCATTTACTGCTCTGAAAAATCTAAAGACGCAGAAAATATATAAATATATAAACACCAATAACATAATACAAGACATTAAAGTCAAAAGAATATATATTTAATTGGTCATAATAAGATTAACTTTTATAACATTTTTGCATCATTGTATATTCTTTTACTGAAAGAAAAATCTTGGTTAAATCTTGGAAATTTAGTAAAACTTTTTTTTTCGTACATGTACTAGAAAACGCTGAATGTTCACAGTTTAAAATCAGTAACTTTCCATTGTACGAAAACAATTTAATTTAATTAGTACAGGAATGAACTAAAACAGAGGAAATGTTTTTTTTTTAAATGTAAGTTACAACTTCCAGGCAACGAAAAAAAATACATTTATAAATTTTATAAAATTACTGCGAAATGTAAGTGGCTGTTATTTGATGGAGTGTAATACATGACACAATTTAGAAACTGGAAGTACATCTGCAAAACCGTAACAATTAAAAAATTATCAATATATAGTCAGGAGGGGTAATTATGACCACTTTTTACATTTTCAACTTTGTTATTTTTTTCTGCTTATTTCTATTTGGAAAAGTGCTGTTTTTAGTACATAGGAAGTAACTTTGATCCTTTAAGAACACATTTTGAAAGTTTTAATTCTCATAGCTGTTTTTCTTTTAAAGTTAAAAGGGTGGTTATAATTACCCCACCAAAAACTCACAATCACATAAGTTTGGGGTGTTTAAGGCCACTAGTGGGGAAATTATGACCACTATATCTTCCCTTTATACTTGCCAATACACATTTGTTTGGGGTCAGACTAGTAATAAAAAATATCTAAGATGAAATATACATTATAAGGCTAATATCTAAGCTTGAAACAAAATTTTACCATCACAGTTTCCCCAATATGACGGCGGTCATAATTACCCCCTGGTCATAATTACCCCACCTGACCCTATCAGCTATTAAAATACAAACCCTATATATATACATATATATATATTCGTGGCTGCGCGTCAGTGTGTACGTGTGTAATTGTTAAAAAACAAATAAAATTGTAGTTTTATGTATAAATGGAATATTTGTTGGTATGATATCTGAGAAATTTTACTAAAGCCTGTAATTACGTTTGAGAAAATTATGAGTAATGGGTTTAAAAAAAAAAAAAATCTGAATATTTAAATTAATAATTTTTATAAGTGCTAATACATTTTCTATAATATATAATAATATATACCAGTTTGGACAGTTTTGAAAATTAATTACTTTCGAATTCATTGGTGCAGTTACTAAATAGGAAAAACATAAATATTTAGAAGTATGAACAAGTTAGAAATATACGTTTGAATATGCCATAAAAAATTATTTATTTTAAGAAAGGACCGGTTTTGAGTGAAATTACAATTTTTCATATCCAGATATTCAAATGCACATTTCTCTCATGAATTATCAAACAAATTTTTACAACCTAATTATGTTAATGCCAGATGCAAATGTAACACATCGGTATATATTTTCAACGTTTATTTTAATATTTCAACAATTCTATATAGAAAAATGCTGTTTAAATCTTGAATACAATTACAGCTTAAGCTCTCGAGCTTTTGTTTTTTACAATAATGCTCTAGTCATTTTTAATTAATATCCTTTATTTCCGCGACAAAGAAGTTCACTAATAGTGTCACTGTTCAGAACAGATTCTGCAAAGCATGTACATGGGGCGTCTGTATATGTGTTTTCAAATATAACGCTGCAGCATGTCTTATAAATGAGTATACATTTTTACTTCCATTTAAAAATCTGTTAAATGCGCGGGAAAAAATATTATGAAAACTAGTCTGGTTTTATTTTTTTTTTTTCGATACGCCCCATTTGGAAAAAGAGCTCAATAGATTAGAAAATATTTCTGACGTGTTTAAGATTTAAAATAATATTGCTTCGTTTTTAAGTTTACGTACCTGGCATGTAATCAGCATAAGTAATGCAGTATTCTGTACCGAGAAAGTAAGAAAAGACATTTTTACTATTGAATTCAAGATTGCCCCATGAAACTTTTAATAGAAGAAAAGAGAAAAGCGCCGCGTAAAAACATAAATCCACATCAAATGTTTAAATTGAGAAAAGAACAAGATGTAGAAACACATTTTCCAGGGTTTTAGAGAATAAAAAACTAAACCTCTGAATCCGTTACAAAAGAAAATAAATGAAACACATCTTTCTTTCTGTAACAGCCTACAGTAGTAGAGTACGAAATTGAAAACATCTGGTCCTAGTAATTCAAAGCAAGAACCATTTCTCCTCATATTTTTTTCTTCTATTATTTTTTGGATCTAAAATCTATATTTATTCGGCTTCATCATTTTTATTATTATTATTATAGCAGAGTAATATATATATATATATATATATATATTATTTCAAGTTTATTAATATTTTGTACGTCTGACCAGTAAGTAATAGCATTTCAATCCATGTAACTGATATGGATTTTTTTAAATATTTTAATTTATGTGTATTGAGCCAGTCTTAATAACAAATGCACATTATTTGAGAACAGTGAAAATATTACATATGCCATTGGGCAAAATGTTTTGCAGTCTAATAAAGAATTAGTTGCCATATTAATTAAGTAATAGTAAATAACACTATAGTAATGTTGGATTGAATATTAATTTTGTATTTTTAATTAATATATGTTTTTTTAAATATTAGCATATCAATAACTTTTGTGATAGACTAGTATCTTGATTATTTGGTCTAATCTAGATCAGACAATTGTTGTATAACAAAAAATATTGAATAATATAATAAAATTAAAATTGAAACCGAAGTTTTGTTCTACGAATAATCTAAATAATTATGCTGTTAATATGTTAAATTTTCATGCGGTATCACAAGTTGTCTAAAAATCATCTGGACAATATTCTTATTTTTATTAAAATATTTATGCAAAAGTATTAGAATAAATGAATGAAAAACCATTCAAAAACTATTCTGGTATAATTTTGATGCCTGGAAACGTGCAAATATCAAGCTAATAGAAATTGCTACATATTTGAAATATATTGAGAAGAATAATCCAATGCAACACATAAATAGTATATAAATGAAATTTTATCTTTATAATGTTATTACCTCAATTATGTTATTATGTCAATATTTTATTAATATTTATTATCTCAAAGTCACCGCCTGGTGTACTTAAAGGGACTTTTCTGTTGGGGAAGATAAAAGTTGTATCCCATGTTATCCTATGGAAAAATACGTATCCTTCTTGTTCATTCAAATTTGGAAATTTCAACAATATTTTTATTCAGCACGTAGATACGAAGGTTCTTTAACCCTCTGTAAGCTTAAAATATTTTAATGATAATTACGAGAATTTTAAAAATTGTGTTAAATTTTCAAGAAATTCCGAAAAGTATAAAAAGTACTCTTTACTGGTTTATAACTTTAGACTGAAAAAATATATAAAAATTTGGAGCTTACAGAGCGATAAAGAACCTTCTTACATACGTGCGAAAAAAAACCACTGTTAAAATTTTCAAATTTGAATGAACTAGAAATATAAGTATTTTTCCCATAGGATATAATGTGATTCCACTTTTTTTCTTCTCTTAACACCCGGATGTTCTGGACGCCGCTGCTTGAAGTATTAAACTTGCCGAGTTTGGATTTAAATTCACTTGTTTTAAACTTCTGGGTCAGTTACAGCTGGTCTTGTCTACTACCATTCCAATCAGTGTTGTAGTGAAGGGACGTCCGACGGGCTCGCTGTGATTCTTTTGCGAAGTAAAGTTATCATAAGATATCCCTTCATTAAAATAATTTTGCTTTTTCTAAAATATCTATGGCGATTACATAGATCCCAGAATTACTATAATTTTTTTTTTTTTATATTAGCCTTGCAGGATAAATTTTGATATAATTCGGACATTTTACGTGAATTAAAAGTGATTTTACCTAATGCTTTTGAAATTACTCTATGCTTTTGAAATATAATCTATGATGTAACTTATCAACGTTTCTGTTATGTATGTTTATGTAGCTGTAGAAAGTTCTTGGTACGAAGTGTTGAACCTATTTCGTTACAGTAGACGTAAAAAAGAGGAAGAAAGCAACCGATTCATTTTAATTACTAAATAATTGCAATGAAAAATCAAAGTAGTCATTTGATTGTCAAGTCTCTTGTTTCAATCTTTTAATTTTTAAAAAATAAAAGCTTAAAGGTTGTATCTATCCTAAAATTGTAACACACTTTAACGCTTTCAATCTGAAAATCCAATTTTGAAAAATTATTTTGATTCCTTGGTAAATTGTACACCCTGATTCCAAATGGAATGTCATTCGAGGAATTAGTTTAGGAGTTATACAGACGAAAATTGTAGAACTCTTATCATTATATTTTTTGACAGTTTAAAAAAGAACAACAATGTGGGTAGCTTTTTATCTATAATTTAGAAATTACAATCCTCAATGAGCTGTAATTTGCGATTTTTTTTTTTTTTTTTTGAGCTTCTACAAAATCTTTTCTGGAAAAACGTTTCTATGTTACAACGTACATTTGATTCAAATTTCAGTTTTAAAATATATAAATATACTATCTCCTAAGCTTATTCTTTAACATAAATTGAATAAAAACAATAATTCAGTAGAATTGCCTTTCTCACATTTAACTGAAACAATTTGGAGGTTAAACTGTATAGGGTTCTTTTATTTCGAATAACATATTGCATTGAATAAATCATCCGGCTGTCCATCAATACGGCTGTTAAAAATGTTGTGCTCTAATGTCACAGTTTCAAAACGTGAAAAAAATAAAACTTCCTCTCTATAGAAGGCTGACATTCTGTAACCGATGTTACCTTAGGCTACTGCATATTCAAGGATGGATTTATCTGCATCCCTACACAAATCCAGTCACATCCTTCATTTTCCTGTCTGTATCGTATTTGTTTTACAATGTTAACTTCGGCATATTGATATGCAAGTTTGCCAAGATGTATACTCGTGACATGTGTGGCATCATAGAATAGTTTTGAAAGAAGCAGAATGTGCTGTACTAAATAGCTTTCTTATTTTATAGTAAATAAGGCCGCGTTCGCCATACTAGGATTATCTTTATTACCCTTTTTATGTGAACTTTGAAAGTGCGGTAGGGGATGTTAAATTTGATGTTACAGGAACGCAAACTGCCCTCAAGTAGTCTATTGGATATACATGTCATTCTCTGTCGAAGAAGTTCTCTCCGGTGTTCTTGGTCTGTTCCTTTGCATCTGTAAATAAATAAATTCATAAATCAACAACAAGCTTAGAGTGATCAAGAATAAAAAATGGATTACATAAATATTTTCCTGATAATTTTATTGAAAAAATAACATATTTCTATTTGTCCAATTAGCTTTTTTCATTAGAAATTAGCTAAGAATAAAAGAAAACTTAAACAAATATTATTAACTGTAAAAGCTTCACATTAGGTGCAAAAGAATGTAAATATTACATATATAATAAAATACGCTTGAAACCCTATGAGGAATGATATCGAGAAATCATAGCCATTCATACTCATGGAAGTGATTTCCCCAAAGTCGTAGCTCTCTTTCCTATATTGTGTAAGTTTTCCAAAAAAGTTCCACACGACATACAAACACCTTGAAATTAAATTTCTGAAATACACAGATCTAGAGAAATTACTAGTATATAAAGTAAAGCGAAAGAAAATCAAAATACAATGAAAATATAATTTAATTTTAAAGGTAAATCCCGACAAATAATAGATCAAAATCCTGTAAATTGTATAGTTGAGAAAATGCATGTAAAGATAAACGTACAGCATTAAATCCATACACACGTAGTTCGTTGGGCTCTGAAGAGAGGCCATGTGACAGGCATCCCTCAAAGCTGCACGGTAATTTTGAAACATTGATAACCCCCGCTATTACCCCATGACTGCGATTCCCACATTCACCCCTACTGTGTTTATCTTCTTACATAAATCCACTAGTTCACGTCGTAACATCTTTCCTACTTTTATTCCTAGTAACGGACATTCGTAAGTGAACTATGCACTGGTACATGAAATTTTATTTACATAGAAAGGATAACTAATAAGATATAAAGTGATTTGCATGGTACAATTGCACCATATTGCAAGATATATATCGATCATCTATTATAAACATAGTTAAAGTGAATATTCTATTATTGGTCAACATTTTTTTTTAGAAATTCAATAGTACTTATATAAATTATATTTAATGTAAATCCTTCAATTTTACATTAAGTTTTTGCTGTTACCTTAAAAAAAAAATGATTAATTTAAATAAATGCAAGAGGGAGGATTTCATTCCTCTATCGAATTGATACTAAAACCTCAACACGGTCCTATTACATTTCGGGTCTTCAACCTGTGGTTCGCTGTCTATTTACCATCATTTTAACCGTTTGATTACGGTGAGATATATACGCCCTATGGGCCTGGCCGGCCTGCCACTAGCGACTATTTTTTAATTCTATCCGTACCACTATTAACAAAACTTTTCTTTTGTTATTTTTTTCTCTTATAATTACACGAAGAACTGAGATCATAAAGGTGGTAAGTGACACAATCGCTGTTTTGAGAAAATGATCTGTAAAATTACAAATCTTTATTTGCGTTTAATATAAAATGCCTCTTTTATCAATTAATATTTCTGTGAGTATTACGTTTTTTTCAAATAGTAATTTAATAGATGATAGAGGGTATTGATTATTTTCAATCATGTCATTAACTCTTTTTTTTTAATTTTGTCACATACCACCTTTATCATCTAGTTCTTCCTATGACATAAAACGCCCTATTCTTAAACAATTTCGGCTTGGGTGTTACAAATAGAGTGGGCTTGAGTTCCTCACATTTTCTCCAATTTTTTCTCATTATCTTTATAAATAAAAATACCATGACAGTAGGGGTTAATTTATGACAGAAGGTCTAGCTTTCGTATTTCAAATTTCTCGCTCTATACGCGATGGGAGAAAAGCAAACAAAAGACGCGGTGCCGCGTCAGCCAACGGCTAATGGCCGAAGCTCCAAAACCTCGCTAGTTCCCATTATACAGTGTATATTTGAAATCAGCTGCTGCGTTATTGTTTCGAAGTCCGGATACTTCGTATGCGGAAATCTAAAGTGTATGAGCACCAACTAACATAGGGAAATATTCTTTTTTTTATTGTGTTAGTTACACTGTGTAGTAATATAATCGTTCCCATGTGATATTTCTTTGAGATATAACAACATAATCAAAATATAGATGCTTAATGACACAACGATATTGTCAAAAACTAATCCTACCTGGATTCTATTTAAAGATTAAACATATATTTTAAGTTTTCCGTATCACATAAGTCTAGAAGTACTGCGTCTTTATGAGAAAAATAACATCAAGTTCATCGCACTCCCTCCAAATAGTATTCATCTCCTTCAGTCACTTGTTGTAGCATTGTTCCATCTTCTAAAGTCCCACTGGAGAGAAATGTTGTCAAGTTGAAAAAGAGTAGCAGATGCACAAATGGGACAAAAGAAGAATTTCCGCATCACCTAAAAGAGCTCATGACTGTCCGGCGATCGGACGGCAAGAATAATTTGAAATCTGGATTTCGGAGTCGGAATCTATTCACTAAACAAAAACCAAATTTTTGAACGGCTTCCAAAAAGAAGCTTCGAAGAAATCTTAGGATAAATGACAGAAAGGTTGGTGGATGTCTTCGTGGAAGGGTTAAACTAGAAGTATTAAGACATATCAACAAGTTGGGCCCCTAAGAGACGCAAAAGATTGCATTTCCTGCTTAGCAGAAGTGTTTGTGTTATTGATGTCCAAAAAGTCGGAGGGAATAACGTGCCTCGACGTCTACAGGAAGAAAAGAGATGAAAACCACTGACACCGGATGAAAAAGAACAAACATACAGACACTATCTTTCAGAAAGGCTTCAAAGACTGCCCTCAAAGACTGTCCTCAAAGTCTTCCTTTTCCATCAGACAAAGTTCTGAATACGTTTTAGGCCGGTATACGACAGTAATTTTGCATTCTCAGAATTTTCCCCCATCGATTAAAAAGGAAGATATTATAATAGAATATTATTTCGCAGTTCAAATGCACTTGTGTTTGAAAAATCCGGAAGTTGTAGTGGATTAGAGGGTTTTGCAAAACAAATTTTTGAGCTTTATAGATTGTCAGCTCCACTGAACACATTATTTCATTTCGTACATTTTGTATTCTATCATTTACTTGAACGTAAAACAGAGTTGTATTTCTCATTAAACATTTCCTCATTTTACATAATTCCATCGTTTGTCTTGTAATCCTTATATATTTTTTAGTTTACTGTCATTATATTATGTCGTTCATTTGTTTTGTATTGCAGAAAAATTACAAAATATTATTTTTTTAAAATATAAAATTCAAAATGTTGAATTAAAGAGGATTTTCTATATTTAAATATAAATATCTGAGTATGTATTATTATGAATGTGTCATTATGTATAAAGTTGTGATGCATTTACAGGTAACTTCAAAACGCTATTCGATTCTTTGCAGTAAAAACGGGAGGGGAGAATGGGAGAAATTGGTGAATATGGATATATGTTTTGTAGTTATCTTGTTTTCAACATGATTTTCACAGTCGAACTCATTCACGATTTTTTTTTCTCTTGTGTTTCAAGCCGAAAACACTACTGTCACAAAGTAACCCCATTTGATAGGGTAACTTTGTGGCATCATTAAACATAAATTTCTCAGTTGGTATTAAACATTTTGTCACGATACGTCGTTATGTAGGAAAAGGATATAGTAATATTTAGCAAAAGTGAGTTTTGAATTACTTATAAAACACACAATCTAGTGTCAGAAAAACCTCAAAATGTGTTACAAAATAATCCCAACTAACTGTATCTGTATGAAATCTGTTACTCTGTAACAAAAAGAATGATCCGAAAAATGCGGTTTTTTTGCCGTGACTGTTTCCACTTCCTTTGACTTCGACTGCCCTTTACCATGTTTAGAACAATGCTTTAAATATTTTTTCTCTTAATTCTATTTAATCTTAAACGTAACTTTTTATGTTTTTATTATTACTTTCAAATTATCATAAAGATTTTTATGTTACCAATAATATGTATGTTAATTTTTAAAATGTTTATGCTCTAATACTTTTAACCAGCATTAATGTCATAAATTTATTTAAAATTATCTATGTAGTTTCATAACTACAGTTAGTCTTTACCTAACGCTTTATCTAATAGTAAGACACCTTTTCTTTAAACAAGGCTAGGGACTCAGGACAGCTCGGAAATATCTTCAAGCTTATTACACTGTTTACTTTTAGCTCTTAGAAGTACGTGGGAATAATTATGTTTTAGAAAAAGCATACAAATAGAATAAAAATCTAGTCGCAGTTGAACAAATTTAAAATAAAAAAGATTCATTGTCAAAGAGTTAAAAAATGTTCAAGCATTTATAAACAGTAGTGTATTTTTTATGTTTTACGTAAAGCTTACGTTATTTTTTATATCGCCACGCGCCGCAAAAAAAGATGGAAAATCAACATATTTTTACATATCAGTATAATTATATCCTAAACATTACATGACAGCCTAATTATATTCTATTTCGGGTTGCCATCAATACGAATTTTTATTTTATCTTTATTACTGTAATTTATTTATACATTACAAATTCATGTTTATATTTAAATAACACATTACTGAACGGGAGAAACTTTCTCCAGCATGTTTAAGAATTTTTGCTCCAAACTTACTTTAATTTCAAAAGTTTACTTGTATTTTTTATTTTATCGTAACGTGCGAGGATTTCAAAAAGCTTTACGATTAGCGCTTTTTAGAATTTCATTCAGGATATTTCTCTTAAAAGAGGAATACTACATAAATATCTTTGAAATAATTGCCTGCTATCTAAAAAAAAATCTAAGAGAAATTTAACTTTTTTCTCAATACAGTTATACAAAAAAAAAGACTTTATTCGTCGAACGTTACGTTTAAATTTAAATTTAAATTTAAGCTGTGTTCCCACATAGAAATGATCACGTAGCATAATTACTTGTTTAATTTGGACATAAACTGAAACGTTAGTAAAGATATTTTTCACGTTTTTATATGCAGCATATATTAGGTTGAGGAAAAAGTAATTTCGTTTTTTCCTAATAGATGACTTTAAAGTCTCATATCTCGAGTAATAATTTTTAAATTAAGCCATACTATACATCGTCTGAAAGACAACAGTCCATAGAGCATTCTATACATATAGGTACCGTCATCTGTTTACTCAGTCAAAAGTTATTGCGCTTTGAAAATGGAGATTCCGGGAGGACATTTTCGTCACATTTTGATTTTTTACTTCCGAAAAAAGAAACATGTAGCACAGGCTCTTCGAAAATTGTGTGGGGTGTAAGGTGATGAGTGCTTAAGTGAACGCCAATGTCAGAATTGGTTTGCTTGTTTTCGTTCCTGAAATTTTGATGTTAAAGATGAACCTCAACCTCCCCAGCCAATCGTAAAAAAAGTCGATGGAATTCTTTAAAAAATTCAAGATAGACCGATATATGTCATCTCGCGACATCGCTACGGAACTAAAAATCGACCATATAACAGTTTTGAACCATTTACTTAAGACAGGATACCAAAAGAAGCTCGATACTTGGATTCCATATGAAGTGACAGTGAAAAATTTAATGGACCGATTTTCCATTTGCGAATCGTTGCTGAAACGAAACGAAATCGAGCCATTTTTTAAACGAATGATTACGGAGGATGAAAAGCGGATCACGTACGACAATAATGTGCGAAAATGATCGTGGTCGAAACTCGGAGAAGCTTCACAAATGGTGGTAAAACCCGGATTGACGCCAAGGAAGGTGACGCTGGGTGTTTGGTGGGATTGGAAAGGAATTGTTCATCATGAGCTGCTTGAACTTTTCCAAACCATTAATTCGACTCTCTACAGTCAACGGCTAATAAGATTGAAGAAGGCAATTAAAAATGGGCCAGAATTGATCAATGCGTTGTTCTCCATCACGACAACGCTAAACCATACACATATTTAGTGACTCAGCAGAAATTGAGAGAGCTTGGCTGGAATCGTTTTATGCACCCACCTTATAGCCCGAACCTTCCTCGTCCGACCATCACTTGTTTTGGTCTCTTCAGAACTGTCTTAATGGTATAAATCTGACTTCAAAAGAGTCTTCTGAAAATCACTTGGTTCAGTTTTTCGCCCAGAAATCTCAGAAGTTCTACAGTGATAGATTTAGGGTTTTACCAGAAAAGTGGCAAAAGATCATTGATCAAAACGGCACGTATCTCATGGATTAGTGTTTGAAATTTATATGAATATATTCTCTTTGAAAAACATTAAAAAAAGAAATTACTTTTCCTCAACCCAATATTATTATGAAAAGGCATTTGTCTATTTAAATTATGTAGCATTAAAACGTATTTTAACTTTTATCCGAAAAGTGCATTTCCAAAAATCAGCTTCTAAAAATCACTTTTCCACTCAGTTGGAAAGTTACAATTCATATGATTTTAGTTCCCAATTAGAATACTTGTGTCAAAAATAATATATTGTGTAAATACGTATCCAACTTTTCTTGGAGTTCTATTAGCTGCGATTTGTTTAATTTAACTGATTTAGATATAAGATCAAATGTCATAATCAACAACGTTCTCTAGGTGAGAAAGGTCAGCCAGATTTGTTCAGGATAACCCCATTTAGTAGAGCAGTAGCGGCTTTTGCCAAAGGTTCCTGTTTCGAACCCTGACTTGGACACATTTCCACTCTGTTAGAAAACTACAAAATGTAGGTTATTATATTTCCCAATTTGAAAAATTGCACAGTTAATATTTGAGATTAAAAAATTTTAATTACATTTTTTTTTAATTCTTATTTATACTAAAAATCTCAAGACGTTATCCAGAGGCCTTTTTTTCATGGCTATTTATACATCTTCACTTTACATTCAAGACGATGATATTTATTACAATTGATATTTATGCTCAGTTTTTGGAGAAAAAAAAATTAGGAAAATTTCTTATTTTTAAAATTATTGATAACAACTTTGATAAACTTCAATTAATACTTTCGCTAACCAGTAGTTTATACTACAGAACAAAAATTACAGCACGGCGGTGAAAATGGCACGTAGGAGATTAAAAAAAGCACACAGAAGAAAAAAAATACCGTGAGACATACAAAAAAAGCATAGAAGTAAACACCAGCATAAATAATACTAACAAATAAGTTTAGTAAACACATTTACCTAAACAATACTACAAAAGCTTTTACAATATTAGAAAAACGTGGGGGAGACTGGGGCTAGTAGGCGCAGTTTTCAGATTTTGATTTTTATAAATTTTTTATTTAAGTTTTTTAACAAACTTTAACCGCGCTTTTAAAGAACAGACGTTAATCACTAATCACCCACTCGTGGACAGCCAACCTTTCGGTATAGGAGCTGATTAGTCCACGAGGGGAAAACACATATCCCCCTTCCAGCTGGAACCCCAGTACCCGCGAACGAGCCCAGAAGTCCCAGCAGGTTGCTAGACCCTGTTTAATGAAAATTATTAAAATGACAAAACAAACAGAAAGAGTAATAAACAGAATAACAAAATGTCAGGGCGAGCCCAAGAGAACAGTATATTAAAAGTTAAATTGCAGCATAGCACTATTTTTATATAATTATAGGTTAATTAATAATGAATAACTTTTATAATAAGGAATGGAGATAATAATAGATTTTGTTAATTAAAGGTTAATGCTAAGAGATAAGGGATTTAATACTAAATTCCCCTCCAATGCCCTGGCTAAATAAATAAGATAAGAGAGATGAGTTATAAATTTTTAATTAGCTGTTAATAATTAGGGAAATTGATGATTTAGCATACTAGCAGAACACCAGAGGAGGGAAATTTCTGTCATATCCTTTAAAGTTAAATATTTAATAAAAGGTAAAAGTATTTAAAACAAGACAATTTAGGTTATTTAAAATTTGAGATATCACATAATATAACAATTAGTTCACAGATGAGACTTTCACAGACGACACCTAAATACAATTAACAAAAACACATTCAAGAAGTGTTCTATTTACAAGTCATTTTCCGGTAAATCATTATAGTTATAAATTACTGTATGTATGATTATTTTAAAATTGAAATTTAGCCATAGATACCCGGAGTTTTGAGTTGATAGCTTTTGTAGTTTATGTTTAACGGAAGCCTAAAGTAAAACGAAAATTGTGCGCCAACCTACCCCGTCACGGGGCAAGTTGCCTATACCTATGGGGTAAATTGGCACACGATTTATAAAATTTTAAATGAAGCTCAAATAAGACACGCAGTTAATCGAAATCAATTTCATTATTACCAGTAAGTTTAGACAAAGGCGTTATAGCAGTGCAATGTAAATTCTAAATTATACAGACATAAAAATAATGAATAAAACATTAATACTGAGTAACTTCTATCCTTCTCGATATCATCATCAGAGTTACAGTTGTCACTAATAAAAAATCGAGTGTCTCCGTTTGGGAAAGCCTCGTGTGCCCAAAATCTTGCATTGCAACCAATTTTCTCGTTGTTTGCTGTTTTTCAATCTACCAGCACGCACCAAACACCGAGGCAACTTGCCCCGTGTTCAATGCGCCTACTTGCCCCATAATAAATTTCTTCACAAAAGGGACACGTAATCCTCTAAGTATAAATAATCCAAGTAAATCACATATGGGGTAGGTACAGTTAATCATACACTAAGAAAAACTGCACAAGTTAAATCGCAATTATTAAGATAAGTATTAGAAATTAGAAAAAGAATGAAGCAACAAAAAATTACTTATGAGTGCAAGAAACAGAAAAATCGTAATAAATGTCCACTGCACGTAGGTAACGATGCAAAACTACAATGAGGATTGTAAAAAGCAATAAGAAAGGAACTCTGTGACTGGTTGCGCAATGTATCCACAAACAGGCGATTTATGAGGACTGCGTCTAATTACCCCTGTAGCCAACTAGCCCCGGTCACCCCTACTTAGCCTCACCCCTTAAAAAAAATTCTTTCGATAAAATCTAGTTACTCGACTATTGCAAGACTCGAGTATTTTTATTCAATTCAAGGATAATTTTAAATTAAAACTAAGATGACCACAAACGAGAAAAATAAAGTAGCCCGACATGTGACAGTATAGGCTTAGATGACCCGATGCGATTCATTTCACGAAATTTGCGATTTTTTCTTACGATTCATTGACGAAATTCACATTTTTTCGAAGTGGATAAATACCACAATAGTTTTCAGTGACCAACTGATAAAATTTGCTATTTGTTTCAATGATGTTTTGTCGAAATTCGAGGCATTTTCCTTTCATCGTTTATAATGACTTTTTTCCGAAACCGATTTAGAAAATTTGCGATTTTTTACACAATCATTTTACGAAATTCACGGTTTTTTTGCGGAAACAATTACTGAAATTTGCGATTTTGATATTTTTTTGTTAGCCGGGTGCCATTAACCGTCATATTCTCTCCAACCAATTAATTACCCTCACCAAATCCTTATACAGTAGTCTCTCTGAAAGGTATGAAATTCAATAAAACCACAATCACTAATCGATGTACGAGCTCTACGCAACTATTAAACCGAAAGAAAAAAAAAACTAGATGCATGAAATTCATAGTGCAGCAGTCTCTAAAAATTATGAAATTCGTTAAAACACTAATCACAAACCGAAGTCTGAGCTCTATGTGCCCATTAAACCGAAAAAGAAACATTACAGGATGCATGAAAATCGTTTTGCAGCAGTCTCTAAAATTTATGAAGTTCGTTAAAATCCTAATCCCAATTCAATGTAAGAGCACTGTGCTTCCATTAAACAGAAAAAAAACACTGGATTCATGAAATTCGTTGTGCAATTTTCTCTAAAATGTATGAAATTCGTTAAAACCAGAATCACAAACAGATGTATAAGCGATACGCGCCCATTAAACAGAAAAGACACTGGATGCATGAAATTCATTTTGAAGCATTTTCTAAAATTCATGAAATTTATAGAAATCGAGATCGCTATTATATAAACAGAAATATTTAAATAAAATACATCATAAAATACAAAGAATTTATTTCGTAATGAAAGTATGGAAACAGTACCGTAAGTTACTGAATATACCGATATTTTTTATGTCGCTCAAAATCTGTGAAATTCTATGTTCATCTGTATTTATCCGCATAAACTCAGGTGAATAACACTCTAAATGATCCACCAACTTGCGCCACACCGAAGACTTTCAATTTTTTACGTATGAACTCCACTGTCAGGACCTACAAAATTATACTTATAGTTAACCTTGAAATAATTTAATCCCTCCTCTTCAAGTTTTATAGAAAGAAATGATGCACAGCTTCTTGCTCTATTTTCGGCAAATCCCAAACATTCAAGGTTATAAAACGAAACGCAATAACACAAACATATTCAAATGTCAGCAAAATTTCAATCATGCATCTCTAAGTAAATGCTGGACAACCAGTGCGAAATGAGTCACGAGAAAGGTTACTATTCAAATAACACCAAACAAAGTAAGAATTATATTGAAGAAATATTGAGTAAATTGAAATATTGAGGAATGCTTGCGGTACCCATCGTTGCAGAAGTATTAAAGGATTGTTGATAAAGTTTTTCGAAAAAGAAATGTCGGTAATTAGCCGAGATATTAATTCTTAAAGACACGGATGGTTTGGGCATACATAAAGACATGGACGGCATACTCTATGCGCTTTCGGGTTTTAAAGCCTAGATAACAACTTTTAATGATATATTTGTGTAATGCAATGCCCAATAGTAGTATAAATTTAATGATGTCAAACTGTTAAGAACATCTAATTTAAGCGGAATTAGTCACATAATTACTATGAGATTCGCGACTAGTATTGCATTGAGTGGATTTCTGAACATGTCACCCGTGCCTCTAAAGGTTAATTAAAAACCTATCTGGAAAAACGCGGCACGTACCTCCTTTTGAAGCGTGCTCAGCACAAAACCAAGTTTAAACTTTGAACAAGGATTTTGCTTTAGATACACTGTAAAAGGAAAAGATTATTACTTCGCGGAATTTTTGTTTATGAAATGCCAAGTGATGTTAAAATATGCACTAATTTTATTGTCAGCTCCGAATTAAGTTCATCATGAACAGATTAGGATAAGATTAAAAAAAGATTGATGCAGAATAGCAGTATTTCATACTATTTAGGCTTCTATCTCTCTGGACCTTCACGCTATATCCATTTATATTTTTTTGGTATAAACAGCTATACGCAACCCTACATGGTAATTTTTTTTACAAAGTCGTATTTTTCTTTTAGCAAAGATTTTTTTGTGTAATGCAGTTACTAATTGATATATTTATTGTACGGGACCATCTGTATGCGAGTAATACTCACACTTCACTGTTTGCTTTATGAATAAATACTTAGGCGGTTGCTATTTGGAAACAGTTGTATTCAAACTGAAATGATATCATTAAAACTAAGAAAATTCCAGACTTGAAAAGACAACATTATTTTTTCTCTTAGTAAACGCTTATGGCCAGTGTTGCGGGGGTTGCGTCGGAACTACAAACGATAAAAATAATCAGAAAAACTTAAATGCTTTAAAATGCTGCGTCTCTCTCTGTTTTATTTCATGTATGTGACATTCTAAGATAACAAATAATAACAGAAAGCGTTATTACATACTTTATACTGTATAAACAATTACAACGTAAAGAAAACAAAATGTAGCAATATTAAAAAATATATCAATTATAATATTTACAGACAAATTTGTATTTTTTTTTATGAAGCTAAAAAAAGTATACTATAAATTATTTTGAAAAAGAATTGCATGGCATAAATTTCACGAGATTTTAGAAATACATAATTTATGTAATAAATTTCCCTTCAAATTGTATAATTTATTCATTAATATTTATGTAATAAAATTCCCTTTAAATTGGATAATTTATAATTAATAAGTTTCAGTGTATTATATGAACATAATACTTTATTTAAAAAAAATGCACTTTATTTATAAAAATAAGTGTATTTATATATAAATTTTCACATTACAAAAGCACAACCTTAAAACAGCAAAAAAAAAAAATCTGATCTCAATAATACTTCAAAGAGATCAAAAACATTTATAATATGATTTAAGAGAAACGAAGAAAATTATTTACTTTTGTCTAAATGTTCATACTTTTGCATTCTGTGAGTTTTATTTATTTATAATTCTTTAATCCTTTCAGGGTATTTTTTAAAATCTAAACATTTTGAAATAAAAAGGTTTTTTCCTTAAAAGCAATTTTTAGTAGTCCTGTCCTTTATGTATCTTACAGACTGGAAATTGTTTGAAGATTTATAAAATGGCTTAAAGTACACAACGCATGAAAAATTAATGTTGGTCGTATTTATTTTTATCTCTATGCTTAAAAATGTAACTATTTTATTTTCTACCATATAAAACGTTCAAGATATGTTAAAAAATAAAAATAAAATATCATTATGTATTTCAAAAATTTTTCCTCATTGCAACTAATGATTTTAAACTTCAAAACTATTTGAAAAGAAACAATTTTCAGAAATAACAGTTTTATATCTACTTGTGAGGAAGCAGCTTTTGATTCAACGGTGCCGTCATTTGAATTAAGAGTAATTAATTTTATGGAAATAAAATGTTTCTAAAGATAGAACGGAAGAAATGAGAAATCAAAAGTTAATTATAAACAAAAAAAGGTTATTAATAGACAGACAAAAAAAATAAAAAAACCCATCGAAATATCATTACTACATTAAAATGATTATTTCTTCTTACCTAACCATAAAATTTATTTATTCTTAAAATTTTGATTTATGTAAATATATTTGTTAAACAGTCTTTATTCAAGGCTTTTTCCCCGTAAAAAGTTATACAATAAAATTGGTTTAAACTGTGGTGTACATCAGGGTTCGTACGGGTACAGTTATTTTCAAGTCCAAATATCAGAATTTTTTGTATAGAAAAATAAATCTAATTTAAACGGACGAAATGTCGCCTTGTTTAAGGATAGATATTCTATAAGAAAATATTCGTACCGAAGAAGTTTTTAGTCTGTAAATTCAAGAACATCTACGAACCATGTAAAGTCGAGGGAAAAAAAAAAGTAAACATCCCCTGCTAACTCCTCAACAAATTATCGTAGAAGGAAGTTACTGGTACCGAACGATGTGAAATACAGTCTTCTTTTAAATTTTGTATACAAAATTTTCTTAGGGGGCCATCTACATATTAAAACGAAACCAAACTTCATTTTTTTCAATGGCAATACACAGTTTTGACAGCATAAATGAAGTCTACACTCTTCAATTAGCACAAAAACAAATTTTTATGCAATTCATACTATAAGTTTCCGAGAAATTAATTATTTTAAAACGAGCGTATTTAAGGACTGTATCCAAATTGAAATTCTGTACTCGATTGTTAACCAAGAGATAAAACCCTACTTGATCAAGGCACTTTAAGCGCCAATAGAGCAGTCAGTGAAGACTGCTAGATTACACGAGAGCAGAAGAAATTACAAAATATCTAGTCACTTCTATCACAGACGGCCCTTAAACCATCATTTTGTCGTTTTTTAAGCAAAACTACTTTGAAGAAAAATGTGAAATTTTGGGTTTCCATAAAGCAGGACTTCATAAATCTGAATCCAAAAAAAAAAAAAAAATGTAGATTGTAATTCATAGTTTTTTCGAATATTAATTTCATAATTCATAATTTATATCATAAAATTATTAAAAATTGCAAATTCAGCATATTTATGTTTGGGTATATTAGTATTTTTGCTACACAAAATATCAGTACATTAGAAGCATAATTTCAGGAGATACAAATAAAAATATGAAAATGTAATTTAATATTAGAAGCACTAAATTTTGAATGTTTATAATTCAAAAACTTGTCATTCAAATGCCTTGAAATTTGGTGTCTAGGCATAGTTTGAACCAAAGATTTGAAATATCGTGTTAAAATTGTGTATTGCCATTGAAAAAAAGGAAGTTTGGTTTCGTTTTAATATGCAGATGGCCCTTTAAGCAAATTTTATATACATAATTTAAAAGTAGACTATTTCCAATCGTTCGGTACCAGTAACATTCTTCTACGATAATTAGTTGAGGAGTTAGTAGGGGTGTTTTCTTTTTGTTTTCCACGACTGTACATGATATGTCAAATTTTGACAGTCAAGATTTTTATCTCTTGTTTTCTGAAATACCAGGAATTATGTTTAGTTGCGGGCTTTCAGATATGTCTCTTAATATTCTGTTTACTATTTTGTTTGGGGAATAAGAAGCAGAAGTCTTTTTTTTTTTTTTTTTAATCTTTCCTATGTATCACTTTATGTTACGTTTCAGATTCAGTTCTTTATTTTAGTCCCCCACCAGTGGCCGAGAGGTTATGCTCTCGAAACTGGTAGACGAGAGGTGCTGCGTTCGAACACAATCGCGACCGTCAGCCTAATCGTTCGGAGTTTTTCGTGGTTTTCTTCGAACCATGGATTTCTGTGTGTAAATACGGATTAGGTTCCCTTAGAAATACCCCCACGGAGGGCACACCCCTTAAGGGCCTATATCGCATGCGTAGATAATCGGCCGTAAAAAAAAAAACAACTACAAACAAAACATCTGTATTTTAGTCTATGTTTCAGGGTATAAAGTACGTTTAACTAAGCAATTTTCAGCAAATATCACAATTTTTTTTGTATTTTATTTGAAAGAATGCACAATTATGTATCGCAAATAGTTTTTGATTCCTGCATACGATCAGTGGAAGAGTATTTATGGCTAATTTCGTTTCTGACCTTTAAACGGAAATGTGTATTTAGGTAAAAGGAAGTTACGATTTAAGGTCCTCATGATATCAATTATAATATTGGGATAAATGAACATTGAAAAAATATGTGCCTTTAGAAAAGGTGCCGTCTTTTTTTTGGTTTGATTCGAAACTTTCATTTTGGTATGACCCCGTTTTCAAGAGGGAATTTTTTCGCTAGTTAAACGCGAAATTTTACTTTTAGAAATAAGTGTGAGCAGTAGCGCAATATTTAAAAAACAAAACCTAAATAATAATTATATTTACCAATGCATATTTAAACGGAACAGGTATTTGTTTTGAATACTATCACACAGATTTTTTATTGCGTTATCTTCCCCAAGACTTAAACCTAGGTATTTTAACTGCGCCAACTAGTCAAATTCTACGTCTTGATTAAAATTCAAAGCACAATTAGGAAAATTTAACTGGAATTAATCCTTCTTCCAACAACTGAAAAGGAGCGTTTCCGTACGCCTGTCTTGGAAGAAACATTTCGGTTATTAATATTAATCCAGTAAGGATAAAACGGAAATTTCGTTTATGTTACAAAAATTTAAATTTTCTGCAGAAAATTCAATGTTTTGGGGTGCTGCTTAAACAGAGCTTCCGTTAAAAGTCTAAATACGCAGTAATCCATAGAAACACTACGAGGGAATTATATGGGATTCATTTAAATGGAATAGCCTCAATTCCGGCTTCATTTCTCATTTTTGTTAGCAATATATTTAGAGATATGGCTCGTAGACTTATACTGATAGAACATAACATAGCAAAGATTGTCTGTATAAAGTGATAAAGATTTTATTTCAAAACAAGTGATAAAACATAACTCAGAGAGTAATCTGAAATAATTTTAACATTTGTTTCCATTTTCCTAATTTTAAGTTTTCCATTATAAGAGATTCCATAAATTACTATTAAACTTTCCTTGTTTTCCCTGAACATACACGTTAAGTCTTTTTATCCACTTTTTCTGTACATTATCGATCGTTGTGTACTGTCATCAGATAAATACTCGTATATCCAAGTCTCATCAATTTTAACTATATAATTTGTACTTTTCATGCCTATTTACACTTGCCAAATAATTTTCATACAACAAACTGCACATGGCCTTACGCTGAGAAACATGTTAGGCGGTGGGGATCATGTGTTTGCGTTATATAAGATTTTATAAGTTACTTTGGAGTTTCTATAGAAATGTTTAAAGATTTTCCGATAGTTCTTTGGGTGTTTGGATTTGCTTTTAAAACGTCATATGTAATTTTATATATAACTAGCAAACCCCGCGGCTTTGCTCGCCTAATATTTGAAACATGCCAAGTGATATTTTTATGCCTAATTTTTATTAAAAGAAATTGTACTTTCAGGAATAATTCAAAAATTACTATTTAAAGCATAGTTTGACTTAACTTCATTATTACACTGCATTAGGCAGAAACTAGACTTAAATTAATGAAAAGAAATAAAACTAAATAAATGATAATTTAGAAAATATTTTGAAACTTTTATGCTCATTTAATACGCATATTTCCGTATTAATTTGAATTTTTGAATTTTTTAGAAACCGTCTTCTTACATCTTAAAATTAACCATCATGTCAAATTCATAGTCCTACCACCTCTCTCAACATAAAGGGCTATGTTGAAATAGGAACAGTCACCATTAATTTACCAACATTATTTTTGAAATCGGTTTGCTATTTCGTACAATTCCACAGAAACGTAATTTAGAAAGTTTTTAAAGGCCTTTTTTAGAATGTTTGTTATTCCTTTGAACCCCAGGTGTAGAATCATCCGCATAAAATATAGCTTGTGTAGGATCAGAAACTGTTACCACTGATTTGCTATTATTACTTTTATAATCGGTTTATATTCCCTGAAATCGTAATTTAGGACTTTTTAAAACGCTTTTCGCACCTGCCCTTTGCTTCACCCCTTTTTAATTCGAATTTATTTTCGACAGTCCTTCGAGGGTATTTATATTTTATAAGTAACTACCATGCCATATTTAAAGTTTCTAGCCTCTTCAGTATCACAGAAATCGCAATTTAGAAAGTTTTTTGCTCCTGCAAATCTCTGTTGGTAGTGGCACAGAAATAAAATATAGCTTATGTTTGAGCAGGTTCTATCACCAACAATTTGTCACCATTAATTTTTAAATCGCTTTGGTATTTGATTAAATTGCATAAAAATTGTAATTTAGAACGTTTTTAGAATGCTTTTCGCTTACTTCACCCTTTTAAATTTTGAATTTTCTTTTGACAGTTCAAAGAAAGCAGTTGCATCTTGTAAGTAAATATCATGCCATATTTCAAAATGTTAGACCTCTCAGTTGTACATAAAACGCAAATTAGAATATGTTTTGTTCTTGCAACCCCAGATGATAGTGATAGCAACATAAAATATAGCCTATGTTGGAGCAGGGACTGCCACCATCAATTTGCAACATTTACTTTTGAAATAGGTTTGGTATTTCCTGAGATAGAGTAGAAATCGCAATTTAGAACGTTTTTACAACGTTTTTAGAACTCTTTTCGCGCATTTTCACCCTTTTTAAATTTCCAATGTTTTCGAAACTGTTCTTAAAGATCATTTATGTCTAATAAATATGTATAGTCGTGGGAAAAAAAAGTAAACACCCCCTACTAACTCCTCAAAAAATTATCGTAGAACAAAATTACTGGTACCGAATGATTGGAAATAAAGTCTATTTTTAAATTATGTATATAAAATTTGCTTAGGGGGCCATATACATATTAAAACGAGCCATAAATTTCTTTTTCAAATAGCAGTATACAATTCTGACAGCATAAATAAACTCTACACCTTTCAATTAGCCTAAAACAAATTTTTATGGAGTTCATATGATAAGTTTCTGAGAAATTAATTATTTTAAAACCAGCGCATTTTAAGGGCTGTATCTAAATTAAAGTTCGGTACTCGATTGTTAACCGAGAGAGCCCTCTTCTTGATCATTGCATCTTAAGCAGTCAATGAAGCCTGCTAGATTACAGGACATTGGAAGAAATTTCAAAATATTTAGTCATTTCTTTCATAGACTTAACTATAGACTTAACCATTCTTAAACCATCATTTTGCCGCTTTTTAAGCATAATTTGAAAACTAATTGGAAGGAAAAATGTGAAATTTTGGATTTCCATAAAGCAGGACTTAATAAATCTAAATCCATAAAAAAAAACTGTAGGTTGCAATTCATAATTTTTTCGAATATTAATTTCATAATTCATAATTCATATAATAAAATAAAAAAAAATACAAATTCAACGTATTTATGTTTGGGTATTTTAGTATTATTGCTACACAAAAAAATTAGCACATTAGAAGCATAATTTCAGGAGATATAAATAAAAATATGAAAATGTAATTTAACATTAGAGGCACTAAATTTTGAATGTTTATAATTCAAAAACTTACGATTCAAGTGACTTGAAATTTGGCGTCTAAGCATAGTTTGAACCGAAGATTTGAAATATCTCATTAAAATTGGGTATTGCCATTGAAAGAAAATGAAGATGGGGTTCGATTAATATGTAGATCCCCCCTAACCAAATTTTATATACATCAACTGAAAGTAGTCATTATTTCCAATCGTTCGGTATCAGTAAATTTCGTCTACGATAATTAGTTGAGGAGTTAGTAAGGGTGTTTACTTTTATTTCCATGACTGTATTTTGCCTAATTTCAATTTGCTAGCCCCTACTGATCACAAAAATCGAAATTTAGAACGTTTTTTGCTCCTACAACCTCCAGGTGATAGTGACACCGACTTGAACTAGTATCTATGTTAGAGTAGAGGCTGTCAGCATGAATTTGCCTACCATTACTTTTGAAATCAGTTTGATTCTTCCTGAGATTGTTCACAAATCGGCATTTAGAACGTTTTTAGTGCGCTTTTCGCGCATTTTCAATCACCTTAAATTTTAAATTTTTAAAGAAATGTTCTTTGAGTTCATTTATATCTAATAAATATAACCCATGCAAAATTTCATGAATCTAGGTAATTCCATAATTCAAAAATCGCATTTTTAGAGCGTTTTGAGTTCCTGCATCTCCTCTGGGGTACTGGAAACAGGCATAAAATATAGTCTATCTTGGAGCAAGAGATGTCACCATCATTTTTACACCATTATATTGGAAATCGGTAAAGTACTTCCTGAGGTTGCATAGAAATCGCAATTTAGAATGTTTTTTACTGCGTTTTTCGCATATTTTCACATTTTTAAAATTTCGAGGAATAAAATTTTATAGGAAATGTTCTTACAGATCATTGATATCTTATAAGTAATTACTATTCCAAAGTTTATGATTCTAGGCCATTCCATAACACAAAACCGCAATTTACAACGTTTTTTTCTCCTGCAACCCCAAGGTGATAGTGATACAAACATAAAGCAGAGCAATGATAGAGCAAGATCTGTCACCATCAACTTACAAACATTACTTTTTAAATCGATTCGATACTTCCCAAAATTCAGTAGAAATCACCATTTAGGATGTTTTTTAGAACCCTCTTCGCACATTATCAACCCTTTTAAATTTCGAATTTTTTAAGAACTGTTCTTAGAAATCCTTTATATCTAATAAATAACTAATATTTCAAATTTTATATTTCTAGGCCATTCAGTAATGCAAAAATTGCATTTTTAGAACGTTTTTTGCTCCTGCACCCCTTTGGAGTAGTGGCACCGACATGAAATATAGCCTATTTCGGAGCAAGGGTTGTCACCATCATTTTGACACTATTATTTTTTTAATAGGTTTGGTATTTCCGGAGATTGTGTAGAAACCACCATTTAGAACGTTTTTTAGAACGCTTTTGGTGCATTTTAACCCCTTTTAAATTTCGAATTTTTTAAGAACGATTCTTAGAAATCTTTATATCTAATAAATAACTAATATTTCAAATTTCATATTTCTAGGCCCTTCAGTAATGCAAAAATTGCATTTTTAAAACGTTTTTTGCTCCTGCACCCCCTTTGGGGTAGTGGCACTGACATGAAATATAGCCTATCTTGGAGCAAGGGTTGTGACCATCATTTTGACACTATTGTTTTTTTAATCGGTTTGGTATTTCCTGAGATTGTGTAGAAACCATCATTTAGAACGTTTTTTAGAACGCTTTTTGTGCATTTTCACCGCTTTTAAATTTCGATTTTTTTAAGAAGTGTTCTTAAAAATCTTTATATCTAATAAATAACTAATATTTCAAATTTCATATTTCTAGGCCCTTCAGTAATGCAAAAATTGCATTTTTAGAACGTTTTTTGCTCCTGCACCCCCTTTGGGGTAATGGCACCGACATGAAATATAGCCTATCTTGGACCAAGGGTTGTCACCATCATTTTGACACTATTATTTTTTTAATCGGTTTGGTATTTCATGAGATTGTGTAGAAACCACCATTTAGAACGTTTTTTAGAACGCTTTTTGTGCATTTTCACCCCTTTTAAATTTCGATTTTTTATGAACTGTTCTTAGAAAACTCTCTTTCCTTTATATCTTATAATTAAATAATGATCCAAATTTCACGATTTTAGGCCCTTCAGTAACGCAAAAACCGTAATTTAGAGTGTTTTTTGCTCCTACACCCCTTTTGGGGTAGTGGCACCGACATAAAATATAGCCTACCTTGGAGCAAGGGTGGTCACCATCATTGTGACACCATTATTTTTTAAATCGGTTTGGTATTTCCTGAGAGTGTGTAGAAACCACCATTTAGAACGTTTTTTAGAACGCTTTTTCAGTTTTTTTAGTGCTTTTTCACCCCTTTTAAATTTCGAATTGTTTAGAAAATTTTCTTAGATATCATTAATATCTCACAAGTAACTACCATTCCAAATTTCATGATTCTAGGCCCGTCGATTACACAAAAATTGCATTTTTAGAACGTTTTTTGCTCCTGCACCCCCTTCGGGTAATGGCACCGACATTAAATATAGCCTATGTTCTAATTTGGTCTAAACCATCATTTTGATACCATTATTTTTGAAATAGGTTCGGTAGCTCCATAGATTACCTCTAACAAACACACAATTTTTACTTCTTTATAATATTAGCATAGATTAGCGCTGAACATACCTTGATGCGTATGCATTTGTTGTCAAATGTAAACTTCAACTTTTGTTTTACTTTTTTAATAGCTATGTCACTTATTGTACATGTTGGAATATTAGAACCACGTTTTACACATAATCGAATAAAAGTATTTCTCTTCGTAAAGCACAAACACATAGCCTTCGATCCATTATTTATTTTCCATCGGCAATTAACGCAAACGTTATTTTTAATGATATTTGCAAGCAGCATTTGGATTGCAGTTTATAATCAAACTCTCTTTCGAATTGATGTCATATAGTTTTTATATCTTTATTTGCATTTAAATCCCATAGAAAATCATTGTTACAAAAAAAGTGTGAACACCTTCTGTATTACCCATCCTACTACATTCTTCGACTTCCAATGCTATTTTTTGCCTTCTCCATCTCTTAAATCTTTTCACTTTTGCAAACAATTGAAGTGTTATAGAACGAAAATGATGATGTCCTAATAGTCAGATGTTAGCTATGCACTGTTTCTATCTTTATCGAGCGTCAATTTTTCCATTTTCTAAGTTTACTCTTTTTAGTAGACCGATTCACTACAGTTTATGTTTTACGCTGTTCAACCGTTCTTTCACCTTTATACTGGATGGTTAAAATTAAACTGACGGTACTGAGAGGCCCATAGCTTCGATTCTACTAAACGGATCCGAATGAAACTTTAAATACAAATTGTGTAAATCATGGGGCAGAAGTTTTCGTAAAAAAATTTAATAATTCGCCACCAGATGAAGCTGTACTGCTAAACCATTATGCGAATGAATAGCTAATGCTCATTCACTATAAAAGTGATACGTATGGTTCAAACAGATCATTCGCTCGCAGTGAACATGCCGCTGAACAAGAAGAAACGCGCATTGATCGTAAAACGTTTTTATCAGAATGATAGCATTTTTTCGGCAGAATTCCATGCTTATCGGCAAATAAAAATCTTAAGAAGAGTGCCCATGTTTGTAAATTCCGTTAAAGGTATGATATTTAATATTAAAGAACACAGTTCTCTGGATGTTGCTTCTTGAAGAAGACAACGTGCAACTGAGCGGACGATTGTGGAGGAAGTTGCAATTGCAACAGCTGAAACATCAAGCAATCTACAAGCTGAAGCATCTGAAAGTTCTTCACATGATAGTTTAAACATACGCTTAATAAATTGAGCACTGTGTATACCGTAGGCGACCGTGCGCATTATTTTATGCAAATTTCTGAAGCTCTACACTACCAAGATACATTTCGTACAACAGTTGAAACCCTAAGATCACTTTTCACGTCTTGATTTTGCCTTGCGTTTCTGGCGAGGATGCAAGTGGATGAGTACTATCTATCGCATATCTTATCAAAAGATGAAGAACAATTTTACTTAGATGGAGCTGTGAAAACACAGAATTGCGTGTTCCACTAATCCCTATGCCGTGCAACAACAGTCGCTACATCCCCCATACGTCACGGCATGGTGTAGACTCACGGCGAATTTCATTTTGAGCACGTAATTCTTTGAGGAAGTCGTAATGAACGGGTTTGTTAAGTTTACAGTTAAAAGTGACGGATACAGCAGAGTCCTGGAGAATTATATTGTCTCAGCGTTAAGGCAAAGAGCTGTTTGACCATCACAATTCTCACGCAAGATGGAGCAACTGCACATACGGCAAGAAATGTATAGAATGTAATTCAAGATAACTTCCTTGATGAAAGTGTTATATTGCGTTCTTTCCCGATTTCCTGGCCAGCAAGGCCACCAGATCTGAACTCTTGCGACTGCTGGCTGTGGGGGTTTTGTCAAATATCGAGGTTACCAAGGACGTGTAACTAATGAAAAGGACATGAATGCTAGGATCGTACGCCATGTCTCTCTCATTCCTATTGATATGTTGCGTGCGGCCGTACGCTTTCAGCTTATTGTTGACCGACATTGTATGCACACAGAGCACACAGATGTGTAAAAAATAAAATATTTGGTTAGTCTTTGATTTTTGAACTGTTATATATTTTTTACGTCGTTAAACCGCCACCTGGTGGCGAAATATTAAACTTTTTTTTACGAAAACATCGGCCATATTATCTACATTAAATATATTTGAAGATCCATACGGATCCCTTCAGTAGAACTGGAGCTGGGTTTATATGCCGTACATTCCCTGATGGCCGCCATCGGATGTTTTGAGATTTCTTGGTAATTTTATGTTGGCGATATTTATCCATGTGTGGAACCCCGTGTGACGTGTGCGTTTCGGCGTGACGTGTTCTGGCAACCCCGTTTTTCATTCGAGATTGTGTTGCGAGTACTTGAGAAGGCAGTTTTTGCTTGTGATATCGTGTTGTATGTTTCTGTCAATTATTTTTATGTTAAATTTATTGGATGTATTTGATTGAATATGTGTTGTGTAGTTTATTTAAACGCTCTTGCTGAAGTAATTAAGAAATATGAGTAAATTTTGGCGAATAAAGGAGGTTTGTTTACAGTGCGTATTCATAAGCCTATTTTGGGAAATGACGGTGATGCTAGCATATTTCGTGCTTGAGCTTTCAAGAAAGCAGATATCTGTTAAGGTATGTTGATAATTTTATGTTTATTTTGTTGCCTTACTATTTTTGTACATTTTGAGATTCCTGCACAGCGAGAACTGCTGAATTTTGAGATTGCTGCACAGCGAGAACTGCTGAATTTTGAGATTGCTGCATAGCGAAAACTGCTGCATCCAGTGATGTTTTTCTTTAGGTTAATGAGCGCGTAGCGCTCATGCGACGTTTAGTCATTGCTACTTTTTGCTTATTATTTACATTTTATTTTCGATAAGTAACATGCGTATAAAACGGTGCTTGGCGACATTTACTACTTGGCGGAAAAGGGGATTTCATGCCAAGAAAAATTCCAAGATGGCGGCCCCAAGAATTTATGACATATTTTCCCTGGAGCTGTAAGCCTATGAGAAGCATCGGTTTAAAGTTAACCATATTGTACTTATCTTCGACTGTGTTTTGTAAAGGTTTATTTACATTTTTGACTCGATATAGGGGGGATAAACAACAGTAAGCAGAGGTATCAAGTATCCGACTTTTTGCGTATCAGTAGATCCTTATAGAAAATGTTGTCTTTTCAAATTGTAGGAATATTCGATTAAATAAAACAAAATTTTCCGTATATAAATACTGGTATCCAAGAATCCGTAGATTTCGAAGGTCTGAGTAAGTCAGCCAGACTAACAGATGGCACTGCAATCTTAAACTTTAGTAAAAGGGAATTACAATCGTTTCCCTTTTGGACATCCGTTTTATTATTATTGTATTTTGTGCTGCGGTGCTGTTGATTATATCCACTCTTAAAAGCAATTGGGGTCCTAAATGTACTTTATGTTAGAGAAGTTTTTTGTTGTTGTTGTTGTTTCTTTTCAAAAAAATAATTTTCTTTCTTTAAATTTCCTAACAGTTTGTCAAATTTTTCTAAATTAGTCATTATACTTTAATTTTATCATTTACAGGCAGATTCGTAAATGAAAAAAATATTTCTGATAAACTAATGTTGCTTAAATTCGTATAAATCTAAGAGTCTTTGTTCCTCGTCACTTGAATGCTGTTTCTACGTTAACGGCATTTGTTTTTCAGATTGCCATTTTCGTACAAACATGTTCCAATACATACAAAGTATACAATTAATAAAAATCCCCGCCGGCCCGGCCTACAGGCGGAAGTAGATTTCGAAGTTAAGTACACTAATTTCACAAACAAAAACCAAATCATGATTAGAGATAAACCCACTTTAACAATTTTATCTAGCCGCTTTTGACGAGTTTTTATTTCATTTTTATATAATAACTGGTTTTATCAGAATCATGTTAGGGCGGTTTTCAAAAAAATACTTTTCCATGCTGCACAACTCGAAATTTTCTGGCATAACTCCAGATACATTTTTAATAGGAAAAGCATGAAACTTGTTACGTGATTTTTGAAGAGATTTATAAGCGACCTGTGTTTTTAATTTTCGTTCAATTAATTGAAATTTGATATATAAACAATTATTTTCTCAGTAAGACAATATTTTTCGTTTCTAACACAATCGCTTCGGGAAATTCCGTTCAAAATGCCCACTTTGACATCCTTTTTGAAATATATTCTGCCTCTGTCAAAAAATCGATCATCACGGTGCGTTATATAGCTTCTGAGTAAGCGAATCTACCAATTGGATGCGTTTGAGGCAAAAATGAATTTAAAAATGAGTCAGAAAATAAGCAGTTTGGATTTGAATACTCCCTTAGTACAATGAATTTTCCAACACAATCCGCTTCGGGAAATTCGGTTCAAAAGGCCCATTTGACAACATGTTTTAAAATATATTCTGCCTCTATCAAAAAAATTGACCATTGCGGTACATTATATAGTTTCTGATTAAGAAAAGGTACCAACTGGAAGCCTTTGAGAGTAAAAATGAATTGTAAAATGAGTCAGAAAATAAGCAGTTTGGATTTGAATACACCCTTACTAAGATGATTTTTTTCTTCAACCGCTATGAATTTTAAATTTGTTTTTGCTGTAAGAGTTGGTCCTATCCAAAACTTGTCTATATAGATGTTTTAGACAATATTAAGAAGATATATGATAAATTCATGGTGATTTTATATCTTTTGAAGTGACGGAGTTATGGATTTTTTTCTTCTTCAAACGCCCTTTTTGTTTTCGTTTTTAATTTTTTTTGCGGTACGAATTGGTCCTATCAAAAACTTGTGAATATAAAAGTTGTAGATAATGTTAAGGAGATTCATGATAAAATTAATTGGATTTGATATCTTGAGAATTGACGAAGTTATGAATTTTTTTCTCCCAAAAACCCTATTTTTTGCGCCCCTTGAGCCCATTTTTAACTTTATCAAAAGTCTGTGATACATAAATTTTTGGCCCTATTTTTAGAAGTAATAAAAACTTTAAACTGATTTGATATGTACAAAAATTAAGAAGTTATGGAGGGTTTTCGGTTTTCACAAAACCCCTCCATATTTCCATCCCCTTGGCCCGATTTTGTCCATTAACGAACTTACCCGAGATTTTATGCCCCTTGATTTTAAGTATCAGTTTAGAAGAGATTGTTGCAGAATTGTGGAAGTTATCGTGTCCAGAAAAAAGTGATATACATAGATATATACATACATAGATAGATAGATAGATAAAGTTTTTTACTGAGGGTGGTTTTGGGCTCTAGGAGTCATGATCGGTGTAGATCTGCAAAAGGTTTTCAGGAATTCCAACATAGGAACGACGCCAATAGGTAGTATTTCATAGGAAATCTACCTAAAATGTGTTTTACTAATATTTGAACTCATTCCAGAAAAACACCTTGTTGTTTATACAGAAATATTCTCACAATTTTTTTTTTTTATTTTCAATATTATTAAAATATTTATTATACACTATTTTGTTATATTACTTTTTAAGTTGTTTCGTTTAATTTGTTATGACACTTCCTAATAGAAATATCACGTATTTCTTAATTAATATTTTTCTTAAGCTTAGTACGCCTGTAAAGAAATGTGACACGTACAGTTCAATAGGTTAAATGCGAAACATGACAATTTGTATTAAAAAGCAAAAACATGTCCTTTATTAACACTAAAAAATCACCACTTTTGTATGCATATAGTCAATGATTTATTCATAATTATAGTTAAAACAACTATTTTTTTATATTTTTTTTACAGTTTTTGAAGCTATGTTATAAAACATATTCTATAAAAGAAAATCTTTTTTTAACACGTGAGCTTATAACCAACTAATGTGATTAAATATATTTATAGCAAAATTACCCTTTCTTTAATTAACGCGAACACTGACGAAAAATTAGATCTCGAGTTAAAAATTTCAACACTTCATTTTCAATACGTTCATCTTTGATCAAATAAAGATATCCTCTTGACATTTAATATACTTATTTTTAAAAGGAAGTATCTCTTTACTTTCACATCGATTAGAATATTTATAACTCTTCATTTTATAGATGGCATGTATAATGCATTTCACATTTATCTTTCATAAAAAAACCTACTTCATTAAAAGCTTTTTATGATTATCTATTAATAAGTGAAGTGCTGTGATTAAAAAATGTGACATACGTGGTTTTACTTTTATTGTAAAGCATTCATAATGAGACTTTTAACCACTGAGTTAAAAATTAAATTATTGCGAATCATTTTCATAGAAGCACTTTAATAAGTTATTGTAGGCTAAAGTTTTTAATGGTAAGTACTATTTAATTTTTATGAATACATTGAAAATGTAATTTATCGCTGTAGATGCATGTCAGTGACATATTTATTATGTTCAATAAACTAATAATAAATTTGAAATGTAGGTTTGAAAAATCTTTTTAGATAGCATAAATTTTTAAAAATCATGATTATACAAAATGGATCTGTAAATTACAATATATGTAAACAAATATTTTTTTTCATACTGAATTTACGGGATTATATCCACATGCAACCTTTCAAAACGTGTATTTTTCATTCTATTATCTGACGTAGAATTAGTAAAGACTATTCAGTTACATGTTGTAGTCGATATGATAAAAAATAAGAATGTTACGCCGATTTAATTTATTTTATTTTATTATCATTTATTTTATCTTTAAGTGTGATTATACCAAAACTATCTTTTTCAAGTCGGTGATCACGATAAATCAACCAAAGCTCGTCCAATTATCTTTAAATTGTTACAAACTTTCCGCAAAAATATTATCTAGAGAGTAATCGTTCCTTTTGGCGATCTGATGATTTTTATATTTTTCATAAACAATCAAAATTAAACACTTTTTGTGAAAATCGGTACCATAACGCTCACAATTTTTTTCAAAAGCAATTTCCAAATAGGACAATTAACCTCTAGTTTTAAGTGTGAAGTCAAGACGCAAACGGTGAGTAATTCTAACTGAGTGAAAATGTGTCAGGCTATAATTTTCGATGCCCTTCCAATTGAAGTGTCTGGACGACACCCCACCCAACACAATATTTTTCTCATATCAAAAATCAGATAATTCTGTTTAAAACAAAGACAGGATGTTTTTTTTTTTCTTTTCATAACATTTGCCAGAGTTACGCTTATCACCGTGCACTGCAACAAGAAGGACACGATCTCAGGGGAGTGGTTCTGCAGGGGAACCGAATTTTATTATGTCGTTGCAAAAATCAATTTATTTTCTTTAAAAAGTTAAAAATAAAATACAAAATGATTTTATAAATATCTTATATCATATTAAAAAAAATCTAAAAAAATACACATTTTATTTCGACCTTGCAGATAGAAAATATGCAATATAATTAAATGTTCAATAAAATTAAATGTGCAATAAAATTAAATATGGAATAAAATGCAATAAAATATCCAATTTGTTATGCAATAAAGTTATGATCTTGCTAATGAATATTAATAAAGTCTGTTAAAATATGCGAAAATCCCTTATGACAATATGTATTGCATGTTGTTGTATTTTTTCCAATCTAGATGATGCTCTATTTTTCTATACTTGTGTTAATTGCAATAAATTGCAATTCTTTTTCATTTTTGCAGCACAATCACTGTTGTTGTAATTTTCGGTACACTGCTTAATCAATAAAATTTTTATGTAGCTTTAAAATACCAAAAACATGTAAAAATATTAAATAAACAATATCATCCTATTTAGTTGAGAGTTAAATATACAATACACGGATCTATAGAGTAGAAATGGACGTACATTTCTCTTTATGCCATATGCCATCGATTGAGTAATTTTTCCAAAAATGTAGAGCCTTTGAGCCCAAGTGGTACATACTTTTGCGCAAAACAGTACATGGCGCCTATTTAATCATCCTAAGCTAACTAAAGTTTCCAGAGTGTATCTTCAAGTTTTTGGTTCCAGTTGAAGTCTGTATTTTGTTAGATACTAGGTTGAGAAAAATTTCTGGGAAATTTGAGAAAGTTGCGTTGTTATGCGCAGATTAACAACAAAAGAAACATGGACCATTCTTCAAAGTAGAGACCATCATAGTCCACGACATTTTGTCATCGTTCTGTCAGATTCCGGATTTGCGGGAAGTACCATGGCGGCTCCTTGGAATCGAAAAACTCTTGACATGCATCTTCAACTTCATTAAAGGAATCAAATCGACGGCCCTTGAAAGGTTGTTGCTTTGCGACGGCTTTAAGAATCATTAGACCTTTCTCCAATAATGTCGGATAAACACACACAAATCATACTGTTCGATAGGCATTTTGGAGCCAAAATTCCTGAACTCCTATAGATATACCACTGGTACTCCTATATGCGATACAAATTCTGGTAACTATTAGATTAAAAATTTCCCAGAACGTTTTGCTCAACCTAATATATATAGTCGATTTTTATAAGCTATATATCTTACTATTTTTCCTATGAAACTAAACTAATAAACGCACCACCAGCATAGATATGTTGCTTTTTATCTTACTTTACAAAAATCATTGAATACAGAATATACAAAAATGTAATTAATTTGCATATTAATGTTAGAGACATTGCAAGGAAAAATGAACCTTTTTATATCGTAACCATATATAAAACCATTAAAATTGTTGGAGTGTATATCTAAATTATTCATAATTAAATTTATATTTTATGAGACTAGTAACTTCAGTTACATATAGGTGAATTTGAAATTGTTAGCCACCTATAAAATCAGTTTCATATATTCTGTGATCTATAATCTAATTTATGTCTGTAAAACGAATGAATAAACATTAAAAAACGTATTTTAAATTCATTTCCTAAATATTTAAATCTTAAAAACATGTCAATATATTTCCATTCGTTCTCTGTTTGTACTGTTGTACTGAACACAGGAATCGAACAGATATAAAACTATTGATTCTAAAGGCAAAAAAGAAATAATGTGACAAAGTACGTGCACAAAATTCCATTTGTCTTGCTCTAAATAGCTTTGACCAGATGTTTTCAATTTCAGACTCAGCGATTTTAGGTTTGTGTTCTCGAAGAAACATGCGTTTCATTTTTTTTCCCTAAATGTCGATTTTTTTTCGAGTTTCCTTCTTTTAGATAATATGAGTAAGAAACGTTCTGTACAATATTTTTTAACGCACTTTCACTTTAGTAAGTACTTTCTTCATTTGAAAAAATATGAATAAATTATTTATGAAATGTATTACATTGAAGATTTTACTGAACACAATTATATATTTAATATTAAGTGAGAACTGACAAAGGTAAAACTGTCAAAGCAATGTTTAAAAATTATTACATTATGATTTTTTTATATGAATTCGAAAAAAATAATTAAATTAAACGTATCGATTAAATTATTTATATCTTATTACCTAATCAAATAAAAGAGTTTATTCATTCACATATTGTAAGTTACAAATATTGTGAGGCTTTGTGAGGTTTTTATTTCCTTCTATTTATTTAAAAATTAGATATTGTGTTTGTGTTTAATGTTACAATTATTAAACCGTTTTTTTATCCTTTTGCTTTTTCTTAAACATATGACGTAAAACGTATCTGATTTTTCTTGATAATTTAGACAATGTTAAGGTGTCATCAGTTTTTATTCGGTCCTATAACATGATTTGAATGCTTATGTATAAGTTAATTATTTATGATCACTCATTTAAACGCAACGATAATATTATATTTTTATTTAAAAAAAAAAAAAAAGTATTATGCATGTCGTCCACCCATTCGATGGTGAAGAAAAGTATGAAGGATATGCAAAGAAAGTCCTGCAAATAAATTTTGTTTTACGTGGTGTATTGTTTAATATCGACACACATATAAAAACTTCTCATATCAAATACAGTTTTGAAGCCTTGGTTTCCAAAGACCTTCCCTAGCAATGCGCTCTTTCTAGGATTTTCAAATTTATATATTTTTATTTAAAGCATTGTGTTAGCATTAAAATGTAGTTACTTTTGTTGTCACTGATTTCGTCATAATTAACAATTTATGCAAAGCATAAATGAATCCCAAAATGTGTTAAAAGATATCTTCTCAAAACATATTGTCTATATGTTGTAAAAAACGAATAGACGATATGTAAAATAATAATGTAAAATTTGTAATACAAGTATTAATAGCACTAATAAACTGAATCAGTACTTTTAACTATCGTCGTTCCGGGTCAATATGTTTAAAAACATTCACAACTTTAAGAATAAGGACATGAATGTAACATTTCGTCGCACATTTTTAATAGCATTTTAAATAAGCCCATTATTTGACAAATATATTTTTCGCATACCTATATAAATTAAAAGAAGTCATAATTTGCGTCTTTAAAATAAGAAAAAATTGTAGTTCCTTGTCCAATTTACTTCGATGTGTATTTTTTTAGGGGGGAGGGTTGTCTATATTTCTATCTTCACCAAATTCCTTGAAATAACGCTCAGATTCCGCCTTAACTCTAATAGCTTTGATACATTTTCTAATTCATTAATAATCATTATAAACTCATTAAAAACAGGTATATTATTTTTGGAAATTAATATCTCTCTTTGAATAACACTTTGCGCAAGAAACTTTTCTAAATTTTCATCTTTATGAATCATAAAAAAACAATTTTCCTTTTGCATTTACAAAGCGATTTGAAATTTTCGAGCATTTATTAGCGTATAATTAAATTCATTGTCTTTTCAACTCCCAAACAATTGTAAAAGTTGCAGAGAATATCTGAAGATGTATCACCATCGGCGGACTAATTAAACTGCCTTAAAATTAATGTATTAATTTGCAATGAAGTTCGAAAATTATGTAAATATTATATTGTCAAACGAAAACACACATTTCTTCATAATTTTTATAATCCTAGTATAACAGAAAATCGGTTAAAAATACATTGCAAAATTACGTTTTTACATACAAAAACCAGGTTGAGTTAAATAAAAGAGCGTAATAAACTCTCGCTTCGTTTCAGATCAATTTCATTCACAGATAACATACACGTTGGTAAAGATAAAAATAATTTTCGAAATATCTTTTAAATTTGCAAAATGGTGTGCTACCAGTGACTGCGATGGGTGAAATCGAAATACTGGTAGATTTACTTGATCCATGGTAGAGTCGTGGTTAGAAATGGCAGCTCTCACGTTACAGGTCGAAGGTTCGCTTCGGATTAGAACGAGGTACGCTAAACGTTTCTTCAATCCGGGGTCAATAAAATGTATACAAAGCATACTTACACAATATACACAGGGTTTTCTTCACAGCTAACAACTTGATCGTGACGTAGCATCGAATTCAGACATTTCCCTGTCAGTGATTTTTTCTTTTATGGATCCTAGTGCCATACATTTTCTATTAGATACATAGCTATTCAAATTGCGACATAATCTATGAAGTATTTAGAAACTGCCTAGACAAAATAAATTATGAAGAAATCATTGTGTGAGGTACTCTGAAGCGCTTATACAAATATGTCTACGAAATAAACGCTGATATCATTGAGAAGTTTCTGGAAAGTATAAATTTCAGAGCTAGGATTTCGATAAACGGTAAGTCTGTCTAAGATTGCAACATAATTTCTCAACCCAACATTTTGATTTGCAGTTCATGAGTATAGATAAAAAATAAAGCAATAATCCTCCTGTTGCTTAATTTTAGATATACCAAAAAAAAACATACTCTGCAATGGAACAAAGATAAATGTGGAACAAAAATTTCCACCTTATCAAAGCAAAATTATCACAAGAGACTCTTCAACTAGTTAGTACATATACCCCTAATTATTTTCGATTCAAGCAGAGATCAACTTATATATAGCATGCGTAAACATGAAAGGCTGTCCATGTAAGGATGGTGTTTTTAATATTATAGGGTAACTTCGGGAGAGTCGCCACATACGGGATAGATTCCGCAACCCTTCTATTTCTTGTAATTATCGATAGATGGTCGTCAAACGCACAGTATAGATGCGCAATGAGGTTATTTTAACCAGTGTATAGCGTGAATCCCATTTCGATGTTTACCTTTAGAAGTATAATCCTTAATTTGACATGATTTCACTGTCCAAACTTTAAAACACGTTATGTTTAAATACTTTTCATACACTAATTACTAAATGCATTCATGATTGCGAAGTCAAAACTAAGTGTAGCGTTTGTATAGAGTACTGTGTGTATGATTACGCCATTCTCCTTAGCGATAGCAGGTAACTGTGATAGCCGACGTTAGCACCATGCAAAATGGGATACATGCCGCACTGCTGTTCCGGTATACATGCCGCAGTTTTTTTTTTTTTTTTTTTTTTTTTTTTTTTTTTTTTGTACGGCATGATTAAGTGTTATTAACTTTTCCTTTTCTTTTTGCCCAGACTAACTATGTTATGCATGTTATCAAGTTTACTAAAACCATAGGAGATAAAGGGGAAAATAAAAAGCAAGAAGGGCAAGAAAGATGCAAGTCAAGAAGATAATAATGAAAAATTGGATTACGTGTAACGCAGACGTTCTTTGCAAACTACTCCAAAAAAGAGGAAGTGTAATTGGCTTCGTTGCATCATGAGTTTAAATGTAGTTACATAAAGAGTGTTCTTTTTCGACCCATTTTCTGTGGATTGACGTCGATCTCTTAACCCATTCGGGACCATAGGTGCATATACGCACCTGCATAAAGAGCTTACAAAATTTGTTTCTGGCACCAGTAAAAGAGAAAAGTAATATTTTCTTTGTTTAATTAGAGCATTTTGATGATTAAGTAAAGGTTATTTTAAAAAAGTTCTTTTAAAACCAAGTTCTTTTAAAAAAGTGGTACCAACTAAATAAAATTTGAGTAAAAGCCACCGGTCCCGAAAGGGTTAATAAATAAATTATGTAAACACAATTTAATTTTTTTCTTTTCCCTTTCTAATACATTGATGTTACGTTGTTGCTGAAATAACAATTAAAATTTAATGTAAAAAAACAAAACAAAAAAAAAAAGTCGATAATTTTAATAGTAAAAGTAGCAACAATTATTGATTTGAATCTACTAATACGTTTCATTGTCCTCATTTAGTTTCATTTTGTTATTATATCCATAATTATAATGTAGATATGAATATTTTTTAATGGTTTTATTTATAACTGCATTCTGTTCTTATTACAAGCGCGGCATAACTACCGCACAAGTGCGGCGTCAAGCCTGAATGTACGGGTGACGTGCCGCAGTGTAATGTTTTAGAAAAAAAATGTTAAAAAATATTAATAATTTGTTTTGAATTTTTTTGTTGCAGTACACGCGTTGTATATTTAACATTAAATAGCACAGCATGATTTTTTTTTTACTTTATGTCCAACATGGAACTTTATACGCAAATTAAAAAAAAAAAAAGTGCGGCATAAATCCCGGAATTACCCTATACGAAGATCAGGTAAAACCTATCGAGTTTGTTCTGGCAGACCTGCAAGTACATGTTTTTAACCATTGGATGCTCTACCTTGCTTTTTCCAAGGTTAAAAGACAAAACAGCATAAAAGTATTTCTACCAACCGGAAATCTTCCTTACTCGTTCGTATAATGTTGTGTGTAAGAAGTGTTAAATGCCCTAATAATAACCCAGTTTTTACTTTCTTCTATCTTTACAAGAAGAAAGAATTGGATTCGTGAAAATTTTCGAATTCCGGTTCTAGATGGATTTACACGTTTTAGGGATCAGACGTCCAAAAAACAAGTTTTTACAAAATGTCTGCTCTGAGTCTGTCTGACTGACTGTTTGTCTGTTCGTCTGCTGTCCGTATGTGACACATATTTTGTGGGTGCTTTATCTCGAGAACTAATGCACGGAATTTAATAAAACTTTAGATTCAGTTAGTTCCTGATATAAATTGGCGCTGATTATTTTTTAGTGTAAATCGCCCAACAGGTGGAGCTGCTATGCAGCATTTTTGCAATTTTCGAAATAACTATACCTTAAGAACTAATACACGGATTTTCATCAAACTTCATATTCAATTAGTCCTTGATATAACTTGGTTCTGATTACTTTCTTTGTAAATCATCCAACAGATGGCTCTGCTATGCTGCATTTTTCACGATTTCAGCAATACCTGAATCTCAAGAACTAATACATGAATTTTGATCCAATTTAAGATTCGGTTGTTTCCCGATATAAATCGGTCATGATTAGTTTTTTGTGTAAATCGCCCAAAAGGTGGCGCTGCTATGCAGATTTTTTTACGGTCTCCGCAATAGCTTTAACGTAAAACTAATGGATGGAACACATCCAAAAACTATTTTCATCAACCTTTATTTTCAGTTAGAATTTGACATAAGTTGTTGCTGTTTAGATTTTGGTGTAAATCAGCTAACCGGTGGCGCTGCTATGATGCGTTTTTCAGGAAGTATTAACATGTAAGCGATAGAAGAAAGTTTTGCGATTGCCCCATCCGACTAGTTTTTATTTACCACAGCAGAAGTATAAAAAAAAAATCAGGAGTATACATAAAAAAAAAAAAATTAGAATTGTTATTTCGAATGCATGAAGAACATGGATATAGTAGAATAAAATATATGCAAACTCTGAAGAAACAAATGATCAATAACGTGCTGTTATAACTTTTCGATCACATAAATTATATATTTACATAAAAAATAAGAAATAAAATTGAATCTTCACTTAAATACAAAATAAATATACGAAAATTTACTAAGCAAGGCTCTGTCTTCCAGATTAATACATTTAAAAGTAAAGGGGCTTGTTTATCAATTAACCTTCTTTTAATATTTTACTAAAATTAAATTTCAACTAAAAAAATAAATAAAATGATTTGTGTATACAAACCTCATCCTTGACCTAGTTTTCTTCAAGTGAGAAAGTATCAGGTGACTAAATCGTTAAAATTTCATTTTTCTTTGAAAAGTGTTCGAAATCAATACTGCCGGATAATAATTCCGAAGGCTGACCAAATTTGTATCTTATTGTAATTTCTGTACTTGTTAAAATGAGTTTAAGTAATGTTATTTATCCGATTAGTTTTAAATTAAAGATATACTATTATGTTTCGCAGAACAATTTATTTTATTATATTAATTAGTACTGCATTAGATTCACGATATACAAGATATATCTTTTCGGAAAAAATATATACGTAAATTATATTTGTTTTCTGTTATGTTTATTAATCTAACATTAATTAATATGCAAATTAATTAATAAACACCACTAATTCACAAAATTACATATTTTTTGTAAAAAAATACGTTAAATAACATTCAAATGATTATGAGGATAACATTTTACTTTTATATTGGAGTTGCTGATCATGATCACATTTAATCGTAATTACCGTATTATAATTCGTATGATAGGGTAATTCCGGGATTTATGCCGCACATTTCTTTAATTTGTGTATACAGTCCCATGGTGGACATAAAATAAAAAAAATCATGTTGTGCTATTTAATGTTAAATATACAACGCGTGTACAGCGACAAAAAAATTCAAAACAAATTATTAATATTTTTTCACAATTTTTTTCTAAAACATTACACTGCGGCGCGTCACCCGTACATTCAGGCTGAAACGCAGCACTCGTGCAGTAGTTATGCCGCACTTGTAATAAGAAAAGAATGAAATTATAAATAAAAATATTTAAAAAAAATATTCATATCATATATAATATATTCATATATAATTAACGATGTAATAACAAAATGAAACTAAATGAGTACAATGAAACGTATTAGTAGATTCAAATTAATAATTGTTGCTACTTTCACTATTAAAATTATCGTCTTATTTTTTTTACATTAAAATTTAATTGTTATTTCAGCAACAACGTAATATCAATGTATTAGAAAGGGAAAACTAAAAAAGTAAAATTGTGTTTACATAATTTATTTGTTATCATTTCCGGGACCGGTGGCTTTTACACAAATTTTATTCGGTTGGTACCACTTTTTTTAAAAGAAGTTATCTTTACTTAAATAATCATGAAAATGATCTAATTAAACAAAGCAAATAATACTTTTCTTTTTTACTGGTGCAGGAAACAAATTTTGTATAAAGGTGCTAATATGCACCTATGGTTCCGAATGGGTTATGAGTACTGTTTTTTCGACTACTATCTACAGAAAAATGCCGAAAAAGTACAGTCTTTATGTAACTACATTTAAACTCATGGTGCAACGAAGCCAATTACACTTCTTCTCTTTTGGAGTAGTTTGCAAACAACGTCTGCGTTGCGCGTAATCCAATTTTTCATTATTATAATCTTGAATTGCATGTTTCTTGCCCTTCTTACTTTTTATTTTCCCCCTTTTCTCCGTTGGTTTTTGTAAACTTGAGAACGTACCTAACATGGTTATTCTGTGCAAAAAGAAAAAGAAAAGTTAACAACACTTAATCATTCTGTTTAAAAGAAACTCCGGCATGTATACCGGAATAGCAGTGCAGCATGTATCCCATTTTGCATGGTGTAGGCGTCGACCAACACAGTTACCTGTCATCGCTAAGGGGAATGGCGTAACCATACACATAGTACTCTATACAAATGCTACACTTAGTTTTGACTTCGCAATCATGAATGCATTTAGTTATTAGTGTATGAAAAGTGTTTAAACATAACGTGTTTAAAAGTTTGGACAACAAGTAAATATCGAAATAGGATTCACTGGTTAAGATAATCTCATTGCGCACCCATACTGTGCGTCTGACAACCATCTTTCGATAATTACAAGAAATACAAGGGGTGCGGCATCTATCCCGCACTCTGTTAAAAAAAAAATAAATAAATAAAAAAAAAAAATAAAAATAAAACTTCCAGTTTTCCGGTAGGAATAGGAAAAATAGTTGCCCTTATCGTGCCGGAATAATTTCCGAACCAGCTCGGAATAAAATCCGTAAAAATAAGGAAATAGTCAGTAAAACGGTGTTTTACCGAGCTGGGTTGGAAATTATTCCGGTACGATAAGGGCAACTATTTTTCCGATTCCTACCGGAAAACTGGCATTATTATTATTATTTTTTTTTTTTACAGTGTATGTGGCGACTTTCCCGGAGTTACCCTACTGATAATGTTATTTGATGATCATAAATATGATCTATCCATAGCTATATAGGCAATAACATTGCATTTTAGATTTTTTATGCAAAAATTCCGAAATCATACCGGAAATTCAGAAAGATGATATTTTGCTTTATGTAATCATGAAACCTCTGTAAATAAATAAAGCAGAAAATTGCTCTTAAAAAAAGAAATTACTGAAATACAAGCATATATTCGCAAATGAAGCAAATGAGTCAATGTATAATTTAAAAAAAAGTTTTAAATGTAAGTAGATAGTAAGTCACTTTTAACTAATAGATATCAACAATTAACTTTGTTCCCCAAAATTGAAAATTGTATGAAAAAGTATTTTTAAAAAACGGAAGCGGTAACAGTGCCATGTCTGCTGAGTTTTACTTCTGTAAAAAGTAAATCTTCATTCAAAAAATATTATTTTAAAATATAAATTGACTTAAAAAAAATTATTAAAATAATGTAAATTACTTATAAAAAATACACATTTTCAAATAGGTCCATTGTTTTTCGGACAGTCGTTATATTGGTATTACTAAAAAGATTCTTTTGTTTTTAGAGGAAAATGAAGACTTGGCAGTCTCATTTCAAATTGGTTCATCATTTATTCTCATTAATATGCCCTTTATAGCGTGGTCATTTTTAATAAAATATTTTATTGCTTGATAAAAATGTGAGAAAATGAAAATATAAAACAAATTGTTTCTGACATTTGTATTTAAAGTTATCTAATAATTATAATTTTCGTATAAAATAAATTCATCTCAATGACACAATACAAATATTTCATAAGAACAAAGTAGCGTAAAGTACTGTTACATTTTCTAGCAGCAAATATTTTAAAGTACAAATTATTAAAAATATAATAATGATGCATATATGCATTGAAAAATAAATAAATATCCTTGAGAATAAGCGTTAACCAAGGTTGGCAATAAAATCAAAACAATTAAATTACCAACACTTTTTTCGTGCTTTATAAGACTGCTGATTTATGTAATTACTAGCAAACCCCGCGGCTTTGCTCGCGTAATATTTGAAATATCCAAGTGATATTTATATGTCTAACTTTTATTAAAAAGTACTAACTAAATTTTTATTTTATTATAAGGAAATATTTTATTTTATTAAAAGGTACTTATTACTTTTAGGAATAATTAAAAAAATTATTATTTAAAACACAGTTTGATTAAACATCATTGTTACACTGCATAAGGCAGAAATGAGACTTAAATTAATAAAACGAAATAAAACTAACTAAATAATAATTTAGAAAATATTTTGAAACTTTTATGCTCAATTAATACGCTCATTTCAGTATTCATTTGAAATTTTGAATTTTTTAGAAACCATCTTCTTACATCTTAAAATTAACCATCATGTCAAATTCCAAGTCCTACCACATCTCTCATCATAAAGGGTTATGTTGAAATAGGAACTGTCACCATTAATTTGCCAACATTAATTTTGAAATTGGTTTGTTATTTCCTAATATTCCACAGAAACGTAATTTAGAAAGCTTTTAAAGGCCTTTTTTAGAGCGTTTGTTGTTCTTGTGACCCTCAGGTGGTAGAATCATCGGCATAAAATATAGTCTGTGTAGGTTCAGAGACTGTTACCATTGATTCCCAACTATTACTTTTATATTTGGTTTATATTCCCTGAAATTGCGTAGAAATCGTAATTTAGGACTTTTTTAGAATGCTTTTCGCACCTACCCTTCACTTCACCCCTTTTTAATTCGAATTTATTTTCGACAGTCCTTCGAGGGCATTTATATTTTATAAGTAACTACCATGCCACATTTAAAGTTTCTAGCCTTTTCAGTATCACAGAAATCGCAATTTAGAAAGATTTTAGCTACTGCAACCCTCTGGTGGAAGTGGCACAGACATAAAATATAGCTTATGTTTGAGGAGGTTCTATCACCAGATATTTGTCATCATTATTTTTTTAATCGGTTTGGTATTTGATAAGATTACATAAAAATTGTAATTTATAACGCTTTTCGCTCACTTCATCTTTTTAAATTTGAAATTTTCTTTCGACAGTCCTTAGAAAGCAGTTGCATCTTGTAAGTAAATACCATGCCATACTTCAAAGTGTTAGACCCTTCAGTTATGCAAAAAACGCAAATTAGAACATGTTTTGCTTTTGCAACCCCCAGATGGCAGTGACAGCAACATAAAATATAACCTATGTTATAGCAGGGATCGTCACCATTGATTTGCAACCATTACTTTTGGAATTTCCTGAGATTGAATAGAAATCGCAATTTAGAACTTTTTTAGAACACTTTTCGCGCATTTTCACCACTTTTTAAATTTCCAATTTTTACGAAACTGTTTTTAAAGATCATTTATATGTAATACATATGTACCTTGCCTAATTTTAAGTTGCTAGCCCCTACCGATCACAAAAATCGAAATTTGAAACGCTTTTTTGCTCCTGCAACGTCTAGGGGATAGTGATACCGACTTAAAATAGCGTCTATGTTAGAGCAGAGGCTGTCAGCATCAATTTCTTACATTACCTTTGAAATCAGTTTGATTCTTCCTGAGATATTATTGACAAATCGGCATTTAGAACGTTTTTAGAACGCTTTTCGCTTATTTTGCTCCTGCATCTCCTCTGGGGTAGTAGAAACAGATAAAAAATATAGCCTATCTTGGAGCAAGATCTGTCCCCATCATTTTTACACCATTATATTTGAAATCGGTTCAGTATTTCCTGAGATTGCTAGACATCGCAATTTAGAACGTTTTTTACAACGCTTTTTGCGCATTTTGACACCCCTTTTAAATTTCGATTTTTTTAGGAAATGTCCTTAGAGATCATTGATATCTTATAACTAACTAACATTCTAAATTTCACAATTCAAGGCCCTTCCGTCACGCAAAAACCGCAATTTAGAACGTTTTTCTCCTGAACCCCTTTGGGGTAGTGGCACCGACATAAAACATAGCCTATGTTGGAGCAAGGGTTTTCACCATCATTTTGACGCCATTATTTTTTTAATCGGTTTAGTATTTCCTGAGATTGTGTAGAAAGCACCATTTCGAACGTTTTTTAGAACGCTTTTCGCGCATTTTCACCCCTATTAAATTTCGATTGTTTAAGAACTGTTCTTAGAAATCATTTATATATAATAAGTAGCTGATACTTCAAATTTCATATTTCTAGGCCCTTCAGTAACACATAAATCGCATTTTTAGAACGCTTTTTGCTTCTACTCCCCCTTTGTATAGTGGCACCGACATAAAACATAGCCTATCTTGGAGCAAACGTTGTCACTATCATTTTTACACCATTATATTTGAAATCGGTAAAGTACTTCCTGAGGTTGCATAGAAATCGCAATTTAGAATGTTTTTTACTACGTTTTTCGCATATTTTCACATTTTTAAACTTTCGAGGAATAAAATTTTATAGTAAATGTTCTTACAGATCATTGATATCTTATAAGTAGCTACGATTCCAAATTTTATGATTCTAGGCCCGTTCATAACGCAAAACCGCAATTTACAGCGTTTTTTTCTCCTGCAACACCTTGGTGATAGTGATACAAACACAAAGCAGAGCAATGATACAGCAAGATCTGTCACCATCAACTTACAAACATTACTTTTGAAATCGATTCGATACTCTCCAAAATTTAGTAGAAATCACCATTTAGGATGTTTTTTCGAACCCTCATCGCACATTTTCACCCCTTTTAAATTTCGAATTGTTTAAGAACTGTTCTTAGACATCATTTATATCTTATAAGTAACTAATATTCCAAATTTCATATTTCTAGGCCCTTCAGTAACGCAAAAATCGCATTTTTAGAACGTTTTTTGCTTCTGCACCCCCTTTGGGGTAGTGGCACCGACATAAAATATAGCCTATGTTCTAAGTTGGAATAACACCATCATTTTGACACCAATATTTTTTAAATCGGTTTGGAATTTCCTGAGATTATGTAGAAACTACCATTTAGAACGTTTTTTAGAACGCTTTTTGTGCATTTTCACCCCTTTTAAATTTCGAATTATTTAAGAACTGTTCTTAGACATCATTTATGTCTTATAAGTAACTAATATTCCAAATGTCATATTTCTAGGCCCTTCAGTAATGCAAAAATCGCCTTTTTAGAACGTTTTTTGCTCCTGCACCCCCTTTGGGGTAGTGGCACCGACATAAGATATAGCCTATGTTCTAAGTTGGAATAACACCATGATTTAGATACCATAACTTTTGGAATCGGTTCGGTAGTTCCTGAGCTTACCTCCTACAAATAAACAATTTTTTCCTCTTTATAATAGGAGTATAGATAATTTATTAAAACTTTTCGAAAGTAAGTTTTTCTGTATGTTATAAATTTCGAAATATGTTTTTTTTTAGTGAAAAAAAAATGGGGGTGATTTTTTTTTTTAGGTTTAGTAGTGTTAGAATTTTTTTCTCTAAAGTGATTTTAACAAAAATGCAAATAAATGAACTTCAATACAAATCATGTACAAAATAGAGGTTATGGATATTATATCTATTGAACAACAGCTGACGACATAAGCACATTTACAATCACAAATGAAGAAGCGATTTTAGATATGGCATTTTGGTCTTGAAGGAGCTATATACATATTAAATTGCAAATTCTAATTCTTTATATTGTCGGTCGTTCCTAAAAGCTATATTTAGAAAAACGTTCTCCATGCTTATAAGGAAACCAAGTAAAATTTTCAATTTTCTAAGACAAAGCTAATCGAGATAGGTTGCTTTGAATGTTATAAATGTTTGGAGTTGTTTGGCAATAACACACGATTTTTTAGTAAATGTAGTAACTATTAGTAATTAAATGAGGAATTAGTAAATAATTAATTTGTTTTCAAAATGTTTTCTTATACGAAGGCTTGTTATTAGATTTTTGGTTTTCTACTAACTATTCAAGCTGCTTTTCAATCTTATTACTTTGTAAAATTTTAGATTTCTAAGATAAGAGTTATTTAATGCATACAATTCTTAAAAGTTCTAGGCATATCAGTTGCCTTGAAAATTCCTAGTAACATTACAGATATTTTTTAGAGTATAAACGTTAATCTGTTACATGATTTTTTTGTTGTTGTTGTTGTTGTTGCACGTACATAATAAGTTCCAGGCTTCCCAGTTTTCTGCAAAATTCCTAGTAACGTCATAGATTTTTATTTATTTATTTATTTATTTTACAGTGTATGATTCCCACCATAAGACACTTCTCTGTTTGTGCAATTTACATATCACATTATCTCAAGTTGATTGCAGGGTATAAATTGATTTTAAAATTTTAGAAGGTAAACATCATAATGTAAATTTATACACTGGTTATGAGGATTGCAGAGTAGGTAGCTCACATTTTTAATATTTGTTTTACATGCTTTTATTTAATTTAATTGGGTTCATGTTTGTAAAGATGAAATTTTGTAATTGACTTTTTAAATTTTTTCTGATGTGTTACATTTTAAAAAATTATGTAGGGTAGACTAGGAAGGGTTAACCATACGGGAGGCTTGATCCACCCTTGAGCTTTAATATTAAAAAAAATTCCGAGTTTTATCAATAGGTATGGACCAAAGCTATTGAAAGCTCAAACAAGTAGGTGCGCAAAAATTGAACTGTGAGGCTTTTTAAACCTAAAATTTGTGTTAAAAAATATTTTGTAAGCTATTTTCAGATAAAATATATCATAGAAATATAAGAAAAAGGTTTTAAATAATGCAGAAGTATCGAGCTTTCATTCCAGGCATAAAGACTGTACAGTAAGTTAGGTTTAACATAACGATGTACTATTCTTTAGAAAAGGGTTATGTGGGGAGACTTGTCTCAGTCAATATGAGGGAAGAGTGACCAGATGATCAAGGCTTCCTTTACTTGGTGATTTTAGAAATCTTTTTATACTGTGCATAATGAAAGGTTAATAAAGGAATTTTTTTTTCATTTAAATTTTACTTACAATAGGTAAATAGAAACAGAAAGACTAGAAATTAATAGAAAGTACGAAGGCAACTGTCTTAACCCGGGAATGCTCGCGCATATCCATGATTTGTACGATTCATACTTTGTAACCAATAAATGCAGACAAAAATCGTCACCTTATTTAATTTTTGACATTGCTCGCAAATATTCCGATAAAATAATTTCATGATTACTTCTCGAAAAATTGTGGTGAGAAATGTAATAACCGTGCGCACCATGGGTATGTTATACCCTGCGCGAGCAATTCCGGGTTAATTCTTTCAGGGGCAGTAGTATGTTTATGAAACCACTTAATTTTAATTCACATGCGGCAGAATAGCACCAGAATTTTACTAAAAACTTTTCAATTTAATATGTATGTGAAATATAGCCTTTTTCGTATTTGCAAATAAATGTGTTCCTAAATTCTGGTGGCAGTCATTTATTTCAACATTTTAGTAGTGAAAGTACTTTGCCCCTAAAAGAGTTAAGAGATGTTAATATTACATTAAGTACTGATGCGGCTGCAAACGAACATAGCATTGATCTAAAAACTTTAGAGAGGTATGTAGACAAATTTCACCAGGATAAATACAGTGAGATGAAGCCAAACTATGTGACAACTATAGTTGTCAGGTTGAGTATCAGAAAACGAAAGACAAGGAGACAAAAAAAATAGCAAGACAGTGACTCCAGAATCCCGATATAATAAAACATGAAACCCTACGAAAACGGAACCTGACTCTAACGGAATACTATTTTAAATGTTAAAATTTCATTTTCATTGCTGTACAATTATACCTGCTTAGAAAAAATCCTGTTTAAAGCACAATTTTTCTCCTCGGATTTGCGATTGCATCTAAACAGGTTTTTTTAAGTTTTCAAGTAATTTTTTTTTTTTTTTTAAATAATTAAAGCATGAAGTATAAAGTTATTTTGCTTTTTTAAAACTGATTTTATTTCTCTTCACATATATTTCAATATAAAACAAAGTTGGTCAAGCCTCCTATATAGTGAGTTATCCTTCCCATATGTGAAGAGCATTGACCCATTATTTTCTCATAATTAAAATCAACAATTTTTCAAATTCCATATATATTACACTTGAATAGCAATTTTATTTCAATAACTGATTTTATAACGAATGAAATGATATATAAAACGTTATTCTAAGTTCAATATTTAAAAAAATAAAAATAATTTTCTAAAAAATGGGTCAATCCTCCTTAGTCTCCCCTACACAGAACTTTTTTAATTAACAAAACAACACTTTAATATTTATATAACTAAAATATAAACTAATAAATTAATTTTAAGGTACTTCTCCTTCAATCGGGCATAAAAGATAAACCGCAAAATATTCTTTAAATTTCATTGTATGAAAGAACTGTATGTTTACAAATTTATACAAGTTACAACAATGTATCTAATTATAGTCCAAAACACTCTCGGTAAGTTAACCAACTGTATGTGAAATTACAACAATAAAATTTTTTAATTACTATAAAGATGAAAATAAATTTAAATTTATTAGCATGATAGGGACTTTCATAACTATTATAGTAATGTACTAGTTCAAGTTATTTCATCGGGTGTATTTCTATAAATATAACTAGAAGTTGCAGTGTTCAAGTAATAAAAAAGTGCAGTTTAAAAGCGCACCATATTGGGTATTCAAATACAAAATTGGGCTAACATATATATTTTAAATTAACAGAATTAAAATCAAATTTCGTGCATTTCTACCCAGTAGAAACTGAGATACCGCTTTATTGTTTAACGCAAAAATATGGAAAAGCAGCATCCCATATTGGGTGAAAAAAGTCAAGATTGAATCAACACAAATTCTAATGCATATCTGACATAATATATTTGTTGAAATTCCTTACGATAGACGCGGAGAGTAGCTATAACGGAAATCGTGAAAAGCTCAGCATAGCAGCTATCACAGCAGAACAAGCTTCGCCAAAACTAAACCAACATAATTATTAATAAACATCTTATTTTTTTTAATTTGGTGAATTAGGTCCCATAGAGCCCCACCAGTGGCCGAGAGATTCTGCTCTTGAAGCTGGTAGACGGGAGGTGCTGGGTTGGATCCCAATCGCGCCCGTCGGCCTAATCGTTCGGAGTTTTCTTCGAACATTGGTTCTCCAAGCGTTAATACGGGTTGGGTTCCCTTAGAAAGAAGGCCCCAAAGGGCATTCCTCCCCCTTAGGCCCTATATCCCTCGTGTTGATATTTGGCCGACATAAATACAACCAACCAACAACGTCCCATAGAAACTCAGATATAGCTATAAATCATGTTACAACTCAGCACAGCGCCATCTGTTGTGAAAGATGCACTCAAAGTGGAATTCCATCCGACAGATGCTGAAATTATAGCAACCATGGAAAACATAGAAAATAGAGCACAGGTTGTTGAGCTGCATACACTGAAACCTAATTTGAAATAATTTATGTTAAGTACTAACTGAATATGAAGATTTTTGAAATACCATCCCATACAAAACGAGAAATATTTATGACGAGAATAGTGTGAAACACAACATCCCAGTACCACTTGTTAGGAGGCAAACAGGTTGTACAGTTCACCAAAATATAATTAGCATATTTCAAGCTCTATGAAATTTTTAGATTTATGAAGTTACCTGTATCAGAGTGCATTAGTTCTTATAAAAACGGTCAAACATTTGTGCACTCAGAGACTAACAGACAGACTGGCAAACTAGCACATAGACATACTGAAAAACTAGAAGATAGAGAGCCTACAAACAGGCAGAGAGACATTTCCCAAAATAGCCGAATCTTGTTCAGAGCATCCCGAAACGTATAAATACATATAAAAACTCATGTTGAAAATTTTCGCGATTTCTGAACATTTCTTGATGAAAGTAAAAATAAAGAGTGTAATAACCTAAAAAAAAAAAAAAAAAAAAAAAAAGATTTTATTATATAGAAATGTCTTCAAAAGTGTCAGAATTACGAACAGGTTTAAATAGTGTAATGCGTATTTTTTTATTTATTTTTAACTTGACATGTTGTAGATAAAATTGAAATAGGGGCTTTTTGTATTGGTTTTTGTATTGTAAATTGTATTGTTCTAATGTAAAAAAAGTGTCAATATACCATATTTATTACTCAGGGGTTAGTTGTATTTTGAACTTTTGTATAGGAATTTTCTTAATGTAAATACAGAACTCATTTTTTCATTTTACTTAAAATTTCTTTATGTAGTAGTACTTATATTTTTCGTCTAGGACATTAATTTTACGAAAACATAAAATAGTAAATTGTATAAGTTCTACACACTTCATTTTCATTAGAGAACAGATTTGTTGTTAGTAAACCTTAAACATACATAAAAATTTCATAGCAATCCCTATATATTTACGATAATTACAGCATGGACAGGCGGAGTAACCGAAGTTATAAACAATTTTCATGTGTGTTGGAAAGTGTTAAAAAGGAAAAATAAAAACTATGATATTTATATCTTACAAAGAATTTATTTTCCATTTTCCTCGTATGAAATATTTAAGAAGTTTTTTTAAAAATTCCTTTTTCCGTGCCCTATTTTCTTCTTTCGAAAATATTAGAATATTAAGAAAACTCACTACTACATATTAACCAACACATTTTGATCAGTTTCTTATTCCTCCATAAAAACGGTGTTTCCATAAAAACTCTATTATCAATTTATGCTTCGTTAATAAGTAATTAGATTTCATCTCCCTTAATTAAGTATCGTCGGGAAATTATAGCACTGCTTTCAAAGCGAATTTCGTAATTAAGAATGACATAAAAAGCTTAATCTTTTCCTGTGTATGGAACACGGTTTGAGGGATTTTTTTATCCAAGACAGTTTTAGTGAAAATATTTTTCGTTTCCGTTTTTACGGACATGTTCGTTTTATAAAATTCATAAACTAATGTTTAACTTAAGTATGTATATATTCTGAATGTTATCCGAATATGGACCAAGCACACCTCGGATAAGCAAAAAAAAAAAAAAAAAATCCGACAAAACAGGTTTATATAAATTGTCAGTAACTAAAAGATAAAATATAAATTTAGGCGCATATTAATCATTTGTATGGTACTTTTATAGTCTTTATGAGGTATATGGCTAATGCTTTTAGAAAAATGGAAAATGAAATTGTTCGTTTGAAGAAATCCTTGATACTTTTTTTTCTTTGTTGGATGATACACATTTCAGTCCTGTAATGTTATGCAATTCTATTACTGTCATCAGAAGGGTAGTGGTAGAAACTTCTTGCTGCTCAATGTGTTCAAGACTTTTTCAACCCATCTGAGACGTTCGAAATGCATAATTTTCTTCTGAGAAACAAAGTTCGTATTATCAGGCGTCTTTTCTGGCGGTTTTCAACCATGTCTGCAATCATGACATCTTCTGTTTCTTGCTTCTCACCTGCCTTCATCTATTCAGAAATTTATATTTTTTAGCACAAAATCAGATACAGAAAGTTTTTATTCCAGGTTACACGAAGGATTGTCATCAAAAGATTCGTTTTCATAATTTGCCAGAACTGGTGCAATAATCTCCTGTCACGATTCTGTAGAATCATTTATTTAACTTTTTTCCGCACTTCGGCAATCCAACACACAAAATTCTCCAGTGTAACCGATTTCAGGCATTCTATAAGTCTTTGTTATTAAAAACTTTAATTCAGCTTTTCCTGTAGTTTTTTTTCACGTTCTTGAGAACATCTTGAAATTATGGCTAGTGAAGATGGCTTAGTGAAGACTAATTTGGTTGCAAAAAATATGTTTTGATCGTCCAACTCCTCAGCTGCCCCTAATATGGATGGCACGTGTCTGAGGCTGCAATATTACTGTTTTACTCTCTAAAATATTTTTCACTTTAGGGAAAAAATAGTCATAAAACCACTTTACAAAAATTTTAGCACTCATGCATGTACTATTTTGGTTACTGTAATAAAAAGGAAGGCGTGTGAAGTCGCCGTTCTTGTATCGTCTAGGTTTTGTTGACTTTCCGAAAACATTGTTTTCAATTTCAAGGTACATTACACATTAGAAAGACGTAAAACTTTTACCCTTTCTTTTCTCTTCTTATATACCGGATGATTTTCCTTTTGAAGCTAAGGTTTTCGATTGTAGCTTTGGAAAATTTAATCCATTTTCATAACAGTTAAACAGTTGATCTGCACATAAATTGCCCATTTATATGTATTTGAATCTTCTCCGAATTTAATAACGTCTTCAAAATCCTAAGACATCATTTTACGATTTACGTTGAACTGCCTAATTCCGTATCGTTTTTCGTAACGATGTAGCCATCCAGTACTTACAGTGAAGGAAAGTTTCATAGTTTCAGAAAATATCTTGCCAAAATACTGAGCGTTTCTTGCAATCGTGAGAACAACAGAAATAAACATTCAGTTGTTTTTTTTCAAATTATCAGTGCTTCATTTTCTTCCAAGCTTTATTGCAGTTCATTTTGTCAGCACAAAGCTTTTGAACACGACCTGTATATTTCTTTTAGTTAAACAATAGTAACTTCTCTAACACTCAGATCTAACGCAACACTTTTAATTGATTTCAATTTATTTAACCTCTTCAAAGCGTCGTTTTTGTTTCTGTCGAAACAACGGTCCTTTGCAGTTTTTTAACTTTCGTATTGATTTTAATTGAATTTCATGATTAAAGAAATATTTTCTACTGTGAGCGAAAACAAACACAAATAGGATGTGAATTATGGAGTGTCGTAACATGAGATACTGTCTTGTCTCGAATACCGTATGTCCGACATAGATAAGTAACAATTCCCAGTCCTTGTAAGAATGTAAGCCATACTTTTTCATCTGAAAGGATGTGAAAGATAATAGATAGCTCCCTTGTTGTTATATCCCTATTCAAACGAGCTGGCGCTTCGTAACATTGGGATTTTGATCAATCACTCGATACAAACTACAAACAACATGTAAATTAATACCACTCCTCTCCATTTTATGTTATCAAACAAGGGATTTCAACAATGAAATTCCCGAACTTAGGATTAACAAACTGATTTTGTTAATGAAATGTTAGGTGCAGGCGACTGATAAGAAGAAGAATATAAAAACACCATGTTCTTTTTACGTATCTCAAATAAACGGGACTCGTATAAATAGGATTGCACTGTATTTTAGTATACAATGTGTTCTAAAATAAGTTGATTTTGATTTAAATTTGAAAACAAGTAAACTGTGATAGCAAAGGAAATTATTCTCGATGGTAATGTTTGGCGTCGGGTATTTCTTTTATGGTCTTTTTCAATTTAGTTTCAAATGTCGCAAATAGTAGGTACTACTAATCTACCTCAGAATTTTAGAATACTTAAACTAACATTTAAAACAAGTATTAAAATTTTATAATAGGAGATTGGTACGCCAGACATGTTGTACACAGAATGGGATTAAAATTTCATAGATGTAACTGAAGAGTCTGAAATGTCAACATAGTCTTTAGACTGATTTATATACATACATATATATATATATATATATATATATATATATTACCATTAATTAAACATAACCTACCACCATCAATTATTATGAATTAAAGCTGTAAGTATTAAAGAAAAAAAAAATATTATAAGAATTATTATGAAAGAAAAAAGTGGACACCGACAAAAATTGAAAAGCTTATACATTGAATTACGTTATCAAGGGCACAGAATTCAATGATATAAGCAAAATGGTTGTTTTCTGTGGGAAAAATAAGCTAAAGCTAAAATTAATTTTCCCCTGTGCCCGAACAACCACTAAAATCAAGTGAATTGATTAAAAATGAAAGCAGAATAGAAACAAATAATATGAAATGGAAGAATCAATAAAACGTATTTAAATATTTATAGGATATAAAATATAAATAATAAACACCATACCGATTAATATTTCAGTATTTTACAAAAATCCATGTGCACATGTCTACCAGTATATCAAAAAGATTAAGGTGAATAAAACAGTTAAGAAATCACAGTAAATGATACCAAAGGATGCAGTTAATACATTTTGAAATAAAATTTGAAATACCTTGTAAAACAAATTTAATCTAATATAAAATAAATAGATATTCATTACATTATTTAAAATGCACTATTAAATTAATAGATAACAGTTTAACAATATCGTCAAAATTTAGCTAAAAATACCCCCTGGTGTATAAATTATAACTGAAATGGAGCTAGAAAAATTAAAAATTAGAGCAATCTGAAAGAGACAAATTTGGTGCTGCCATTTATTACTAATTATATTAAACATCTATCGCAAGATAAAAATTTGTAAGCTTTTGAATGTAAATAACTGTTTAAACAGCAAAACCAAACAAATCCTTATATATAGAGAATTATAAACCTAATATAAATCACACAATGTATTTAAAACTATTGTTAATAAAATTTAAAAGCATACAATATATTCTATTAGCTAACTTATTTAAACTAAACTAAGAGTTTATATATATATATATATATAATTGCGAATATAGATTTCTGTTTAAATAAATTAGTGAGAATTTTTGAATTTGTTAACACCTTTTCGAAATATGTACTTTATTCTCCATATTGTTATTATTTGGTACAAGAAGCTTCGCCAGTTAAGTTTGTTCTATAAATCGCCAGTTGTGGGAATCCAGCTCCCGACACTAACTTTCGGGTATATTATAGGAGTTATTAAATTCGTATGCTATTAAAATGTTACTTACACTGTTGTAAGAAAGAACAGTTTGTTGTCATACGTTAATAAATTGAAAAGATTGTGTTCAAAAATATATTTACAATGGTTAAAAATTGTTAAATTACGTTAGTCTTTTCAAATAATCTTTATAAAAGTACTTTTCAGTTCTTTTTGACAGAGTAAATATTTTTATTTTTGTAATGTATAGATTCATTCAGCTGAATTTTCTTTTCATATTTTACGATGATTACACTTTTGATTTTAAGTGTTTATTTTCTCAAAGGAAAATTTTTGATTAAAATTTCCGAACGTTATATTTTAATACATATTTATAAATATATATATATATTTTTTAATTTAAGTAGAATCAGATGAATCGATGACTACTCTAATATACTTAAACTCAAATGTTTATATTTTTAGCACTTTACAACTATAGTGAAAAAGCGTTTATGTTTTTTGTTTGTATGACCGTCTGGCCGTCCGTCCGTGCCATAACTCTCGAATATATACTCAGATTTCTTCGTAATTTTAATATGTTATTAACATTGACTATAGCTTTTTCCTTATTGAAAATTAAGCGTGTAGCATTTACCGTTCATTTACAGAGAGAGCCAAAAGTGTTCTGTTATATTACTGTTAATGGGAAAAAATCGTTTCAAGTGCATTTTAACGACAACGTTACCCCATTTCAAATATAATGAAATGGATGGGTGTTTATGAAGTGCATTAACATATGCATTACTTGAAATATGAGGTGCAAATCATATAATATTCATTTACAGTGCCACACAAAAGTAATCCATTATATAATGGTCCACGGAGTTAAACTGTGTACAGGGTATTTTAATTTTGTTACACTATTTCAAATATAATGAAAGTGATATACATTACTGACTACAAGATGCTTGAAGTAGAATATGATGTGCTTATCATTTATAGTTTAGTTTCTGGTGCACAAATGATTTTGTATGCAATACTTTATCCTAAGCACTGTGTATTAGCGAGAATTGCTGGAAGTACGTTATCATGATACGCGTTCTTATGTTTAACTAAATTTTTGAACACTACGCAGCGTGCATAAATACTATAGATCACATACATCGCCACACAAAAAATTCGTAAGCATTACTGAATATGAGCGTAAACTGCTTAAATGTGGTTTTTAATTGAGTTATGTATTTTCAAGCTGAATTGTATTTATTAAAGCTTAGTATAATAAATACGAGAGAGGCGTTTGTAGATCATAAGTAAAATAATATACAGGACTACACAAAGATCTGGATAAATGATCGGTTATATATGATAATCTCTAAAAGTGTGATTTCAACAGTTTTCTGTGGATTTTTTGCCGAAAATAAATTTTAGTGTAATACGTGGTGTATATAAAATTATGTAGCTACGCAGGGCTAACGGTAAGTTTTCACCTTATTACGCGTTTTGTTACTAAACTAAATTTTAACGTACTATGTAGAATACATATAAATTTATAGTTCAAATACATGGTTTCAAAAATAATTGAAGTTTATTTCCCGCTATGGACAATCATTGCTTAATCTTGCTTTTCAAATGTGTTCACTTCGGTATAATATTCACCCTATTAAACAGGAAAGTATTGTTAAAGTATTCTGAAAGTATCGGAAATTGTTTCATGAAATTCTTGGCGTGTGATTTTCCTTCCTTTTTTTCTTGCTATATTTCTCTAAAAATGTATTTTATTTTTATTTAAAGGCCAGAAAAAATGTTAATTTTTCATAACATTCAAATTATCATAAGTTTTCGTGGTATAAAACTAGAATATTTACTATTTTACTTGTTAGAGAACGGAGAGGGCTTCTCTTAACGTAATTTATACGACATAGGGATAGTCTAAAAGTATTAATTTCATTAGAAAAAAAAAACTATTATCAAGTGGATTTACATATGATGAAAACAGTTCAAGTATTTTTATAATCCAAACTACACCTTTGGATGTATAGTTTCTAACGTAATGAGAAATACCTAATTCATAAAATAACGGTTTCGTATTTAGCTTTTGGTTAAGTATAACAAGAGATACTCTGTATATATATATATATATATATGTGCGTGTATGTGTTTGTTTATATACAGGGTGTTCGAAAATTCGACCAACAAATTAAGAGGGGTGATAGTAAATTATAGAAGATGAAAAATTTCCATAAAACACGGGGTCTCAAACCACCCATTTAATCAAAAATACAGCGTATTCTACACTCTCCCAACTTTGGTCGACGCTAATGACTTTCAAGAAACTGAAGTGTGATATAATGAAGCTTTTAATGGACACTCTCACCTTTGTTGTAAATAGGATAACATTAAAAAAGTCCTTCCGGCCAGTGCCGGGAGGAAGAGGTAGCTTTCATATTCATTATTTTAAAAAAGCCAACTTATATTATTCAAACACAGGAAGTTCAATTAAGTGGACACCGAATGTAGGAGGTTCAATACTAATTTTTATCAATACTAAATCATTATGAATGAGAATTTCGCAAAATTAGTCAGCTTTATCAAAGCTGCTTTTATTTAAAGTAACTTATATTTCGCTGCCAAATTTGGCGATTTCTTAAAGTGCCTGCCATTTTAAGACAACATGGTGGATGAGGCTAACCAGTGAACTTGGTCGAGACCTTAGTAATTGCTGTGCACATGCTCACTCACATCGGAATCGGTTGATACATACGAGTGCTGTCGCATGCAAAAAATCAGATTTTTCAAAATGTCACCCACGTTAGAAATTGAAACTGCTATATCTGAGCCATTTTTTAAGATAAAGACAAACAAAAATGCTCCTGAATCCTTATATCAAGGTCAAATACTTAAGAAAGAAAACTTTTTCAATTTCTAATTTTTTTGCACCTCACTTTAAATATATATATTTTTTAATTTAATGGCCGACATTTTGAAACAAGATGGCTGATGAAGCTGGCCAGCGAACTTGGTCGAGATATTGATGTATACTATCCACATGCCTTCTTCCATCGAAATACGCGAATACGTGTGGTATCGCGAGACAAATACAAGATCGTTTCAAAGTGTTAGCCATGCTAGAAATTCAAAGTTCTATAATTCAACAACATTTTAAGATATAAACAAAAGAACAAATTTTCAGAAACAGAAACTGCTCCAGAATCTTTGTATCAAGGCCAAACACATAAAAAAAATCTTTTTCATTTTCCAATTTTTTAATACCTCATTTTAAATTTTAAATTACATTTTTTTATAAAAAATGGCAACCCTTTTGAAACAAGATGGCGAATGAAGCTGGCCAACAAACTCGGTCGAAACATTGGTCTGTACTATGTATAAACGAAGTTACATCCAAATCGGTTCATAAATACGCCTTTTATCGCGTGACAAAATTCAGGACGTTTCAAAATGTCAGCTTCGCTAGAAATTCAAAATGCTATAACTCAGCCATTTTTTAAGATATAGACGAAACAAAAACTGCTACGGAGTCTTTGTATAAAGCTCAAATACATAAGAAAAAAATAGTTTTCCATTTTCAATTTTTTGGTACCACATTTTAAATTTTAAATTTTTTTAAAATTTTTAAATAGCCGCCATTTTGAAACAAAATGGCGGATGAAGCTGTCCATCGAACTCGGTCGAGACATTGGTCTGTACTATGTATAAACGAAGTTACATCCAAATCGGTTCATAAATACGCCTTTTATCGCGTGACAAAATTCAGGACGTTTCAAAATGTCAGCTTCGCTAGAAATTCAAAATGCTATAACTCAGCCATTTTTTAAGATATAGACAAAAAAAAAAAAAACTGCTACGGAGTCTTTGTATAAAGGTCAAATACATAAGAAAAAAATATTTTTCCATTTTCAATTTTTTGGTACCACATTTTAAATTTTAAATTTTTTTAAATTTTTTAAATAGCCGCCATTTTGAAACAAAATGGCGGATGAAGCTGGCCAACGAACTCGGTCGAGACATTGGTATGTACTATGTACACACCGAATTACATCCAAATCGGTTTATAAATACGAGAGTTACAGTGTGACATAGCTCAGATATATATATATATATATATATATATATTTAAAACCACAAACAAAATATCAAAATCCATCACTCACCATAGCTGCATTGAAACTCACATCAAAAATATTATAATAATATATATATAATATTATATATTATAATATATATATATATTGATATATATATATATATATCAATTTTGAACGGAGCGTGGTTTCGGGGTCTGGGGGTCATGATCGATGAAAATATACCAAAATTTTTTGAAATCGCTTTCCTCCGAACGGCTGCAATAGGTCGCTTTTTGTAAAGAAAGCTACCTAAAAGTAAAAGTTTCCAATCTTCTTGTCAGCAGTATGCACAAAGGCGGCCCACTTTTTGGGGTGTGATTATCAGTTCATACCGTAATATCGATTGCGTGAAAACCCTGTTTTTCCAGAACTTTTTGTGATGATATCACATTTCATAAAATACAAGGCACATATCGTTACATTATTTCGCAATATATTTTTTTCTCCCAAAATTATTTCCGTCAAGCCGACTTCAATTAGGATGAAACACCGTGATTAATAAGTGGTTTGCGACCCCATGTTCTATGGTACGTTTTCATCCTCTTGATGCTTTCTATCAACACTCTTAATTTGTCTGTTGAACTTTGGAACACCCTCTATACATATTTGCATTATAGAAACGTGTCCCTTCTTTTTAATGCATTTTCTATTATATTGACGTTACAAAGTTTGCAAATCCGATGTGTCTTTCGTCCTTAAACCTATAACCTCATATATTCGCCTATTTTTTTTTTAATTTAATTAACGCTACAATAATGCAATAAGTGTATCTCATTTTGCGCTGAAAAAAGTTATTAATATACGCATATTTTTTCTTAGCAAATCTCCGTTGTAGCAGCCTACAATGACGATACAAAAGCAAAAAAAGAAACGTTTAATCACATGCCTTATTTTGAAAGAACCTAAAATACAATTCTCGTGGGGTGAAAACATCGATTTAGGTAATTTTAAAGAAAGTGGGTAAATGTAATTGAAGGATCCATTTTCTTCACTCGCTTCAATTTACTTTTGAAAGTGCTATCTCTTACAATTACGAATGAAGATTGCTTTTTACTTTTTGGAGTGAGGCTAATTTGAATCTATAAAATGTTTCTTAGTTGAAAATGTATACTGTATTTTAGCTCATTATTGCGGTAATAAGATTTGGTTAGATATTCAAATAAGATATCACACCAATAACGTTTTATAATACTTGTTTTGAATTTGTGCATTTCATAAATAAAAAGAAGTATGTGTATTATATTTTCTTGTATCATTTATTAAGAATATAGAAAAGAATGAAAAAATTTTGCTGCATAAATGGAATATAGCGCACTCTCAAAAGATAATGATGTTGTATCTTTTTCTTTGTAACTTTTTCTTTGAGTTACAATAAACATTGCATATGTCAATAATATTATCTTCAAGGGTTTTCTCAAAGACTTTATTACAAGAAGTATTAGGTAAGTGCAGTATAATTTTTTTATACTTGGATGGTTTGAAGGTCATAGGTTACATAAGTATAAAAAATAACGTATGAAATTTGAAAATTATAGATGATGGAATTTTTGTGTATTTTACGGTTTGTACGCAAAACATTTTTTTCCACCGAAATCACTTTCTGGGTTATCGAACAATGTATGATTTTATACCGGTATTCTTTCATTAAACATTTTGCTAATATAATCTTTAAAGTATTTTGCACTATATGGGGTGTTCACCTTTGTCGTTCTCTTGCAGCTAATTCCTTAACCATTCGATTTAGAGAAGTTGTTTCAAATATAAAAAAAGAAGCAGATGTTCTACTCGTCTGTTCTAAAGATATGCCATCATAATTAAAGTCCTTTACGCCAAATTTTATTTGTAATTAATTGTTAATTAATATCGACATATTATATTGGAATAATTATAAATGCATTTAAATTTAGACATATAGTTCCGAATGGGAAATAAACGTTTTTAATGTAATTTCATTGTATTAAAAGTCATTTACACCAAATTTATTATTTTTGTAAATGTTCTGAAATTAAATTTTTTATGTCCCGTGTCTATGAGTTGCATTTAGAAATACTTTCTTCGTGCTTTATACTATCCTGTATCAAAACTCGTAAATTTTAATTATACAAAAAAGCAACTTTTACTGTTCTATAGCACGGAGAAAGTTTTCCAAATGTAACTTATAGAATCAACTGATAGTATAAAAATTTAAGTTGTGTATCTTTTAAAAAACAGCTATTTTGACGTAAATGTCTTTTAATAATTTGGAAATTAACTTTTGACGCATTTTTTTATATTTTACAATTGGAACTGTGCATTTCAAGCTTATTCTTTAGTAATTCGTTATTGGACAAAGATAAGTGTTGACAACATATGTAGCGTACACTCTAAAAGAAATAATGCCAGTTTCCCGGTAGGAATCGGAAAAATAGTTGCCTTTATCGTACCGGCATAATTTCCAACCCAGCTCGGAATAAAATTCGCAAAATCGGAATAAAATCCGTAAAATACCGTTTTACTGACTATTTCCTTATTTTTACGGATTTTATTCCGAGCTGGGTCGGAAATTATTCCGGTACGATAAGGGCAACTATTTTTCCGATTCCTACCGGAAAACTGGCAGTATTTTTTTTTACAGTGTAGCAGTAATTAGGTTGCACTTTTTCGATTTTTTTTTTTAATGTGGCTAAGTTCTGAATGTAAAAACTACTCTATAAATGCATTCTGTAACCAAAATTGACAAGAGAAAAAACACAGTTAGAGTTCAACCTTAGCTATCCTATGCAAAAATAAACCATTTAAAAATATTAAAATCTACCTAAGAAACTTGAAAAGAACTCTCCGACAGAATTTGCTAGCGACTTATGCTAGCTTATACGCTTACTACCAGAAAAATCTTCATTCATTAGAATCTACTCTTCTGAGGCAACAAAACTATAATAACAACTACCTGCCTTAATCATAATCATGACTACACTGTAAAAAAAACCGACCAGTTTTCCTGTAGGAATCGGAAAAATAGTTGCCCTTATCGTACAGGAAAATTTTCCGACCCAGCTCGGAATAAAATCCGTAAAAAAAGAAAGAAATAGTCCATAAAACGTTATTTTATAGATTTTATTCCGAGCTGGCTCGGAAATTTTTCCCGTACGATAAGGGCAACTATTTACAATAGGAAAACTGGTCGTATTTTTTTTTACAGTGTATAATAATGCTACGACAATATTTGCAGGATTATTTAAAACCAACACAGATGTTATTTTCTCGTTAATAATTTCAGTATTTTTAAATAATTCTTTTTCCGTAATATTTTTAAAACCAATGTTTAATATTGTAGTTTTCTAATTTTTGTGATTGTGGTTGCAATTTCATTTTAGGACACTTTTATTTTTGGAATCAATCAAACATTTTTTTCGAAGCCGAAACTGTCCACAGAATGACACTTCAAGAATAAAAATAAAATAAAAGTATATGCTTAAATTTATACTTTGATATTAGAGTATATTTTAATAGAATCTTTGAAAAAATATTGAAATAACAAAGATAAATATGCGAAATTTGATTCCGTTAGTTTAACACGAGCTTGAACATTTTTATGCTGCCTAGTGTAATCTCTATATACTTATATACTTAGAATTCGAAGAAGTATCGGTCATCAGGCTATTAAACGTCCTGACTGTATCCTGTCCCCTGGTCAACATATTAAACTTGTTGAATTTGCCTTTTAAATATCTCTGGTCTATAGTCAGTGTTTAAAAAAAAAGCAGAAAATCTCGGACTGGTACGCGGGACACGTTTTTCGCGAATTAGCGGATTGTATGACTATGCCGCGCCCGTTGGAGGTCTTTTTCTGAAAAAAAAAAAAAAAAAAAACACTGACCAACACACCAAAGAATTTTAAAAGTTAAATTCCGCGCTGCTGCTTCGAGATCATTATAGATCTCGACGGCAGTATGGAGAGTTGGATAGGATATCGTTACTAATTCACGGAGCAGTGCTTGTTCATCGAAGGTCCTTTTGTTTTCATAAATACTAATCCGTACACCGGAAATTTTTAACACTCAATTCAACATGCATAATACATCTATCAACGGGCCGAGAATGCCATAGCGCTTAATAACTTCGGACGATCTTTGCGGCTTAGAGATCATTATAGAAGGATTATTATAGCCTGGAAGTCTAAAACAAGAATATAAACTTTAATGGAAAATCGTTTAACTCTCGAAATACAAAGATCAAAATATTACTTAAATATCTAAGATGGGATCATTTTGACCCCATAGGTAATTATAATGTTTAGGCGTAAAACTGATCAAAAGATAAAATATCGACATAATACTGGGAATCGACATAATATTTGAAAGAGGAAACTGTAATTTCAACAATATTACGAATATTTAAAGTGGCATAAAAACTCAAGTAGAAAAAAGGTAAAAAAAAAAAACAATAACATTTTATACGCCCAGTTCTGCTACTCATCTTTTTGGCAATCAAGACGTAAAATAACACACAAAATATGACTTCTACGCGTAAACTGTCTGCATTTGTTGCACTTGTGAGAATATTTGGTGTCATGATAGAAAGCTGTCATGTATTCCCTGATTGCCTAAAATGGGGTCAATGTGACCTCGTCTTAGTACTGCGAGGGTTAATAAAATCTTTCAAACTCTTAATAATCATTAATCAGAAAAAGTTAACTTTTATATTGAAAATTTCAATCGAATATCTAACTGCTCATTATCTTATTCAATAAACAAGACTTTTTAAATAAATTTAAAGGCGTATAGGCAAAATATCTTGAAATTAAGTATTGATAATTGAGCATTTTTAAACATTTCTAGATAAAGACATGTTATTAAATTTCCAGACTAACATGGCTAAAAAAATTTAAATGTCATGCTAGTATGAAGGCAAGATTTTAAAAAAAAATTAAAAAAAGATAATTATTTGTATTTATTTTTTTTTCTTTAGATATCAGTTTATAATTTCGACCACTAATTTCATGAAGAAAGCAAATAACTTTCAGCACGTTTAAAAATTATCACTAGACCGTAATACAGTAAAACGTGTAAAAACGGAATTTAGCTATAATAGAAGCATGCTTTAAGAGTAAAATTTTAATGTTCCCGGAGCAAAACAGTAATGCAGCACAGTAATAATTTTCATAGCAATGCTGTTAAAAAGTATTTTTCTTTTTAATTCCCTAGCAAATTCTAGATTATACTACATTAAGAAATTGTTTCAATTTTATTGTTTTAGCAGATGCTGATGCTCAAAAAAATTGTTATTGCTGCCAGGTTTTTTTTTGGGGGGGGGGGGATATTAAATTCGTTACTAAATTTGACGAGTATAGGAGGAATGCTCCATCTGCGTAAGGGTGAAAAAAGAAAGCTCGGTAAAAGCAAAAAAATGTATTACTATAAAATCCATCCTATTGATTAAGTAAAAGTATCCACAAAAAATATTTCCAAAAACGTGTATTAAAAAAAGTTTTCATGCGAAAGAAATGATTTATGTTTCAAAATTTTAAGAAAAATATACGTAAAATAATTAGTAGTTCAACTTTACATATGTTTAAATTCTTGCTGTTAAAAGCTTCTGAATGAATCTTTGAATTCCCACTATCACATTTACAATATGCATATATAATGTAATTAACATGTATAATGTACATAATGTACATAACATATAAAATGTATACATATGTTTTGAGCTGGGAATATTAATTTGTGTGTCGTGTTTCTAACATGTTCACTAAAGGAAGACCACCCTATGGGTTTGAAGTTTTCTATTATCCCCTTTCAGTTCACCGAAATCCAAAAATTTCCTAGCGATTTGAAACTGATTAATTCATCGTTTTATTGTCTGTCATTTTCTCTATAACTTTATTTTAAAAAATCATAACAGATTTTTATTGCTATGTTAAAGTTATCTGCCATGAAGAAATTTTCTTCGCAAATATTTGTAATGTAGTAACGCTTTAAAACATTTTAGCAGTATCGTGTTTTTAAATGTTTAAATGTAACGTGATTTTTAGTGAAAATTTAAAGTTTGTACCAGTAAAACGTAAAAATAAAACTATTAATACTTAATATTTATTTTTCAAGTTTCAAATATACATAAGAGAGGCTCGATTTTTAAATCAATCGTCGTGTTCATGCATGCTTGGGCTCAAATTAAAAATTTTATTTATTCACAAACTGAAAAACGATAAAATACGGTTTTTTAATAAAACAAAAATGTCTTAAATTGCTACTTACGCTTTTTAAAATCAGTTTTAAATTTATTTGAATTGTCATTTGTGTGTGGTTATGAAGAGAATTATTTTGAAACCTCAGACAGTCAGTGTTAGTAAAATAAAGATCTCTTTAGATATCCTTTGTATAGCCTAATTTTCCGTTTGAAGTCATTTTCCAGAGTAACTAGAAAACAGAACTCAAGTGTTTCTGCGATAGCTGACCACTGATACTGTAGAAAAATAAAATTGTGACGTGTTCAGATTCCTGCTATTGATTGGTTGTTTGACCTGAAAAAATCCGGCATTCAGAAATCCGGCAACTTCAAATATCCGGCAACAAAGTAAACATATCCTTCTTTTTTACACTTCCAAATTATGGGAGAAAGAAAAATAGCAATTTTTTTACGAATTAAAAATCCCAAGATCGAAAGCGATGGACTAGCGGAGAGTAAGGTCGTTGGGGCTGTGCTAATTAGAATCTCCGATAACACTAAATCATTTGTAGTGTTACAACTTTACATTTCTAGTGTTTTTGTAGTGTTATCGGTTTCTTTATAGTAACTCAGAGGAAGGATCCTTCCTCGAGGACGAAGTACCGGCAGAAGAAATGGTATGTCACTCGAAAAATGCATAAATTTGACAGAAAATTAATATATGTTTAGAGAAACAATACTATATTTCCGGATTCGATATTCTCCAATTGTATAAAATTGAAAAAAAAAACTTATTAAAGAAAGGCCAAAAAATTTCAAGCAAATAAAATTGACTTCGATATTTCGGAAATTACACACGAAGAAATGAATTCGCCGTTTATTAGAATTTTTTGTAACATAGAAAAAAATCGATTACTGTATGCTTTTATTATATTTAATTTTCTCTTTTTTTCACATAACTATCCATTAGTATTCAATTAAATTATGAATAAAGACGCCATTAAGACTTTTGATATTCTTTCAGAAATCCGATATCTTCAAAAATCCGTCTTAGTATCGTTACCGAAAATGCAGGATTTTCGAAGTTATACTCTATAAATTTGCTGTTTTAAAAATATTTTTCCCGACATGAAACGTTGAACAGACACGCCACTGACACAGGTTAACTGAAACGCTAAATACGTACTCCTAGTTGTTGCCGTCCATACATGGTTTTGTATACCATTTTTTCGTGTAGCCATGCTTTTTAATTTGTTTATATTTTACATTGCTAAAATATATTTTACATGGCTAACGCATTTAAAATGATACTTTTAACAATTCCCACACATAAAGCTTAATGCTTGGAAAGTATTTTGAGCTGCTCAGCACATCTACAGAATTTATTCGGGGTAGGTATTACAATAAAATTTAGTTAAGATTAATAATGTATTCCACAGCTAAAAACACACTTCTAGCAAAAATATTTCACTTCAATCTTGTAATTAATTATTTTGTGTTTCACGGTAAATAAACAATATATGCTACAAACTCCATAATCTATAAAAAACAAATGTGAATTAACTCCAGTGATACATATAAATTTAATTGCATTGCAAGTATTGCAAATTTAGTGGAATATGCCTTAAGCAATTTTCCTAAAGATCATAATGCGGACGGACAGATTTCTAATGTGCGCCCCTGCCCACAAACTGTAAATTTTACTTACACTATTTTTCACACAAATTTTACTTACACTATTGTTGCAATCCATCTCAGTGATGTATATTATTTTATTTGACAGATGAGTTTCTTGAAATGCCGCAAACAATTTTTATGTTTAGAGTAAAATATAGCATCACTGTTTTCTGTGTAAACATGCATGTAAATGAACTATATTAACTACATATTTCGTCTTCTACTGGTAGCATACATCTCAGAAACATATATAAATATTATGGAAATCCAAGTATATTTACAAGAGAATAAATAGCACTCAGATATAGACTGGTAGACTGGTGGCAGACAGACAACAGTAAATCATAAACACTTTTCAACTTTGTGAGAATTGCACAAATTTAAATTTAGTAACCTAAATTATAACTATTTTGACGCATATGGATTTGATCGCGAAGAAAAATATCTTAATTTTTTTTTAATACAGTCGGACCTCGTTATCCCGACACCCGGTTTTCACGTCACTCCGCTTATCACGTCACCTTTTCAAAGTCCCAATTTTCTGTATATGATTTTAATGTAAATAAACGCCGGATTTTACGTCGTTGAATAATTTTCAACTCCGGATATCCCGAAGGTTTAGGAAAATTGTCCATTTTTTTCATAATGCATCGTATAACAACTGAAATTAAGCGGTAAGAGATGCCTTATCCAAACTTTTCACAAAAGTATCTAAAATATCCATTGAGTTATATGAGAAATTTTATTTTAATCCTTTATCTGAATAAATAAAACCACACACTATGAATGGTCCACTTAAGATCCAGATAGACGTATCAGTCTACTTGAGGTCTTTTTGTTCTGGTTATGCGGCGCTTTCTTGTGGTTACATAGCGTTTTTCGTCAAACTAAACCCGAAGCATTGCACATTGCACTGAAACGATCAGAAATTATCTAACATCCAATTCTGAAACAACGAATATTGATTACAATTAATTGTATAATATTAAAAAAATAATTGCATCTAGCGAAGCACATCTAGGGATAAGCAAATCTTAATTCATCAACATTTCATGTAACAATAACAAACGATTCATCATAAATCTGATTTTTATTTTTTTCAATTTTGTTTTTGTGTATATTTTGTTTAATAATAATGTTTTATTGCTTTAAACTACAAGAACAGTTATGAATTTAAAACAGGTCTTAAATTAATTAAAAGTACAGTTTTTTATAAACACATTTTTCCCCAACTCCGGTTACCACGACACTCCGCTTATGACGACACTTTTTTTTGGTCATTAGAGTGTCGCGATAACGAGGTTCGACTGTAATTGAAACAAGGAGTGTAAAAGTAACTATTTAACCCCTAAATGCATAGTGATGTAAATTTCCATCACCTTTTTATTTAATTTTTAATATATAAATTAAGTTCTTACAACCACTATATTTATATAGAAATATTAATCCTGTAAAAGTTACAAAAATATGCTACTAAATAAAGTTAAAAGTCTATTTAAAGATTTCTGGTGTCTAATACTTGATATAAAAATAAAAAAATACAATTCTAAAAGAATAATTCATGCATTTAAGGGTTAAGGATTAGCTACTGTTCAACGATAAAAAGGTAAATTGGTATATTGGTATATTGGTAAAGCGGTATATTGATTGGTTTAAAATAATATTCTGAAATTAAATCTTTGAACTGATCAGAATTAACTTATTAACTGACATTCACCAAAGTAGTTCATACGGTTAGTTTACATATAGGGGAGACTAGGGAGGGTTGACCCACTTTTTACAAAATGATTTTTTATTGTTTAAATATTGAACCTAGAATAAATTTTATAAACAATTTTATTCGTGATACAACCAGCTATCAAAATAAAATTGTTACATAAGTGTAATATATAAGAAATTTGAAAAATCATTGATTTTAATCATGAGAAAATAATGGGTAAAGGCTCCCCACATATGGGAGGGTTGACCCACTTTGTTTTATATTGAAATATTTATGGAGAAGAATAAAATCAGTTTAAATAAAGCAAAATGACTTTATTCTACATACTTTAATTATTATAAAAAATATATATTTGAAAATAGATGCTTAAACAAACCTGTTTAGACGCGATTATAAGTCAGAGGAGAAAAATTTTTGTTTTAAACACGATTTTATCTGAGCAGGTATAATTGTACAGCCGGGAAAATGAAATTTTGACATTTAAGACAATATTCCGTTAGAAACAGCTTCCGTTTTTATAGGGTTTCATGTATTATTATGACCGGATTTAGCAGTCACTGTCCCCTTTTTATGTCTTCTTGTCCTAATTTTTGTGACACTCGATCTGACATCGCTATTTTTCACATAGTTTTTCCATCTCACTGTATTCATCCTGGTGAGATTTGTCTACAGACATTCGTAAACTTTTTCGATAGATGCTATGTACTTTTTAAGCCGCATGAACACTTAACTTATCATTAACATGATTTAACGCTTTCTGTGACAAAGTACTTTCAGTACTAAAATGTTGAAATAAAAGAATGACCCCGGAATTTACGAACAAATTAATTTGGAAATAATAAAAATGCTATATTTCACATACATATTAAATGAAAAAGATTTTAGCAAAATTCGCGTACCATTGTGGCGTTTTTGAATTAAAATTAAGTGGCTTAATAACCATACCACTGCCGATGAAAGGTTCTATTTACCTATTGTCAGTAATATTTAAATGGAAAAAAGTTCCTATCAACTTTCCCATTTATATTTCATTAAATTTTTTCTTGCAGTGGATACTATAGCAATTTTTTACATCTTTCTTTAATCAGTTTTAAATATTTTCTTTTCATCACCCCATTTTACTGTAGCTTTACAGAATAAATGTACATTTTTTATAGATAATCATTAACCTTACATTTTGCACAGTGCATAATAAAAAGATTTCAAAAACCACTTAATTAAGGGAGACTTGAGCATCTGGTCAACCCTCCCTAAAATTGACTGGGTCAAGCATCCCCACATATCCGTTTTCTAAAAAATAGCACATTGTTATGTTAATCCTAATATACTGTACAATCTTTATGCCTGGAATGAAAACTCGATACTTCTGCATTACTTAAAACCTACTTACTTAAATTACCATGATATAATTATCTGGAAAAAGCTTACGAAATATTTCTAAAAAACACAACTTTTAGGGTTCACAATTGATTTTTTTCCACACATATTTCGATTATCTGTATGAAACAAAGACTGTTGTTTGAGCATTCTAGTAGCTTTGCTTGAAATCTATTGATAAAACTTCTTATTGATAAAAATTATTTTAATAAAAATTCTTTTGATAACAATTCTTTTAAATATCAAAAATGATGGGTGAGTCAAGCCTTCCGTATGGTCATCCCTCCCTAGTCTCCCCTATATTTGTATCTGTGTTCACACATACTTTGTGAACGACTGTTTCCATTATCATATTTTGCTTTTTCTTGGAAAGAGCACTCTTTGGTTGTGAAACATTTTAATTTAATTAGGATTTACATATGGCATGTTACTTACGTCAGTTTTCTTGTTTACTTAATAGTCTCTAACATTTGTAAATACTAACCAATCATCACAAGTTTTAAATATGGCGGCAACGGATACATAACTATGCTATGTGTTTTAAAATAGTCGTCTTATCAATTTCAGTATCTTTACAAACCAACATCAAACGTTTAATATATGATCGTGTCGCTATATTGGAAGCAGTGTGATTTAAAGTGAATGTGGCTAACAAAAAAGGCTACTCTAAAATACTGTTTTATTCCAAACCACTCACCTTACAATACAGCTAAAAAATAAGAACAATATGTATCATTTCAATAGGGTATAATAGTATCTCTTGAAGTCGATTTTAGTTTGTTTTTATCTTAAAACTTGTTGGATTTCAATACATCCAATTAATATTATATTTACGGAAATTCAGCTACATTAAAATCCAAATTTGTCGTAATAACATTCGTTGGATTTAAACAGGTGCACGAAAGAAGACAGCCGGTGGAGAAAATGGGCTATATATATATATATATATATATATATATATATATATTTGAGGGAGAAGATATTGGAGGTGTATAATAGGTATGGTGATTTATACATGGAATTAAGTGAATTTCAAAATTTGTTTCAATTGGTGGTTCAAGAGAATTTTTTATATGAGGGCAATAAGGTATATAAGCAGATTAAGGGTATCCCCATGGGGGGGAGTTGCAGTTCAATTTTGGCCGGCATGTATCTAGATATATATGAAAATATAAGTGAATTACATAAAGACATAATGAGTTTCAGATATATCGACGACGTTTTGATTGTCGAGTTGAATGGAATAAAGATTAACCATGAATTTAAATATTATCCTAAAAATTTAGAATTGAAACTTTCCGGTAGTCATAATAGTTCCAATACAAATTACTTAGATGTAAATCTAAAATTAGAAAACAGAAATTTAATTACATCGGTTTATGATAAAAGAGACGATTTTAACTTTAAAACAATTGCAATATTGAATTTCAATTCAAATGTCCATATATCGGTATTCAGAAACATTTATATTAACGGTTTAAACAGATTAAACCGATTGACATCGGATAGTGTCATTTTTAAATGAGGATATGCTGAAATGGTACGTCACTGCTGTGAAACAGGGTTATCCTATGAGTCTGGTCAAAAATATGACGTATAATTATGTTAGAACTTGCAAGAACAGAAGTGAATTGATGCCTTTACTCGAAGCGTGTTTTTTACGGAATGTAGTGGAAACAGATCGCTTTTGATATGGATTGATTTCGGTCGGTCGGTTTCATTTAGCTTTAATCTTGTTTCATTTGTTTTTTCAATATGGTCTCGACAGATAAATCTGGGGAATGTTGCATGCTTAAAAACAGTTTTAACCCTGCATTAGTGTGTCATAAGCCACACAGACCTGTCTCCATGTTTAATTAGTTATTTGCCTTGTTTCTTATGGTTGTTTTGTTTAACTTAAAGTTGGTTAAGTTGTGTTTCTTTAAGTTTGTTTATTAAGTTAAATTATAGTTCTTATTTGGTTTGGTTAAGTTAATTTTGTGCTTCAATTAAAGTTTACAGTTTGTGGTAATGCTTGAAATAACTATTGGAATTTTTTAACTATATATATATATATATATGTACATTATACTTGTTGGTGCACCGTAATGCCATCATCAAATTCAAATTGCTATAAAAATAAGTTATATTTAAGGATAATTTTGAAACCCGTTTTATTGTTCAGTAATTCTAGTTTTAAAAATTTTAAAACTTTCAGCAATATGTATTTTTATAATTTGTATTTTTTTGTCTGTTGATAATTTAAAAAGTAAATCAATGTATTTATTTGTGAGATATGATGATATTCTCTGCATAAAAAATACCACTATTTCCATTTCTGTGCTTTTCGATGTTGTGAATGATAAATTCAAAAACATTTAAAAATTTATATATCGTTCCAGGGCATTTTCCTAATTTTGTTTAGTACTGCTATTTTTATAAATTTCCAAAAATCTACGTCGTATAATAAATTAAGCAGTATGGTGGTGGAATAATTAGAAACATCAAATACATATTACATATCTTCATAATTAAACATTTACTAAGCCGCAGACTGTACCATTCTCAAGTTATTCATTAATTTTGTAATGACTTTCCTTCCAAACTAATTTCATAGATAAGAGTTTCTACAATTATTTTAAACAGTAATTATTTCCAATGTAACGATGAAGGCATGCTCTTAATTAAAGTTTTGCTTTAGTTTTACATATTTTCAAGTAATGGATATAAAGTTCTTTCGAAGAAAATCGCAATTGCGGTTATATTATTGAACTTAGCAAATTATGCATAACGTTATGCATCATTATGCATAACGTCAAAGAAAAATATATTTTATTTCCACGGACTATACCATACAACATTTCGGGATGAACATTACATGTACTGGCATAGGTGTCTGTTTTCAAAAATTTAGGCAAACACAAATGTATGATAATAAAATTAGAAAGAAAAATATATTGAGTAATTTTACAGTAAATATTTAAAATATAATTGAAATTAAATGTAGTAGAGATATTATAACGGCTGCATCAACATTACTTATTTAAAAAATACGATTTTTTATTTTTGTAAAAAAAAAAAAAAAAAAAAAAAAAAAAAAGTTGTCTTAATCGTTTACGAATGCTATAAAAAATGTTATCAATTGCTGAATTGGTTTTAACCAACCATCCATTTTCCATGACCAGTATAATAACCAATATTCAATTTCCGTTAATTATTTAGGATGTCTATAGCTAAGGAATTTACAAAAGAGTTCATTTTTGATATCCAAATTGAAATCTTAAAATAGGCCCCTTTATTTTATTTTCTAGAAAATTAAATCGTTCAAAACGAGGTATATATAGAGTATATGGAATAAATAGGAAATTCAACCGAAAAACATAATGCGAGTGGCCACTTTTAACAAGCATTCAAACTGATCGAAAAGTTGGAAGTTTTGTGTCAAAGCAAAATATGTACGAAAATGAAATTAAAATTCATTTTGAGTCTCAAATGACACAGTATATAGAGGCATAACAGATTTCTAGAACATTGTTTTGAAAAGTGCTTTACTGACCGAGACTGAAAACACACCATAAGCAGGCAAGAGGAGATTGGACACTAACGTAGTATTCGTTGTATGGTGACGAGTGCGTCATTTTCTTCATCGATGGTGTAGTATTCGTTGCACGGTGACGAGTGCTCCATTTTATTCATCAACGGAATCTAATAGAGTATCATATCCGGAGACTCATCCGGAATTGTTACTGCCATGACCTCAGATTAAATCTGTGATTCTTCTTTTCAGCAAACGAAAAGGCAGCAAGTTTCTGATGATGTGGAGTAAATTGGCTTTAATGATCCAACCTATCTGGCAGTTTGCCATGCGAAGCCAGATTCAATAAAGTAACAAAAGACACTACAGCACCATCTACTTGCATTTGGTTACATCATAGGGTGTCCTGGGTTGAGATTTCAGCGCAAGAATGCTTCAAATCACAACGCCCATTGCTTTCGATACGAAATGTTAACGTTTAAAATTATTCAGCTTTAAGCCCGGACTTAAGCCCTATTTAGAAATATTTGAGGTATATTTCACATTGAATTATATAATCATTAAAAGAAATATGATACCACAAAAGATTTAAAACAATTGGGCATTGGGAAAATGTGACATTATCTACTACGAATATTTCCAAAAGTAATTAATTGAATGGAAACTGCATTATTTGAAGAAATATGAAACTAGACTAATGCATTAATAAAGAGGATCATATGAAAGTTTTAAAAGATGTTTTTCATTCTGCCGAAAGTTTTCGCATTTTTGTATATCAAACTTATGATAATATACCCATTTATCCAATTTGTTATGATATTTTTGAATAATTTTATGTAATCTAATATGTAAAATATAGATTCTTGTTTAGTTTTATATCGTTATTTAATAAACGATATTTTAATGATGTGTCTAAAGCTTTTGAGAAAAAAATATTATACATTAATTATGAAATATGTTAGGCATCATGGATATATTCGTTTCTTTATATTTAGGAATTGAAAAGGTATTATTATTTTTTTAAAATTTTCAAAGATCTAAAAGTATATACTTTTTGTATTGCTACAACAACTAAAATCACAGGTGACAAATGTATAGGGGAAGGTAGACTAAAATGATCCTAGCGGGCAAAACGATCCACATAGGTTTTCTTCCAGACAGGTCGCGCTATCTACAGGGTAACATATAAACTAGTTGTGCCAAGTGAAAAAGAAGCAATGGCGGTATTGAAACGATCTCAGTATTACGCTTCTAAATAGAATTCTTTGAAAAAGTGGTTTTTATGACATCTGTTATAAGATAAGAACTAACTTTCATATTAATTTACATTTACAGTCTTTTATATACAGAAATATGACTTGGTTTACTTAATATCGTATGTTTTTAGAAGTGAATTGCACATGCTAAGTTTGTTATGTTTCTCGGCGTCATCTACTTATATGACCTAAAATGGACGGTCATGTTGCCGGGTAGAATGATCCATTATGTGGATCATTTTACTACCATTTCAGTGGCTGAAGGAAATACGGTACCGGCTCCTTAGCCATCATGGGAGCCAAATGTATAACTGCCCAAAACCTATCTCTTTGTGTCCACGTGTAATCCTGCCGTCTTCAAAGAAAACAGAATCAAGCACTTCGAGAAAAGGAAATCGATGAAAAGTGTCATTTTAACGAGCAGTCCTTATAATAATCAACTGTTCTTGGAAACGAAAGATATAAAAACACAAAGAGTAGATGAAAGAGTCTACAGCTAAGAAAATTCAATTAAAACGTGATAAATCTAAAAACGAAATAGTCAGAACAAGCAAAGAAAAGAGCATGAAGTCAAAGCAAAGACGTATTCCAATCAGTGTTGCCAGTAGGCTACTTTTTTAAAATTCAGATTTCTTGATTGAAGCCACTTTTCTGAAACGTTAAAATTCCTCTTGTTTTCGCCTTAATTAATATGTTATTAAATAAGGCGAATTTTACTATTTCAAAAAAGTAGTGCCCATCAAGAAATTTGAATTAAAAAAAAATAGCCCACTGGTAACACTGATTCCCATAAAGATGAAAAGGGTGCTTAAAATCGAATATTTAGAATATAGTGAAACAGATTCAGCAGATGAACACAAGTGTAAATATTGCGATGAACTATGCAGCAGCCGAAGTTTCGATCCAGTGTCACAAGTGCCGTAAGTGGGTGCAAAATCCATGGGCAGGGATAGATGAGAATGACGATTATGTGTATCATTGCAATATGTGCTTAAATATTCCAAGTTTTCGGATGGGTCGGAAATAGGCATTATTTAACTTATTTCTGCATTTATTATGGGCTATTACTTTTGATCATAATTTTCAAATATTTCATTTTATTGTTTTTTTAAAATTATTTCTGACACCTTTTTATTTTAAAATTTACCTAAAATAAATAATGTATGTAATTTGATTGTAAAATTTATTTTATTTTAGTATGTATTGCCAGAATTCCTTTTATGTCTTTTATTTTGCCGATAAAAAACAGTTTACAATTATTTTTAAATGAAGGATCATTTTGCCCTTGGATGAGGGTAAAATGATTTTTTGGCGTCATTTTCAAAAACTGTTTTTTTCATTACTCAATTTGGTTTAAAATAATATGAAATTATGTTTTTGATGCAAAATATAGTGTAAAACATTTTAGCATAGGACCAAAGTTTTATTTAAACAGTTATGTTACTTTACACATGTTTTCACCTTAATGGGATAATTTTAGGCCACCTTCAGCTGTATATATATATATATACAGTGGACTCTCTCTATTCTGAACACTCATGGGACCGACCAAAAATGTTCAGATTATGGGGGTGTTCATTATAGAGGGAGATTGGGAAATGTAGTACTACTCTACTTAGTATTGAGTTTATAGACTGTATAGAATACTTAGCCTGGTTAGCCATGCCAGTTACCGAGATAGAGGTGCTGAATTTAGATTTGGCAGCTTATGCACTGTCAAACTAAATTCAGTCGGACCTGTATTCTGCCTAATTATTTTATATTTTTTTTCTTATTATTATTATTAAAAAAGTTTTACAAAACATACGATTACATATACTCCTGAGACCCAAGCAAAATATAATGCATATATATTTTTTTATGAGAGTTTTTTCAACAAATAAGCATAAAAAATGATGTTTTTAAAGAAATTAATAAATTTCGATTTTTTAATTTTGTTTTACAGCACATCCATCTAAAAGGATGTTCAGGCCATAACTCGCTTTAAAATAATTTTAAAAAGGCTAAAAGTATGGGAAAGAATAGAATATTATTATAAAGAGCATAAGGCAATTATTAACATCTGCTATTAAAATTGAAAAAAATAATAATAATTTAATCAAATTAAAATAACATAAAAACGAAACTTACCAGCAGAACGTAGAATTCCGACTTGACTCATTTATTACGCCATTTTTTAAACAAAGTAGTTACCGTTGCCAAAATCCAAAAGCTGAATGTGGATTTTAATTCATACATTACCATGTCAAACTGGTTTTAGATTGCTACAATGAAATTTAACGCAATAGAAGGAGAAAGCAAAACATTCATTTAAATGTATGCCAGGTCTCAGGAGGATTATACAATACATCACTTGAAACCAAATAGGTACATTACTTAAAAAACTGAGTAATTTTAGTCTGTTTTTGTACTGTGTATGCTCGTGTAGCATACATGTTATCTAATTGTTTAAGAAGTGGGAAGGCTTCCGGGTGATGTTCAGCCGCATAGTTCAACAGGTCTTGAATCTCTTGGCCATATTGTTTGAAGGTAATCGTACTTCTTGTTCCTTCGGTATTTTCTGGTTCAACTTCTTCTTCACTGTCCCCTTCCTCTTCAACGATGTTGTTGTTGCAAACCGGAAGGCTTCCAACGGCTTTGAGATAAGCTCCAGGTTCAATTTCAGTATGAACCTCCTGAAGAATTAACCCCAAATCTCTCAAAGCTGTTGCGTCTTGGTCCTCTATTCTTATATGCTCATTCTCACATGGAAATCCAGCTTTGTAGAAGCATCTTTGGATGGTGTAGGGGGTTACTTCATTCCAAGCCATTGATATCCAATGGACAGCATCCATGACGTTGACCTTCTTCGTTAGTTCGGTTGCCAAATTTGCCTCTTCCATCACCAGGGACATTTTCTTCAAAAAATGGATTCGGTAGTGAGCTTTAAAGGTCTTGATTACTCCTTGATCCAGTGGTTGGATTACAGAAGTACAGTTCGGTGGCAGGAACTTGAGGCTCACATTGCTCAGATGCATGTTTGTATGTGATCTGGCATTATCAACAAAAAGAAGAATTTTTCTTCCTTCTCTCTTCATCATCTCGTTAATGCCTTCCAACCATTGAGAGAAAATTGGGATTGTCATCCAGGCTTTTCGATTTGATTTATAGTGCACTTATGCGATATTCACATTTTTGAAGCATCGTGGTTTTTCACTTTTTCCGATCACAAGTGGTTCGAGCTTCTCACCCGTAAAACTGGCACAGAGCATGACGGTAAGTCTTTCTTTCGACATTTTCCGGCCCACGCATTTTTCGCTTCTTTGTGCTAGGGTTTTATTTGGAAGAGCTCTAAAAAACAAGCCGATTTCGTCGGCATTAAAAATGTCAGTAGAGTCGAAATCCTTCGTTATTTCCGGAAGTTTTCTTTTCCATTCCTAAACAGTCTCGATATTTACGTCTGCAGCTTCACCGTTGATTATTTTGAATTCGATGTTATGCCGGCTTTTAAAGCGAGTCAATCATCCTTCCGATCCCTTGAATTCCGTAAATTTCTCCTTTTCTGCCAAATCTAGCGCAATCTGCTTTAGCAGGGGTCCAGTGACAGGAAGATTCTTAGTTCTCATTTGGCAAACAAACTTCCAGACATGATTGTTTATGTTCTCATTCCCTGTTTCTTTTTCTGAAATTCTGCACTTTGAGGAAGGTTCATTTGCTTCAAAAGCGGCTATAATTTCTTTCTCTTTCTTACTGATGGCATTGACTTGGTCTACTGAAATTCCAAACTCAGATTTTGCAATTTGGAGACTTGCAATTTTCCTTTGACTTTTTTTTGATTTTAATTTTTGAACAACATCGTATTTTTCCTGAAGCTTCAGTTCTTTCCGTTTTTTCATTTTCATACTTATTTCCGACGTATCTGCGACGATAGCAAAATGACAAAAATTTTTTACCTTTGCTGGACAAAAAACAAAGAAAGAAACAGAAGCGATAATGTGCGGAAAACAAACAATTATCCTTTTTGTACACTCCTAACACCTGTTGTCTCTTTGCTGCCACTGGGAGGCGTGACATTTCTGTTGCGTAATCTTTCTATTTATATCTCAGATCGGGAGAGGGGGAATCACGTGATATGGTTTTTACATTATTTTTTCTTGTATCTCTTTGGATAAAAATTGATTTAATTGTTAATTTTATTTTTGATTATCATGATTTACGTTTTGTGAAATGTCAATAGTTTTATATCTGGACATTTTTCTTTATTAAAAATATAAGAATGTTAGTGGATATGTAGAACACGTACGGTAAAAGCTTACCTTTTGAAAAATATACTTTCGATTTCTTCTTTCTTTGTTATAATAAATGTTTTATTTGTTTTCTTAACTGAAGATTTTAATCTGAATTATTCAAATTGCAGCATCGGATAGATGCTTAAAATCTAACAATGATTTTGTCTATTTTAAAATCGAGTTCAATCCAGAAAAAAACAGTTAAAATCCAGTTGAATATTTTATTCTTCTGCAACGACATATTTCCCGAATTTCCATTATGGGGGAATTCCCTGAATTCCGATTGAAAACACATGTTCGGTTTAGAGAGAGGTAGGATAGATTGGGGATCAAAAGTAGCGTTCATAATAGCGGGGTGTTCAGATTAGAGGGTGTTCAGAATACAGAGAGTTCATCTTTTGTTATGTCTATGGAGTTTCGCCGAGGTCGTCGGAATGTGTTCATAATACCGGGGTGTTCAGATTAGAGAGTGTTCAGATAGAGAGAGTCCACTGTATATATATATATACTTGTTTGTGTCAGTGTGCATGTGTATATCTATACATATACATTATTGTAAATATACTTTTGTTTTATTACGAAAAGAATTAATTCACTATGTATTTTGAAGTTCATTTTTCTATATAAAACACTGAAAAAATTACGGATTTTGATCAAAAGAAAAAAAAATTAATCAAAATTAAGGCATGTGTATTCTACTTTTTGTTTCTAAGAGAATGTATAATATACAATTGTTCATATTGATAATGTACATATACATATATTGATAATGTATAATGTACATATTGATAATGTACAATAATAACCTTAAAACAGAAAACGTTTCAAATTAATATGACAACGTCATAATGACCAATAATGGGTATTCAACTTAATCATATCGAAATATTACGTCTAATTATCGAGAAACGTTGAGATATTTCCAAAAGTAAAGACAACACAATTTTGGCATGTAGATATACAGATGGGTGACAAAAAATACGAACACCTATGAAGTAAGAGAAAAGCTTTATTAATAGGGGACTGGACCACTTTTTGACTTAATTACAGCAGCCTATAATGGATTCATAGAGGCCATGAACAACATTTAAAGGAATATAAAGCCATTCTTCCTGGACAGCGGTCTCTAATCCCAAAAGCGTAGATAGTGATGGAAATCGAGCACGGGGTTTTGATTCCAAATATCCCCACAAATGTTCAATAATGTTCAACAATTCAGGAGATTGAGAGAGCTAAACAAAAAGTCCTAGTTCCTGCTCATGCTCTTCAAACCATTTTTGGAGGATTTTAGCAGTGTGGATAGGAGCGTTGTCGTCTTGACAAAGTGGGCATTCTCCTGGAAATAAAATCTGGACAAAAGGATGCATTTAATCCCCCAGAAAATCGGTATAATGAGCAGCTGTAACCTTACCATGCAGAGTAACAAGCGACCCAAGGCCACGCCAAGATATCGCACCCCATAGCATAAGGGAACCATATCCATGCTTCACGTTCGGAAAGTGACAATCAGGAGAAAATGCTTTTGCGGCCTTTTTCAACACATAAACGCGTGCAATTGCCTGAAATATGGTGAAGATTGATTCATCAGACCAAATGACTTGTTGCCACTGTTAAGGAATCCAGTGTTTTGTGTGTTTTACACTATTGGCATAGCTGAAAAGCATGATGTGATATAACCAATGCTTACGAATTGCAACTCTTTCATAAATGTTAGAAGCATGAAGTTCCTTTTGGACACTTCTTACTGAAATTTGATTCTGGAGATTACTATTTATCCCTGAGGTTATCTGGGATAATGATTGTCTGCGCTTTCGGACCGCTATACGGGTCAACTCTCTTTTACCCCTCTCAGAACGATTTCTTTTCCGTCCACTGTTGCACTTCGCAGACGACACTTTACCGCATTTCGTGTACGCTGTCATAACGGCTGACACAGTACTCCTTTCACGCCCCAAAAAATTGGCTGTTTCAGTCACGGAGCAATCAGCTCACAGCCTTCCAACAATCATTGTCTTTTCGAACTCTGATAGGTCAGTCATTATTGCGTTTTTCAGAACGTATGGTAAGCGCATGCAACACCTTCATGGCTGTTCGTATTATTTTGTCACCCATCTGTATTTTATCGACCTAAAATTAGTAGTTTGAGGTTCTGATGCGTGTACATAAATCTAGAACAAGTAAAGTTAGACATATTTCTTACTCACCAAATGAAATCTATTTTTATCAGAAACTGCACTAGAAACATCATTCTGAATAAAATCTAACTACCGTCTGTATAAAAATGCAGAATCATGAAAATCATATTCTTATGTAACAAAACAATTAAACTATTTTACCCACAGGTAGCTACGGTTTTGTTATATTTTGAAATATCAATTAAACAATTATTTTCGCAATAGAAGGGTTTTTTCATGAATGAAAAACATCGTAAAGTAAATAAAATTACACTAATTAAGCTTGAAAATAAGTGATATGATTATATTTTATAATACAGTACAAAAAATTTTTATTTTCAGATCGTGATAAGAATGCATTAAAAAGTACTGTAAAATGAAACGCTTCTGAAGGACAAAAACCAAGAGTAAATAAGTAGATACAAAAAAATCAACTAAAATAAATTTAAAACACGAACTTGAATTCATGCGTCAAGCATATATTATGAAACACTTTTTAACACATTCAGAATACCATAATAAAACTTCGCAATTTATTAGGTAAAAATTATGTCTAAGTAAACAATTTGTAAAATACATAACACAATTGAAAACGCAATTTCAACAATTATAATCAAAAGTCGGAATGATATCTAAATTTTTCGATGAACACTGTATATGTTCTATAGATTTATCATATAACACATTGTTTGCTAAATTTGAGATCAGTTAGGAAACGCATAGAACAGTTGAAAATGTCCCTTCGTCAATTTCCATCATAATATGAAAATGTGCTTTATATGTTTTTTGAAGCTCTGTATATGATCATAAGAATTTATACACTAAGTAATATAAAATATGTTAAATAATTAAACGTAAACGGAACGGAAAAACGCACTTACAGAAATTATTATTAATATATAGTATTGTAACAGAATCATTTTGTGTGTCCCTGTATATGAACGATGCTCATTATTTTCTACAGTAAGCATCTAGAAGAGCAATATGTTTGAAATAGTGTAACATGAATTAACCCCTTAAATTACAACAATATGTGAGACTCGTGGTCTTGTACTCGGGCCAAAACTGATTATCAAGGGCCTGCCCCGTAGTCAATGATCGAGTCAAATGTGAATTCTTTGTACAACTAAAAATTTGTAGTAAATATTATCTTATTTAATCGTCGAAATCTCATGATTAAACAATCCGAAAATATCTATTACATTTTAGTGGTAGCTATGGATTTGCCAAATGGCAAATAAAGATTTGATCGATGCTGTTTACTTCTTGGATCCAGCTGCTGAGACGTAAATGATATGTTAAGGGGTTAAATACACCAAAACCGATTTTTTCCCAGAAACAGTAATGTAACGGAATTATTTTGAAAGTCCCTGTAAATGAACGACGAGTGCTATGCATACCATATTCCATAGTAAGCATCTTTTAATGCACTTCAGTTATTTATATAAATTTTAATGCGTTTGAAATTGTGAAACATCATTCAAAACCACCACAAAAGCATTTTTCTAAATGAGGACGTAATGTAACGAAATTCGTTTGAATGTCCTTGTGAAAAAAGTATAAATGCTACGCATTTAATTTTCAAAACCGAACATGCCATTTTAAGTTTCAATAACATATATAAATCCAAGAATTTCCGACTATATTTACGCGAGGCAGAGTACGGCTTAAAAACCCAAATCAAAAACACTTTTCGAATTGCTCACTATTTATAATATATTTTTCAATAAAATAAAGAACTCAGAGTTACTCAGAGTAACTCAGTCATTCTGAAACACATGCTCACCCAAGGAATACAGTAAAATTTATTAAGACAGAAAATGAAAACAAATCGTTGTATCTAAATTAAATTTTCCATTTAATTTTTGCTACCATTTCGGTCACCAAATTCGACGCGAAAATCATTTGTATATAACAGCGTTGAATTTAACTTTACATTCTGTTTTGAAAATAATACGTGTTGTCTCCTTTCCATTGTTTGTGTTGCTGCTTGGAGGATGTTGTAACTATATTTACAATAATATACAATTTACAAACAATCTGCTTTGTTAAATTAGTAAAAAAGTTAGGTAACTTGCGAAACTTTAATCATTAAACAGTCGTATGTTAATATGTTTTTATTCGTCATGCTAAGATCCAGTTCATTAATAAATGCAAATTGCCCCCAAAAACATTCAGTTATACAAAGTTTCGTCTTTTTATAAATTTAGATAGATTTACAAAATATTAGGAGTAATGCGATAAATGCTATTTATAAATGTTATAATTTTCCTAGTTTTTTTAAAGTAACATTTTAAAGTAAAATAAATAATTATTTCGATAAAAATAATAAACATTGCAAGTTACAAAGAGAAAAGATACACAAAAATATATTTGAATTTCTATTTATTGTTTTTATAAAGGATGTGTATCCGTATTTCAATCAATAAATTTGAATCCCATGCACAAATTTTCTAGAATGCTATTATTCGTAAGAAAGATAGCGAAAAAACAAAAGAAAAAGAAAGAGAAACATATTTTGTTTGCTAAAAATGTTAAAATTGTTCCATGTGAAATGTTAAAATGTGTTTGATTTAATTTGGATGCATAAAATTAAGAAATAACTATACCAAATATATTACGGCAAATTCAGGAAACTGGAGTAACACGAAAATGTAGAAAAGTATAAACAAGAAAAATAGATAAATAAGACATTTTTACCAAATAGTGCTGTATTTTTTCTTTTTTAAATTGACTACAACCAATATTGACCTAATGTTATGACCTAACTGTAAATATTAAAATAAAATGCACTCGATATTTAACACAAATGTTACAGTTATTCATGATAGGTTAGTGTGAAATTAGCATTATTATGTCAAAAAGAATCACTATATTCATTAAATTATTCTTTAAAAATTAGAAGTAACTAAATAAAATACCAGTTCCTTTTTCCAATTAACAGCGTATATATTTTTAAAAAATGAAATATATATTTAAGATCTGTGAAAATGAATCCTGGATTTCTTTGATTTTGAACTTAGATAAATAAAATTTAGATAAATAAACACACAATCTTGCTCAATGGTGCAGAAAATTCTAACTTTAATAAACTAACATTTAAAATTTATGCTTCGAGCTGTTTCTACAGCCGTCTTCAGGAAAATATGATGGTAAAATTGCTCAAAGTTCAGAGACGAAAGCTTCCTGTGCTTGAGGTAATTAGTCGAAATTTGACCAAATTTATAATTCCATCTGCTAATATCTCCAGTAAGTCACATGATGGGGAAGTGTGGCGTCAGACGTATATTATTCTTCAGCGGATGCGGATGACGTCATTTTATTTAATATAAAATCGCTGGTTTTAAGTCTTAAAACTGAACTACAGTAGAGACCCGCTTAACAAAGTTTCCACTTTAATCGAGCTATTTTCTTTTGATGGACTGGTGGATTCCATTATTATGAAACAGCCATTATAAATGAAGTGTTAGGTGAAGATGAAGGAGCAGTCGTAAAAATTAGAACTCCGACTTTCTGGTCAGAATTGGGGGGGGGCGGAAATGGCCATAATTTTTTTACGGCTGCCCCTTCATCTTCACCTAACACTTCTTTTATAATGGCTGTTTCATAATAATGGAGTCATAAATCCACCAGAAGAAAACGATCCATTCCAAAGGTATAAGTTCGATTGTAAAAAAAACTATTTAATTTTTTTTTCAACGGGGGAGACACTAAATTCTGAAAAAGCATAATTCCTACTCTCTAGTTTTGTTTCTTTCTGATGGAGATGTTATTTTATTGAAAAAGATGTTGTCTGTATAAGACATTCTTATCTATCTTAGTAATAATATTCTTGAAAGTTTTGATACATTAATAGTACTAGGGGATCGTACCCGGGCTTCCCGGGTTAAAGAATATAGGTGAAAACATTTTTTTTTTTTTTTTAACTAATATTTTTTTATATGCAATATTTTTTTTTTAGATTGCCCACTTACATTAAAAAAGCATTTTTATTATGGAAAATACGAATTATACAATCAAATAATTTTTTTGAAATTTATCAAAAGCTATATTTTCTTATTAGCCGCATGCTAAGAGTTATTTGACCAAGATTTTGCTACTTATGGCATCCTTTTATGTTCTGATAATTTCAGAGCTTATACATGTCTGTTAAATTTGCGTTTTATTTATATTATATTTTTTATTTATTCATACGGAAGTTTTTTTTAATGGATATTAGCCGTAAGTAAATGATGAACTTTTTATTTTGTTTTAAGGGCAAACGGATTAATCTTTCGTAATCGAGCTCCGCGCGATATAGATAAATAAAAAAAATATTTCATGTATAAAAAAAAAAAAAAATAAACCATAGACAATCAGTAAACTGAGATGAACTTTGCAAACAAATTCCATTAGGAAAAAAAAATCCTGTTTGGTGATCTAAAAATTTAAATTGTACGATTACAAATATGTTAGATTTGCTTTTTTACAATATTATTATTTTATTTTTTTATAAAGGAAGTATTAATTTCGTTATGCAAAAATAGTCAGAAACAAATGCTGAAAAATGTTTGTTGCTTTATGTGCAAAATGTTTATTATTATTATTATGTATTGAAACCGGCACGTGATAAGATAAATTTTTAAAAAATCATGCTTAAAAATTATTTTAGAAAATATAATACATCAGCCAATTAAGATACAGTTTTTAAACAAATTGCATTTGAAAGTAAATTTTTTCCCTATGCGACGAAAATTGAAAATGTACAATGGTTAGAAGATTAAAAAATTGCAGTAACGAAAATTCGCAAAATGACGTCAGCGTTACGCACAGATACGTTTGTTCTTTATAATATAGATACTTAATCTGTAAAATATAATAAAGATCAGTTATTAGGATGTGGTTATCTAATGATATGCTTGGTATTCCGGAATGAAAAACAACAATTATCACCTTCTCAAAATTTGCATACGCACTTCTCATATCCGTATTCAACATTTAAAAAAAAATTTGTATTTTGTTTGATCATTTAAAAATCATTTTAACTCAAAAAAAGTCACGATTGTCAGCAACATCTTTTATGTGAACAGACGCACCCTTTACTTGAGATTCTAATCTCAATTCCGAAGAGTAAAAATTTCCGTAATTTATGATTTTTAGACGCATTTGTGTTAAAATGTTTAGTTTTATCTAAGAAAATGATCGTTTTCTTTTAAATATGACTTCATTTTCACTTAATCAAGCATTTCGCCTAGTGTCTGAAACTTAGTAACAATACACATGCAGAAGGAAAAACAATATAGAAAATTTATGAGGAAAAATGCATGTTTTCAAAAGCAGTACGTCAATTTCCGTTCAAAATTTTATATCCTTAATGGGATATTTTGCGCCACTAAACACATACAACAATTTTTATCAGATAATAGCATGAATAAAGATAAAAATATTTCATTATTTCTCTCTTGTCTGCAATAATGAAAGCTATCTAATTTTCACCATTTAGAAGAAATTTCATAAAATGCTTTTAAAATTAAAATATAAAAGTGGGGATATAAAAAAAAACAGATAGTGCGATCACATCTACAAATGAAGAGCTTTCAGTTAAAAAAAAAATATTAGTAAAATTAGTTCATCAGAAAGATCAGGGCAGATGACTAAAAAAAACACTTGTGTTTTAAATATATAGATTGTATAAAATTATAAAAAATTAAATTAAGAAAACTATGTTATTTTGATAAAATTATAGTAGATTGTCCTAAAGAATAGCATTAAAATTTTATTATTCGCGTGAATTTTGGACCAAAACTTCAGGAACATGATATTATTTTAAACCGCGAATTATTTGTTTGCTTGTCTAACTCGGCGAAGCAAATCCATCCAGGCGAGAATCATCAATTTCTGTAATATAAATCGCTATTATTTGCATGTCACTCATCTTCTATAAAGACTCTCCAAATTTTTGTAAAACAATGCGTTTTATCAGTATATATGATTTCAATTACAATATTTTCAAAAGTGAAGCATTTTAACCTGTGAAGAATTTCAAAGCAGCTGGGCTGTGAAAATGACGCACTTCTACAAAACATAATTCAGGTTTAAGAATTAAAATACACACTTTTATAAAATGACGCCATTTGCATCCGCTAAGCAATCCACTTTTACAATCCAGTAATTTTTAAATCGTCTTAAACTTCGTCTATAGAAAATAAGCATATGACGTCATTATCACGGAATAACAGACAATATTCTTGACATAGCCCATATTTTAATTTCAACTTTTTTTTCAGGTTTTATGAAAAAATGGCAACAAAAAGATACAGTATCTGCTATTTTCGACTATTTTCCGTTTACTTTCAATGACTTTCAACAGAAATGGGTTACATTCGTTGCCATGATAAGAAAAATGGTATTAAAAACTACAAAAAAATTAATATCTCAAAAATAAATTGCGATACAGCTTTCAAACTAATTGCATTTAAAAGAGCATTTTTTTCCTTATACGACGGTGTAAAAATTTAAAATGTGCGATGTTTAGAAGTTTAAAAATTTTCAGTATAGAAAATTGCAAAACTAAAATTTTTTTTCAAATTTCAAAGTGTTGCCATTCGCAAAATGACGTATGCGTTACGCACAGATATGTTTGTCCTTTATAATATAGATACTAAATAAATAACATTTTTTTCGCGTATACTTTTGAAGAAAGTTAAGTAAATAAGGTAACAAATTAATGATATTTCCAAATAAAAAATATATATGAAAAAATTTAATGGTTAAAATTATTTTACAAATTTTAATAATAAAAAAAATTTAAATTAAAATATTAGAAATTGTCTGTTACATGTCTTATGTATGTTCTTTTACATTCATTGTTCTGAAAATTATTAAATTATTTTACGGCTTAAACTATCTTTAAAAGTAAAATAAACACTTTGATAAAAACGAAAATACTGTCTAAAGTTCATTTAATTCCCTTTCAAATTGAAGAAATAAATGGTGATATCTAAGCTGTGGCTTGGGAAAAATACCAAAATAAAGAATTGATAGTAAGGCGATTTGGAAATTTGATTCTTACGCTTCCAACCTTAATCGCATACTGACGAGCATTTTATTTACATTTTCGAGAAAGTTATGCTCAATCAATGGTTTTTAGAATTCAGGTCAGCTTTTGTGGTTACTCGTTTAAGAAGATTTTTACTCTTTCAATGCATATAAGACTATAGAATATTTTAAAATATGTTGAAATTCAGTTCTATTCTTATTGAAGAGATTAAGTATTTTATAAAATAAAGAAGATTTTTTTATTATTAAAGTTTGATTAACAGGATATTTTAGTTAATGGTTTTACACTATTTAATCATGTGTAAGTAATGAATTTTACATTTAATATATATTTAAAAATAAGCCAATTAATTTATAAATCATAATACATAAAGTTCAAATCATAATACATAAACATTAAAATAGGCATGAATTTAAATTTTGAACGGTTTCTAAATTATAAATTATTCTAACTTGTGACATATATATATTTTAATGTCTTATCTAAAATATTTTAATAAGGCTTCCTTATGAATAGTCCTATGTGCAGTTGTGCTTATTGATTTTAAACATCATTATGCAACATTTTTATCTGTAATTTTAAATTAATTCCATGTATTATCTTCTTCTTTATACCCCCTCTTTTTATTTATTTAATTTTATTTTTATAATAGTATTCATAAAATGAAATGTGTTTTAAAATTTATAACATTAACAATTAATTTCTCTCACCTTTAATAAAATATGTGCGCATTTTAATAAGTCATGTTTATAAATGTAATAACTCGGAAACGGATAATGTAATGTATCATATGTTTATATGGTTTTGCATCTTTTAGAATTATTTTCTGCAAATGCATATAGATGCATAAATGTTTACTAAGATTTTCCTTCTACTTTTTTAGAAGAATTAATTCCTGCTTTTTTTTTATTGATATACCGTAAGCATGACATATTTTGAAGTTTTAATCATACCAGCCGGATTTTTTTATAAGCAACTGAAAACTGACTATTGATAAATGTTAACAAATCTTTTTGCTATAAAGCGATGTATTGCACCAACGTTAATCTTTAATATTAACTGATAAATTTTGGTTTAAGAATGCTGCAAAGTTGGCCCATCGGGTGGAATTATTTTGTGACAGGTGTTTTGCTGCCTTGAAAAACAAAAGAAATAATTCGTGAATTATTTATTCTCTGAAAATTATGTTTTAAACAATTTAAATTGAGAAAATGATTTTTAAATCTCGCTGATTTTTTTCCGTTAATATACTCCAGCTTCGCTGCAAAGAATCGAAGCGTTCTGCAGTTTCCTTAAATGCAATTAATCTTTAATCATAATGACGTTTACATAATAAATCATACACATATTATCTCTTAAATTATAGCAGATCCTCTTTAATTTAATATTTCGAATTTTACAATTAAAAAATAGCTTGGGAGAATTTTTTTAGAAGTCATACAAAACAACAGAGCTCCACAATATAACGACTATTAACTAATAAGAAGAGGAGGTTACACGTCAAACGATGAAATTATGTAAGATGAGAAAAGATTAACAAGAAATACATTTCTGTTTTAGGTTTTAGGAAATAATTATCTATAAAATATACGAAAAAAATGCTGGATTATAGTTTTCGAATCGATTCAAAAATTATATAAAACTCCAAAATTGATTTTACCAAACTTGTAATCCCCTAACGCTCACTGCTTTTTCCTAACATCCGTGCCCTTGAAGAGGAATGAATTGTTCCGGAAGAAAATATCTCTCTTCAGCAGATAAAGAAAAATTCTGAGAATGCGCCATTTCCCGTCTGAAACCTATTCAGAAATTTACCTAATGCAAAAAATTAAGGGAAGTCTTTGAAACCTTTCTGAAGGATTAAGGTAAAAAATGTCTCCTCTTTATTGGCGATATATTCAGTCGCTACGTTGCCTGCTCTAGCCGTTGTAACAACCTGGCGAGACATTCAACTTTTTGCGTCTTTAATGACCCGAATTTGTGTTATTTCACCTCTCTTTTTTTTTTTTCAACCCTTCCGAAAACACTTTTCCCACCATTTCCGTCATCGATCCTAAGATATCTTCGAGGACTGTTTTTGGAGGACGTTTCAAAAATTGGTTTCTATTTAGTGGATAGACTCCGATCGTCCAAAATCCTAACTTCAGATTGTTCAGTGATATCAACCCTTTTAGAAGACGCAGAAATTCGTCCTTCGATACGTTTGTACATTTACTACCAGAAGAAATTTTTTTTCAACTTGACAACTCTCTTCTTCAGTGGTAAAAAAGAACAGAAAAGGGCGGCCACATCAAGAGGCTGTACGAGATGTAGGAGAATTTTGCAGAAATTCAAGACGAACTTAGTGTTAATTTTCTCTCAAAGGTGTAGCAATTCTAGACTTATATAGGAGCTTGTCCACAATGATTGCTTTTAGGTTATTTTGCGTTTTAATAATGTGCTACGTATACTTGACACTAAAAACAAAAAATATATGTTTAATTTTTAAACGGTAACTTGTGAGGCTAATTTACGAGAAAGTCGATGTATCACAAAGTATCCCTATCTTGATTATGCTGCTATATCTCAAAGAAATATTATTTGGCAAAGGTTAATATTACTCTCCATTCTAACTGACACAATAACAACAAAGAATATTTACCTGTGTTTGGTAATTCTCATGTGCTTTACGTTTCAGCACACAAAGTTTCCGGCTTTCGAGACAACAACGCAGGAGCAGGTTGCAACCTTACATCGGCCAGAGAGAACAAGCTAGGTATTAGAGCTTCTCGAAATGGTCGTTAGGTGATGTGGCACACCGTACTAGAAGATGGCACTGCCGTTTGCTTTACTGCCATAATGGACGTAGATTCGAAATACGAAAACTGGACAAGGTGTCACAAAGTAACCCCAGCCAGTCACCAAGTAACCCCAGCCAGTCACAAAGTAACCCCACCTAGTCACAAAGTATAACGATTTGCCTATTTCATAATGAAAAAATTTCAATTGATAAAGAATAATTTCTGATCCAGAATAAGTGACTAGATGGGAAATGTATATTGTTTAGAAAGGATTGTCAAAGGAAGATCTTATATCAAACTAAAGAGGGAACTGGCCACGCTGATAAGTGATTTCATGGGCTGTAAAAACATTTCTGTTCATTGTTGGATCCTCTGATGATGCAAATATATCAGAAACATTAAAACATGGTTCACTTGATTTTTCAATATATATAATATATTAGAACTTCTATTATATGGCATTCTATGGCAATATGTGACTGACAATTAGTAAAACTACTTGTATGAATTTTCCCAATACGAGTTTTGAGTAGATTATAAAATTTAGCACAAATGAAATGTTTGGTCTGATCCAATTACCAAAACCCTAGAAATTTTGTGAAAATTATATCTTGTAAACTAATCAAGCGTTATCCTAATAGGAGAACCCAATACATGAATAATCCAGTTGTCATACAACTTGTGACTCTTAAGTAGTGTATAGAAATTTTTGCACATCTATTAATAGATTTATATCTATTCGATTAAAATCCATGTTCTCAGATGTTTTGTTTCATACATAAATGGATTTCTGAACAAATAGACGCAGTAAAGTGAAATCAACTTGAATTTATTTTCGAAGAAAGAAATTATGAAAATTAATACTTGACATCCATCCATATCCTTAAATATTAGTAGAGAAGAACAATACAAATTTTTGTTTTAATTGGAAGCTACTGCCAGAGAGAATTTAAAAATGATTCGTCTCGAATTCCTCGTTCTAACTTATTGACAAATCCGATTTGGCGAAAGATTATGAATCACAACTTCATAAGTATGGAGACAGAAAGGACGCCAAAAGTAAAAAAATATATATATAACCAGTGATAAGCAAACACATGTATAGTCAAAATAACGAAGGAGTGGTGGCCATTTAGTAAACATGATTTAGACAGAAAAATACCTAACTTCCAAATTATAATGAATTCTGAGGCGCAGATGTTACAGGAGCCGGAATATTTATTTTATTATTTTGAGATGAAAATGCAGTTGATTACGTGTGATGCTTAAAGATTGGGAATTGCGCATTTAATTATAGACAAAGTAAGTAAGTATTTTTTACTTTATTTAGAATGGAAAAACATAGGGTTTAAATAAAATTGAAACTGAACTAATCACTGAATTAATAAAAAGCTATTTAATGAAGGAAATGAGGGGAATTTAAAGCCATATGCAAAATCATAGGAAAAAGAAACAATACATTAATTATGTACATGTATATATTATAGCTATATTATACAGGTACCTATGAAATAAGAAAATTGAAATCCTAAATTATTATTCTTTTTTAAATGTAGTTCCAATTGGCACAGCAATTAATCAATACCTTATATCTGCCGGAAAAGTGAAATTGAAAATGTAAATCAATAATCTTCTTAATAACAGTGTTATTTGTGATGTAGACGAAATGGCCATAAATCTTACTCTTGGACTCAAGAATATTCATAAAAAAATACATATTATTGAAATTTGAAACTATACTGTAATATCTGTGTAATCCACATTTCAAGAAGTTACATAAGTGAATCTAAAAATGTAAATTAGACTTTCGATGATAGAAAAAAAACCAGTTGTAGTACCCCTAACACATATTACAAAGATTTTTACATAGGTAACTTAAGTTGCATAGAAACGTTGGACTGGTATAAAAAACCACAGAAAATAATCCGTATTATAGCTTGAATCACTAGTGTTCTGGTGCAAACTGAACTTTTACAACGTTTATTATAGAAGTTTACTTTTAATACATCAAACTTCCATAATGAGCACTCCCGATTAGTGAACACTTTTGTAATAACAAAAACCTATATATTTATACAATTTCACATATCAATAGCGAAGAAAAACCCTGCCTCGTTATTTATTGATTTTACTGATATTATTCATTTTCAAATCATCAACTTTGTCTCTTTCCCTTTTTACAATCACTTAGTAAAGGGGCTGTGATGATGTCGGATGAGCTGTATTTCTGTGATTACCAGTTTTAAAAAGCAATACGAAAGACACTGAATACCAGATACAGAGTCAGTATGTTAGTTAAGAAAATAAATGATGTAAAATGATAAAATAAAGGCAAGAATTTTTTTTTTCTCAAATTAAAAAAAGAAATGGAATATATGTCAGAAAATAACTAAATTAGAAACTTTAAAATTTGCCTATTGTGAATTTTTCACTACCTTCATTAATAATTTACTAATTGATTCTTTGAAACGGTTAATATAACGAATATGTGGAACGGATGCTCATTCATTATTATAGCCATTGTCCAAAATTTAATTAATTTGTGCAGTTTTACTTTAGCTTATCTTACACGTAGTACCCTATGTAAGAAATTTCGAATGCATTTTTCTCATGGTCGTCGCCAAAACGGACCCGAACTAATTCATACTAGGTAGTCATATAATTCACAAATTATTGAAATATATGACTTTCTAAAAATTTATACTTTTGATAGCATTAGTGGTTAATTATTTTGTTGATTAGAATGAAAACGGAAATTCTCTGTTAGATAAAGTGACATCAGAAAAGTTTCCTATGTGCTAAGACAAAAAAAAAAAAAAATTTAATAAAGTATCAAACATGTTTCTTTCAGAAAAAACTGTAATGGCTTTCATTATTACTTAAGATCATTGCTCATATGTTTCGTATCTGTGAATACTCCACGGTGGGGAAGGCGATCGCCCCACACAAAATATTTTTTAACACATATATTCGCGTGGATACTCGTAAGTTTTTATAATGTCTCATTGTTATAATAAATAGTTAAACGTACTTTTTTTCTTAAAAATTTTTGCGATTCGCTGAAAGAGAGTGATGAAAATGTACTGTTGTCATCCTTTTTGCATTATAGTCAGTATAACCAAAGGTGAATAGAATGGGTCGAGCAACACGCATTGTTGCTGATAGACCCATGATAAACTATAACAATTTTAAGTAACAGTTACCGTCTAATGAGGTAAACAATTTTTAGGTTCTCTGAAAAATTACCTACGGGGAATCCAGAATTAGCTAAAAGTCCGACTTTTCTATAATTTTTATATGTAGGTACTCAATCTTTCTTTTTTAAAAACTATTTTCTTTCATTACAAAGATTTTTTTTAAGTTGTTTCATGGCTTCATAAAGTCATCTCTCCTTCTTTTAGAGCGAAATAAAAATCCACAACAGTAAAATAGTGTACTAATCTTTTTTCTCATGAACTTTTATGCTGCATTTTACATTTGAAAGCGCTCTTTGTTATGAAGTTTTGAAAGAAATTCCAGCCACTTTAGTTTTCGTTCTTTTTATACGTGGAGTATTCGATACAACATACGAGTTTTTTCAAATTATCAGTCTTTTAGCCTCCTAGACCCTCAACATTGTTTCGTTGTGCCAATGTGACTGTATATTTGAAGTTAGATAGGTGTATTATTATTATTATTATTATTTTAATTAGGTTTATCCTAATGATTCCTTTGGGTTATTTCAAGAAATACTCTTCACTCTACATAACTTCACATCACAATATTTTTAAAAAATGTAAAATTATGTTAAAAGAAAGATTGTAAAGATATCATTTATAGGTAAATAATTTCCGTACCCCGAGAAAACCTCCTTTTTCCGATAATTCTTACCTAAAGTCTGAAAAAGAAGGGAAAAATACGTTTATAAATTGAACGATTGCGTATTGGTTTTATTAATACTAAAGTTCTTATTTATATTTAAAATGAAAAACCGAAAATTCATCAAATTAAAATTTCTAATTGATTTTAAAACAAACAAACAAAAATAATGCTTTCGAATTTAATAAAGTACCAATTGTTTCATTCATTTATACTTATATTTTAGAGTATTAAAAAATATATTCGCATGTAAAATATATTGTAAACGAAAACATATTAAAAATATTTAACTAGTTCAACCAACTTATAAAAATCGATTTTATTAAAAAAAGCAAACATTTCTTCTCGAATTTAATTAAAAACATAATATTCATATTTTACATCTGACGATGAAAGTATGTCTTATTAAAAATATGCGTAATATGTAATAATTAGTAACCTTTCTTATTCCACAAGTGTTACAACACCAACCATTATTTCCCAACGACGAAATGTCCCTGCAATTAAGTTTAAATTTCCGAGCTTTCTGAACAAGAAATTTAACAAGCTTACCAATCCCCCATTTAAAGACAACTCATATATTCATTTTAAACTCGTTCTCTTCAAAGCGCCTACTGACTTAATGGTTAGGATGATGCTCGATTCGAAACACGTGGACCCAGTTTCAAAGTCAAGGCCGTCCATAGAAGAAAAATAGAAGTATTAATAAAAATCTATTTCTATTTTTTCATATTACAAAACTTTTTTGTAAAAAGGACGAAAATGCCTTCAATTGGCGGATATTTTTCTTCTTGTCACAGAGAAATAAGAAACGGATATTCTTAAATTCTCGGATATATTCCGGTAGCACTGCTGCCAGGAATATTTCCATGAATTGAAGAAACCATTTCTGAGAGTGCATTTTAAATCATATTTGACTTCAAATGTCTTGCTTTTGTGACTTTTACACTCAGTTTTACAAAACACATAATCCAGACTGCAGAAATAACTAAATATTAAAACATATTTTATGTTCTCAACCATTTTATTTAATAATAAGAATTATTTAAAAAGTGTGCATTTTTAAAACATCAAAATCTATTTTTTTCTTCTTCTACAAATCGAAAATTCCAGTGTATTTCAGTGTTCCAATAACGGCTTTAAACTCTGATGAACTTGCAAGCATATTGTTATCAGAATCAATTGTCCTAACTTTTGACAATTTGCATGTGGATCCGATTACTGAATATGACTTATGGTTTTGCAAAATCAGTAAATGTATAGCATCCACTAATTTATTGAAATGAAAAAAATTCATGTTTCAGCTTATTAGTTAAAATGTATATGTTAATCCAATTTAAATTTTGTATTTGAATATCCAATAGGCAAAATTGTTTAAAAATATTTTTCTAATAATTTGCGATGATCATACGATACTATTTTTATATACTGACCGCTTCAAATATGTGTGAATTAAGTGCGTTTATTTAAACTTCGAACAAAGTGTGAAATAAATAATATTAATAAATAAATAAATGTGCACATAATCTAAAACGTATATGTGACTTAATGTTAAATCTTTATTCTAAAAGCTAAAGAAATATATATTTTTTTATTCCTGATATTCAAAATATGAATTACAAACATTATTTATAAATTTAAAAGTTTAAAAGTACAAGTACTAAATGTAAAAGAAAGGGAAAAATATTTCAAGAGAATTTCAACGAATAAAAAACAAACATTTATGAAAATAATTCACTACCAAGATAAAGTCCAACTAGTTTTCTACGTTTAATGGTGTGATTAAATGAATGTTGGTACTTTAAAAGCAATTTCAAAAACTCATTTAATACATGCGTTCTATTAACCACAGTTTAAGAAAGTGTTACTTTAATGAAAGTAATAACATTTTGAGCCGGAATTTTTCCTTGCTCTTTTTTTTAAAGATCCCACAGACAAGAATGCATTTAATATTACCAAAGATGAAAGTTAAATCGAACAAAGAAAATAATCTAATTTCATTAATAAGTCTAAAGTTTTTAATAATGCAATAGCTTGTAGTAATGAAAGAAAAAAATATATAATACAAATTTTATATCCATGTTCCATCCGAATTTATTTCATCGTTAATATTAATTGTTATTTATTCTGTTATATTATCTCGTAACATTTTTATTCATTTCATACTAAAACTCTATAATAGATTAGCATTGATTCTTTTTCCAAAAATATTATTAAGAAACAGCAACAATATTAATTTATTTAATTATTTTATTTATTTATTTATATTTTGCAAACTTTTGAGCTACATATTTAAAATTAATTTTAAAAAAGGGCAGAAACACTGTGTCGACTGCAAAGACACAGCGTCGACAACCTTTTTCTATTCAATCAATAGCTATTATTGTTTAAATTAGTTTTGCATTTCTTTTGTAGCCGAATTTTAGTTAATTCTTGAAGTTATCAAATACTCATATTTATCATTAATCTCAAATCCTGGTTCAACGTGAAAATATACATCGAATACTCGACTGATATTCACTTTTAGCCATATTGAACCTGATTGCATCCAAAACGCAGTCATTTTACCAGAAAATACCATTTTAGCTTCAGACTGGCATTTAAAATGAATGAATATTACGGGTGTAAATAGCATGTTGAAATTCATAATAGGTTTACTTTTTAGCCCTATTTTACTGCTGCTGAATGCTTTGTCAGGTTCTGAGAAACATCTGCCATTAGAACTGGGGTTCTATATTATTTTTGTCTTGATATATTATATATTGTATGGGCTGTGTACTGGAATTTCAAAATAACACTCTTTCCTTATCTAAAACTGGATCTAAGCCGGTGAAAATGTATAGATGGTATGAGGGGGAAAAAGATAGTTTGAGAGGGGCGTGCCCAACCTTTTCAGAGTCTGTGGAAGATGGGGAGACAATGGGAGCCAGGTAGAAAGCTCCGGAGGTGTTAGATTGAGAAGGAGCAAGGGGTTGCTGGAAGGCAGTCTCTTAGGCTGGGATAGTCAGTTTGAGCGTAGCTCGCAAGGTGGACGTGTGTTCCTTGGATAGCTCTGAGAGAGTGCGTAGGCTTGGGGAGAGCTCTTAGAGATAGAGCTTAGGCTTAGAGCCCATGTGTTGGGAGATCGAGATTGATCTCCGGAAAGCTAATTTAACGTGTGTAGAGTGAGAGTGATTTAACGTAGTTTAACAGTACACAGCCAGCATTTACTGTATTCAATTTAATGTTGAACCGGATCTTGTTTGTTTGTTTGTTTGTGTTTATGACGGCCGATTATCAACACGTGGGATATAGGCCCTGGGGGGAGTGCCCTTCTTGGGGGTCTTTCTAAGGGAACCTAACCCGTATTTACGCATGGGAATCCACGGTTTCGAAGAAAACCACGAAAACTCCGAAACGGTTAGGCCGACGGGCGCAATTGGGTTCGAACCCAGCACCTCCCGTCTACCAGCTTCGAGAGCAGAACCTCTCGGCCACTGGTGGGGCTGAACCGGATCATCTATACCCGAGTTTGTAAGTGTAAATAGTGTATGTTGTTGTGTAAATAGTGTGTAAATAAACTGTTAATTTAGTTAATTGAAAGCGTTGGTTTTCATTTAAACAATCTTCTCAGTACGTGACCGATATCACGTAATCATATCGGTGGTGGCAGCATATAAATAATAAGGATTTTCTGCGAAGTTGTGCGGACTAAGAGGAAACTCCGACATGCTTCTTCGAATGTTTTGGGTTATCACTAAAAATCTATTTTCGAAATGACATTTATTTTTATTCATGTGATTGGAGAAACAAAATGAATTTCAAACATGTAGCTAATCAACTGAAAACTCGTTTCATCTACAAAATAGATATTTATTATTTAACTGAATATTGGATTTCTTATTACTTTTATGTGGCATTGATATGCAGTTTGTTTGCATAGTATATATATATATATATATATATATATATATATATATATATATATATATATATATACAGTCGGCTCTCACTAATTCAAACTCGTCGGGACCACAAGAAATGTTCGAATTATACAGAGTTCGAATTACGGAAAGTATGAGAGGAAAACATGTTTAAAGGGGTACTATTACAAAGGAATTAATATTATGGTATTTTTTTTTTTTTCGGCTGTTTTCGTTAGAATATGACTTAATATTAAATTAAAAGATATAAATACATAAATAATTAATAATATTAAAATAATATAAATATAATGTAAAAATTAATTATACACTATAAAACAACTGCATTTAAAATTACATTTTAACTGTACAATAATTTTCTTACCTGAAATTAGATTAACATTTAAGAAATTATTTACACTTATTTATCATCTCTATGAAAAAAAAAATATATCAATTGTTGTTTGCTACTATTCATTTTTGACTTTTTAGCCAGTTTTTCTATTTGTAACAAACAGTTAAGTTCTTTGTCCGATGACGCTGCATCAGGATAAATGTACGTAAACACTCAATTGATTGTGCAGTTGACTTTTCTGTGGGTAAGGAAAGCACTTGGGACATAGTAGCAGAATCGCCAGAATCTGATTCCGTCTCCTCATTGCATTTTTCGTGAATTGTTTCAACAGTTTATTCCGCAGTTAAGGGGCCAGATACTTCTAAACTATTATCGGCTGCTACATACTCTGCGAACGTAATATCACACTGGATCTTTTCAGAAAAGTTTGGAAATTCTATTTCTTCGAAAGGTCTGTCGTTTTCGCCATTTGCATTACAACCACTCTTTTTAGATGGATGGATAAATCCTGCATGTCGAAAGCATTTTTCTATTGTTTCGGGTTGTACGGCGTCCCACGCCGCATATAAGTCGTTGATGGCCGTGAGTAGTTTTATGTCGTAGCTTTCTTTAAGATCAACCGAAAATAAAATGTGTCTAGAACCCTTTTACGATGACTCTGCACGTTATCTAGCAGCAATAGAATTTTTCCGTTTTCACGAGAAATTTTTTTATAAAGTTCTTTTAACCAACTGATACAGATTTCACGCGTCATCCAGGCTTTGGCATTTGCCACGTAATCAACAGGCAGTGTTTTCACTTCTTTGAAGCAACGTGCATTAGTTGATTTACCAATAACTAACAATTCTAACTTCTCATTTCCATCCATATTGGCACCTACCATCACAGTTATCCTGTCTTTTCTAAGTTTATCACTCGTGCACGTTTTACCTTTAAATGTAAAAGTCTTATTAGGAAGAAGTCTATAAAACAACCCTGTTTCATCTTCATTAATCACGTCTTTCATTGCATAAGTAGAAATAAGTTCGGGTAGCTTTTCGCAGAATTCATTGCAAGCAGCGAGGTCTACAGCACCACTTTCATTACACACAGATTTGTCTACGATGTTATTTCGGTGCTTAAAACGTGTCAGCCATCCTTCGCTGCAATTGAAATTTTTAATACCCATGAGTAGTGCAAGTTCTTTCGCTTTAGCTGCCAATGTAGGTCCACTCAAAGGTACATTTCTCGCCAATGCATCCTTTGTCCATAACAGTAAAGCTTCCTCTAAATCCTCATCGGCTGCTGTTCTTTATACGTTTTCGTCCTTTAGCAAATCTTTCCTTTTCCCATGATTTCAGGAAGAATTCTTTATTTTTCAAGTAAGTAGAGAGTGTATTATTTTTATTCCATATTCTGCAGCAATTTCTGTCTTAAATCGGCCACATCCCACCTTTTTAATAAATTCTACTTTAGCTTCTAAAGTTAACGATTTATAACTTCCACGTGGAGCCATATTTTAAAGAAACAAGATCTTTTACTTTCTCAAAAAACATTTTAGCAGCAAGTAAAACCATTGACTAAAAAATTCGATCCCCACACTGCAAATAGAATGTAGTGATAAAACGGGTTTCCCCTATCTTTAACAGATGTCCACCCTGTGAATTTCTCGGAATGTCACTGTGTCAAATGCTGTGGAAGGCATTAGGAACAAACACAATGGAAGAAGGGGCGGAGGTGTCATTGATGGACAGACGGCGCGGGGCGCACTAAAAAAGAGGATATCAAATGCATGGGACTATTATACTAGTTCAGAACAATTCTGACAAAAATGAAAGAAAGAAAGTTATTTCAAGGATCTGAAGTCCGTGAGAAAGTAAGAAAAAATGAAAAAATGGAATTCTAGTTAGTTCGAATTAAACGAAATCAAGAGAAAATGAGTTCGAATAAATGAAAAGTTTTAGCGTTATTATGCCATTGAAAAATTCGGGACTTCATGTTTAGTTCGAATTAAGCGAAGATTCGATTTATCCGATTTCGAATTAATGAGAGTCGACTGTATATATATTATGTGTGCGTGTAAATATATTATTTACACAATATCGGTTTAAAAAATAATATAAAAGAAACACATTTTAATATTAAGATACATATAAGATAGATAAATTTTAAATAGAAATATATTTTTAAATTATTTTGAAAAATTATAAGATTTTTAAATGAAACCATTAACATTAGTTTATTTTGAGTGTTTGTTTAAAGGCAAATATCTGGATTAGTGTATGGTTTTTTGAAAAAAAAAAACATTTTGAAGGAGGCTGTTTCTCTTCAGCCTGAGAAAAGACTTTCTCAAAGAATTTCTGCTCTTTAATCTAAACACGAATGTGAAATAAATGATTTTTTCTTTCTAATTAATGTTACTGTATGCAAAATTTAAATTACTACAAAATGTTTTTATTAACTTTTAATAAATATGTTATTTACACACACATTTATTATTTACACAATATCGGTTTAAAAAATAATATAAAAGAAAAATATTTGAATATTATGATACATAATAAGATAGATATAAGATAGATAAATTTTAAATAGAAATATATTCTAAGATTATCTTGAAAAATTATAAGATTTTTAAAGAAAACCAGTAACATTAGTTTATTTTGAGTATTTGTTTAAAAGCAAATATTGGAATAAGAGGTTGGCTATTAAAAAAAAAAAAAAAAAAAAAAAAAAAAAATTGAAGGGAGCTGTTTTTCTTCAGCCTGAGAAAAGACTTTCTCTAAGAATTTCTGCTCTTGAATCTAAACACAAATGTGAAAAAAAAATGATTTTTTCTTTCTAATTAGTGTTACTGTATGCAAAATTTAAATTACTACAAAATGTTTTTATTAACTTTTGATAAATATGTTATTTACACACACATATATTATTTACACAATATCGGTTTAAAAAATAATATAAAAGAAAAATATTTGAATATTAAGATGCATAATAAGATAGATATAGGATAGATAAATTTTAAATAGAAATATATTCTAAGATTATCTTGAAAAATTTTAAGATTTTAAAAGAAAACCATTAACATTCTTTCATAACAAGACATTCTCAAAGAATTTCTGCTCTGGAATCTAAACACAAATGTGAAAAAAAAATGATTTTTTCTTTATAATCAGTGTTACTGTATGCAAAATTTAAATTACTGCATAACGTTTTTAATAACTATCATTAATATTTTTTATTCTTTAGAAATCTCATATAAGGTTCTATTTATAATTCTGTAATAAATGTTACATTTATTATGGGTTTTTTTTAACCCATGTGAATCTATTTAGGATTCGAACGTGGGTCCATAGCGTATCACTAAGCTACACTGGCCAATTTTTCACTCCGGTTGGTTTATTGTATTAAATGCGTTAAAGTCTATCTTAATGTATCCCAGCAAAGAAAGAAACAGTGGGCCATCAGCTGGAAAAAAGATGGCAGCCAGCACTGCCATCAGCGGTAAAGTGCAATTGTGCCATTACTTAAAACAGTTCAAAAGTGTCCGCGCGAAATGCAGCTGGCCCATCAGTGAGGCCCAGCAATAATACTGCAAAAGTTCGTGCACTTCTATGTAGTGGTGGGACAGCGCATGAGATAAAACGGAACCCCACCAATTTTATCTGATGATTTCCAACAGCAAAGTTGACTGAAGCTGTCCAGCAGTGGTCATGCAGTGGTAGACCATTAGCCAGCATTTCACGATCATTTTTAGCAACCATCTTGCTGCTGGCCAGCAATTTCCTTTTTGCTGGGATGTACCTTTAATAAAAATTAATTCAGACGTTAATTTATATGTGCTTCAGCATGAGTACATTTTATAAACCAGAAATATGTCCGTGAGTAACGAGGACGTCATATTGATGGTGATAACGCCTAACCATTTAATTTCTACTTCACTTTTTTTAATGTCTATGCATAGCACAATTTCAATTTTTAAACCGCATGCTCGGAAAAAAATGTTCTTTCAAATGCAATTTCTTTGCGCTTTGCCTTAATTTACTGTTTTTTATGGTTTTTAAAACAATTTTCAGGCATGAAATCTATCTCTATCGCGTGCACTGAAAACAATGTATACAGTTTAAAAATTGTCTGTGGCTAATATTCCGTATGAAAGTGAAATTTCATCAGTAAATAAATAAAAGACTAGAAACAAAATATTAGTTGAACACATATGTAATCAAATATTATTTTAAACCACTAAAATTATTAGAATCAGAAAGGCTGCTATAAGTTGCGAAACCTTTGGCAATATTCACCGCTATTGACTCCTAGCATAACTTTAATAGAAAAGTATTGCTTTCCTTAAATTTCAAAATTTGATTTTACTGCATTATTGGCACTTAAAAATGCTTTTTGTTGTTGATAGTGGGAAATCTAACAAAATATAGTAGATGTAAAAATTTTATAATTGATTTCAATAATAAAAAAAAAATCACCAATGCTCTGTATAAGACAGAAAGTGAGGGTTGGGTACCAGTATCCTAGTAACTAGTAACCCTAGTATCTTTTGAATGCAAATGTGTGCACTGGCGATATATGTTTAACTTGATACGATTGACACGATTTCTTTTGAAATTTTATTGTAAAAAAAAGAGCCAATTGCTCTAAGCTGATTATACATTTTACATTTTAAATTCTTATTTTGAGATAATCTTGTTACATAGATATGCGGCTTCATTTGCATCTTGATTTTACTTGCTTTAGTGACGTTTATTTCTTGAAATGCTTTTTTTTTTTTCATTTGTACTAAAATTTATAAAATGACAGAAACTTAAATATGTAGTATAATATTCCTTAGCTTCAATACCACTAAATTTTCATAAGGAATGTGGTTAGTGTTAAAATAAGTTAATATGTTAAATAAATGTAATTATTACGCTTCGAAATTTAAGTAAGTGAGTACTCTATGTTTTAAGCAATTAATTTAAAACTGTGTATCGCAGTATAACAAAGAAGCTTTCAATATTATTTTATGCGAATTCAAAATTTTACTTAATAACATATGTTCTCAAAGTTTTATTGCATACTCAAGGATTAATTTAAACATGTTCAAAGTTATGCAAAGTGAAATATTTAGCAAATATAATGATCAGATTGAATAATATTACGTTATATTTTGTGTGCATGAAATCTAATTAAAAATCTTGAGAAATATTTCTTTATTTTATTTTTTTTTCTTTTAAGAAGCAATGTTGTTAATGATATATACATTCAATTGAAATCTACGTAAACATAACAAATAAGGCAATGCCCATTAGAAAAACATATCCTCTCTTTGAAACTAATTCTCGCTGAATACGAAAAGTCAATTCTACGGAGACTTCTCAAGTTAACGAATATGAAAGAGCTTTTGTAAGCACAAAGTCAGAAATTTCGAGGTACCATATATATCATTTATTCGGGTTTGAAATACTTTATAGCTGGTAAGTTTTAATGATAAAACTAAAATTAGGGCGTTTCCTTTATAAATAACAGGTGTACAGCAAGAATAAATAAGTAATAACTGGTGCTTATTTTTAAGCTGATATTCTTTTAGGATTGGTATAAAAAATCCAAAACCGCTCAGTTTTTGTTTTAAATTTAATCAATGTATAATATGCTCCAAAAGGGTTGATACGTACATAATAATTTTATTTATATTGGGAAGATAATGTGAGTTGCAGAAGTTTTCAAAATATGAGCAGGAAATAAGGCTGTTGTGATAAAACTATCATGGCATTAATAAAACAAAAATGTAATTATTTTTTACGACTTTCCCCCTCTTTAGACAAAAATAGACAGTTAAAAAGTTTTACAGTTTTGTGCAATAAGGTTTCAAAGAAGAACTGCATACGTGTATATACTAATATATAACTGAAAAAAAACTTGCGCATATTTTTGGCTCAATTAACAAGTTGGAAATTGCTCGTCAAACGTGGCAAATGAGGTGCGTTCGTACTATAACTAGTTTTATAATTATTTTTTGCACCCCATATTGTACTGAATGTATAATTTTTTGCACTTCATAAAGCGCATAGTCTGATACATCATTAAAATGCACTTCCAATATTTTTTCCCATTCCCCGTAATGTAACGGAACACTTTTGACTGTCCCTGTAATTAAACTATACATCCGATTTTCCTAAAATTTAAAATAGCTCAACAAAATTTTGAAACAATTATATCTTTAAAATTTCAGACCATTCGGAAGGCTGTAATATCATTAAAATGCACTTGCAATAATTTTTCCCATTGGCCGTAATATAAAGAAAAACTTTTGACTGTCCCTGTAATTAAACTATACATCCGATTTTTCTAAAATTTGAAAGGGCTCGACAAAATTTTGCAACAGTTATATCTTTAAAATTTCAGATCATTCGGAAGGCTCTCATATCATTAAAATGCACTTGCAATAATTTTTCCCATTGGCCGTAATGTAAAGAAAAAATTTGACTGTCCCTGTAATTAAACTATACATCCGATTTTCCTAAAATTTGAAAGGGCTCTACAAAATTTTGCAACAGTTATATCTTTAAAATTTCAGATCATTCGGAAGGCTCTAATATCATTAAAATGCACTTGCAATAATTTTTCCCATTGGCCGTAATGTAAGGAAAAACTTTTGACTGTCCCTGTAATTAAACTATACATCCGATTTTCCTAAAATTTGAAAGGGCTCAACAAAATTTTGCAACAGTTATATCTTTAAAATTTCAGATCATTCGGAAGGCTGTAATATCATTAAAATGCACTTGCAATAATTTTCCCATTGGCCGTAATGTAAAGAAAAACTTTTGACTGTCCCTGTAATTAAATTATACATCCGATTTTCATAAAATTTGAAATGGCTCGACAAAATTTTGCAACAATCATATATTTGAAATTTCAGACCATTCGGTTGGGTAGTTTTTGCTCTGTTACATGCGGACAGACGGACGGACTGAACGGCGACTATAGTGCTACGTATTTATATAATTACGAACGCACCTAAAAATGCGATTCCATTAGGAAAAATAGGATTCACTTGCAAAATCACGACGACGCTATCAAGATGAAATATATGTTAACAATTGTGTAAAAGCTTCATTAAAAAATAAATATAAATAAATTATTACACAGACTGAGATATCTGTAGAACAAATGTAGATTGAAATATTAAAATTACATAAATAAGTATTTCGCAAAGCAGTTTCAAAGTGTTTTATTTGAATTCAAATATCTAACTAAACACTTCTAGTAATACGCCTGAATATTCCGGAATTCTTTGTCGCTGATGTGATGCAAGTATCGATTATCTACTGTTTAAAGTCAACTACATAATGTATTATTGTCTGTGAATGTTCTTCTTCCAGTATCTCACAGACTTACATTTTTAACTTGTTGCATGATCTCTATTCAAAGAGATAGATTTTCCATAAGGCATAACACATTCAGTTTTAAAGATACATACATGAAAGCTTTTGTAAAAATCTTTTAACTAACTCTTTAACCGTAAATATTACGCTGACACAAACTCACATACACAAACTCATGAAAGACACGCACACGTTTATCTTTACAGTTATAGTTAGATGGTCTCGGTGTTAAAGTGTCCCAGCAAAGAGGAAATTGCTGGCCAGCAGAAAGATAGGTGCTGGCAATGATGGAGAAGTGCTGGCTAATGGTCTACCACTGCATGACCACTGCTGGACAGCTTCAGTCAACTTTGCTATTGCAAATCATCAGATAAAATTCTGGTGGGCTTCAGTTTTATCTCATGCGCGGGCCCACCACTACATGGAAGTGCACGAACTTTTGCAGTATTATTGCTGGGAACCCTTTCGCTAGGTGGTGTTGCGAATATCGAAGACATTTAGTATTTAAACACAAATCTGAAATGAATATCTTAACACAATTTAAGCTACTTTTTTTTAAACTGTAAATAATATAGACCACTGCCACCAACAAAATAAAAGTAAATGGATAAATAAATAAATTCTTTATTTCAACATACTTTTTTCCCCTTAAATCTGGTTTTACTAAGTTACAAAGGATTTCGGTTTTCATAATTTACACAGTTCAGATCAATATACAGTTCAGATCAATATTACACAGATACAATCAATAATTAAAAAAGCGTATAAAATATATAGGATTTCTATACAATACAATAATTTCTATACCAGTTTAATGATTTGGAACGTAAATCACAAAAGAAACAAACTTGAAATAGTGTAATGAGAGCTTGAAAACTACGAGCGGTTGTAGCATACGCTGAGAGTGCTTATGTCCGGTCACGAAAACCAAACAGCATCGAGCGCGGTTAGTACTTGGGAGGGTGACCGCATGGACACCGCTGCAAGTTCAAATATTTCAATAGATATTTCTATTATAGACAGAGACTTCTACAGATATTTCTATATCTCTTGGTGGAACTAACTTATAGAAAAAAGAGCCTAAATACTTTGTTTTTTTTATAGAATTCTACATATAAGAAATTTTTGTAAGGGAAGTGCTGGGCCAGAAAAGGAATAGCAGTGGGATAGGTGCTAGCACTGCATGAAAAGTGCTGGATTAAAGTAATGTGATGGCATGCCAATGCTGGCCTGCTGTAGGTCATCACTGATGGACCAGTTGCATCCGCACGGACACTTTTTTACAGGTTTAAGTAATGGCACCATTGCACTTTACCGCTGATGGCAGTGCTGGCTGCCATCTTTCTTCCAGCTGATGGCCCACTGTTACTTTCATTGCTCGGGTATATATATATATTTTAAATAATGATTTATTATTTAACAAACATAGATAAATAATTTTAAATAAAATAATTAAAAAATCCTATTAGCTTAATCAAGATATATAGCTCTTATGAAAAATTGCCATTTTATTTTCTTAAGGAAATAATGAAGACATTAATTTATGAAAGTTGCTCAATCTAATCTTTATAAAGTCCCTCGATCCTATAATTTATACCTTTAAAAAATATATCAATTAAAATGCCTTTCTTCTACGACCAAACTTATGATATTTGGCTTTCTGTTTGAATTCCATACAGATTTTCGACTCTGAAATCACGTATGTTTCTGTTTTTATGTTTTAATAAAAAAAATTGACGAAAATTCAGTAAAATGCATTATTATCAGCAAGTGATTTGGAACACTTGAAAGTAACGAAACGAATTAAGACCACGTAATGTAACGTCTGAAAAATATGTATTTAAAAAAAAAAAAACACCGGGTTTCACACATAATTTTTACCAGTGACGATTGACATACTCCTAGCAGAAAAGCGACCAAACTCCTATAAACCCTTTGCGCTCGGCGTCTCTTAAACAAATTTTATTCGATCGACATCACTTTTTTAAAAGAAGTTCCGTTCAAGTACACAATTTTTCAAAAATGTTCCGATTAAATAAGGTACATTTTATTTTCCTTTATTACTGGTGCCAAAAACAAATTTTGCAAAAAAAGATTATGTCTCCGCAGCGGAGCCCTCAAGCGGAATGGGTTAATTCTGCTTTAAAAAATCATGTAAATATATAAACATACGGATCTACCTTCCGTAGTGTCTCGTATTTAATAGTATACATATTTTTGCATCCTGGGACCATCTACATACATAAAATTAATCAATGTAAATTTTTCAGAAAAGTAAAACATGCATTTTTAAAATGCTTTTTTAATTTCTTGTATAATATTATAAAAACTCATAATCTATCTTTTTAAAATAATAATTTATAGATTTAAATATTTATAGATTTCTAACATGAAATGTATTCAGAATTTATCGATCTATTTAGGAATTTAAAAACTTACAGGGATCTTACAGGGAAAAACATGTTTTGGTAAATAGGGAAAGGATAAAATGGCCACTCTAAAGTTTCATAAATTTTTATGATAGAATATTTTTGATCAGTTTCTTTTAAAATGTACACATTACTTTAAAAGAAAAATTACAAAATGGCCACTTTGCCCGCCTATAAATGAACAATACATATTGATTCATAGGATATATGTTTTTTAATCAACACAATCTAAAGTAAAGCACATTAAGAATAAGTATTATGTTTTATAATATTTTAAGTATTATGTCGTTAAATATTAAAATAATAAGAAATAAATTTCAATATGACGAATGGAGGAATACAAATGCCATAAGCATACATGCAGAATGCGAGCGTCATGAATAAGCCTTTCTCTGAAAATGTTATTGCCCCGACCTATATTCTTTAAGAAAATACTTTTGGATAGCATTTTGTTATGAAAAATCAATAAAACATAGTTTTAAAACACGTCTTTTAAAAGTTTTACTTCACACTGATCAAATAGCATAAGAGCAAATAATTATAACACTACATATTATTTAGCTATAATCAAGAAATTACACCACTTGCCTAAAATAAAAAATGCGAAAAAACAATAGAATGAATTCTGAAATAGAAAAATGTAACCATCCGCTTCAAAGACACAGGCAATACTACCAGTATTTGTTACGACTGTTTCGTCTAGTTCCTGCGCCGAAAGGGCGCTATACAGCAGATAAAACTCAATGCCACTGGCTGCTTTATCCTTCCTTCTCCTACTAGGCAAATGAAACTTATTTTTCTACCTAATAATCCATATATTTTATTATATTTCTTGTTACAAAATTAATACTTTGAAAATATTCTTCCTATTTTATAATTTCTTTACTTTAAGAAAATATATAAATGTATTTACACTCAAGGCTAAATTTTCTCATAAGAAAGCTTTTAATCTCCATTAAAAAAGATATTTATATATATATATATATAAAACCTGTGCCTTTTATTAGACTCTGTAATTACCATAAAATTGATAATATACTCTAAAAATAAAGTTTCAAAGACAGGGCAATCAATAAACTATCTCTTAGCCTGAAGGAATTGGAAGCCTATAATACTTAGAAGGGAAAATGCCATTAAAGAAAATTTTTAATAGAGTATTATGAATAAGTTTTTGCAGTAAACTAGATTTCATTTTATATAGTATATAAAAATGTTAATTATAAAAAGCTAATGCTGCTTTAGAATTTTCCGGGATTCCTCAAAATAAAGTGGATTATTTAAAATTTCATAATTAATTTATTGTAATATTTTATTTATCTTAAATCTTGAGACAAAAAATGATTGATTTTAGTTTAAATCGTATACTAAACAACATCCATCGTTTTGGATACATTGAAGAAATTAAAATTTTACTAGTATTCTCGACAAGTCGAAATCTCAGAGCTATGTAAACTACCATTAAATAAAAAAAACAGAAATTATTGCGAATCGTCGAAATTTCTTTATATAGTGACAGATATATTTCGTAACCGTTTTTGGTATTTTCGTACTAACTGCGTGTTAATGGTTTGTCTCCAATGAAATCGCCGAAGACTTCATTGTTTATCGTAACTCCTTTTATGTTTATTTTTTCACTTTTTAGGAGCGTAGTTAAATTACGTCTTTGTTAAAGTCGTATTTTATTTATTTATTTCACACGTTTGATGCAATTTTAATTTCGTTAGTGAATATTAGTATGAAACAAACATTTTTTTTACATAGTTTAAGGGCATATTGTAAACCATCTGTCTTCCATACCAGGTAGCTAATTTTTGCAAATCCGATTTAAATGTATGAAGGCAGACATCTTTGTTAAAAAAGAAAAATAGATCCAAGTAGGATTTATGTCTAAATACGGAAGATTGACCTCCATTCGTGCCAAAAATACTCCGTCCTAAAAAAATAATTGTTAATACTTATAATTTGTTATAGATCTTCATAATTCGCAATTGACATACTCCATAAGGTTAATATAACAGAACAGTCAGTCAAAGAAAAAAAAGAACGAATGAAAGAAAAAAGAGAGATAGAGAGAACAGCTTATATATTAACCAACAAATTGAAGAGCGGAGTGGAAGAACATGTTATGCTACATTTTCTTAAAAATGATTTTATCTTTTGGACGAAGGTGTTATCAGGTATTCTATCACATGGTAAAGCTATAATACCAAAGTTCTATTTAGCATTGAAGATTTAAGACATTATTCATTAATATTTATTATTTTAATATTTAATAATCCAAATAATATTAATATTTTTTAATATTTAAAAATTAAATATGAATAAGTTCTTTTGAAAGGGTTTAGTACCACAAATGTTAATATTTTAAACACATGGTATCAAACACAAAATAAATCATTAAAACTGAGAACAAAAACTTTCATATCAAATTTCTTCAAATGTAATTTTTTTACTTAACATGTTCTTCCACTTAGCTCTTCAATTGTCTCAGATAACATGGAAATAGCCATTTGACTGGGAATTATGTCCTCTTTAATTATATATTTAAAAATAAACTTACGTGGCCATACCAAAATTCAACAAAATTCTTGAATTTTCAATGTGAAAATTTAATTTTGACATAATCTTTGGCTTTTTTCAGTAAATTTTATTTCAAGATACAAAACTTGAAGTCATTCGGTCACGTGGTTTGGTAATAATGAGAGTTTAAAGATCGAAACATCTAATATTAAAACCATTACAAATTAAAAAGTAGAAAAAACAACATTTAAAAATGCACAAATAATATATAAAAAGCTGCAAACAGCTCTTTCGAATCTACTAGCGAGATTCTTCTTCAGTGCAAGACAGGAGAAGAGGAACAGCGTGCTAGAAAAAGCAACGAAAAAGCTGAGCAAAATGATAGGCACAGACGCGCTGGCTTATATACGCGATGTGGGAAGCGAAGGCGCCAAAACAACCAATCAGATAGAAGCAGTGGAAACGACTGGGTGGACAAGTAGCGACATCCACCGGAGACGGAGAGAAAAAGAAACCAAAAAAGGGGGGAATTAAATTAATGCTTTCCAAATACTTGGAAAATCAGGAGTACTAGATAAGTCATTGACTAAAGAGTGTGAATTTTTAAAGAGTGAGAATTTTTTCATTACAAATTATTGTAAAACGGTTTGAAATGTTGTAACCTTTTAGCATAATTAAAAGAGCTGATTGGCAGAATGAGCTGTATTTTTTTTTATTTGCATATTTGCAGCTTCTATACATTGATGACTGTTAAAAGAAAAATGCATCCTTAGTTTTTTCAAATAAAATTTTCGAACAGTCTTTTTATTAAAAATTAAATTTCGAAAAAAAGTAACTTTTAACGAATAATTTTTTAACGGAATCTTGTGGCAATAGTTATATTAAAACATATTAAAACATAAAGAAGTACGTGATTAACGCGCATATATTATTGAGAGCGGATACGACCAGACCAATATATTTTGCTTTTACTATAGTTTTTTAACTATCTAAACGTCCCAAAAAATCAATTTTCACTGTTCTATAGAAAGCAAAATGCAATTTCTTTGGAAATTGTATCGCAATTCACTCTTTTTTTTAGGGTTTTAAAATGTTTTTCAATCTTGATTTTTTAAAAATCTATCGCTATCGCGTGTTTTCAGTTAGGAAATATTATCTCGTTTGATCTTGGAAATATATAAATAGTTCAGAATTTCTGTCCGGCTAATACTCCATAACGAAATTAAAACCACCGATAAATAAATAAAAAAGCAAATATTACACATATTTACATCTCAATACTCTTGCAATTTAACTACGCGCTTAGATACTGAAATAATGAGAAGCAAATAGAAGTAAGTAGCGAAATCTTTGGCCACAGACTATCCTTTAAATGATAAATCACACCTGACTGTTTTGGTTTTGGGGTGTTCGTTACTGGACAAAGATTTCCAATTTGTAATTCCGACTCTATGGATATGGATGTTTGTAGTGAGTTAAATCCCATTCTAAAAGAATGTCCCACGCTGATTAGATTTCGTGTAAAAATATTACTGTAGCGCGCCAAACAAACAATCTAAACGTAAATATATTTTTTTATCAGTTGTATATAATTCTACTAAAACGACAATTAGCAAATGAATTCTGTAATTATTTTTTTTCCATTTGTAAATGTTATACAAAATGTGTTTGATTAATTAAAAAAATTCATGCAATCTCTTTTTTTTATTTAGAACATTTTTCTAATTTTTAATGAAATCTGCTTATTTTTAAAAACATGCATTAAGTAGCCATTAGGTAAAAATTGTATCAGAAATATTTCTTACCGCTAATCGTTATTAGTCAAGAATCGTAGAACTGCATTTTGTATATTTTTACGCTGCAGTTATTAACATACTTTTCCATTACAAGTAAATTTAAAAGCGTTTACACATTGGTTTGTAAAAAGTATATTTTTTAACTGAATCTATAGCATCGTTTTTATGCTATATTTTGTTGATTATGATAGCCGTATTATTAAAAAATAATTATCATAAATGTTTTTTTTTTGTTTGTTTGTTTGTTTGTTTGTAAGTTGCAATTTTTACTTATATTTATATTAAATGTCAAATATACTATTATAATATAATAATTGAACAATTTTCGTTTATTATGGTAAACGATTTTTATTGTATGAAAATCTAAATAAGGCTTATTAAAAATGCTCATAATGCAAGTCACAAAAAAGAGATTATGTGCATTATTTAAATGTAATTTATTTGGTTATAACCGTGTAGATTAAGAATTAGAAATGTACGTCAATTTGTTCTGTGTTCTTGCAAAGCACTTGACCTACTTTTATTCGAAGAACATGTAATGATTCTGTCTGAAAACCATCTTTCCCTTTTTATTATAAGGAAGCTTAATCAATATCTCTATAAAATGGTAATTAATATCTGCAAATATGTTTCTCATTACTCTTGAGATGTGGAACATGATAAATGTTACATAATAGCTCTTGAAAGGGTGTAGTTTGCTTCGAGTAATATAATTAAAAAGCTAATATTTTCTTTATACCATCTTTTTAATTTCTAAGTAGAATTTTTTTATTACGTAGATTAATTTTAAATTTAAAATTCATCGTACTAAAAATAAAATTATCATTAATTCCGCATGAATTAATTTATGATATATGTTTTAATATGTGAAAAATGCAAATAATACTATTTTTTAATCTAAATTATATTTGCTCAAATGGTGATTTTAAACATCAATTAAATGTAATTCATTTTTTTTTTCTTAATCGTACGAATGGATATCAATTCGTTCTATTTTTTTTATTATTATTATTTTTTTGGCATAACCCTTGACGTACGTTTTTTCAAAGTATGTGTAATGACTGTATCTGAAAACCATTTTTTCCGTTTTTATTATAAGGAAGATTAATCAATATTGGAAAAAATGGTAATTAATAGCTCAAAGTATGCCTCTTATTACTCTTGAGATTTGGAACATGATAAATGCTACCTACACTGTTAAAAATTTTGCACCATTCTGGCAGGTCATTCGACCTTTTTTTTTCAAAAAACGGTTTCATAACCATAATTTAACTCTATTCTCACCATAAAATGGCCAATAATATGGTCAGAATAGAGTTAAAATTACGGTTATGTAACCGTTTTCGGAAAAAACGGTCAAATGACCTGTCAGAATGCTGAAAATTTTAACAGTGTAATTGGTTTTGACAGGGTGTAGTTTAAGTCGAGTAATATTATGATCAAAAAGCTAACAATCTCCATCTTTTTAATTCGTATATTATTTTTTATTACGCAAATTTATTTAAAATTTAAAATTCTTCATACTAAAAATTATATTCTAGTTAATTTAACATGTTCACATATGACATATTTTTTAATCCGTGAATCCACCCTGATACGACTCTCATTTTACTTTAACAAATCAAAAATTTTGATAAAAATAATTATCACAGACCAATTGCTCATTAAACTTTGTATAGAAATCATGTGTTGTGCTTCATTATCATTATACTACCATCAAAGTTATACGCAGTTGAAATTACAGAATCCCACACCACACTGATGAAAACTGATCGGTTTCTGAAATAAAGAGTGATATGAAGGAGTTAATATTTAAAATTCCAAGTAACACTTGGTTTTAATGATTACGTTTAAAATCCTCAAATATTGACTTTGTACATAAAATAAATTTAATGCATTTTAAATTGATTTCAAACGTGACATGTTATACTGTTCGTGTGTAGGGGAGAGTAGCCTAATTTGGACCACGTCGCTTATTTTCAGGTGTAACTCACTTAATTTTTTGGAATATCTGAAAAATATCACTACACGAGATAAATCAATTCATCTACTAACTAAATAAAACTTTAGATAATTTTCTTTTTGAAAATCTAATTTTTTTTTTTATTTGAAAAAATTGTCAAAAGTGGTCCAAATTCAGCAACTGGTCGCCTAAGTTGGACCAAATAAAATCAGGTTGTTTTAATGACTAGAGAATATAACAAATTTTATTAAAAGCAAAGTTTGAGGTTACTGAAACAATCAAACAAAATAACAGCTATGAAATACAATGAAATCAAATATCTGAAAATAAGTATAATTGTTTTAAATCAAAATGTATTCAAAATATAAATCAAAGTTATCAGTAATTAAGAATAAAAATTATGAAAGTAATTGCCAGTTACTTGAATATCATTTAAGGAGTGATACAAAGCTTACACATGAATTTCGTTTATTGATTTTATTTTTCAGCGCACACAACATGGAACCGTATTTGGCAATATGAACACTGTCATTTCTGCTGTTTTATTTTCTTACAAATCGGGCAAAACCAATCATCACTATTTAGATTTTTATTTTAGATTCTGAATTATTAGACTTTTTTTTTGCAACAGAAGTTTTCTTTACATTATGATTGTAGTTCGCCCCTTTCATCATTTCCTTGATAATTTTATTACGCCTATTTTTTAAAACTTGATGTTCCATTTGCTTTTATGCTGTGATAGCTTCCTTTGAGTCGATTTTTTGTGTGTTTTAATTTCAAGGTTTACTTTATATGGCGAAGATGTTAACACAACTATTTTTTGGCTCCCTCTGTACTTTTTTAAAACTAAATTTAGCAAAGGATATAATATTTCTAATGATATTTTGGATTTGGGGAGGATTTGTAGCTACAGCCTTATTGCAGGTCAATTTCTTCACAACTTACTCTCTCCTTTTTATTTACTATATCTATATCAGCTTTAGCTGTCACCTGTTTTTTTTTTTTTTTTTTTTTTTTTTTTTTTTTCCAGACAGCTTGTCCGTGTCTTTTTCAACATTTTAAACATTATATTATAAAAGTGTTTAAAAAATATATGTTCTATTGAAAAATACGCTATGATTAATTATACGCAAACATTATATATTCAACAGTGTTGAATTCACCCCTCTCCTCCCGGAAGGTTTGAGGTTTTATGCGTTTTAATGGCAAAAAAGTGTAATTCCAGCCTCCAGAACTGTAAAAAGTCTGCTCTTTCTCAGGGAATCGGAAATATCCTCCAGGAAGAAAATGTTTGAATTCACCTCTGTAAACCAAATACGCCGTAGGAATAAAGTATTCAAAGAAAATAAATACAAATACATACAAGATGAAAGAAATTGCAAACAAAATTTATTGCATAAACATGTAAAAATATTTTTTTGTTTATATAGGCCTAAACTTTATAAAAAAAAATAATCCAAATATACCCCCCCCCCCCCCAAAAAAAAAAAAAAAAAAAAAAAAAAAATCTTGCATGGAGATAGTTATCCATTATAAAATATTAGAAAAATTTAAAAATAGTGTACAAAGTGTATCGTCCTCGAAATTCATTACTTAATTTTCAAAATGTATGATCGCATTTCGGGTCCAATTTAAGCAACTTAAATTGGCCCAATTATGGCAACTACGCCATTTTTTAAAACAGATAATTTCAAGACTAAGAACAAAAACGAAATCAAACAAAGCCGCGTGAGAAATATGCGCAATTAACAGATGAATTTATATATGTATATGAAAACATAACAACTTACCTTAGTTTTAAAGTATTCACTTACATTTAGTAGGAAAAAGTAGATCAAAACAGTAACTTTCGGTTTTTTTAAATTGTCGGTAAACAACACGTGGTAGGCCGTTGCTTCTTCTAATCGTGAGTGACGTCATCCTGATGAGTAGGATTTCAGCGGTAGATGGCGTATCTTTCTGTAATTAACGGCAAAATGGCAACGGTCCAATTAAAGCGGCGGTCCAAATATGGCTACTCTCCCCTATGTTTTTTCTCTGTGCATGATTACACATAACTATGAACACTTTGTTATTGAAAACGTCTCTTTCTCTAGATGGCATGATTAAACAATGCTATTATAATATAATAATTGAACAATTCTCGTTTATTATGGTATACGATTTTTAATGCATAAAATTCTAAATAAAGCTTATTAAAAATGCTCATATCACAAGTCCTGAAATAGAGATTCTGTGCATTATTTAAATGTAATTTATTTTGTTATAATCGTATAGATTAAAAATTCGGAATACACGTCAATTTGTTCTCTTTTCTTGCATAGCACTTGACCTACTTTTATTGGAAGAACATGCAATGATTCTATCTGAAAACCGTCTTTCCCTTTTTATTATAAAGAAGCTTAATCAATATCGCTATAAAATGGTAATTAATATCTTAAAATATACTTCTCATTACTCTTGAGATATGGAACATGATAAATGCCACATAATAGCTCTTGAAAGGATGTAGTTTTGCTTCGAGCAATATAATCATATAGCTAATATTTTCTTTACACAAGCTTTTTAATTTATAAGTAGTATTTTTTATTACGTAGATTAATTTTAAAATTAAAATTTATCATACTAAAAATAACATTCAAATTAATTCCCCACTAATTAATTTATGGTATATGTTTTAATATGTGAAAATGCAAATAATACTATTTTTAAATGCGTAAATTACGCTTGTCCAAACAGTGATATTAAACATCAGTTAAATGTAATTCATTTTTTCTTAACCGTACACATAAAACGTTAGCAGTGGATTTCCGTTCTTTGTGCTGTTTTTCATAGCACTTGATCTACCTTTATTAGAAGATCTTGGAATGACTCTATCTGATAACCATTTTTCAGTATTATTTATAAAGAAACCTAATCAATATTGTAAAAAAAGTAATTAATATCTCGAAATATGCTTCTTATTACTCTTGAGGTTTGGAATTTTATAAATTCTACATAATATGTTTGGAGAGGATGTAGTTTACTTCCATAAATATTACTATCCAAAAGTTTTTAATTTCTTTCAATGTATTTTAATTTGTAAGGAGCATGTTTTATTACGTAAATTTATTTAAAAATTTAAATTCATCTTACTAAAAATAACATTCTACTTAATTTCGCATATTCTAATGTATGACACATTTTTTCAATCCGTGAACTACACACGAACTCGTAACGACCAAAATTGAATACATACTTTCAATTATTTATATTTTAATTTAACATGAAATTTTTAATCAAAAAATGTATCACAGTTCAATTTCTCATTACATTTTCTATAATGTGTTGTACTCTATTATCATTATACTGCAATCCAAGTTATACGCAGGTGAAGTTACGGGAACCCAAAACGACCTCGTGTAGAGTGCGCGGGTGCAGAACTCAAGCATGGAGTCCACGGGCTAATATTTAATATGCAAGTAGCTCTTAAGTTAAAATTTCTCAAATGTTGAATTTGTACATCAATTAAATTTAATGCATTTTTAATTGACTTCAAAGGTGAGAGCTTGTATTCTTTTTTAACTATGCATGGTCGAGCATAACATATTATACTTTTTTTGTTGGATAAGTTTTTTTGTCTGGAGGGTCGTATACTTAATAATGTGATATAATTAAGATATAAAATGATATATTTATTTGTTTGTTTTCATCTATCTTTTTTCGACATTATAGGCTTTAACGTTTGCAACAATTTGCCAATTGCGATGATTTTTTAGAGTGTTATTGTATATAGTACTATGTGTTTTTAAAATAGCCGTTGTATCAGGCATTGCTTTTACGATATACACCTCAAAATTTGTAACTTGATATCGTTTAATGTTCGCAACAATGGCAGTAAAAATAAATGCGCAGACTCCTGCATGATGTCTTTTAACTGGATTTACCCAAACGAAAAAGGTTATTGTGAACAAACTTTTATCGCTGCAGGTAAAATTGCGTTTGAAGATAATCCAATTTTTTTCTTCTTAAGGTCGGTTTCGGATAGGGTTATTATTGAAAGTAAGGGCGGGTTTCAAAAGCCGTTTTTTCAAAATAAAAGTTCACAATAATATCTGTGTTTAAATATAAATGACTATATATACGTTCATGTTTTTCCATGAAAGCTTAAATTGATATTAGAAATATAGATGGAGAGTATTTTTTCACATTTACATTAAAATATGTAGACATTTTCTTTGGCTTTGAGTTGTACTGCGGCAGGTACAGATGGAATTTCGGGTTGACTTCGAATACCATTTTCGTGTTCGATTCTGTATAATCCAATCCGTCAAGAACTCTAATGTCGTTAACGATAGATGTTTGAAATGAAAGCACAATGAATGAAACAATCGCTAGGAGTCAGTTTCACTTTTTATTAAAAATTACTTCATTCGGTACTATATGCATAAAAACCGGATTTCAGTTCTTTCTGTTCCATTATATAAAACTTGACCAACTTTTGTATTAAGAATATGTAAAGTTTCTATCTCAAAAACATCAATCTAATTTATTTAAAAAATAAAAATCGATATCGTTACAAATTGGTAATTAATATTTCATAGAGATCGGCCGAAAATTCGTTTTCGTTTACGTTTATGGTTTAAATCTGAGTTTCGCCAAAAATTCATTAATAAATGCTGCCAAAAATTCGGCGGGTCCAAAATCTGGCCGAAACTGTATTCCAAAAATCTCGTTGTTTAAACTCCAAAAATATCGAACATTACTCACAGATTTGAGCTGTATCGTCTTAAATAAGACACTCTTTATTTATTGCTATGAACTTCACTGTTTATAATAATCAGTAATCACTGAATCAACACGTGAGTGTAAATTATAAAGCAAGCCATGTATATATGACTACACTTTGATGACGATTTTCACGTAGTGGAGATGGGGGTACATGTAAACAGGGGGCAGATGTGAACATCGCAATTTTTCCATAGTTATTATAAGTATTTTTTATTTGAAAACAATTACTAAAGATGATAGCACTTGTAGACATATGGGGAAATTTTTTTGAAGCTCATTGATGTTTCGTTTGTCCTCTGTAGCCAAAACACTGTTTTTAGATCTCAAAAGTAAAATATTTGTTCCAAGTTGATAAGCGAATAACTTTATTTATTTGTTCATTTATTTGAATCTGAGTGTTTTAGCATATACTATGAATACTAATAAATATTTTTGATTAGGTTCTTTTTCTTCTAAAATTGAGAAATGCTAATGATTTATCAATTTAACAGACGCAGCAATCTGGGGCACTTGTGAACAGACTAGTTGGGGCAGATATGGACAGTACATAAGTACCCAAATAATCATTCTGTGATTCTGTTCATGTCAGTTAAATTCATGAGCAATAATGTCAGATCCAATATGTATAATTTTCCTGAAATAGAAGACATTTCCGCCATGAAAAGTTGATTTTGTATTGAAACTTCCACAAACACATCTGTCAGCAAGTACATAAAGATCAACAAGATTGTTTACATTCAATTGTAATTTAAATAAATTTAATGTTTTCTAAAATGCAATAAGTGCATGTGTTATTCCCTTGCAATTATTAATAAAAATAACGCAATGTATTAGATTAATATTAACACAATTATTCTAATTGGTAAACAAATCATATTAAATGTAAATTTCCAAGTGGGTGAAAAATGTCCGGACCAGGATTCGAACCTGGGACCTCCTGGCTGAAGCCGCCAGTGCTCTTCCATCTGAGCTATCCCGGACGATTCTGGTCGAACTTTTTCACCCAGCTAACCTTGATGATTACACCATCTGGTCTGAAACCTGGTTCAGCTCAACAGAATAAATCTCAGGTAATGGAACTCCAGAAATCGCTGGATACGAAATTACACTAGATTAATGTATTATTTTACTAAACGATTTACAACAATATTTTTTATGCATTGTTAATACGAACAACTTTGCAAATTTTTCTACTTTGCAAATATTTGTTCTAAATTTGCAATCATATACGTAACTTCCATCTCTAAAACAGTTAAATATAAGATGCTTTGAATGGCAATAGATATCAGTAATATTTTAAGAAAGTAAAACTTTTGACCTGATAACTACCGTAAAATCCGATTATAAACACCCCTCCCTCCCTCTTTCAAAAACAAAAGAAGTTAGGGGGGGGAGCGTAGACGAGATTTTTTTAAATCATTAAAAAACCCTTCTTTATCTATAATTTTTAAGTAAATAATGCAAATACAGAAGTGAGAGTCTTTCGTATTTCGGCAGATTTCCGATAAATAGAATGTAAATTCCCACTCTCTAAAAGTTTTCCCTAATAAAAACCCTAAGCAAAATTTAAAAGTTTTAATTTCTTTTTTAAAATTGCTTCGTTATTATTTTATTTTACTGCAACAATACTGTATGAATCATCTAAGCCTCCGCCCCCTCTCCCCTTATCTACTTATTTTAATTTTTTTTAAGTTTTGCTTAAACATATCATTCATAAACTAGAGAAATATATATATATATATATATATATATATATATATATATTCTTTATGGTGAATTTAACGGGTAATATAACTAATAATTATTATGACAAATGAATAACAGAAAAAAAAAGCATGTCAAAATATATTTTTTCCAAGTGTTCACTTGTGCCCTATGTGTGTTCACAACTTCCCCGCTGATGAGGCACATGTGAACAATTTTTTGAATTTATAAAACTGTCAAAAAATGTAAGAAGAACTATGCAGGTGATTTAAAAAAAGATTACCATGTGTAAAAGAAGGCACTGTTTACTATATCGAGTTGTTTTTGGTTATAGAAATTAATCCAGTTATATGAAAAATCTATATTTATGCGAACTGTTCACATGTGGCCCCCATCTCCCATATTCATTAAAAGCTGTAGACTTAACAGTAACATATTTTTTTTTTTTTTTTTTTTTTTTTTTTTTTTTTTTTTTAGTTTGTAACGGCAAAAATATTTCGAATGCTCTTTGAGAAATATCTAGTGTAATAGATGGACATTCACAAAAATTAATATAAAAGATAAATTAAAGTATGTATAAATCATATAAGTAATGCGGTACATGTGTGTGAATAGGATATATATATAACTAATGTGACGAAAATAAAATATTACATTTTAGATGAGTATAAATCTTTTTTATAATCAAAATGTTACTTGAATATATGAAATATTTCATATGTTATATGAGTACTGTCATGAAACTAAAATATTATGTTTCATCAGAGTGGTCTATTATAACTAAAATATTAGTAGTATAAGCATTTTACATTAATATATAAAACTAATAAATGCGCTATTTAAATATTGTAATCTCATAAAAATGCTATATTTCATGTAAGTAATTTATTATAATTCAAATTTTGTGAAGTTGTTTTTAATATAATATAATATACATAAAAAGTTACTGTATAAAAATAGAAACAACTCAAGTAAACATGTTATTTAAACATATGTAACATAAATCTTATAAACACACATACATATATATGTATGGTTGTTTGTTAGTAATACGTTTCGATAACCGGATAATTAATTAATAATTATGTATATCTAAGCATTAATATAATTATAAAATTCGACATTTTCGTTTTTCGTTGAAAATAGGAAGATTACTAAAATTCGGTTTCAATTACGGTTTTAGTGATAAAATACTGTTTCAGTCTATTCTTTATATTTCTCAATAGTCTTTCCAATATTCTTGAAATTTAGATCAGAATAAATGCCGCATACAAAGTCTTCAAAATGTTATACTAGTTTGTTTCCAGCGATATTATCATAAAGTTAAAATTTAAATTGCATATTTGTTTGTAATTTGTAAGAAGCTTTTTTTAACAATATATGTTTTACATTTCAAAGCTACCGTAACAATATTCAATTTCAAAGTATTTTAGCGTGTTATGTATTTCTCATTTTTACATTCAATAGAAGAAAGTATTGTAATCGAAAAATTTTTCGACGGATTTACAGGTTTTAGGGGTCAGAGATCTCAAAAAACATGTTTATGAAAAATGTGTGTCTGTCCGTTTGTCTGTCGTCATTGTACCATCAAAAAGTGTATGAAGTTATGCATAGAACTGCAGTTATGCAAAGTTTTTGGCTATAGCAAGCAGGTCCTTCCTTAATTTGGAAAAAAATCGACGGTAGGTGGCGCTGTCACAGCGATTTTTGTGCAATTTTGAATATTGTACCATCGAAAAGTATATGAAGTTATGCATAGAAATGAACTAATTTTCTTGACTTTTCATAGGTCTATTGTCCACTGGTGGCTCTCGCAGCGGCGGGAACTCGCTTCCTGCTAAGCCGGCTATTTGCAAACAGCTAATAACAACAGAATAAGGAAAAACTATTAATTTTAACAAATATCATGATATAGATTATCTTGTTTTTATTCCATTTAATTGACTGAAGCAGAAATTTAATATGAAAATCGAAGTTGGTATAGTATTGAACTAATAATATTGAAGTATTAGCATTTGTAACCCCTTTTTGAAATATTAAGATGTATAAGATCAAACAACTAGTTTCTTCTTTCTATATTTTAAACTTATTTTTTAAAGAAATATTTGTTTCGAACCGAAATATATTCATTTGGAAGGTCTTAAAATGACACGTCACCATCCTTCTATTGTTAAATTATAATGCCTAAATAAATCATGCCCACGTATTTAGTATTGTGAAATCTATCTTATTTGTATACACAAGTAGTTAAAAGACACTTCAAATATTTCTGTTTTATTGCATAGCACTTGACCTACTTTTGAGCGAAGAATATGCAATGATTTAATCTTAAAAAGAAAATTTCCAATGTTATTTTAAAGAAACTTAATCACTATCGTTCCAGAAATGGTAATTAATACCTCAGATTATGATTCTCATTACTCTTCGGATTTAAAATCTGATACTGAGTTCATCAGGAATACAATTTGCTTCGAGCAATATATATTTTAACTAGTTGGATGTGCCAATCCCAAAATTTTCTTCTATCTTATACATCTTAATACTTCAAAAAGTAGATACATATGTTAATACTTCAAATTTATTTGTTCGATACTATACCAACTTCCATTTTCTTCTTAAATTTCTGCTTCAGTCAATTAAACGGACTAAAATCGAGTAAATCTATATCATGATATTTGTTAAAATTAATAGTTTTTCCTTATTCTGTTGTTATCAGTTGTTTGCGAATTGCTGGCTTAGCAGGAAGCGAGTTCCCGCTGCTGCACGAGCCGCCGATGGACAATAGTTCTACGAAAAATCAAGAAAAGCATACAAAAATCGCTATCACGGAGTCCCTTTACCGCGCAATATTTCCAAATTCAGGGAGGACCTGTTGGCCATATCCAAAATTATGCACAAAACATTTGGTTCAATTGTATGCATAATTTTATACACATTTTGATGGTACAATAAAGAAAATGGCACAGACATCGCTATTACAGCGCACCCCTTCCAGTAGATTTTTTGTCAAATTCAGGGAGTACTTGCTTGCCATAGCAAGAAACATACACAAAAAATTTGGTTCAATTATATGCATAGCTTCGTACACTTATTGATGGTACAATAATGAAAATGGCGCAGACATCGCAATTACAGCGCCCCCTTCTGGCATAATTTTTTCAAGTTCAGGGAGGACCTACCGACCATACCCTTACACATACACAAAAAATTCGGTTCAATTCTATGCATAATTTTATACACTTTTCGATGGTACAATAATGAAAATGGCACAGACATCGCTATTACAGCGCTACCTTCCGGCAGAGTTTTTTCAAAAATTCAGGGAGGACTTGCTTGCCACAGCCAGAAACATGCACAAAAAAATTGGTTCAATTATATGCATAACTTCATACATTTTTCGATGGTATAATAATGAAAATCGTACAAACATCGCAATTATAGCGCCCCCTTCCGGCGGAATTTTTCCAAATTCAGGAGGACCTTTGTGCTATGACCAAAAACAAACACAAAAAATTTGGTTCAATTCTATGCATAACTTCATACACTTTTCGATGGTACAATATTCAAAATGGCACAAAAATCGCTATTACAGTGCCCCCTACTGGCGATTTTTTTCCAAATTAAGGAACGACCTGCTTGCCATAGCCAAGAACTAAAATTTTTTTTTTGTTCAATTCTATGCATAACTTCATACACTTTTCGATGGTACAATGTTCAAAATCGCACGAAAATCACTATTACACTGCCTCCTACCGGGGATTTTTTTCCAAATTCAGGGAGGACCTGCTTGCTATAGCCAAATACTTAAAAAAAATTTTTGATTCATTTCCGTGCATAACTTCATACACTTTTCGATCGTACAATATTAAAAAGTCACACAATAATAGCTAATACACTGCCCCCTACCGGGAATTTTTTTCGAAATTCAGGGAGGACCTGCTTGCCATAGCCAAAAACTTAAAATAAAAATTTGGTTCAGTTCTATGCATAACTTCATACAATTTTTGATGGTACAATGGCGACAGACAGACGGACACGCGGACACACGGATAGACAGACATTTTCTATAAACATGTTTTTTGGTATCTCTGACCCCTAAAACGTGTAATTCCGTCAAAAACCGGAACTCGTAAAAAATTTGGATTACAATACTTTCTTCTATCTTCAATAGAAGAAGGTAAAAATCTAAAATTTTATTGAAATGATTTTTTTGTAAATTGTAAGTAAGTGCTTTTGGATACGTAGAATTTTCGAATTTTTTAAATTAATCGTTCTTCTTTTTTGGTAAAATGAAGATTAAAATAACATTGTATGCTGCAAATTACGACAATTGTTTTATATGAAACGCTGAAATAAGTCTTATTTACAATGCTGAAATTAAAATGAACAATTATTTAAGCCTATACATAAAAATTATTTTTTCCCGTATATCTCTTATTTCGGTCATCTATTAATGTAAATCTCATGAGATATATTTGTCAGTTTTTTTAACGCAGTAGAATAAATTCAAGTAAACAATTTTATTCGTGCATTTTAATATTTCTAAATAAATGAATAGCATATTTCTAAAGAAATGAAATGTATATTTTTATTGTGTAAAAAGAATAATTTTTATTGTTTGTTTATCAGTTTTAATTTTTTTATTTAAACATCAATTGAAATGTATAATCTACTGTAAAATAACACGCTTTAATCTAAGAATTTGTAATCAAACTAATTAGTTTTTAATTAGAAACATTTATCTTAAATTTGTATTTACTTTTCTCTTAAAATATCAATAACCTCAAACGGAAAATATGTTAAAAAAACAAAACTTCTTATTTTCCGAAGAATATCTGACATAATTCAAAAAGTTAAAAGATTCAATCGATTTTTGAAACTCATTTATTAAAAGTCAATAATAATAAATATTTTCTGTGTGAGTTTGAACATATGCTTTATTATCTGTGTGTGTTAGAAATACAAAGCAAATAAAGACTGGGAAATGTTATTCCTTTAAAGATTTTGTTTTGTATTTGAAGATTAATAATTTAGATGTGTTTCTTCTTTAAATAATTTATTTTTAGTCTTTCTAGGTTTATAGAAAATGTGTAAATAGTAAGGGACTTTTAGACATAACATGTGTAATATTATAAATGCAGCCATATTACGAATAGCTTTTCAGGAATTTTTGAAGGCATGTAGCACAGTTGTTGCAATGGCAATTCATTTATTCAGTCAAAAATACGTGTTGTCCCACGTCTTTATCAACCTGAAATTTTATTGTCTTTAGACTTTTTAGAGAGTCTTTATTGTCTTTAGACTTTTTGTCTGAAGACTTTTTAGAGAGTCTTTATTGTCTTTACACTTTTTGTCTGAAGACCTTTTTAGAGAAATTTTCAATAAACTTATCTTGCTTTCTCTGAAATTAGATGATATTACTAATTATGTAATGTGAACGATGGGGTATCAGAAACTGCATTGGCTGTTTTGAAAAAAAAATTAGTTTGTACCAGTCAAAAGATGACGACTTATGTGATACATTTTTTAAAATTATTACTACTAATTTCTACTGTGTAAGATAGATCCAAAGCAAAAATCTTTATTGAACTTATACTGACTCTCAGTTTTATAAACAGTTTCAAACCTGATTCGGAAAATTTTACCATAAATACAATAAGAAACAAAATAATAAACAATTACATTGCCCTCAATAGATGTATGCAAATTCGTTATTAATAATACAAATACACGCAGAGCAAGTGATCACGAAAATATCATATATATTTTTGGCCGTCGTAGGAACGGTAGCTCTCAATCTGATAGTTGTTGCTGTTAAGGCTGCCAGAGAGAGTTGATTTTAGTGAGAAAAAATATGTGGTTAATTATTAAATTTCTCTGAATATTAAAATAATTTCTCTCCGTTAATAAGAAAAATGCGAATCAATAAAACAGTAAAATTTTTAAGCCGTTATTACTATAACGCATGAATCAAAGATTCATCAATGTTATAACAAAAAAAAATATGAAGGGATTCCTTTTAATATTTGCATTAGAATCTCTAAACATATAAAATTCTTCATAGCGGCTTTCCATACAATGCGTGTACGAGCTCTTAGAGACCTTGTAAACAAACGAAGCACGTCAGTGGATCCGGCTAAAATGTTGTATTAAAATATCTAAGAATATAAAATTATCTATACCAGCTGTCACAATAATGCGTGTATGCGTGCTTAGCGCCTATGAATACAGATAAAAATATAGTGGATTCAGCTAAATTGTTGTATCGGAAACTTTAAACATGTGAAATTTATAGCAGCCTCTATCACAATAACACAGGTATGAACGCTTCTCGACCATGAAAAAATGAAAACAAAAATATGTAAATTCTGCTAAGTCGTTGTATTTCAATCTCTAGAAATGGGGAAAATCGTCAAAAATGCAATTAATATAACGAATATTCAAAAATATCCCATTATATAAATTATTGATATTGCTTCAAATTATTTGTATGACATAATTTAATATTGAAAAATGAAAAAAAAAAATTAATTTTTCCAAATTATGTTTTGTAATTAAATATTCAAAAATAGATACATAATTTTTTTTTCAATCTCCCCTCTGCCTACAGAATTGGAGAGAAAACACATACCAAGAAGTTACAACGTACTATTTTCAAAACAGCTTAAAACAAAAGTTTAAACAACAACAACGAAAAAAAAAATAGAAGCATTTTCGTCAAGTTACGCTATAACACTGTCAAGAACAATAACGAACCAGTCTCAGAGCTATGTTTATAACCGCAAAACATATTTTGAAAAAAAAAATGCCAACATTTCAGAATATACAAATAAACATGCTTTTTTGGCTTATTTTAAATAAGAATCTGAATATGATGCTATAAAGCACTGAAGATCACTTAAGGAAAGTTTGGAAGATATCACTACTCGGAAAGCAATTTAGCATCAATTTTTCGTTTTAATTATTTGATAATATTTAACACTATTAATTTATATGACGAACAATCATTTTTAAAACGTTTTGAAATAATGATGAAAATTGTAAAAAAAAAAAAAAAAAAAAAAAAAAAGGACAATGTAACTTTTTAGAGCAGAAAACTAATTAAGAGTTTTTATGTTAAATCATCTATTTGTAATGGACAAATGACATTCCCATTTGAAGAGAAATTTCACAAGTCGGAAATAGAACACATATTACTATTTCCTTTTTAATAATTCATTTTGGAGTCAGCGAAATTAAAAGTAGATAATTGCGTTAATTTTCACTAGTTTATAAAACAATTCCTTTGCGAGGCATTTTCCAAATCCATTTCCAAATCTTTAGAAAATTAAAAGCAATGTCCGTTAAAATTATAACAATGAATAGAAAATTACCTGTCTAGAAAATATAAATAACAAGAGTTACCTTTCGAATATAAAAATTGACGATGCCATACTTTAATTTCCAATAATAAATCTAACGATTTCGCAGTTTTATGCTTAACGTAATTTAACATTTTAAATCATATGATACCGCGTGATTAAAAAATAAAAGATGTGCACTATTCCTTGAAATGTTATTTCTCTTAAAAGAAACACTACTCCTTAAAATTTCATCTAAGAGCATTTGAAGAAGACAAAATTTTATGCAAGTGTAGCTTTAATGCGTAGCTGATTAGAAAATATTTTAGAAGGTGAAAAATCTGATTGAGTTTGCAGCTCTCTTCCTGGAGTCTAAAAATTAATTTTTGATTGATTACCAGGAAGTGGTAGTAAGAATTTCTAGTACAAATTCCCAATAAAAATTATTACGGATTCGTCGATGGCGCAAGTTTAAGGATTTGAACATTAATATTATTTCATATTACGTGCTTCTCTAGGAAAGGTTTGACTTTATGTTTAATGACAGCCATGCATATTTTAAGTTAATAAATGCTTAAGACCATTATTTTGAAATTCAGACAAAAAAGTGATATTTTGATAGTTCTATTTTTTAATTGGCTTGAATTTTTTTATGTTGAAGTTGATCATATTTAATGAATATTGTGCAATTTTGAAGCTCTGAAAAAATTTCCTCTTTCCTGTAGAAAATGGTCAATGTTTAAGATCATGAATCGCTATTTTTATGGAAATTGAAATGCCAGTATGTTTGGATTGGTGTGTTTCTGGAAAACAATAACATCCCAAAATTATTTTGTCATAAACTGCTAGTATAACACTACATGCTTAGTAAAATTTACTTGGTTCCATGGGGTATTGTTAATTTTCGTTGTTATGTTGCCACAAAATGCAATCAAAATGACTTTTTTGTCCGTTTTTCGCACGTATTCTCGTAGTTAAGCAATAGTACCCCAAAATGTTTCTTATAGAATATGAAAGTTTACTATTAGGAAAAACAAAGTAATATAGAACTTTACCGGGATATTGATTCTGTTAGCAAATATAATCTGTTAAATATTCAAAAGTTTCAAAATCTGCAACTTTTGAATTAGTCCTATCCAAAAGAGCATCACAGTTGAATAAAACAAAATATATCAAGTAATATTCGTATATTGAAACTACAAATATTCTGTTTCTTAATTTTTTTCATAACATTAGCTCCATTGAACATAGCATTTAACCCGTAAGGGTACACGGTACCGCATTTAATTATGATGTCATTTTCACATATCAATTTTTCCTTTTTGTTAGGGACAATCTTTAAAATCATTAATCCACTATTTTCAATACCTTGCTTCTTGAAATGTCCAATTTCAACCGCTTGTTCCCTTTATTAGTTTTGCAATTTCTGATGTCAGACATATGATTGTTAAAACACTTATTAATCTGGTACATATATATATTCCGTAAGAAATGAATGGGTTAAGTCGAACAATCACGTCGTGCTTTTTACGATATATTACTGGATTAGTACTATATATTAATCAGCCGTTGGTGAGATTGTATAGCAGTCGTACCACTTAGTGCAAGCATCGCTATTGGAGGTGTCAACACTGTGGAAATTTAGCAGCTGTGGACCGATAGAATACTTCAGTTGGCTTATTTAATCAACACTGTAAAAACAAACTCCAGTAAAAAAAACGGAAAAGGTTCTGGCAGCAGAGTTGTCGTATCTTTTCCGTTAAATCACAGAAATTCAGTTACATGACTTTTCCGTATTGTAGACTGCAAAGTTCAGTTTTGTAGACTGCAAAGATCCGTTTTGTAGACTGCAAAGATCCGTTTTGTAGACTGCAAAGTTCCGTTTTGGAGACTGAAATGCCCCGTTTTGGAGACTGAAATGCTCCGTTTTGGAGACTGAAATGCTCCGTTTTGGAGACTGAAATGCCCCGTTTTGGAGACTGAAATGTTCCGTTTTTGAGACTGATATGCTCCGTTTTTTAGACTAAAATGTTCCGTTTTTGAGACTGAAATGCTCCGTTTTTGAGACTGAAATACTTCGGTTTGGAAACAAGTATTGTTCTTCAGAATGGCATTTCCCATTCCTTAAACAAATTTTACATTTAAGATGGTTATTTTCCCCTTTACAAACTGACATTTTGAAATTTCTCCTTGCTGATCGAAACCTATTGACATATAATAGATTCGTATTTATGTCGGTAAATAACTATTTGTAACCAATTTTCTCTGTGTACTTTTCTTAAAGAATGATTGTCAAAATACTTCTAAAATGATAATTTCATGTGTTAAAATATCAAATTAAAGTAATACTCATATAAAATTATATATTTGAAATATTTAGACAACAAAAAGAAAAAAAGCTATTGAAGAAAAGGACAGAGAAAAAAAGTTGAAAATATTAATTTAATTAGAATGTATACATTACACATCCATTGGTTTCACATTAGAGGTAAAATAGAGATGTCACCAACATTGCAGCTGATATTTATGTACATATTTACTCCAGAACTAATTATTTTACTTATTTTTGGCAATATAATGTGCACTATTTAGATTGGAGGAAAAAATATATATACATATCAACTGTTTTTCATTGTCACAAATTCTGTTGCCCCTGGTGATTTTGGTGTGAATTGAATACTGCAAAAACGCAATTACTTGTCCTGAAAGGGTTAAATATGTTAATTGTTGTCCTTTTCTTATGCTTATGTATAATTTACTGAAATACATACAAGCATTTTCTTTGATTATTTATGTGTATATAAATATATTTAAAAAACAAGTTGGAAATTGCTCGTCAAACGTGGCAAATGAGGTGCGTTCGTACTATAACTAGTTTTATAATTATTTTTTGCACCCCATATTGTACTGAATGTATATTTTTTGCGCTTCATAAGTGCATAGTCTGTAACATCATTAAAATGCACTTACAATAATTTTTTCCCCATTCCCCGTAATGTAAAGGAAAACTTTTGACTGTCCCTGTAATTAAACTATACCTTCGATTTTCATAAAATTTGAAATGGCTCGACAAAATTTTGCAGCAATTATATATTTAAAATTTCAGACCATTCGGAAGGCTGTAAAATCATTAAAATGCATTTGCTATAATTTTTTCCCATTGGCCGTAATGTAACGGAAAAATTTTGGGTGTCCCTGTAATTAAACTATACATCCGATTTTCATAAAATTGGAAATGGCTCAACAAAATTTTGCAGCAATTATATATTAAAAATTTCAGACCATTCGGAAGTCTGTAAAATCATTAAAATGCATTTGCTATAATTTTTTCCCATTGGCCGTAATGTAACGGAAAAATTTTGGGTGTCCCTGTAATTAAACTATACATCCGATTTTCATAAAATTGGAAATGGCTCGACAAAATTTTGCAGCAATTATATATTACAAATTTCAGACCATTCGGAAGTCTGTAACATCATTAAAATTCACTTGCAATAATTTTTCCCATTGGCCGTAATGTAAAGAAAAAAATTTGACTGTCCCTGTAATTAAACTATACATCCGATTTTCATAAGATTGGAAATGGCTCGACAAAATTTTGCAGTAATTATATATTAAAAATTTCAGATCATTCGGTCGGGTAGTTTTTGCTCTGTTATATGCGGACGGACAGACAGACGGACGGACAGACGGACGGACAGACAGACGGACTGAACGACGACTATAGGTGCTACGTATTTATATAATTACTAACGCAACTAATAAGTGCATAGTCTGTAACATCATTAAAATGCACTTACAATAATTTTTTCCCCATTCCCCGTAATGTAACGGAAAACTTTTGACTGTCCCTGTAATTAAACTATACATTCGATTTTCATAAAATTTGAAATGGCTCGACAAAATTTTGCAGCAATTATATATTTAAAATTTCAGACCATTCGGAAGGCTGTAAAATCATTAAAATGCATTTGCAATAATTTTTTCCCATTGGCCATAATGTAACGGGAAAATTTTGGGTGTCCCTGTAATTAAACTATACATCCGATTTTCATAAAATTGGAAATGGCTCGACAAAATTTTGCAGTAATTGTATATTAAAAATTTCAGACCATTCGGAAGTCTGTAACATCATTAAAATTCACTTGCAATAATTTTTCCCATTGGCCGTAATGTAAAGAAAAACTTTTGACTGTCCCTGTAATTAAACTATGCATCCGATTTTCATAAAATTGGAAATGGCTCGACAAAATTTTGCAGCAATTATATATTAAAAATTTCAGACCATTCGGAAGGCTGTAAAATCATTAAAATGCATTTGCTATAATTTTTTCCCATTGGCCGTAATGTAACGGAAAACTTTTGGGTGTCCCTGGAATTAAACTATACATCCGATTTTCATAAAATTGGAAATGGCTCGACAAAATTTTGCAGCTATTATATATTACAAATTTCAGACCATTCGGAAGTCTGTAACATCATTAAAATTCACTTGCAATAATTTTTCCCATTGGCCGTAATGTAAAGAAAAACTTTTGACTGTCCCTGTAATTAAACTATACATCCGATTTTCATAAGATTGGAAATGGCTCGACAAAATTTTGCAGCAATTATATATTAAAAATTTCAGATCATTCGGTCGGGTAGTTTTTGCTCTGTTATATGCGGACGGAGAGACAGACGGACGGACAGACGGACGGACAGACGGACGGACAGACGGACGGACAGACGGACGGACAGACAGACGGACTGAACGACGACTATAGGTGCTACGTATTTATATAATTACGAACGCACCTAATAAAAATGTTTTCACACATCTGCTACAAATGTAATAAAATAACTGACGATTTTAATTTATTTTCATATTTAGAGAAATATTTTGAAAAATTATTAAAACTTTAGATTTTAATTGCATATAAAAGCAGTTTTAGTGTAAATATTTTTAAGCATTTTGATTAACTGTCTACAATTCACTTTGAATTTACTTACATAAACAGAACACATTGTAAATAGGGGATGAGATACCATAATTGCTCTAATAATGAATAAACCGTTTTGACATTTGCCCTTTAAAAAAAAAATAACTTGAAAAATTATCGCTTTTTAGGTAGATTTCATATGAAATACTACCTATTGGGATCGTTCCTATGTTGGAATTTCTGAAAATTTTTTCAGATCTACACCGATCATGACCCCTAGAGCCCAAAACCACCCTCAGTAAAAAACTTTATATATCTATCTATCTATCTATGTATCTATCTATTTATATCACTTTCTTCTGGACACAATAACTTTCACAATTCTGCACCAATCTCTTCCAAACTGATACATAAAATCAAGGTGCATAAAATCTCAGTCAAGTTCGTTAATGGGCAAAATCGGACCAAGGGGATGGAAATAGAGAGCGGTTTTGTGAAAACCTAAAAAAAAAAACCCATAACTTCTTTAATTTTGCACATATCGAATCCGTTTAAAGTTTTTATTACTTCTAAAAATAGGGCCGAAAATTTATGTATCACAGATTTTTGATAAAGTTAACAAGTTGGAAATTGCTCGTCAAACGTGGCAAATGAGGTGCGTTCGTACTATAACTAGTTTTATAATTATTTTTTGCACCCCATATTTTACTGAATGTATAATTTTTTGCACTTCATAAAGTGCATAGTTTGATGCATCATTAAAATGCACTTCCAATAATTTTTTCCCATTCCCCGTAATGTAACGGAACACTTTTGACTGTCCCTGTAATTAAACTATACATCCGATTTTCCTAAAATTTGAAATAGCTCAACAAAATTTTGCAACAATTATATCTTTAAAATTTCAGATAATTCAGAAGGCTGTAATATCATTAAAATCCACTTGCAATAATTTTTCCCATTGGCCGTAATGTAACGGAACACTTTTGACTGTCCCTGTAATTAAACTATACATCCGATTTTCCTAAAATCTGAAATAGCTCGACAAATTTTGCAACAATTATATCTTTAAAATTTCAGATCATTCGGAAGGCTGTAATATCATTAAAATCCACTTGCAATAATTTTTCCTATTGGCCGTAATGTAAAGAAAAACTTTTGACTGTCCCTGTATTTAAACTATACATCCGATTTTCATAAAATTTGAAATGGCTCGACAAAATTTTGCAACAATTATATCTTTAAAATTTCAGATCATTCGGAAGGCTGTAATATCATTAAAATCCACTTGCAATAATTTTTCCCATTGGCCGTAATGTAACGGAACACTTTTGACTGTCCCTGTAATTAAACTATACATCCGATTTTCATAAAATTTGAAATGGCTCGACAAAATTTTGCAACAATTATATCGTTAAAATTTCAGATCATTCGGAAGGCTGTAATATCATTAAAATCCACTTGCAATAATTTTTCCCGTTGGCCGTAATGTAAACAAAAACTTTTGACTGACCCTGTAATTAAACTATATATCCGATTTTCATAAAATTTGAAATGGCTCGACAAAATTTTGCAACAATCATATATTTGAAATTTCAGACCATTCGGTTGGGTAGTTTTTGCTCTGTTACATGCGGACAGACGGACGGACAGACGGACGGACAGACGGACGGACAGACGGACGGACAGACGGACAGACGGACGGACTGAACGACGACTATAGGTGCTACGTATTTATATAATTACGAACGCACCTAAAAATGGGCTCAAGGGACGCAAAAAATAGGGTTTTTAGGAGAAAAAAATTCATAACTTCGTCAATTTTCAAGATATCAAATCCAATTAATTTTATCATGAATCTCCTTAATATTATCTACAACTTTTACATTCACAAGTTTTTGATAGGACGAATTCGTACCGCAAAAAAAAATTTAAAAACGAAAACAAAAACAAAAAGAGCGTTTGAAGAAGAAAAAAATCCATAACTCCGTCAATTCAAAAGATATAAAATCCCCATGAATTTATCATATATCTTCTTAATATTGTCTACAACATCTATATAGACAAGTTTTGGATAGGACCAATTCTTACAGCAAAAACAAATTAAAAATACATAGCGGTTGAAGAAAAAAATCATCTTAGTAAGGGTGTATTCAAATCCAAACTGCTTATTTTCTGACTCATTTTACAATTCATTTTTGTTTTCAAAAGCCTCCAATTGGTACCTTTTCTTACTCAGAGACTATATAATGTACCGTAATGGTCAATTTTTTGATAGAGGCAGAATCTATTTTAAATCATGCTGTCAAAGTGGGCCTTTTGAACCGAATTTCCCGAAGCGGATTGTGTCGGAAAAATCATCGTATTAAGGGAGTATTCAAATCCAAACTGCTTATTTTCTGACTTATTTTTAAATTCATTTTTGCTCTCAAACGCATCCAATTGATAGATTCGCTTATTCAGAAACTATATAATGTACCGTAATGATCGATTTTTTGACAGAGGCAGAATATATTTTAAAAAATGATGTCAAAGTGGGCATTTTAAAAGGAATTTTCCGAAGCGATTGTGATAGAAAGAAAAAATATTGTCTTACTGAGAAAATAAATTGTTTATATATCAAGTTTTAATTAATTGAACGAAAATTAAAAACACAGGTCGCTTATAAATCACGTCAACAAGTTTCATGTTTTTCCTATTAAAAATGAATCTGGAGTTATGCCAGAAAATTTCGAGGGTTTGAGCAAAAAAAAATATTTTTTTTTAATACTGTCCTAACATGATTCTGATAAAACCAGTTATTATATAAAAATAAAATAAAAACTCGTCAAAAGCGGCCAGATAAAATTGTTAAAGTGGGTTTATCTCTAATCATGATTTGGTTTTTGTTTGTGAAATTAGTATACTTAACTTCGAAATCTACCTCCGCCTGTAGGCCGGGCCGGCAGGGATTTTTTATGTTATGAAATCTAACTGTATAAGTTTGTCTTTTTTTTTTTTTTTTTTTTTTTTTTTTTTTTTTTTTTTTTGCAAATTTCTCCATAACAGAAACAAAATAAGTATATTAAACATTTTGGCCATATATAACCTTGGCAAATGGAATGATTCAGACATATACACCAATGAGAATATGCTGCAATAACTCAGAAGGTATACAGTTATCCAGATTTATGCTATATATTCAGTAGAGAAATGCATTTTACTTCCTATAAGAGAGTAGATTTTCTTACACAGTGTATTTTTAGGTAATCCTTGAAAATCTTCATGTTATATAAGGTATGCCAAAAACTTTTACTTATTAGTTATATTTTGCAACTTTAAATTACCACAATATAAACATGTCACTAAATTCTATCCTATACTAAGCTTCCTTAAAAATTATAAAAATACATTGCAGTAAGTGATTATTTTTTTAGTATAATTTTCAACTGTGTTCTTGCTAGCTGCAATAGACTGAGAGGCGGTTGCACGAACCATCACCTCATCATGTTCATGGTTCAAACTATCTAGATTAGCATATTAAAATGCCACTGGTCAGCCAAATTGTATCTCAGTGAAAAACACCCTCATTCTCGATTTTAGCAATAGGTACATAGGATTATTATAGTATTTTTCTGAAGCCAAATGTATGAAAACATGGAAAAATGGGAACAGCAAACACATAAGTAAATTTACTAGCAACCACTAAAATTAGGTTTCCAGGTGTTTTCCACCCACATGACTTGGCAGACCAGTTGTATATTAAACCTTGTGGAAATTATAACTTTTCTGACGGCCTTTCCTCAAATCCAAAGGGTTTTAGATATGACATTTTTTCATTCATTTTTGTTGTTATTGAAAAACTCATTTTCTGGGAGTAAACTTAAAGGATTTTTACAATTGTTTATAGCTCAATAGATAATTCAGTTATAAAAAAGAAGAAAAAAAACTCATTTTGATTTATGTTAATTTTAAATGAGTCAAAACATTTCGTCGACTTTTATGGGTATGAAAAACTGCCTTAAAAACATAATAGATCCTAATCCTTCTAATTAAATGAAAGCAAATTTTATTTAAAAAAATATTGTTTCATTTTAAAAAGCAGCATTTTTTTTTATTACAGTCAATTCTGAACTTTACAACATTTTACTTAATAATTTACGTCTAATTTTATACTACTAATTTCATCTTTGCATGTTGAAAGGTTCAGGTTGAAATTCATATTATCAGAAAGTTAATATGTAAATATATATATAGTAAAGCATTTTAATTTTATTTTAAAATATCACTATTATTTGTATCACTACTATTTGCAACTTTAGAATAAATATCACATACAGACAGCCAATTCAAGTGAAGAAATATCAGTATGACATCGATTTCTCTGCTGCTAAAACTGACTGGTTTTCAAATTAACTTTTGAAGAACCCTGGTAAATACCAACTTTATTATCAAGTAATGAAATTTTCTAAATCTATGAAAATGTAAACAAAAATTTTTTAAATTGTTCTATTTTAAATATTCACCCACACACAAAATAAGTTTCCTGAAGACCATGTTTCTTAAATGCAATATTACATTTTCATTTGGTACATCTTAAATTCATGAAAACTCTAGATTGCTTAATTATGCACATATCAAAACAGTGCTTGTAACAAAAAACATGATAGATGAATGTATACAGATTAAGAGACAAATGGAAATGCAACTATTTCAAAATACAAAATTTAGACTTCTTGTTTCACCGTACAAGATGACAAATATCCTGATAAATTCACAGTAATTTCTTTACTTCCTTACTTCTTAACAATGGCATTTGTGAGAAACAAGATCATAATCCTAGTTACGCTGGTGAGACCAAATTACATTGAAAATATGAGATAAATATAAAATTAGCAGTAAAGAAAACACTAAATAAAACAAACAAAAAAAAAATTGACTGTTGCATCACAAATTAAAATGGCATCCAAAGTCTCCAAGTCCATTCACAAGATTTATAACTGGCTTCGCAACCATATTATTTCTTTTCCCTTTGACCCAAGGTGCTTTGCTACCTTTATCCGGATTAATATTGGCAAAGATTCTGAAAAATGAGAATAGGAACGTTTGTAATAAAAGACAGTGATAAAGTTAAAAAAACATGTAAAAAGATATATGATACGCAATTACCACAACAGAGGTTCCCCCAGGCAGTTTCAGGAGGGTGTTGCACCCAATCTGCCTTTTGATTTACAAAATAGCACACCTCTTGCTCCTCATCCAAAGAATTAGCATCCTTCTTGCCTCTCCATTAAAAAAAGTGCTTTTTTTTTCTTTTTTGCATTAAAAAAGTTAGTTACATAGTAAAATCTGACTCAATGTTGTTTTGAAAAGAGATATCTATGTTTTAAATATTAAAAGAGACTTTAAAAATCAAAAAAAGTCCTCTTAAGAGTCCAAACCATGCCTTTGATAATAAAAAAGTGTCCTTTTCTCAAGGGTAACACCCTGTCCTTTTTTAAAATAACGGAAACTCTGCCACAGTTATACCTTTTAATTTATTTTACAGCAGCCTTTTGTAATATAAGAAAAGCTGCACGCAATATAACAGACCCCCCTCCTCAAAAAAAAAGTTAAAAGATGACTTACAATAACTTATATTCTCACATATAAGGATTAGAGTACACACCATTATATAAAAATTAATTTTGTGGAAAAAAATGTTTACTTAATGATCAAGCTTAGGATTCGATGCAGCTTTTATTCTTGAGGCCCATTTTGTGAAAACTAGAATGTACTTTTTTTTAATTTTATTAAACATTTTGTAACGGAAGAAGAAGTCCAATTACTCAAATTTGAACCAAAAATTTATTAACAAAAACTTCTTTACATCCCCTTTCTAAATTTTTTGTTTTTCACTCGTTTTATTTACAAAATTACGCATTTTAAAACAGTTTTTATGAAAAATAACTTTATGATGGGAGCCTATTTTATTAAAAGGAATGTTGTGAAGGGGTATGTTTTATTAAGTTCATATTTGTGAATAGGTTCATTTTATTAAATTTATTTTTGTAAAGGGGCCCATTTTATAAAATTGTTTTTTATGAAGGGGCCCATTTTATTGAATAGATTTTTGTGAAAGGGTCCTAAATTTTGCCTGGATCGACGCCTGAAGCAGCACTGCATTTATAAAGAAATTGATCTACCATTTGGGACGGGTATTTTCAGATGTTCAAATTGATTCTTTGATGATTATTACAATACATAACCGCTCTTTTTACAATTAAATTCTTATCTTCCATTTTCTACATTTCGCACATACGTATACATATACAGTCACTATCGGATATATGGTCACCCTTGCGATCCTGAAAAATATGACCATATAAGGGGGGGGGGGTGACTTTATATGCGGTGTAAACAGGAATTTTACTTTAGACAATAAAATATTATTGTGTTAGTTGTATTAGTAAAATAATGTACAAAGAAAATATGAAAATAGAATTTATAAAAGAAGAGGTATTAACAAGAATTTCTTTACACTTTAATTTTCGAATTAGCTGTAATTGCTTGATATTTAGTATTTTAAACTAGATCCATCTACATTAACTAAAATATCAATTATTGATATTCTAATTGTTAAATGTATTGAAAAATAATTTTACTAGTGTACTTTTATTAAATTTTGGTTAGTAAATACAATGATAAGAATAATTCGGTATTACTTTTCATTGGGTGTTACATTTCTGTAATTTTGATGTATTTCTGAAAATGTATGCATTTGATGTATTAATGCAAAATGAAATATGAGAATGGCTAAATATTGATAGATTAATATAATATAGAAAAAAACTGGAATATGATAATTATAACAGTAATTAAAAATAGTTGTTAAAAATTCAATAAACTTAAGCGATTAAAGAAAAAAAGTTTTTTTTTTTATTTTTCAGTAAAAATTAGGGAAAAAAAGCTTTTTCGAGGAGGAAAAAAAAAAAAAAAGCTTTTTTTTTATAAAACAAGAAAACACATGTCCCACTTTACATTAATCATGCTATTACACAAAATTCATAGTCTACTACTATTAAATATATATATAGATTGCAAGTAAATAAAGATATAAAATGGTTAAGTAAAAATAATTCTCTGTAAAATTTTCATCGAAAAAAGATTAAACATTCTCTGCTCCCCGGCTGGTAAAGATATTTAATGATAACCCAAATTAGAAAACATGCATGAGAGAATCTTTTATACTAGTGTTAATCCTTTTTTATATGTGTAGAGAAAACAAAAATTACTTTTCCCTCCCGAAAATGAAAACATTACACCCGCCGATCTTGGATAGCATGGGCGAGTCCAGCCGACCTCACGAAAGTCACCGGTGAGATTGGTTGCGTAACGTCACGGTAAGTGACCGGTCTCTAACCGGTCGACAGACCTACAGGACGGCACTGGTGTTATTTACTATTGGCGCCATCTGTATTTCGTTGCCGTAATTATTCTTTTATTATTGTTTCATCATGTACGATGCAAATGTAAATAAACTTTCATGTAACCGATCACGTGACCCAACTAACCAAGAATTTTCTTCGGTTAGTTCGGTCTGTCACCGGTCACTTTGGTTACTTGCGCTAAACGACATTGGTTGCAACCCGGTTAGCAGCACTGAACGCTTTGATGACTAACCGATCTCACCGGTCACTAACCGGTGGCTCCTCTGGACGCGCCCCATATAGGCCTATCGTGCAATCGCAGAAATAAACATGGTTTTATGTAAATCAAACATTTATTTAAAATAAATACAACGTTCATTATAAAAATAATTGCAAAATAAAGCTGAATAACTTATCTTTTTTTCACAATTGTAACGGAAACATGGAGTAATAAAAAAAAAAAAAAAAAAAAAAAATCAGGAAATCACTGTAAACAAAACAACATGCTGATCGCAGGAAAGCAAAGGCAAACTGCTTTCAAGGTCGGTATGAAGATGTTTTCAGTTCTCTCCTTCTCTTGAACTATGAATCAACGTTGTTTATTATTTGTGTGTGTTTTTTGCTGCGGCTAAAAGTCAGTATGACCTCAAATGATCGCAAAAATCCATTCTAAACGTAGCCCGATCATTGATAACCGATGATAACATAAAATCAACAAGGCTGTCGCCGGAATTCTTGTACAGAGATATTCCGTTTTTTGGTGCGTCTACTCCCAGATACGGAAACTCTGAGAGTTCAAGGCCAACAGAAATCGGAACATTTCCTGAAATTCCAGGAAAAGTAACAGTTTCTAAAACTGAATTTTTCAGTTAAAAGAGGGAAAACTCACAGAATAACACCTGTTAATTTCAGGACATTTTTTAGGTAGCTTTCATTACAAAAAGCTACCTATTGCAGCCGTTCGGAGGAAAACGATTCCGAAAAATTTTGGTATATTTTCACCGATCATGACCCCCAGACCCCGAAACCACCCTCCGTTAAAAATTGATATATATATATCCATATAGGGTCATTCCACGTAAAATGAGCAAAAATTTAAAAAAAGTCGTGGCCACATAGTAACAGATTTTAATAAAATTTGATATACAGGTTCAATTCATATTCAAATAGAGCTCTGCAAAATATCTTCACACAAAAATAAATTATTTTAGCAGTTTTGGACATTTAAAAAACTTGTGATAAAGAATGGCATGTGTGCAAACGTCCAAAGTTGCAGTTTTGAAGTTCTGTATCTTGAAAACTATTTAACTGAAATGAATTTTTTTTTAAATAATGTAACCTCTGAAAAATTATCTTCTTATTTATTGAGAAATAATAATCTGGTAACACCATGATTATTCCTTAATTGGTTGTAAAAATTGAAAATTTGCAAATTTTGAGAAAATTAAAAACGTAATAAAAATTAAAGGAATTCAAAAACATCTGAGAAATTAATGCCTGATGTAGTGTTACATATTAAGATCGAATTACTAAAGTTTTTAAGTTGCCATGTATTTACTTAACCTTTAAAAAATTTTAGAAACTTAAAAAAAAAAATGACAAAATCGAAATTTTCCCTCTTATTGACAGGTAAAAAAAAACAATGAAGGAAATGTCCCACATGACAGTTATTGCACAGACATAAAGATCAATAAATCCATAATCTGATAAAAAAATTTCAAGCATGCCTTTTTGATTCCTAACGTCACAAAATTGGGTTAAAAAAGGCAATATTAACTATATTCCATGAGCTACTTTTTTTAAATTCGCGCGCGTTTCTTAAAATATTGCACGATTTCAAGGTGAAAAAATTTAGTGCTACCGTCTATTTTCTGTATGTGGGTTTAGAAATTAATATATAATTTTCTGTTCAATTGAGCTTTTTTTCTACTTTAATTAAAGATCTTCTTGAGGAAAAAATAAACTGAAAGCAAGTATAAAAGATTTTATATTTAAAATATACACTGTTATCTATAATATTAAAAGAATTAAAAGTTAAACAAGCTTTCTTTCACGTCGAAACAAGTGATAGAAATATTGCATTTTATCCTCAACATTTTTTACTATTTATTTTTTTCTCATTAAGTAATAAAAAAGGCAAGAATTAAAGTTTAAATATTTAATATATATACTTTTAGCTATAACGTCAAGCAATTTTGATATTGTCAGAGGTGTCCTTCATCTCCATAGAAACGTTACATTTTTCCCTCAAATTTTTTCAAAAATAATTTTTTTCTCATTAAGGAATAAAAATACAATTACTAACTTACGTCAATCTGTTACTTATCATTCATTCCTAATTATAAATAATTTTTAATATAGTCTTTGCATTCTTAAGGCTAATAACCAAAATTGAAACTTCAAGCATGTAGCCAAAACCACGATTTTGCATCCACTTTTAATAGAAATTTTAATACTTAAATAGACAATCCTAAAATCTGTTATTTTACATTTACTCATAAATAGATATGATCTACATACAAAATGATTTTCGTTAAAATCTGTGACATGTCTGTCACAGGTGATTTGCTCATTTTGTATGGAATGACCCAATATATATATATATATATGATCTTTGGCCCTGTAACTCTCGTATTTATGAACCGATTTGGATAAAATTTCGTGTGTACATAGTACATACCAATGTCTCGACTGAGTTCGTTGGCCATCTTCATCCGCCATCTTGTTTCAAAATGGCGGCCATTTAAATTTTTTTAATTAAAATTTTAAATTAGGCACAAAAATATTAGACATTGAAAGAGATTTTTTTCTTATGTGTTTGGGCTTGATACAAAGATTCTGAAGCATTTTTAGTTTCGTCTATATCTTAAAAAATGGCTGAGTTATAGCACTTTGAATTTCTAGCCTGGGTGACATTTTAAAACGATCTGATTTTTGTCAGGCGATAATACACGTATTTATGAACCGATTTAGATGTGACAAAGAATGTGCATAGTACATAGCAATGTCTCGACCGAGTTCGTTGGCCAGCCTCATCCGCCATCTTGTTTCAAAATGGCGGCCATTTAAAAATTTAAAAAGTCCATCCGGCCAGTGCCGGGAGGAAGAGGTAGCTTTCATATTCCTTATTTTAAAAAAGCCAACTTATATCATTCAAACACACGAAGCTCAATTTAGTGGAAACCGAATATAGGAGATTCAATACTAATTTTCATCAATATAAAGAATGAGAATTTCGCGAAATCAGTCAGCTTTATCCAAGCTGCTTTTCTTTAAAATAACTTATATTTGGCTGCTAAATTCGGCGATTTCTTAAAGTGCCTGCCATTTCAAGACAACATGGTGGATGAGGCTAACCAGTGAACTTGGTCGAGACCTTAGTAATTGCTGGGCACATGCTCACTCATATCGGAATCGGTTGATATATACGAGTGCTGTCGCATGCAAAAAATCAGATTTTTCAAAATGTCACCCAAAATAGAAATTGAAACTGCTATATCTGAGCCATTTTTTAAGGTAAAGACAAACAAAAAATGCTCCTGAATCCTTTTATCAAGGTCAAATACTTGAGAAAGAAACCTTTTTCAATTTATAATTTTTTTGCACTTCACTTTAAATAATTATATAATTTTTAATTTAATGGCTTCCATTTTGAAACATGATGGCTGATGAATCTGGCCAGCGAACTTGGTCGAGGTATTGATGTATACTATCCACATGCCTTCTTACATCGAAATAGGCGAATACGTGTGTTATCGCGTGACAAATACAAGATTGTTTCAAAATGTTAGCCATGCGAGAAATTCAAAGTGCTATAATTCAACCATTGTTTGAGATATAAACAAAAGAACAAATTTTCAGAAACAAAAACTGCTCCGAAATCTTTGTATAATGGCCAAACACATAAAAAATTCTTTTTCATTTTCCAATTTTTTAATACCTCATTTTAAATTTTAAATTTAATTATTTTAATGGCAACCTTTTTGAAACAAGATGGCGAATGAAGCTGGCCACCGAACTCGGTCGAGACATTGGTATGTACTATGTACAGACCAAGTTACATCCAAATCGGTTCATAAATACGCCTGTTATCGCTTGACAAAAATCAGGTCGTTTTAACATGTCAGCCACAATAGAAATTCAAAATGCTATTACTCAGCCATTTTTTTAGATATAGACGAAGCAAAAACTGTTCCGGAATCTTTGTATTAAGGTCAAACACATACGAAAAAAATCTTTTTCATTTTCCAATTTTTTGGTATCTCATTTTATTTTTTTTTTAAATTATTTTAGATGGCCGCCTTTTTGAAACAAGATGGCGGATGAACCTGGCCAACGAACTCGGTCGAGATATTTGTATGTACTATGTACACACAAAGGTACATCCAAATCTGTTCATAAATACGCCTGTTATTACGTGACAAAAATCAGGACATTTCAAAATGTCAGCCAAGCTAGAAATTCAAAATGCTATAACTCAGCCATTTCTTAAGATATATACGAAACAAAAACTGCTCCGAAACCTTTGTATAAAGGTCAAATACATAAGAAAAAAATATTTTTCCATTTTCAATTTTTTGGTACTATATTTCAAGTTTTAAATTTTTTTTAAATTTTAAATGGCGGATGAAGCTATCCAACGAACTCGGTCGAGGCATTGGTATGTACTATGTACACACGAATTACATTGAAATCGGTTCATAAATACGCCTTTTATCGCCTGACAAAATTCAGGACGTTTGAAAATGTCAATCACGCTAGAAATTCAAAATGCTATAACTCAGCCATTTTTTAAGATATAGACGAAACAAAAACTGCTCCGGAATCTTTGTATAAAGGTCAAATACATAAGGAAAAAATATCTTTCCTTTTTTTTTTGGGGGGGGGGGGGGTACCACATTTCAAATTTTAATTTTTTTTTGAAATTTTAAATGGTCGCCATTTTGAAACAAAACGGCGGATGAAGCTGGCTAACGAACTCGGCCGAGGCATTGGTATGTACTATGTACCCACCGAATTAAATCGAAATCGGTTCATAATTACGAGAGTTACAGTGTGACATAGGTCAGATATATATATATATGTTATATAAAAAATTTTTCTATTACTATTCATTTAAATTATTCTAAATTGCCGGCCTATTCATTATTTCCTTTTTTTTAATACGCTCTATTATTTATTTCTAGCTAAATTCCTCTATTTTTAAAAAGTGTATCTTAATAATAGATTTATTCCAAAACGTAATCTAAACTTTTAATCCCTTCATTAATTTTTATCGTCTACCAAACTGTAAAGTTCTGAACGCAGTTACTTATTTTTCGAATGTTTATCAAAGCCATTTTTACTTTTTTATTCTATTTCATATCTTTTTCCCGCCAGCTGGGGGACAACCTTTTCACATCGAAATCATTCCATTATCGGCGCTTGAATTCTTTCCTGTGACGTTTCTTGATCGCTCTCCATTGGCTAAGTGTCAGATCCCAGTTTCACTTCGAGGCTCGTTCGTGATTTTCGTTGGTTTAGCTTGAAGTTTTCATTTCAATCGGAATTCCTCCACGCATTCTCATAAATAGCGAGAGCATGAGCTCAGAACGAGAGATTCTGGTGCTGTGATTGTTTACATAACCTGTGACCCGGTGTCCTTAGCCATGTAGAATATTCATTTCGTAAATTAACGCTATTTAGCATGAGTAACTAGTTTATGCTCGAGTGGAATGCTCTGATTTCTCATCTGCGTGAATTGTTCAGTGTTGGTATGTTCTGATGGAATAAAGAGTTGTTCTATGATTACATTTCCATGTGTTTAATTGGGAAAACCCCATATTTCTTCATACGCCTTTTTTCGCCACTCACGCTGCCTTGTTTTCATAATGAAATAATAAGTGTTTGATTGGACTATAGCAGTGGCGTGGCGTCCGGTCATCGCTGGATGCGGCGATGACCAAGCAATATTTTAAAACTCTTAATAAGCTTTTAAAACTCTACGATCCAGTTTTAGCAGAACATTTGGAGTTCATGTATAAGTGAAGGTAAGATTTAAAGTTTCTTTTTTGAACATTCAACCATTGAATTTTAGAGTTAATAATTTTTCACCACAAACTTAAATAATTGCGATGACCACCGAAAATTTTCACGCCACGCCACTGGACTATAGAAATATTATCATCGCTCTACAGCTGTTATATTTTCACAGAGTTGATAACTCCACTAGCAATGCTTGTGCTAAGTGGTAGGATTGTTTACAACATCACCAACGGCTGATTAAAATGTGGTATGACTCCAGTAATACGTAATAAGCACGATGTGATATTTCAACTACACCCATTAAATTGTTTCGTAACATATATATATATATATACATATATATATATATATATATATACATATATATATATATATATATATATATATATATATATATATATATATATATATATATATATATATATATATATATATATAAATTTTGAACGGAGGGTGGTTTCGGGGTCTGGGGGTCATGATCGATGAAAATATACCAAAATATTTTGAAATTGTTTCCTCCGAACGGCTGCAATAGATAGCTTTTTGTAATGAAAGCTACCTAAAAAAAATTTAATTTAAAAGTGAGGTAAAAAATAATTAGAAATTGAAAAAGATTTTTTCCTTATGTGTTTGAGCTTGATACAAAGATTCCGGAGCATTTTTTGTTTCGTCTATGTCTAAAAAAATGGCTGAGATATAGCACTTTGAATTTCTAGCATGGCTGACATTTTGAAACGATCTGATTTTTGTCACGCGATAATACGCGTATTTATGAACCGATTAGGATGTGACAAGGCATGTGAATAGTACATAGTAATCTCTCGGCCGAGTTCGTTTGCTAACTTCATCCGCCATCTTGTTTCAAAATGGCGGCCATTTAATTTTTTTTAATTTAATTTAAAATGAAGTACAAAAATAAAATTAGAAATTGAAAAAGATTTTTTTCTTATGTGTTTCAGCTTGTTACAAAGATTCCAGATTATTTTTTGCTTTGCTTTTATCTAAAAAAAAAGCCAAGATATAGCAGTTTCGAATGTGTGTGACATTTTTAAAAATCTGATTTTCTGCCTGCAACAGCACTCGCATACATCAACCGATTTAGATGTGAGTGATTATATTATATTATATGTGATTATATTACTATATAAATGATTAAGGATTCTATTATGATATACAGAATTATGAAGACAAGATTTAAAATAAGTAAATGTATCATCTTTGAATTTAAAATTTTTACTTTTATCATACAGATGAGTCATTATTTTGTTTTCTTTTATATAATTTTAAGATCTAAAAAGTTAATTGTATTGTTAGATAGGAGCTTTCCCGTTAATTCTAAATTTGTAGGATAATCTACTGGAAATTGAGAAATATTAGTTTGATTAGTTTTAGATTAGTGGCAATTAAAATTATGTCATCATTATAACAATATAAATGTAGATTACTATTAGTTAAAGTACGTTCATAGTGATTTAACTTTAAGTCTGATAATAAATTAGATGTACAACATCCACTTGTGGTATACCGACGTTCTGTAAATATAATGTGTTATCTTGCAAAATATAATTATTATAGATAATGAAATTTGTAATAGATTTAAAATAAGCTATATCTATTTTAAATGGTAAATCCAGTTTATGTTGACTCTTTTTAAATGATGCATTTATAATGTTATGTAGATCTAATAAATCTATATTATTAAAAAGATCTTTGAAATCATATGTCGTTATATCGTTTACACATTTAAGATTTTCCATAATATTGACCGGTTAACAGCTATTTTTTATACAATGTGCATTATCAATGGTTGTTGTTTGTATATATATTTGATTGAGAATTTTTAATAGAACTTTATTGGGTATATTATTATATGTATTGCATCCAATAGTTACAGTCCTAAATTTAATTGGTTTCTTATGAAATTTGGGTATAAGAACTAAATAAGGATAATAAAAGTTAGTGGAGAAAATATTTAATTGTTTATAATAACTTTGAATATTACGATTGTTTACTATTTCATTTTCATTAGTTTTTTGAAAAATATATTTATATATATGTATGTATATATATACTCTTATGTGATTTCTTTCACGTGTTAATATTATACGACTTATAGCTAGAAATAATACGTAACATTTCTTTTATTCCTTTATTCAACATTTGTACATATCTTTTATTTAATTTTTTTTCATCATTTTTTGAAAAAAAAAGTAACTCAAACAGTTTGTTTTAAGAACATTTACAAATAATTAACATTTAGAAATACATTATTTCTTTTAAAACATGAATGCATATGAAAAACTTTTGTTAATGTATTTTCCATAAAAATTAGAGATTTATTAATAAGACTTTTGTAATAGTATGACAAAAATTCGCTTTTATCATATGTTAACTACTTTTACGACGTTAAACATTCTTTTAATCGTTAGTAAATTTATGAATTTTTCAATCACGAAAGGAAATAATAAGTGTTTAAGAAATGTTAATGTAAGTAATTTAAGAATATTGTTCAACCTATTAAATATCTACAAAATGATATACATATAAATAATAAAATGAGAATCACTAAAACTTGGTGTACAATAAATTAATGTGTATTAAATTTCAACTATAATTTGCAAATTAAAGACATATTTCATAGCTACAAAATCAAGTATTTAAATTCTTTCTTGTGGAAAATTAAAAGTGCAGAATAAAAATAACCCATATCCAAAATCTTAGAAAAATCGAAATTATTGCTTATTTTAATCAAAATAAAGTACAACCACATCATAATAGCAATCAATTTTATTCCAGCTTTGAATATGGTAAAGCTAATTATCATTTTTCACCTCTCAAAAGAATGATAGAATAAAATTCCTCCGTCCATCATGAACAGAACGAAGGCCTTAAATAGGCACGAGCAAAATAAATTGGTTGATTTACTTTGGGGCCTTCCAAAAATGATGTCACGCTTGGAGGGGGGGGGGAGGGGGTTCATGAAATTGTGACAGTTTGTGACAAGGGGGTGAAAGGGGGGTAAGAAGAAATGTGACACCACACATTTTGGTTAAAATAAAAGCATTAAAAAACAGCAGATTAAATTTTGAAGTTATTTAAAAATTAATGCATTTTGTATTCATAAAGTAAGGGTAAGATTTAAAGCCAAATACATGAAATTCCGCTTCAAATTCCAAAATACTACTGCTTTCAAGTCCTCTTTTATATTAATATTTATTACTATTGTATATTAATTATGCTTTTCATCCTAACCTTATAACCTTATTTTAAACTTATTTCATCCAAAATAAGTACACGAATCATTTCTATAGTTATGCTCACAAGTGTCATTAAAACCCATAGTTGAAGTTTAAAAATAAAATCTATAACGCAGTGCTTTGTTTCTGAACTGCAAATATAGGTTTATGTAATATAGCGTGACATGTGACAAGAGGGTGGGGGGGGGGGGAGGTAAGGTGAAGTGTGACACTTTGTGACAAAGGAGGGGTAGGGGGTCATAAATATTGAAAAAAAGTGTGACATCATTTATGGATCACCCCTTTGTTTTATTTAGGGGCATGTTTTAATATTTCTTAGATATGTATTTCAAAAAAGTATAAAAAGAAAATCCGAAAAATTAGCGATTGGCCTTATCTAAAATCCTAGTTCCACTCATTGTGAATAGAGAAATAGAAATTATTAATAAATGAAACAATTCCCCCGTCCACCATGAACAGAATGAAAGCCTCACGACAAGAAAAATAAATTGGTTAATTTATTTTGTTTTATTTCCTGGCACATTTATTTTAATATTTCTTAAACAGGTATTTAAATAAAAGTATAAAAAGAAAATCCGAAAACATGACAATTGGCTTCAAGTAAAATCATTGTTACACTTGTGAAAAGAAATTTGAAATTCTAAATAAATAAAATGCAAAATCTTATATAAAAAATACATAAAAAATAAAGTTTAACCATTAATTGGGTAAAAACATTTGCAGTATATTAATTCTATTCTTGCATTTTTGATAGTTTAAATAAAATTCAACTTACTTGAAATATACAAAATGATACAGCAAAATGATTACACGCAACATTTAATAACAAAAGAACCATTTTTATTATTTTTTTTTAATTTGCGAATTCAAGGAACGTTGCCCAGTTGCACAATGTTATATAAAATTTTCTCTTGTACAAATAGAAGCAGAATAAATATTGCCTTCGATGAAAATTTCGGAAGAATCGATAATTACATTTTTTTTCTCATCCACATGATAATCGTAATCAATATTTACCCCAGCTTTAAAACAGGAAAAGTTAATTATGATTTTTTAAATCGCGAAAACATTCTTCCGTCCAACATAAACAGAAAGAAATCTTCAGTTTTTCACGAGAAGAATAAATTGGTTAATTTATTTTGCCTCATTTGCGAGAACATTTTTTTTAAATATTTTTCATACATGTATTTAAATGAAAGTAAAAAAGTAACTCCCGAAAAATGGCGATTGGCCGCACGTAACAAAGAAAATGAAAGAATTATTCGCAACATGAAGAAAGGAATATACATTACTAATAAATAAAATGAGTTTATATGGAAAAAAACATATAAAAATAAAAGTAAGCTTAAACATATGAATTGAAAGCAAACTCTACACTGAGAAAAATGGCACTTTCAAATCTGTGTAAATCTATGTTTTTTTTTTTTTCAAATATGACGACCAAATGCGTTGAATTCTGAAATACCAAAAATACTCAGTTTCAAATAAAATTACTTTTCTTTCGTTAAACGTAGTAAATTTTACCACGGTAGTTGAATTTATTCATATTATATCATTTGTTATGATTTCGAACGAAACGCTACTTTCAGTAATAATTTATAAGATGAAATGTGACGAACTACATTTTTATCGTATTCGCGGAAGAATACTTAAAAGCCGTCGTAATACAATCGCGAAAACGTACATTTTATTTTTCAACCTTCGAAATCGAAGAATGGATGAATTCGTAAAGGAAAGACTTTGCAGGGGGGATATGATAGCCATCAACAATATATAAATACAAATGTCATGTATAATCGTGAATAAACATCATGAATAAAGTGTTATGTGTTCATATTTGAGTATGTCCATGTTTTCAGAAATGAATATGTGCATGTTTCAAACTTGAGTAATTTTGTTTCGGAGCCATTTTGACTCTGCGACTCAGATTTGACTCAGATTTGAATATTTTTTATTAAGTTTTGAAAATGTCGTTTCTAGAGTGTACGATGCATTAATTCAGTTTTTATGCTTTTCATAGATTAATTAAAGTTAAAAATACTTATTATAAACAGCGTGAAAAAGAAAAATAAATATCCACAATATTTAATCCAACAGAAACATTTTTTTTTTCTGCAGTTTGAGCAATGATGGAAATGTTCATAATTGCGCTGTATTATATGAATCTTTTTCGTCGAGAAATAGGTAGTAAAGTAAAAAAAGTCTTCAAAGGAAATCTTAGAAGAATTGATACACATATTTTACCACAACCACATCATAGTAGTAATCAATTTTATTCCAACTTTAAATCTCGAAAAGTTAATTATCATTTATCACATCACGAAAGAATGATAGAACAAAATTCTCCCAGCTATCATGAATAGAATAAAATCCTCAAATTCCCACGAGACGAGTAAATAGGTTTATTTATTATGCCTATTTCCTGGCAAAATCCTTTTAATAATTTTATACATGAAATCAAATGAAAGTAAAAAAAAAAAAAAAAAAAAAAAAATCTCTAAGCACGGCGAGTTGCCGCACGCAATTTAGAAAAAAAAAATAAAAATACACGCATTACGAAATGAGAAATATAAATCACAAATAAATGAAATGCAAAAGATTATGTGGAAAAGAAAGAGAAGAGGGGAAAAGAAAAGCATGAATTCAATGCGTATTCTACCGCGCATTAATTTGATTCGTGTGCTTTCATAGGCTAATTAAAGTCCAATCTCTTTGCATATAAAAAATCATACAGTAAAAAAAAAAGTAACATTTAATACTAAACGATCCATTATTTTTTTCAATTTTAAATTTTGCGAAACTTGTGCAACTGCACATTCTTGTTTTAAGTTTTATCCTTAAGAAATAGAAGTCAGATTAAAAATAGCTTCTGCAAAAATGTTGGAGAAATCAATAATTACACTTTTTTTCAGAACAGCATCATTATCGTAATCAATTTTGTTCCAGGTTTATATCTGGAAAAGGAAAATATCATTTTTCACATCACGGAAAAATGGTTGAATAAAATTCTTTCGCCCATCATTGAAATTGTATTTGCAAGGGAATAAAAAATTATTTAACTTATTTTACCTTATATAGTGCCACTGTTATCATAATACTTTTAAACAAAAATTCAAATAAGAATGGGAATAAAATAAAACTTTCTTAAATCGCAGCAATTGGCCGCACTTGAATGAACCATGCACTAAGAAAATATAAACATAATTTATAACCACTTAAAATGCAAAGGGAATTGCGCAAAATAATAGAAGAAACATAAGGCTTAAATTGAATAATAAATCAAAAGTAAAATTATTAAATTTATGTTCTTGGAGAAAAAAAGTCTTCAATGATTTATCAAGTTTACCAAAATCTTAAAAAAAAATGTATAATTGAAAAAATTGTGGTTATCGTGTTTCATTACTTCTATTATTGATAAACATTATAGAGTTCATTTAGAAAGCTACATTAACGTTTATTTCGCATCCCTTTTCTAAATAATTAAATGAAATATGTAAATTTTTGAATAGTGACAGATTCACCTCATAGAAAATCTTCAGTATTTTTGCAACATTTTTCATTAAAATTTAGATCATTTTACTTTTTTCGATATTAGCAATAAATTGTTAAAATAATTCCCTCGAATAATTTTTATTTAACGTGTTCAATTTTGTTTCAATAATGTTATAGCACACAAAAAAAGAATTAAGCATATGTATAATTCTCAAACACTTTGCAACATTTTAAGTACCGTATATACTCGCGTATAAATCGATAAGTAGGATATTTTAGAAAATTCCATCAATCAAAAATCTCATTTTTATAAAGCTAAATGTTCTTTTATGTATATAAATAATAAATATTTATTTGGATAAGCTCTTTAATCAGAAAGTAAAAAAACGCGATTTAAAGCTTCGTGAACTACTACTCATCATTATTCATCTACGTTTAATTTAAACAAAACGAATATACTTAAAAATCTTAATCGTTTGGATATTAAAGCCTTTACTTTGTCAGAATCATTATTTACTAAGAATGCCAATTTGTAAGTTTTGTCAGCTTGACTAGTCACCTACTCTAGTGAATTATTAATTAATTGCGCTGTCTAAATTCGGTGCAATTAATTTTCTCAGTCGCCAAGCTAATAAGTTCGGAATGTAACGCAATTAAATAACACTTGCTAAATTAACTGATCATCTATCCATTTTCAAATTACAGCATGCGGCAATTTCCAATAACTCGCTTGAAGCATTTTAACTTAGATAATATAGAATTTCAAGATGGTCAATTCAAAATTACCGGTGTTCTTAGCATGTCACTTACATTTGCGAATTAAATTTTCTTGTGTTCTTTAGATTTAGAATTATTTCTTTAAGAATCGTATTTACACTTTTGAAATTTCTAATCTGAATTTTTATTTAACAAAAATATATCATGTATCAGCGCTTGAATATTAGAAATTAATTTCGAATCCGTCGAATAAATGTTTAGTTCATAATTTTGCTACTGAATTCCTAAATTAGCTGTTGCCTAAAATAAAATAATTTCCCTCGTTTAACTCAAAGCACTTGAATCAACAGACCAAATTTAAAATAAAACTATTTGACTTTCTATTAATGTGTTTATAAATTCTTTTAAATATATATATATATATATTTATATATTTACCGTTATGCGTTTAATATAAAAGTTTATAAAATAATAATATAATATAAAATATAATAATATAATATAAAATATAAATTATAATATAAAATACTGTCTCAAATTAATAATAAAAAATATTTATACATACACTATTAAAAAAAAAACAACCTTAATTTTAATATTTTTTTTAAATAAAAAGTGGTATTAGAGTTATTTTAAATTCAGTTACTATAATTGCTTCTTTTAAGCATATTCCACTCTTTGAATCTCTTCATTTACAGAGTGCATGAGCAGAACATATGCAAAACTTAATTGTAATTTATGTGTTTATTTTATTATTAACTAGTGAAACACCAGCTAAAATAGAGAAAAACTCAATGCAAAGTGCAAATAGAATAAATTTGTTTGTCATTTTAAAATTTAAAAGACACTATCATGAGAGAATCAAAGTAACATATTAATTAAATATACTGCGCAACCTGAAAGACACATATAAAATGTCGCTCATATGAAAGTTAGACTGCTGTCGGTTTCATGAACGATAAGTTGGTTACATATACTCTGTTACATATACTCTGTTACATATACAGAATAAAAAAAGACATATACGGAACATAATAACTTGACATAGTTGTCATAAAACTTAAACCAGGCGTCATTGCGATTTACGAGATTTTGAAATCTTGTTAGAACCTTCGGAGTTGTTCGTGGGAGTATGTTTCAACGGTGGTGCGGACTTCATTATTGTTTAAGAAAGTCTCCCATAGACATTTGTATATCGAACTGTGAGAGGTCAGGCACGGCCTGACGTCACGGGCTACCTTCAGAGAAAAGCCTTTTTTGCTTCTCCCGCCTAGAGCTCCTTTAATAAAGACTAGTTTAGGAAACAGTGTACTTGTGGAGCCTGGGACCCTTGTCCCACATCCCCGACACATAAGGTGATGGAAGTTAACTGATAGAATAAATTCATAGCTGGTAGCAATGAGAATGGAGGACATACTTGTAAAAAAATTAACAGAACTGCTAGGGAAAAGAGCTCATAAAAATAAAATGTCTAAGTGGATGTTTAAGTATCGCATTACAACAAGTAGATATATTTTTGTATTTTATAAAATTAAAAAAAAAAATTATAAGGTTTTTTCATAAAGTAAGAAGTAAAATAAAAATTGAAGGTAAGGGATGTTAGCAATGAAAGTGAAAAGGGGTAGTGTAAGCCTAAGTGCCGATGAACTTGCGTTTTGGATCCGCTCAAGTTCTAAGCCTAAGCACAGATGAACTTGCGTTTTGAATCTGCTCAGGTTTTAAGCCTAAGCGCCGATGAACTTGCATTTTGGATCCGGTCAGGTTGAAGTTAGGTTACTGGAAATTATGCCGTCAAAAAGTCAGGGCATTTAATACAGACGGATTCATTCCCGCCTTTTATAGGCCCGGGACCAAAAACCAAGCTGTAACGGGTTAGCATTAGCCAATAGGGGAAAGCGACATATAACGGAAATACCAGCTGTGGCGGAACTCTAATGTTGTGCAGGAACTCAATATTTCGGTTATTTTTGGGAAAAAAGATGGATATCCGTCAGTTTCACTTATAGGTACCTTACTCCCGCCTCAGAAGGAATTCATGGCGTCAAATGACGTCATCTCTAGTCGGCTGATAAAGTTCTAGTCATATCCGCCCTCTACCAGGATGTCTCTCTGCGCCGATTCGTGATTGTTATTTACAGTTTTTGTAAGATGGTGCAGGTAACGCTGATAATGTTTGAACGCATCAATGATATGATCCATACCAGCTACTTTGCTTTCACAGCCATTTACCACGTTCTGCTAATATCGTCTACCTCATTGAAAACAAAGCCCTCTATTGCCTCATACGTAACGTTCTGTCACTTCAAACAAGAATGTACTATCAGAGATATTTATTTCTACTTGGATGATCCTTTAAATTATAGAATTTTACTATCCTACTTAATATTAAAGCGAAATTTCCAATTCCATTTCATTAATTATATTATTACTGTAACTTATAACTCATATATATTACTCATATATACTCATATTCATAAGGGAAATTAAAAAAAACATCGGGTACTATTTGTTTACGCGTTTAAAGAAATTATATTACACGAGACAAAAGAAAGAAAATTATAAATATTAAAAAAGAATTTTATAAAATAGGTAAACATTAAATAATAATTCCTATAAAATATTTGAGTCACCTAATTTTTCAAAACATGTAGTAATAACATTTTGCTTCTGTGTCGGCCGTGCTGAAAATATCTCTTTTGAAGTGGCTTTAAAATTTTGTTAGAGAAATCATTTATGGCAAAAGTTTCTGAAGATTATCTAATGCTGCACTTGCCTGAGAAACTAATTAATTTGTAAAGCGTCTTTTGCATGGTTATCTTATTTGTTTATCTCTCAATATCATCTTGAGAATTTTTTGCAGAAGTTATCATTTCAGATGTAAGGTTTTCATGATACTCCGTATATTCTTTGATATTTTCTTCATCTGAAATTCCTATTCCCTATTTAAATAACTATATCTCCAAAGGATAGGAAACCGCATATACTGATGAAACTTTCTGTTACAATTTTCTGCACCGAAAAAAAAAAGAGAAAACATTTTTAAAAACAGTTCTCAGTGCCGCAACTTCGAATTGTTCTACAAATTTAGGTTTTTCTGTTTCGTCTGAAATTGTCAGTCTCTATTTTGTATCTTTTGTTAAATGCTGCACAACTTTTTAAATTATTCAATTCATGTGATGAATTTTCGAACTAATTGAATGGCGCCACTGTCTCTGATATTTATTTCTATGAGAAAGTTAAACGACATATTTGTCGTGCATCTCTGTCTTTTGTATTTTCCAAAATATTAGAAAGGCATCCTTCGGTATGATTAATAACCAGTAACTGAGATACTCATTATTCACACAGGGCTCAAATTCTTACAAATGAAAAAAAAAAAAAAAACATTTAGTTATTTTCTCCATTTGGAATTTACTAATAAACGTACAATTTTCTGGAATTATAGTAACATTAAATATATTTCTCTCTGTTTTTTGCTTGAAGAATATTCCATATCAAATTCATAAAAAATTCAGCTTTGCATCGATAAAAGTATGTCAAATAACAGATTATTCAATAAACTTTTTAATTACTTGGAACACTGCAAGTATTTTATTTAAAAATTAATACATTAGAGTAATATTTCAAGTATTTGTTATTTCTAGATAATACTATAATTAATAAATGACGTTTACACATTGATTTATGTTTACAGTTTTTTTTTTTTTTTTTTTTTTTTTTTTTTTTTTTTGTGAAACGTACATATTTGATTTAGAGTAATAATATCTTACAAAGAAGTGAACAGAAAATTTCGTTTCCTGATTTCTTTCGAATGCGACAAAAGAATGTAGCAAACGAGATTATGTTGTTACATTGTATAGTGGTACAGTAATATATATATATATATAAACTGAAAGTTGGTCACAATATGTTGATAATTAGATCGAATGATAGATTATACTGAATATTTATTTACTTTTTCAGCTTTTTCTCTTTGTAATAATCTTATCGCAGCTAAATGTTTCAAAACTTTGAAAGGAGTCAGTTTCTGATCAATAGTTTAATCATCTTTTTATGCTTGTGTATACCATTGAAACATTTAATGTTTACACCTTTAAAAGAAGAAAAAGACAAAAATACGAAATTATTTTATTTATACGAAATTTGCTTTTATGTAAAATAATTCTTATGAGTAAGACACATAAATTAAAAAATATATAACACTTTATTTATGCATTTAGTTTCTCTAACTGTGCAAATGGAATATAAATTTAACCCCTTGCGCTCTGAAACTGTGAGTGGATGTATGCCACTAGCCACCACCATTGCCGCATCTCGATGATTTTTTTTTTTTTTTAGAAATTTTTAATTTTCATCACAAAATTTTAATTGGTAATTTTCTTTTACATTATTTATGTAAAATCAATCATCTCGTAAAGCAAAAGTAAGAGTTAAAACTTTCTGGTGAGAATTCGGAATATTTAATTAAAAAAATCAAGAAGATATTATGATCTGCATACGTCATTGTCGGAAATGATCAAAATGACATGAAGTACGCTACGTACGTCAGAGATCTCAAGAGGTTTTAATATGTTTTTCAAATCAGCATTTTAAACTTTGCATATCTTATATCATAATAATGTTTAAATTATACTATAATAAACAATGTAGAAAATTGTATTTATCTGGTGTAATTTTTAATTAACTAAAAATAATTTTCACACATTTTTCTCATTAAGTGCACTCTGATTTACTAATTAATTGATTTCGCATTTGTTTAAATTAACATGATTCAATATTTTTGCTTCATTTCAACAAATAGATGAATTATATGAAAATAAGCAAATATATTACTTATTAGGGGTAAAAAAAAAATTAAAAACCTGATTATCGTAGGTAAAATTAATTTTACGCATAAATTTTAATAATGTTGAATGAATAATTAAAAAAATATATCTTCTAAAAAGTGTAATTTAAGAATTAAAATGTAATTGAAAAATTAATATGTTACTTAAATTAATATTTCTTTTTACTATAAAAATCACAAGTACTTATTTCACTGGCACGTGTTCGACAATTAGAGTAAAGTTTCATGAAGACTTTTGCAATTATGTAACTCATTTAAGGAACTTTTTGTGTGTGTGCTAATACAGAGTAAGTACTCTACTTATGTGGTATTATAAACAAAAAAAAGCTATTCACTTAAAATTACAGCTCTAACAAGAAATCCTCTGAATCTGCTGTGTTTATACAGCTGCATTTTTTTTTTTTATGTAAACCCAGACACCTTACTATTTACTGTGTTACATGTTTGAAAAAAGTGAAATGTAGCAAAAAGTAATAATTTTTAATATGTGCCACGTGCAGGGCATTCTTCTCACGTGTGGGACAATGTGCGAATTCACAATTTTGAGAAAATAGAAATCAATTCTTTATTAAGGAAAAAGTTTATTTAACATTACTTTATGAACATTTCTACATTAACATAAGACACATAGAAACAGTTATAAAATACAAAATATGCCCTTCATAAAAACAAAATTCAGGAATAGAAATTGTATGAATAAAAATTCAACAAAATAATAAATGGAAAGTATTAATGACAAAACAAGTTTTTTTTTTTTTTACAAGTTTGAATGCATAATTCCGTATATCTTCATATTTATAAGAGCCTTTACTATTAGCAACAATTGGCGCATAAATAACTTTTTTTGTTTTTTCATGTTTGTATAGAATTTCATCTCGATGTTTGATTTTTTTTAAATAACCTCAGATTTTTTACTCTTCTATGGCATTTTCAAAAAATATGTCATTAATTTATTAGGAATTTTTTCTGGATAAAGCTTGCCCTCATGATTCAATATAATCCATTTTCCAAATTTTAGATCTTTATTGGGAATTAAGAATGAATTGTTTGATTATTTTTTCTTCTTTCGACAAGCAGCGGTTGTGACAAACTATGCTCCTTTCCTTGTGTTCGATGCGGAGTTACTAGTTTGGCCTCATTTTTATTCAGAAATTTCGAGTTCATACCAGATATAAAGAATAGTATTTTATACTTTATTTCATAAGACAAATTTAGCTATCAGAAAACGTAAAATTATTCTTTCGAAATTTACCGTATGAATTTGAAATTTCGGATTAAAATTAGAGGCCAAACTGGCAATGCTGGTTCGATGATAAAGAGGCTTGATATTTCTTTGATTTTAGTTACATTACCCCTAGGATTTTTCCTGTGTTCTCGTTCTTCAATTTCCTTTTTTTTAATCTAAAATATTTTCGTTCAATGTGAAACTGGTCTTCTAAGTCAGAAGAATCGTATACAGATGGAACACTGTGCATTTTGCTACTACTCTTTTTCCATGAATATATGATGAAAATATGGTTCCATAAGAAATCCATATTTTCTTTAAAAAAGGAGTTTTACCATGGATTTATGTTTAAACTTAGAGCATGGTTCATCAATCTATATAATTTATTTCTGTGGATGCTTTTTGTATAATTGAAACTATTTTTGATAAAGAAATTCGATAAAATCAAAAATAGTATTTTTGTCTTTATTTGTTGTAGTTAAACAAATGGGATAATTCGGATGCTTACCAATGAAAAAAAAGATTGTAGCAGTGAGGAAAAACGCACTTGCCCTCGACCACAAGGTACTTTTACTTTATTCTGACATTCGAAGGAAAATTGCATTCCAAAGTCAAATTGAAAATTTCTTGTGTTTTTATTTTTTTAACGTTCAAATTTCTTATATTGGGTTATTTTAATATTTAAATCATTCATTAATTTAGTCATATTTTTAATTACTGTTTCGTACTCATCTCTAGTTGTTTCAGAACTTTTGCCATCCATATTTTCCCATGCTTTTCGCAAAACGAGTTTGTTTGAATCACTAGGAATTGGAGATAGCTTTCCATCATAACATTTATCACAGAATAAATACACCTGTTTACTTAAATAAAAGAACATTCTAAAGAAATATATATTAATAACATTCATATTCCTTATTTGGAAATATTTTTATTTGAAATACTGCACATGTGGCATTACGTGTGGGACAACATAAAATATTGTTTTATTTATTTATAAATAGATATTATTTAAAAATATATTTGGGAAATGTTTATACATAATAAGGTTCTCTATAAGCCACAACTATTTAAAAATGTAATTATTGGTTCAGTACCAAATTCAAAAACTACTGTTTATTCCGTCATGGGTGGTAAATAAGTTTACAAGCAACTTTAATTGATAAGAACATAACTGATATTGCAGTAAAATTATCGAAATAATGCATAAAATGTAAAAAGTACATCCATATAATAAATTGTAACAGTAAAAGTCTCAAAGTCAAAAATAAAACAGAATTACGTTAGTTAAAATTTCCGCCATTGCAGGTTCTAATCATAATGAACGTCATGAAGCGAACCGTGCTTCAGATTACTTGAATGATGAGTGTAGATTTTCAATAATAACTTGGCCGGTAACACTTCATACATTTATTAGCACTGATAGCACAACACAAATAACATTTGACACGATACAATATTAATTTCATTTCACAAGGTAAAATAATGCGATATTTTACACACATCTTTTTCAAAATAAATAATATTTATAATTTAATATACACATATTTTCCCTTTTCCATCCTCTTTTTGTTGCCACTTTTTCTTGCCTAAATGTTCGGCGGCAGTCGATTAATCAAAGAGTCTAGACTAGGCGATCGAGTTTTTGTCCAGGACTCTTACTCTTACTTACTGAAATCAATGCGTTTTTGTCGTATGGTATTCAGCTGATGGCAGCTATCTTTGTATCGCTGTTGCTCTCGCTAAATGAGAAATATAAAAAAAATATTGCTATATATGAATAATTTGGACTTTGAAAAATGACTTCAGTAACTTATATAATTAATTTTACAATATTTCTGTCTGCTGTAAAATGTCTTCTTTTTCATGGAATGTCCGAAAATAGTTACAACATCCCTCCCCAAGATACTTTTAATTTATCATCTTGAGAATATTACTGCAATATTGAACCTAACACATGTATTTAGGGAGGTATTATGGGAGGTCTACTTTATTGACATAAAATTCATGCGATTTTTGCGATTTTTTTTCAATTACTAAGAAAAGAAATGCCACATTCAGACTTCTTGAATTATTATTGACATTGCACTCATATAGTTACATTTTTTATGTAAAAAAATAATAATATTTCGCCGTGTTAAAGGGGAGTATCTACAGGTGAGTACAGTGAAACTTCAACCAATCGTGTATCTGTTTTCTTTCGGTCTGAGGCACCTGAAATAAATTCGATACTCAAATTATTTAACAACATTAAATTATCTGAAGCTCTGGTTATGTCAGCATATAGTTTTAAAGATTGAATTTTGACAAAATGGTGGTTTAAACATATTTTTCATAATCCTGAAGTTATAAAAAAAAATTCGACATGTATACCTTTAAATATTCGACAAAATCTTTAAAATTGAAAGTACCCAGGTATATAGTGTATTTCTATATGTTGAAATTACCCCCTTATTACTTATCTTTGAATTGGAAATGTTTGTAGATCCTCTTGAAGTCATAAAATTAATATCACACAGAGAAACATTTAAAGACACTAATTTGCATTGACGATTACTACATTTTCCTCATTCGCAGGTCCTTGCCGTTTGTTAACGTGTCTAATTTGTGCTCAACCTACATGTGTTTAGTGATGTCATGAAGCATACCAAAAATGGATATTTTAAAGTATTTACTCAAATTGCATTTAAAGAATTCATTCATTACGGATCAATGTTTAATTTTAATT